>CM039674.1:102203613-103669286 GCA_022496015.1 Hordeum marinum | reverse complement strand
AGAACCGCGGGGAGAGGGGGAAAGCATGGGGAGCTCACAGCGGGGCTCTTGGAGGCGATAGCGGAGCCGGAGAAGCTCGGTGGCCCACGAATTGACGCCGACGGTCGTCGGACCCGAAAACGAGGGCGAGAGGAAGATGGCGACGTTGCAGGGCCTCCGGGGTCCTTCTGGCACCACGGGGAGGTCGAGGGCATCGCGGCGGGTCTACTGATGGGTTCGGAGGGGAGAGGGGGTGGCCAGAACGGTGGCAACGGCGAGCGGCGACCACGGCGGTGCTCGGCAGGGGAGGAGAAGAGAAAGGGGAGAAGCCGGGGAGAAGAGGGTGAGGCCAGCTCGATCTAGACGTCTCGCGAGGTCATCCTCGAGGCCTCGCTGTCCGAAGAGAGAGGCAGGCAGGGAGGAGGTGGAGGCCTCCCGGCGCCGCGCGGCACTTCGCCTCTGCCTACTGGCAGAGGTTGAAGATGTCCGCTTGGCCCTGGTGGCTGGGCCGTCTCCTTCTCTAGGCCAGGTAAGCCTCTTCTGGATTTTTTTTAATTCTGTTTTCTGCTTTCTAACATTTGTTTTATTTCTTTGCAGATCCAAATAACTTTTCAAAATGACCCACATATTTTCTAAATTGAAGTTTGAATATTCCAAACTTATAATAACAGTTTCAGATTATTTTGAAAGCAGTGATAATGATATTTGCTTTATTTATCATTTTCTAGGGACTTTAAACCATTAATTCAATTATTTTAAATGTTCAAATAATTCAAATGGCCCCTGGTATATCCATGTCCCTAATTATCAGACATAGGGACATTTTTGATGGGCATTTTGGATTTGTTGCAATTTCATTTATCTGGAATTTCTTTAATTCATGAATGCTTGGGGTTTATTTTCTTTCTCCCCATTTCATATTGATGCAATGATGATGATGATGATGCAAACACCTTGCTAGCCTATGACACTTGCTAGGGTTGTGACATACTTGCTATCATGAGAGAAGCCTCTAGTGAACACTGTGGCCCCCGGGTTTATTTACACAATATATATTCAGATCTACATACAAAAATATCAAAATACCTTGCTGCACTTTTATTTATTTATTTATTTATTTATATTACCTATTATCACTATCAGATCTCACCTTGCAAGTAATCGTAAAGGGATTGACAACCCTTTATCGCGTTGGGTGCAAGTTTGTTTGTTTTTGTTGAGGTGCCTTGGTGCCTCATCTTGATACTCCTACTAGATTGATACCTTGGTTCTCAAACTGAGGGAAATACTTATCTCTACTTTGCTGCATCACCCTTTCCTCTTCAAGGAAAAACCAACGCAAGCTCAAGAAGTAGCAGGAAGAATTTCTGGTGCCGTTGCCAGGGAGTATTCAAGTGAAGCATATCTACCAAGTACCTATCGCAAACTCATCTCTTGCATTTACATTATTTCCATTTGCCTCTCGTTTTCCTCTCCCCACTTCTAAAACAAAATTTACAAAATATTTGCCTTTATTTATTTGCCTTTTTTTCGTTCGCCCCCTTTCTTTCGCTTGCTTTCTGTTTGCTCGCGTGTGCTATCTTATTTATCCTCATGGCCCAACCAAAAGATTATGATGCTTACTATAAAAGGTTGGAAGAGATTGAAACTAGTGTCAAAAGCTTCATGTCTACACAGTTTGATCATAATAGTTACTTTCATAGAGAACTAAGGGAGCAAAATTCTTTTATGGCATATATGAATAAAGAGGTTGATGATATGGCCAAAGAATTCCTTGCGTTAAATTCTCAATTTGCTCGTCTTGAAAATTGGCAGGCCAGATTTCTGATAAACAAGCTACCTTAGTCAATAAAATGGCTGCTAAACCTGAAATATGTGATGAGAATCACGAAGATCTTAAAGTGCTTGGTGTGACTCCTATTGAATCCTTGTTTTCTAATGTCAATCTTAATGATGATGGGGCTGGATGTGAATCCACTTTGGTTGAGAAACGCCCAATGATTCGGAGTCTATTTATCTTGATGCTAAAAATACTAAAAGTGGAGTAGAGGATATCAAAACTTTGAATAGTGATGAAATTACTACTTTGGATTTCAAGGAATTTAATTATGATAGTTTCTCTTTGATTGAATGTATTTCCTTGATGCAATCCATGCTAAACTCTCCACATGCTTATAGCCAAAATAAGGCTTTTACTAAACATATCGTTGATGCTATGATGAAATCTCTTGAAGAGAAACTTGTGTTGGAAATATCTATTCCTAGAAAACTTCATGATGAGTGGGAACCTACTATAAAAGTCAAGATTACAAATTACGAATGCCATGCTTTGTGTGATTTGGGTGCTAGTGTTTCCACAATTCCAAAATCTTTATGTGAGTTCTAGGTTTCAATGAGATTGATGAGTGCTCTCTTAATTTGCATCTTGCGGATACTACTATTAAGAAACCTATGGGAAGGATCAATGATGTTCTTATATTGCAAATAGGAACTATGTGCCCATAGATTTCATTGTGCTTGATATTGATTGCAATCCGACATGTCCCATTATTCTTGGTAGACCTTTCCTTAGGACTATTGGTGTTGTTATTGATATGAAGGAAGGGAATATTAAATTTCAATTTCCATTAAAGAAGGGCATGGAACACTTTCCTAGAAATAAAAAAATTGCCTTATGAATCCATTATGAGATCTACTTACGGTTTGAGCACTAAAGATGACAATACTTGATTCTATTGCCTTACGCCTAGCTAAGGGCGTTAAACGACAACGCTTGTTGGGAGGCAACCCAATGAATAGATTTATTTTTGCTTTTACTTTCTGTTTTTTTGAGTCCACACCATCATGATTCTGTTTTGATTGTGTTTTTTATGTTTTAATTAGTGTTTGTGCCAATTAGAACCTTTATGATTAGTTTTGGTGATAGTTGTTTAATCATGCTAAAAAAAGACAGAAACTTTGTGCTCAAGAAATTATTTTTAATTCCTATACAAAAAGATCTTTTGAGTTTATTCTTTTTGCTTCTGATTTATATTCAAATTTCCCTAATTTTCATAATTTGTTCAGAATTTTTGGGTTAGCATAGGTATACGAAATATAGATTGCTGCTACAGACTGTTCTGTTTTTAACAGATTCTGTTTTTGTTGTGTTGATTACTATTTTGATGAAACTATGGTTAGTATCGGGGGGTACGAGCCATGTAAAAGTGATAATACAGTAATATAACACCAATCTAAATGGAAATTAAGTTTACTACAGTACCTAAAAGGTTGGTGGTTTGTTTTCCTATGCTAATGCTATCACGAGTTTCTGTTTAAGTTTTGTGTTGTGAAGTTTTCATGTTTTGGGTGATGTTCTTATGGACAATGGAATAAAGAGTGGAAAGATCCTAAGATTGGCGATGCCCAAGTCATCCCAAGCCAAATTCAAGGACACAAAAAAGCCTAAGCTTGGGGATGCCCCGAGAAGGCATCCCCTCTTTCGTCTTCAATCCATCGGTAACGTTACTTGGAGCTATATTTTTTATTTACCACATGATATGTGTTTTTCTTGGAGCGTCGTGTATTATAGGAGTCTTTGATTTTTTTTTATCACAATCATCCTTGCTGCACACCTTTTGAGAGGGACATGCACTCATCGTGAATTTGTTAGAATACTCAATGAGCTTCACTTATATGTTTTGAGTTAGGCAATTTAGCTCACATGTGCTTCACTTATATCTTTTGAGCTTGGTAATTTTGCTCCCATGAGCTTCACTTACATCTTTTGATCTTGGTAATTTTTCTCCCATGAGCATCACTTATATCTTTTGAGCTAATTAGTTTTGCTCTAGTGCTTCACTTAAATCTTTGTAGAGCACGGTGGTGTCATATTTTGTAGAAATAAAACTCTCGATCTTCACTTATATCATTTTGAGAGTGATCTCTCTAAGTAACTTGGTAATTGGCGTGTGTGCTATGAAATTAGTCCTAAATATAATAGGCATCCAGAGAGGATATAATAAAAACTTTCATATTCAAGTGCATGGATTAGAAAGAGAAGTTTGATTCCTCACAATTAGTTTTGAGATATGGATATGGTAATATTAGAGTTATGTTAGTAGGGTGTTGTGAATCAAGAAATACTTGTGTTGAGGTTAGTGATTCCCGAAGCATGCACGTATGGTGAACCGCTATGTTAGGAAGTTGGAGCATAATTGATTTATTGATTGTCATCCTTTGTGTGGCGGTCGGGATCGCGCAATGGTTAACTCCTACCAACTCTTCCCCTAGGAGTATGCGTTTAGCACTTTCTTTTGATTACTAATAAAACTCTCACAATAAGTATATGAGTTCTTCATGACTAATGTGAGTCCATGGTATAGATGCACTCTCACCTTACACCATTGCTAGCCTCTCTAGTGCCGCGCAACTTTCGCCGGTGCACAAACCCACCATATACCTTCCTTAAAACAACCACCATACCTACCTATTTTGGCATTTCCATAGCCATTCCTAGATATATTTCCATGCAACTTCCACCATTCCGTCTCATGACATGTGCCATCACTTTCATATTGCCATTACATGATCGTAAGATAGCTAGCGAGATGTTCAACGTCATATGCTAAGCTAGATCGTTGCACATCCCGGTACACTACCAGAGGCATTTCATATAGAGTCATTATTGTTCTAAGTATCGAGATGTAAGTAAATAAAAGTGTGATGATCATACACTTATAGCTCTAGTGCATCCGTTGCATGGCAATCCCTACTCATTCACATTGATATCTATTGATGGGCATCTCCATAGCCCGTTGATACGATGAGTCGATGTGACCATCTCCTCCTTTTTCGCTCACAACCTCCATCACACTCTATTCCACCTATAGTGCTATATCCATGGCTCATGATCATGTATTGCGTGAGAGTTGAAAAATTCTGAGAAAGTAAGAGTGTGAAAACAATTACTTGGCCAATACCGGGGTTGTGCATGATTTAAATTCGTTGTGTGGGGATGATGGAGCATAGCCATACTATATGATTTTGTAGGGATAACTTTCTTTGGCCTTGTTATTTCAGAAACTCATGATTACTTTGCTAGTATGCTTGAAGTATTATTGTTTTCATGTCAATATTAAACTATTGTTTTGAATCTTATGGATCTGTACACTCATGCCACAATAAAGAAGTTACAAAGAACAAATATGTTAGGTAACATTCCACATCAAAAATTCGGTCTTTATCACTTCCCTACTCGAGAACGAGCAGGAGTTAAGCTTGGGGATGCTTGATACGTCTCCAACGTATCTACAATTTTTTATTGTTCCATGCTATTATATTATCAACTTGGGATGTTTTATATGCATTTATATGCTATTTTATCATTTTTGGGACTAACCTATTAACTCAGTGCCCAGTGCCAGTTTCTGTTTTTTTTTCGTGTTTTTGACCTTTTTCAGATAAGAATATTAAACGGAGTCCAAACGAAAAACCTTCGGGATGATTTTTTCCATAACAGAAGGGATCCAGAAGACTTGAGAACCAAGGCAGAGGGCCACGGAGGAGGCCACGAGCCCCCTAGGCGTGCCCGAGGGGGGCGCGCCTAGCAGGCTCGTGGGCCCCCGTGCCTCCTTTGCCCTACCTCTTTCGCCTATAAATTCCCAAAAATCCCCAAACTAACAGGGAGAGCCACAAACATATTTCCGCCGCCGCAAGCTTATGTTTCCGCGAGATCCCATCTGGGGACCGTTTTGGTGCCCTGTCGGAGGGGGGGATTCGGACACGGAGGGCTTCTTCATCAACACCATTGCCTCTCCGATGATGCGTGAGTAGTTCACCACAGACCTTCGGGTCCATATCTAGTAGCTAGATGGATTCTTATCTCTTTGGATCTTCAATACAAAGTTCTCCATGATCTTCATGGAGATCTATCCGATGTAAATTTCTTTTGCGGTGTGTTTGTCGAGATCCGATGAATTGTGGATTTATGATCAGATTATCTATGAATATTATTTGAGTCTCCTCTGATTTCTTATATGCATGATTTCGTATCCTTGTAAGTCTCTTCGAGTTATGCGCGTTTGGCCAACTTGATCTATAATTCTTGCAATGGGAGAAGTGCTTGGTTTTGGGTTCATACCGTGCGGTGTCCTCACCTAGTGACAGAAGGGGTAGCGAGGCATGCATCGTTGTAGCGACCCGACCTGAAAGGTCAAGTCTCCGGTGTTTCCGTACCATCCCAAGATCATGCTGGTACACACAGTACATCAATGTATATATCAAAGGGAAATCACACAGCATTATATTAATCGAAATCTCATATCGAGTCCTTTATTACAATAAAATTACAATAAAGTGGCCAAAGCCAACTCATGAGAATATCTAAATCTTGCGGAAGCGTCGACGGTAGATGAGTCCATCCGACTCCAAGGGCATCTCACTGAGCATAGAACGCGTCCTCACTCCTGGTCGGAAAAATACTCTGCAACATGATACGTTGCAGCCGTGTAGGTCAGCATATGGAATATGCCGGCAAAGTCAAGTAGAGGTGTGAAAATAATCAGCTAGTCTATATGCATATATGGCAGGTGGGGTGGTAAGTTTTGCGTAAAGCCAATTTTTCCTACATCAAGAAAAGGGGCTAAGCAAAATATTACTAAGTTGGTTGATTAATGAGATGGTTCCACCAACCATTCTCATACCCAAAATTGTTAATACCCACATCATCATATTAATTGTGTTGAGAGTTCCGGAAGTTCCAATTCCTTTGGCTCAAGTCGTCCATGACCGTGGACACGGCTAATCGATTAGGTTTGAATACTCTGCAGAGTTTTGCACACGTTCCCCACAAGATTTGGTCGCCTCCGTTTGATTTCTCGCACTTCAGGGTGTTTGAGAAACGGATGACCAAAACATGGTCTTCCAAAGGGTTTCCCTGCGACTCTGTCGGTGCCCATCCTTTCCTACCGTTCTTCTACCTCTCGTAGCACCGCCTGTCCAGGGTCACCACGATATCCGACCAAGCCAGAGCCCATAATGACTTGTGGCTGTGCAGGTAAGCCTTGGGTTTGAAGCATCCATCCATCTCTTTGTGCCTGGGTGGACCTTTCCGCGTGAATACTGGCCATCTCCAGCATCACCTAGGCTAACCACTGGTTTCTCCAGGGTGCCGTTCAACCATCATCCACCCAGAGGTATGTTGAAAACTTGGAGTCTTGAAATCTTGATCATTATGTAGGTCTTGAAATTATTAACTCTCTCAACTCCCATGAATCACACAACCAACCCCGTCTACTTAGCATAGCAAAAGTAAAACAACGTTTCCCGGGGGCCAATGTTGTCAAAGAGGGTTGAGAGGGGTATCTACCACATGATACTACTACAATGTAACCAAGTTTCCAACTAACCTATCTTGCATGCAACTGGGGAGATGGTAGAACTAATGCATATAAAACATGGGTAAAACATGATCAAAGTGACTTGCCTGATTGATGATCTTCGTACGTGAGTGACTCTAAGTAACAAGCTTCGCACTCCGGATAATCTAACGAAGCAAACAAGCACTCAATAAGCATACAACAAATATTAACTCACAAACATCAACCAAGAACTAGTAAACAATCAAGCAAACAATGCACAAATCTCAAGTAAGAAAACACACAAAGTTTTGTTTTCAAAGGAGGATGAAAACACTACTACATAATAAAACTATTTTGAAATAACAAGACAATTGTTGACAGCAAGGCAACAATAGAATATTTTATTATTAAACAGAAAAAATCAATTTAAGTTTGTTGGGAAAACTTTAGTAAAGTTATAAAAGTTTTGATAAACACTTATGAATCAACTATAGTTATACTAACAAAAGAATGAAAAACTAAACTTATTATTTATTAGTAAAACATGTTCTTAACAGAAATAATTTACAATATAAATTGTTTAGAAAACAGAATTAAATATAAAACTTTGTTTGAACAAAACTATTACTAGTTGTTTTAATCAAATTATGCCTATTTGAAAAGAAGTTGTGATTCCTATGTTAAATAAAATTAAACTAAGCAAATTTATATTTTTATTAACAGTGAGTGAAAACACTAAATGTTTACTAACAGAACCTAATAAACAAATAAAACCAAATTCTAAATCAAACTAATTAAAATTAAGTATATAAAACTATATTGTAATACTAGGCAGATTCTGTTTTGGTTAAAACATAATCAAATATATCCTGAAAATCCTCAAACTAACATGAAGGTAGTCCTAACTAATACCAAACAGTAGCAAAAAGATTCATATCAAAATCTATTTTCAAACTCTAGTTATTCAGATTTGAAGATTTTGAGCAAATTTGATTAAATTCAAATTTTATAGTTCAAATTTGAAATTTAAAAGTACAGGGTGAAACTACATGAAAATGTGAGCTATTGCAAAAAGAATCAACTCAAAACACTAAATAGATTAAAAGATATAAGCAAAACAAAATTTGAAAACATTCTGTTAATTAAAACAGAGAATGAAAAAAAATCTGATTTGCGTCGGTCAGGGGGGCTACGTGGCACGATCCGATTGGCTAAGGGGGGTGTGCGTGCGAGAGCTACGGGCGGGCGACCGATCGGAAGAAGAAAACGATTCGGACTTAAGTCCGTTCTAATCTCGGACGTTGGATTCGGATCGGAGGGAGGGGGTGCTCACAGGGTAAAGAGGTCGCCGGCGTCGGGGTACTCCGGCGAGTCCGGTAGCGGTGGATGCGACGGCGAGGTGCTCCGGTGGTCGGGGAAGAGGGGAAGTGGTCCGGGCGACGGCGACGGTTCTCCGGAGTCGATTGGTGGCGACGGTGGGGTGAACGGAGGTCGGGGGTGGTGGCTACGGTCGACGGCGAGCTTCGATGTGGGAGTAGCTCCGGCGAGGGGAAAAGGGGGGCTCTGGGTGAATGGATGCGGGGAAGTGGCCGGTACTTATAGGGCGCTCGAGGGGTGCGGGAGTTAAGAGGGGAGAGAGATCCGGCGAGGGGAAGAAACTGCCGGCGTCGGATCCGGCGAGCGCGGGGAGGGAGACGATGACCGTTCGGTGTAACGGTCGGTCGGGGGTGGGGCCCGGATGTCAGTGAGAGGGAGCGCGTCCGTTACGCGTCGGGGCCGGTTCGTAGTAAATGCGCGAAATAACTGTCGTGGGCCGGCCCGTTTAAATGCAAACCGTTACTGTTTTTCTTTAAATTTTCCAGAGACATTCAAAACATTTAAAGCATTCAAATCGTCTCTAAATATAGGGGTATTATATATCAAAATTAACAGAATAATAAATGCTATTTAATGAACATTTCTATTCTGTCATTTGAATACTTTGAAAAAAATAATATTTTCAGAAATTGCCTAATTGTTTTTAAATCCTTTTTGCAAATATTTTCAAAATAACCCTGGTTATTTTTGTTCAAATAAACCAATTGACCCTGGTGTGGAGTGTCATGTTACTCCTCTCTTATTTTGAACATTTAACCAAAATTTCAAATAGGGAAGCAACATAGGGAAAAGTAGAAAGGGCTTTCAGAAATCAGAAAAGGCATTTCAACTAACACATAAATCAAGATGTGATGATAGATGCATAGCTATATTCATAACATTCCAAAATGAATTTTGGGATGTTACAAACCTACCCACCTTAAGATGAATCTCGCCCTCGAGATTCGGGTTGGCTAGAAAATAGGTGCGGATGGTCTCTACGAAGATCTTCTTCGCGTTCCCAGGTGGCTTCTTCCTCAGTATGGTGACTCCACAAAACTTTGCAGAACTTGATAATCTTGCTGCGGGTAACTCTGTTGGATGTCTCGAGGATTCTGACAGGCTTCTCCTCATAAGTCAGATCACTTTCAAGCTGTATGGCCTCTAGGGGCACTGTGTCTCGCAAAGGGATGTCGGCCATCTCAGCATGACATTTCTTCAGCTGGGACACATGGAACACATTATGAACTTCGGATAATCCTTCGGCAATTCCAGTTTGTATGCAACTTCGCCTCTACGTTCAAGAATTTTGTAGGGGCCTATGAATCTGGGTGCTAATTTTCCTTTAACACCAAATCTCTTGATTCCACGAAGCGGGGACACACGAAGATATGCTCTGTCTCCCACTTCATACGTCACTTCCTTGCGCTTGCTGTCAGCATACTCTTCTGTCGGATTGAGCTATTTGAGTCTGTCACGAATCAACTTGACTTTCTCTTCCGAATCTCGGATAAGTCGGGACCAAAAAGTTGTCGGTCTCCAACACCATCCCACGTCAGTGGTGTTCTGCATCTCCTTCCGTATAAAGCTTCGAAAGGGGCCATCTTTAGACTGGTCTGATAACTGTTGTTGTATGAGAATTCTGCGTAAGGCAAGTTATCGTCCCAACTAGACCAATCTAGTGCACAAGCTCTCAACATGTCTTCCAGAATCTGGTTGACTCTCTCAGTCTGTCCATCTGTCTGCGGATGAAAAGCTGTACTGAACTCTAGCCTTGTACCCAAAGTTTCATGTAACTGATGCCAAAACTTTGAGGTAAATTGTGTTCCTCTATCTGACACGATACTCCTCGGAACTCCATGCAGACATACGATCCTGGTCATATATATCTTGGCTAGCTTAGCACTGGTATAGGTGGTCTTTACCGGGATGAAATGAGCCACCTTGGTCAAGCGATACCACTACCCAGATGGAATCATAACCTGAACGGGTCCTGGGTAATCCTGTGATGAAATCCATACCAAGCTTTTCCCATTTCCACTCGGGTATCGGCAAAGGTTGGAGTAACCCTGCTGGTTTCTGATGTTCTGCCTTTACTCTCTGACAAACATCACATATTGCAACATGTTCCGCAATATCTTTCTTCATACCTGTCCACCAATAACTTTCCTTTAAATCAGATACATCTTGGTATTGCCTGGGTGTATCGAGTAAGGTGAATCGTGGGCTTCCTGAAGTATCAACTTCCTGAGCTCTGGTTCATTGGGCACATAGATTCGGTTCTCAAACCACAAAGTTCCATGTTCATCCTCACGAAAACCTTTAGCTTTACCATCTTCCATTCTCTGCTTTATCTCAGCTATCTCCTTGTCCGATTTCTGGGCTTCACGAATTCTTTCGGTCAAGGTGGACTGAATTTCCAGTGTAGCAACATATCCTCTTGGAACTATCTCTAGCTTGAGCTCTCTGAGATCATCGACTAACTCTTGAGGTAATCCTCCAGCTGTGAGTGTGTTCACATAAGTTTTCCGACTCAAGGCATCGGCTACAACATTAGCCTTACCTGGATGGTAGTGTAATCTCATGTCATAGTCCTTGATTACTCTAACCATCTCCTCTGTCTGAGGTTCAACTCTTTCTGCGTGAAAATATACTTCAGGCTCTTATGGTCGGTGTAAACATCACAACTATTTCCGATAAGGAAATGTCTCCAAGTCTTGAGTGCGTGCACTACGGCTGCTAATTCCAATCATGAGTGGCATAATTCAACTCATGAGGTCGTAGCTGTCTGGAAGCATAGGCTACAACTTTTCCATCCTGCATAAGTACTCCTCCAAGTCCTTGACGTGAGGCATCACAATAAACTGGAAATCCTTCCGAATATCGGGCAAGATCAATACTGGGGCTGTGACCAAACGTTCCTTTAACTCTTGGAAACTGGTTTCACATTCCTCGGTCCAAACATACTTGGATTCTTTCTTCAACAACTCTGTCATGGGCTTGGCAATCTTTGAGAAATTCTCAATGAACCTCCGGTAATAACCGGCAAGTCCGAGGAAACTGCGGATCTCCTTAACTGAGGTGGGTGACTTCCACTCGGTGACGGCTTCAACCTTAGCGGGGTCTACGGCTATTCCTTCTCCGGAAATAACATGTCCAAGGAATCCGACTTCCGTCAACCAAAATTCACATTTACTGAACTTGGCATATAACTGATGCTCTCTTAGCTTCTCCAGAACTAAACGCAAATGTTCCTTATGCTCTTCCTCGTTCTTGGAGATATCAGAATGTCATCGATGAACACCACAACAAACTTGTCTAGGTATTCCATGAATACTTTGTTCATCAAATTCATGAAGTAGGCAGGAGCATTAGTCAATCCAAAAGACATGACCGTATACTCATACAGGCCATACCTCGTGGTGAAAGCTGTTTTGGGTATATCCTGTTCACGAAATTTTCAACTGGTGATACCCCTGATCGAAGATCGATCTTGGAGAATACTTTGGCTCCTACTAGCTGATCAAACAAATCATTAATCATCGGCAGAGGGTACTTGTTCTTGATAGTCACCTCGTTCAAGGCACGATAGTCCACTACCATTCTCAAAGATTTATCCTTCTTCTCCACCAAAAGAACTGGGGCTCCCAAGGTGAAGAACTTAGGCGTATATAACCTTTGTCCAATAACTCCTTAATTTGCTTCTTGATTTCCAACAGATCATTTGCGAGCATCCGATAGGGTCTCTTGGAAATTGGGGGTTGTCCCTGGCTGTAGCTCTATTAAGAACTCAATCTCCCTATCTGGTGGCTTTCCTGGTAATTCTTCCGGAAATACATCTGGAAAATCTTTTACCACGGGTACTTCCTCCTGAAAACTCCCGTGAGAGAATTTAGCCGAGCACTCATACGTGTGCGTCGGGATACATACTTAATCATCTTGTTCTCCGGGGTGGTGAGTGAAATAGACTTGCTAGGGCAATCAAGATTTCCTTCATACTTGGTCATCCAATCCATGCCTAGGATACATCCAATCCTTGTGACTCTAAGACGATGAGGTCGGTGGGAAAAACATGATTTCCTATATTGAGTTTTCAAGGCATGGCATCCTATCCCTGCCATCATCATACCTCCTGGAGAACTAACCTTAATGGCTGACTAAGGGTTTGGTGGGCAAACCATATTTATCCACAACTACCCTTGATATGAATGAATGAGTTGCACCAGAAATCAAAAAGTACTGTAACAGGACGTGAATGCAATAAAAACTTACCAACCACAGTCTCGGGTTGATCATAGACTTCTTCCACGTCGATGTGATTCACTTGAGCACGGGGAAACGGATGGGTTCTTGGCTGCGGAGGTTGACCGTTTCCATTGCTTTGCTTGCTCTGGGGACACTCAGTAGCATAGTGCCCTGTCTTCTGACACTTGAAACAGGTAATGTGACTCAGATCCTTCTGAGTAGGAACTTGACGGTGCTGGTTGTTGTTCCCATTGTCAGTCTTTGAAGTTGCCATGGTTGGGACGGTTGTTCCCATTTCCCTCCATGATGGTGGCCTCCATGGTTATGCACAGTATGAGTGTGCTTTCCAAACTTACTGTTCCTGATCCGGTATTCCCGGAGTACGGGGAGTAACGAGGCTTCTGATGAGCTCCAGAGTTGAACTTCCCTGAGTGTACTTCCTCTTGCGGTTCTCAATCTGCCTGGCTGTTTACCTTCCAGAATAAGTGCCTTATCCACCAGCTCTTGGTAGTTGTTGAAATTAGCCAATACCAGCTGTATGCTCAACTCATCATTGAGTCCTTCCAGAAACTTTTCTTGCTTGGCCCGCATCATCGGCCACATCTCCTGGGGCATAACGGGCCAACATGCTGAACTCTCACAATTGGGCACAGAGCGATTACCCCTGGCGCAAATTGCGAAACTCGCGCTTCTTCAGACTCATAGGCTCCAGCTTGAGACATGTGCGGTGCGAAAAGCTTGCTGGAACTGTCCCAAGTCACATCTGCAATAGGATAAGTGGTGGTGTAGTTCTCCCACCATGAAGCTGTTGGTCCTTCCAGTTGATGTGCGGCAAATCGCACCTTCTCAGCGTCAGGTGCATCCAGCGGTGACCAAGTTCTCTCTCCATCTTGCGGAGCCAGTCACCTGCCACAATGGGCTCAGTGCTGCTGGAGAAAGTTGGAGGTTCAACCTCAGAAAACGGTGTGATGAGATTGTCAGTCTGGGGTGGATGGTGGTTGTGGTTGTTCTGGTTGTTGGTCTGATTCTGAATCATAACTGCATCAGTGCATTCTGCTGCTGAGGAGTTGAGTGAGTTCTGGTGGAAAGTGAAGTCGGTCTCACGTCGTGGAGGCATCTTGCTGTTCAGCGGATGAGAATTAGAATAGAACAAAGGTCTAGAAGAAATCACTACCCATATGCAATGCAACAAACATATCACACCAAACACTCATCATTTATTCAATCAATGTCAAACATCAGAAATACAAATCTCAAACAACTAAGCATCGACCTACGCTTTAACGACGAAAATAAAGATACATTGGAGGGCATCACTAATGTTTTTCCTCAGAAGTGCATAGTCGTAGGATCTCCGGTGGTGCTTTCCTATAGTCTTCATCGTCGCTGAGTGAAGGGTGACAATGTCTCCTTCGGGGTGAAGGTTTTCCCCCATGTCTAGCTGCCTCCTCCAGAGTTGCGATGCGTGCATTCTGCTCATCAATCCTCTCCTAGGAAGTCCTTCACTTCATGCTCGTGTTCATAGTTGGCCTCTCGCAGATCAGCTTCAAGGTCCAGCTCGCGGTTCATCAGATTCTTGATTGTCTTCGTATCAGCACGAACTCGAAGCTCCAGAGTCCTGATATGAGTCTCCAGGGTCTGGATATAGGAAATAGTGGTGTCTGCAGTGGGAGGAGTTATGATGTTTCCATTGGCATCTCTGCGACAAACCATGCTGAGTCCTGGTGAAATGGTTCCACCTCTGTATTCCTCCTGAATACGTCCAAGGGCACGATGAATGGCCATGTCTCTTCCAAGTATCCAACTGGGTGCCACGAACTTGAGATCTATGGGTTCCTTCCGATTCCCAAAAGTCTTCCCTGGGATATGCACCCTCGATCCTGTAGCGTCCATCTTGGGGAAATGACATGATAGGAGTCCCGGTGATGCTCGGCAAAGCAATCCTTACGTCCTTGACGATCCTCATCAGCTCCTTACCAAAGGGCATTGTTGCGTCAGGCTGGCAAAACTCCGTGATCAACACTGGGATGAAGGTGGCCATCTATAAATTTTGAAATAATCGGAGAGGAATCAGAAACGAATAGATGAGAGTATAAGATATTTAAAGACAAAGAGAAACAATCCTAAGGCTTTCCAATCCTAGAGGTTACGTCCTACGGTCAGCGTGTGCTCTGATACCATTTCTGTAGCGACCCGACCTGAAAGGTCAAGTCTCCGGTGTTTCCGTACCATCCCAAGATCATGCTGGTACACACACGGTACATCAATGTATATATCAAAGGGAAATCACACAGCATTATATTAATCGAAATCTCATATCGAGTCCTTTATTACAATAATATTACAATAAAGTGGCCAAAGGCCAACTCATGAGAATATCTAAATCTTGCGGAAGCGTCGACGGTAGATGAGTCCATCCGACTCCAAGGGCATCTCACTGAGCATAGAACGCGTCCTCACTCCTGGTCGGAAAAATACTCTGCAACATGATACGTTGCAGCCGTGTAGGTCAGCATATGGAATATGCCGGCAAAGTCACAGTAGAGGTGTGAAAATAATCAGCTAGCCTATATGCATATATGGCAGGTGGGGTGGTAAGTTTTGCGTAAAGCCAATTTTTCCTACATCAAGAAAAGGGGCTAAGCAAAATATTACTAAGTTGGTTGATTAATGAGATGGTTCCACCAACCAGTTCTCATACCCAAAATTGTTAATACCCACATCATCATATTAATTGTGTTGAGAGTTCCGGAAGTTCCAATTCCTTTGGCTCAAGTCGTCCATGACCGTGGACACGGCTAATCGATTAAGGTTTGAAATACTCTGCAGAGTTTTGCACACGTTCCCCACAAGATTTGGTCGCCTCCGTTTGATTTCTCGCACTTCAGGGTGTTTGAGAAACGGATGACCAAAACATGGTCTTCCAAAGGGTTTCCTGCGACTCTGTCGGTGCCCATCCTTTCCTACCGTTCTTCTACCTCTCGTAGCACCGCCTGTCCAGGGTCACCACGATATCCGACCAAGCCAGAGCCCATAATGACTTGTGGCTGTGCAGGTAAGCCTTGGGTTGTAAAGCATCCATCCATCTCTTTGTGCCTGGGTGGACCTTTCCGCGTGAATACTGGCCATCTCCAGCATCACCTAGGCTAACCACTGGTTTCTCCAGGGTGCCGTTCAACCATCATCCACCCAGAGGTATGTTGAAAACTTGGAGTCTTGAAATCTTGCTCATTATGTAGGTCTTGAAATTATTAACTCCCTCAACTCCCATGAATCACACAACCAACCCCCGTCTACTATTAGCATAGCAAAAGTAAAACAACGTTTCCCGGGGGCCAATGTTGTCAAAGAGGGTTGAGAGGGGTATCTACCACATGATACTACTACAATGTAACCAAGTTTCCAACTAACCTATCTTGCATGCAACTGGGGAGATGGTAGAACTAATGCATATAAAACATGGGTAAAACATGATCAAAGTGACTTGCCTGATTGATGATCTTCGTACGTGAGTGACTCTAAGTAACAAGCTTCGCACTCCGGATAATCTAACGAAGCAAACAAGCACTCAATAAGCATACAACAGAATATTGTAACTCACAAACATCAACCAAGAACTAGTAAACAATCAAGACAAAACAATGCACAAATCTCAAGTAAGAAAACACACAAAGTTTTGTTTTCAAAAGGTGAGGAATGAAAACACTACTGACATAATGAAACCATTTGTAATAACAAAACAATTGTTGTCAGCAAGGAAACAATAGAATATTTTATTAATAAACAGAATACAATCAATTTAAGTTTGTTGGGAAAAGTTTAGTAAAGTTTATAAAAGTTTTGATAAACACTTTATGAATCAACTATAGTTATATTAACAAAAGAATGAAAAACTAAACTTATTATTTATTAGTAAAACATGTTATTAACAGAAAGGAATTTACAAATAAACTTGTTTTAGAAAACAGAATTAAATTTATTTAAAAACTTTGTTTTGAGAGCAAAACTATTACTAGTTGTTTTAATCAAATGATGCCTATTTGAAAAGAAGTTGTGATTCCTATGTTAAATAAATTTAATCTAAGCAAAATTTATATTTTTATTAACAGTGAGTGAAAACACTAAATGTTTACTAACAGAACCTAATAAACAAATAAAACCAAATTCTAAATCAAAACTAATTAAAATTAAGTATATAAAACTATATTGTAATACTAGGGCAGATTCTGTTTTTGGTTAAAACATGAATCAAATATATCCTGAAAATCCTCAAACTAAACATGAAGATAGTCCTAACTAATACCAAACAGTAGCAAAAAGATTCACATCAAAATCTATTTTCAAACTCTAGTTATTCAGATTTGAAGATTTTAAGCAAATTTGATGCAATTCAAATTTTATAGTTCAAATTTGAAATTTGAAAGTACAGGGTGAAACTACATGAAAATTGTGAGCTATTGCAAAAAGAATCAACTTAAAACACTAAATAGATTAAAATATATAAGCAAAACAAAATTTGAAAACATTCTGTTAATTAAAACAGAGAATGAAAAAAAATCTGATTTGCGTCGGTCAGGGGGGGCTACGTGGCACGATCCGATTGGCTAAGGGGGGTGTGCGTGCGAGAGCTACGGGCGGGCGACCGATCGGAAGAAGAAAACGATTCGGACTTAAGTCCGTTCTAATCTCGGACGTTGGATTCGGATCGGAGGGAGGGGGTGCTCACAGGGTAAAGAGGTCGCCGGCGTCGGGGTACTCCGGCGAGTCCGGTAGCGGTGGATGCGACGGCGAGGTGCTCCGGTGGTCGGGGGAGATGGGGGAGTGGTCCGGGCGACGGCGACGGTTCTCCGGAGTCGATTGGTGGCGACGGTGGGGTGAACGGAGGTCGGAGGTGGTGGCTACGGTCGACGGCGAGCTTCGGTGTGGGAGTAGCTCCGGCGAGCAATTGACAGCGTTCCCGCGAGGGGGAAAAGGGGGGCTTGGGGTGAATGGATGCGGGGAAGTGGCCGGTACTTATAGGGCGCTCGAGGGGTGCGGGAGTTAAGAGGGGAGAGAGATCCGGCGAGGGGAAGAAACTGCCGGCGTCGGATCCGGCGAGCGCGAGGAGGGAGACGATGACCGTTCGGTGTAACGGTCGGTCAGGGGTGGGGCCCGGATGTCAGTGAGAGGGAGCGCGTCCGTTACGCGTCGGTCGGCCGGTTCGTAGTAAATGCGCGAAATAACTGTCGTGGGCCGGCCCGTTTAAATGCAAACCGTTACTGTTTTTTCTAAAAAAAAATCCAGAGACATTCAAATAAATTTAAAGCATTCAAATCGTCTCTAAATATAGGGGTATTATATATCAAAATTAACAGAATAATAAATCATATTTAATGAACATTTCTATTCTGTCATTTGAATACTTTTGAAAAAAAAATATTTTCAGAAATTGCCTAATTGTTTTTAAACCCTTTTTGCAAATATTTTCAAAATAACCCCCTGGTTATTTTTGTTCAAATAAACCACCAATTAGTCCCTGGTGTGGAGTGTCATGTTACTCCTCTCTTATTTTGAACATTTAACCAAAATTTCAAATAGGGGAAGGCAACATAGGGAAAAGTAGAAAGGGCTTTCAGAAAATCAGAAAGGCATTTCAACTAACACATAAAATCAAGCAGTGGTGATGATAGATGCATAGCTATATTCATAACATTCCAAATGGAATTTTGGGATGTTACAATCGTGTTGTTGCCATCAAGGGTAAAAAGATGGGGTTTATATCATATTGCATGAATTTATCCCTCTACATCATGTCATCTTGCTTAAGGCATTACTCTGTTTGTGATGAACTTAATACACTAGATGCATGTTGGATAGCGGTCGATGTGTGGAGTAATAGTAGTAGATGCAGAAAGTATCGGTCTACTTGTCTCGGACATGATGCCTATATGTATGATCATTGCCTTAGATATCGTCATGACTTTGCGCGATTCTATCAATTGCTCGACAGTAATTTGTTCACCCACCGTAATACTTGTTATCATGAGAGAAGCCTCTAGTGAACACTATGCCCCCCAGGTCTATTTTACACATTATATATTCAGATCTACATACAAAAATACCTTGCTGCACTTTTATTATTTATTTATATTTACCTATTATCACTATCAGATCTCACCTTGCAAGTAATCGTAAAGGGATTGACAACCCCTTTATCGCGTTGGGTGCAAGTTTTTTTGTTTTTGCGCAGGTGCCTTGGTGCCTCATCTTGATACTCCTACTGGATTGATACCTTGGTTCTCAAACTGAGGGAAATACTTATCTCTACTTTGCTGCATCACCCTTTCCTCTTCAAGGGAAAAACCAACGCAAGCTCAAGAAGTAGCATGGAGCAGCCATTTGGAATAGCTCTAAGTGGAGTGTGGTAGCAGTATTTACAATTTGACATAGAGATTGGCAAAGTACACATGGATCTGAATGTCACAGACCTGTTGACTATAAGACCTCTCTCACAGGCAAAGCATGATCGAGCCCCAGAACTCATTGGGTGTTAGATTTATAACAATGCGAATCACATGGTGATGTGAACTAGATTATTGACTCTAGTGCAAGTGGGAGACTGTTGGAAATATGCCCTAGAGGCAATAATAAATTAGTTATTATCATATTTCCTTGTTCATGATAATCGTTTATTATCCATGCTATAATTGTATTGATCGGAGACTTAGATGCATGTGTGGATACATAGACAAAACCATGTCCCTAGTATGCCTCTAATAGACTAGCTCGTTGATCAAAAGATGGTTAAGGTTTCCTAGCCATGGACATGAGATGTCATTTGATAATGGGATCACATCATTAGGAGAATGATGTGATGGACAAGACCCAAACTACAAACGTAGCATATGATCGTGTCAGTTTATTGCTACTGTTTTCTGCATGTCAAGTATATGTTCCTATGACCATGAGATCATGCAACTCACAGACACCGAAGGAGTGCCTTATGTGTATCAAACGTCGCAACGTAACTGGGTGACTATAAAGGTGCTCTACAGGTATCTCCGAGGGTGTATGTTGGGTTGGCATGGATGAAGACTGGGATTTGTTACTCCATGTGACGGAGAGGTATCTTAGGGCCCACTCGGGAATGCAACATCACAATGAGCCTTGCAAGCAATGTGACTAAGTGTTAATCACGGGATCTTGTATTACAGAACGAGTAAAGAGACTTGCCAGTAACAAGGTTGAACTAGGTATGGAGATACCGACGATCGAATCTCGGGCAAGTAACATACCGAAGAACAAAGGGAACATTATACGGGATTAACTGAATCCTTGACATAGAGGTTCGAATGATAAAGATCTTCGTAGAATATGTAGGAACCAATGTGGGCATCCAGGTCCCTCTATTGGTTATTGACCATAGAGGTGTCTCGGTCATGTCGACATAGTTCTCAAACCCGCAGGGTTTGCACACTTAAGGTTTGGTGACGTTTCAGTAGTACAGAGTTATGCATGGTGGTGACCGAAGGTTGTTAGGAGTCCCGGATGAGATCCTGGACATCACGAGGAGCTCTGGAATGGTCCGGAGGTAAATATAGATATATAGGAAGTCCTATTTTGGTCGTCGGAAAAGTTTCGGGCTCATCGGTAGTGTACCGGGAGTGCTGGTAGTGTACCGGGAGACCATCGGGAGGGGTATTTCGACCCAAGAAACTAAATGGGCTGTGGGAGAGTGAATACCAGCCCTTAGCGAGCTGGTGGAAGTCCTACACAAGGCCCATGAGTCTGGGGGAGAAAACCCAAAGAGAAAAGGTAGAAAAAAGGCAAAATAGGGAGGAACCCTAATCCTACTAGGATTGGAGGAGGAGTCCTCCTCTCCTCCTTGGTTCGGCCGACCCAAAGGCTAGCTCCTTGAGATCCAAGCCTCCTCCTCTCTTCCTGTTATATATACTAGAGGTTTTAATGTTTTTTGCACCTGATTTTTAGCCACGTGCTACCCGTTCCTCTAGTGCATAGTTTCTTCTCTTGATCGGATGTCTGCAGTGCTTAGGCGAAGCCCTGCCGGAATAGCTCCACCACCATCGCCGGAGCGTCGTCATGCTGCCGGAGAACTCTTCTACCTCTCCGCTCCCTCTTGCTGGATCAAGAAGGCGGAGATCGTCATCAAGCTGTATGTGTGCTGAATGCGGAGGTGCCGTCCGTTCGGCGCTAGATCGGAAGGACCATGATCGAGATCGCGAGACGAATCGTGATGAGATCACGAAAAAGATCATGATGAGATCACGGGACGGATCGTGATGAGATCGCGGGACGGATCGTGATGAGTTCGCGGGACGGATCGTGATTGGATCGCGGGATGGATCGTGATGAGATCGCGGGACGCTCGGCGATTTGGATCGCGAAGACGTTCAACTACACCAACCGCGTTTCTTAACGCTTCCCGCTTAGCGATATACAAGGATATGTAGATCCACTTTTCGTCTCGTAGATGCTCATCACCATGGATAGATCTTGCATGTGCGTAGGATTTTTTTTTCCATGCAACGTTCCCCAACGGAAATCTCTCTCCCGCTGACGAGTGGGTCCTGCCTTATCCTCTCTCTCTCTCCTCCCCTGGTCTTCTTCTTCCCCGCCCATGGCAGGGAACAGAGGAGCAGGAGCACTCGACCGTCGGCGCTGCTGTTGCCTCGCCGCTCGAGGGGATCGGCCGGAGGGCGCACGGGCTCCGTCGCCCCTCACTGCGCCCAGGGGTGATCATGGGGTCGCTAGAGGCGGGCCGCAGCGCCGACGCCACTAGCCAAGACGCGGTGGCCGACGGGCACTCACGGTGCCGCTGCAGCGGTGCTTCCCCAGAGAAGTGTAGAACGGCAGCGGCTTCAGCACCTCTTGGTAAGGCCGGGGGTGAAGTTGGAGAGGAGGGAAAGGTCTGGGGTGCCGGAATTTTGTTGGAGGTTTGGCGGCAGAGCCACGGCCATGGGCGAGGGAGAGAAGCTCCATGAACTCGAGGGAAGGGGCTGGGGTTCCTACTGGTCGGGAGGGCTCGGTCTCGCCTTATATAGGCTTGAGGAGGAGCTAGTCGACGCCGGCCAAAGCTCCGAGAGGGCGGCACCGTGGCGGAGCTCGAGCGGGGAATCCATGTCGGCAGACGTGGCCACCGGCTAGGGTACATGGGGGAGAGGGCTCTGGACGGTCCACATGTGCGGTGGGGAGCTCTTCAGCGCTGCCGGACAATCTGGAGCTCGTTGGAAAGGAGCTCCCAAAGGATCCAACGCACAGAGCACCAGTTTGTCATGCTCTGGTCGTGGTCACCTTGTTGCCACAGCGTTTCCACGTCGCACACGAGGCCAAACCGTGTCTGGGGTCTTCTCCGTCCTCCCTGGTTCGACTTGACCCCTCAAGCACGATATTGGAGCTTCGGTGTGACTACTCCTATGTCAAACAACAGCTGCAACAATGTGTTTGATATGACATGTGGCCACCACAATGCTCCTCTTGGCATGACCTTGGGCAGGGGTTAAACATATACTAAGGTGACTAACTTGGGGAAATCTCAGCTCAAACAAGCAACTCTAGATAATACTTCCTTTGCAACTTGGTATTCTGGCCAGAATTGGAAATGAGGGTGCTGGGGAAAAATGACTACATGGAATTGTCTCAAATTTGGTGGAGACCTATATTTAGGCATATGAATGCACTGTAAAATTTCATCCCATTTTAATAAGTGGAAATGGTACTTGCTTCATAGTGCTCCAATCTGGACAGAAACTTGGCTAATTTGCTGAGCAACATTGGATAGATGGAATGGGCTGAGTTTTGGTGGACAATGGTAATTTATCATAATGAATCACCCTGTAAAATTTCAGCCCAATGAGATCAAGGAATCAAGCACTTCCTTTGCAAATAGGAAATTTGGACAGAATTTGCAAAGGGATGTTGTGCTCAAAATTTCAATTATGGAACTTGATATTTTGGTGTAAATGGTGAAGATATGGGTTGGGTAAGCTCCATAAATTATTTGGGATTTTTCCTAGCTACCAAAATGGTAGTTCCTTTGGAAAGGCGTCAAATTGAAATATTGGCTTTAAATAGGAAAATGCAATTTCCCCTATTTAATTATGGCCAATATTTTTATGAGAGCTCAATATGATCACAAAGAATATCTCCACAAGTTTTCATGAACTCTAGAGATGGATAGATATTTTCCTGGATTTAATTCCTCAGAAAGGCAGAAAAAGGAATTAATTCTAGCTGAGAAATATTGCATATGACTTGGCAATATTTTTCCACATCTAGGGTTTATGGATGAAGGAGGATCTCTGAATTTTTTTGGAGTATTAACAGAGCTAGGGAAATGATAGCTCCTTTGTAAACACAAAGGCAGGATTTCCAGTTCCAATATTTTGGAACTAGGGTTTGTATAGGATTCAAGGTTTACTGACGGAAGGTTAACTAACACGAGAACATGGGAAAGGCACTGGGAGGTTGGGGATTGTTTGGATTCACCTGGTTACTTACCAGATTCCAGAGGGAAAATTTGAGAGAGAAAAGCTAGGGAGGAATAACAGCACAAAAGTCGATAACCCGATTTTTGGGGTGTTACAACTTCCTTGGAGGTGAAGGGGAGCAGACCCTGGGAGAAGTCATACGTGGTGTCATTTTATGGAGAAAGGAATGCATCGTGTTTCGAAACTCGGCGCCAAGGCCATCGACTCCTCCTAGCAACACACTCCTAAGTCCGTCGCGTCAGCCGACTCCACCCGACCTCGAGACCGAGCCCAGCGCGAGTCCGCCATATCGATCTCTATCACGTCAGCCGAGTCCACCCCTTATGTCCCAGCAGCAGGGCCAAAGGCGGAAGAGAGCACCAAAGAAGAAACCCGAGCCTCCTGCCAAAAAGAAGTTAGCTTATGAGATGAATGAGGAGGAAACCAGAGTGACCGTGGCTGCCGAAGTGAAGTCCCATTTTGCACCGAAGCCGATCTCGCCACCAAAGGAGAAAATAGCTGCTCCAACCATACAACACTTTGTTGATCTTCTAGAGCAACCCCCGATGTACAGAATAGGCCTTCAGACTATGAACGCTCTATTAGCAAGTCATATCATGAACAAGTGCATCACTCGTCGAGAAATACAAGTGGTTATAAAAGCAGGAAAACGGTTCCCCAGCTCAGAAAACATGCAGTGCAATCGATCCCCCCCCCCGATCAAGGTGAGTACCGATAAGGTACCCGACGTTACTAAAGAAATTGGTTTCAATGTTGAACAATTCCTGGACACCGAGGAATTCCCCATCGCTGAATTAGCATGGAAATATGTCCCTGGGAACCCTCTGATCAGACCTGGGCTATTCCCACTTCTATCAACACAAATGCGAAGATTACATGAGTGGTACATGACATAAGTAAAGAAGCGGCGCCAGATGCTCATGGCGAGAATCAGTAAAGGGCATTACTTCTATGATTTAGATATAATGATTGAGCTTTAAAAAAAATCAGTTATACAATCAGGACACACTCGACAAATCTATCGTCAGTTGCTATTGTCTGTAAGTGATTTCTTTCTATAATTTAAGTCTCTAGCTCAGCTCATTCACTACCTATAATTATCCTCACTATATTCTTTTGTACGCTATTATGCAGAATGAATATTCTCGAATGCCGAAAAGAGGGAAACTTTGACATTAGGTTATTGACCCATATATCATTCATGAAATAGTGATAAGGGACTTCCCTGATGAAACATAGGCTAACTTCCTAATGTTTTTGTAGGAACAAAATACCAAAACGGATATACTATTTTTTTACAACTTCAAGTGAGTGTTACTGTCTTGTAGTACAAATTCTATTTTTCTTACTCGATGTTAAGTGTAGCTGAGTTATGCATGTCTTCTTATATAAACGTGTGCGCAGGTTCCACTGGATCCTGCTGGAACTGTTGAAGTCATTGACTCATCAAGTAAAGACTATAAAGAATACACCAGTGTGATTAAGATGCTCGGCATGTAATTTCAATCAGTATCGCACTATATCGACCTCTTTCATTCATTTCCTAATATCAAGTAATTAATAATTCCTTTATTTATTTTGTTTGTCGGGCAGGGTTTGGAGACAGTTCATTAAAGAGGTCGTCGGTCGATGGAGACCAAAGCTGACATGGTGACTTATAGCAAGGTAATGAAGTAGTACTAGCTAGGTCCACATACCTCTTTAATTCTAGTATCAATATAATTATCATGATTGAATTCTATTCTCACAAAGTGCATGACGCAAAAACAAGGGACGAATTTATGTGCATACTACGTTTGCGATAACATTCGCATGACGACCGAATGGCGCAGAGATCAAAGACAACTTCGGGTATGTAAACACTATTCACATTTTTTTTATCATGATCTAATATATATACACACAACTAATATATTCATATTGATATTTTTCTTTAAAGATGATAGAGATGCGGGATAGGCTCCTACCAGAGTACCGTCCATGAGCAATTCAAGAAGAAATTGTGAGATTCTTGCTTACGAAGGTCATATCTGAAAGTGGAGAATACCCTTACACCTAATGTCTGCCATGTAATGATCTGCAAACTGTAGGAGAAAGTGTGTATGTGTGTGTATGCATGGTCGTACGTTAAATTATATGATATATGTATGGTCATATGAGAAATTAAATTATATATGCATAACGTGTACAGTTTGTAGTAGCGTAAAAAATGTTTGAAATGAAAAAGAATTGAATGGAAAACACAAAATGAAAAATAAAAATAAACCATAAACCCTTAAACCCCAACCAAAAAAAATCATTAGTCCAGATTGGTGACACCAACCGGAACTAAAGGTCCCCCAGCCCCGGATGCGCGCAAGCATCCACGTGGAGGGACTCTAGTCCCGGTTGGTGTCACCAACCGGGACTAAAGGTCCCCCAGCCCGGGCGCGCGCAAGCGGCCACGTGGAGGGACTTTAGTCCCAGGTCGTGGCCAATCGGGACTAAAGGGTGGGGGCCTTTAGTCCCGGTTGGCAACTCAGAATTAAAGGCCTTCACCAACCGGGACTAAAGCCCGTTTCTCCACTAGTCTCTCTCTCTCTCCACACACACCATCACCATGCCCGGGGCAACAAGCTCCTCGGTAGCGAAGCGAGTGACAAAGAGGAGTGTTGCAGCATTGTCGGAGACGCTGCCTCCTCCACAAGTGCCTACCACCTAACCTCAAATCAGAGCAAGCGGTTTGAGGAACCTAACGAAACAGTGCAAATCGAAATAAATCAATGCCCGCAACTAGTGTTTGTGGCATAGTAGAGGAAATCACAAGCGACGGGACGATAGTGGCAAAAAAAATAGGGTCAACGTGGCGATAGTGACCCTAAGTCGATGTGGTGTGGTTCAACACACAACCAAGCAGGTCAGCGAACGATCACAAAAAAGGACCTCGGATGAATCACTTAATGTAGAATTAGGACATAAATGTGCATTTTGAAAGAAGTAGGACTAAAGTGCACTTCTTAGAAACTTTTAGGACCTCCAATATATTTTTCTCACCATGTGGTTGGGGCCTGTATCGACGTGGCATGAGTCAACGTGACACACGGTGAGGTTAGCGAGCGTTCGTGAAAAAAGGACCTTGGATGAACCACATACTAAAGAATTAGGACCTATAGATGCATTTTAGAAGAATTAGAACTAAAGTAACACCCCAATAAAAAAATTAAACCTCCTTTGGTTTGTAGGAATCTTGTAGGAATTTCATAGGATAGGAGTTTTAAAGGAAAAAATATCCTATGGTGCCCTTTGGTTTTGTAGGAATGGATTTCTATTCCTATGTAGGATATGATTCAATCTTTCACATTTCAAAAGAAAAAAAACATTAGCTTAGACTCAATGAAAAAATTCCCATCCTATACATCAAACGACATATCTTTTTCTATAGAAACTGGGATGCATTTCTCTATAGAAACTGAGATGCATTCCTGAAAAAAAAACGAGATGCATGTCATCTCACTTTCGATGATATTCCTATTCCTGTAATATTTCTGTCCTGTGAACAAAATGAAGCCTTAGGACTTCCAGTGCATTTAACTCTTTTTTTAGCCCGAAAGAAAGAACCAGACAATGTAAATGGAAGCTCATTTTGTTTTAGGGGTAAATGGAAGCTCATGGTGTATTTGGAATATGGAAATCGCCGCCACAAACTGGATTCAGACGTCCGAATTGAAGAGAGGCTGTTTCATGGGCCCAGGAGAGGCCTGGTCCGGACATTCGGCCCATGCCGAAACCCTCGCCTCCATTCCTCAATCATTCCTCGCCCCTCCCTCGCCCCTCCCTCCGCAAGACCAAAAAACCCTCGCCGCCGTCACCCCACTCCACTCCACCGGCGGCCATGGACGGCCCCCAATTCCTCGTCGGCACCCCCAGGAGCGAGTTGCTCTCCAGGATGGAGCTCGAGGGCTGGGACCCTGCGACGCTCGACGCCGGCATAAACCTGGTGCTCTATTTCGTGTACGACTACCTCTCGGACCCACCCGTCTCCCCCACCCCCACCCTCTCGCTTCCCGCCGCCGTCTGGCTCCACGACGGCGTCGAACGCATCAGCTGCCTCCCCTGCATGCTCCTCTGCGACATCATCTCCCGCCTCCCCGCCAAGGACGCCGCGCGCACCACCGCCCACTCTGGCGCTCGGCGCCCCTCGGTCTTGTCGATCGTCATCTGCTTCCGAACGGCGGCGCGGCCGGCGGGCAGTTCCCCATCGGCGCTCCCTCTCCCCGCGCCGTCACCATTGGCGTGTCCTGACCATGCTACTTGTATATTTATCTATGAGGAGTACCTACCTTGGAGGACATCGACGTGGTGGATGCCCCTCGCCCGGAGAGTCTCTTCCAGTCGGATAATTTTCGCGAGAGCGAGCTCACTGCTCCAAGGAGGATCAGGCTCTCCACCAAGAGCTGCTCCAACGTCAAGATTGGGCGTGCACCTAACCTGCGTGTGCTGGGATACCTTCACTCAGTTCACTCAGGAGAGCAAGAGTTGGGGATTAGCAACACGGTCATCGTGGTACATCCTAAATTCCTAATTGCCCATTTCAATTAATAACAAGGCTAATCCATGATCCAAATTAGTTTATCTGTCCTTGGGTGCATTGCAGGCTGGGGCCAAGGAGAGAATTTTCCCTGGTGTCCAGATTTTGGCCATAGAGGTGCAATTCGGTGTCCGCAATTCTGTCAAGAAAGTGCCTGGTTTTCTCAAATGCCTTCCTAACCTGGAGACCCTCCATGTCCAGATAAAATTGGTTAACTTCACTACACTTGCTGCATTGGCAACTTTGAAATACAAGTAGCATGGTCAGAACTGATTATTTCTCTAGCAAGGTCAGAATTCAGAACTGTGAGTCGGATTAATTATATGATTGATGGTCTGCTGCTGCATAGATAAATCCCTGAACTATGTATGCACTAATATGTCCTGCTGATCTATTTCATTTGCAGCCCCCATGCATATCTGAAGTGTCCACTGGCAAAGTCAATCTCAAGTTCTGGCAGGAGGGCTGTCCCATCAAATGTGTCCTGCAGAGCTTGAAGAAGGTCTTCTTCTACGTGTTCCGAGGGTCGAAAAGCGAAGTTGCTTTCCTCAAGTTCATCGCGGAGAGAGGTCGGGTGCTGGAGCACATGGGTGGTCGTGGTGGCCAAGGAATGTTTCTCTCCGGGAGGCGATGCTGTGAATGCCAAGCTGAAGACTCTGACCAGCGCAAAATGGAACAGCAAAGGTTGCAAACTGGAGCTCTTCAAGAGCCCACTCACTGATGTGGCAGGCCCAATTTACAGCCACCGACATGCTTCTAACTTTGGGTTTGCTGACCCCTTCGACCTCAAGTACTACTACAAATCCGAAACGATCTCCGTAAGTTAATTAGTACCAGCATTCCATGCCTCTTGTGGTGCAAGGCTACTGGTAACTAGCTAGACTTTGTCTTGTCGGGAATGACAGACAGGAGCTAAAAACACCTGCATTTCTCCTGGCAAGCTTTCTGCATGATGAGATTGTCTGTGCCGAAGTCAAGACTTATGTGACTAGATGCTGGTGGAAGAAGTAACAGATCGAATTAGATAAAAAATATCGGTACCTCGCAAGCCAATCAGCAGGGCTATCTAGTACTCTAGTGCCTAGCTAGTATGGTTTTTTCTGGTTTAACTGCAATTTCATTAGTATATCGTGCATTTGTTGTCACCATGAATCAATGTGTTATGCGTTAGATTGGTCTCACTCTCGGCTTGAATGAGTATTAATTAATTACTGAAATTATATTCTTTTGTTAAGTATTACTCCCTTGGTTCCATAATAAGTGTTGTGGTTTTAGTTCATTTGAACGGAGCAAGTATTACTGATTACTGCAGTTGCACAGAGATATGTGAAATCTTCGCAAAACAAGGATCATATCTTTGCCTGTTGAGCACCAAAACAACTTTGGTTTGCCTACCTCTCTAGTTACAGACCAAACTGGAAAAATGAAGGTAGCAATTGAAGCGGCACACAATCAATCAAATGCACTCCTTTACAGCCTATTGATCCGATTCAGCTGCAGTTTAATGAGGAGTTAGATATCCATGAGTTGATTTTGAGTAAGTTCTGGTTCAATATTTTCGCAGGCCAGCTGAATCTGTCCAGCTTGCCTCTGACATCCAGATCATGACTGTGCTTACTATTATTGCTATGGATTCCTTCCATCCTTGTCGTGGAAGTCTTATTTCAATTCTATTCCAATACTTTTTTCACATAGACTTCACGAAGAATTAATAGATAACTCAGTTATAATGTTTGGTTTGAACTTCACACCCTTCTTCAGAGATTAATCATATAAGCTTTCACTGATTTCACAGCAGACATTCCAATGTAATCTTATTGCTTTGAGTAAGAGAAACACGTTCACATGAAGCCCAATGCACGAATACACACAAAATATCTAGGGATTTCTATCATGTGTTATACAAATTTCAGTCATATTTAAAGGTCTCACAAGTACGTTTAACCATGTTTCGATTGGTTCCAGAAACATCTAATCCTTCTTTCAACGAACTTCAGAAATATTTCCATAGAATTCATACTGATTTGCACACCTGTTTTCAGAATTATACATTCACATCAATTCTCACGAGTACACACAATATCTAGGATTCCAAACATGTTTATAACAATCACAGTGATTCCTTACAAGTCTTGGAAATAAGTTGAACCATGTTTCGATGGGTTCCAGAAAAACATGTAATCTTGTTTTCAATGAACTTCATGGACATTTTCAGCAATAGTCATGTTGATTGCACAATTGTTTTAGACAATTCATAGAAGTGCGGTGGTGGGGTGGAGGTGCGCATTGAGGCTGTTGGTGATGGCCACGGCGGTGGCCGGCTCAGAAGATGGCGCTGCGAATCCACTGGCTAAACATTCCACGGCCCCCTCCCCTGACTTGGATCTTACAAAGTTTCACTTGATTTATTTCCCCTGGGTTGGATTGATCAAGGGCGTGTTCAGGGCCTGTTGTTCTGGCTGAGTGTTGTTTGATCAAGGGCTTCAGGCAACACACCCAAGACCCAACTAACAACAAGCAACAATAGATCAAGTCAGTTGACAACAACAACACTCTTAGGGCTTCAAACTCTTTTCTCACACTAGAGTCCGTAGATTGTTTGGTGTCGACTAGGACTGGAAGAGCCTCTCCAGGCGAGGGGCATCCACCACGTCGATGTCCTACAAGTAGCTAGGTATATCTCTGCTAAACGCCGCGTAGGCTGTGGCTGACAAGGCGGACGCGCACTTTGGTCTGGTCTAGCCGAGAAACTCCAGGACCCGACATCTTTCAAGCATGAATGCCAGATCACGGTCCTCCATGACATTCAAGCAGAGGCCCGAGCTCCCAGAGGTTGGCGAAGTTGACGCGGCATGGCACCGACGTCCGGGGGCCTCCAAAGGCCGAGGTAGAGGCGGGTGAGGGAGGCGCAACTGAAGAACGTGGTGGGGAGGCCAAGGTCAATCGTCCAACGTCGCCCACTTCGGTTTGGAACTTGTTATCCTTGGTGTTTAGGATCTTCAAAATTCGTCGAGGTCCTTTCCTCGAAAAAAGTTATGAACTACCAAGTCGTCATCCTCCTCCATAGTGGAGATGTTCGGCTTGAAGGGGCTGGACCCCATGATGAGGCATCAGGTGTATCACATCCACCAGGGTGATGCCCCCATCAACGACGGCCTTCACTCAAATCTGGGGCTCGACCACCCCTAGTGCATCAGCCCTATAGTCGCGGGTCGTAAGGGCCTTTAGTGTCGGTTCTCGACACTAAATGGTGGGGACTAAAACGTACCTCTCCTTTAGCGTCGGTTCAACACGGCCCGGCACCAAAGTCCCTCCACGTGGCATCCGACGGCGTCGTGGGCTGGGGGACCTTTAGTCTCGGTTGGTAACACCAACCGGGACTAAAAGTATTTAGTTTTTTTAATTTTGTTTTCTTTTTTTCTTTTAATTCTTTAGAGATTTATGAATTAATTATGGTTTAATTTTCCATTCAATTAATTTTCATTTCAAACATATATTACGCTACTACGTACATACTGTACAAACGTTGTGCATGCGCATATATATAAATATAAATAGAATTTCTCGTAAAACCGCGATTATATATATATATATATATATATATATATATATATATATATATAAAGTCTATTCATCATCCAGGGTACAAAATAAGTTATTCTTCAGCCGAGGTAATCTTACAATCGTTTAATAAATAAATTACATTTGAAATGCAAACAGTTACATTTATATTGATTCACTGCGTAAAATTTGACATCAGAAAATAAAAATATAGGTCATAAGGTTGGAAAAATCGCATTTCATGTGTATTTTACACTAGATTTTTATATTTGTAATTTTACATGACGTAAAATATTTTTACGATGAGTATACGTTTCTTTACGGTGTCTTTTTACGTATGAAAAAGAATAGAATTTACGGAACGTAAAATTACGGTGCATTGATGTGAAAATCGAGGGGGGTGAAGAATAACGATTCCTCACCCAGGGTGACGAATAGTCGATCCCTATATATATATGTATCATCGAATTGCTACTACGACGACCATTCACACACACATATGATCATTACATATATATATATATATATATATATATATATATATATATATATATATATATATATATACAATTTCTCCTACAATTTGAGGATCATTACATATATATATGCAGGTCTCGTAGAAATCCAGCTAATTCCTGGAGATCTTGTAATGGTATTCTCTTTTGGGATCTATGACCTGGTCGAGCAGAAATCCAGCTAATTTCTCTTGAATTGCTCGTACCCGAGCCTCTGGTATGAGTTGGTCCCGCATCTCCGTCAGCTACAAGATGGAGATTAAGATGAATATATTAGTTGTGTGTATATATATTAGCTAGATCATGATAAAAAAAATTATGGATAGTGCGTACCCAAAGGTTTCTTTCGTTTCTGCTCCTTTCAAACGTGATCATGCGAATGTTCTCGCAAACGTAGTATCCGCATAAACTATTCCCCTGCTCCTGCACCATGCACTTTATGAGAATAAAATTCAATCAGGTAATAATTAATCAAGCATGATAATGGTATTGAAACAAGAATTAAAGAGATGCACAGACGTAGCTAGCTAGCTAGTAGCACTTAATTACCTGGGTCGCACCCATTTCAGTTGTTGTGCCCAGTCGCCTGGGACCTGTTTGATGAACTTGGCCCAAGCCCTGTCCGCCGATAAAGAAAATGAATAAATGAGTTATTAACTAGTTGATATCAGGAAATGAAGTAATTAAAGAGGCCGACATAGTGCGATAATGATTGAAATTACCTGTCAAGCAGCCCCCTCACGATTGTGTATTTGGATGGTTCCTTTAATAGCGAGTCGAATACTTTAACTTTTCCCTTGTCAACTTCAATGATTAACAAGATCCAGTGGTAACTGCATAACTCATCAACAACACTTATTAACATCTGGTAAGTAAAAAATAGAATTTGTAGTATATTATATATATTTCTGGTTGTAAGGAAGTTGTAAGGAAGTAGTATTTCTGGTTGGGTGTTTAGATGGATCAAAAAATCTAGCATTTTTTTCTCTGTGTATTTTCTCAAATATGAAGTTTTCCATATCTTTTGATTAATCGGATTTGGGTCAATGAACCCAATGCCATAGCGTCCAGCTTGTTTCATTTCATACATCTTCATTCTGCACAATACCACATAAACAAATATAGTGAGGATAATTCCAGGTAATGAACGAGAACACAACTAGCTAGAGACTTAAATTATAGAAAGAAATCACTTACAGATAATAGCAACTGACTAAAGATTTGTCGAGTGCGTCTTGATTGAATAACTGAAACAACCCTGCATAATGAATCCACACATCGTTTTTATGGAAGTAATGCGTCTCTTGGACTCTCACCATGAGGGACTCTTCGTTGGTATTTGCTGTTATTTGCATGTACCACGTATGCAATTCATACATTCTCGTTGGTAGAAGCTTGACATCTTTAGGCTTGACCAGAGGTTTGCCGCGGGCATATTGATATTTTACTTTTGACTCTTTAAGCACGGGCATTTCCTCAAGGCCTAGGAGTTGTTCAACAGTGACACCGGCCTCTTTAGCCATCCTAATATGTTCTTCGGTTACTTCTGGCCGACCAGCGGTACTCACAGGTGTTTGTACAATGAGTGGGGGGATCGATTGCACTGCCTGTTCTCCCAGCTGGGGGGTAGTTTTCCCGCTTTTTATGCCAACTCCTTGGCTCGAGCTCGAGCTCGACTCCTTTTGTCCTGAAAGATATGACTTCTTGATAGACCGCACATATTCACTGTCCTTCTGAGCCGGTCGAGCCATATCAGGTACTTTCTCCTTTGGCGGCTAGGGAGGTTTCGGTCCAAAATGGGCCTTCAAGTTGGCATCCACTGCGTTGTCGAGTTCCTCGTCGGTCAGGTGGTAAGGCCTGTTGTACCGCTAGTCGTCGTAGCTGCGGCCTCTCTCTTCCGTTGTTGCTTCGGCGACGTAGCACGCTGAGTCGACGGAGCACGCTGACGTCGTGTCGGACCTGGAGGAGGAGTCGGCTGACGTGGTGCCGGACTTGGAGGAGGAGGAGTTGGCTGACGACGTGCCGGACTTGAAGGAGGAGTCGGCTGACGCGGTGCCGGACTTGGAGGAGGAGTCGGAGTCGACTGACGTGGCGACGGACTTGGAGGAGGAGTCGGTGGCCTTGGAAAGACGATGCAATCCTTTTTCCATAGAATGATACGATGTATGGCCTCTCCCGGTGTTCTCTCCTCGTCACCTCCACGAATGTCAAGTTGTAGCTCGTGATATGCTGACATCACTTCATCAACCCCGACACAAGCATAGACAATTGGAATGGGATTGCAATGGAAGGTTGCTTCTGGGGGGATTTGCTAAAGCATAGCCGTCCGCCACCTTCATGGATAAGTTCTTCACTTTCATGTGTAGCTCACAGTTAGTCATGTCTTTGATATCTTCCACAGGGTACCTAGCTAGCAGTGCATCATCATCGATATCGGCCGGGGCGGAACCCACACTGCTTCTTGGCATAGATGGGATGGTGGTATCCAATGCTGGATCGATCTGCTCATGTTGTCGTTGAGACGCCCTTTCCTGGCTGAGTGAGTCGATCTGCTCCTGCTGCCGCCTGACTCTGGATTCCAACTCCAGGTGCTTTGATTCGAGGCCTTCAAGGCGGAGTGCTTCCTCCTTCTTCTTCCGCTCCTCCTGCATCTTCTCTCTCGCATGGCTTTTGTAGTCATCGTTCCAACCAGCAAACCCCTCAAACCACGGAACAACGCCTTTCCCTCATGTTCTTCCCGGGTGTTCAGGATTCTTCAGGGCACGCGTAAGCTCGTCGTCCTCTCTATTGGGCGTGAACACCCCCGTTCGAGCTTCTTTTATTTTCATCAGAATTTCACCTGTCACTTTTTTAAGACTTGCCTTCACCATAATAGCCCATGTCTTTGGGTCCAACTTCCTCCCATGCGCGTAAAACCATGTCCTGCACCTTGGGGGCCAAGTCACTGTAACTGGAGTGAACTCTGCACTAATCATATCATTTTCGGATTTATCCCACTTAGGCAGGGCCGTCTGGTAGCCACCTGGCCCCAGAGTATGGTGCCACTCCTTTTTCGTAGCATTAATCTTGTTCTTTCTCGACCGTTCCTTAGCTAGTTCCGATTCCTTGAACTTCACGAAATCGTCCCAGTGATCTGTTGCCTTCACCAGTGCTCCCTCGAATTTTGGAGTCGTCTTGTTTCCTTTGACGTACGCAGCCCATGCATTTTTCTTGAAGGTGTTGAATGCGATCACCATCTTTTTAAGAGCATAATTTCTGACTTTATTCAGATCTGCATCTGTCAAGTCATCTAGTAGTGTGAAATGTGACATCAGCTCGGTCCAAAGCACATCTTTTGCTCTTTCATCGACAAAAGTAACTCCTTGTCGATCTCCCTTTGTTGCCTTTTTCCATTCTTGTGTGGAGATCGAGATTTGGTCCCTGACAATAACTCCGCATTGATTCTAGAACTTGGTCGCATTTTTCTTAGGTTCAAGAAGTTCGCCAGTTGATGTATTGACGGAATTGATGCTGAACTTTACGCCAGCGTCCAACGTTTTGGCCGGACCTCACTTTACCTGGTCGCTTGTAGAAGATTTGCTCGATCTGGAGGCCTAAAAGAATAAAGATTGATTCGTTAATAGATATACAACTCAATTAAGACATGTAATGATCATCGGATGGCTTATATAATAAATATACATCGCCGGTCTTTGTTATTTGAAGAACATTTTCTTCGTTAACATCATTGTTGAATTCATCTATTCTTTCGTCTTCATCAAACATACAACCCTCACCGGAATTGTTCAGATATTGCGAGCTGTCATCATCTTCATGATCATGCTCTAGGCTCGTGGAGCGTATGATGTCGAACAGAGCCTCTTCTCCTTCTCTTCCGGTATTGTCCATAGCTTATATTTAACTAACACAGAAGAAAGATAAAACAATTTAGTATTCAAATTAGAATGCATGCAATCAATAAGGAAAACTGAATCATAGTACATAATATGCATCATCGAATATAATCTCGAATACATCTCGAATATTATCACTAGTACATCTCGAATATTATTAATTATATAATATCACTACTACAGATCCAGTTGACGTCTCGCGCGGCAGGCGGTGGACACCCAAAGAGACGGAACTATGACAGGATCATAGCTCGGGTGAGATCCCTGAAGAACCTGCCAGGTATTGGAGAACCTGACGTCCAACGCATCCATGTACCGACGGACGTGCTCGTCCTCCTCCCTGACACAGTGGCGTACCACCTCCGGCAGGGCCGGCTGCCTCCGCACCGACAGTGGCCCACGCGAACGCCACCAAAGAAGATCTGGGTCGACGACGGGACCTGGGTTCCTCACCAAGCCGCGCGCCCCTGAAGGTAGCACCTCTCAATGCCAGCCAAGCGGGGCCCAGTCCCGAACGTTGCCCCTGTGAAGCAGGACGTCGTCGCGAACGAGTCGACGACGAGGATGGGGGCCAAGCATCGTTGACTCCGAGAAGAAATTGTTATGAAAAAAATTCCTAGGTTATAACTATCCTAATAATATTCCTAATAAAATTCCTAGGTTATAACTACACTAATTATAGAAAAACAATATTATATAAAAAAATCAAAATCCATCTAATTAACATTCATATATCTAAAATTCATCTAACATTTCTATACATCTAATTAACATCTAAAAATTCAAAATTCATCTAATTAACATTCATATATCTAAAGTTAACATCTAAAAACAACATCTAAAAATAACATTATATATTTTATACATCTAATTAACATCTAAAACAACATCCAAAATTAACATCAAAATTCATCTAAAATTAACATCAAAATTCATCTAGAAAACATTATATATTTCTGTACATCTAATTAACATCTAAAAACAACATCTAAAATTAACATCAAAATTCATCTAAACCTAAAATTCATCTAAAAAAATCCATGGCGGCAGGGGCTCACAGTGGGGCGACGGCCAGCGAGGCGAGGCGAGTCGTCGGTGACGGCGACTGCAACGGCAACGGCGACGGCGACGACGCGCGAGCTCGAGGAGGGGGTGTAACATCCCAAACTTAAGAATGTTATAATGATTGTTTGTTTGTTTGAGTGATTGAAAGTGAGTGAAATTTGAAACTTTTGAAAACTTTTGAATGAGAGGGAATAAAATGACTTTCCCAAAAATTTACTCTGCATTCTTTATCCTCAGGAATTCAAATCCATTCCTTCACAAAAACCTAGAGTGAAGATGATATGAGTTCTTCCATTTGAGAAAATGAAAAGGGATTTGAAGATGATTTGAGTTTCATTTGAAAATATCTTTCAGAAAGAAACTTTATGCAACTCAATGATTTTCATGAGAGAGGATAATATGACTTCTTCAAATTATATGAAATATGAGTTGGAAGTTTAAAACAAAGATTTGAAAAAAGGAATTTGCAAACTATTTGAGAATTTCTCATATGGAGTTTCACTTTCATTAAATTCCCTATTTGAATTTTTCAAACATCCAAACCCCTTGCAAAGATTTTGAGAGGAGTAAGGTGACACTCCAAACCAGGGGGTAATTTGTGAAGTTTTTTGAACCATAAAACCCATGGGGTTATTTGAAAAATATTTGCAAAAATAAATAAAGCCAATTAGGCAATTTTCTGAAAAATATTTTTTCAAAAAATATTTAATTTGACCAGATAAAAATGTTCATTAAATGGCATTAAATCTCCTGATAATTTTGGTATAAAACTTTTATTTTGTTGGCAAGTAATTATGGCCCTTTATTTGTTTTTGATTCGCTGGTAAATTAAAAAGGAAAACCCTTTAAGGCTTTTAAAGCCAGCCGGCCGAGCCCCTGATTTATCCGCCCCGAAATCCCTCCCGACCGGTTGCCCGCTGTCAACGCCCTTTCTCCCTCTCGCTGACGTGTGGGGCCCACCGTCCGACCCTGAAATCCCGTCGGTCACCTTCCTCCTTCTCCTCCCCGATGACCTCGCCGGAATCCCTCGCCGTGAATCTCTCCCCTACTTCCTTCCCCGACCACCTGAGCCCTCCTATATAAAGCCCTACCACCCCTCGACCCATTCCCCCTCTTTGCCCCAACTCCTGACGCCTCTCGTCGCCGGAATCACTCGCCGGAGACCTCGGACGCCGCCGTGCCATTGCCCTCCTACCGCTCGTCTCCAACCACCCCGCCACCTCCAGAGCCCACCTACCGCTCCCCCACGGCCGTGCGCACCTCCCCATCCCTCGCCTTCACCGAAGACCCACCAGAGCCGCCACACCACCACCCTCACCGGAGTAACCTCTCCACCCGAAGCTCACCGAGCTCCTGCCCGTCGACTCTGTCACCCCCTCGCCTCTCCAACGCCACCAGCCGTCCCCGGAGGATCCCCACCGTCGATTGGAGGCCACACCATCGCCGAAGGACCGCCGGAACACCTCCACATCGACCATGCCGTCTCGGACCTCGTCGGAACTTCGCCGGAGCCGTCAAACCCACGGTGAGCCTCTCCACCCCCCTCTCCACCGTAGGATCTAGATTGGACGCATAAGATTAGAAGTTTTAAATCCCGAAACGTTTTTCTTTAGGTTTTGGCTGTCCGCTAGTTAGTCACCATAGGACACCCCCCCGTAGCCTATCAGAATCTGCCATGTGTACCCCCTGTCCGTTAGTATTTGTTTTTCTATTTTTGTTTCTGTTTTAAAAACAGAGTTAATCCTGATTTTGTTTTTAGCATATCTTTTATGTTTTTATGTGTTTTAAATTGATTCTTTTTGCATTTGGTCAAAAAATTTATCTAGTTTCTGCAGATGCCAAGTTTGACCATATTTGAATATTTAAATTTTAATTTAAACAGATTTGATTTAAATCTTGTTTTCTGAATAACTTGAGTTTTATAATATATTTTTGATTGATTCTTTTTGCCACTTGTCACTTGTGATCTTAGTTATCATTATGTAAAGTTTGAGAATTGTTTTAATAAATTTGGTTAGTGTTCTTAACCAAAACAGAATCTGTTTTAGTTCCCTATTAGTTTAATTAGTTTGATTCCTTTTGGTTTAATTTAAAATCTGATTTGATTTTAACTTATGTTTTAGATTTCATTTAGTTCTTTTGTTCTAAACTTTAGTGATTTACTTGCTGTTAACAAAAGATAATTTGTTTAGTTTATGAATTTCTATTGTAGGGACCTATACCCCTTTTCAAATAGGTATAGTTGATTAAAAACAAATTAGTTAGTAATAATTCTTTTAACTAAAGTTTTAAGTAATTAGATTCTGTTTACAAATAAAGTTTTAGTAAATCTTTTATGTTAAGAAATGTTTTGTTAAAATGGTATAGTTTTACTCTATTATAGGAATCTATATCCCTCTTCATTAGGTAATGTTTTACAAAACAACTTAGTTTTAGTAGAGATTATTTTCACAAAAGTTTTAGATGATTTAATTCTATTTTATAATAAATAATTTTATTAATTCTTTTCTGTTAACTATTAGTTTGGTTACAAAAAAAATAGTTTGTTTTAATGGTTTAGCTACCTAAAACTTATAGTCCATGGCTTTGTTTTGTTATGTTTTGATATGTTGCTTTAGTATTGCTAGTTGAGTTCTTTTTGAAAATATTTAAAATAAATGTTTTACAAAGGTTTACTTTCTATTAACTGAGTTGTTATGTATTTTTGTTATTTATTTTTGTTGTTAAGTTTATTATGCAAAAACCTATGTTTGTTTAGAGTGTTGTTTTCATGATTTCTAGTTGTTCTTCAAAAGTAATTCTTTTGCTAAGTAAAATATTTACTAAAATATTTTGTTGTATTTTACTTTGTTATTGTTTTGTTACTATTGTAGATAATTGTTTGTAGGGGAAACTACCTTAGTTGCTTTTATGAAAACTTTGTTGATTTTAACTTTGTCTTAAGTATTTCCTTCACCACAGTTGTGTTGATGTAGTTTTGTTACTTTGAGTTTTGTCTTAAGTATTTCATTCATCAACCTTGTTGCTTTTGTTTCTTGTGTTACCTTGTGATTGTTAAGTATGATTGCTTATGAATGCAATGTCTGATTATATAGATTTTCATCGGAGAGTGACGAATAGTCTATCAAGTTATTTCTAAGAGCGATCTTTCCTTCATCAACAGTACAGGCAAGTTCACTTTGACCATCTATTTCATACCAATGTTTATTTGCATGTAGTGACATCATTCAACAAATCCCTCCCGTAGTGTTATTGAAATTCTTGTAGTTGAGTAGAATGCATGAGGTAGGAACCCACCACTTGCTACTAAAGCCCCGGGAACGCTAGTTAGTGCAATGCTATGCTAAAGTAGACGGGGTCTGGTATGAGTGTTCGTGAGTGGTTTGAAGGACTCCATGTCAAGACGACAACTTCATGAAGGCATATTCAAGTCCTACACCTTCAAGACCTCAAGACTTCGAGACTCGAGAAAACAAGTTTTCAATACACACTACTGGGTGAAGGATGGAATTGATGGGCACCCTGGAGAAACCAGTGGATGGCCGGGATGCATGGAGAAGAGCCATGACATCTTGTGGAAAGCTTCACCCAGACTCAAAGAGAAGGATGAATACTTCATGCCCGAAAGCTTACATGTGTAGCCACAAGTCATTATGGGCTCTGGTTTGGTTGACCCTTGTTGTGACTCTGTCTAGGAAGTGCTACGAGATGTAGTCGACATTAGGATTGGATGGGCACTGTCGGATAGTCAGGGAAGCACTCGGTAAGACCATGTTTCGTTCATCCTGTTCTCAAACACCATGCAGTGTGAGGACTTACCAGGAGGGAACGAATCTTGTGGGTAAAGTACACAACACTCTGCAGAGTTAAACCTAATCGATTAGCCGTGTCCCCGGTTATGGACAATTTGAGCCTCTGGTCTTGGAACTATCTCTGATCTCTCAATGCTGGACTGATAACTTAATTGTGGGCAACTTATGATACTTGTGGGCATTGAGACATTGGTTGGCGGAACCATGTCATGATAGGTAACTCCATAGTGAAATTCCTGATATTCCTTTTGTTGTAGGAAAATAAAATCAGCTTTTATGCAAAAACTTAGACACGGAGCCACAAAGCCTTTGCATATAGAATAGTCTTTATTCTTCTGTTCTACTATGGTGATCTTGCCAGTACATTCAATGTACTGACCTACATGGCTGCAACGTATCATGTTGCAGATACTCTTCTACGACGGGTAAGAGTATGATTCAGGGTGACGGTCTACACTCAACCTGCCATTGGTGTTATTGGGACTCCACTCCCATTGACTGTATCCGCTGCTATTTTAAGGTATATATCAGTTTTACGCTTTTACATGTGATTGCACTTTGATATATACATTGATGTACTGTGTGTGCTAGCATACTGATCTAGGGATTGCACAGAACACACAGAGGCTTGACTCATTTTGAGTCGGGTCGCTACAGGGGGCGGCGCGCGACGGGGGCAGTGACGGGAAGCGACGCATCGGGGGCGGCAACGGTGTGGGCGGTGCGTCGGGGGCAGCGACGGCATGGGCGGCAATGGCGTCGGGGCAGGCGGTGCATTGGGGGCGCGCGGGGGCGATCTCTGTTCAGTGGTCAAAGAGACGAAGAAACATAAGGAAAATAAAAAAAATTCAACTCCTGCTTATATAGGAGAACCTTTAGTCGCGGTTGGTGGCTCCAACCGCAACTAAAGATCCCCCTTTAGTCGTGGTTGGAGCCACCAACCGCGACTAAAGGGTTTCGCATCCCGCCGCTTGGGGTGGCTGAAATTGACCTTTAGTCGCGGTTGGTGGCTCCAACCGTGACTAAAGGGGGGGGGGGGTCTTTAGTCGCGGTTGGAGCCACCAACTGCGACTAAAGGTGGTGCCCGCGCAGGCAGGGTGCAGGGGAACTTTAGTCCCACCTCGCCAAGCGAGGGGCAGTCGCACTGGTTTATAAGCCAAGTCGTGTCTGCTCCCTCGAGCTCCTCTCTAAAAAGGCCTATGTGGACCTATCGAACATGTGCGACCCTAATTGGGCCTACTAGGCCTTGCGGGCCTGCATCCTGGCCTAGGTTGGGTTTCTAGTCGTATGCAGGCCGTGGCGGCCTATTTTTTAAATTATTTTTCAATTATTTTTTGTTTTTTGCTTCATTTATTTTCTTTTGTTTCTGAGTTTTTTGTGCTTTATTGAGAGTTAATGAGTGAATCTTTTTGCGTTAGGTCATAAAAAATATAAAATTTCTGTCAGTGGCAGTAGTTTTCAAATTCAAATAGTTTAAATTTGAATTATTTGAAATTTGTGTGAATCATTAGTTTGTGAATAACTTTACTTTAAAAATAGATTTTCCAGTGCTTATTTCTTCTATTGTTTAATATTATCGTGTTTTATCATTATATCCAATTTGGAAATTCTTATTTTTTTTAAATGAAATGCCTTTGTAACAGGCGAGTTTTCGTCTAAAACCTTGATACTTCAAAAAAGATTGTCCATTTTGTACACGAAGTGCATCCAGTTTTTGCCGTAAACCTCTCAACTTTTTAGAACATGCTATGTGGGTGAAATCATGATACCATGCCAACTTTCAACCATTTCAGAGATTCATTTGTAGTGCTTATCAATTTCAGGGTCATTTAGCTCAAAACAAATCAGTAAATGCATGAAAAATAGCAAATGAAGTCGGAAAGGGATGAAAATTGATGGCCTCCCTTCAAATGGAGGATACTGAACGCACAAAAATTCTGGAGTTGAAATAAGTTTAAGAAATGAAATGTCTTTGTAAGAGGCGAGTTTTCTTCTGAAACCGTGATACTTCGAAAGAGATTGTCAATTTTGTACACGAAGTGCATCTAGTTTTTGCCATAACCCTCTCAACTTTTTAGCACATGCTATGTGGGTGAAATGATGATACCATGCCAACTTTCAACCTTTTCAGAGTTCATTTGAAGCGCTTATCAATTTCAGGGTCATTTAGCTAAAAAAATCAGTAAATACATGAAAAATAGCAAATGAAGTCGGAAAGGGTTAAAAATTGATGGCCTCCCTTTGAATGGTGCATATTGAACGCAAAAAAAGTCTGGAGTTGAAATAAGTTAAAAAATGAAATGTCTTTGTAACACGCGAGTTTTCGTTTGAAACCCTGATACTTCGAAAGAGATTGTCCATTTTGTACACGAAGTGCTTCCAGTTTTTGCCGTAACCCTCTCCACTTTTTTGCACATGCTATGTGGGTGAAATGATGATACCATGCCAACTTTCAACCTTTTCAGAGTTCATTTGAAGTGCTTATCAATTTCAGGGTCATTTAGCTATAAAAATAGTAAATTCATGAAAAATAGCAAATGAAGTCGGAAAGGGTTGAAAATTGTTGGCCTCCCTTCGAATGGTGCATATTGAATGCATAAAAAGTCTGGAGTTGAAATAAGTTAAAAAAATGAAATGACTTTCTAAGAGGTGAGTTTTCGTCTGAAACCCTGATACTTCGGAAGAGATTGTCCATTTTGTCCACGAAGAGCATCCAGTTTTTGTCGTAACCATCTCAAGTTTTTATCACATGCTATGTGGGTGAAAGGATGATACCATGCCAACTTTCAACCTTTTCAGAGTTCATTTGAAGTGTTTATCAATTTCAGGGTCATTTTGCTAAAAAAATCTGTAAATGCATGAAAAATAGCAAATGAAGTCGAAAAGTTTTGAAAATTGATGGCCTCCCTTCGAATGGTGCATACTGAACGCACAAAAAGTCTGGAGTTGAAATAAGTTGAAAAATGAAATGTCTTTGTAAGAGGCGAGTTTTCGTGTGAAACCCTGATACTTCGAAAGAGATTGTCCATTTTGTACACGAAGTGCATCCAGTTTTTGTCGTAACCCTCTCAACTTTTTAGCACATGCTATGTGGGTGAAATGATGATACCATGCCAACTTTCAACCTTTTCAGAGTTCATTTGAAGTGCTTATCAATTTCAGGGTCATTTAGCTACAAAAATCAGTAAATGCATGGAAAATAGCAAATGAAGTCAGAAAGGGTTGAAAATTGTTAGCCACCCTTCGAATGGTGCATAATGAACGCACAAAAAGTCTGGAGTCGAAATAAGTTAAAAGAAAGAAATGTCTTTGTAACAGGCGAGTTTTCGTCTGAAACCCTAATACTTCGAAAGAGATTGTCCATTTTGTACACGAAGTGCATCCAGTTTTTGCCGTAACCATCTCAACTTTTTAGCACATGCTATCTGGGTGAAATGATGATACCATGCTACCTTTCAACCTTTTTAGAGTTCATTTGAAGTGCTTATCAATTTCAGGGTCATTTAGCTAAAAAAAATCAGTAAATTCATGAAAAATAGCAAATGAAGTCGGAAAGGGTTGAAAATTGATGGCCTCCCTTCGAATGGTGGACACTGAACACACAAAAAGTCTGGAGTTGAAATAAGTTAAAAAATGAAATGTCTTTGTAATAGGCGAATTTTTGTGTGAAACCGTGATACTTCGAAAGAGATTATCCATTTTGTACACGAAGTGCATCCAGTTTTTGCCGTAACCCTCTAATTTTTTTAGCACATGATATGTGGGTGAAACGATGATACCATGCCAACTTTCAACCTTTTCAGAGTTCATTTGAAGTGCTTATCAATTTCAGGTTCATTTAGCTCAAAAACAATTCAGTAAATGCATGAAAATAACAAATGAAGTCGGAAAGGGCTGAAAATTGATGGCCTCCCTTCAAATGGTGCATACTGAATGCACAAAAAGTCTAGAGTTGAAATAAGTTAAAAAATGAAATGTCTTTGTAACAGGTGTGTTTTCGTGTGAAACCGTGATACTTCGAAAGAGATTGTCCATTTTGTACACGAAGTGCATTCAGTTTTTGCCGTAACCCTCTCAACTTTTTAGCACATGCTATTTGGGTGAAATGTGATACCATGCCAAATTTCAACCTTTTCAGAGTTCATTTGAAGTGCTGATCAATTTCAGGGTCATTTAGCTCAAAAAAATCTGTAAATGCATGAAAAATAGCAAATGAAGTCGGAAAGGGTTGAAAATTGATGGCCTCCCTTCGAATGGTGCATACCAAATGCACAAATTTTTTGGAGTTGAAATAAGTTAAAAAATGAAATGTTTTTTGTACCAGGCGAGTTTTCATCCGAAACCCTGATACTTCGAAAGAGATTGTCCATTTTGTACACGAAGTGCATCCAGTTTTTGCCGTAACCCTCTCAACTTTTTAGCACATGCGATGTGGGTGAAATGATGATACCATGCCAACTTTCAACCTTTTCAGAGTTCATTTGAAGTGCTTATCAATTTTAGGGTCATTTAGCTAAAAAAATGCATGAAAAATAGCAAATGAAGTCGAAAGGGTTGAAAATTGATGGCCTCCCTTCGAATGGTGCATACTGAATGCACAAATAGTCTGGAGTTGAAATAAGTTAAAAGAATGCCTTTTGTAACAGGCGAGTTTTCGTCCGAAACCCTGATACTTCGAAAGAGATTGTCCGTTTTGTACACGAAGTGCATCCAATTTTAGCCGTAACCCTCTCAACTTTTTATAACGTGCTATGTGTGTAAAATTATGATACCATGTCAACTTTCAACCTTTTCAGAGTTCATTTGAAGTGCTTTTCAATTTCAGGGTTATTTAGCTCAAAAAATTAGTAAGTGCATGAAAAATACCAGATGAAGTCAGAAAGGGTTGAAAATTGATGATGTGGCTTATAATGGTGCATTTTGAACACACAAAAAGTATGGAGTTCAAATAAGGGGAGGTGTTGTCATGTTAGTTAAGTGGTGAACACTTTGAAAGCTCGAGAGGAAAACGGGCTGGCGTCCGGCAACCGGGGCTATTGTGGGCTACATGGCGATTGCATGCACTGTGTTGTCACACTCTTATAGCTCGTCAAGTGTGATCTGTGCACGGCACCACTGATGCCTGACCGTGCATAGTCGATGGACGTGGACATGCTCGATCGGTGGTTGCATGCTAACACTTATTGCAGATCCAAAGTTATCCTAAAAATAAAATAGAGATCGAAATAAAGCAGAGAGGACAACTATAAGCTGCAGTGCTGCACAATGATACTTTGAAAAGGGATGATGTGGCTTCAAATGGTGCATATTGAATGCAGAAAAATTCTTGAGTTCAAATGTGTTTAAAAAATTGAAATCCTTTTGTAACAGACGCGTTTTCGTTTGATAAAAGTTATATAACTAAACTTGATATTATATAAAATTTATGCAACTAAAATTATCAATGTTTTTTTTGTTAAAAACTTTAATAGCAAAAAGAATATTCATAAAGTATTTTTGTTAAGAACTTTTAATATGCAAAAAATAATATAAAAATAGCAAAAGTTAAAATAGATGCGCTTATAGAGAAAATTCAACCTAAATTCAAAGTGCTAATTAGACGCCTAAATAGCATTTTGAGTTTAGGTCAAATTTCCTGTATAAGGGCATCTATTTTCAATTTGAGAGGAGCTCAACATAGTAGCCGCAGCGGGGCTTATAAACAGGTTCGGGCAACCTTCGCTTGGCGAGGTGGGACTAAACTCCCACCACACCGTTGTGCAAGGCCATTGGTCCCGGTTGGTGGCTCCAACCGCAACTAAAGGTTAGCCTATAGTCGCGGTTGGAGCCACCAACCGGGACTAAAGGTTCCCGTGGGGGCCTAGGCTAACGCTAGCCTACCACCACACCTTTAGTGCCGGTTGGAGCCACAAACCGAGACTAAAGGTCCATAACGAACCGGCACTAATAATCCCCGTCACGAACCGGCACTAATGATCACATTAGTGCCCGTTCAAAAACCAACTGGGACTAATGATGCGGACAAAAGGTCATTTTTTTACTAGTGCACCTTCTCCTCCCGATGGATTCGCCCTTCGGCCAGAAGACTTTGTTGAGTTTGCTGATCATGGAAACTCCGCACTCAGTCGGATTAGGGTCATTGTTGTGCAGCTTGACGCGGAATAGCTTCAACCAGATTCCATAGTGGGGCTTGATGAGGAGGCATGCCTCAATGATAGTGGTGAAGCAGGCTATGTGAAGAATGGATTGGGGGGTGGCAGATGGTGGAATTGGAGGCCATGTAAATACAACAGGCCGCAGAGGAAGGGGTGAATGGAAAATCCCAGTCTTTGGATGAACTGGCTGTGGAGGGCCATTGGACGCGTCCGCCTCAGGCCCTTTCGCGCCTCGTCGTGGCCAGGGAACTCCGCGGCGGACGCGCCCGAAGGAGATGCGTTGGATGGCCTCCCTGTCGTGTTGTGGGGCGTCGTATGTGTGTGGATGAAGCCATTCAACAAGGAGGGGTGGATGGCACACCAGACCAAGTCGACTCACGCCGCATGGAGGAAGATGGTGAGGCTCTAGGTGAACGACTCCCGGGAACCCACAACAGGGTGATGAGGTTGGCGGTGGACGAGGTCATCATGGAGGGCCACCACACACGTGGAGTGGGGAGTTGGGCGGAGGCGAGCGTCACACGAAGGTACTGGGATGCGAGGGCGGGTAGTGGGCGGAATTGAGGCGGGCAACGCTAGGGCGATGAATGTAGAGGGTGGTGGTGGGCAGCTAGCAGGGAGAGATATGATGGGCCTCGCAATGTAGGGCGTGGAAGCGGTGTAGAGCCATGCACGCTGACAAAGGCGAAGGACCCAATCACAATCTTCATTTTTCTTGTAGGGGGCCGATGCTATTTTGCAGGGACCTTATTGTAAATTCTACTACTGACTAGTAGTCTTCACAGTTGACCTGAAACGATTTATATGGAACTTTCTCTGCTGACTGATGACCCACAAGTACAGGGGATCTATCGTAGTCCTTTCGGTAAGTAAGAGTGTCGAACCCAACGAGGAGCAAAAGGAAATGATAAGCGATTTTCAGCAAGGTATTCTCTGCAATTACTGAAATTGTCGGTAACAAATAGTTGTGTGATAAGATAATTTGTAATGGGTAGCAAGTAACAATAGTAACAAAGGTGCAGCAATATGGCCCAATCCCTTTTGTAGCAAGGAACAAGCCTGAACGAACTCTTATATAAAGTAAAGTGTTCCCGAGGACACATGGGAATTATTGTCAAACTAGTTTTCATCATGTTCATATGATTCGCGTTCGCTACTTTGATAGTTTTATATGTGGGTGGACCGATGCTTGGGTGTTGTCCTTATTTGGAAAAACATCCCACTTATGATTAACCCCTCTCGCAAGCATCCGCAACTATGAAAGAAGAATTAAGACAAAGTCTAACCATAGCATTAAACTAGTGGATCCAAATCAGCCCCTTACGACGCAACGCATAAACTAGGGTTTAAGCTTCTGTCACTCTAGCAACCCATCATCTACTTATTACTTCCCAATGCCTTCCTCTAGGCCCAAATAAAGGTGAAGTGTCATGTAGTCGACATTCACATAACACCACTAGAGGAGAGACAACATACAACGCATCAAAATATCGAGCGAATACCAAATTCACATGACTACTAGTAGCAAGACTTATCCCATGTCCTCAGGAACAAACGTAACTACTCACAAAGCATATTTATGTTCATGATCGGAGAGGATTTGAATAGCATTAAGGATCTGAACATATGATCTTCCACCAAGTAAACCAACTAGCATCAACTACAATAGGTAATTAACACTACTAGCAACCTTACAAGTATCAATCGGAGTTGCGAGATGGAGATTGGATACAAGAGATGAACTAGGGTTTGGAGATGAGATGGTGCTGATGAAGATGTTGATGGAGATGAGTCCCCTCCGATGAGAGGAGTGTTTATGATGACGATGGCGACGATTTCCCCCTCCGGGAGAGAAGTTTCCCCGGCAGGACGGCCCTGCCGGAGCTCTAGACTGGTTCTGCTCAAGTTCCGCCTCATGGCGGCGGCGTCTCCTCCCGAAAGATGTAGATTGATTTTTTCTGGAACAAATCCCCCCATATAGGAGAAGATAGGGGCCAGAGGATCCATAGGGGGCCCACGAGCCCCACAGGCACGGCCAGGGGTGTAGGCCGCTCCTGGCAGGCTCGTGGCCTCCTGGTGGCTCACCTTTGGTATTTCTTTTGCCCAATATTTTTTTTATTCCAAAATAATTCCTCGTTGATTTTCATGGCTTTTGGAGTTGTGCAGAATTGACATCTCAAACTTGCTCCTTTTCCAGCCCAGAATTCCAGCTGCCGGCATTCTCCCTCTTCATGTAAACCTTGTAAAATAAGAGAGAAAAGGCATAAGTATTGTACCATAATGTGTAATAACAGCTCATAGTGCAATAAATATCAATATAAAAGCATGATGCAAAATGGACGTATCAATTCCCCCAAGCTTAGACCTCGCTTGTCCTCAAGCGGAAGCCGAGATCAATAAATATGCCCACATGTTTAGAGATGGAGGTGTCGATAAAATAAAATACATACATGTAGGCATCATGATCATATTTAGAACAGCAATATCTTCATATAATCCCTTATGCCAAAGTGACAATGCATTCACAATGTAAAGCATGCATCAAGAATCTTATTGAGAATTAACAAGCAATAGTCTTTAGTCATTGAAACAATTGCAATTTATCATAACATCGGAAAGAGTCAAATAAGAGCTTGTAAGGCAAATCCACATACTCAATCATCTTTTAGCCTTCCACGATTGCTAAAAATCACGCGGTACTCATGAGATCAAAGTTTCAGTTGGACACAGAGAAAGATAGGGGCTTATAGTTTCGCCTCCCAATGATTTACCTCAAGGGTAATGTCAATAATAATAATTCATGATTACTTACTTCCAAGCTAATATATGAGTATAGATCTTTACCTAGCACATGACGCTTGCCAAGATAATGGCAAAATAAGGAATTGGTGTTGATCACCATGACTCTTTTAAAGATAAAAAGTAAAGGTACAAGATAGGCCCTTCGTGGAGGGAAGCAGAGGTTGTCATGCACTTTTGAGGTTTGGATGTGTGATGTGTTAGTGTGAAGGAACGTCACTTTATATTGCCTCTTGTGATAAAGAACTTTATTATGCAGTCTGTCGCTTTTATGTCTTCCTCATCACAAGTTCGTACAAAGCTTATTTTCCACACACTAATAGATCATACATATTTAGGGAGCATTTTTTATTGCTTGCACCGTTGACAACTTACTTGAAGGATCTTATTCAATCCATAGGTAGGTATGGTGGACTCTCATGGCAAAACTGGGTTAAGGGTTTTATGGATGCACATGTAGTATCTCTACTTAGTGCAGAAGTTTTGGCTAATAGGAGGTGGAAGCAAGCGTCAGATGCTAAAGGATCCATAATCATATAGTATTGTTTGGAACTAAGCAAACATAATTCATTATGTTGTCTTCCTTGTCCAACATCTACTTCTTAGCATGTAATAGTTAAATGAGTGTTCACAATCATAGATGGTGTCAAATATGATATATTTATATGTGAACCTCTCTTTCTTTATTACTTCCTATTAATTGCAACAATGACCAGGGTCTACGTTTGTCTACCCACAACAAGTTTCTGTCAACATTATTTTTATATGTGAAGTCACCACTTCCCATAAGATCATCACATGATCTTTCATGGTTTTGTTCTTTTATTATAATTTTCTTTAGATCATGGCAAGAAGCAAAGCCCTTAACTAAAACACTCTTTATTATATAACTTACGAACTTGATTACATTGGGGGAAACACAAAGCAAAACTCAAGCCTAGATCATACTAAGAACTTTATTCTTCTAGATAAAGATATTACCAAAAGGATCGAACTAATATATAAAACTAAAGGCAAAAGATGTGATGGTGATACGATACCGGGGCAACTCCCCCAAGCTTGGCACAAGCCAAGGGGAGTGCCCATACCCGTGTGTTTAATTGTCTTCCTTTGGAGGTGGTGGTGGTGAAGTTGTGGGAGTCCGGGGTTGATTCTTCGTCTTCCAAGGCATAGGTTCTCCATCATGGAAAGATGATCGAGTCTTCGGGATCCTTAAATCTATAGCCAACCGTATTGCTTTAAATCTATACTCATACTCATAGTTCTGGTTTTGCAGGTCGTAGATCTGGGCTTGGAGATGATCGATTCTGTCATAGAGCTTGAAGAGGTGTTCCCCGATGTCCTTGGCGTTGATCTTGTGCTTGTTGGTGAACTCCATAATCATCATGTGGTTGGCATTGAGTCTGCATTCCACCATCCCTTGGCACTTGAAGACTTGCTGCTCCATTGCTGCGAGCCTCCTCTCCACGCTCCCGGTCTTCTTGGGCCCCTCAACGTCACGGATGTGCAGCACCCCCTCACGCATCTCAATAGTTTGAGGGTGTTGCAGCACCTCCGCGAGGTAGGGATCGATGACCTTCTCAAAGAACTTGTCCTTCGAAACCTTTGGGGACGCCATAGCTATCTAAATCTATCTGCATAATAGCTCGAACCGAAAACAGAGGATATTTGCAGGATACGAGGGTCAGACCTTTCGGGAGATTATATAGTGAATTTTTACCGACCATAAGGGGTGCTCCACAAGAAAACGGAGTCCGGGAGGCACACGAGGTGCTCACGAGCCCCCCAGGCGTGGCCAGGGGGTGGGCTCGTGCCTGGCAGGCTTGTGTCCTCCTTGTGCGCTTTCCGGACTACCTTTAATTTTTTTTATTTTTCTAAATATTCCAAAACAAAGAAAAATTGCTATTGGAAAAGTTTTGGGGCTGGTTTGCTTACCGTACCAAATACCTCTTCGTTTTCGGACTCTGAAACGGGCTGGTAAACATCCCTGATGTACTCCTACGGGGTTACAGTATTAATTATATTGCTTTCTACATTTATGGGAGTACCTGAGATGTAATGCTTGATTCTTTGCCCATTCACAACTCTCGGAAAAGTGCCTTCCGCGTTGTTGATTTTGATGGCGCCAGAACGATATACTTCTTCGACAATATAAGGACCTTCCCATTTAGAGAGAAGCTTGCCTGCAAAAAATCTTAAACGAGAGTTGTATAGCAAGACATAATCACCTACATTGAACTCATGTTTTTGTATCCTTTTATCATGCCACCTCTTGACTTTCTCTTTAAACAACTTGGCATTTTCATATGCTTGAGTTCTCCATTCATCAAGTGAGCTAATATCAAATAACCTCTTCTCACCAGCAAGTTTGAAATCAAAGTTAAGTTCTTTGATTGCCCAATAAGCCTTATGCTCTATCTCAAGAGGTAAATGACATGCTTTACCATAAACCATTTTATAAGGAGACATGCCCATGGGATTATTATAAGCAGTTCTATAAGCCCATAGTGCATCATCAAGTTTCTTAGACCAATTCTTCCTAGACCTATTAACAGTCTTTTGTAGAATTAATTTAATTTCTCTATTACTTAACTCTACTTGACCACTAGACTGAGGATGATAAGGATATGCAATTCTATGGTTGACATCATACTTAGCAAGCATTTTACGGAAAGCACCGTGAATAAAATGTGAACCACCATCAGTCATTAAATATCTAGGGACTCCAAATCTAGGGAAAATAACTTCTTTAAGCATCTTAATAGAGGTGTTATGATCAGCACTACTAGTTGGAATAGCTTCTACCCACTTAGTAACGTAATCAACAGCAACTAAAATATGAGTATACACATTGGACTTTGGAAATGGTCCCATATAATCAAAACCCCAAACATAAAATGGTTCAATAACAAGTGAATAATTCATAGGCATTTCCTGACGTTTACTAATATTACCTATTCTTTGACATTCATCACAAGACAAGACAAACTTACGGGCATCCTTAAAGAGAGTAGGCCAATAAAAACCGGATTGCCATACCTTGTGTGCAGTTCTATCTCCAGCATGGTGTCCTCCGTAAGCCTCGGAGTGGCACTTCTGTAGGATCCGTCCCTGTTCATGCTCAGGTACACAACGTCTAATAACACCATCTACTCCTTCTTTATACAGGTGAGGATCATCCCAAAAGTAATGTCTCAAATCATTTTTTCTTTTGTTGGTACGTTAAACTAGGTGGTATATATTTAGCAACAATCTAATTAGCATAATCAGCATACCATGGTGTAATGCGTGAAGCATTGATGACATTCAGTTGTTCATCAGGAAAGCTATCATTAATAGGTTGTGGGTCATCAAGAACATTCTCTAACCTAGACAAGTTATCTGCTATGGGGTTCTCAGCACCCTTCCTATCAACAATATGCAAGTCAAATTCTTGTAGCAAGAGAACCCATCTAATAAGTCTAGGTTTAGCATCTTTATTTTCCATGAGATATTTAATAGCAACATGATCAGTGTGAATAGTAATTTTAGAATCAACAATATAAGATCTGAACTTATCACATGCAAACACAACTGCTAAAAATTCTTTTTCAGTAGTAGCATAATTTCTTTGGGCACTGTCTAGAGTTTTACTAGCATAATAAATAACATTTAATTTCTTATCAACTCTTTGTCCTAGGACAGCACCAACAGCATAATCACTAGCATCACACATAATTTCAAAAGGTAGGTTCCAATCAGGTGGTTGAACAATGGGTGCAGTTATCAAGGCCTTCTTGAGTATCTCGAAGGCTTCTTCACAATCATCATCAAAAATAGAAGGAATATCTTTTTGCAAGAGATTAGTGAGAGGCCTAGAAATCTTAGAGAAGTCTTTAATAAACCTTCTATAGAAACCAGCATGACCAAGTAAACTTCTTATACCTTTAATGTCTTTGGGGCCTGGCATCTTCTCAATGGCATCAACTTTAGCCTTATCAACTTCAATACCTCTTTCAGAAATTTTATGTCCCAAGAAAATGCCTTCATTAACCATAATGTGGCACTTCTCCCAATTCAAGACAAGGTTAGTATCTTTACATCTCTGCAAAACTCGATCAAGGTTGCTCAAGCAATCATCAAAAGAAGATCTGTAAACGGAGAAATCATCCATGAAAACCTCAACAATCTTTTCACAAAAGTCAGAGAATATAGCCATCATACATCTTTCAAAGGTAGCAGGTGCATTACATAAACCAAAAGGCATACGTCTATAAGCAAAGGTACCGAAAGGGCAAGTAAAAGTGGTTTTCTCTTGATCAGATTGTGCAACAGGTATTTGGGAGAAACCAGAATAACCATCTAGAAAGCAAAAGTGTGTATGTTTAGACAATCTTTCTAGCATTTGATCAATAAAAGTTAGAGGGTAATGATCTTTCTTAGTAGCTTTATTTAATTTCCTAAAATCAATTACCATCCTATAACCAGTAACAATTCTTTGTGGGAATAATTCATCTTTATCATTAGGGACAACGGTAATACCTCCCTTCTTAGGGACACAATGCACCGGACTTAACCAATCACTATGAGCAACAGGGTAAATAATACCTGCTTCCAGCAGCTTTAATATCTCTTTCCTTACCACCTCTTTCATCTTAGTACTTAGACTTCGTTGGGGATCGACAACTGGTTTTGAATCAGGATCGGTTTTAATTTTATGCTGGCATAGAGTGGGACTAATGCCTTTAAGATCATCAAGAGTATATCCAATAGCAGCACGGCGCTTCCTCAAAGTTTTCAATAATTTCTTTTCTTCATGTTCTGAAAGGTTAGCACTAATAATAACAGGATATATCTCTTTTTCATCAAGATAAGCATACTTAAGAGTATCAGGTAATTGTTTAAGCTCAAACAAAGGATCACCCTTGGGTGGAGGTGGATCTCCAAGTAATTCAACAGGGAAATTATTCTTAAGGATAGGACGTTGTTCAAAGATAATTCTATCTATCTCATTCCTTTCATCCATATGCATATCATTTTCATGCTCAAGCAAGTATTGCTCTAAAGGATCGGTAGGAGGAACAACAATAGAAGTAATAGCGATAATTTCATCCTTACTAGACAATTCTTTTTCATGAGGTTGTCTACCAAACTTAGAAAAATTAAATTCATGTGACACACCTCCAAAGCCAACAGTAACAGTTTGTTTCTCACAATCAATTTGAGCACTAATAGTATTGAGAAAAGTTCTACCAAATATGATGGGACAAAAGCTATCTTGTGTGGTAGCAAGATCGAGAAAATCAGTAGGATACTTAGTTTTACCACACAAGACTTCAACATCTCTAACAATTCCCACAGGGCATATGGTATCTCTATTAGCAAGTTTAATAGTAACATCAATAAATTCCATCTCGACAGGTGCAATCTCGTCTTTAATTTCGTTATATAAAGATTGAGGTATTGCACTAACACTAGCACCCACGTCACATAAACCATGATAACAATGATCTCCTATCTTAACAGAAACAACAGGCATGCCAACTACAGGTTTATGTTTGTCTCTAGCATGAGGTTTAGCAATTCTAGCAGACGCTTCACATAATTGAATAACATGCCCGTCAACATTATCGGCCAAGAGATCTTTAATAATAGCAATACTAGGTTCAACTTTGATTTGCTGAGGGGGTGTAGGTGTTCTAATGTAGCCCTTACGTATCACAGTTGAAGCTTTAGCATGATCCTTTATTCTAACAGGGAAAGGTGGTTTCTCAATGTAAGCAGTAGGAACAATAGAATCATTATAAGCCTCTTCAACTGAACTGGGTTTAGCTACATTAACTTCTATGGGAGGATGATATTTAAACCACTTCTCCTTAGGGAGATTAATATGAGTAGCAAATGAATCACATAAAGAAGCTGCTATCTCAGAGTCAAGTCCATGTTTAGCGCTAAAATCACGAAAAGTATTTGTTTCTACAAAGGATTTAACGCACTCAAACTTAAGATTCATACCTGACTCCTTACCTTCATCAAACTCCCAATCTTCAGAATTGCATTTAATTCTTTCCAATAAATCCCATTTGGAGTCAATATCTCTCTTCATAAAAGAACCGGTACAAGAAGTGTCAAGCATGGTGTGATTGTCATGAGAAAGCCAAGCATAGAAGTTCATAATAATAATCTCTCTAGGGAGCTCATGGTTGGGGCATGAATATAACATTGACTTAAGCCTCCCCAAGCTTGCGTGATGCTTTCTCTATCACGAGGCCAAAAATTATAGATATAATTCTGATCACGATGTACCAAATGCATAGGATAAAACTTTTGATGAAATTCCAATTTCAATCGTTTGTAGTTCCATGATCCAGTATCATCACATAGCCTATACCATGTCAATGCTTTATCCCTCAAAGATAAGGGAAATACCTTCTTCTTGACCTCATCCTCGGGCAAACCTGCAAGCTTAAATAAACCACAAACTTCATCTACATAGATTAGATGCGAGTCGGGGTGTGATGTTCCATCTCCTGTAAAAGGATTAGCCAACAGTTTCTCTAGCATACCCAAAGTAATTTCATAATAAATATTTTCAGTAGGTGCAGTAGGTTGAGGAGCAACTCTTTGTGCTTCCGGTCGAGGTGAAGATACCCCGAACAAGCCCCTCAAAGGATTAGTTTCCATAGCAACGCATAAACTAGGGTTTAAGCTTCTGTCACTCTAGCAACCCATCATCTAATTATTACTTACCAATGCCTTCCTCTAGGCCCAAATAATGGTGAAGTGTCATGTAGTCGATGTTCACATAACACCACTAGAGGAGAGGCAACATACAACGCATCAAAATATCGAACGAATACCAAATTCACATGACTACTAGTAGCAAGACTTATCCCATGTCCTCAGGAACAAACGTAACTACTCAGAAAGCATATTTATGTTCATGATCAGAGAGGATTTGAATAGCATTAAGGATCTTAACATATGATCTTCCACCAAGTAAACCAACTAGCATCAACTACAATAGGTAATTAACACTACTAGCAACCTTACAAGTACCAATCGGAGTTGCGAGACGGAGATTGGATACTAGAGATGAACTAGGGTTTGGAGATGAGATGGTGCTGGTGAATATGTTGATGGAGATGAGTCCCCTCCAATGAGAGGAGTGTTGGTGATGACGATGGCGATGATTTCCCCCTTCGGGAGAGAAGTTTCCCCGGCAGGACGGCCCTGCCGGAGCTCTAGATTGGTTCTGCTCAAGTTCCGCCTCGTGGCGGCGGCGTATCCTCCCGAAAGATGTAGATTGATTTTTTATAGAACAAAACCCCCCATATAGGAGAAGATAGGAGCCAGAGGAGCCACACGGGGCCCACGAGCCCCCCAGGCATGGCCAGGGGTGTAGGCCGCGCCTGGCAAGCTCGTGGCCTCCCGGTGGCTCACCTCTGGTATTTCTTTCACCCAGTATTTTTTATATATTCCAAAATAATTCCTTGTTGATTTTCACGGCTTTTGGAGTTGTGTAGAATTGACATCTCAAACTTGCTCCTTTTCCAGCTCAGAATTCCAGCTGCCGGCATTCTCCCTCTTCATGTAAAGCTTGTGAAATAAGAGAGAAAAGACATAAGTATTGTACCATAATGTGTAATAACAGCTCATAGTGCAATAAATATCAATATAAAAGCATGATGCAAAATGGACATATCACCGACACACGTCATCCTGTAAAACCGCATCCCCTAAGAGTATCTCTAGCAGATCCGGCAAACCGGGCCATCCTGTATAATAACCGCCAGTTTGCGGGATGGATCCCGTAAACTCGTCCCGAATAGATCCTATAAATTTGGCCGCCCTGGAGTGTGTTTGCGAGATCCTCTAAACCATGACCCATTTCCTTCATATCCATGGGAGGAGCTACTCCTTTTACAATATCCTCTATTCTTGGCAGAAGGGAAATTTCAGCCCCAACCGCTTCCTTCGCAGTTGACGCCATGGTCTTCCGAGCTCGATGCCGGCCAAATCTCACTACCACCACCGCACGCGAGCTACCACACGATGTCGCACGCTGCCGCCCGCAACCTACAACTACCAAAGTCACGCGTGACCTAGATCCACGCTTGTTGTCGTACGCGCCAGCTGACGATCTCATCTACACAACAACAACGTGCTAGCTGACTTGTACGTGATTTCACAGGCGGCGGTGTCCATGGCCGGCCATGCGTGAGTACGTGGGGGTGGCGGCGAGTGGGCTTGTGGGTAGCGGCGGCGAGTGGCACATGGGTGGCGGCGTCCATAGCCGGCGGTGAGTGGCTTCAGCTATCTTGAGATCCTCATGGATGAAGCGATCAAGGCAAACGCAATTGTTATTTCAACGAACATTTGTAGAGAGTAAATTGCACAGAAATACCACAATTGGGGCATTGGAAGCAGATTGGTACCAAGTTTGGTAATTTTTATGTGTCAGTACCAAGTTTGGGGCGAGGCACTGCAGAATGGACTAAAACGGCGGTTTATACGTATTGACGGGCAAACTGACTGGTTGGGCCCGCCCGTCAGGTGCCACGCTGGCTAGTGGGCCACTACTAGAGAAAACCTTATACAAAGAACCTTAGTAGTAGCGTTGGATAGACAGCGGTGCTACTGCTATATAGCAGTAGCGCGCGTCTAGAACTGGCGCTACTGCTAACTGCTTAGCAGTAGGGCGACATTAAAAAAGCGCTACTACTAATATTGCCCCACCGTTGCCGCCAGGGTAGGTTTAGCAGTAGCGCTGGTTCCCGAAACACACTATAGGTACGCCAGGTAGCAGTAGCGCTCATCCCTAAAGAGCGCTACTGCTATCTTGACATAACCCCGGCCCGCGCAGGCTTCTTCCTCCTCCACTTGTTTCCTCATCCAATCCATTCCCCCATTCGATCCCTCTCCTCCATTGCCCTCTCTCCGCCTGTTCTTCTCCCCGACCGCCACCATCGCCATCGCCTCGATGCCTCCACAGTCGCGCCCCCTCACTCGTCGTCGCGCCCCCTCCCTCGCCGCCGCCGTCGCCATCGCCTCGATGCCGCCACCGTCGCGCCCCCTCAATCGTCGTCACGCCCCCTCCCTAACTACGGCGCCCCTCCCTTCATAGGTAGCCACCACTCCCTCCTTCCTCCCTCTTCCCTCTCCCCTCACTCCCTTCATAGGCAGAGCGGTTTGATTCTTGCATTAGGGTGGGGTTAGGTTGATTCTAGGGTTAGGTTTTGTAATATTAGGAAAAATCTCTCTAGGGACCCAATATAGCTAATAATAGAAGTTTTAAGGTATTAAATTTAGTAATAGAAGTAAGAAAATTTAAGGTAGAACTAGGGTAATATAATTTTTAGCAAGTGTTTAATAGAAATAGTATATTTAGTAAGTGGTTAATAGAAATAGTTTATTTAGTAAGTGGTTAATGGAACTAGTTTATTTATAGTAAGTGCTTAATAGAACTAGTTTATTTAGTAAGTAGTTAATGGAACTAGTTTTTTATATTTAGTAAGTACATAACAGAACTAGTTTATTTAGTTTCTTTAGTAAGTAAACTTGGTGTCTCGTTGATGTCATTGATGTCGATGACGATGATTCTAAATGTAGAGGATGTCTTGGTGTTCTTGTTTGTAATGTACCTCCGAGTAGCCTATGTTTTGCCGGAATGTTGATTCGTTTTCGTTCCAGCAAATTTCAAGCGCTTGATATGTCCTGTTTTAAGCAAAGGTCATGCCTAATTTTTTTCATGAATTTTAGCATGACTTGTGCTACAATGTAGGACATATCAAAAGCTTGTGATTTGCCACAATGGGAATTCAATGATATTCCGGTAAAACATAGGGCATTTTTTCTATGTCATTGCTCGATATATGGAATGGGTTGACTTTAGGTCTCCTAAGTGTTTATCAATTTTGTTTTCATAATTAAGCATTTGTTCTTGATGTCGATGATGCCTGGCCTACATCCTCGTCGTCGACTCGGCGGAGGAGGCCTGCTTGATTATAGGGGCCATGTCCGGGACTGGGCTCTGCCGGGGTGGTACTGGGAGGTGCTACCTTCCGGGGCGCGCAACTTTGTGAGGAGGCAGCCTATCGTCAACCCGGACCTTATTTGGTGGCGGTCGCGTGGGCCAGTGATGGTGTGGAGGCTTTCATCCCCACGGAGGTGGTACGTCACTGTGTCAGCGAGGAGGACGAGCACGTCCGTCGCTACATGGTTGCGTTGGAGGGCAGGTTCGACAATACCTGGCAGGTTCTTCAGGGATCTCACTGGAGCTATGATCCTGTGATGGTTCCTTCTGTTTGGGTGTCCACTGCCCGCGCCGATACCCGTCGTTCGCTACGGTTCTAACTATATTAGTGATGTTATATGTATGATACTATTTGAGATGTATTAGTGATAATATTCGACGATGTACAGACACAAGAGATGATTTAGTTTTGCTTATTGAATGCAAGCTAATTTGAATACTAATTTGTTTTATGATTTAGTTTTTCTTATTGAATGCACGTCTGTTTCAACTATGAACATAGGAAATGTCTGACAACGATAGCGAAAGGGAATTCGGTATGTGCAAAGACGAGCGTCATCTGTGCGACATACCTCACCTAGAAGATGGTAGGCGATTCAGCATCATGCTGGATGAGACCTTCGAAGTGGATCATTAAGTCACTACGACAAGTCTTTTTCGTAATTTAGCATGAATTCTGCTTCTTTTGCTTCAACTTATAATTTTATTTTTTTGCAATTCTACTAGCGTATCCCCTACCATGCAAGACATTATGTCTTGGATAAGATTGATTTCTTAGATATGTGCAGTATGGAGGTAAAGAGAGTTAACCTGAGGACCAAGCATGGCTATGCTTTTTCCGTAAAATTGTACAATGCAGAGAACTACTCCTATTTTGAATGCTCAAATTGGAGAGCACTATGAAGGACGTATGCATTTGAGCCTAATATGCTTATCACCTTTGATATTCGTCCTGAAGATGAATATGAAGGTAATATCGACATCTGGGTTGATGTGTAGACACCTCCAGTTCTACCTCTATGTGAGTTTCTCAACCATATTTATTAAGTAAATTATATTGTTTATTTTAAAATAGTTGAAAACTAATTTCTATTGACAGCTTATTACCATTCAAGCAAACATGTCCGGCTCTTGGTAGACAACACCTAATATTGTCTCGGGGCTGAACTAAACTGTGAGGAGATAAGTCATTATGTTTCATGGATTTAGGATCTTGATCTTGTCAAGAAAAATTATTTTCCTAGACTTCGAGATATTAGTACTCGATACGTGCGACCACTAGTGTGCGTATTGAACTACGGTCACATCTATCTAGGAAAGATGGTAATATTTTTACTATTTGTCCTCAGTGCATCTTTTGCACACATTATTTTTTAAGATGAACTTCATTGCTAAGTATGTTACTACGATGTTCTTGAACAGGGACTCCTGATGAATGTTGTGCCTCGTTGGATCGAGCATAAAGGTCACATGAGAATGATTAGATTACGGCCAAGACATCCTACAATGCACATGCGTGCATTCCGCATTTCTCAAAGCGAGCAAGTCTTAATAGTCAAAGACTGGAGCAAAATTGTGAGGGATCGTAGAGAAGTACTAGGGGGATGAAATCAGAAGCGCAACCCACATTTAGAAGACATTTTCATTTGCATGCTCCAATATGATGAAGCAGGAGTGCTACACATGTTTTATGCTATTTTACCTGAGAGAGCAATAAAAGTGATTAGCTAGCTAGTGTTGGTGGTAATGACTATGATGATTAAATAGCTAGTGTTTGTGGTGATGACTACGATGATTAAACAACTACTGTTGGTGGTAATGACTATAATGATTATTATTAGCTAGTGTTGGTGGTGATGAGATAGCTACACTATGACTATGATGATTTTTTATATTAATATGATGATGATTTGTTATTATGATCATGATTAGTTATTATATCATTGGTGGAAGGAACGCAGATTAGATTCATGTGGATGGATCAAAAGTGACCAAAAGTTGAATTAGTAGGATCGTCATCCTAATTCAACTTTTGATCACTTTTGATTCATACAAATGAATCTAATCCATGTGGATGGCTCAAAAGTGACCAAAATGTGCCATCGTGCACTAGTTCACTAGTCGACATTGTTACTCTCTAGGCGGTGAAGCCTAATAAGGAGAGACCTAGCTTTGATACCAATTGAAAGGACCACGATGTCGCCTAGAGGGGGGTGAATAGGCGTTTTAAAATCTTTTACAGATTTGGCTATATCCTAATGCGGAAATAAAATAAGCGGATACTTTTCAAGAACAAATCCTAAATATACTAGGCTCACTAAGTGCACCAACAATACAGGATAAACAAGATGAGAACAACAAGGATATGAGTAAGCACAAGTAAGTTGCACAAACTTACTCAATGTATATCACAAGATATGGAAATTAATGTTACAAGCTAGCAATTCACACTAAGCACAAGATATATCAATAGTAGCAAGTATGAATTGCAGACTATAAAGTGTTGGCCTAAATAATGTCTATAATATGGTAACCAATACAATATATTGAGGACAACAATATATATAGTGAATGCAAGGTCAAGTGGACAAAGTAAACCACAAGTAGTGGCTAGGGTTAAAAATAACCGAAGACGCGGAGACGAGGATGTATCCCGATGTTCACTTCCTTGGAGGGAAGCTAGTCACCGTTAGAGAGGTAGATGTTACCACGAAGGCACACCAACGCCACAAAGGCTCGCCCTATTCTCCCCTTGAGATATCACCACGAAGGCGATTCTCAACCACTAGTGGTAGACCTTGAGGTGGCCTCCAAACCTTCACAAACTTGTCGGGGGACAAATCACAAGTTGATTCCTCACCGGAGCACTCCTACCGCCTAGGAGTCTCCAACCTCCAAAGGTAATAAGATCAAGGGGAAATGCTCAAGACTTGCTCAACTCATGAATTCCTTTGGTCACAAAAGGGAGAGAGAGAGTGGATCTATCACTTGATTGGAAAATCTCTCAAGAACTCTCACGAATCTCACCAGGATCTAAGATTTGGTGTAGCAGAAGTGAGAGGGAGCCACTTGTGTTCTTGGGGCGATTTGGGATGAAGTGGTCAACCTTCTACCGGATTGGTAGAGGGGTATATATAGTAGGCCGAGAAAACTAGCCGTTTTTTAGTAAGTGGCTGAGACGGGCTGGACATCCAGGCAAGGGCCGGACATCTGACGGCTAAAATTGCACACACGCATATGAAAAACAGAGGCGAGAGTACACAGCCCGGACATCTGGCCAAACTTGGGTCCCCGGACATCCGGCGGGCACAACCAACATTTCAAACAGGTTCTGGACATAGTCGGGCCGGATTTCCTGGAGGATCCTGGACATCCGGGGTGACCTGACAGCCCGAACATCCGGCCAAGCCCCGGATATCCGGCCCAAGAGGAACCCCAAAACTAAAACATGCATAACTTTCACATCCGGACTCCGATTTTGATGATCTTGGGCTCGTTTGAAGCTATGGAAAAAGCCCAGGTCCTCACATAGAGAACCACCCAAGATGAACCAAAATGGAGGATGCAAATTATGCAAAGCTTTTATCATGTATTTGGGTAACCTATTTGGCTTTGGATTTTCTTTGATAGATGTATAGGCATATTGTATTTGTACCGGGTAGGAGTGAAATATGCCCATATTCGAATATGATGTGAGGAAGTAGAAATAGAATATGTTGACTTGATCAAATCTATCACTAACCCCTTTGATCTCCTCTTAATAGTGTGGGATCCCTATAACTCAAGAATCATAAAAGAACTATACTAGATAGCTTCTAGAAACTCATTGTTGAGCATATATCCTTTTCGATGGTCATCGATCCTCACAACTAAAGCCAAAGGAACTAATACCTTTGACTAAATCATTCCATTTGAGCTTGGTGTTGACGTTTATGCTTGGCTCAAGTCAGAACAATGATCTTGATCATTACACTTGGTGAAGACTTCAAATAGCTCCCCCATAATCCATGTGGGGAGCATTGCATTGTATTCATCTTCATACATTCGTCATGTGATCATCCACAAGCTTTAAGCATGTAATCCTTCAAGATGGATATCTTGAACTTGCCCTTGTCAACCATGATCATCAATTCTTGATGTCATCCTCTCATGGGAACTTGAAATCTTTCTCTTGATGTAAGTCCATAAGAATCACCTAACCCTCATAGATATAGAAAACACATAGAATGGGTTAGTACACAAAGCGCAATTGAAAAATTCTTACCATACCACAAGATCCCATGTGGTACATGATTTGATGTTGTGTGTTGACCATCTTTAAATTCAATCTTCGATCTTCATCTTGGTCAACAATTATCTTTTCTCCATGAATAATCTTGATCCAGAACTATATGTATATGGAATTCATTCTGAATCCATTCGGTCTCCTTCTTGCATCACCCATGGAACAAACCTTTCTATATAACTTGATGTCATTGTTTCTTCATAGTAATTGTCATTCGTTATCAAGTCTCAATGCATTGCAAATGAAACTTTCTTTCAAATGTATATCTTAGTGCAAACATTAGTCCATTAGGATTGTCATTTAATTACCAAAACCATACATGGGGACTACATGTACTTTCAATCTCCCCCATTTTGGTAATTTATGACAATCTCAATAAGAGGGTTTATATAATGAATTTTTAAAGAAGCATGCAATTTATCCAAAGATAAATTGAATACTTGGTGTGATTTTGATAGCATCAGGTATTACAAAGAAACTTGATGTTATCAAAAACCGGTTGTATTAATATCAAAATACCACACAAGTATTTGATGTTAGTAGGACCATAATCTATAGAGCAAGCTCCCCCATAATATATGCATATGTGGATGAACTTTGAATTTCATTGCATAGATATAAACTAGGTGGAGTTTTCTCTATGTACTCATTCATGCAACAAGCACATATAACTAGGGTATCTATGCATGAATGACAACAAAAACTTCAAAAGATATTTATCTTAAACCCTCTAAACTTCTCCCCCATTGGCAACAAATGCCAAAATGGAAGACAAAACATCTAGAAGACCAATATAGTATGAGTTCCTCCTTGATGTGTGAATATCACAAAATGGGAGTAAAAACAAATGCACATATTCAATGATGAACAATTGGAGGAGCTCGAAAACTATAGAATGCAACCAGATACTAAGATATGAAAACAAGCATTAGACATGCGAGGAAAACATCTAGAAGATCCAAAGAACATATTTGGACAAGATATAATAGGAATATCCAATGTGATCATCATGTCAAGCATGGGTCCAACATACATTAAAAACACATGAGTATGCAAGATTGTATGGAAAACATACAAGCACTCATGACACAACCTCTTACCGAAGCCACTATACGGATAAAAGGAACACACAAAGTGGTCGGTGAGGAATAAATGATATCAAGAAAAGATATGAACTTTCTTATGTATAAAAATTTCTAAGTGGTCAAAAATAATCATGATATGTATCCACAAAGAAACCCGTATACACAAAAAGGTTGTAATTGATAAGAACATGATATCCACAGGTGAATCCACTATTATACAACTTTGAGCCTAACATAAGAGAAAGGCACATGGCACAAAGTACATGGCACAAATTGATCTCATTTGCATAACACAAGGTGAAGCAAGCAATTAAAAGATCCGACAAGCCAAAAGATAAAAGAATATTATGATTTGCTAAAAAGGAGTGTTCTCAGAAAAATAGAGAAGCTCCCCATGATCTGTGCACTATTTAGATTTTTTGTATTTCGATACAAGTGCACAAAATAGGATCATCACTCCCCCAAAATCAATAGGAACACAAAACAATTGCAAGCAAGCATAGATTAGAAAAGAAACCTAGCATTTGCAACAAACATATGGTTGAGCAACATGTAAATGAGGCAACCTAAGAATAGGCACAACCAAAATGATGTGTGTGAGTCACTTCAAAGCACTTTGAGAAGACTAATATAAGGATGAGAATTAAGCATCAACATAGTCTTGAGTAAATGAGATACAAGGTGCAACACATGTCCTTCCCACACATACGAAGTTAAGCAGGTCACACACACACATCAAGCAAACGGGTTCACAAGCTCACTAATATGAAAATTTAAAAATCAAAGCTTGTGACAACCCATGGTGAAGATATGAAATAATAGGCTTGTCAATACAAGAAATAGGACAACAATATTCACCAAACATGAGTGCACTAAGATGCAAAGGGGTAAGACACGCACTCATAAAACAAATGCTTCCACAGAGCCACCAAAGATATAAAAAGAGGATGAAACAGTGGACATGAAAGAATAGGGATATCAACTAGAGATGTAACTTCTCTCATGTGTATAAGATTCTAGGTAGATGATAATCATGATGATATATATCCCCAAAGAAGGATGTACACATGACATAGTTACAAAAGGAAAGAATAAGATATCCAAACGGGAGTCATAAAATATACCAATGAGATCTTTGCTTGAAAGTATAGCACATGGATTAATATTATCTTATTGAATATTAATGAACTCCAAACACACAACCATCAAAGACATCACAACTAGCAACAAGATATCATTATTGGGATATTTTGAGTACGGAAACAAGTATCACAAGAACGAGTCAAGACATTCATGCCATGATGCAACCTACACAAGGTTGAATGCAAGAAATGTATGCATGAAGTAAATACTTGTTACCGAGAAAGCATTGGCATGAAGTAGCAGATCAATAAAATGTCCAAGCTTGGCTCTAATTTCCTCATTATGCCACCACCTTCATGACGAAGCCAAGCACCCAATACTTCTCAAATGTACCTAAAACAATTTAAGTACGATATGGTCCCCAAACTTATTGGGTCCGAAGTAGTTAGCATAACTACAAAAATAGGAAAAAACCACTTAAATATGTGCATATGGATATGGATTTGAATTTCATGCATATCTTAACTATTAAGGATTAGATGGATCTACCTTATATATTGGATCAAATAAGGCAAAAAAGACATGTAGATATACACATAATAAATATGCATGCACAAGCCTACCAAGATCCAAAGAGATACAAGTAAGACAAAAGAACGCATAAACCATGAATACTCCAATAACATCATAAATTATTCATGTTGTCCAAATTGCATCGAAGTAATGACTCAACACATGATAGCGCACAAAGTTCTATATATGAACTAAGCAAAACCAATGAGCATGTGAATATACATTGCACGCCTCTCATAGGCATATCTCATTAAAGTGGATATGAGATAGTACAAGCAATGAGATAACTACCTACCATAACTCCATAAAACCAAGAAGATGAACTCGAACAAAGGCAAGGGAGAATACCAGGAGGCAAATGAATTTCTCGGCTAGATATAAAATGCAAGTTGAAACAAAAGTCGAGAAGAAGATGATCAACAAATTCTACCACATGAAGGAATACCAAGTTTAATGATATCAAGGATAACATTCGGTGATAGAAAGCAAGGATATGTAAATCAACTTCAATATCCAAAGCATGTGAGAAGAGTATTAGAATTAAACATAGTGCTTGGATAGCGTATTCATGACATTCCAATTAGGTAGATAATAATGCATAGAAATAATCAGAATGGATTAAATCAAATGCTTTTCCAAATATAATTTTTAGGATAAACCATGGGTAAAACCACACAAGAATACCATACTCAAACAAAGCATTGCATGCCACAGAGATATAAGGTAATCTCAAATATGAATTCGAAGTGGCAATCCTCAGTTGTTCACAATTACAAGGATTGTGATATGCACAAAGCACATCACTCCCCCATAATGTGATTTTTCATATATTATCAACAAGGGGCAACTGAAATCCAACCAAAGATAATTAATGAATGAGAATTTGAATTTCAAATGAGCTTAACATACCACATGGTAACTAGATAATATTGCACTAACAATACTAGGTGGTATCCCACATATATACACATTTAAGATTTGTGATATGCATAAACATAACACTCACCCATAATGTGATGATCCATTAATATCTCACAAGAGCCAAATAAGATTCAACTAATGAATCAATAAAAGCTCGGAACCAGACACACAAATATATGAAGTGCATTGCAACCTAGACATGCTAGATAACTCAAATCAAGCATACTAGGAAGCACGACATAGACAAACACATGCTAGGTATAAAACCTAAACATGAGAGGGACTAGTAACTTTCAATGTAGACAATATAAATAAAAAGTTACCACCACGAGGGGCATTGGAATGGAAAATATGATGATAATCCACTTGACTTGGCTTGAACCATAATACATGGCGAAAATATTTTTTCTTCATGAATCAGCCAAGTCTCCAATGTCCTCCACACACCTATTGTTCAAGTTTGAGCTTGATGGTCCCCAACCAAGTTGGGTTCTAAGAAGTTCGTCACAGTAGGTTTGGCAACCCAAATGGTCTTATCTACTTTCAAACCACTTTGGACACCAACAAACTTGGCAAACAAATTGCCAACATTATCCTTTCTAAGTAAATAATGATCATTGACAATTGGAGGCTTAGAGACATTACCGTTGGGACATGATGAAGATATGTGTCCCTTCTCACGACAAATATAGCAACATATGCTCCCCTTTCTCTTCTTCTTTACCTTCTCAACTTCGGAAGCATTAACTTGATTTGTCAAAGGTATTGGCCTTTCTACAACTTGAGGTTGAGCTTGAGGCCGCTTCCCTTGTTGCTTCTCATTTAAGGCCTTCTTCTTCGATGGAAAATATCTAACATGGTGTCCAATCTTTTTGCACTTAAAGCAAGAAATGTTGGAGTCATTCTTGGCTTGGTCTTGTACCCTTTTCTTGTTCATGGACTTCTCCTTGTTGGAGTGAAAACCATGTCCATCATCGCAATTTTCCAAGTCTTTCTTCAAACTAGTGACTTGGGCCTTGAGTTCATTAACTTCCTCTACATGGTTAGTTTCAACACTAGAAACAAGAGGACTAGTGGAAGTAGAAACTTCATGGTTAGAGCAACAAGACAAGGTGAGCAATTCATCATGAGATGTACCACTATCATGTAGATGAATTGGAAGGACTAGCACATGGCAATAAGGCAGTTCGAGTAGAAGATGTGCTAATATCCATATGAGACTCACACGATTTTACCTTGATGACCATAGCCTCATGAGCTAACTTTAGCCCATCATGAGAGATTAGAAGATCCTCATGAGTGGCCGAGAGCTTTTCATGACTTTCTTCCAATTTCCCATAATTGCTAGTGAGAAAATCAAGTTGAGTCCTAAGCTCAACATTTTCTTTCAATATCGATGCTTCACACAAGATAGATTTAGTAGCACAAGCATCATTATCAATATGAGAGGAGCATGTAGAAACTCGAGACTTCGCATGAGTAGCTTGAAGTTCCTCATGAGACTTAGAGAGTTTGGTGAGCTCTCCTTTGACATTCTTGTAGCCAAGGTCAAGGTGCTCAAAATCCTCTTTAAGTTTACAATGAGAATTTCAATCTCTTCTTTTGAAGACCTCAAGTCACTAAGAGATTGATTAGCCTTAGCAAGTTCATGTTCAAGTTGTTCACTTTTCGCTTGCTCGTTAAGAAATAAATCATTACATTTTTCAAAGCAAGCAAGAACATCTTGGAACCTTTTATAAGTGTTATTTTTAGCTCTATGAAGAGTTTTTCCAATCTCATAGAGATTTTGAGTCAAGTCATCATCATCTTCCTCATTACAACTATCATCATTATCACTAAGAAAAGATGATACCTCATCATTACCTCTCGCCATGAGGCACATGTGGGTAAAGGGTGCTGATGTTGATTCTTTTGGAGAAGAGGGATCATAATCAATCAAATGTGACCCATTCTTCTTGATTTCCTCTACATGGTTAGTTTCACAAAGAGAACTAGAGGGAATCAAGGCATTTTGAACATGGCAACACAAACGAGCAAGCATACCATCGCAAGAATTTATGAGTAAATCATTAGATGATATGCATGGACTAACATCACAAGAATCTATGACATTTTTGGTGCTAGATGTGATCAAGTCCATGGAATCTACAATACTAGCATTTACACATAAAGGATCATCAATGACATTGTCAACATCATCATCATACAACATTTCTCCACTCACCTTGTCATTACCTTGTGACAAGCCACATGTTGGTGAAGTGGAAGATGTTGAAGTGTCTAGGAAATCGGATGTGGAAGCAATAGATAGCTCTTCATGATATAAAAAGGTGGAGAACTCCTCCATTACTTCATTCCAAATAGCATTGACTCCCACAAGGTTGGACCCACCATATGTAACTTCAAGTTCGGTCCAAGCCTCATGAGCCGACGAACAAGTCGAGATTGACTTGAACACCTCGAAGGATATTGCTTGGTGAATGCCACTCAAAACTTGACTATCAAGATGCATATTCTCAAGTGATGAAGATTGCCCATCCTTTAGATCTGAATCCCCTACAACAACAATCCGCAAAGCATTTGGACCCATGGCCCAAAAGTGACAAAGCATGCGTAATCTCCACATAATGTAATTTGTGCCATTAAAACAAAATGTGTCATCGTGCACTAGTTCACTAGTCGACATCGTTACTCTCTAGGCGGTGAAGCCTAATAAGGAGAGACCTAGCTCTGATACCAATTGAAAGTACCACGATGTCACCTAGAGGGGGGTGAATAGGCGTTTTAAAATCTTTTACGGATTTGGCTATATCCTAATGCGGAAATAAACTAAGCGGATACTTTTCAAGGACAAATCTTAAATATACTAGGCTCACTAAGTGCACCAATAACATAGGATAAACAAGATGAGAACAACGAGGATATGAGTAAGCACAAGTAAGTTACACAAACTTACTCAATGTATATCACAAGATATGGAAATGAATTTTACAAGCTAGAAATTCACACTAAGCACAAGATATATCAATAGTAGCAAGTATGAATTGCGGACTATAAAGTGTTGGCCTAAATAATCTCTACGATATGGTAACCAACACAATATAATGATGACAACAATATATATAGTGAATGCAAGGTCAAGTGGCCAAAGTAAACCAAAAGTAGTGGCTAGGTTTAGAAATAACTAAAGACACGGAGACGAGGATGTATCCCGATGTTCACTTCCTTCGAGGGAAGCTAGTCACCATTAGAGAGGTGGATGTTACCACGAAGGCTCACCCTATTCAACCCTTGAGATATCACCACGAAGGCGATTCTCAACCACTAGTGGTAGACCTTGAGGCGGCCTCCAAACCTTCACAAACTTTCCGGGGGACAAATCACAAGTTGATTCCTCACCGGAGCACTCCTACTACCTAGGAGTCTCCAACCTCCAAGAGTAAAATATAAAGGGGGAAATGCTCAAGACTTGCTCAAATCATGAATTCCTTTGGTCACAAGAGGGAGAGGGAGTGGATATATCACTTGATTGGAAAATCTCTCAAGAACTCTCATGAATCTCACCAGGATTTAAGATTTGGTGTAGGAGAAGTGAGAGGGAGACACTTGTGTTCTTGGGGCGATTTGGGATGACGTGATCAACCCTCTACCGGATTGGTAGAGTGGTATATATAGCAGGCCGAGAAAACTAGCCGTTTTTGAGTAAGTGGCTGAGACGGGTCGGACATCCAAGCAAGGGCCGGACTGTTGGAAATATGCCCTAGAGGCAATAAATAAAGTGTTACTATTATATTTCCTTGTTCATGATAATCGTTTATTATCCATGCTATAATTGTATTGATTGGAAACACATTGCATGTGTGGGTAAATAGACAACACCGTGTCCCTAGTATGCCTCTAGTGAACTAGCTCGTTAATAAAAGATGGTCAAGGTTTCCTAGCCATTGACATGTGATGTCATTTTGATAACAGGATCACATCATTAGGAGAATTATGTGATGGACAAGACCCAAACTACAAACGTAGCATATGATCGTGTCAGTTTATTGCTACTGTTTTCTGCATGTCAAGTATATGTTCCTATGACCATGAGATCATGCAACTCACGGATATCGGAGGAGTACCTTGTGTGTATCAACTGTCGCAACGTAACTGGGTGACTATAAAGGTGCTCTACAGGTATCTTCGATGGTGTCTGTTGAGTTGGCATGGATCGAGACTGGGATTTGTTACTCCGTGTGACGGTGAGGTATCTCGGGGCCCACTCGGTAATACAACATCACAATGAGCCTTGCAAGCAATGTGACTAATTGTTAGTTACAGGATCTTGTATTACGGAACGAGTAAAGAGACTTGCCGGTAATGAGGTTGAACTAGGTATGGAGATACCGATGATCGAATCTCGGGCAAGTAACATACCGAAGAACAAAGGGAACATCATACGGGATTAACTGAATCCTTGAGATAGAGGTTCGACCGATAAAGATCTTCGTAGAATATGTAGGAACCAATGTGGACATCCAGGTCCCGCCATTGGTTATTGACCGTAGAGGTGGCTCAGTCATGTCTACATAGTTCTCGAACCTGCAGGGTCTGCACCCTTAAGGTTTGGTGACGTTTCGGTAGTATAGAGTTATGTATGGTGGTGACCAAAGTTTGTTCGGAGTCCTGGATGAGATCCTGGACGTCACGAGAAGCTCCGGAATGGTCCGGAGGTAAATATTCATATATAGGAAGTCCTGTTTTGTTCGCCGGAAAAGTTCCGGGCTTATCGGTAGTGTACCGGGAGTGGCGGTAGTGTACCGGGAGACCTCCGGGAGGGGTATTTAGACCCAAGAGGCTTCATGGGCTGTGGGAAAGTAATAAGCAGCCCTTGGTGGGCTGGTGGAACAACCACAATAGGCCCAGTGGCTGGAAGAAAGAAACCCAAAGGAAAAAGGTGGAAAAAAGGCAAAAAAAAGAAGGAATCCTAATCCTACTAGGAGTGGAGGAGGTGGACTCCTCCTCTCCTAGTTCGGCCGAAGCCTACATGGCTTGAAGGCTGACGGGGGGATGACCCCCGGGGGGCCTCAAATGCCCCTAATGCTCCGGCTTGCCTACGGGTGAAAGGGCAGGCCGCCTTCGAGGAGCCGGCTGGGCTATCCCCCGCCAGGTCCTGTCCCCCTCCCGGCACCGACGTGCCGGCCACTCCTTCTCCAACCACGATGCGCTGGCCGGCTTGGGCCTCTCTGCCCGGCTCCTTCCGCAAGCCGGCCAGGCATTGGATGCCCCTGACGGGCTCTGCACGGCGACAGTGGGCCCCGTCCCATCGAGGGTCGGCGTCCGCATGGCCACAGTGGCCCCTATCCCGTCGGGGGTCAGCGCCCGCATGGCCATAGTGGCCTCTCGCCGCTGTTGGACGGCGACCAGGCCTTCAATAGTGGCGGCCTGTCCCCAACCACTCCGCTACCTGCCCCGGCATGGCTACAAGACAGCCGGCCGGCCGCTGACTTTGGCCGACCGACGCAAGACGACGACGCCCTTGGGACCCCTTGCCGCGAGGTGACCGGGCTTGGGGCCCGCCATGACAAGACCCAAGCTGGTGGCCCCCGCAGCCGGCCGTAGTGGCTGCCGGCAGGGTCCCCCCATGACCATTATATTCATATTGTAAGTCGGGGGGTTGGACTATAAAAAACCCCGGCCCTCCCCATGCAGGGGGATCGCACCCACGCAGACAGAGAAGAACACCCGCATAGCACCCCTCATAGGACCTTCCCGAGCCGGAGCCCTGAGCTCTCACCTCGATTCGCATAGCTCAAGGAGCACCTTTGTAACCCTTGTCAATAGCTCAATGAAGCCTAGCAGGAGTAGGGTTTTTACCTCCCACGGAGGGCCCTGAACCTGGGTATACCGTGTGCCAGTCACCGTTCGTGCCCAACCCCGTTCCCGGAGTCCACCGGCGTCCTTTCGGCCCCCCTCGACAAGCCTACCCATGGCATCTACCGTGACAAAACCACGACAGTTGGCGCCCACCGTGGGGCCTTCCGTAGCGCCGGCCGGAGTTACGCTTCGGGCGGGGCCCTTCGCTGCCTCCCCCGACCGCCTCGCGTCCGGGCGGAGCTACTTGCTCGTGGGGCTTGCTCCGGGAGGTCCTACGGGCGGCATGGTCGGCCTCTCTGACGAGCGCCCCGACCACAACCTCACGCTCGACAACGACGCGCTCGCCGGGCTGTTCAGCAAGCTCAGCCTCGCCGGTGTGGCGCCGACCGGCGAGTACCCTAGCGGGGTGCTCGACTGCACCGATCCCCCTGCGTCCATAGGCGCTCTTGCCAACGGCGACGTGATCGGCTCCCACGCCCGCGCGGGAGTAATGGTCGCTGCCTCCTCCACCACTTTGGGCCGCGTGCCGGCGGCTGAGGCCGGCGTGGCTGCCGCCCGTGCCGGCACCTCCGACCCTCTCGTCGCCGCCCTCCGGGGTCTTGGCACCCCCATCACCACTACGGCGGATCCCGCCGCCGCCAGGGCCGAGCTAGAGGCGGCCCGCCGCCAGCTGTTTGAAGATGCCAGCACCCTCGTTATCGAGCGGCGCCAGATGGAGGCCGTGCAGCGGGAGTACAACTCCGCGTATGGCCTCACCCCGGCTGGCCCCGAGCCCAGCCGGCGTGGCGCCGTGCAAGATCACGGCCGCGTGGTCGCCGAGATCCTAGGCGGCCGCCTCCCAGTCTAAGACACCCCCGCCGCCTACCTGCGTGCCGCCAAGGTTGCCTACGAGGACCTGGCGACCTTGGAGGGCGAGGAGTGGGCCGCACGCGAGCGACACATCAAGGACCTCATCGACACTTCCAACGCGTAGTAGGTCGCCCTCACTCCCGGAGGGTCCGTCTCCGAGTTCCCCCGCCCCGAGGGCGAGGGCTCTGGAGCTGTTGACCTTCGGCAGGCTCAGCACTCCAGCACCCCTCGTCCCTCCGGCCAGAACGCCCGGGGGAGCAACGCTCATTATCCCCCGTCGCGTGGGAACGAATAGTCGTCTGTGAATAGCCGGCGTAGCAATCGCCCGGCTGGCAGCCGCCGATTCGACGAGGCGCCGGCCGACGGAAGCCGGCGCAGCCACGAACATACCCCGCCCCCGCGGCAAGAACCAGTGCGGTCCGTCCCGCCGGCCGTCCGGCCTGAGCTTGTGGCCCGGCTCGGTCCGCGTGTTCCCCATAGCAACAACAACGCCCGACTCCGCCTCGACCGGCTGGCGCAGTTGGCTCTCCTCGAAGAGGAGGGCCCGATTGGCCCGGCCTGCTTCGGCCCACGAATCCGCAACGAGCCGTTCCCGCCCGGCTTCACGCTCCCCCGCGACACCCCGAAGTACACCGGGACCGCCAAGCTGGAGGACTGGCTGGTGGACTACACCACCGCCGTCGGCATCGCTAGAGGCAACAAGCGCGTAGCCGTCCGCTACGTCCCCCTGATGCTACTTGGCTCTGCCCGCACCTGGCTGAATAGCTTGGCTGCCGGTAGCGTCAACACCTGGACGGACTTCGAGGAAGCCTTCGTCCACAACTTCACCGGCACGTACAAGCGACCCGGTCGCCCACGCGAGCTCGCCATGTGCGTCCAGGGCCCGGACGAGCCCCTCCGCGACTACCTCACGCACTGGACCCAGCTCTGCAACTCCTGCGAGGGCATGCACGAGGTGCAGGCCATCCAATACTTCATCGAGGGCTGTCGCGATGACACATCCCTCAAGCACAAGCTCTTGTGCTCCGAGCCAACCTCCCTGGTGGACTTAATGTCCAAAGCAGACAAATACGCCATGGACGATTCCTCCATGAGGATGAAGGCCAAGGCACCAACCAAGCTGGCTCCGGCTCCGACCAAGGCGGCCGCCGACAACCGGCAATAGCCCAACAGCAAACGCAAGAACGACCAGCCCGATCCCCGGTACAGGAGCCAGCTCGTCGCCTCCATCGAGGAGGAGCAGCCGGCTGGCCAGGCCTCCGGTAAGCGCCAGCGCACCGGCAAGGCCGCCTGGCAGCCCAAGCTGACTTTCGAGCAGCTGTTGGACCTCCCCTGCAGGAACCACTCCGGTGCCACACCGGCCATGCACACGCTCCGGCAGTGCAGCTTCTCACAGCGCCTGGCTCGGGGGGGGGGGGGGGGGGCGGCCTCCCGGCTCCTCCCGCGCCGCCAGCCCGTGGGCCGGCTCCGGCCCAGGCTCCACCTCCGGCCCCCCAGCCGGCCCATGCGGCCCCGGCCCCGACTCGTAACGACGGCCGGCTGCTGGACCAATACTCCGAGCCCGACGGCTGCTACGTCGTCTTCACAAGTGAAGAGACGGACAAGCACACCCAACGCCGGCTCCATCGTGAGGTGAACGCCATCGCGCCCGCGACTCCCCAGTTCATGCACTGGTCCTTGAAGCCGGTCACCTAGAGCCGGGCTGACCATCCGGCCATGATGCCGGACCCGGGCAGCTACGCCCTCGTCCTCGACCCCACCATCGCCTCTGAGAAACGCTCCTGCCGCTTCTCGCGAGTGCTGGTCAACGGCGGCAGCAGCATCAACATCCTCTACCTTGACACCCTGCTCAAGCTAGGACTCAAGGTGGAGGACCTGAAGGCAAGCCGGACCGTTTTCCACGGCATCGTCCCGAGCAAGTCCTGCACCCCCCTCGGCAAGATCCGGCTCGACGTCCTCTTCGGCGACGCCAGCCACTTCCGCTGCGAGCCGATCTGGTTCGAGGTGGCGGACCTGAGCAGCCCCTACCACGCTCTACTGGGCCGGCCCGCGCTGGTCAAGTTCATGGCGGTTCCCCACTACGCCTACCTCAAGCTCAAGATGCCGGGCCCCAAGGGCATCATCACCGCTGCCGGCAAATACCAAATGTCCATGGCGTGCGCACGCGATGGAAGCCGGCTGGCCAAAGCCCTGGAGATAGCGGAGGAGAAGCGACAGCTCGACCGGCTGGTGGTCCTCGCCTCTGCCCAGCCGGCCGTGTCGGCTCCTCCATCCCAATCCGTCGGCGAGGGCTCTTTCCAGCCGTCCCGAGACACTAAGCAAGTGCCGCTCGATCCGGCCAACCCCATCCAGTGCATGACCATCGGTTCGCGCCTCGACAGCAAATAGGAAAGCGAGCTCGTCGACTTCCTCCGTGAGAACCGAGACATTTTCGCATGGTCCCCCAAAGACATGCCAGGTGTCCTGAGGAAGTCGCCGAGCATAAACTGCACGTCCGGCCGGATGTGAAGCCGGTCAAGCAACCATTGCGCCGCTTCTCTGAGGAGAAGCGGCGTACCATTGGAGAAGAGATTGCCTGACTGCTCGCGGCCGGCTTCATCATGGAAGTTTTCCACCCGGACTGGCTGGCCAACCCAGTCTTGGTGCTGAAGAAGAACAACACTTGGTGCATGTGTATCGACTACACGAGCCTGAACAAGGCGTGCCCGAAGGACCCGTTCGCCCTGCCATGGATCGATCAAGTCATCGACTCCACGGCCGGCTGCGACCTGCTGTCCTTCCTGGACGCCTACTCTGGCTACCAACAGATCAAGCTGGACCCGGAGGACCGGCTCAAGACCTCCTTCATCACACCCTTCGGGGCCTATTGCTACATCACCATGTCCTTCGGCCTGAAGAACGCAGGCGCCACCTTCCAGCGCTGCATGCAGAAGTGCCTCCTGCCTCAGATAGGCAGGAACGTCCATGTCTACGTCGACGACATCGTCGTCAAATCCAAGAAGCACTTCAGCCTCCTTGACGACCTCCGGGAGACGTTCGCCAACCTGGGCGAGTACAAGATCAAGCTTGACCCAGAGAAGTGCGTTTTCAGCGTCCTTGCCGGCCAGCTTCTGGGTTTCTTCGTGTCCGCGCGTGGCATTGAAGCCAACCCCGAGAAGATCCGGGCGATCGAGCGCATGCCCAAGCCGGTCCGGCTTCGCGATGTTCAGAAGTTCACCGGCTGCCTTGCCTCCCTCAGCCGTTTAATCAGCCGGCTCGGCAAAAAGGCCCTACCCCTCTACGGACTCCTGCGCAAGTCGGCCTTGGTCGAGCCGGGTCGAGTCCTCTCGAAGAAGCTGGCCCTGTTCGACTGGCCCGACGAGGCGAACGCGGCGTTCCGCGACCTCAAGAGAGCTCTCACCAGCGCGCCCATCCTGGCCGCGCCGGCTGAGAAGGAGCCCCTGCTTGCATACATCGCGGCCACCACATGCGTCGTCAGCGTCGTTCTGGTGGTGGAGCGGTCGGAGGAAGGCAGGGCGCTACCGATGCAGCGCCCGGTCTACTACCTCAGCGAGGTCCTCTCCGCCTCCAAGCAAAACTACCCCCACTACCAGAAGATGTCCTACGGCGTCTACTTCGCCACCCAGAAGCTGAAGCATTATTTCCAAGAGCACGTCGTCACCGTCGTGAGCACAGTGCCGTTAGGCGAGAACATGGCCGGCCGGGATGCCACTGACCGGATAGCCAAATGGTCCATCACCATGGCCGACTATGAGATCCGATACGAGCCATGCACCGCCATCAAGTCCCAGGCGATGGCCGACTTCCTCGTCGATTGGGCCGAGACCCAGTTCGTGCCGCCTCCACCCGACTCCACGCACTGGCGCATGCATTTCGACGGCTCCAAGATGAGGACCAGTTTGGGTGCCGACATCGTCCTCTCCTCCCCGAAAGGCGACCAGCTCAAATACACCCTCCAGATCCAGTTCGCCGCCTCCAACAACGTGGCCGAGTATGAAGCCCTCGTCCACGGCCTTCGGCTCGCCAAGGAGATTGGCATCCGGTGCATATTGTGCTTCGGCGACTCCGGCCTCGTTGTCCAGCAGGTCTCTGGCGAATGGGACGCCAGAGACGCCAACATGGCCAGCTACCGCTTCCTCGTCCAACAGCTCACCGGCTCCTTCGAGGGCTGTGAGTTCCATCATGTCCCCCGAGCGGATAACGAGGCGGCCGACACGCTGGCCAAAAGCGGCTCCACCCGGCAAGCCATTCCCACCGGTGTCTCCCTTGAGCGGTTGCTGAAGCCCTCGATCAAGCCGTCTCCTGAGTCGGAGTCCATCTTCATACCGGCGGACGCTGCCGACGTCACGGTCACGCCGGCTGCCATGCCAGCCCCCTTGATCGCGGCCACACCGGCTGCCATGCCGGCCCCAGCGCTTCCCACCACTGCTAGCCAGCCGGTCCCGCCGGCACTCGACGCCGTCATGACGACGGCCGATCTTCCCGCTGCCACTTTGGCCCCGGGGGCTGGCGCGGTGGTCCCGGGGGCTGGCGTGCCAGCCTCAGGGGCCTCGGGGGCTGCCGCCTCCGACGTCCCGCTCGATCCCGAGCCGGCTCCTGTCTCGGCCCCCTCGTGGGCTCAGCCCATCCTGGCATTCCTCGAGCGCGGCGAGCTCCCCTCCGACGAAGCCACCGCGAGGCAGATCCAGCGCCGGGCCTCGGCCTACGGCATTATCAACCACGAGCTCGTTCACCACAGCACCACCGGCGTTTTCCAACGCTGCATCGAGCCGGAGAAGGGGCTGGAGATCCTCCTCGACATCCACCAGGGCGAGTGCGGGCACCATGCCGCCTCCAGGTCCTTGGTGGCCAAAGCGTTCCTTTACGGTTTCTATTGGCCGACTGCCCTGGAGGCGGCCAAGGATTTGGTCGACAAGTGCGAGGGCTACCAACGCTTCTACGCGCAGAGCCACCTGCCCGCTTCCGCCCTCTAGACCATCCCCCTCTCGTGGCCTTTCGCCGTCTGGGGGTTGGATATGGTGGGGCTCTTAAAGACCGCTCGAGGCGGCATGACACACCTGTTGGTCGGCGTCGACAAGTTCACCAAGCGGATCGAGGCGCGGCCCATCAAGAAACTGGACGGCCCCACTGCCGTCCGGTTCATCGAAGACATCACGGTTCGCTACGGGGTCCCCCATAGCATCATCACCGACAACGGCACGAACTTCACCAAGGGCGCGTTGGCGCGTTTCTGCTCACGGCAGGGCATCCGGCTCGACCTGGCGTCTGTCGCCCACCCAAGTCCAACGGCCAGGTCGAAAGGGCGAATGGCCTGATCCTGGCCGGCATCAAACCCCGGCTCGTCACGCCGCTGGTCCGGTCGGCCGGCTGCTAGGTCGAGGAGCTGCCGGCCGTCCTGTGTAGCCTCCGGACCACGCCCAACCGGTCAACCGGCTTCACCCCATTCTTTCTCGTTTACGGGTCCGAGGCGATCATCCCCACCGACATCGAGTTCGATTCGCCTTGGGTCGCCCTGTATACCGAGAAGGACGCAAGAGAGGCGAGGGAGGACGGCGTCGACCTCCTCGAAGAAGCCCGCGAGCTAGCTTTGAGCCGGACGGCAATCTATCGGCAAAAACTCCGGCACTACCACAGCAAGCGGATCCGGCCGCTTTCCTTCCGCGAAGGAGACTTGGTGCTCAGGCGGGTTCAGCGGCCGGCCGGCCAGCACAAGCTGTCCTCCCCATGGGAGGGCCCGTTCATCGTCAGCCGGGCGTTGCACAACAACGCCTACTACCTAATAGACGCCCAGAAACCGCAGAAGCGCAAGAGAGACGTGTCCGGCGAAGAAACGGAACGCCTGTGGAACGCGGCGCTCCTCCGCCCCTTTTACTGCTAAAAAGCCAGTGTATGTACCCTGTACTTTTGCCCCTCCGGGCCCGTGAATGAAATGAGGGACCTCAAGCCGGCGCTTGAGGCACTCCCCTTCTCATTTTCTCCAAGTTCTCTCCTACTACCTAAGACCCGGGCCCGGCTCGCGGTCCCAGGGGCTCGTCGGCTCCTCTCCGAGGCGGACGGATAAGTGTGGCAAGCAGCCCTTCGCCTCTCCCGCCCTAACCAGCCACAGACCAGCCCCCGGCTGTCCGGCTGAACGGACCGCGGTGTACGAAGGCGCTTCCCACACAAAGGTCCGCCAAGGCACGGTTGTCGGGCCAGCCCAGCAACGCTACGTCTCCCCCCGTGGCCGGCCCCTTTCCGGCTCGACCTAGTCTTAGCTGGTTGACTCTAAGAGCCCGCTACCTTTACCTAAGGGTGAAGTCCCGTCCCTGTCCTGGACCGGCCCCCGGCTGGCTGGCAGGTGGGGTAGAAGCCGGAAGGAATTCTAGCACGCGCAAGCAAGTCAACAGGCAAAGGGCAAAAGTTGAGCCGGCACGCACTCCTTTTTTTCATCTCTAATAAATAAAGCTTCGGTTGAATATAGCAAAAGGCCCACGGCCGCAAGTTCATTACAATACGTTTCAAATACGCCCCCAGTGGGTGGAACTCTGGCACTAAAAGTAAAATGCAGACGAAAGTATTCAAGGAGGAAGCAGGGGCGATCTTGAGCCGTCTCGCCTCAAGCGCCGGCACCTCTAAGGCCGGCTGCGTTCATGCCGGCGGCACAGGCGCCTTCGAGGCCGGCGTTTCCGGCACGGCCAAGGTACAGGGCCCCGCGTCGTCAGCCGGCTCGAACGGAGCATAGTCCTCGGTGTCAGACCCGTCGTCGACCGTCTCGCAATCGCTCCCCGCCGGGTCGTCGAGGGTGAGGCCGTACGAGTCCTCCGGGATGACCGCGCCGTCTGCGCCGCGCTCCGAGATGTATTCGTCCCACGCGGCAAAGGACGCAAGCTCGCTCGCCCGCCTCTGCAGCTCGTCCGCCACCGCCGACAGTTCCGCCTCGGTGCCGGCACGCTGGGCCGTGAGCAGCCCCAGGTCAAGCCCGGGGTACCACAAACTGGCAATGCGGAGTGCCATCTCCGCGCCGGCACGCGCCGCGGAAGCCCTCCAGGCATTCACCCGCGCAGTCCCGGCATCCAACCACCAGGCAAGCCGGGACAGGGAGCCTGGATTCACGGCCTGGGGCCAGAGGGCCCGGACCAGCGCCAGGCGGGCCTTCCGGAGCTTTGTCAGGTGGCGGATGACAAGCTCCAGGCGTGCTTCGGCCGCCACCCCCACCTCTTCCGATGTCCAAGGGGCGCCCGGCTCGATAACCTCTCCCTCGGCCCGCCGGTCCTCACGGTCGGACTCCATGGCCGCCTCGGCGCTCTCTTGGGTATCGGGGAAGAGCCCTGAGACGAGATAAGAAATCAGAAAGGGAGAAGGAGATGCACCAAGGGGAAAAAGGAAAAGAAGGACCGGGGACTTACGGCGTAGCATTCGGTCCACCCCATGGCTTTGCTCCGTCAGGTTCGCCTCCCGGTCCGCCGCTTCCTGGCGGAGGCGCTCAGCTTCTTCCTTGGCTGTGTGCCTCTCCTTGTGCACCTTCGTCAGCTCGGCATCTTGGGCCTCCAGCTTATCCCAAAGCACCTTCTCCCGCTCCTCCGCCTCCCGGCGGAGCACCGCCTCCCGGTCCACCAGCTCCTGGCCGTGGGCCTCGTCAAGTTTCTTCTGATCCGCCCTCAGCCCGTCCACCCTCTCGCGGAACTTGCGGCACTCCGCCGCCATGACGTCCCGCTCCCCAATGGCTCGGACCACCTGCCTGCGGAGGCCTACCAGCTCTCTATGGGCGGCTGCACGGAAGGAACGGGGTCAAGGTCAAAAGAGAAGAATGATAAGGGAGCCATCCTGGGGCTGCCGGCTTGACCCTCGGGGGCTCCCCCCACCAAAAACACAAGGACGCTTACCTTGCTGGTCGGCGGTCGCGGTGGCAAGCCGGCTCTCCGCCCCCGGTACAACCCCAGCAGGGTGTTGTAAGCCTCCGCCCGGCGATCGTGGGCCTCCTGCAAAAACAAAAAAAGAGACACTGCTTTAGGCTCGACCCGCCTGCTGCCCAGCCGGCTCGAGCCTCGGGGGCTACACCCAGTGGGTGCGCTGGCGCGCCCCCATTGGAAAAAGAAATGAAGGAAGGAAATGCGCTTACCGCAACCGCCCTCTCCAGGCTAACCAGCTGCTCGCTGGCGGCCCGGGCGTCCTCCATTACCTGGGCACGACAGGCCGCGAAGGACTCCATGACGGCGGCCACCGCGGTCCCAAGGGCGCTCGCCGGCTCCCCAGATACCCAGCTCCCGGCCCTCGCCCATGGCTGCTGCTGCCAGCCCCCGTCCGCGGGCCCTCCTTCGTGGGCAACGACGATGGTCCCGGCCCCCGTCGTCGTCATCGTCCCGGGGGCCGACGACGACGAGCTCGCCGCGGCCGCCTCCTCGGTGGCAATGGCCCCCGCCTCGGCCTCTCCACCGCCGGCGCCCCCTGGCCGGCTCGCATCCGGTGCCGGCACGTCGGGGGCCGGCATGCTGGAGACCGGCGCCCCCGTGGTCGGCGTCTCCGACGCCGCTGCTCCTGCGGCCGGCACCCCCGTTGCCGCCACCTCCGTCACCGGCGTGCCCATGGCCGGCGCCTCCGGCGTCGGCGCCTCCAAGTCCACGACCACCGCGCCCGGCGGCACAACGCTCGCCTTCGGTAGCGCGTCGTCCGATGTCGACGGCGCGTCGGTCCCAGGCGGCTGGGCGGCTGGGCGGTCCTCCCCCGCCAAGTCCCCCGCGGCCTCCCCGCCGTCGCCCGCGGGCCGGTCGGGGCCACGGCTGCCCAGCGGCGTCCCCTCTGGGCTGCGGGGGAACAGTTCCCACGTTTGGCCAGTGGCCTGCCCGCCGGCCGCCCTTGCCTTCGCCGCCACCTCCTCCCACCCGCGGCGTTCCTTCTCCCGCAGCTCCCGCTCGACCTTGTCGAGGTCGAGCCATGCCCGGCGCTCCATCTCCTCAACCGACGACGACGGCGGCGTTTCCATCGTCCCGCCGCCCGGCTTTCCATACAGCGAGCTCGCCTCCCTGATGGCGGCGGGGCATTAGACGAGGCGGGAGGAGGTGAAACCAAGATCCGAATTAACAAGAGTTTGAAGACTTACCCGATCGCGATCGGCACCGCCTGCCTTGAGGGTCCGGTCGGGTTTCCCCTCTGCCTTTTGCTCCCCCCGGCGCGGTTGCCGCCCGGTTGCAGGGCGGCCGCGTGCTTGGGCGCCGGCTTGGGGGCAGCCGGTCCTTTCCCCTTGTCCGCCGCGGCCGGGTCATTGGCGCTACGTGGCCGGTGCCCTCGCGGCGCTGTGACTTCTCCCTCCGAGAATTTCGTCAAGTCTTCTACAGCACGGGACGGCTCCAGCTCAACATCGTCGTCGGACCAATCCATTAATGGCGCCCGGAGCGAGGACTCACCCGGCGGCTCAGCCTCGTCGTCTTCCTCCTCCTCCGCCTCTTCGTCGCCCGCCTTCGCCTCGCCGGCTTGCTCGGTGGCGGCCGGCTCTACGTCGACGTGGTCATCAATCTCCTCCGGGTCGGACTCCGTTGAGTCCGGCGTCGGCCTTGCGTAGTCCTGCAGGAGCGCAAACCTCTGCAGGCATGCCGGGCGGCGCTGTTAGTCCAAAGGGAGAACTGTGGTCCGGCGACTGCGAAAAGGAGGTGGAGCCGGCTGATTCACTTACCCGCGGTGCCGGGTGACTCCGGCTGTAAGGGATCTTCCCCCACCGCCACTCCCCCACCTTCATCTTTGCCGTCGACACGGCGTTGACCTTCTCCGCCACGCTAGTTGCTTTCAGCTCCTTGGTAGAGATCCGGCAGGGGTCGTGGCGCCCTCCGATCTGGCATAAAAGATGCAGCCGGCACTGCAGCGGCAGCACCCGACACGCCATCATCGCCGCCAGCAGGCCCGCGGCCGTGAGGCCCTCCGTCCCAATCAGCTCGCGGAGGCGGACCTGGAGCCGGTCGGCCGTCTCCGGCGCCGTGGAGGGCGTTGCTCGCCAGTTCTGCATGGCGGTCGGTGGATGGTTGGCGAAGTCTGGGAGGTTGATGTGGTCCGCCTCCGGCTTCACATTCTTCACGTAGAAGAACCCCCGCTACCATCGCTTCACCGACTCGTGCAGCGGGAGTTTGGGGAAGCCGGTCCCCTGCCGGACCTGGATGGAGGCGCCCCCGCAGGCGGTCATCTTCATCCTCTGCGTCGCCGGATCCTTTGCCGTCTGCCGCTTGAAATAGAAGAGCCGACACCAAAAGTCCAGCCTGGGCTCGACCCCCAGGTACCCCTCACAGAGCACAACGAACGCCGCTAGCTGTAGGATGGCGTTGGGGGCGAGGTGATGCAGCTGCAGCCCGAAGTGCGTCAGGAAGCGCCGGAAGAACACGCTCGCCGACAGCCCCAGCCCGCGGTGGAAGTGGTCGGCGAAGACCACGACCTCGCCCGGCCGCGGCCTGGGGGAGTTCTCCACCCCCGGCGGGCGGACCTCCAAGAACTCTGCCGCCGGGAGTTTGCGGCGCGCGTGGAGGTACTCGATGAAGGTGTCGTCGACGTCGCTGCCATCCCAGGCGCCCTTGGTCACCACTTCCATGGCGGCGGCGCACGGGTGTGGCGGCGGTGCGGGGATTGACCGACGGTCTCTTCTCCTTGCAACGGCGGGCGGCGGCGCAAGCCTGCTGTTCCTCTCGAGCTTTTCCCTTCCTTTCTCTCTCTCTCTCTCGGCAAGGGGGACGGGGAGGAGGCGTGGAGCGACAGAGGCGAGGGGAGCAAACAGGCCTCTCTCTCTCGCCTCCCTGCCAATTTATACCCCTGCGGACGGCGGTGGTGGGGGCACCCCTCGCACCCCTGACCCTCACGATTCCCGATGCGCACAGGGCGGGCATCATGGCGCCCCGAAATGCCAAACGTCCGCCCACCACGCGCGGAATCTGCGCGGGCGGTTCGGCTCCACGGTCGTGGCGGGCCCCGTTTGGTTGCCAACCGTCGCCTGGCCCACCTGACCTTCCGGGTGCTCCCAGCACTCGGGTGTACTTCAAGCCGGCGAGGCCCGCCGTGTCTCGACGCTGGGCCTCCCCGGCTTCGGGGACTACTGACGGGGGGATGACCCCCGGAGGGCCTCAAACGCCCCTAATGCTCCGGCTTGCCTACGGGTGAAAGGGCAGGCCGCCTTCGAGGAGCCGGCTGGGCTATCCCCCGCCGGGTCCTGTCCCCCTCCCGGCACCGACGTGCCGGCCACTCCTTCTCCAACCACGATGCGCTGGCCGGCTTGGGCCTCTCCGCTCGGCTCCTTCCGCAAGCTGGTCGGGCATTGGATGCCCCTAACGGGCTCTACGCGGCGACAGTGGGCCTCGTCGCATCGAGGGTCGGCGCTCGCATGGCCATAGTGGCCCCTATCCCGTCGGGGGTCAGCGCCCGCATGGCCACAGTGGCCTCTCGCTGCTGTTGGACAGCGACCAGGCCTCCAACAGTGGCGGCTTGCCCCCAACCACTCTGCTACCTGCCCCGGCATGGCTACAGGACAGCCGGCCGGCCGCTGACTTCGGCCGACCGCCGCAAGATGACGCCGCCCTTGGGACCCCTTGCCACGAGGTGACCGGGCTTGGGGCCCGCCACGACGAGACCCAAGCTGGTGGCCCCTGCAGCCGGCCGTAGTGGCTGTCGGCAGGGTCCCCCCACGACCATTATATTCATATTGTAAGCCGGGGGGTTGGCCTATAAAACCCCCCGGCCCTCCCCATGCAGGGGGGATCACACCCACACAGACAGAGAAGAACACCCGCATAGCACCCCTCGTAGGACCTTCCCGAGCCGGAGCCCTAAGCTCTCACCACGATTCGCACACCTCAAGGAGCACCTTTGTAACCCTTGTCAACAGCTCAACGAAGCCTAGCAGGAGTAGGGGTTTTACCTCCCACGGAGGGCCCTGAATCTGGGTATACTGCGTGCCAGTCACCGTTCGTGCCCAACCCCGTTCCCGGAGTCCACCGGCGTCCTTTCGGCCCCCCTCGACAAGCCTACCCATGGCATCTGCCATGACAAAACCACGACAGAGGCCAAGCTGCCTCCTCTCCTCCTCTCCTCCTATATATACTAGTGGATTTCTAGGGTTTTGCACTAGTTTTTCAAGCCACGTGCAACCCTAATCTCTAGTGCATAGTTTCTCCTCTAGATCGGATTTCTGCGGTGCTTAGGTGAAGCCCTGCCGGAATTGCTCCACCACCATCACCGGAGCACCGTCACGTTGCCGGTGAACTCTTCTACCTCTTCGCTCTCTCTTGCTAGATCAAGACGGCGGAGATCGTCATCAAGTTGTACGTGTGCTGAACGCGGAGGTGCCGTCCGTTCAGCGCTAGATCGAAAGGATCGTGATCAAGTTTGTGGGATGGATTGTGATCAAGTTAGTGGGACGTATCGTGATTAGATCGCGGGACGGATCATGATTGGATCGCGGGACGCACGGTGATTTGGATCGCAAAGATGTTCGACTACACCAACCGCGTTACTTAACGCTTCCCGCTTAGCGATCTACAAGGGTACATAGATCCACTCTCCCTCTCGTAGATGCTCATCACCATGGATAGATTTGCGTGTGCGTAGGAAAATTTTTGTTTCCCATGCAACATTCCCCATCAGCGGCATCATGATCTAGGTCTACGTGTAGATGAGATCTCGAGTAGAACACAAAAGGTTTGTGGGCGTTGATGCTTAGATTGCTTCCTCCCTTGGTCGGATTTTGGTTCAGCGGTATTGTGAGATGAAGCGGCACGGACTAACATTACTCATACGCTTACGAGAGACCGGTTCCCTCGACCGCAACTTGTTGCATAGATGGCTTGCGGGTGCTAGTTTCTCTCACTTTAGTTGGATCGGATTCGACAAAGGCGGTCCTTGAGAAGGTTGAAAAGCAACTAGTGTATCCGTTGTGGTTTATGCGTAGGTGAGAATTGTTCTTGCTGGATACCCGTAGCAGCCACGTAAAACATGCAACAACAATTAGAGGACTTCTAACTTGTTTTTGCAGGGTATGTTGTGATGTAATATGGCCAATTACATGATGTGATATATGTGATGTATGAGATGATCATGTGATGTATAGATTATCACGACTTGTATGTCGATGAGTACGGCAACCGGCAGGAGCCATAGGGTTGTCTTTAAATTATTGTATGACCTGCATGTCAATCATTAAGCGCTATGTAATGCTTTACTTTATCGCTACGGTAGCAATAGTAGTAGAAGCATGTTGGGCGCGACAACCCCGATGGCGACATGTTGATGGAGATCAAGATGATGGAGATCATAGTGTCGTGCCGGTGACGATGGAGATCATGCCGGTGCTTTCATGATGGAGAACAAAAGCACAAGTTCATGGCCATATCATGTCACTTATGATTTGCATGTGATGTTAATCCTTTTTATGCACCTTGTTTTGCTTAGGATGGCGTTAGCATTATAAGGTGATCCCTCACTTAATTTAAAGATAAATTGTGTTCTCCCCGAGTGTGCACCGTTGTGAAAGTTCGTCGTGTTGAGACACCACGTGATGATCAGGTGTGATAGACTCTACGTTCACATACAACGGGTGCAAGCCAGTGTTGCACGTGCGGAACACTCGGGTTAAACTTGACGAGCCTAGCATGTACAGACATGGCCTCGGAACACAAGAGACCGGAAGGTCGAACATGAGTCATATAGTAGATATGATCAACATAGTGATGTTCACCATTGAAGCCACCTCAACTCACGTGATGATCGGACTTGAGTTGGTGGATTTGGATCATGTGACACTCAGATGACATGAGGGATGTCAATTTGAGTGGGAGCTTTAGTAATTTTATTAACTAAACTCATTATCTTGAACAATAGTCTAAGTAAACTTTGCATATTTATGTTGTAGATCAATGGCTCGCGTAGTAGCACCCCTGAATTTTAATGCGTTCCTAGAGAAAGCTAAGTTGAAAGATGATGGAAGTAACTTTGTTGACTGGGCCCGTAATCTGAGGATAATCGTCACGGCTTCCTAGAAATCATATGTCCTTGATGCACCGCTTGGTGACCAACCAGAAGACATGACCTCCGAAGACGTTAAGAACGCTTGGGAGGCACGTACTGGAGATTACTCAATAGTTCAATGTGCAATATTGTATGGCTTAGAACCGGGACTTCAAAGACGTTTTGAACTTCATGGAGCATATGAGATGTTCCAGGAGTTGAAGTTTATCTTTCAGAAGAATGCCCGGATCGAGAGGACCTCTGATAAGTTCTATGCTTGCAAGATGGAGGAGAACGGGTCTATCAGTGAACATATACTCAGAATGTCAGGGTATTCAACTCGTCTAGCGGAGTTGGGAATTGCCCTTCCGCCAGAGGCGATCACTGACAGAGTTCTTCAATCACTGCCACCTAGTTACAAGAGCTTTGTGATGAACCATAACATGCACGGGATGAACAAGTCAGTCGCCGAGCTGTTTGCGATGCTAAAAGTCGCTGAGTCTGAAATCCAAAAAGAACATTAAGTGTTGATGGTCAATAAAACCACTAGTTTCAAGAAAAATGGTAAAGTCAAGGGCAAGGGCAAGAAGGGTAAAACAAAGAAGGATGGCAAAGCAGTTGCTACTCCTGTAAAGAAGCCCAAGCATGGACCCAAGCCAGAAACTGAGTGCTTTCATTGCAAGGGAACTGGTCACTAGAAGCAAAACTGCCCCAAGTACCTAGCTGACAAGAAGGCGGCCAACGACAAACAAGGTATATATGATATACATGTTATTGATGTGTACCTTACTAGCTCTCGTAGTAGTGCCTGGGTATTTGATACCGGTTTGGTTGCTCACATTTGCAACTCAAAGCAGGAACTACGGAATAAACGAAGGCTGGCAAAGGACGAAGTGACGATGCGCATGGGAAATGGTTCCAAGGTTGATGTGATCGCCGTCGGCATGCTCTCTCTTCGATTACCATCGGGATTAGAGATGAACCTGAATAATTGTTATTTAGTGCCTGCGTTAAGCATGAACATTATATCTGGATCTTGTTTATTGCGAGACGGTTACTCATTTAAATCAGAGAATAAAGGTTGTTCTATTTATATGAGTAATATCTTTTATGGTCATTTACCCAATGTTAGGGGTTTATTCATATTGAATCTTGATAGTGATGACACACATGTTCATAACATTGATGCCAAAAGATGTAGAGTTGATAATGATAGTACCACTTTCTTGTGGCACTGCCGTTTAGGTCATATTGGTGTAAAACGCATGAGGAAGCTCCATGCTTATGGACTTTTGGAGTCACTTGATTTTGAGTCACTTGACACATGTGAACCATTCCTCATGGGCAAGATGACTAAAATGTCGTTCTCTGGAACAATGGAACGGGCAAGTGACTTGTTGGAAATCATACATACTAATCTGTGCGGTCCAATGAATGTTGCAGTGCGCGGTGGATATCGTTATTTTCTCACCTTCACTGATGACTTAAGTAGATATGGGTATATCTACTTAATGAAACACAAGTCTGAAACGTTTGAAAAGTTCAAGCAATTTCAGAGTGAAGTTGAGAATCATCGTAACAAAAGGATCAAGTTCCTACGATCTGATCGAGGAGGTGAATATCTGAGTTATGAGTTTGGCAGTCACTTAAGACAATGTGGAATTGCAGTTGACACCGCCTAGAACACCACAGCGTAATGGTGTGTCCGAACGTTGTAATCGAACCTTATTAGATATGGTGCGTTCTATGATGTCTCTTGGTGATTTGCCACTATCGTTTGGGGTTATGCATTAGAGACAGCTGCATTCACTTTAAATAGGGCACCATCGAAATCCGTTGAGACGACGCCATATGAACTATGGTTTGGCAAAAGGCCAAAGTTGTCGTTTCTTAAAGTTTGGGGATGTGATGCTTATGTCAAAAAGCTTCAGCCTGAAAAGCTGGAACCCAAAGCGGAGAAATGCGTCTTCATAGGATACCCGAAAGAGATAGTCGGGTATACCTTCTATCTCAGATCCGAAGGCAAAGTGTTTTTCGCTAAGAACGGAACATTTCTTGAGAAAGAGTTTCTCTCGAAAGAATTGAGTGGGAGGAAAATAGAGCTTGATGAGGTTATTGAACCTTTACTTCAACCAGAAAGTAGCACAGCGCAGAAAGATGTTTCTGTGGAACCTACGACGATAGAAGAGGAAGTTAATGATGATGATCATGAAGCTTCGGATCAAGCTACTATTGAACCTTGTAGGTCGACAAGGGCACGTACTACTCCTGAGTGGTACGGCAACCCTGTCTTTGAGGTCATGTTGTTGGACAACAATGAACCTACGAGCTATGGAGGAGCAGTGATGGGCCCAGATTCCGAGAAATGTTTAGAGGCCATGAAATCCGAGATGGGATCCATGTATGAAAACAAAGTATGGACTTTGGAAGTATTACATGAAGGACGAAAGGGCATTCAGAACAAATGGATCTTTAAGAAGAAAACAGATGCGGACGGTAATGTCACTGTCTATAAATCTCAACTTGTGGCAAAGGGTTTTTCACAAGTTCAAGGAGTTGACTACAATGAGACTTTCTCACCCGTAGCGATGCTTAAGTCTGTCATAATCATGTTAGCAATAGCTGCTTATTTCGACTATGAAATTTGGCAGATGGATGTCAAAACAGCGTTCCTCAACGGTTTCCTTGAGGAAGAGTTGTATATGATGCAACCCGAAGGTTTTGTCGATCCAGAGAATGCTGACAAAGTTTGGAAACTCCAGCAATCCATTTATAGACCGGTGCAAGCATCTCGGAGTTGGAATAAGCGTTTTGATGAGGTGATCAAAGCGTTTGAGTTTATACAAGTTTACGGAGAAGCTTGTATTTAGAAGAAAGTGAGTGGGAGCTCTATAGCGTTTCTAGTATTATATGTGGATGACATATTGCTGATTGGAAACAATATAGAAATGCTGGAAAGCGTGAAGGAATATTTGAAAAAGTGTTTTTCAATGAAGGACCTAGGAGAAGTTGCTTTCATATTAGGCATTAAGACCTATAGAGATAGATCGAGACGCTTAATAGCACTTTCACAGAGCACATACCTTGATAAAGTTTTGAAGAAGTTCAAAATGGATCAGTCCAAGAAGGGGTTCTTGCCTGTGTTACAAGGTGTGAAGTTGAGTAAGACTCAATGCCCAGTGACTGCAGAAGATAAATAAAAGATGAGCGTCATCCCCTATGCTTCAGCCATAGGCTCTATCATGTATGCAATGTTGTGCACAAGACCCGATGTCAGCCTTGCCATAAGTATGGCCGAAAGGTTTCAAAGTGATCCTGAAATGGAGCACTGGCAAGCGGTCAAGAATATCCTTAAGTACCTGAATACGACTAAGGAAATGTTTCTCGTTTATGGAGGTGATGAACAGCTCGTCGTAAAGGGTTACGTCGATGCAAGCTTTGACACTGATCCGGACAACTCTAAGTCGCAAACCGGATACGTATTTATTCTTAACGGGGGAGCGGTAAGCTGGTGCAGTTCCAAGCAAAGCGTGGTAGCTGATTCTACGTGCGAAGTGGAGTACATCGCAGCCTCGGAGGCGGCGAAGGAAGGTGTCTGGATGAAGTAGTTCATGACAGATCTTGGAGTAGTGCCTAGTGCACTGAATCCAATGAACCTGTTCTGTGACAACACTGGTGCCATTGCTCTAGCCAAGGAACCAAGGTTTCACAAGAGGACCAGACACATAAAGCGACACTTCAACTCCATATGGTATTACATCGAGGAGAAGGACATAAATATTTGCACAGTGCACACGGATCTGAATGTTGCAGACCCGTTGACTAAACCTCTTCCAAGGGCTAAACATGATCACCACCAGAATTGCATGGGTGTTCGATTAGTTACCATGTAAATCACATAGTGATGTGAACTAGATTATTGACTCTAGTGCAAGTGGGAGACTGTTGGAAATATGCCCTAGAGGCAATAAATAAAGTGTTTATTATTATATTTCCTTGTTCATGATAATCGTTTATTATCCATGCTATAATTGTATTGATTGGAAACACAATGCATGTGTGGGTAAATAGACAACACCGTGTCCCTAGTATGCCTCTAGTGAACTAGCTCGTTAATCAAAGATGGTCAAGGTTTCCTAGCCATTGACATGTGATGTCATTTTGATAATGGGATCACATCATTAGGAGAATGATGTGATGGACAAGACCCAAACTACAAACGTAGCATATGATCGTGTCAGTTTATTGCTACTGTTTTCTGCATGTCAAGTATATGTTCCTATGACCATGAGATCATGCAACTCACGGATATCGAAGGAGTACCTTGTGTGTATCAAACATCGCAACATAACTAGGTGACTATAAAGATGCTCTATAGGTATCTCCGATGGTGTCTGTTGAGTTGGCATGGATCGAGACTGGGATTTGTTACTCCGTGTGACGGAGAGGTATCTCGGGGCCCACTCGGTAATACAACATCACAATGAGCCTTGCAAGCAATGTGACTAATTGTTAGTTACGTGATCTTGTATTACAAAACGAGTAAAGAGACTTTCCGGTAACGAGGTTGAACTAGGTATGGAGATACCAACGATCGAATCTCGAGCAAGTAACATACTGAAGAACAAAGGGAACATCATACGGGATTAACTGAATCCTTGACATAGAGGTTCGACTGATAAAGATCTTCGTAGAATATGTAGGAACCAATGTGGACATCCATGTCCCGCCATTGGTTATTGACCGTAGAGGTGTCTCGGTCATGTCTACATAGTTCTCGAACCCACAGGGTCTGCACACTTAAAGTTTGGGGACGTTTCGGTAGTATAGAGTTATGTATGGTGGTGACCGAAGTTTATTCGGAGTCCCGGATGAGATCCTGGACGTCACGAGGAGCTCCTAAATGGTTCAGAGGTGATTCATATATAGGAAGTCCTATTTTGGTCGTCGGAAAAGTTCCGGGCTTATCGGTAGTGTACCGGGAGTGCCGGTAGTGTACCGGGAGACCTCCGGGAGGGGTATTTCGACCCAAGAGGCTTCATGGGCTGTGGGAAAGTAATAACCAGACCTTAGTGGGCTGGTGGAACAACCACAATAGGCCCATGTGGCTGGAAGAAAGAAACCCAAAGGAAAAAGGTGGGAAAAAGGCAAAAAAAGAAGGAATCCTAATCCTACTAGGAGTGGAGGAGGTGGACTCCTCCTCTCCTAGTTCGGCTGAAGCCTACATGGCTTGGAGGCCAAGCTGCCTCCTCTCCTCCTCTCCTACTATATATACTAGTGGATTTCTAGGGTTTTGCACTAGTTTTTCCAGCCACGTGCAACCCTAATCTCTAGTGCATAGTTTCTCCTCTAGATCGGATTTCTGCAGTGCTTAGGCAAAGCCCTACCGGAATTGCTCCACCACCATCACCGGAGCACCGTCACGCTGCCGGTGAACTCTTCTACCTCTCCGCTCTCTCTTGCTGGATCAAGACGACGGAGATCGTCATCAAGTTGTACGTGTGCTGAACGCGGAGGTGCCGTCCGTTCGGCGCTAGATCGGAAAGATCGTGATCAAGTTCGTGGGACGGATCGTGATCAAATTCGCGGGACGGATCGTGATTAGATCGCAGGACGGATCGTGATTGGATCGCGGGACGCACGGCAATTTGGATCGCGAAGACGTTCAACTACACCAACCGTGTTACTTAACGCTTCCCGCTTAGCGATCTACAAGGGTACGCAGATCCACTCTCCCTCTCGTAGATGCTCATCACCATGGATAGATCTGTGTGTGCGTAGGAAATTTTTTGTTTCCCATGCAACGTTCCCCATCACGGACATTCGACAGCTAATAATTGCACACACGCATATGAAAAATAGAGGCCAGAGTACGGGGCCCGGACATCTGGCCAAGGACCAGACATATGCCCAAACTTGGGTCCCCGAACTATGGGCCAAATGCCAGACATCCGTCGGGCACAACCAACATTTCGAACAGGTTCTGGACATAGTCGAGCCGGATTTATGGGAGGATCCCAGACATCCAGGGTGACCCGACAGCCCAGACGTCCGGCCAAGCCCCGGATATCCAGCCAAGCCCCGGATATCCGGCCAAAGAAAAACAACAGGAACCCCAAAATTAAAACATGCTTAACTTTCACATCTGGACTCCGATTTTGATGATCTTGGGCTCACCATTATCTTGGGCTCATTTTGATGATCTTGGACTCTGACATAGAGAACCACCCAAGATGAACCAAAATGGAGGATGCAAATTATGCAAAGCTTTTATCATGTATTTGGGTAACCTATTTGGCTTTGGATTTTCTTTGATAGATGTATAGGCATATTGTATTTGTACCAGATAGGAGTGAAATATGCCTATGTTCGAATATGATGTGAGGAAATAGAAATAGAAGATGTTGACTTGAGCAAATCTATCACTAACCCCTTTGATCCCCTCTTAATAGTGTGGGATCCCTATAACTCAAGAATCATAAAAGAACTATACTAGATATCTTCTAGAAACTCATTCTTGAGGATATATCCTTTTCGATGGTCATCGATCCTCACAACTAAAGCCAAAGGAACTAATACCTTTGACTAAAGCATTCCATTTGAGCTTGGTGTTGCCGTTTATGCTTGGCTCAAGTCAAAACAATGATCTTGATCATTACACTTGGTGAAGACTTCAAATAGCTCCCCCATAAGCCATGTGGCGAGAATTGCATTGTATTCATCTTCATACGTTCGTCATGTGATCATCCACAAGCTTCAAGTATGTAATCCTTCAGGATGGCTATCTTTAACTTGCCCTTGTCAACCATGATCATCAACTATTGATGTCATCCTCTCATGGGAACTTGAAATCTTTCTCTTGATGTAAGTCCATGAGAATCACCTAACCCTCATAGATATATAAAACACATGGACTGGTTTAGTACACAAAGCGCAATTGACAAATTCTTACCATACCACAAGATCCCATGTGGTACATGATTTGCGCTTGTTGATGACCCACAAGTATAGGGGATCTATCGTAGTCCTTTCGATAAGTAAGAGTGTCGAACCCAACAAGGAGTAGAAGGAAATGATAAGCGGTTTTCAGCAAGGTATTCTCTGCAAGCACTGAAATTGTCGGTAACAGATAGTTGTATGATAAGATAATTTGTAATGGGTAGCAAGTAACAATAGTAACAAAGGTGCAGAAATATAGCCCAATCCCTTTCGTAGCAAGGGACAAGCCTGAACAAACTCTTATATAAAGTAAAGTGCTCCCGAGGACACATGGGAATTATTGTCAAGCTAGTTTTCATCATGTTCATATGATTCACATTCGCTACTTTGATAGTTTGATATGTGGGTGGACCTGTGCTTGGGTGATGTCCTTACTTGGACAAACATCCCACTTATGATTAACCCCTCTCGCAAGCATCCGCAACTACGATAGAAGAATTAAGACAAAGTCTAACCATAGGATTAAACTGGTGGATCCAAATCAGCCCCTTACGACGCAACGCATAAACTAGGGTTTAAGCTTGTGTCACTCTACCAACCCATCATCTACTTATTACTTCCCAATGCCTTCCTCTAGGACCAAATAATGGTGAAGTGTCATGTAGTCGATGTTCACATAACACCACTAGAGGAGAGACAACATACAACACATCAAAATATCGAACAAATACCAAATTCACATGACTACTAGTAGCAAGACTTATCCCATGTCCTCAGGAACAAATGTAACTACTCATAAAGCATGATTATGTTCATGATCAGAGAGGATTTGAATAGCATTAAGGATCTGAACATATGATCTTCCACCAAGTAAACCAACTAGCATCAACTACAACAGGTAATTAACACTACTAGCAACCTTACAAGTACCAATCGGAGTCGCGAGACAGAGATTGGATACAAGAGATGAACTAGGGTTTAGAGATGAGATGGTGCTGATGAAGATGCTGATGGAGATGAGTCCCCTCTGATGAGAGGAGTGTTGGTGATGACGATGGCGACGATTTCCCCCTTCAAGAGAGAAGTTTCCCCGGCAGGACGGCCCTGCCGGAGCTCTAGATTGGTTCTGCTCAAGTTCCGCCTCGTGACGGCGGCGTCTCCTCCCGAAAGCTGTATATTGAATTTTTCTGGAACGAAACCCTCCATATAGGAGAAGATGGGGGCCAGAGGGGCCACAGGGGGCCCACGAGCCCCCCTAGGCGCGACCAGGGGGTAGGTCGCGCCTGGCAGGCTCGTGGCCTCCTGGTGGCTCCCCTCTGGTATTTCTTTCGCCCAGTATTTTTTATATATTCCAAAATAATTCCTCGCTGATTTTCACGGCTTTTGGAGTTGTGCAGAATTGACATCTCAAACTTGCTCCTTTTCCAGCCCAGAATTCCAACTGCCGGCATTCTCCCTCTTCATGTAAACCTTGTAAAATAAGAGAGAAAAGGCATAAGTATTGTACCATAATGTGTAATAACAGCTCATAGTGCGATAAATATCAATATAAAAGCATGATGCAAAATGGACGTATCAACTCCCCCAAGCTTAGACCTCGCTTGTCCTCAAGCGGAAGCCGAGATCGATAAATATGCCCGCATGTTTAGAGGTAGAGGTGTCGATAAAATAAAATTCGGACATGCAGGCATCATGATCATATTTAGAACAGCAATATCGTCATATAATCCCTTATGCCAAAGTGACAATTCATTCACAATGTAAAGCATGCATCAAGAACCTTATTGAGAATTAACAACCAATAGTCTTTAGTCATTGAAGCAACTGCAATTTATCATAACATCGGAAAGAGTCAAATAAGAGCTTGTAAAGCAAATCCACATACTCAATCATATTTTAGCCTTCTACAATTTCTAAAACTCACGCGGTACTCATGAGATCAAAGTTTCAGTTGGACACAGAGAAAGATAGGGGCTTATAGCTTCGCCTCCCAACTATTTACCTCAAAGGTAATGTCAATAATAATAATTCATGATTACTTACTTCCAAGTTGATATATGAATATAGATCTTTCCCTAGCACATGATGCTTGCCAAGATAATGGCAAAATAAGGAATTGGTGTTGATCACCATGACTCTTTTAAAGATAAAAAGTAAAGGTACAAGATAGGCCCTTCGTAGAGGGAAGCAGAGGTTGTCATGCACTTTTGAGGTTTGGATGTGTGATCTCTTAGTGTGAAGGAACATCACTTTATATTGCCTCATGTGATAAAGAACTTTATTATGCAGTCTGTCGCTTTTATGTCTTCCTCATCACAAGTTTGTACAAAGCTTATTTTCCACACACTAACAGATCATACATATTTAGGGAGCAATTTTTATTGCTTGCACCGATGACAACTTACTTGAAGGATCTTATTCAATCCATAGGTAGGTATGGTGGACGCTCATGGCAAAACTGGGTTAAGGGTTTCATGGATGCACAAGTAGTATCTGTACTTAGTGCAGAAGTTTTGGCTAATATGAGGTGGAAGCAAGTGTCACATGCTAAAGGATCCATAATCATATAACATTGTTCGGAAACCTAATTCATTATGTTGTCTTCCTTGTCCAACATCTACTTCTTAGCATGTAATAGTTTAATGAGTGTTCACAATCATAGATGGTGTCAAATATGATATATTTATATGTGAACCTCTCTTTCTTTATTACTTCCTATTAATTGCAACAATGACCAAGGTCTACATTTGTCTACCCACAACAAGTTTCAGTCAACATTCTTTTTATATGTGAAGTCATCACTTCCCATAAGATCATCACATGATCTTTCATGCTTTTGTTCATTTATTATTATTTTCCTTAGATCATGGCAAGAAGCAAAGCCCTTAACTAAACACTCTTTACTATATAACTTACGAACTCGATTACATTGGGGGTAACACAAAGCAAAACTCAAGCCTAGATCATACTAAGAACTTTATTCTTCTAGATAAAGATATTACCAAAAGGATCGAACTAATATATAAAGGTAAAGGCAAAAGATGTGATGGTGATACGATACCGGGGCAACTCCCCCAAGCTTGGCACAATCCAAGGGGAGTGCCCATACCCGTGTGTTTAATTGTCTTCCTTCGGAGGTGATGGTGGTGAAGTTGGGACAGAATGCTTAAGCTTGTTCTTCAGATCCAGTAACTCACTGAGCACGCGCTGAATCATAAGGGTGTTCTTCTGGATTTCTTCTGGAAGGTGTTTGTTGGTCGGCCCCCATGAGCTTTCTCCTGCATTACTTTCACTTGGACGGGATATATCCCAATTGGAGGGTATGTGTGTGCGGGGTGTATTTTCAAATCCATGGTTATGAATCAAATTGTGGAAGTTGTTCCGATGTAACCTGTGTAGCGGCCTCCTAGGAGGGAGCCCTTCTTGTGCTTGCTGGCCTCCGCGATTGTTGATAGTTGCCATGGCTTGATGAGGATTTGGGATGGTGGAGATGCCAGCCAAGGTGCCCCGCTTCGACGCTGGAGGGTGGACCTCAGAGGAATCCCCAGCATCTTCCTCCATGGTTGTCTCATCGACTCCTGATCCTTGAGACTCCATCCGCATCAACCAAGCATCATCGTGCACTTGATTGGAGGCGGAAGACGACATGATGCTTGACCTTCGGAATCCTGACAAAAAACAACTCAAAACGAAAACAGAGGATATTTGCATGATACGAGGGTCAGACCTTTCGGGAGATTATATAATGAATTTTGCCGACCATAAGGAGTGTTCCACAAGAAAACGGAGTCCGGGAGGCACACGAGGTGCTCACGAGCCCCCCAGGCGCGGCCAGGGGGTGGGGTCGCGCCTGGCAGGCTTGTGGCCTCCTCGTGCGCTTTCCGGACTACCTCAATTTTTTGTATTTTTCTAAATATTCCAAAATGGAGAAAAATTGCTATTGGAAAAGTTTTGGAGTCGGTTTGCTTACCGTATCACATACCTCTTCGTTTTTGGAGTCTGAAACGGGCTGGTAAACATCCCTTATGTACTCCTCCGGGGTTATGGTATTAATTATATTGCTTTCTACATTTATGGGAGTACCTGAGATATAATGCTTGATTATTTGCCCATTCCCAACTCTCGGAAAAGTGCCTTCTGCGTTGTTGATTTTGATGGCGCCGGAACGATATACTTCTTCGACAATATAAGGACCTTCCCATTTAGAGAGAAGCTTGCCTACAAAAAATCTTAAACGAGAATTGTATAGCAAGACAGAATCACCTACATTGAACTCACGTTTTTGTATCCTCTTATCATGCCCCCTCTTGAATTTTTCTTTAAACAACTTGGCATTTTCATATGCCTGAGTTCTCCATTCATCAAGTGAGCTCATATCAAATAACCTCTTCTCACCAGAAAGTTTGAAATCAAAGTTGAGCTCTTTGATTGCCCAATAAGCCTTATGCTCTAGCTCAAGAGGTAAATGACATGCTTTACCGTAAACCATTTTATAAGGAGACATGCCCATGGGATTCTTATAAGCAGTTCTATAAGCCCACAGTGCATCATCAAGTTTCTTAGACCAATTCTTCCTAGACCTATTAACAGTCTTTTGCAAAATTAATTTAATTTCTCTATTACTTAACTCTACTTGCCACTAGACCGAGGATGATAAGGAGATGCAATTCTATGGTTGGCATCATACTTAGCAAGCATTTTATGGAAAGCACCATGAATAAAATGTAACCACCATTAGTCATTAAATATCTAGGGACTCCAAATCTAGGGAAAATAACTTCTTTAAGCATCTTAATAGAGGTGTTATGATCAACACTACTAGTTGGAATACCTTCTACCCACTTAGTAACGTAATCAACATCAACTAAAATATGAGTATACCCATTGGACTTTGGAAAAGGTCCCATATAATCAAAACCCCAAACATCAAATGGTTCAATAACAAGTGAATAATTCATAGGAATTTCCTGACGTTCACTGATATTACCTATTCTTTGACATTCATCACAAGACAAGACAAACTTATGGGCATCCTTAAAGAGAGTAGGACAATAAAAACCGAATTGCAATACCTTGTGTGCAGTTCTATCTCCAGCATGGTGTCCTCCGTAAGCCTCGGAGTGGCACTTCTGTAGGATATGTCCCTGTTCATGCTCAAGTACACAACGTCTAATAACACCATCTACTCCTTCTTTATACAGGTGAGGATCATCCCAAAAGTAATGTCTCAAATCATAAAAGAACTTTTTCTTTTGTTGGTACATGAAACTAGGTGGTATATATTTAGCAACAATGTAATTAGCACAATCAGCATACCATGGTGTAATGCGTCAAGCATTGATGACATTTAATTGTTCATCAGGAAAGCTATCATCAATCGGTTGTGGGTCATCAAGAATATTCTCTAACCTAGACAAGTTATTTGCTACGGGGTTCTCAGCGCCCTTCCTATCAACAATATGGAAGTCAAATTCTTGTAGCAAGAGAACCCATCTAATAAGTCTAGGTTTAGCATCTTTCTTTTCCATGAGATATTTAATAGCATCATGATCAGTGTGAATAGTAATTTTAGAATCAACAATATAAGATCTGAACTTATCACATGCAAACACAACTGCTAAAAATTCTTTTTCAGTAGTAGCATAATTTCTTTGGGCACTGTCTAGAGTTTTACTAGCATAATAAATAACATTTAATTTCTTATCAACTCTTTGTCCTAGGACAGCACCAACAGCATAATCACTAGCATCACACATAATTTCAAAAGGTAGGTTCCAATCAGGTGGTTGAACAATAGGTGCAGTTATCAAGGCCTTCTTGAGTATCTCAAAGGCTTCTTCACAATCATCATCAAAAACAAAAGGAATATCTTTTTTCAAGAGATTAGTGAGAGGCCTAGAAATCTTAGAGAAGTCTTTAATAAACCTTCTATAGAAACTAGCATGACCAAGGAAACTTCTTATACCTTTAATGTCTTTGGGGCATGGCATCTTCTCAATGGCATCAACTTTAGCCTTATCAACTTCCAATACCTCTTTCGAAAATTTTATGTCCCAAGACAATGCCTTCATTAACCATAAATTGGCACTTCTCCCAATTCAAGGCAAGGTTAGTATCTTTACATCTCTGCAAAACTCGATCAAGGTTGCTCAAGCAATCATCAAAAGAAGATCTGTAAACGGAGAAATCATCCATGAAAACCTCAACAATCTTTTCACAAAAGTCAGAGAATATAGCCATCATACATCTTTGAAAGGTAGCAGGTGCATTACATAAACCAAAAGGCATACTCTATAAGCAAAGGTACCGAAAGGGCAAGTAAAGTGGTTTTCTCCTGATCAGATTGTGCAACAGGTATTTGGGAGAAACCAGAATAACCATCTAGAAAGCAAAAGTGTGTATGTTTAGACAATCTTTCTAGCATTTGATCAATAAAAGGTAGAGGGTAATGATCTTTCTTAGTAGCTTTATTTAATTTCCTAAAATCGATTACCATCCTATATCGAGTAACAATTCTTTGTGGGATCAATTCATCTTTATCATTAGGAACAACGGTAATACCTCCCTTCTTAGGGACACAATGCACCAGACTTACCCAATCACCATGAGCAACAGGGTAAATAATACCTGCTTCCAGGATTTTTAATATTTCTTTTCTTACCACCTCTTTCATCTTAGGATTCAGTCTTCGTTGGGAATCAACAACTGGTTTGGAATCAGGATCAGTTTTACTTTATGCTGGCATAGAGTGGGACTAATGCCTTTAAGATCATCAAGAGTATATCCAATAGCAGCACGGTGCTTCCTCAAAGTTTTCAATAATTTCTATTCTTCATGCTCTGAAAAGTTAGCACTAATAATAACAGGATATATCTCTTTTTCATCAAGATAAGCATACTTAAGAGTGTCAGGTAATTGTTTAAGCTCAAACACAGGATCACCCTTGGGTGGAGGTGGATCTCCAAGTAATTCAACAGGCAAATTATTCTTAAGGATAGGACGTTGTTCAAAGATAATTCTATCTATCTCATTCCTTTCATCCATATGCATGTCATTTTCATGTTCAAGCAAGTATTGTTCTAAAGGATCAGTAGGAGGCACAGCAATAGAAGTAAGAGTGATAATTTCATCCTTACTAGACAATTTTTTCATGAGGTTGTCTACCAAACTTAGAAAAATTAAATTCATGTGACACGCCTCCAAAGCCAACAGTAACAGTTTGTTTCTCACAATTAATTTGAGCATTAACAGTATTGAGGAAAGGTCTACCAAATATGATGGGACAAAAGCTATCTTGTGTGGTATCAAGAATGAGAAAATCATTAGGGTACTTAGTTTTACCACACAAGACTTCAACATCTCTAACAATTCCCACAGGGAAGACAGTATCTCTATTAGCAAGTTTAATAGTAACATCAATAAATTCCATCTCGATAGGTGCAATCTCATCTTTAATTTCATTATATAAAGATTGAGGTATTGCACTAACACTAGCACCCACGTCACATAAACCGTGATAACAATGATCTCCTATCTTAACAGAAACAACAGGCATGCCAACTACAGGTTTATGTTTGTCTCTAGTATGAGGTTTAGCAATTCTAGCAGAAGCTTCACAGAATTGAATAAGATGACCGCCAACATTATCGGCCAAGAGATCTTTAACAATAGCAATACTAGGTTCAACTTTGATTTGCTCAGGGGGTGTAGGTGTTCTAATGTAGCCCTTATGTATCACAGTTGAAGCTTTAGCATGATCCTTTATTCTAATAGGAAAAGGTGGTTTCTCAATGTAAGCGGTAGAAACAATAGAATCATTATAAGCAATAACTTTCTCTTCAACTGAAACGGGTTTAGCTACATTAACTTCTATAGGAGGATGATATTTAAACCACTTCTCCTTAGGGAGGTTAATACGAGTAGCAAATGATTCACATAAAGAAGCTACTATCTCAGAGTCAAGTCCATGTTTAGCGCTAAAATCATGAAAAGTATTTGTTTCTATGAAGGATTTAACGCAATCAAACTTAAGATTCATACCTGACTCCTTACCTTCATCAAACTCGCAATCTTCAGAATTGCATTTAATTCTTTCCAATAAATCCCATCTGAAGTCAATATCTCTCTTCATAAAAGAACCAGTACAAGAAGTGTCAAGCATGGTGCGATTGTCATGAGAAAGCCGAGCATAGAAGTTCATAATAATAATCTCTCTAGGGAGCTCATGGTTGGGGCATGAATATAACATTGACTTAAGCCTCCCCCAAGCTTGAGAGATACTTTCTCTATCATGAGGCCAAAAATTATAGATATAATTCCGATCACGATGTACCAAATGCATAGGATACACTTTTGATGAAATTCCAATTTCAATCGGTTGTAGTTCCATGATCCAGTATCATCACATAGCCTATACCACCTCAATGCTTTATCCCTCAAAGATAAGGGAAATACCTTCTTATTGACCTCATCCTCGGGCAAACCTTCAAGCTTAAATAAACCACAAACTTCATCTACATAGATTAGATGCGAGTCGGGATGTGATGTTCCATCTCCTATAAAAGGATTAGCCAACAGTTTCTCTAGCATACCCGAAGGAATCTCATAATAAATATTTTCAGTAGGTGCAGTAGGTTGAGGAGCAACTCTTTGTGCTTCCGGTCGAGGTGAATATACCCCAAACAAGCCCCTCAAAGGATTAGTTTCCACAGTGACAAGTGACAGTAAATTTCAGCACACTATATAAATGTTTCCTTACCAAATTCCACTTACCAACGACGCTCTACTCCCCGGAAACGGCGCCAGAAAAGAGTCTTGATAACCCACAAGTATAGGGGATCTTTCGTAGTCCTTTTGATAAGTAAGAGTGTCGAACCCAATGAGGAGCAGAAGGAAATGATAAGCGGTTTTCAGCAAGGTATTCTCTGCAAGCATTGAAATTGTCGGTAACAGATAGTTGTATGATAAGATAATTTGTAATGGGTAGCAAGTAACAATAGTAACAAAGGTGCAGAAATATGGCTCAATCCCTTTTGTAGCAAGGGACAATCCTGAACGAACTCTTATATAAAGTAAAGTGCTCCCGAGGACACATGGGAATTATTGTCAAGCTAGTTTTCATCATGTTCATATGATTCGCGTTCACTACTTTGATAGTTTGATATGTGGGTGGACCTGTGCTTGGGTGCTGTCCTTACTTGGACAAACATCCCACTTACGATTAACCCCTCTCGCAAGCATCCGCAACTACGAAAGAAGATTTAAGACAAAGTCTAACCATAGCATTAAACTGGTGGATCCAAATCAGCCCCTTACGACGCAACGCATAAACTAGGGTTTAAGCTTCTGTCACTCTAGCAACCCATCATCTACTTATTATTTATCAATGCCTTCGTCTAGTCCCAAATAATGGTGAAGTGTCATGTAGTCGACGTTCACATAACACCACTAGAGACAACATACAACACATCAAAATATCGAACGAATACCAAATTCACATGACTACTAGTAGCAAGACTTATCCCATGTCCTCAGGAACAAACGTAACTACTCACAAAGCATGATTATGTTCATGATAAGAGAGGATTTGAATAGAATTAAGGATCTGAACATATGATCTTCCACCAAGTAAACCAACTAGCATCAACTACAATAGGTAATTAACACTACTAGCAACCTTACAAGTACCAATCGGAGTCGCGAGACGGAGATTGGAAACAAGAGATGAACTAGGGTTCAGAGATGAGATGGTGCTGATGAAGATGTTGATGGATATGAGTCTCCTCCGATGAGAGGAGTGTTGGTGATGACGATGTGACGATTTCCCCCTCCGGGAGAGAAGTTTCCCCGGCAGGACGGCCCTGCCGGAGCTCTAGATTGGTTCTGCTCAAGTTCCGCCTCGTGGCGGCGGTGTCTCCTCCCGAAAGCTGTATATTGAATTTTTTTGGAACTAAACCCTCCATATAGGAGAAGATGGGGGCCAGAGGGGCCACAGGGGGCCCACGAGCCCCCTAGGCACGACCAGGGGGTAGGCCGCGCCTCGCAGGCTCGTGGCCTCCTGGTGGCTCCCCTCTAGTATTTCTTTCGCCCGGTATTTTTTATATATTCCAAAATAATTCCTCACTAATTTTCATGGCTTTTGGAGTTGTGCAGAATTAACATCTCAAACTTGCTCCTTTTCCAGCCCAGAATTCCAGCTGCCGGCATTCTCCCTCTTCATGTAAACCTTGTAAAATAAGAGAGAAAAGGCATAAGTATTGTACCATAATGTGTAATAACAGCTCATAGTGCTATAAATATCAATATAAAAGCATGATGCAAAATGGACGTATCACTTGTGTGTTGACCATCTTTGAATTCAATCTTCGATCTTCATCTTGGTCAACAATTATCTTTGCTTCATGAATAATCTTGATGCACAACTATATGTATATGACATTCATTCTTAATCCATTCGGTCTCCTTGCATCACCCATGGAACAAACCTTTCTATATAACTTGATGTCATTGTTTCTTCATAGTAATTGTCATTCATTATGAAGTCTCAATGCATTGCAAATGGAACTTTCTTTCAATTGTATATCTCAATGCAAACATTAGTCCATTAGGATTGTCATTTAATTACCAAAACCATATATGGGGACTACATGTACTTTCAGTTGGGCCATAAGAGCCACGAAGAGGTCACAAGCTTGCCAGGCGCGGCCACCCCCTGGCCGCGCCTAGCAGGCTTGTCACCGCCTCGTGGCACCTCTTGACATGTGATTGACGCCAAAAATTCCTATAAATATAGAAACCTCCAAAAAGAAACCTAGATCGGGAGTTCCGCCGCCACAAGCCTCCACAGCCACGAAAAACCAATTGGGAGCCCGTTCCGGCACCCTGCCGGAGGAGGAAAGCATCACCAGAGGCCATCTTCATCATCCCGGTGGTCTCCATCACAAGGAGGGAGTAGTTCACCCTCAGGGTTGAGGGTATGTACCAGTAGCTATGTGTTTGATCTCTATCTCTCGTGTTCTTGAGATGACACGATCTTGATGTACCGCGAGCTTTATTGATATATATTGAATTATATGGAGTTTTCCCCTCTCTATCTTCTTGTGATGAATTGAGTTTTCCCTTTGAAGTTTTCTTATCGGATTGAGTCTTTAAGGATTTGAGAATGCTTGATGTATGTCTTGTGACGGGATATCCGTGGTGACAATGGGATGTTCTATTGATCCACTTGATATATGTTTTGGTGATCAACTTGCGGGTTCCGTGACCTTGGGAAATTTGTGCATAGGGGTTGGCACACGTATTTGTCTTGACTTTCCGGTAGAAACTTTGGGGCACTCTTTGAAGTTCTTTGTGTTGGATTGAACATGATGAATCTGAAATTACATGATGCATATCGTATAATCAAGCCCATGGGTACTTGTGGTGACATTGGAGTATCTAGGTGACATTAGGGTTTTTAGTTGGTGTGTATCTTAAGATGTTATTTTAGTACGAACTCTAGGGTTGTCCGTGACACTTATAGTGATAGCTCATAAGATTGATCAGAAAAAATAACTTTGAGGTGGTTTCGTACCCTACAATAATTTCTTTGTTAGTTCTCCACTATTTGTGACTTTGGAGTGAACTCTTTGTCGCACAAGAGGTATTTATATATGATTTAACTATGCCAATATTGTTGAGAGAAATTGCACTAGTGAAAGTATGGACCATAGGCCTTGTTTCCAAGCATTTATACCACGTTTTGCTCGTTGTTTACTATTTGTTACCTTGCTGTTTTTATATTTTCAGATTACTTAAACCTATATCTACCATCCATATTACACTTGTATCACCATCTCTGTGTCGAACTAGTGCACCTATACAATTTACCATTGTATTGGGTGTGTTGGTGACACAAGAGACTCTTTGTTATTTGGTTGGAGGGTTGTTCGAGAGATACCATCTTCAACCTATGCCTCCAACGAATTGATAAACCTTAGGTCATCCACTTGAGGGAAAATTGCTACTGTCCTACAAAACTCTGCACTTGGAAGCCCAACACGAGTCTACAAGAAGAAGGTTGTGTAGTAGACATCATCGCTCCCTCGCTGCCGCCTACGTCCCCGCCCGCTCGCCCACCCACTAACACCATGCCACCGCGGCCATGGTTTACGAGGACGAAAGCAACAATGACATCTTAAGCCTCCCGTATACGTACTCCTCAACCTCCCCGATGGGCTTAACTAGGTCAGTTCATTAGAGCTCGGGTTAGGGTGAGGTTTAGTAACTTTGGGCATTTTTCTGTCAAGGTGGTCTTTCTTCTGAGGATTTCCTTTGATTTGTTTTGTCCTCGTCCTCTGCACATGATGGTAACTTTAAGTTTGCCTGGGCATGTACCTTTCTTAGCTGAGGACCCGGATTACAAAGGCCTTGAGCTGGATATGGTTGTGTGCTGCGAGAAGCATGGGAAGTGATACGTCTCCAACGTATCTATAATTTTTGATTGTTCCATGCTATTATATTATCAACTTGGGATGTTTTATACGCATTTATATGCTATTTTATATCATTTTTGGGACTAACTTATTAACTCAGTGCCCAGTGCCAGTCCGTGTTTTTGACCTTTTTCAGATAAGAATATTAAACAGAGTACAAACGGAATAAAACATTCGGGATGATTTTTTTCCATAACAGAAGGGATCCATAAGACTTGAGAACCAAGGCAGAGGGCCACGGAGGAGGCCACGAGCCCCCTAGGCGCGCCCTAGGGGGCGCGCCTAGCAGGCTCATGGCCCCCCCGTGCCTCCTTTGCCCTACCGCTTTCGCCTATAAATTCCCAAAAATCCCCAAACCAACAGAGAGAGCCACGAAAATACTTTTCCGCCGCCGCAAGCTTCTGTTTCCGCGAGATCCCATCTGGGGACCGTTCTGGTGCTCTGCAAGAGGGGGATTTGAACACGGAGGGCTTCTTCATCAACACCATTGCCTCTCCGATGATGCGTGAGTAGTTCACCATAGACCTTCAGGTCCATAGCTAGTAGCTATATGGCTTCTTCTCTCTCTTGGATCTTCAATACAAAGTTCTCCATGATCTTCATGGAGATCTATCCAATGTAACTTTCTTTTGCGGTGTGTTTGTCGAGATCCGATGAATTGTGGATTTATGATCAGATTATCTATGAATATTATTTTGAGTCTCCTCTGATTTCTTATATGCATGATTTCGTATCCTTGTAAGTCTCTTCAAGTTATGGGTTTCGTTTGGCCAACTTGATCTATAATTCTTGCAATGGGAGAAGTGCTTGGTTTTGGGTTCATACCGTGCGGTGTCCTCACCTAGTGACAGAAGGGGTAGCGAGGCACGCATCATGTTGTTGCCATCAAGGGTAAAAAGATGGGGTTTATATCATATTGCATGAATTTATCCCTCTACATCATGTCATCTTGCTTAAGGCGTTACTCTGTTTGTTATGAACTTAATACACTAGATGCATGCTAGATAGCAGTCGATGTGTGGAGTAATAGTAGTAGATGCAAAAAGTATCGGTCTACTTGTCTCGGACGTGATGCCTATATGTATGATCATTGCCTTAGATATTGTCATGACTTTGCGCGATTCTATCAATTGCTCAACAGTAATTTGTTCACCCACCGTAATACTTGCTATCATGAGAGAAGCCTCTAGTGAACACTATGGCCCCCAGGTCTATTTTACACATTATATATTCAGATCTACATACAAAAATACCAAAAATACCTTGCTGCACTTTTATTTATTTATTTATATTTACCTATTATCACTATCAGATCTCACCTTGCAAGTAACCGTAAAGGGATTGACAACCCCTTTATCGCGTTGGGTGCAAGTTTGTTTGTTTTTGCGCAGGTGCCTTGGTGCCTCATCTTGATACTCCTATTGGATTGATACCTTGGTTCTCAAACTGAGGGAAATACTTATCTCTACTTTGCTGCATCACCCTTTCCTCTTCAAGGAAAAAACCAACGCAAGCTCAAGAAGTAGCAGGAAGAATTTCTGGCGCCGTTGTCGGGGAGTATTCAAGTGAAGCATATCTACCAAGTACCTATCGCAAACTCATCTCTTGCATTTACATTATTTGCCATTTGCCTCTCATTTTCCTCTCCCCCACTTCTAAAACAAAATTTACAAAAATATTTGCCTTTTTCATTCGCCCCCTTTCTTTCGCTTCTTTCTGTTTGCTCGTGTGTGCTATCTTATTTATGCTCATGGCCCAACCAAAAGATTATGATGCTTACTATAAAAGGTTGGAAGAGATTGAAACTAGTGTCAAAAGCTTCATGTCTACACAGTTTGATCATAATAGTTACTTTTGTAGAGAACTAAGGGAGCAAAATTCTTTGATGGCATATATGAATAAAGAGGTTGATGATATGGCCAAAGAATTCCTTGCGTTAAATTCTCAATTTGCTCGTCTTGAAAAATTGGTAGGCCAGATTTCTGATAAACAAGCTACATTAGTCAATAAAATGGCTGCTAAACCTGAAATATGTGATGAGAATCACGAAGATCTTAAAGTGCTTGGTGTGACTCCTATTGAATCCTTGTTTTCTAATGTCAATCTTAATGATGATGGGGCTGGATGTGAATCCACTTTGGTTGAGAAACGCCCCAATGATTCGGAGTCTATTTATCTTGATGCTAAAAATACTAAAAGTGGAGTAGAGGATATCAAAACTTTGAATAGTGATGAAATTACTACTTTGGATTTCAAGGAATTTAATTATGATAGTTGCTCTTTGATTGAATGTATTTCCTTGATGCAATCCATGCTAAACTCTCCACATGCTTATAGCCAAAATAAGGCTTTTACCAAACATATCGTTGATGCTATGATGAAATCTCTTGAAGAGAAACTTGAGTTGGAAATATCTATTCCTAGAAAAATTCATGATGAGTGGGAACCTACTATAAAAATCAAGATTAAAAATTATGAATGCCATGCTTTGTGTGATTTGTGTGCTAGTGTTTCCACAATTCCAAAATCTTTATGTGATGTTCTAGGTTTTAATGAGATTGATGAGTGCTCTCTTAATTTGCATCATGCGGATTCTACTATTAAGAAACCTATGGGAATGATCAATGATGCCCTTATTATTTCAAATAGGAACTATGTGCCTGTAGTTTTCATTGTGCTTGATATTGATTGCAATCCGACATGTCCCATTATTCTTGGTAGACCTTTCCTTAGGACTATTGGTGTTGTTATTGATATGAAGGAAGGGAATATTAAATTTCAATTTCCATTAAAGAAGGGCATGGAACACTTTCCTATAAAGAAAATAAAATTGCCTTATGAATCCATTATTATAGCTACTTATGGTTTGAGCACTAAAGATGACAATACTTGATTCTATTGCCTTACGCCTAGCTAAGGGCGTTAAACGATAGCGCTTGTTGGGAGGCAACCCAATGAATAGATTTATTTTTGCTTTTTACTTGTTTTTTGTTGATTCCACACCATCATTATTCTGTTATGATTGTGTTTTTTATGTTTTAATTAGTGTTTGTGCCAAGTAGAACCTTTATGATTAGTTTTGGTGATGGTTGTTTAATCATGTTGAAAAAAGACAGAAACTTCATGCTCATGAAATTATTTTTAATTCCTATCCAGAAAGATATTTTGAGTTTATTATTTTTGCTGATGATTGATATGCGAATTTCCCTAATTTTCGTAATTTTTTCAGAATTTTTGGGTTAGCAGAGGTATACGAAATATACAGATTGCTACAGACTGTTCTGTTTTTAACAGATTCTTTTTTTGTTGTGTTGATTGCTTATTTTGATGAAACTATGGTTAGTATCGGGGGGTACGAACCATGGAAAAGTGAGAATACATTAATATAACATAAATATAAATGGAAATTAAGTTTAATACAGTACCTAAAAAGTTGGTGGTATGTTTTCTTATGCTAATGCTATCACGAGTTTCTGTTTGAGTTTTGTGTTGTGAAGTTTTCAAGTTTTGGGTGATGTTCTTATGGACAATGGAATAAAGAGTGGAAAGAGCCTAAGCTTGGGGATGCCCAAGTCATCCCAAGCCAAATTCAAGGACACCAAAAATCCTAAGCTTGGGGATGCCCCGTGAAGGCATCCCCTCTTTCGTCTTCAATCCATCGGTAACGTTACTTGGAGCTATATTTTTATTTACCACGTGATATGTGTTTTGCTTGGAGTGTCGTGTATTATAGGAGTCTTTGATTTTTGTTTTATCACAATCATCCTTGCTGCACACCTTTTGAGAGGGACATGCACTCATCGTGAATTTGTTAGAATACTCAATGAGCTTCACTTATATCTTTTGAGTTAGGCAATTTAGCTCACATGTGCTTCACTTATATCTTTTGAGCTTGGTAATTTTGCTCCCATGTACTTCACTTATATCTTTTGAGCTTGGTAATTTTTCTCCCATGTGCTTCACTTATATCTTTTGAGCTTGGTAATTTTGCTCCCATGAGCTTCACTTATATCTTTTGAGATAATTAATTTTTCTCTAGTGCTTCACTTAAATCTTTGTAGAGCACGGCGGTGTCATATTTTGTAGAAATAAAAACTCTCGATCTTCACTTATATCATTTTTAGAGTGCTCTCTCTAAGTAACTTGGTAATTGGCGTGTGCTATGAAATTAGTCCTAAATATGATAGGCATCCAAAGAGGATATAATAAAAACTTTCATATTCAAGTGCATGGATTAGAAAGAGAAGTTTGATTCCTCACAATTAGTTTTGAGATATGGATATGGTAATATTAGAGTTATGTTAGTAGGGTGTTGTGAATCTAGAAATACTTGTATTGAGGTTAGTGATTCCCGTAGCATGCACGTATGGTGAACTGCAATGTTAGGAAGTCGGAGCATAATTGATTTATTGATTGTCATCCTTTGTGTGGCGGTCGGGATCGCGCGATGGTTAACTCCTACCAACCCTCCCCCTAGGAGTATGCGTTTAGCACTTTGTTTCTATTACTAATAAAATTTTCGCAATAAGTATATGAGTTCTTCATGACTAATGTGAGTCCATGGTATAGATGCACCCTCACCTTCCACCATTGCTAGCCTCTCTAGTGTCGCGCAACTTTCGCCGGTGCATAAACCTACCATATACCTTCCTTAAACAACCACCATACCTACCTATTTTGGCATTTCCATAGCCATTTTGAGATATATTGCCATGCAACTTCCACCATTCCGTCTCATGACATGTGCCATCACTTTCATATTGCCATTACATGATCGTAAGATAGCTAGCGAGATGTTTCAACGTCATACGCTAAGCTAGATCGTTGCACATTCCGGTACACTACCGGAGGCATTTCATATAGAGTCATTATTGTTCTAAGTATCGAGATGTAAGTAAATAAAAGTGTGATGATCATCATTATTAGAGCATTGTCCCATGTGAGGAAATAATAAAAGAGGCTAGCGAAGCCCAAATAAAAAAATGGCCAGAGATGCCTACCAAAAAAAGGAAAAAATGAAAAAAAGAGGCCAAAGAGCCCAAACAAAAAAATGAGAGAAAAAGAGAGAAGGGACAATGCTACTATATTTTTCCACACTTGTGCTTCCAAGTAGCACCATGTTCTTCATGATAGAGAGTCTCTTGTTTTGTCACTTTCATATGCTAGTGGGAATTTTCATTATATAACCTGGCTTGTATATTCCAATGATGGGCTTCCTCAAATTGCCCTAGGTCTTCGTGAGCAAGCAAGTTGGGTGCACACCCACTAGTTTTTATTTTTGAGCTTTCATACACTTATAGCTCCAGTGCATCCATTGCATAGCAATCCCTACTCATTCACATTGATATCTATTGATGGGCATCTCCATAGCCCATTGATACGCCGAGTCGATGTGACCATCTCCTCCTTTTTGCCTCACAACCTCCACCACACTCTATTCCACCTATAGTGCTATATCCATGGCTCACGCTCATGTATTGCGTGAGAGTTGAAAAAGTTTGAGAAAGTAAGTGTGCGAAAACAATTACTTGGCCAATACCGGGGTTGTGCATGATTTAAATTCGTTGTGTGGGGATGATGGAGCATAGCCATACTATATGATTTTGTAGGGATAACTTTCTTTGGCCTTGTTATTTCAAAAGTTCATGATTACTTTGCTAGTATGCTTGAAGTATTATTGTTTTCATGTCAATATTAAACTATTTTTTTGAATCTTATGAATATGAACATTCATGCCACAATAAAGAAGTTACAAAGAACAAATATGTTAGGTAGCATTCCACATCAAAAATTCGGTCTTTATCACTTCCCTACTCGAGGACGAGCAGGAGTTAAGCTTGGGGATGCTTGATACGTCTCCAACGTATCTATAATTTTTGATTGTTCCATGTTATCATATTATCAACTTGGGATGTTTTATATGCATTTATATGCTATTTTATATCATTTTTGGGACTAACTTATTAACTTAGTGCCCAGTGCCAGTTTCTGTTTTTTCCGTGTTTTTGACCTTTTTTAGACAAGAATATTAAACGGAGTCCAAACGGAATAAAACCTTCGAGATGATTTTTTCCATAACAGAAGGGATCCAGAAGACTTGAGAACCAAGGAAGAGGGCCACGGAGGAGGCCACGAGCCCCCTAGGCGCGCCCCAAGGGGGCGCCTAGCAGGCTTGTAGGCCCCCCATGCCTCCTTTGCCCTACCTCTTTCGCCTATAAATTCCCAAAAATCCCCAAACCAACAGAGAGAGCCACGAAAATACTTTTCCGCTGCCGCAAGCTTCTGTTTCCGCGAGATCCCATCTGGGGACCGTTCTGGTGCCCTACCGGAGGGGGATTCGGACACGGAGGGCTTCTTCATCAACACCATTGCCTCTCCGATGATGCATGAGTAGTTCACCACAGACCTTTGGGTCCATAGCTAGTAGCTAGATGGCTTCTTCTCTCTCTTGGATCTTCAATACAAAGTTCTCCATGATCTTCATGGAGATCTATCCAATGTAACTTTCTTTTGTGGTGTGTTTGTCGAGATCCAATGAATTGTGGATTTATGATCAGATTATCTATGAATATTATTTGAGTCTCCTCTGATTTCTTATATGCATGATTTCGTATCCTTGTAAGTCTCTTTGAGTTATGGGTTTCGTTTGGCCAACTTGATCTATAATTCTTGCAATGGGAGAAGTGCTTGGTTTTGGGTTCATACAGTGCGGTGTCCTCACCTAGTGACAGAAGGGGTAGCCAGGCACGCATCGTGTTGTTGCCATCAAGGGTAAAAAGATGGGGGTTATATCATATTGCATGAATTTATCCCTCTACATCATGTCATCTTGCTTAAGGCGTTACTCTGTTTGTTATGAACTTAATACACTAGATGCATGCTAGATAGCGGTCGATGTTTGGAGTAATAGTAGTAGATGCAAAAAGTATCGGTCTACTTGTCTCGGACGTGATGCCTATATGTATGATCATTGCCTTAGATATTGTCATGACTTTGCGCGATTCTATCAATTGCTCAACAGTAATTTGTTCACCCACCGTAATACTTGCTATCATGAGAGAAGCCTCTAGTGAACACTATGGCCCCCAGGTCTATTTTACACATTATATATTCAGATCTACATACAAAAATACCAAAAATACCTTGCTGCACTTTTATTTATTTATTTATATTTACCTATTATCACTATCAGATCTCACCTTGCAAGTAATCGTAAAGGGATTGACAACCCCTTTATCGCGTTGGGTGCAAGTTTGTTTGTTTTTGCGCAGGTGCCTTGGTGCCTCATCTTGATACTCCTACTAGATTGATACCTTGGTTCTCAAACTGAGGGAAATACTTATCTCTACTTTGCTGCATCACCCTTTCCTCTTCAAGGAAAAACCAACGCAAGCTCAGGAAGTAGCAGGAAGCCATCAGAGAGGCTTGTTGCATTTGAAGGAACATACACTAGGAGAGTCAGGTTAGATAACTGTGATTCAGTGCTGCCTATGTCCCAATTGTTAGTGATATATGGCCAACAAATATGAGTCACTGGTCAGGTCTGATATAACAACTACTATTAAGACTTTGATTGATGCCTGCATGGAGAAGTATGGTGTGGATGTGCCCAAGTCAATGGCGGAAAATAACTTAGCTATTGATGTTGTGTTAGGAGAGCACAAGAAGCAATACCCTAGGTTGAGACACTATGCTCAGACAATGATGGATACAAACCTTGGGAGTAGAGTAGTAGTCACAACTGTAACTCCAACACCCACTGAAAAAAATCCCCAATCCAGGCCCAAGATTCCATGCCATGTTCTATTGCATCAATGGAGCAAGGGAGGGGTTTCTCAAGGGGTGAAGACCATTCATTGGTCAGTTTAATTACCTTGTGCATTAGTTACATATTGTTTCATCTGTGATTGCATTTGAATGTTTTAGATGTTGATTTTGCTTGCTCATCCATGTGTTGATGGATGCTTCATTAAGTTAACTATTGGTGCTCAACTACTTGCTGCCACTGGTAGAGATGGCAACAACAATATATTCACACTAGCATTTGGTATTGTTGGTCAAGAGGACACACCTAGCTGGTGTTGGTTTCTACACCAACTTAAACTCTGCCTAGGAGGAGAAGTGGGACAGTTTGGTCCATATACAATAATGTCTGATAGACAAAAGGTATGTGCTTGCATTGCCTCACCTTGTTCTTATATGGTTGTTATCTGGTAGATAGTAGCTTAGCTAGTTTAATTGTGTGTCATAGGGCCTACTAAATGCAGTGAATGTTGTTTTTTCTAAGTGCAACCAAAGGTTCTGCCTTAGGCATATATATGCAAACTTCCAAAATGCTGGGTTTAGGGGGAAAGATATGAAGAAGTATATGGATAATGCTGCCTATGGATATATAGTGAACACGAATTTAACATTGCAATGAATGACCTGAGAGCGGAATGTGAAGAAGCTTGAAAGTGGCTTTGTGCAATACCCAAGAAAACATGGGCAAGGCATGCATTTGATACAAACTGCAAGACTGGCCTTGTAGTTAACAATTTGTCTGAGGTATTCAACAAATATATCCTAGATGTTAGGAAGAAACGAATTAGGACAATGTGTGATGGAATAAAGGGTAAGCAGATGGTGAGGTGGCATATGAATAGGGAGAGTGCAAAGAAAACTAGATGGGAGATAACACCCCATTATATGTGAGAAGCTAGAGGTTGAGAAGGAGAGGGCCAGATTTTGCAAACCTATTCAAGATGGTGTGGACTTATGGCAAGTTACAAGTGGGTAGCAAACCCATGTTGTTAACTTGCAACTTCACACATGTGGGTGCAGAAAATGGGACCTGAGTGGCATCCCATGTAACCATGCCATCTCAGCAGTAAACAAGGGCAAGATAAAACCAGAGGATTATGTGAGAAAATTCTTCAAGAAAGAATTTTATGTGTCAGCTTATGAACCAATGATCTATCCACTTCCTGGTGATCATGATTGGACAAGGACCCATGGTCCAGACATTGAACCGCCTGCACTTAAAGTGAAGAGGGGGGGGGGAGAAAGAGAAGAGGATCAAGGGGAGATTTGAAGTTCCAAAGCCAAAGGACACATCAAGAATGGGGACTATAACATGTAGCAATTATGGACTCCAAGGCCATAGGTATACAAGTTGCATGAAACAATTGAAGCCAGAGTTGGCTTTGAGGAAGAACAGACATGTGGTAATCCCCTTTGAAGTACTAACATGTTTTCCTTCTTGTACATTACCTACCTGTACTATTTGCTAACTAAATTACATTTTTTATGCAAGCCTATTGCAAGGAATTCAAATGCTGGTACAGCTACTGCTACACCACCACCAACAGCATCTGATCCAGCTCCTACAACAACAACAACAACTGGAACAGGTGCTACTGAGAGAGGTGGTGCTGGAATAAGTGGTGGAAGAACTTTTGGTGGAAGAGGTTGTGGAAGAGGTGCCGGGGGAGGTGCTGCAGCTGCTCAATATGGAACATGTGTTGTTGAGAGAGGTGCATCAATAGGTGTTGGGAGAGGTGCAGCAAGAGGTGCTGGGAGAGGTGCAACAAGAGGTGTTGGGAGAGGTGCACCATTCTATGTCCCAAGGCAATCTGATGCCTCCACATCTACTTCTGCCTCCACATCTACTACTCCTCCACCTTCTAATGGTAGACACAGTGCATGGAGGGCCTACTTCTATGCTAGTGGTAACCACTAGATGATAGATGTGCCATGTATAATGTTGAAAACTATTGTACAATGTGATGTTGTCTGCTGGTGCTCTTCCTACTCAGTGTACTTTAAGAATTAATGCCATATATGGCTTTGTTCACGTGGATGGATGGATCTTCATGTGTGCCGATGCATCTTCTGAGTTAATGCCATTTCTGGATTTTGTTCATGTGGATGATTAATGCCATTTCTCGATTTTGTTCATGTGGATGAGTACCGATTATATTGTTTGATAGAGTAAATGTGCTGGATATGTTGTTAAGGTCAGGTGTAGGGTGCATGTTTATATTGCTGGATATATTGTTAAGGTCTATCCTAAAAAAAGCAATTAGGGTCTAGGGTGGCTTGGGGTCGACGAAACCACCAAAAAGAAGCAAGTTGGGTTTAGGGTGGCTCGGGGTCGACGGAACCACCAAAAAAGCAATTAGGGTCTAGGGTTGCTCAGGGTCGACGAAACCACCAAAAAGAAGCAAGTTGGGTTTAGGGTGGCTTAGGGTCGACGGAACCACCAAAAAAAGCAATTAGGGTCTAGGGTGGCTCGGGGTCAACGGAATCACCAAAAAGAAGCAAGTTGGGTTTAGGGTGGCTCGGGGTCGACGAAACCACCAAAAAAGCAATTAGGGTCTAGGGTGGCTCGGGGTCGACGGAACCACCAAAAAGAATTGAGTTGGGTTTAGGGTGGCATATAAACATCTAAGCATCTAACATAAGCATCTAAGCATCTAACATAAGCATCTAAGCATCTAACATAAGCATCTAAGAATCTAACATAAGCATCTAAGCATCACTATAACATAAGCATGTGCTAATGCTTGATATATGGAGGCACCATAACATAAGAATATAAGAATTTAAGCATCACTCTAACATAAGCATCTAAGCATCACTATAACATAAGCATCTTCCACTGCTTGATATATCATCATTTTTAGTCTAACAATCAAAGCAAACAATACTTACTGGAGTTCAAGAGATTATAGGCATACACAACCATTGTTCACAATACATAGTGGAGTTCAAAGGCACATTTCATCCTTTCTCACAAAAGGACGAATAGCATAACTACTAGGTACATAAACAACCAGAGTTCACAATTAGTACGACCATACATTACACAACCATAATTCTAAGTTACTAGGTCATTGCACAACCATCCTTCCCAAAAGGTCTGCAATGCCCACTAATGTCACATTCATCTTGTTCAGTTCTGTAAGATGGCCTGGATCCCCTTGATCTTCTCCTTGATCTTCTCCTCTCCCTTCATGAGCTCAACGATCTTAAGCTGTAGCATGTACTTCTCTTCATCATGCTTTTCCTTTCCCTTCAGCAGATCAGCAACCTAAAACTTCAACTCTAGCTTCTCTTGGGTGAGCTTCTCCTCAAACTTTGTGAACTCTACATTCTTCAACTCCAAATTCATCCTAGCCTCACTCAGCAATTCCTTCTCTTTCATATTATTCAACTTCAAGTTATGGATGACATTTTCTTGAGCACTTGTTAGGTTGCACATGAGTTCATACTTTTGATTAAGCTTCTGTGTATCTGCATCTTTCTTTGCCATTTCTGCCTTCATATCAGCCACCAATTCAGTTTTGCATTGCTGCTGATATGTGAGGTTAGCCTATAGATAACTGAAATCCACAACCCTATCCTCCTGCATATCCACAAGTTGATGCACATCTTTGACTAGCTTGTCATAGTCTACATCCAGCTTGTACTTTTCTTCTGTCAAATGGTGAATCTTGAAAGCACTTTCAAGATTATCATTCACCCTAGCAGTCTTGCACTCTTCAACCATTGACCAAAGCTTCAACAATGGATTCTCCATTGTTGGGGGCCACTGCTCATCAACCCACTCAACAAAACCACAATTATGACCTTCCTCGAAAAATAACAAGGGAAAAGTGATATTACAATGCATGAAAAACCGAATTTCAACAATGAGTTTAATGTCACAGTTAGTACAATGCATGTAAATATAGGACCTCATAACCACATAAGCATGATAACACATCCAACTGTTAGCTCATAGCCTAGATAACACATCCATAATTAATGGCAATAGCTAATGTGGATACTAAGCAACACTGAATTTGCACTAACACTCCATTCAACTTATAATGGACCATTAATACTAAATGTGGATACTAAGCAAGACTGAATTTGCACTAAAACTGAATGTGGGTACTAAACAGCAGGAGCATATATTTAGTAAAATAACTCTCCATTCAACTTATAGTTGACCATCAATACAATGGAACTATACAATGTGCACTACCATTCAACTACTTGGCCATATATCACTAACAGTTGGAACATAGGCAACACTGAATCACATTTATCTAACCTGACTTGCCCAATGTATGTTCCTTCAAATGCAGCAAGCCTCTGTGAAGGCTTCCCATGCTTCTCGCAGCACACAACCATATCCAGCTCAAGGCCTTTGTAATCCGGGTCCTCAACTGAGAAAGGGGCCTGCCCAAGCAAACTCAAAGTTACCATCATGTGGAGAGGACGAGGACAAAACAAATCAAAGGAAATCCTCAGAAGAAAGACCACCTTGACATAAAAATCCCCAAAGTTACTAAACCTAACCCTAACCCTAGTTCCAATGAACTGACCTGGTTAAGCCCATCGGTGGAGGTTGAGGAGTACATGTACGGGAGGCTTGAATTGTCATCGCTGCTTTCGTCCTCGTAAACCATGGCCGCGACAGCGTGGTGTTGGCGGGCGGACGAGGACGCAGGCAGCGGCGAGGGAGCAACGAGGAGGAAGAAAGGAGGCTGGAGGAATAGGGTGGGGGGGGGGGACTGGCTCGAGCCGGACCAAGTAAACGGTTCGGCCCAGTCCGAGTCAACACGCGGGCACGCGCTCACTGGCCAGCGTGGCACCTGAGGGGCGGGCCCAACCGGTCAGTTTGCCCGTCAATACGTATAAACCGCCGTTTTAGTCCATTCTGCAACGCCTCGCTCCAAACTTAATACTTACACGTAAAAATTACCAAATTTGGTACCAATCTGTTTTCAATGCCCCCAATCGTGATACTTGTGTGCAATTTACTCGTTTGTAGAGGTTTTGTTCAACGAGACAATAAAATATTTTCACGGGATTATTCTGTCGGAACAGAAGTCATGTTGCAAAAACGTTTTTCGGTATCCCACTAGCAAAAATGCCGATGCGTTGCAACGGGATAATAAAATTGTGGTGTTCAAATCAAGTTTTAAATATTCGCACTCTATGTATATACACGTATCTGAATATTTGTGCACCAACCGCACAAATGCGAACGTAAGACACCTGCATTCTAACATGCCCACAATGTATTGATGTTAGACTTGATCCTTGATGTGTGTATTTTTTAGTATATCTTCGATGCGTGTATGAGAAAGAAAAGAAAAGGTAAGTCTCACGATAGATGGAAAACTGTAGGGCCCTACGACGGACGAATATTTCAGAGAAACACTCGTTTTTTCCACTTTTACAAATGGCGGGGTGTGTAATTTTTTTGACAAATGGCAAGGTGTGTAATTTACTTCAACTTCAGGGACAGTTCGACGACAGACGAAACATCTAAAGAAACAATTCGCAAAGAGTTTTTTTTCACTTACGAGTGATGGGGTCGATAAATTACTTCAACTTTAAGGACAGTTTCAGTGACATGCAAAAAAAAACAGAGAAACAATTAACGAAGAGTTTTTTTTCACTTATGGGTGGCGTGGAGGGTAATTTTTTTCACTTAGTTTTTTTCACTTATGGGTGGCGTGGTGGGTAATTTTTTTTACTTACGGGTGGCGAGGTCAGTAATTTACTTCAACTTTAAGGGCAGTTTCGGTGACATGCAAAAAAAATCAGAGAAACAATTAACGAAGAGTTTTTTTCACTTATGAATGACGTCGTGGGTAATTTAGTTTAATTTTATGGGCTGATAGGTGGACCTACGAAATAAACAAGAGCACAAAAAAATGGAAAAACGATCCTCCCTTTAGGTATATATATATCTGCGGGATAAAGTATACTAATCTGCTAGAGACGCGCTAAAACGAAATTTGTTCTGCCGACACCCACTTCCCTGGCTCCTCTATCAAGCTAACCGCCGCCACCGGCGGCGAAGGCGGGACCAGCAGCTCCGCCGCCGGTGCCCCAATTCCAGTCAAGTCCATTTCCCCACGCCCCAGCCCTATCCCATCCACTACCTCGGCGACCGCACTGACCGGCGTGACCTCCGCCAAAAACCCTAGGATCCACCACACCCGCGGTTTCCTCCACCTCTACCGCCCGGCCCGCTCTTCCCGTGGATCATCATACGCGGACGTCGCCGCCACCCCCTCCTCCTCCGCGTGCACTGGGCCAACTCTCCCGGTAAGCATCTGGCTTATACCTGGCTTATTTCCTATCGATTTGCTCGTTCGAGCGCTTGTGGTAGGAGCTAGGGGTCTAGGGCGTAGTTTGTAGGGGAAGGAGGGAGGTTGGCGAGGGCAAGGTCGCTGCTGCCGGCGCGTGGGCACCGTCGTGCGCGGAGAAGAGGCGGCGCGATGGGAGAGAGGCGGCTAGGGTTAGGGATTCCGGCTCCTCAGGGAGCTGGGCAATAGAGTTATGTCTTATTGCTTGATTTCCAAAGGGAGTCTTACAGCTGTTTATATAACCTCAAAACTAATAAAAATAAGATAACTTGGGCTAAGCCCCTAACTAAACGTGCCCATTGGGCCTCCTCCGGCTGTAGGTTGTGCCGGTCATAACAGCTTGCTCACGCCTCATTTCCGGCTCTCTGCAGTCACGACGCAGCAGGCTCCTGCTGGTTCTCGCTGTACCAAGCCGCATTTCGCCCGAACATTTCATACATGCTTGCGGCCCGTCCATCCAGCACGCCTCCGAGATCCGTTTCTTGAGGTGAATATGCTAACGCATTTATAGAATTAGAGTTGATTTCATTTGATTATGGGTATCAGCACTTATGTAGCGGCATGTTCATAGTTACTATGGGATGGAGGAGCGGTACAGCGTGCTCGTTAAGTTCGAAGATCAGAAGGTTGCAGATGACTTCTATTTGTACCACAACGGCGGGAGATATTTGTTGTCAAGAGTTGTAAGATTGTCGATTTGTGTTTATTTGTGCATTGTTCTCGTGCATTGATGTTGCTAAATTTGGGAGATGCACTTTTTGTTCTATGCTGCAGTTAGAGGTGTGCCATATATTATATATAGATGTTGTGGAATACACATCGTCCAATGAGAGCTCTGTCTTACCACCAGCTGGATCTGTGAAGCTTCCGACTTGTCCCGTTTGCATCAGTAAGTTGTTTTGTTACCAAATTGCGGAAGTTTGTTGCGTAGTAAACTAATGGTTTATGCATGAATTTAATTCAAATTCTGGAATATCTGGTTGTCCCTTTAGTTATGTACCTTGTGCAAGGTATTAAGAGACCAGCCTGTTATTTAATTATCTTGTATGCATGGTTCAGAAAGGTTAGGTCAAGACATCAGCGGAATTGGAGCAACTAATTGTGACCAGTCTTCCCGATGCTTATGTTTATCTATGTGGATCGATTCATGTTGTCTGGTAAGGAAGGATCCTTTTAATTACTGTTTCTTTAGCTCATCTTTTCTTCTTTTGTGTTTTCACCGCACTGAGTTTTCATTAGTTGTTTCTGTATAAATCTTCTCGTGTGTTCACTTGCTTTTATTATTCTTCACTAGGATTGATTACTGAAGTAATTGCTTAGCAACGCCAAATATGACATCATCTAGTGACTGAGATAACACACTTGGCTTTATTTGTAGTCTTGAACACTCAGAACCTACTCAGGTTCTGGGTTATTTGCAGAGTATTAAATATTAAACTTTGTTGCTGGTGCTCATATGCATATCACCAGGCATAGAAAAGGCCTTTGAATGTTCATGGCAACTCCTTGAGTCTTATTATCTAAGAGGCAAGATGCACATTGGTTTTACTTTAATTGACCGGATCATAAAGTTGTAAATAAGCAAATGCATATTTATAGACACCAACATATTCATTCACATGTATCTACAGTGTTAAATTGCCAGTGTATTGGGTTCTGTTGTAGTTTGCCTTTATATATAGTTGTTTCCATTTCAGGTCTGCCAATTCTGTGAGAACCAGTCTGAAGCTCCAGAAAACCATACATGTGTTGCTTGTGGGACCTCTGAAAACCTCTGGATCTGTGTGATATGTGGTTTTATTGGATGTGGAAGGTATGTTTAACACCTGCTGAAGTAAACATGTACCAGGGTTTGATAGTCGTTCCACAATCCCACGAATGTTTAAGCATTTCACAAGTTTATGTACTGTGATGTACTGGTGTACTCAATAGAAGTTAGGAAACCTACACTGGAGCTCAAGTATATCCTCACTGTTATTTCTCCCATACTCCCTGATACGTGTGTAGTAAGAGTAGGAAACCTACATTGGAGATTATCGGCATTATTCACTTTTGTATCTCCGAGATTGCCTAGTACATGGCTTTATGTAGTTATTTCCTCTTGACCTTTTTCCATCAGAAGCCAAAGTCACTCTGACTCCGTATTTTAATACATTTATAAGATGCTTACTTAATGTGCCTGTCAGAAGATAAAATTAAAGGAAAACTATGTTGGAAGTTGAATATATGATCAGTTCTGCCTCTGTCATCTTGCCCAAGTAAACCTTCCTTTGTTTATTTTCTTGGTATAGATACAAAGACGGACACTCACTCAGGCATTGGGAAGGCACCCAGCATCGTTATTCTCTTCACGGGGAAACTCGGCGTGTTTGGGATTATGTTGTTGACAGTTATGTCCATGGACCTGATCATTCTAAAAGCGGTGTAAAGCCAACATACACTGGGGATGATGATTGTGTACAGTGCTGGTGCAACTGCGACCCATGCTTGGTGTGCAGACCGCCATTCCTGCCTGAAGAGAGGATTATCAACGACGCCCGCACAGTAGTAAGTGCTTTAAGAATCTCTATCGTGATTCGCTGAACGACTTGTTATTTTAGCTCCTCAAAATCACTTGTCCTCCTCTTCAGCTTGAGTCTAGATACGGGAGTATTCAACCGGGTTTACTTAAATTTCAACATGAGGTGCATTCCTCTTTCTTTTGTCCTATTTTGTTATTGTCACTGTCCATTGCGTTGTTCTAGAACTTTTTGGAGATAAAATTTGTTACAGTTGTTATGCAGTATATATCTGATGCATTTATAACATGTATTTGTTTATATTCACAGTATTATGAGGCTCTTCTGTCACGTGCTAAGGAAGAAAGGGAGCAGCGCATTTCTGTTGCTGTGGATACAATTTTTAATGATAGGCTTCAAGAGACGCAACTTAAGCTTCAAAATGCAATTTCTGAGAAAAAGAAAGTTGCTGAAGTGAGCCTATTTAAATCACAATCTTTCTGTTATAAATACAAAAAACATGGCTGTTGGTGTTACTGATGTCCTTTGCCTTATCCTGTAGATGAATGAAAAACTCATGAAGAGGCAGGATACATGGGAACAGACAATAAAAAGCATAGCTAGCTGAAAGGTGTGTTCTGATCTAGCATCTGTGCTACTTTCAAGATGTGTCATGTGAGATACTCACAATGATTTGCTATATAAGTATTCATGTATAGTTCTTTTAAATGATGTTTGAATATTCTACTTTCATATTTATTCCGTTCTAAAATACCACAAGTTTCCTGTATCCTTTTTTTTAATTATAAATCTGCATTCACAGGGAGAGAGCACAGTTGAAGCTTAAGGATGAGAAGATTCGTGACCTGGTAGAAGAGGTGCTTATATTTTCTTATAAAACTTATAAGCTTCGGGAGGTGGTTTTGAGTACAAGGGGTATTCAGTAAAATGTCAAATACAATCCTTGCAGGTAAAGGACTTCAAAGCTAGCATTAAGTTGCGAGACAAAGTACAGAGGAGTTCAGCTGCTGATGATCTCAAAGGAGGTACGCTGGTGACGCGGGCCATGGAATCCGATTCTGGAAATGGTAAAAGCTCGAAAAGAAAAGGCAAAAGAAAGTTCGCAAAATAGTGGCGACTTTGCGATCGTGACTGCATGAACCTTCATGGATTGTCGTACTTATATGTTGTAAGATCCTGGATGTTAGCTTCTGACTTTGCGTGAGAAGTACAAGTTGCTTCTTCTTTGTAGAGTAATGAGGTTGTAGCTAGGTGCAGTCGTTGGAGACGTAGCTGTGGCAGTTAGTAAACGCAGACACAAGCCTCCTCACGCGTGCGTGAGATGTCTGTGTTTGCCAGTGTACAAGGTTTATAAGCATCGCTATTTTGTTGCGTATGTGTGGTGGCTAGCGGCAGATCGATTAGCTTCTACACAAAGCTAGCTTTGCTAATATCAATCAAACGGAGCCACCTTTGCTACCTTGTCGTGTCGCCTAATTTGTATGCAATGGTAATTAGTTGTGGCATCTAATGGAGTATGGAACTGACGATGAGCTAATGGGTACAATTTGGGAAATTCACTTTGGCTCATAGGTGTACATGCATTCATTGTCTAAATACATATTTTAAAAAGTTAAAAAAAAATCCGAAGGTGGTGCCATGACTGTTATCTGGGCCCTCTTCGAGTATCAGGGAAACCCTAGGTCTGTATTTCCAGATTGGATGACGACGGCGCCTTGGTGTTCTCCTTCGTGAAAGCGTTGTCTTGTTTGCTTGCGGCGTCTTTGGTGCTGATTTCGGTGATGTCGGTCGTCTAGTTGTTGGTCGGACTGTGTCTTTGGTCGGTGAGTTTAGCTGTTTTTTTTTTTGGGTCATGTGTCTCGTGTCTCTTTGTTTTAGTCACCATGTTCATGCTTTGCGCGTCCGTGCTATGTGTTGTATCATTTCATGTATTCTTCAAACTTCTTCTATCAATGTAATGATACTCTTCTAACTTCTTCTATCAATGTAATGATACGCAAGCTTTGTGTATTTATGAAAAAAAGTTAAAAAAACGACAAACAAATCCCACGTGTACATTCGGATATTATATGTTCATGCACAAAGTTTCGGTGAAAAGGGAATTTTTTTGTGGCTTGTGCAGAAAAGACAATTTTCGATGCTTGATTATAACTATTTATGAGACATTTTCTTTTATCTTTTTTATACATGTCACAAAATGTTCTTTCTTTACAAAATTTTGTATGCGAACAAAGAATGTCGGGATGTACACGTGAAATTATTTTAAATTTTTTAAAATGTGTTTATATTTACATTTTATAAAGGTGTATCTACACCTATGAGCCAAAACACTATTCTCTCAATTTGTGATAAATGCGTGCATGGTTCAATAGCTATGATAATTAAATGTGTTAGTTTAGGTTGATGGTGCTATGCATGTTAGATCGAGTTTCAAGCTAGGACACAAACAATAGAAAGTGTCTCCTTGGATGTAAGAGTTTTTTCTTTATCATTTCTCGCAGATAATAACATCAAAGATAGCTTAAGTTTGATAAACTAATCAATGGGATATTTGTTTCTGGATAAAATCAAATTTTATTTCATACTTTTCACTTCCATTTTCAATGTAATAATATGAAGTATGAACTATCTATATTGTTTATGTTGGAAAATTATAGATTGGGCTACTTCTGCATCTTCACACGATATTATCAATGTTTTCATACTTCTAGGATATTATGTTTGCAGCTATGCAGACATGATGCACACTGTTCAGGGCCCAGGTCTGTTTTTTTTTCTGTTTTTTTAACATTACAATATATACTTTTCTTTTAAAAGAATAGCTTTCTATCTTTCATTGAGAGTCTGGCTGCTGAAATTCCTGTGTTTTGGGTGCTTTGAATTATCACATTCAAGTAGACACAAATAACAACGAGTTAGTAGTTGTTTCTGACGTGAAGTGAATTCTTAGTTTTAGAAGAATATTTCATTTGAATATTTTGATGGTTGCTACAAGTTCACTAGTGTAAAAAAGGTCCTTATATTATGAGACGGACATACTAAGAGCATCTCTACCAGACCCCTTATATCGGGCCAACCCGCAAAATAATTGACAGTTTACAGCTTTGCACGAAAAAGGTGGCCCGAGCACACCGTAAACATGTCCGAACCTTAAATTTTTAAGGGGCACGTGAAAGCACATTTGCTTCCTTGGTGGTTTTGATAATTAATAACAACATATATGTCATTGAACTAATGTTTTCACTAAGCATGTTTCAGGAAAAGTTCAATGATGGATTGGCAAAAGGATTGTGGAATACCCCAAGATGCAAGGAAATAGATTGACAAAGCTTAAAGCAGGAGGACTCTACATTTTATTTTGTGAGAAATCACTTTGAGTCCATAGGAAAGCCAATACTATTAAAAGGGGGTAAGGTATTGTTGGTGAACAAAATGCTCATACATGCACAAGTGATAGTCATCACATACACCCACAAGCTTCTCCACAAAAGTCTATCCAAAACCAAATATCCAAAATCGGTGCAACCAACACTTTCCACTCGGTGCCATCGATTATCAGCCTCAGACAGACTCAGCCAAACCCTAGTCATTCGGTGCAACTGATTCTGCTTCGGTGCCACCGAGTTTGGGTTGCCAACTTTCTGTTACGCAAATTCATAAAATCGGTACCACCGAGTTTGTTGAATCGGCGTCACCGAGTTTGGCAATCTGACTATTGGTCACCTAATCGGTGCAACCGAGTTTTATGTATCGGTCTCACTGAGATTCAAAAGTTGCTACCTTTGAGGCAACTCGGTACCACCGAGATTAACACATCGGTGTCACCGAGTCTGACTTATTAGGTTTAACGGTTGGATTTTTGGAGATGCCTATATATACCCCTCCACCACCACTCACTCGAAAGAGAAGCACTCAGAACAGACCCCCACCCATACTATCTGATTTTCTGAGAGAGAGCCACCTACTCATGTGTTGAGATCATGCCATTCCATTTCAACCATATGAATCTTGATCTCTAGCCTTCCCAAGTTTCTTTCCACCAAATCAATCTCTGACACCATAGCCAAATCTGTGAGAGAGTGATTGTGTGTTGAGGAGTCTATCATCTTGAAGCACAAGAGCAAGGAGTTCATCGTCATTATCGAGCCTATTACCTTTTGGAGGGTGGTGCCTCCTAGATTGGTTAGGTGTCTCTTGGGATCCTCCTACTTCGTGTTGTGGAGTGAACCAAGAAGTTTTTAAGGGCAAGGAGATCGCCTACTGCGTGAAGATCCATCCCGAGTTAGGCTAGTCCTCCGTGGACGCAGGCCATCATGGTATAGTCAAGGTTGCTTCTTCGTGGAACCCTCCATGGGTAGAGCCCTCCGTGGACTCTCGTGACGGTTACCCTCCGTGGGTTGAAGACTCCATAAACGTGGACGTACGATAGCACCACCTATTGGAACCACGGGAAAAATCATCGTGTCATCAAATTGCGTTTGATCTTCCTACCCTTCCTTTACTTACATGCTTGTCTTTACTTTCCGCTGCTATACTCGTAGACATGCATGTGTAGGGTGTACTTGACTTGCTATGAATGATAAAATCTGCCAACACTTAAAATTAGGAAGAAGTAGATTTTTAATTGGTCAAGTAGTCTAATCACCCCCTTCTAGAGCTACCTTCGATCCTACAAGTGGTATTAGAGCTTTGGTCTCCATTGCATTGGTTTCACAACCTAGGAGAGTATGGCGTCTAGTGAGGAAAATTATCACAGTAGAGGTCCTTCTTTGATGGCACTAATTTTGCTAGTTGGAAGCACACAATGAAAATGCCTCTACTTGGTCATAATCCCGCCATTTGGGCTGTTGTTCGCGTTGGATTGCAAGGTGAATTCTTTGCGGATGGAAGGGAACCGGATCGCGTAGCGACTGCTGATGAATTGAAGATGTTGCAACTCAATGCTCAAGCATTTGACATTCTCTTCAACTGCCTATGCCCCAAAGAATTCAACAAAATCAACCGTTTGAGAATGCAGAAGAGATTTGGGATACTTTGGTTGATATGCATGAAGGTACCAAATCCGTGAGAGAATCCAAGTTGGATGTTCTTCAAAGTCAACTTAACAAGTTCAAGATGAAGGATGGTGAAGGAGTCGCTGAGATGTACTCTAGGCTAGCTCTCATCACCAATGAGATTGCCGGCTTAGGAAGCAAAGAAATGACCGATAAATTCATCATCAAGAAGATACTTCGAGCTTTGGATGATCGATATGACACCGTGTGCACATTTATCCAAATGATGCCCAAATACAAAGATCTCAAGCCAACAGAAGTGATTGGAAGGATTGTTGCTCATGAGATGACACTCAAGTACAAGGAAGAGCTTCACCACAAGTCTAGCGGTACTTACAAGACCACAAGTGATTCTCCCGCAACTTCAAGCAACAACCTTGTCACAAATGAAGAGATAAGCCTCATGTTCAAGAAATTCAACAAGTTCTACAAGAATAGAAGTAAAGATCGAAGCTCCAACTCAAGATATGGTGAGAAGCGTTCGTCAAGTCGTGACCGAAACTGCTACAATTGTGGGAAGCCCGGACACTACTCTAATGGGTGCACGTATCCTTACAAAAGGAAATAAGAGTCACCAAGAAGACGAAGCTCAAGAGACGAGTCACCTCGAAGAGAGAGAAGGAGTAGGGATGATCGTTATGAACTAAGACCCTTAAGTATAAGTAGGGACTCGGAGAAGAAGGACAAGTACACCAAGAGCTATTCAAGAAGAATACATCAAGATCATGTTGGTGAATGGGTTTCCGGCTCCGAATCCGACAACCACTCCGAGAGAAGCTATCACTCCAACTCCGACTATAGTCAAGATGAAGGTGTTGCCGGACTTGCACTAGTGACAACCGACTCCTACGACCTATTTGATTCACCAAATGAAGGGAGTGGATGTTGCTTCATGGCTAAAGGCCCCAAGGTATTGTTGGAAATATGCCCTAGAGGCAATATAAATTAGTTATTATCATATTTCCTTGTTCATGATAATCTTTTATTATCCATCCTATAATTGTATTGATCGGAGACTTAGATGCATGTGTGGATACATAGACAAAACCATGTCCCTAGTATGCCTCTAATAGACTAGCTCGTTGATCAAAGATGGTTAAGGTTTGCTAGCCATGGACATGAGATGTCATTTGATAACAGTATCACATCATTAGGAGAATGGTGTGATGGACAAGACCCAAACTACAAACGTAGCGTATGTTCGTGTCAGTTTATTGCTACTATTTTCTTCATGTCAAGTATTTGTTCCTATGACCATGAGATCATGCAACTCATTGACACCGGAGGAGTGCCTTGTGTGTATCAAACGTCGCAACGTAACTGGGTGATTATAAAGGTACTCTACAGGTATCTCCGAGGGTGTCTGTTGGGTTGGCATGGATCAAGACTGGGATTTCTTACTCCGTGTGACGGAGAGGTATCTCAGGGCCCACTCGGTAATACAACATCACAACAAGCCTTGCAAGCAATGTGACTAAGTGTTAGTCACGGGATCTTGTATTACGGAACGAGTAAAGAGACTTTCCGGTAACGAGGTTGAACTAGGTATGGAGATACCAATGATCGAATCTCGGGCAAGTAACATACCGAAGAACAAAGGGAACATCATACGGGATTAACTGAATCCTTGACATAGAGGTTCGACCGATAAAGATCTTCATAGAATATGTAGGAACCAATATGGGCATCTAGGTTCCACTATTGGTTATTGACCGTAGAGGTGTCTCGGTCATGTCTACATAGTTCTCGAACCCGCAGGGTCTGCACACTTAAGGTTCGGTGACGTTTCGGTAGTATAGAGTTATGTATGGTGGTGACCGAAGGTTATTCGGAGTCCCGAATGAGATCCCGGACGTAACGAGGAGCTCCAGAATAATCCGGAGGTAAAGATTGATATATTGTCAGTGCGAAGGAGAGGAACGTGTCGAGAAGAAGACACCTGTCTGGTACCTATTTCCAAGACAGTTACTCAACTTCCATCGCCGCTTGTACTTCTTTTCCCAAGCCATCCGTTGGTGGAGACAACATTGGGAGCTTTAGCCTGGCAGACAGATCTCTATTGCATCAATAAAACAAACCCCTATATATCCCTTTTTGGTATAGTAGGAAGTCCCATTTTGGTCGCCGGAAAAGTTTCGGGCTAATCGGTAATGTACCGAGAGTGCCGGTAGTGTACCGGGAGACCATCGGGAGGGTATTTCGACCCAAGAGGCTTCATGGGCTGTGGAAGAGTAAATACCAGCCTTTTGTGGGCTAGTGGAAGTCCCACACAAGGCCCATGCGGCTGGGAGAAAAAGCCCAAAGGGAAAAAGGTGGAAAAAGGCCAAAAAAAGGAGGAATCCTAGTCCTACTAGGATTGGAGGAGGAGTCCTCCTCTCCTCCCCACTTTGGCCGACCCAAGGGCTGGCTTTTGGCAGCCAAGCCTCCTCCTCCTCTCCTCCTATATATACTAGAGGATTTTAGGGTTTTGGCACAGAATTTTCAGCCACATGCTACCCGTTCCTCTAGTGCATAGTTTCTCCTCTAGATCGGTTTTCTGCAGTGCTTAGGCGAAGCCCTGCCGGAATAGCTCCACCACCATCGCCGCAGCGCCGTCACGCTGCCGGAGAACTCTTCTACCTCTCCGCTCCCTCTTGCTGGATCAAGAAGGCAGAGATTGTCATCAAGCTATACGTGTGCTGAACGCGGAGGTGCCGTCCGTTCGGCGCTAGATCGGAAGGACCGTGATCAAGATTGCGAGACGGATCGTGACGAGATCACGGGACGGATCGTGATGAGATCATAGGACGGATCATGATGAGTTCGCGGGACGGATCGTGATTGGATCGCAGGACGGACCGTGATGAGATCACGGGACGCTCGACGATTTGGATCGCGAAGACGTTCGACTACACCAACCGCGTTTCTTAACGCTTCCCGCTTAGCGATCTACAAGGGTATGTAGATCCACTCTCCCTCTCGTAGATGCTCATCACCATGGATAGGTCTTGCGTGAACGTAGCAAATTTTTTGTTTCCCATGCGACGTTCCCCAACAGTGGCATCATGAGCTAGGTCTACGTGTAGATGAGATCTCGAGTAGAACACAAAGAGTTTGTGGGCGTTGATGCTTAGATTGCTTCCTCCCTTGGTCGTGTTTTGGTTCAGCGGTATTGTGGGATGAAGCGGCCCGGACCAACCTTACTTGTACGCTTACGAGAGACCGGTTCCATCGACTGACGTGTAACTTCGTTGCACAAAGATGGCTGGTGGATGTCTGTTTCTCCTACTTTAGTTGGATCGGATTCGACAAAGGCGGTCCTTGAGAAGGTTGAAAAGCAACTTATGTATCACCGTTGTGGTTTATGTGTAGGTGATAATTGTTCTTGCTAGATACCCGTAGCAGCCACGTAAAACATGCAACAACAATTATAGGACGTCTAACTTGTTTTTGTAGGGTATGTTGTGATGTGATATGGCCAATTACATGATGTGATATATGTGATGTATGAGATGATCATGTGTTGTATAGAATATCACGACTTGCATGTCGATGAGTATAGCAACCGGCAGGAGCCGTAGGGTTGTCTTTAATTATTGTATGACCTGCGTGTCAATCATTAAGCGCTATGTAATGCTTTACTTTATCACTAAACGGTAGCAATAGTAGTAGAAGCATGGTGGGCGCGACAACCCCGATGGCGACACGTTGATTGAGATCAAGATGATGGAGATCATGGTGTCATGCCGGTGACGATGGAGATCATGCCGGTCCTTTCAAGATGGAGATCAAAAGCACAAGTTCATGTCCATATCATGTCACTTATGATTTGCATGTGATGTTAATCCTTTTATGCACCTTGTTTTTCTTAGGACGATGGTAGAATTATAAGGTGATCCCTCACTTAATTTCAAGATAAATTGTGATCTCCCCGAGTGTGCACCATTGTGAAAGTTCATCGTGTCGAGACACCACGTGATGATCAGGTCTGATAGACTCTACGTTCACATACAATGGGTGCAAGCCAGTGTTGCACATGCAGAACACTCGGGTGAAACTTGACGAGCTTAGCATGTACAGACATGGCCTCGGAACACAAGAGACCGAAAGGTCGAACATGAGTCATATAGTAGATATGATCAACATGATGATGTTCACCATTGAAACCACCTCAACTCACGTGATGATCGGACTTGAGTTGGTGAATTTGGATCATGTATCACTCGGATAACTGGAGGGATGTCAATTTGAGTGGGAGTTCTCAAGTAACATGATTAATTGAACTCATTATCATGAACATAGTAAGTCATGTCTTTGCAAATTATGTTGTAGATTACTAGCTCATGCTGTAGCTCCCTTGAATTTTTATATGTTCCTAGAGAAATAGAGTTGAAAGATGATGGTAGCAATATTGTGGATTGGGTCCGTAATCTGAGGATTGTCCTCATTGCTGCACAGAAGTCTTATGTCCTTAATGCACCGCTCGGTGTGCCAACCCCTCTAGCGTCGTCTGTAGATGTTGTGAACATCTGATAAGCATGTTCTGATGACTACTTGATAGTTTAGTGCGTCATGCATTACGGCTTAGAATTGAGGCTCCGAAACGTTTTGAACATCACGGAACATATGAGATGTTCTAAGAGATGAAATTAGGATCTCAGGCTCGTGCCCGTGTTGCGAGATATGAGATCTCCAACAAGATTCTTTGCCTGCAAGATGAAAGAGAATAGCTCAATCGTTGAGCATGTGCTCAGATTGTCTGGGTGCTACAATTGCTTGAATCGAGTGGGAGTTGATCTTCCAAATAAGATAGTGATTGATATAGTTCTCCAAGTCACTGTCACTAAGCTACTAGAACTTGGTGATGAACTATAAAATGCCAGGGATAGAAATAATGATCCCTGAGCTATTCGCGATGTTTAACACCGTGAAGGTAGAAATCAAGAAGGAGCGTCAAGTTTTGATGGTTAGTCAAACCACTAGTTTCGAGAAGGGCAAAAGCAAGGAGGGAAACTTCATGGATAGCAAGTCAGTTGCTACTCTACTGAAGCAACCCAAAGTTTAACCCAAACCCGAGACTAAGTGTTTCGATTATGAGGAGAGCGGTCACTGAAGCAGAACAACCCTAGATACTTGGTAGATAAGAATGCTGGCAACGTCGACAGAAGTATATTTGATATACGTGTTAATGATGTGTACATTGCGAGTACTCCTAGTAGCACTTGGGTATCCAATACCGGTTCGGTTGCTAAATGTTAGTAACTCGAAATAAAAGCTACGGAATAAATGGAGAACTAGCTAAGGGTGAGGTGACGATGTGTGTTGCAAATTTTTCCAAGGTTGATGTGATTAACATCGCACACTCTCTCTACCTTCGGGATTAGTGACAAACCTAAATAAATGTTATTTGGTGTTTTGCGTTAAGCATGAACGTGATTAGATCGTGTTTATTGCAACACGGTTATTCATTTAAGTTAGAGAATAATGGTTATTCTGTTTACATGAATAATACCTTCAATGGTCATGCACCCTGTGAGAATGGTTTGTTGAATCTTGATCGTATTAATACACATGTTCATAATATTGATGCCAAAAGATACAAAGTTAATAATGATAGTACCACATACTTGTGGCATTGCCGCTAAATGTCATATTGGTATAAAGCGCATGAAGAAACTCCACGCTGATGGATCTTCAGACTCATTCGATTTCGAATCCGCTGAGACATGCGAACCATGTCTCTTAGGCAAGATGACTAAGGACCCTGTTTTCCGGATTGATGGAGAGGGCAAGTGATTTATTGGAAATGATACATGTTGATGTATGCAATCCAATGAGTCTTGTAGCGTGCGGTGGATATCGTTATTTTCTTACCTTCACTGATGATTTGAGTAGATATATTGTATATTTACTTAATGAAACACAAGTCTGAATCGTTTGAAAGGTTCAAGCAATTCAGAGTGAAGTTTAAAGATCATCGTGACAAGAAGATAAAAATGTTTGCGATATGATCGTGGAGGTGAATATCCGAGTTACGAGTTTGGCATACAACTTTAGACAAATGTGGAAGTTGTTTCACAACTCACGCCACCTGGAACACCATAGTGTGATGGTCTGTTCAAACGTCATAGTCGTGCTCTATTGGAAATGGTGCTTGCTATGATGTCTCTTATCATTTTGCTACTATAATTTTGGGGTTATGCATTAGAGACAACTACATTCACTTTAGATAGGGCACCATCTAAATCCGTTGAGATGACACCGTGTGAATTATGGTTCGATAGAAACCTAAGCTGTCATTTCTTAATGTTTGGGGCTGCGACGCTTGTGTGGAAAATGTTTTCACCTAATGGCTCGAACCCAAAGCGGACAAACGCATCTTCATAGAATACCCTAAGAACAGTTGGGTAAACCTTCTATCTCAGATCCAAGCATAAAGTGTTTGTTGCTAAAACTGGGTCCTTTCTCGAGAAAAAGTTTCTCTCGAAAGAATTGAGTGGGAGGAAGATAGAACTTGATGACGTTGTTGAACCTTTGTTTCAACCAGAGAGTAGCGCAGCGCAGAAAGATGTTTCTGTGGAACCTACGTCAGTTGAAGAGGAAGTAAATGATGATGATCATGAAGCTTCAGATCAATTTACTATCGAACCTCGTAGGTCGACAAGGATGTGTACTGCTCCTAAGCGGTACGACAACCCTGTCTTGGAGGTCATGTTGTTGGACAACAATGAACCTACGAGCTGTGGAGAAGCGATGATGGGCCCGGATTCTGACAAATGGTTAGAGGCCATGAAATCCGATAAAGGATCCATATATGAAAACCAAGTATAGACTTTGGTAGACTTGCTCATTGGACGACAGGTCGTTGAGTACAAATGGATCTTTAAAATGAAGACAGACGCTGATGGTGAATGTCACCATTTATAAAGCTCGACTTGTCGCAAAGAAGTTTCCGGCAAGTTCAAGGAGTTGACTGCGATGAGACTTTCTCACTCGTAGCGATGCTAAAGTCTGTTAGAATTATGTTAGCAGTTGCTGTATTTTTCAATTATGAAATCTAGCAGATGGATGCCAAAACATAGTTTCCTTTATTGAGGAAAGGTTGTATGTGATACAACCAGAAGGTTTTGTCAGTCCTAAGGATGCTAAAAGGTGTGCAAGCTTCAGTGATCCTTCTATGAACTGAAGCAAGCATCTCGGAGTTGGAATATACACTTTGATGAGGTGATTAAAGTTTTTGAGTCTATACAAAGTTTACGAGAAACTTGTATTTACAATAAAGTGAGTGGGAGCACTGTAGAGTTTCTGATAAGCATATGTGGTTGACATATTGTTGATCGGAAATGATATAGAATTACTGGAAAGCATAAAGGGTTGTTTGAAAAGAGTTTTTCAAAGGAAGACCTGGATAAAGCTACCTAATTGTTGAGCATCAAGATCTATAGAGATAGATCAAGATGCTTGATGAGACTTTCAATGAGAACATACCTTGACAAAGTTTTTGAAAGAATTCAAAATGGATCAGTCAGAGAAAGAGTTCTCGCCTGATTTGTAAGGTGTGAAGTTGAGTAAGACTCAATGCCTAGTGACTGCAGAAGATAGAGAAAAGATGAGTGTCATCCCCTATGCTTCAGCCATAGGCTCTATCATGTATGCAATCCTGTGCACAAGACCCAATGTTAGCCTTGCCATAAGTATGGCTGGAAGGTTTCAAAGTGATCCTGGAATGGAGCACTGGACAACGGTCAAGATTATCCTTAGTAACTAAAAGACTAGGGAGATGTTTCGCAATTATGGAGGTGATAAAGAGTTCGCCATAAAGAGTTACGTCGATGCAAGCTTTAACACCAATCCGGATGACTCGTAGTAGCAATCTGGATACGTATAGTGGAGCAGCCATTTGGAATAGTACCAAGTGGAGTGTGGTAGCAGTGTTTACGGTTTGACATAGAAATTTGCAAAGCACACACGGATCTGAATGTCGCAGACCCGTTGACTATAAAACCTCTCTCACATGCAAAGCATGATCGAGCCCCAAAACTCATCGGGTGTGAGATTCATAACCATGCGAATCACATGGTGATGTGAACTATATTATTGACTCTAGTGCAAGTGGGGACTGTTGTAAATATGCCCTAGAGGCAATAATAAATTAGTTATTATCATATTTCCTTGTTCATGATAATCTTTTATTATCCATGCTATAATCGTATTGATCGGAGACTTAGATGCATGTGCGGATACATAGACAAAACCATGTCCCTAGTATGCCTCTAATAGACTAGCTCATTGATCAAAGATGGTTAAGGTTTCCTAGCCATGGAAATGAGATGTCATTTGATAATGGGATCACATCATTAGGAGAATGGTGTGATGGACAAGACCCAAACTACAAACGTAGCATATGATCGTGTCAGTTTATTGCTAGTGTTTTCTGCATGTCAAGTATTTGTTCCTATGACCATGAGATCATGCAACTCACTGACACTGGAGGAGTGCCTTGTGTGTATCAAATGTCGCAACGTAACTGGGTGATTATAAAGGTACTCTACAGGTATCTCCGAGGGTGTCTGTTGGGTTGGCATGGATCAAGACTGGGATTTCTTACTCCGTGTGACGGAGAGGTATCTTAGGGCCCACTCGGTAATACAATATCACAACAAGCCTTGCAAGCAATGTGACTAAGTGTTAGTCACGGGATCTTGTATTACAGAACGAGTAAAGAGACTTGCCGGTAACGAGGTTGAACTAGGTATGGAGATACCAACGATCGAATCTCGGGCAAGTAACATATCGAAGAACAAAGGGAACATCATACGGGATTAACTGAATCCTTGACATAGAGGTTCGACCGAGAAAGATCTTCGTAGAATATATAGGAACCGATATGGGCATCCAGGTCCCGCTATTGGTTATTGACCGTAGAGGTGTCTCGGTCATGTGTACATAGTTCTCGAACCCGCAGGGTCTGCACACTTAAGGTTCGGTGACGTTTCGGTAGTATAGAGTTATGTATGGTGGTGACCGAAGGTTGTTCAGAGTCCCGGATGAGATCCCGGACGTCACAAGGAGCTCTAGAATGGTCCATAGGTAAATATTGATATATAGGAAGTCCCTTGGTCGCCGGAAAAGTTTCGGGCTAATCGGTAATGTACCGAGAGTGCCGGTAATGTACCGAGAGACCACCGGGAGGGGTATTTCGACCCAAGAGGCTTCATGGGCTGTGGGAGATTAAATACCAGCCTTTTTTGGGCTGGTGGAATACCCACACAAGGCCCATGCGGCTGGGAGAAAAAGCCCAAAGGGAAAAAGGTGGAAAAAGGCCAAAAAAAGGAGGAATCCTAGTCCTACTAGGATTGGAGGAGGAGTCCTCCTCTCCTCCCCACTTTGGCCAACCCAAGGGCTGGCTTTTTGGAAGAGAAGCCTCCTCCTCCTCTCCTCCTATATATACTAGAGGATTTAGGGTTTTGGCACAGAATTTTCAGCCACGTGCTACCCGTTCCTCTAGTGCATAGTTTCTCCTCTAGATCGGTTTTTTGCAGTGCTTAGGCGAAGCCCTGCCGGAATAGCTCCACCACCATCACCGCAGCGCCGTCATGCTGCCGGAGAACTCTTCTACCTCTCCGCTCCCTCTTGCTGGATCAAGAAGGCGGAGATCGTCATGAAGCTATACGTGTGCTGAACGCGGAGGTGCTGTCCGTTCGGTGCTAGATCGAAAGGACCGTGATCAAGATTGCGAGACGGATCGTGACGAGATCGCGGGAAGGATCGTGATGAGATCGCGGGATGGATCGTGATGAGTTCGCGGGACAGATCGTGATTGGATCGCGGGACGGACCGTGATGAGATCGCGGGACGCTCGGCGATTTGGATCGCGAAGACGTTCGACTATGCCAACCGCGTTTCTTAACGCTTCCCGCTTAGCGATCTACAAGGGTATGTAGATCCACTCTCCCTCTCGTAGATGCTCATCACCATGGATAGGTCTTGCGTGAACGTAGGAATTTTTTTGTTTCCCATGCGACGTTCCCCTATAGGTATCACACCCGAGTATCTTGATTTCAACAGTGATGAGGATGACTTGTTAATTGAAATGACTTGCTATTTGACAAATCTAGTAATGTTAGTCAAAATGAACTTGCTAGTAATCACTCTAGTCTAGATAAGTCGTGTGATGATGATAAGTTGGAAATAGAACGACTAACTCAAGAACTAAAAACTCTTAAGTTAGCCCACGATTCTACTCTACAAGATCATAGAGAGCTTGTAAGGACACATTAGAAGCTCCGCTTCAAGAAGCTCAATTTAGAGCAAGAGCATGAGCTCCTTAAAGCTATCAATGACGATCTCGAAAGAAGACTTCCTCTTATCTAGCAAAATGACTTCTGTTGTCTACGTTCATGCCACAAGTTAATACTAAGCTAGCTCGTAACAAAGGAAAGAAAGGCTCTTTAACTAGTAGCAATAAAATGATAGATCCAATGATATTGCTCCTAGTAGTTCTATTGATCCCACTAACTCTTCTCTTAGCCAAGTTACACTTGAGCAAGAAAATGGACTTTTGAAAGGGATTATAGAGAAAGGTATCTACAAGAGTCTTGAAGGGTGCAAACAATTTGAGGAGATTGTACGCAAGCACGGAGGATACATGAAGAACCATGGTGTTAGCTACTTCAACACTAATGGATTTGAATGGCAAGAAGGTAAATACCCCAATCCCAAGTTTGTTCCTCAAAAGGAGAAGTATAAAAATATTCTCCCCAAGGGAACAAAAGCTCAAGATGATGTTCCACCACAAGACCTCAAGCTCAAGGGCAATAACAAGCTTCAAGAGGACATTGACTCATATGAAGATGAATCCCAAGCATTGGTGAAGTGGGTCCCAAGGATACTACAAGCTCAACTTCTACAAGTGCTACTTGAACACCAAGGATCCCCATCAACTTGATGTGGGTCCCCAAGAAGAAGAACTAGAGAAGTTCTTGAGGGGTGACTCCGCCAATGAAATCCACTCATATTCATTATTGGCAAGACTAGTTGCAATCAACATTAACATCATGCAATAGTTCAAGGAGTCACACATTCCCTCAAAGGTAAGAAAGGGACAAGGTAATCACCAAATCAATGGACATCATCATGTATGCTTTGGAATCCATGTCCATAGATATCCTTATATTTGTCTCTTGTGTGTTGGGACTAACCCATGTAGGTGAGAAGAGTAATGAAATAACAAGGATGCTCGCAACTCTTGGTGATCTTCATCAACTTTGAGCATCCACCACTACATCACCTACATGAAGTCTTCATTGACAAAACCCAAGGTTAGATTATCCCTCCAATGGGGAGATGTCACATCAAGGGGGAGCTTTACTCTAAGACTTGAGTCAAAGCATCTCATAATATGTGACAACATTAAATGCTTTATGTAAAAGTGGTAACCCCACTTGTGCTTAACGGTGAGTATGACCCATGATCAAGTATTCTTACTGTTGGAAATATGACCTAGAGGCAATAATAAAATGGTTATTATTGTATTTCCTAGTTCGTGATAATTGTCTATTATTCATGCTACAATTGTGTTAACCGAAACCGTAATACATGTGTGAATACATAGACCACAACATGTCCCTAGTGAGCCTCTAGTTGGCTAGCTCGTTGATCAATAGATGGTCACGGTTTCATGACCATGGACATTGGATGTCATTGATAATGGGATCACATCATTCTAGGAGAATGATGTGATGGACAAGACCCAATCCTAAGCATAGCACAAGTTCGTGTAGTTCGTTTGCTAAAGCTTTTCTAATGTCAAGTATCGATTCCTTAGACCATGAGATTGTGCAACTTCCAGATACCATAGGAATGCTTTGGGTGTGCCAAACGTCACAACGTAACTGGGTGGCTATAAAGGTACACTACGGGTATCTCCGAAAGTGTCTGTTGGGTTGGCATGAATCGAGACTGGGATTTGTCACTCCGTATGACGAAGAGGTATCTCTGGGCCCACTCGGTAAGACATCATCATAATGAGCTCAATGTGACTAAGGAGTTAGCCACGAGATGATGTATTATGGAACGAGTAAAGAGACTTGCCGGTAACGAGATTGAACAAGGTATAGGGATACTGACGATCGAATCTCGGGCAAGTATCATACCGATAGACAAAGGGAATTGAATACGGGATTGATTGAATCCCCGAGATCGTGGTTCATCCGATGAGATCATCGTGGAGTACATAGGAGCCAACATGGGTATCCAGATCCCGCTGTTGGTTATTGACCGGAGAGGTGTCTCGGTCATGTCTACGTATCTCCAGAACCCGTAGGGTCTACACACTTAAGGTTCGATGACGCTAGGGTCATAGGGAAATAGTGTAAGTGGTTACTGAAGGTAGTTCGGAGTCCCGGATGAGATCTCGTACGTCACGAGGAGTCCCAGAATGGTCCGGAGACGAATATTGATATATAGGAAGTGAGTATTTGGCAACCGGAAGTGTTTCAAGAATTATCGATAACGTACCGGGACCACCGGAAGGGTTCCGGGGGTCCACCAAGTGGGGACACCTGCCCCAGAGGGCTGCATGGGCCACAAGTGGGAAGAACCAGCCCCTAGGTGGGCTGGTGCGCCCCCCACAAGGGGCCCAAGGCGCAGCAAGAGGTGGAGGGGGGCAAACCCTAGGGCAGATGGGCCCAAAGGCCCACCCTAGGGCAACCGCACCCCTCTCCCTCTTGGCGGCCAGCCAGATGGGATCTGGAGGCTGCCGCCAGCCCCTAGGGTGGGAACCCTAGGGCGCAGCCCTCCCTCCCCTCCTCCTATATATAGTAGAGGTATTGGGGGCCGCCAGGGACACGGTTCTCTCCATCTCTGGCACAGCCCTACCTCTCCTTCTCCTCGTCCTCCGTAGTGCTTAGAGAAGCTCTGCCGGAGTACCATGCAGCTCCACCGCCACCATGCCGTCGTCCTGCCGGAGCTCTTCCCCAACCTCTCCTTCCTCCTTGCTAGATCAAGGCATAGGAGACATCACCAGGCTGCACGTGTGTTGAACGCGGAGGCACCATTGTTCGATGCTAAGATCGGAGTCCACCGCGATTTGAATCGCTGCCTGTGTGACTCCACCAACCGCGTTCTTGTAACGCTTCCGCTTAGCGATCTTCAAAGGTATGAAGATGCAATCTCTCCCCTCTCGTTGCTCTCCATAGATAGATCTTGGTGACACGTAGGAATTTTTTTGATTTACTACTACGTCTCCCAACAGTGGCATCATGAGCTAGGTCTATGCGTAGAATCTATGCACGAGTAGAACACAAAGCAGTTGTGGGCGTCGATTTTGTTAATTTTCTTACCACTACTAGTCTTATCTTGATTCGGCGGTATTGTGGGATGAAGCGGCCCAGACCAATTTTACACGTATGCTTACGTGAGACAGGTTCCACCGCCTGACATGCACTAGTTGCATAAGGTGGCTCGTGGGTGTCTGTCTCTCCCACCTTAGTCGGATTGGATTCGATGAAAAGGGTCCTTATGAAGGGTAAATAGCAATTGGCATATCACGTTGTGGTTTTGGCATAGGTAAGAAACGTTCTTGCTAGAAACCTATAGCAGCCATGTAAAACTTGCAACTACAAATTAGAGGACGTCTAACTTGTTTTTGCAGCATATGCCTCGTGATGTGATATGGCCAAAGGATGTGATGTGATGCATTGTAATGTATGATATTGATCATGTTCTTGTAATAGGATTCACGACTTGCATGTCGATGAGTATGACAACCGACAGGAGCCATAGGAGTTGTCCTATTTTATTGTATGACCTGCGTGTCAATCATAAACGCCATGTAATTACTTTACTTTATTGCTAAACGTTAGCCATAGTAGTAGAAGTAATAGTTGGCGAGACAACTTCATGAAGACACGATGATGGAGATCATGATGATGGAGATCATGGTGTCGTGCCGGTGACAGTGATGATCATGGTGCCCCGAAGATGGAGATCAAAGGAGCAAGATGATATTGGCCATATCATGTTACTATATTGATTGCATGTGATGTTTATCATGTTTACATCTTATTTGCTTAGACTGACGGTAGTGAATAAGATGATCTCTCAATAAAATTTCAAGAGATGTGTTCACCCTAACTGTGCACCGTTGCTAAGGATCATTGTTCCGAAGCACCACGTGATGATTGGGTGTGATAGGTTCTAACGTTCGCATACAACGGGTGTAAGCCAGATTTACACACGCGGAACACTTAGGTTGACTTGACGAGCCTAGCATGTACAGACATGGCCTCGGAACACGGAAGACCGAAAGGTCGAACATGAGTCATATAGAAGATACGATCAACATGGAGATGTTCACCATGGATGACTAGTCCGTCTCACGTGATGATCGGACACGGGCTAGTTGACGTGGATCATGTGTCACTTGGATGACTAGAGAGATGTCTATCTAAGTGGGAGTTCATTAAATAATTTGATTATGTGAACTGAATTATCATGAACTTACTCTAAAAGTATTTTTGCAAACTATGTCGTAGATAGCTCGCGCTGTAGCTCCCCTGTTTTATTGATACGGTCCTAGATAAAACTAAGTTGAAAGTTGTTGGTAGCAATAATACGGACTGGGTCCGTGATTTGAGGATTGTCCTCATTGCTGCACAGAAAGCTTATGTCTTTGATGCACCGCTAATTGCACCACTCCCTCAAGCGTTGTCTGTAGATGTTGGGAACATATGACAGACACTTTTTGATGACTACATGATAGTTCAGTGCGTCATGCATTACGGCTTAGAACTGCGGCTCCAAAACGTTTTGAACGTCACGGAACATAAGAGATGTTGTAAAGAGCTGAAATTGGGATTTCAGGCTCGTGCCTATGTTGAGAGGTATGAGACCTCCAACAAGATTCTTTGCCGGCAGGATAAAAGAGAATAGCTCAATCAGTGAGCATGTGCTCAGATTGTCTGGGTGCTAAAATCACTTGAATCGAGTGGCAGTTAATCTTCCCAATAAGATAGTGATTAATATAGTTCTCCAAGTCACTGCCATCAAGCTACTAGAGCTTTGTGATGAACTATAAAATGCTAGGGATGGAGATAATGACCCCTCAGCTATTCACATTGTTTAACACCGCGAAGGTAGAAATCAAGAAGGAGCATCAAGTGTTGATGGTTAAGTGAAAACCACTAGTTTCAAGAAGGGCAAGGGCAAGAATGGGAAAACTTCAGGAATGACAAGCCAGTTGCCACTCTAGTGAAGAAACCCAAGGTTGAGCCCAAACCCGATACTATGTGCTTCTATTATGAGGAGAACGGTCGCTGAAGCGGAACAACCCTAGATACTTGGTAGATGAGAAGGCTGGCAATGTCGACAGAAGTATATTTGATATATGTGTTATTGATGTGTACCTTGCTAGTACTCCTAGTACCACTTGGGTATAAGATACCGGTTCAGTTGCTAAATGTTAGCAACTCGAAATAAAAGCTACATGATGAATGAAGGCTAGCTAAGTGAAAGGTGACGATGTGTGTTGGAAGTGTTTCCAAGGTTGATGTGATCACCATCGCATGCTTTCTCTACCTTCGGGATTAGTAATGAACCTTAATAAATGTCATTTGATGTTTGCGTTCAGCATGAACATGATTGGATCGTGTTTAGTGTGATACGATTATTCATTTAAGTTAGAGAATAATGGTTATTCTGTTTACATGAATAATGCCTTCAATGGTCATGCACCCAATGGGAATGGTTTATTGAATCTTGATCGTGGTAACACATATGCTCATAACGTTGGTACCAAAGATACAAAGTTAATAATGATAGTACCACATTCTTGTGGCACTGCCACAAACGTCATATTGGTGTAAAGCACATGAAGAAACTCCATGCTGATGGATCTTTGGACTCAGTTGATTTTGAATCGGTTGAGACATGCGGACCATGCCTCTTGGGCAAGATGACTAAGACCCCGTCTTCCGGTATGATGGAGCGGGCTGGTGGCTTATTGGAATTGATACATGTTGATGTATGTGGTCCAATGAGTGTTAAAACACGTAGTGGATATCGTTATTTTCTTTACCTTCACTGCTGATTTGAGTTAATATGAGGATGTTTACTTAATGAAACACGAGTCTGAAATGTTTGAAAAGTTCAAGGAGTTTCAGAGTGAAGTTAAAGATCATCGTGACAAGAAGACAAAATGTCTACGATATGATCGTGGAGGTGAATATCTGAGTTACGAGTTTGGTATGCAATTTTAGACAATGTGGAAATTGTTTCACAGCTCACGCCTCCTAGAACACCATAGTGTGATGGTGTGTTCGAACGTCGTAGACGTGCTCTATTGGATATAGTGAGTACTATGATGTCTCTTATCGTTTTGCCACTATCATTGTGGGGTTATGCATTAAAGACAAATCCATTCACTTTAATAGGGCACCATCTAAGTCTGTTGAGATGACACTGTGTGAATTATGGTTTGACAGAAGCCTAAGCTGTCATTTCTTAATGTTTGGGGCTGCGACGCTTATGTGAAAAGGGTTTCACCTAGTGAGCTCGAACCCAAAGCAGATGAATGCATCTTCATAGAATACCCTAAGGAGACTTTGGGTATACCTTCTATCTCAGATCCAAGCGCAAAAGTGTTTGAGGCTAAGAACGGGTCCTTTCTCGAGAAAGAGTTTCTCTCGAAAGAAATGAGTGGGAGGAAGATAGAACTTGATGAGGTTGTTGAACCTTTGTTTCAATCAGAGAGTAGCGCAACACAGAAAGATGTTTCTATGGAGCCTACATCAGTTGAAGAGGAAGTTAATGATGGTGATCATGAAGCTTCAGATCAAGTTACTATTGAACCTCGTAGGTCGACAAGGACGCGTACTGATCCTGAGTAGTACATCAACCTTGTCTTGGAGGTCATGTTGTTGGACAACGACGAACCTACGAAGTATGGAGAAGCGATGGTGGGCCCGGATTCCAACAAATGGCTAGGAGCCATGAAATTCGAGAAAGGTTCCATGTATGGAAACCAAGTATAGACTTTGGTGGACTTGCCCGTTGAATGGCAGGTCGTTGAGTACAAATGGACTTTTGAGATGAACACAGACACTAATGGTGAAATGTCACTATTTATAAAGCTCGACTTGTCGCAATTTTTTGATTATGAAATCTGGCAGATGGATGTCAAAAACAAGGCTTCCTTAATGGTTTCCGTGAGGAAGAGTTGTATGTGATGCAACCAGAAGGTTTTGTCAATCCTAAGGATGCTAAAAGGTATGCAAACTCCAGCGAACCTTCTATGGACTGGAGCAAGCATCTCGGAGTTGGAATATGAGCTTTGATGAAGTGATCAAAGTTTATGATTTTATACGAAGTTTATGAGAAACTTGTATTTACAATAAAGTGAGTGGGAGCACTATAGAATTTCTTATAAGAATATGTAGTTGACATATTATTGATCGGAAATGATGTAGAATTTCTGGAAAGCATAAACGGTTGTTTGAAAAGAGTTTTTCAAAGGAAGGCCTGGATAAAGCTACCTAATTTTTGGGTGTCAAGATTTATAGAGATAGATCAAGATGCTTGACAATACTTTCAATAAGTACATGCCTTGACAAGATATTGAAGAAGTTCAATATGGATTAGTTCGAGAAAGGGTTCTTGTCTGTATTACAAGGTGTGATATTGAGCATAGCTCAATGCCCGACCATGACAGAAAATAGAGAAAAGATGAGTGTCATCCCCTATGCTTCAGCCATAGGCTCTATATAGTATGCCATGCTGTGTATCGCACATGTGTGTGCCTTGAGTCTGTCAAGGGGTACATGAGTGATCCAGGACTGGATCACTGGACAGCGGTCGAAATTATCCTTAGTAACTAGAGGACTAAGGAAATATTTCTCGGTTATGGAGGTGATAAAGAGTTCGCCGTAAAGGGTTACGATGATGCAAGCTTTAACACCAATCTGGATTACTATGAGTAGAAATTCGGATACGTATAGTGGAGTAACCATTTGGAATAGCTCCAAGTGGAGCGTGGGAGCAGTATCTACAGTAGGACATAGAAGTTTGCAAGGTACACACGGATCTGAATGTGTAGACCCGTTGACTAAAACCTCTTTCACAAGCATAACATGATCAAAACCCAGAACTCGTTGGGTGTTAATCACATGATGATATGATCACATGGTGATGTAAGTGTTAATCACATGGCGATGTGAACTGGATTATTGACTCTAGTGAAAGTGGGAGACTGTTGGAAATATGCCCTAGAGGCAATAATAAAATGGTTATTATTGTATTTCCTAGTTCGTGATAATTGTCTATTATTCATGCTACAATTATGTTAACCGGAAACCGTAATACATGTGTGAATACATAGACCACAACATGTCCCTAGTGAGCCTCTAGTTGGCTAGCTCGTTGATCAATAGATGGTCATGGTTTCATGACCATGGACATTGGATGTCGTTGATAACGGGATCACATCATTAGGAGAATGATGTGACGAAAAGACCCAATCCTAAGCATAGCACAAGTTCGTGTAGTTTGTTTGCTAAAGCTTTTCTAATGTCAAGTATCGATTCCTTAGACCATGAGATTGTGCAACTCCCGGATACCGAAGGAATGCTTTGGGTGTGCCAAACGTCACAACGTAACTGGGTGGCTATAAAGGTACACTACAGGTATCTCCGAAAGTATCTGTTGGGTTGGCAGAATCGAGACTGGGATTTGTCACTCCGTATGACGGAGAGGTATCTCTAGGCCCACTCAATAAGACATCATCATAATGAGCTCAATGTGACTAAGGAGTTAGCCACGGGATGATGTATTACGAAACGAGTAAAGAGACTTGCCGGTAACAAGATTGAACAAGGTATAGGGATACCAACGATCGAATCTCGGGCAAGTATCATACCGATAGATAAAGGGAATTGAATACGAGATTGATTGAATCCCCGAGATCGTGGTTCATCCGATGAGATCATCGTGGAGTACATAGGAGCCAACATGGGTATCCAGATCCCACTGTTGGTTATTGATCGGAGAGGTGTCCCGGTCATGTTTACGTATCTCCCGAACCCGTAGGGTCTACACACTTAAGGTTCGATGACGCTAGGGTCATAGGGAAATAGTGTAAGTGGTTACCGAAGGTAGTTCGGAGTCCCGGATGAGATCCCATACGTCACGAGGAGTCTCGAAATGGTTCGGAGATGAAGATTGATATATAGGAAGCGAGGATTTGGCAACAAGAAGTGTTTCAGGAATTATCGGTAACGTACTAGGACCATCGGAAGGGTTCCGAGGGTCCACCAAGTGGGGCCACCAGCCCAGAGGGCTGCATGGGCCACAAGTGAGAGGAACCAGCCCCTAGGTGGGTTGGTGCGCCCCCCACAAGAGGCCCAAGGCGCAGCAAGAGGTGGAGGGGGGCAAACCCTAGGGCAAATGGGCCCTAAGGCCCACCCTAGGGCAGCCGCACCCCTCTCCCTCTTGGCAGCCAGCCAGATGGGATCTGGAGGCTGCCGCCAGCCCCTAGGGTGGGAACCCTAGGGTGCAGCCCTCCCTCGGCCTCCTCCTATATATAGTGGAGGTATTGGGGGCTGCCAGGGACACGGTCCTCTCCCTCTTGGTGGCCAGCCAGATGGGATCTGGAGGCTGCCGCCAGCCCCTAGGGTGGGAACCCTAGGGTGCAGCCCTCCCTCCCCTTCCTCCTATATATAGTGGAGGTATTGGGGGCCGCCAGGGACACGGTTCTCTCCATCTCTGGCACAGCCCTACCTCTCCTTCTCCTCGTCCTTCGTAGTGCTTAGAGAAGCTCTGCCGGAGTACCATGCAGCTCCACCGCCACCACGCCGTCGTGCTGCCGGAGCTCTTCCCCAACCTCTCCTTCCTCCTTGCTGGATCAAGGCGTAGGAGACGTCACCGGGCTGCACGTGTGTTGAACGCGGAGGCACCATTGTTCGGTGCTAAGATCGGAGTCCACCACGATTTGAATCGCTGCGAGTACGACTCCACCAACCGCGTTCTTGTAACGCTTCCGCTTAGCGATCTTCAAAGGTATGAAGATGCAATCTCTCCCCTCTCGTTGCTGGTTTTTCCATAGATAGATCTTGGTGACACGTAGGAAATTTTTTGATTTACTACTACGTCTCCCAACAGTGGCATCATGAGCTAGGTCTATGCATAGAATCTATGCACGAGTAGAACACAAAGCAGTTGTGGGCGTCGATTTTGTTAATTTTCTTACCACTACTAGTATTATCTTGATTCGGCGGTATTGTGGGATGAAGCGGCCCAGACCAATTTTACACGTATGCTTACGTGAGACAGGTTCCACCGTGAGACAGGTTACACGTATGCTCACGAAACATAAGAGATGTTGTAAAGAGCTGAAATTGGGATTTCAGGCTCGTGCCTATGTTGAGAGGTATGAGACCTCTGGTCATTGCCTTTGCTTCCCCGAGCGTCTCCGCCGCTGGGAATCGCCATCACCCACGAAATCTTCTTCATCGTCGCCGCCATAGCGGATATATCACCGAGCTAGGGTATGGATTCGGCCCTCTAATGACCCACAAGTATAGGGGATCTATCGTAGTCCTTTCGATAAGTAAGAGTGTCGAACCCAACAAGGAGCAGAAGGAAATGACAAGCGGTTCTCAGGAAGATATTCTCTGCAAGCACTAAAATTATAGGTAACAGATAGTTTTGCGATAAGATAATTCGTAACGGGTAACAAGTAACAAGTGTAGCAAAGGTGCAGAAAGGTATCCCAATCCCTTTTGTAGCAAAGGACGGTCCTGAATACACTCTTGTATAAACTAAAGCGCTCCCGAGGACACATGGGAATTTCCGTCAAGCTAGTTTTCATCATGATCATTTGATTCATGTTCGTTACTTTGATAATTTGATATGTGGGTGGACTGGTGCTTGGGTGCTGCCCTTACTTGGACAAACCTCCCACTTATGATTAACCCCTCTCGCAAGCATCCACAACTACAAAAGAAGAATTAAGATAAATCTAACCATAGCATGAAACATATGGGTCCAAATCAGCGCCTTACGAAGCAACACATAAACTAGGGTTTAAGCTTCTGTCACTCTAGCAGCCCATCATCTACTTATTACTTCCCAATGCCTCCCCTAGGCCCAAATAATGGTGAAGTGCCATGTAGTCAACATTCACATAACACCACTGGAGGAGAGACAACATACATATCATCAAAATATCGAACGAATACCAAATTCACATGATTAATTATAACAAGACTTATCCCATGTCCTCAGGAACAAACATAACTACTCACAAAGCATGTTCATGTTCATGATCAGAGGAGTATTAATTATTGTAAAGGATCTGAACATATGATCTTCCACTAAGTAAACCAACTAGCATCAACTATAAGGAGTAATCAACACTACTAGCAACCCACAGGTACCAATCTGAGGTGTTGAGACAAAGACCGGATACAAGAGATGAACTAGGGTTTGGAGAGGAGATGGTGCTAATGAAGGTGTTGATGGAGATTGACCCCCTCTCGATGAGAGGATCGTTGGTGGTGACGATGGCTTTGAGTTCCCCCTCCGGGAGGGAAGTTTCCCCGACAGAACAGCCCTGCCAGAGCTCTAGATTGGTTCCGTCCAAGTTCCGCCTCGAGATGGCGGCGCTTCATACCGAAAGCCTTCTTATGATTTTTTTTCAGATCAAAACCCTCCATATAGCAGAAGATGGGCGTCGGGGACCTGCCAGGTGGGTCATAAGCCCCCTAGGCGCGGCCAGGGGGGTGGCGGTGCCTGGCAGGCTTGCCACGTCCTGGTGGGCTCCCTCTAGTATTTGTTTCTCCCAATATTTTATATACATTCCAAAACAATTCTCCATAAATTTTCAGGACTTTTGGAGTTGTGCAGAATAGGTATCTCAGATTTGCTCCTTTTCTAGTCCAGAACTCCAGCTGCCGGCATTCTCCCTCTTCATGTAAACCTTGTAAAATAAGAGAGAAAAGGCATAAGTATTATACCATAACGTGTAATAACAGCCCATAATGCAATAAATATCAATATAAAAGCATGATGCAAAATGGACGTATCACCCTCCTTGCACTCCCCGTCCAAATCTCGTGCATAGGATTTTGTTTTGTCATTTATCCACCGTTTGCAACTACTCAATCCTCTAGAAATCTTGATAGTCTAGCGAATTGAAGAATTCTAGGTTTAGTTGCCCACAAAGTTATATCTCGGTGATATCAAGTCAGAAAAATCCACCGATTTCCTTTTTGTGCTACTGAGGTGAGACCGAGTGACAGTTTTCAGTCCAACCAAAATTGTTGCCAAGTTTCGGTTAAGTATTTTGTGCGTCAGGGCAACATCTAATATTTGACTCGATGACATCGAAATCCAATTTTTTTGTGAACTACATCTATGATTTTTCTGTTCAAACTTTCAAAAACTCTGCATTTTGTGATGACTTATCCCATTCCACTCTTCTATACTCTATTCATAGGGTCAGATATGTCAGATGCTGAGGACAGCCAGAACTTGCAGGAGCAGAACATTGACATGAGTTCAGGCACTAGCCCTGGGTCCAGCTCATTTTCCAATCCAGGCACCCCTAGTTCTCATGGGTTGTCCAAGGTTGCTACAAGGACCGCGAAGAGACTGAATTCATATGAGGATGATTCAGATTTGTGCCAGAGGAGGTTCTTGCTAAGAAGCAAGAGAAGGCTGCCAAGAAGTCAGCCAATGAGGCCACCTGTTCGAGGAGGGTGGTCAGCAAGACATATGCACCACCAAAGACTATGAAAGCACCTGAGATTTCTAGGGCTACCATGACTATTGAGCCCCCAAGGAAGTCATTGCCTAAGAAGGCAGGATAGAAGAAGGCCAGGAAAAGGATTATTCGTGTTTTTGGCAGGCCTTCCTCAATGTTTGAGGATCCTAAGGAGGCTGCTGGTGCTGCTGCTGAGGAGGAGGAGGAGCAAGTTGTCAAGGCCCCTCCCAAGAAGAAGCAGAAGAAGCTGTTGGCAGATGCTATGCCAAAGCAAGGTCCCTCTAAGAGCACCAAGTCTGCACCTAAGAAGGCTGCTGCAGAGAAGTCCAAGAGGACTACCAAAGACATTCCAGCTGCTGAGAAGAACAAGGGATCTACTTTCAGAGAAGCTGATGATGATGTTATGTCTACTTTGATAAAGCTCGAACCTCACCTTCCAGAACACAATGCCATCCATCCTATTTGTTGTTGATATGAAGAAGAAGAAGAAGGATGTAGGATTGACAGAATGGAGAGCCATTGATCCTTACTCTCAGAGGAGGAAGACAGTTGTGGACTACAGGTTCTACACCAAGGAGACACAGGATTTCTATGAGATTGTGCTTCTTGACAAGAGTCCAGCTATGAGTGATATGAGATACATCAACTGGAAGTACATCAAGGAGAATGAAAACTACTTTCCGAGTGTCCAAGACAATTTCCACTTCATTCGCATAGATCAGTTTGTTGACAGAGAATTCATTGCATGGAACAACGAGATGATCATGCAACTCCACTCCACTGCTCACTTCTATGGAGATGGCAGGATTATGTGGATGACAAAAGGAGCAAGATACGAGTCTACAGTTGATGAATGGGCTGCCATCTTAGGAGTCCTAGAGGCACGGGATGGAGATATATGCGTATACTCAGAGTCCTAGGCAAGCCACAATGCCATGAAGAACATGTATAATGTCGTTCCCATTGCACAACTTCAGTCCCACAAGCTAGGATCCATCTATCACCTCCAAGCAGGTCTCCGCACCATTAACACTATTTTGAGGCATACCTTGATGCCCAAGTCAGGTGAATAGAAAATGATCCGAGGCTACTCCATCAACCTGCTCCTTCATATTGACCAGAACCAGAGATTCAGAGTGATGGATCTTATAGTGGAGACTGTGAAGAGGGTTGTTGCTGATCAGAAGCGCTCATGCTGCTATGTGATACATCTCCAACGTATCTATAATTTTTAATGATGGCATGCTATTATATTATCTGTTTTGGATGTTTTATATGCATTAATATGCTATTTTATATTATTTTTGGGACTAACCTATTAATCTAGAGCCAAGTGCCAGTTTTTGCCTTTTCCTTGTTTTTGAGTTTTACAGATATGGGATATTAAACGGTGTCCAAACGGAATAAAACCTTCGAAAGGATTTTTTTCTAGAAGGAAACAAGTCGATCAAGCTTGGAGTGCATGTCAGGGGAGGCGCCAGGGCGCCACAAGCCTGCTAGGCGTGGCCCCCCTGGCCGCACCTAGCAGGCTTGTCGCTCCCTGGCAGGTCTCCTAACCCTGGCCTATAAATATCCAAATATTCCCCCAACATCAGAACAAGACACACAAATACTTTTCCGCCACCGGAAGCCTCTGTTCCCGAGAGATCCAATCTTGGGGCCTTCTCCGGTAATCTGTCGGAGGGGGAATCGATCACGGAGGGAATCTACATCAAGTCCATTGCCCCTCCGATGATGCGTGAGTAGTCCACCACAGATCTACGGGTCCATAGCTAGTAGCTAGATGGCTTATTCTCTCTCTTTGATCTTCAATACCATGTTCTTCATGATATTCGTGGAGATCTATCCGATGTAATCCTCTTTTGTGGTGTGTTTGTCAAGATCCGATGAATTGTGAGTTTATGTTCAGATTATCCATGAATCTTATTTGAATCTCCTCTGAATTATTATTTGCATGATTTCATATCCTTGCAAGTCTCTTCGAGTTATTGGTTTGGTTTGGCCAACTAGATTGGTAATTCTTGCATTGGGAGAAGTGCTTGGTTTTGGGTTCAATCTTGCGGTGTCCCCACCCACTAACATAGTAGGGGTATCAAGGCACGTATTGTATTGTTGCCATCAAGGCTAACAAGATGGGTTTTTCATCATATTGCTTGAGCTTATCCCTCTACATCATGTCATCTTTCTTAATGTGTTACTCTGTTCTTCATGAACTTAATACTCTGGATGCAGGCAGGAGTCGGTCGATGTATGTAGTAATAGTAGTGGATGCAGAATCGTTTTGATCTACTTGACACGAACGTGATACCTATAAGCATGATCATTGCCTTGGATAACTACATGATTTTTCACTTTTCTATCAATTGCTTTACAGTAATTTATTTACCCACCATGATGTTTGCCTTCAAGAGAGAAGCCTCTAGTGAAATCTATGCCCCCCGGGTCTATTTTCCATCATATACTTTCAGATCTATAAATAAAAAATACAAAAAATACCTTGCTGCAATTTATTTATCTTTTACTTTCAGCACTCGTTTACATCTATCTCTTTCAGATCTAATCCTTGCAAATAACCGTGAAGGGATTGACAACCCCTTTATAGCGTTGGGTGCAAGAGTTTGATTGTTTGTGTAGGTCCATCCATTGGTGACTTGCTTGTTCCTCCTACTGGATTGATACCTTGGTTCTCAACAACTGAGGGAAATACTTATCTACTTCACTGCATCACCCTTTCCTCTTCAAGGGAAAACCAACACAAGCTCAAGAGGTAGCAAGAAGGATTTCTAGCGCCGTTGCTGGGGAGGATACACATCAAGCCTACCAAATACCCATCAGAAAACTCATCTCTTGCATTTACATTATTTGCCATTTGCCTCTCATTTTCCTCTCCCCCACTTCTAAAACAATTTTCAAAAAATACCAAAAATATTTACCTTTTTGTTCGCCCTTCTTTCGTTTGCCTTTCGTTTGCTTGTGTGCTTGATTGCTTGCTTTGTCACGATGTCTGAGAATACCAAGTTGTGTGACTTTTCCAATACTAATAATAATGATTTTATTAGTACTCCTGTTGCTCCCGCCACTAGTGTGTAATCTTATGAAATCAATGCTGCCTTGCTAAATCTTGTTATGAAAAAACAATTTTCTGGCCTTCCTTGTGGAGATGTCGCTTCCCATCTAAATATTTTCATTGAGTTATGTGATATGCAAAAGAACAAAGATGTGGATAATGATATTGTTAAATTGAAGCTATTTCCGTTCTCGCTACGAGATCGCGCTAAAACTTTGTTTTCATCTTTTCCTAAAAATAGTATTGATTCATGGAATAAGTGTAAAGGTGCTTTTATTTCCAAGTACTTTCCGCCCACTAAGATCATCTCCCTTAGGAACGATATAATGAATTTTAAGCAACTTGATCATGAACATGTTGCACAATCTTGGGAGAGGATGAAATTAATGATTAGGAATTGTCCCGCACATGATTTGAGTTTATGGATGATTATACAAATTTTCTATGCGGGATTGAATTTTGCATCTAGAAATCTTTTAGATTCTGCCGCGGGTGGTACTTTTATGGAGATCATGTTAGGAGAAGCTACTAAACTCCTAGATAATATCATGACCAACTACTCTCAATGGCATACCAAAAGATCTCCTACTAGTAAAAAGTGCATGCTATTGAAGAAATAAATACTTTCCGTGAAAAGATGGATGAATTGATGAAATTGTTTGCTAGTAAGAGTGCTCCTATTGATACTAATGATATGCCTTTGTCTTCTTTGATTGGAAATAATAATGAATCTATGGATGTGATTTTGTTGGTAGGAACAATTTTGGTAACAATGTATATAGAGGTAATTTCAACCCTTGGCCGTTCCTAGTAATTCCTCTAATAATTATGGTAATTCCTACAACAATTCTTATGGAAATTATAATAAGATGCCCTCTGATCTTGAGAATATTTTTAAAGATTTTATTGTTTCGCAAAAAGTTTTTAATGCTTCTATTGAAGAAAAATTGCTCAAGATTGACGAATTGGTTAGGAACGTTGATAGAATTTCTCTTGAGATTGATTGTTTGAAAGTTATATCTACTCCACCCAAGCATGATATTATAGAGTCTTTGAAATCTATGAGAATTTCAATTGATGAAAGTGAGGAAAGAACCGCTAGAATTCGTGCTAAGCGTGAATGGCTTGAAAAAGTGTTTTCTCACGATAATAATGATGAAGATCTTAAAGTGATTGATGTCACTCCTATTGAATCTTTGTTTTCCAATATAAATTTTGATAACGATGGGACTGGAGATAAGTCAACTTTAGTTAAAAGGCGTCCCAATGATTCGGAGTCTATAGATATTAATGCTAAGATTGATAAAAGTGGGATTGAAGAGGTCAAAACTTTAAATAGAAATGAGCCCACTCTTTTGGATTTCAAGGACTTTAATTATGATAGTTGCTCTTTGATTGATTGTATTTTCTTGTTGCAATCCATGATGAATTCTCCTCATGCTTACAGTCAAAATAAGGCTTTTACTAAACATATAGTTGATGCTATGATGAAATCTTTTGAAGAAAAACTTGAGCTAGAAGTTTCTATTCCTAAAAATCTTCATGATGAGTGGGAACCTACTATTAACATTAAAATAAAAAATTATGAGTGCCATGATTTGTGTGATTTGAATGCTAGTGTTTCCACGATTGCGAAAACTTTATGTTATGTGCTAGGTTACCTTGATTTTGATGATTGCTCTCTAAATTTGCATCTTGCGGATTCCACTATTAAGAAACCTATGGGAAGGATTAATGATGTTCTTATTGTTGCAAATAGGAATTATGTGCCTGTAGATTTCATTGTTCTTGATATAGATTGCAATCCTACATGTCCTATTATTCTTGGTAGACCTTTCCTTAGAACAATTGGTGCAATTATTGACATGAAAGAAGAAAACATTAGATTCCAATTTCCATTAAGGAAAGGCACGGAACACTTTCCTAGAAATAAAATAAGATTGCCTTATGAATCTATTATGAGAGCTACTTTTGGATTGCATACCAAAGATGACAATACCTAGATCTATTGTGTTTTGCCTAGCTAGGGGCGTTAAACAATAGCGCTTGTTGGGAGGCAACCCAATTTTATTTTAGTGTTCTGTTGTTGAGTGTTTCCCACATTATTACTTCTGTAGTAATTGTGTTTTGGTGTTTTAATTAGTGTTTGAGCCAAGTAAATTTTTTGGGGTGATCTATGGTAGTTGTTGATTTGATCTTGCTAAAAACAGAAACTTTTGCGCTCAGTCCAGGAATTTTCTAATTTTCTAAGAGAACTTAATGGATCTGAAATTTTTACACAAGATTTATATATAAATTACCCAGGTTTTCCTAATGTTTCAGAATTTTGTGAGTTTCATAAGTATATGAAGTTTTCCGTTTGCTACAGACTGTTCTGTTTTTGACAGATTCTGTTTTCTTTGAGTTGTTTGCCTATTTTGATGAATCTATGGGTTGTATCATGTGGTATGATCCATGGAGAAGTTAGCATACATTAGTTATAACACCAATATAAATAAATAATGAGTTCACAACAGTACCTAAAGTGGTGATTTACTTTCTCACACTAACGGATCTCACGAGTTTTCTGTTGTGAAGTTTTCAAGTTTTGGGTAAGGATTTGATGGACTATGGAATAAGGCGTGGCAAGAGCCTAAGCTTGGGGATTCCCCGGAAGGCATACCCTCTTTCATCTTCAATCCATCGGTAAATTTACTTGAGGCTATATTTTTATTCACCACATGATATGTGTTTTGCTTGGAGCGTCTTGTATGATATGAGTCTTTGCTTGTTAGTTTGCCACAATCATCGTTGCTGCACACATCTTTTGAGAGAGACACGTTGAATTGTGAATTTATTAGAATGCTCTATATGCTTCACTTATATCTTTTGAGTTAGGCAATTTTTCTCTATGTGCTTCACTTATATCTTTTAGAGCACGGTGGTGCTTGCGTTTTATGGAAATACTTAAACTCTTGTACCTCACTTATATTATTTTGAGAGTTTCTAAAATAGCATTGCAATTGGTCTAGGTTATGAATTTAGTCCTAATATGATAGGCATCCAAAAGGGATATAGTAAAAAACTTCCATATTAAGTGCATTGAGTATTTATGAGAAGTTTGATTCCTTGCATAAAGTTTTGAGATATAAAGATGGTAATGTTAAGAGACATGTTAGGAAGTAATTGTGGTTTGGTAAAAATACGTGTGTAAAGGTTTGTGATTCCCGTAGCCTGCACGTATGGTGAACCGTTATGTAAGGAAGTCGGAGCATGACTTGTTTATAGATTGTCGACCTTTGTGTGAGGGTCGGGGGCGCGCGATGGTTAACTCCTACCAACCTACCCCTAGGAGCATGCGTTTAATGCTTTGCTTCAATGACTAATAGACTTTTGCAATAAGTATGTAAGTTCTTTATGACTAATGTTGAGTCCATGGATTATACGCACTCTCACCCTTCCACTTTTGCTAGCCTCTATTACTGCGCAACTTTCGCCGGTATACCATATACCTTCCACAAAACATCCACCATATCCCTTCACAAAACAGCCACCATATACCTTACTCAAAACAGCCACCATACCTACCTATTATGGCATTTCCATAGCCATTCCGAGATATATTGCCATGCAACTTCCACTGTTTCCTTTTATGACATGCACCATCACTTCCATATTGCATATAGAGTCATATTTTGTCATAGGTATCGAGTTGTAATTTTCTTTTGAGTTGTAAGTAAATAAAAGTGTGATGATTATCCTTAATAGAGCATGTCCCATGTGAGGAAAGGATGATGGAATCTATGATTCCCTCACAAGTGGGGATGACATTTTGGACGTTATAAAAAAGAGAGGCCATCGAAGCCCAAATAAAAAAAATGAATAAAAGAGGCCTTAGATGCCCACACACACAAAAAAATGAGAGAAAAGAGAGAAGGGACATTGCTACTACCTTTTTTTCACACTTGTGCTTCAAAGTAGCACCATGATCTTCATGATAGAGAGTCTCCTATTTTGTCACTTTCATATAGCTAGTGGAATTTTTCTTCACGATGCACATCCACTTAGTTCCTTTTTGAGCTTTCATACACTTATAGCTCTGGTGCATCCGTTGCATGGCAATACCTACTCACTCACATTGATATCTATTGATGGGCATCTCAATAGCTCGTTGATACGCCTAGTTGATGTGAGACTATCTTCTCCCTTTCCTTGACAACCTCCACCATATTTTATTACACGTATAGTGCTATATACATGGCTCGCACTCATGTATTGTGTGAGAGTTGAAAAGGTTTGAGAAAATAAAGGTGTGAAAACAATTGCTTGACTTTTGATTGGGGTTGTGCATGATATAAATACTTTGTGTGGGGAAGATGGAGCATAGCCAGACCATATGATATTGTAGGGATAACTTTCTTTTGCCATTATATTTTGAAGAGATGCAATTGCTTTGCTAGTATGCTTGAAATGTTATTGTTTCTATATCAATATTAAGCTTTTGTTTTGAGTCTTACGGATCTGGATATTCATGCCACAATAAAGAATAGTACATGGATAAATATGTTAGGTAGCACTCCACATCAAAAATTCTGTTTTTATCATTCACCTACTCGAGGACGAGCAGGAATTAAGCTTGGGGATGCTAATACGTCTCCAACATATCTATAATTTTGATGATGGCATGCTATTATATTATCTGTTTTAAATGTTTTATATGCATTAATATGCTATTTTATATTATTTTTGGGACTAACCTATTAATCTAGAGCCAAGTGCCAGTTTCTGTTTTTTCCTTGCTATTAAGTTTTGCAGATATGGGATATTAAATAGATTCCAAACGAAATAAAACCTTCGGAAGGAATTTTTCTAGAAGGAAACAAGTCGATCAAGCTTGGAGTGCACGTCAGGGGAGGTGCCAGGGCGCCACAAGCCTGCTAGGCGCGGGCCCCGCAAGCCGTGCGTAGCAGGCTTATCGCTCTCTGGCAGATCTCCTAACCCTATTCTCTGGCCTATAAATACCCAAATATTCCCCCAACATCAGAACTAGCAACACAAATACTTTTCTACCGTCGGAAGCCTCTGTTCTCGAGAGATCCAATCTTGGGGCCTTCTCCGGTAATCTACTGGAGGGGTGATACGTCTCCGTCGTATCTATAATTTTTGATTGTTTCTTGCCAATATTCTACAACTTTCATATACTTTTGGCAACTTTTTATACTATTTTTGGGACTAACATATTAATCCAGTGCCTAGTGCCAGTTCCTGTTTTTTCCCGTGTTTTTGACCTTTTTCAGATAGGAATATCAAAGGAGTCCAAATGTAATAAAACTTTCGCCGTGATTTTTTATAGAAAATATCAAAAATACTAGAAGAAAAATATACCGGAGAGGAGTCCCGAGGAAGACACGAGCCTGGGAGGTGCGGCCACCTCCCTGGCCGCGCCTGGGAGGCTTGTGACTCCCTCGTGGGTCCTCCTAACTTATTCTCGATGCCATACGGTCTTATAAATAGAGAAACCATCCAAACTAAACCTAGGTCGGGAGTTCTACCGCCGCAAGCCCCTGTAGCCATCAAAAACCAATCGGGAGCGCAGAAACAGAAGGACATAGAGAGAGAGATCCAATCTCGGAGGGGCTCTCGCCTCTCCGTCGCCATGGAGACCATGGACCAGAGGGGTAACCCTTCTCCCATCTAGGGAGGAGGTCAAGGAAGAATAAGAAGAAGGGGGGCTCTCTCCCCCTCTCTCCCGGTGGCGCCGGAACGCCGCCCGGGACATCATCGTGTGACGGCGATCTACACCAACACCTCCGTCATCTTCACCAACACCTCCAGCACCTTCCCCCATCTATATTCAGCGGTCCACTCTCCCGCAACCTGCTGTACCCTCTACTTGAACATGGTGCTTTATGCTTCATATTATTATCCAATGATGTGTTGCCATCCTATGATGTCTGAGTAGATTTTCGTTGTCCTATCGGTAATTGATGAATTGCTATGATTGGTTTAAATTGCTTGTGGTTATGTTCCTGTCCTTTGGTGCCCATCATATGAGCGCACGCGTGGATCACACCATAGGGTTAGTTGTATGTTGATAGGACTGTGTATTAGAGGGCAAGAGTGACAAAAGCTTCAGCCTAGCATAGAAATTGATGCATACGGGATTGAAGGGGGACCAATATATCTTATTGCTATGGTTGGGTTTTACCTTAATGAACATTAGTAGTTGCGGATGCTTGCTAATAGTTCCAATCATAAGTGCATAGAATTCCAAGTAAGGGATGACATGCTAGCAGAGGCCTCGCAACTCCTACCCTCACTTTTCCACACTCATTAGACTAACGTAATTGTTTCTTTATCTAAGCAGCCCCTAGTTTTTATTTACGTGTTCTTTATTGTCTTGCAAACCTATCCTATCACACCTACAAAGTACTTCTAGTTTCATACTTGTTCTAGGTAAAGCGAACGTAAAGTGTGCATAGAGTTGTATCGGTGGTCGATAGAACTTGAGGGAATATTTGTCCTACCTTTATCTCCTCATTGGGTTCTACACTCTTACTTATCGAGAAAGGCTACAATTGATCCCCTATACTTGTGGATTATCAAGACCTTTTTCTGGCGCCGTTGCCGGGGAGAGATAGCATGGGGTGAATATTCTCGTGTGTGCTTGTTTGCTTTATCACTAAGTAGATTTATTTGCTGTTCTAAGTTGTTCTCTATCTTTAGTTATGGATATGGACCACGAAATACCAAAAAATTAGGTGTACTTGCTACTCATGGAGATGGGGAACCTCCTAAAACCCTCGACGCTCGTTATGTGGAAAATATTATGCACTTATTTAATAATCCTGAGAAAACCCCATTCAATTATATAATGGGATACACATTGGATCAACGTGAATACTTTAGGGATTATCGCTTGACTGAAAAAGGGAAACTATTATGGGATCAAATTCATATGTTGAAATGGTATGCTTGGGATCTATGCTTGAGATATGATTATACTTGTTGCTCTAGGATGAATACTCCACATCTACCCTTTTCATGCAAATTCAATGATAATGAAACCTTATCTTCCTATGCTAATGTTATATATGATTATTATGATGTGGAACGTATAGGAGAATTTGTTGCTTTTAAGGGTGCTTGTGAAATTAAATCTTTGTTTAAAAAGTTTGAAGATTTTGATGATTCAGTTTATAGACCTAAAAATCTTGCTATCCTTAAATATTGCTATGATAATTATAAATACAATTACGATATTGATGTGTTTATGGAGAAATTCTCCGCTGCCCAAGAAGAGACTAATATTTTGCAAGAAACTATGGAAGAAGAAAATGCTGAAACTGTGAGCTCATTAGATGAAAAAGATGACGAGGAGAGTGAAGAACAAAAGGAGGAAGAGCGGACTAGCTACCCGTGCCCACCTTCTAATGAGAGTAACTCTTCAACTCATACATTATTTAATGCCCCTTCATTCTTACCGAAGGATGAATGCTATGATAATTGCTATGATCCCATTGATTCATTTGAAATATCCCTTTTTGATGAACTTGATGCTAGTTATGCTTGTGGCCAAGATGCCAATATGAATTATGTTTATGGAGATGAAATTTCTATAGTTCCTTATGTTAAGAATGCAATTGTTGCTATTTCACCCACACATGATAGTCCTATTATCTTCTTGAATTCTCCCAACTACATTATACCGGAGAAGTTTGCTCTTATTAAGGATTATATTGATGGGTTGCCTTCTACTATTACACATGATGATTTTCATGAATATAATATGCATGTGCTTGCTGCTCCTACTTGCAATTATTATGAGAGAGGAACTAAATCTCCACCTCTCTATGTTTCAATATGATAAAATTGCAAGAAACTGCTTATGCTATGTATTGGCCTTTACTTGATGTGCATGAATTGTTCTTTTATGACATGACAATGCATAGGAAGAGAGTTAGACTTCGTCATTTCATGATATAAGTTACCTTGTGCTCACTACTAAATTATAAATCATTGTTAATTAAAATTGGCTTTGATATACCTTGGGATCGAGGTGGATCCATTACTTGAGCACTTTATGCCTAACTTAATGGCTTTAAAGAAAGCGCTGCCTGCGAGACAACCCGGAATTTTTAGAGAGTCATTTCTTTATGTTGAGTGCTTTTATATAGTTTAAAAAACAAAAAATATAGAGGGGAACTTAAAACTTTTTCAAAAAGAGAAGCGATTCAAAGGTGATGCATTGCGGAAGTGAGGGTCGACCTTGAACACTTGTGTTCATGCTCATGGAAACAATGTAGAATTTTTCATGGAAGTTTCTCGCAAAAATAATTACCCCCTTGTACAATTCCATTGTATTATAAAAATAATGTGCCAAGTAAAGCCTTTGTGATTAGTTTTGGTGATAGTTGTTTAATCATGGTGAAAAAAGACAGAAACTTTGTGCTCATAAAATTATTTTTAGTTCCTATCTAGAAAGAGATTTTGAGTTGATTCTTTTTTCTTATGATTGATATGCAAATTTCCCTAATTTTCATTATTTTTTAATTATTTTTGGGATAGCAGAGGTATGCTAAATATACATATTGCTACAGACTGTTCTGATTTTGACAGATTCTGTTTTTGTTGTGTTGATTGCTTATTTCGATGAAACTATGGTTAGTATCGGGGGGTACGAGCCATGGAAAAGTGAGAATACAGTAATATAACATCAATATAAATGGAAATTAATTTTACTATAGTACCTAAAAAGTTGGTGGTTTGTTTTCTTATGCTAATGCTATCACGAGTTTCTGTTTAAGTTTTGTGTGATTGAAGTTTTCAAGTTTTGGGTGAGACCACGATGGATCAAGGAATAAAGAGAGGCAAGAGCCTAAGATTGGGGATGCCCGAGGCACCCCAAGGTAATATTCAAGGAATACTCAAGCGTCTAAGCTTGGGGATGCCCCGGAAGGCATCCCCTCTTTCGTCTACAATCTATCGGTAATTTTACTCAGAGCTATATTTTTATTCGTCACATGATATGTGCAAATGCTTGGAATGTCTTTTGTGTTTATTTTTCCTTTTTATTTTATGCACCATGTGTTGGAAATATTCTCTAGAGGCCATAATAAATTAGTTATTCTCATATTTCCTTGTTCATGATAATCGTTTATTATCCATGCTATAATTGTATTGATCGGAGACTTAGATGCATGTGTGGATACATAGACAAAACCATGTCCCTAGTATGCCTCTAATAGACTAGATCGTTGATCAAAATATGGTTAAGGTTTCCTAGCCGTGGACATGAGATGTCATTTGATAATGGGGTGACATCATTAGGAGAATGATGTGATGGACAAGACCCAAACTACAAACATAGCATATGATCGTGTCAGTTTATTGCTACTATTTTCTGCATGTCAAGTATATGTTCCTATGACCATGAGATCATGCAACTCACGAACATTGGAGGAGTTCCTTGTGTGTATCAAACGTCGCAATGTAACTGGGTGACTATAAAGGTGCTCTACAGGTATCTCCGATGGTGTCTGTTGAGTTGGCATGGATCGAGACTGGTATTTGTTACTCCGTGTGATGGAGAGGTATCTTAGGGCCCACTCGGTAATGCAACATCACAATAAGCCTTGCAAGCAATGTGACTAATTGTTAGTTGCGGGATATTTTATTACGGAACGAGAAAAGAGACTTGCCGGTAACGAGGTTGAACTAGGTATGGAGATACCGACGATTGAATCTCGGGCAAGTAACATACCGAAGAACAAAGGGAACGTTATACGGGATTAACTGAATCCTTGACATGGAGGTTCAACCGATAAAGATCTTTGTAGAATATGTAGGAACCAATGTGGACGTCCAGGTCCTGCCATTGGTTATTGACCGTAGAGGTGTCTCGGTCATGTCTACATAGTTCTTGAACCCGCAGGGTCCGCACACTTAAGGTTTGGTGACGTTTCGGTAGTGAAGAGTTATGCATGGTGATGACCGAAGGTTTTTCGGAGTCCCGGATGAGATCCCGGACGTCACGAGGAGCTCTAGAATGGTCCGGAGGTAAAGATTCATATATAGGAAGTCCCAGTTTGGTTGCCGGAAAAGTTTCGGGCTCATCGGTAGTGTACCGGGAGTGCCGGTAGTGTACCGGGGGACCTCCGGGAGGGGTATTTCGACCCCAAGAGGTCCATGGGCTGTGGGAGAATAATAACCAGCCCTTAGTGGGCTGGGGAAACAGCCACAAAGGCCCATGGCGCAGGGAGAGGAAGTCCTAAAGGGAAAAAGGGGAAATCAGCCAATAGGAAGCAATCCTACTCCAACTAGGATTGGAGGAGGAGTAGGATTGCTCCTCCTTGGCCGGCCGAATCCCCTAAGGGGACTTGGTGTGCCAGCCCCCTCCTCTTCCTCTCCTCCTATATATATTGGTGGATAGCTAGGGTTTTTGCGCAGAAATTACGGCCACGTGCTGCCCGTTCCACCGGTGCTCCTCTAGATTGGTTTTCCGCAGTGCTTAGGCGAAGCCCTGCCAGAATTGCTCCACCACCACCATCACCGGAGCGCCGTCACGCTACCGTTGACTCTCTCTCCTCTCCACCTCCTCTTTCTGGATCAAGACGGTGGAGATCGTCATCAAGCTGCACGTGTGCTGAACGCGGAGGTGCCGTCTGTTCGGTACTAGATCGGAAGGACCGTGATCAAGGCCACGAGACGATTCGTGATGAGATCGCGTGACAGATCGTGATGAGATCACGGGACGGATCGTGATGAGATCGCGGGATGGATCGTGACAAGATCGCGGGACGGCTCATGATGAGTTCACGGGACGGATCGTGATTGTATCGCGGGACGGATCGTGATGAGATCGCGGGACGCTCGGCGATTTGGATCGCGAAGATGTTCGACTACACCAACCGCGTTTCTTAACGCTTCCTGCTTAGCGATCTACAAGGGTACGTAGATCCACTCTCCCTCTCGTAGATGCTCATCACCATGGATAGGTTTGCGTGTGCGTAGGAAAATTTTTGTTTCCCATGCGACGTTCCCCAACACCATGCTGGTATGAGATAGTCCTTGGTTGATTTATAGAATGCTCTTTGCACTTCACTTATATCTTTTGAGTATGGTTTTATAGAATGCTTCATGTGCTTCACTTATATCATTTGAAGTTTGGATTGCCTGTTTCCCTACACATAGAAAACCGCCATTTGTAGAATGCTCTTTTGCTTCACTTATATTTGTTAGAGCAGGGCATATCTTTTGTATAAAGAATTAAACTCTCATGCTTCACTTATACCTATTTAGAGAGTTAATAGGAGTTGGTCATTCACATGGTTAGTCATAAAATCCTACATAAAACTTGTAGATCACAGAATATGATATGTTTGATTCCTTGCAATAGTTTTGCGACATGAAGATGTGATATTAGAGTCATGCTAATGAGTAATTGTGTATTCGTAGAAATACTTGTGTTAAGGTTTGTGATTCCCGTAGCATGCACGTATGGTGAACCGTTATGTGATGAAGTCGGAGCATGATTTATTTATTGATTGTCATCCTTTGTGTGGAGGTCGGGATCGCGCGATGGTTAACTCCTACCAACCCTTCCCCTAGGAGCATGCGTGTAGTACCTTGTTTCGATGACTATTAGACTTTTGCAATAAGTATGTGAGTTCTTTATGACTAATGTTGAGTCCATGGATTATACACACTCTCACTCTTCCACCATTACTAGCCACTCTAGTACCGCGCAACTTTCGCCGGTAGATTACACCCACCATATACCCTTCCTCAAAACAGCCACCATACCTACCTATTATGGCATTTCCATAGCCATTCCGAGATATACTGCCATGCAACTTCCAATGTTCCGTTTATTATGACACACACCATCATTGTCATATTGCTTTGCATGCTCATAAGATAGCTAGCATGATGTTTTCATGGCTTGTCCGTTTTTTGATGTCATTGCTACGCTAGATCATTGCACATCCCGGTACACCACCAGAGGCATTCATATAGAGTCATATTTTGTTCTAAATATCGAGTTGTAAGTAAGTAAAAGTGTGATGATCTTCATTATTAGAGCATTGTCCCATGCGAGGAAGTAATAAAAGAGGCCAATGAAGCCCAAATTAAAAAAAAGAGGCCAAAGAAGCCCACCAAAAAAAGAGAAAAAAATAAAAAATAAAAAATTAAAAAAATTGAGAGAAAAGAGAGAAGGGACAATGCTACTATCCTTTACCACACTTGTGCTTCAAAGTAGCACCATGATCGTCATGATAGAGAGTCTCCTATATTGTCACTTTCATATACTAGTGGGAAATTTTCATTATGGAACTTGGCTTGTATATTCCAATGATGGGCTTCCTCAAATTTCCCTAGGTCTTCGTGAGCAAGCAAGTTGGATGCACACCCACTTAGTTTCTTTTTGAGCTTTCATACACTTATAGCTCTAGTGCATCCGTTGCATGGCAATCCCTACTCACTCACATTGATATCTATTGATGGGCATCTCCATAGCCTGTTCATACGCCTAGTTGATGTGAGACTATCTCCTCCTTTTTGTCTTCTCCACAACCACCATATTCTCTTCCACCTATAGTGCTATGTCCATGGCTCACGCTCATGTATCGCATGAAAGTTGAAAAAGTTTGAGAATACTAAAGTATGAAACAATTGCTTGGCTAAAACCGGGGTTGTGCATGATTTAATACCTTGTGTGATGAAGATGGAGCATAGCCAAAACATATGATTTTGTAGGGATAACTTTCTTCGGCCATGTTGTTTTGAGAAGACATGATTGCTTTATTAGTATGCTTGAAATATTATTGTCTTTATGTCAAATGATAGACTATTGCTTTGAATCACTCGTGTCTTAATATTCATGCCATGATTAGATTATATGATAAAGATTATGCTAGGTAGCATTCCACATCAAAAATTATCTTTTTTTATCATTTACCTACTCGAGGACGAGCAGGAATTAAGCTTGGGGATGCTGATACGTCTCCGTCGTATCTATAATTTTTGACTGTTTCATGCCAATATTCTACAGCTTTCATATACTTTTGGCAACTTTTTATACTATTTTTGGGACTAACATATTAATCCAGTGCCTAGTGCCAGTTCCTGTTTTTTCTGTGTTTTTGACCTTTTTCAGATAGGAATATCAAACGGAGTCCAAATGGAATAAAATTTTTGCCGTGATTTTTTATGGAAAATATCAAAAATACCAGAAGAAAAAGATACCGGAGAGGAGTCCCGAGGAAGCCACTAGCCTGGGAGGCGCGACCACCCCCCTGGCCGTGCCTAGGAGGCTCGTGACTCCCTCGTGGGTCCTCCTGACTTATTCTCGACGCCATAACGGTCTTATAAATAGAGAAACCATCAGAATTAAACCTAGGTCGGGAGTTCCGCTGCCGCAAGCCCCTGTAGCCACCAAAAACCAATCGGGAGCGCAGAAACAGAAGGACACACAGAGAGAGATCCAATCAAGGAGGGGCTCTCGCCTCTCCGTCCCCATGGAGACCATGGACCAGAGGAGAAACCCTTCTCCCATCAAGCGAGGAGGTCAAGGAAGAAGAAGAAGAAGGGGGGCTCTCTCCCCCTCTCTCCCGGCGACGTCGGAACGCCGCTCGGGACATCATCGTGTGACGCGATCTACACCAACACCTCCGTCATCTTCACCAACACCTCCGTCACCTTCCCCCATCTATATTCAGCGGTCCACTCTTCCGCAACCCGCTGTACCCTCTACTTGAACATGGTGCTTTATGCTTCATATTATTATCCAATGATGTGTTGCCATCCTATGATGTCTGAGTAGATTTTCGTTGTCCTATCGGTAATTGATGAATTGCTATGATTGGTTTAAATTGCTTGTGGTTATGTTGCTGTCCTTTGGTGCCCATCATATTAGCGCGCGCGTGGATCACACCATAGGGTTAGTTGTATGTTGATAGGACTATGTATTGGAGGGCAAGAGTGACAGAAGCTTCAGCCTAGCATAGAAATTGATGCATACGGGATTGAAGGGGGACCAATATATCTTATAGCTATGGTTGGGTTTTACCTTAATGAAAGTTAGTAGTTGCCGATGCTTGCTAATAGTTCCAATCATAAGTGCATAGAATTCCAAGTAAGGGATGACATGCTAGCAGAGGCCTCTCCCACATAAAACTTGCTATCGGTCTACTAACATAGTCAATTGCTTAGGGGCAATTCCGCAACTCCTACCACTACTTTTCCACACTCGTTAAACTAACTTAATTGTTTCTTTATCTAAGCAGCCCCTAGTTTTTATTTACGTGTTCTTTATTATCTTGCAAACCTATCCTATCACACCTACAAAGTACTTCTACTTTCATACTTGTTCTAGGTAAAGCGAACGTAAAGTGTGCGTAGAGTTGTATCGGTGGTCAATAGAACTTGAGGGAATATTTGTCCTACCTTTAGCTCTTCGTTGGGTTCGACACTCTTACTTATAGAGAAAGGCTACAATTGATCCCCTATACTTGTGGGTTATCATGGGGAAATCGATCACGGAGGGCATCTACATTAACTCCATTGCCCCTCCGATGATGCGTGAGTAGTCCACCATAGACCTACGGGTCCATAGCTAGTAGCTAGATGGCTTCTTATTTCTCTTTTATCGTCAATACCATGTTCTTCATGATCTTCATGGAGATCTATCCGATGTAATCCTCTTTTGTGGTGTGTTTGTCAAGATCCGATGAATTGTGAGTTTATGTTTAGATTATCCATGAATCTTATTTGAATCTCATCTGATATCTTATTTGCATGATTTCATATCCTTGCAAGTCTCTTCTAGTTATTAGTTTGGTTTGGCCAACTAGATTGGTAATTCTTGCAATGGGAGAAGTGCTTGGTTTTGGGTTCAATTTTGCGGTGTCCTCAAGGGGTAGCGAGGCACGTATTGTATTGTTGCCATCAAGGGTAGCAAGATGGGTTTTTCACCATATTGCTTGAGTTTATCCCTCTACATCATGTCATCTTTCTTAATGCGTTACTATGTTCTTCATGAACTTAATACTCTCGATGCAGGCAGGAGTCGGTCGATGTGTGGAGTAATAGTAGTAGATGCAGAATCGTTTCAGTCTACTTGACATGGAAGTGATGCCTATATGCATGATCATTGCCTTGGATAACTACATGATTATTCGCTTTTTTGTCAATTGCTTGACAGTAATTTATTTACCCACCATGATATTTGCCTTCAAGAGAGAAGCCTCTAGTGAAATCTATGGCCCTGGGGTCTATTTTCCATCATATACTTTCAGATCTATAAATCAAATATACCAAAAATACTTTGCTACAATTAATTTATCTTTTACTCTACGCACTCATTTACATCTATCTCTTTCAGATCTAATCCTTGCAATACTGTGAAGGGATTGACAACCCCTTTATAGCGTTGGGTGCAAGAGTTTGATTGTTTGTGTAGGTGCATCCATTGGTGACTTGCTTGTTTCTCCTACTGGATTGATACCTTGGTTCTCAACAACTGAGGGAAATGCTTATCTACTTTGCTACATCACCCTTTCCTCTTTAAGGAAAAACCAACGCAAGCTCAAGAGGTAACACTATGCACACTACATTCAAATGCTCATCAACTCCAAGCTGGAGAAGCACATATTTGCTCTGGACAGACCCCACTTGCCCCTATAGCCAAATTTCGAGGACAACATTGTCCTGATGGACATAGACCATCCCACATCAGCTGCATCTCAAGCTCAGGCAAAGGCAGAAGCAGAGGCAGCTAGAGCCACTAGTGCTCAAGTCCGTAGATCCAGGAACGAGCGGATGGATCTCTTGATCTCTATAGTCATGACATGAAGAAGCATATCCAAAGCATACCGGCTAGTCAGGAAAGTCTTGTGAACATCTTTGAGGATAGAGTGAAGACTCTCAATGATAAGGTGGATGGGCTGACCAAGACCGTCAACGAGCTCAAGAAGGAAGTAGATGAAGCTCCTATCCTTCGCACCTCTTCAGAGTCTGATTCTGATGATGACATTGATTGTGCACCTGTCAGGACTACTGCCCAGTTCAGGACTGTTGGAAATATGCCCTATAGGCAATAATAAATTAGTTATTATCATATTTACTTGTTCATGATAATCATTTATTATTCATGCTAGAATTGTATTGATCGGAAACTCAGATACATGTATGGATACATAGACAACACCATGTCCCTAGTATGCCTCTAATGGACTAGCTCGTTGATCAAAGATGGTTAAGGTTTCCTAGCCATGGACATGAGATGTCATTTGATAACGGGATCACATCATTAGGAGAATGATGTGATGGACAAGACCCAAACTATAAACGTAGCATATGATCGTGTTAGTTTATTGCTACAGTTTCTGCATGTCCAGTATCTGTTCCTATGACCATGAGATCATGCAACCAACTGACACCGGAGGAGTACCTTCTGTGTATCAATAGTTGCAATGTAAATGGGTGACTATAAAGGTGCTCTACAGGTATATCCGAGGGTGTCTGTTGGGTTGGCATGGATCAAGACTGGGATTTGTTACTCCGTGTGACGGAGAGGTATCTCAGGGCCCACTCGGTAATACAACATCACAATAAGCCTTGCAAGCAATGTGACTAAGTGTTAGCCACGCGATCTTGTATTATGTAATGAGTAAAGAGACTTCCCGGTAATGATATTGAACTAGGTATAGAGATACCGACGATCGAATCTCGGGCAAGTAACATACCGAAGAACAAAGGGAACATGATACGTGATTAACTAAATCCTTGACATAGAGGTTCAACCGATAAAGATCTTCGTAGAATATGTAGAAACCAATATGGGCATCTAGGTCCTGCTATTGGTTATTGACCATAGAGGTGTCTCGGTCATGTCTACATAGTTCACGAACCCGCAGGGTCTGCACACTTAAGGTTCGGTGACGTTTCGGTAGTATAGAGTTATGTATGGTGGTGAACGAAGGTTGTTCGGAGTCCCGGATGAGATCCCAGACATCACTAGGAGCTCTGTAATGGTATGGAGGTAAAGATTGATATAGGAAGTCCAGTTTTGGTCACGGGAAAAGTTTCGGGCTCATCGATAGTGTATCGGGAGTGCCGGGAAGGTACCGGGGGACCATCGGGAGGGGTATCTCGACCCAAGAGGCTACATGGGCTGTGAGAGGAGGTAAACCAGCCCCTTGTGGGCTGGCCTAAGCCTCCTCTAAGGGCTCATGCGGCTAGGAAAGAGTGGGAAAGGAAAAATCCCAAAGAAGGGAAGGAAAATCCAAATTAGGAAGGAGTCCTAATAGGATCCCACCTCCCTTGTGGGAGGTGGATTCCCTCCCTTGTTTGGGTCGGTCGAACCTACTTGGAGTCGGGGCCAAGGCTGCCTACTCTCCCCTTCCTCCTATATATATTGAGGGATTTTGAGGGCATCTCCTAACCCTAATTGTCACGTGCTGCCGTCTTCTTCCTCTAGATATGTTTCTCCTCTAGATTGTCGTGGTAGCGCTTGGCGAAGCCCTGACAGGGAAGCTCCACCACCACTGCCACCACGCTGTTGTGCTGGCGGAGAACTCATCTACCTCTCCGCTCCCTCTTGCTGGATCGAGAATGTGGAGATCATCATCGAGCTTTACGTGTGTTGGATGCAAAGATGCCGTCCGTTCGGCACTAGATCGGAAGGACCATGACGGGATCGTGGGACGGCTCGTGATGAGATTGCAGGATGGATCGTGATTGGACCGTGAAGACGTTCGACTACATGAACCTTGTTTCTTAACACTTTCACTGAGTGATCTACAAGGGTATGTAGATCCACTCTCCCTCTCGTAGATGCTCATCACCATGGATAGATCTTGCGTGTGCGTAGGAATTTTTTTGTTTCCTTTGCGACGTTCCCTAACAGTGGCATCATGAGCTAGGTCTATGTGTAGATGATATCTCGATTAGAACACAAAGGAGTTTGTGGGCGTTGATGCTTAGATTTCTTCCTCCCTTGGTCGTGTTTTGGTTCAGCGGTATTGTGGGATGAAGCGGTCTGGACCAACCTTACTCGTACGCTTACGAGAGACTGGTTCCATCGACTGACGTGTAACTTCGTTGCACAAAGATGACTGGCGGGTGTCTGTTTCTCCTACTTTAGTTGGATCGGATTCGACAAAGGCGGTCCTTGAGAAGGTTGAAAAGCAACTTATGTATCACCGTTGTGGTTTTTGCGTAGGTGAGAGTTGTTCTTACTAGATACCCGTAGCAGCCACGTAAAACTTGCAACAACAATTAGAGGACGTCTAACTTGTTTTTGCAAGGTATGTTGTGATGTGATATGGCCAATTACATGTTGAGATATATGTGATGTATGAGATGATCATGTATTGTATAGAATATCACGACTTGCATGTCGATGAGTACGACAACTGACAGGAGCCATAGGGTTGTCTTTAATTATTGTATGACCTGCATGTTAATCATTAAGCGCTATGTAATGCTTTACTTTATCGCTAAGCGGCAGCAGCAGTAGTAGAAGCATGGTGGGAGCGACAACCCCGATGGCGACACATTGATAGAGATCATGGTGTCATGCCGGTGACGATGGAGATCATGTCGGTGCTTTATAGATGGAGATGAAAAGCACAAGTTCATGGCCATATCATGTCACTTATGATTTGCATGTGATGTTAATCCTTTTATGCACCTTGTTTTGCTTAGGACGGCGGTAGCATTATAAGGTGACCCCTCACTTAAATTTCAAGATCAATTGTGTTCTCCCCGAGTGTGCACCGTTGCGAAAGTTCGTCGTGTCGAGACACCACGTGATGACCGGGTGTTATAGACTCTACGTTCACATACAACGGGGGCAAGCCAGTGTTGCACGTGCATAACACTCGGGTTAAACTTGACGAGCCTAGCATGTACAGACATGGCCTCGGAACACAAGAGACCGAAAGGTTGAACATGAGTCATATAGTAGATATGATCAACATGATGATGTTAACCATTGAAACCACCTCAACTCACATGATGATCGGACTTGAGTTAGTGAATTTGGATCATGTATCACTCGAATGACCAGAGGGATGTAAATTTGAGTGGGAGTTCTTAAGTAATATGATTAATTGAACTCATTATCATAAACATAGTCAGTAGTGTCTTTGCAAATTATGTTGTAGATTACTAGCACACGCTGTAGCACCCTTGAATTTTTATATGTTCCTAGAGAAATAGAGTTGAAAGATGATGGTAGCAATATTGCGGACTGGGTCCATGATCCGAGGATTGTCCTCATTGTTGCACAGAAGGCTTATGTCCTTAATGCACCGCTCGGTGCGCCACCCCCTCTAGCATCATCTGTAGATGTTGTGAACATCTGACAGACACGTTCCGATTACTACTTGATAGTTTAGTGCGTCATGCATTACAGCTTAGAATTTAGGCACCAAAACATTTTGAACGTCACGAAACATATGAGATGTTTTAAGAGCTGAAATTGGGATCTCAGGCTCGTGCCCATGTTGTGAGATATGAGATCTCCAACAAGATTCTTTGCCTACAAGATGAAGGAGAATAGCTCAATCGTTGAGCATGTGCTCAAATTGTCTGGGTGCTACAATCGCTTGACTCGAGTGGGAGTTGATCTTCCAGATAAGATAGTGATTGATATAGTTCTGCAAGTCACTGTCACTAAGCTACTAGAGCTTCGCGATGAGCTATAAAATGCGAGGAATGGAAATAATGATCCCTGAGCTATTCGCGATGTTTGACACCGCGAAGGTAGAAATCAAGAAGGAGCATCAAGTGTTGATGGTTAGTGAAACCACTAGTTTCAAGAAGGGCAAGGAGGGAAAATTCATGGATGGCAAGTCAGTTGCTGCTCCAATGAAGAAACCCAAAGTTGAACCCAAACACGAGACTAAGTGCTTCTATTATGAGGAGCGGTCGCTGAAGTGGAACAACCCTAGATACTTGGTAGATAAGAAGGCTAGCAACATCGACAGAAGTATATTTGATATATGTGTTATTGATGTGTACCTTGCTAGTACTCCTAGTAGCACCTGGGTATAGGATACCGGTTCGGTTGCTAAATGTTGGTAACTCGAAATAAAAGCTATGGAATAAACGGAGACTAGCTAAGGGTGAGGTGATGATGTGTGTTGGAAATGTTTCCAAGGTTGATGTGATCAACATCGCATACTCTCTCTACCTTCGGGATTAGTGACGAACCTAAATAAATGTTATTTGGTGTTTGCGTTAAGCATGAACATGATTAGATCATGTTTATTGCAACATGGTTATTCATTTAAGTTAGAGAATAATGGTTATTCTGTTTACATGAATAATACCTTCAATGGTCATGCACCCAATGAGAATGGTTTGTTGAATCTTGATCGTAGTAATGCACATGTTCATAACATTGATGCCAAAAGATACAAAGTTAATAATGATAGTACCACATACTTGTGGCATTGCTGCTAAATGTCATATTGGCGTAAAGCGCATGAAGAAACTCCATGCTGATGGATCTTTGGACTCATTTGATTTTGAATCAGTTGAGACATGCGGACCATGCCTCTTGGGCAAGATGACTAAAACCCTGTTTTCCGGCTTGATGGAACGGGCAAGTGACTTATTGGAAATGATACATGTTGATTTATACATTCCAATGAGCATTGTAGCATGCAGTGGATACCGTTATTTTGTTACCTTCACTGATGATTTGAGTATATATGAGTATATTCACTTAATGAAACACAATTCTGAAACGTTTGAAAAGTTCAAACAAATTCAGAGTGAACTTTAAGATCATCGTAACGAGAAGATAAAATGTCTACGATATGATCGTGGAGATGAATATCCGAGTTACGAGTTTGGTATACAACTTAAGACAATGTGAAAGCTGTTTCACAACTCACGCCACCTGGAACACCATAGTGTGATGGTGTGTCTGAACGTCGTAGTCGTGCTCTATTGGATATGGTGCGAATTATGATGTCTCTTATCGTTTTACCACTATCGTTTTGGGTTATGCATTAGAGACAACTACATTCGCTTTAAATAGGGAACCATCTAAATCCATTGAGATGACACGATATGGTTTGGCAGAAACCTAAGCTATCATTTCTTAATGTTTGGGGCTGCGACGCTTATGTGAAAAGGGTTTTCACCTAAAGAGCTCGAACCCAAAGCAGAAAAATGCATATTCATAGAATACCCTAAGAATAGTTGGGTATACCCTCTATCTCAGATCCGAGTACAAAGTGTTTGTTGCTAAAACTGGGTCCTCTCTTGAGAAAGAGTTTCTCTCGAAAGAATTAAGTGGGAAGAAGATATAACTTTATGAGGTTGTTGAACCTTTGTTCAACCAGAGAGTAGCGCAGCGCAGAAAGATGTTTTCGTGGAGCCTACGTCAGTTGAAGAGGAAGTTAATGATGATGATCATGAAGCTTCGGATCAAGTTACCATCGAACCTCGTAGGTCGACAAGGACGCGCACTACTCCTGAGTGGTACATCAACCCTGTCTTAGAGGTCATGTTGTTGGACAACGATGAACCTATGAACTATGGAGAAGTGATGATGGGCCCATATTCCAACAAATGGTTAGAGGCCATGAAATCCGAGAAAGGATCCATGTATGAAAACCAAGTATAGACTTTGGTAGACCTGCTCGTTGGACGGCAGGTCATTGAGTACCAATGGACCTTTAAGATGAAGACACACGCTGATGGTAAATGTCACCATTTATAAAGCTCGACTTGTTGCAAAGAACTTTCCGCCAAGTTCAAGGATTTGACTACGATTAGATTTTCTCACTCGTAGCGATGCTAAAGTCTGTTGGAATTATGTTAGCAATTTCTGCATTTTTGAATTATGAAATCTGGCAGATGGATGTCAAAACATACTTTCCATAACGGTTTACTTGACGAAAGGTTGTATCTGATACAACCAGAAGGTTTTGCTAGTCCTAAGGATGCTAAAAGTTGTGCAAGCTCCAGTGACCCTTCTATGGACTGGAGCAAGTATCTCGGAGTTGGAATATGCGCTTTGATGAGGTGATTAAAGTTTTTGGGTTTATACTAAGTTTACGAGAAACTTGTATTTACAAGAAAGTGAGCGGGAGCACTATAGAATTTCTGATTAGTATATGTGGTTGACATATTGTTGATCGAAAATGATGTAGAATTTCTGGAAAGCATAAAGGCTTGTTTGAAAAGTGTTTTTCAAAGGAAGACCTAGGATAAAGCTACTTAATTGTTGGGCATCGAGATCTATAGAGATAGATCAAGATGCCTGATGAGACTTTCAATGAGTACATACCTTGACAAGATTTTGAAAGAGTTCAAAATGGATCAGTCAAAGAAAGAGTTCTTGCTTGATTTGTAAGGTGTGAAGTTGAGTGAGACTCAAAGCTCGACCATGGCAGAAGAAAGAGAAAAGACAAAGGTCGTCCCCCATGCTTTATCCATAGGATCTATATAGTATGCCATGTTGTGTACCGCATGTGTGTGTGCCTTGCCATGAGTCTGTCAAGGGGTACAAGAGTGATCCAGGAGTGGATCACTAGACAACGGTCAAGATTATCCTTCGTAACTAGAGGACTAAGGAAACATTTCTCGATTATGGAGGTGATAAAGAGTTTGTCGTAAAGGGTTACGTTGATGCAAGCTTTAACACCGATCGGGATGACTCTTAGTAGCAATCCAGATGCGTATAGTGGTGTAGCCATTTGGAATAGCTCCAAGTGGAGCGTGGTAGCTGTATTTACAGTATGACATAGAGATTTGCAAAGTACACATGAATCTGAATATCGCAGACCCGTTGACTAAAAGACCTCTCTCACATGCAAAGCATGATCGAGCCCCAGAACTCATTGGGTGTCAGATTCATAACCATGCGAATCACATGGTGATGTGGACTAGATTATTGACTCTAGTGCAAGTGGGAGACTATTGGATATATGCCCTAGAGGCAATAATAAATTAGTTATTATCATATTTCCTTGTTCATGATAATCGTTTATTATCCATGGTAGAATTGTATTGATCGGGAACTTAGATACATGTGTGGATACATAGACAAGACCATGTCCTTAGTATGCCTCTGATGGACTAGCTTGTTTATCAAAGATGGTTAAGGTTTCCTAGCCATGGACATGAGATGTCATTTGATAACGGGATCACATCATTAGGAGAATGATGTGATGGACAAGACCCAAACTATAAACGTAGCATATGATCGTGTTAGTTTATTGCTACAGTTTCTGCATGTCCAGTATCTGTTCCTATGACCATGAGATCATGCAACCAACTGACACCGGAGGAGTACCTTGTGTGTATCAATAGTTGCAACGTAAATGGGTGACTATAAAGGTGCTCTACAGGTATATCCGAGGGTGTCTGTTGGGTTGGCATGGATCAAGACTGGGATTTGTTACTCCGTGTGATGGAGAGGTATCTCAGGGCCCACTCGGTAATACAACATCACAATAAGCCTTGCAAGCAATGTGACTAAGTGTTTGCCACGAGATCTTGTATTACGGAACAAGTAAAGAGACTTGCCGGTGATGATATTGAACTAGGTATAGAGATACCGACGATCGAATCTCAGGCAAGTAACATACCGAAGAACAAAGGGAACAACAGACGGGATTAACTGAATCCTTGACATAGAGGTTCAACCAATAAATATCTTCGTAGAATACGTAGGAACCAATATGGGCATCCAGGTCCCGCTATTGGTTATTGACCGTAGAGGTGTCTCGGTCATCTCTACATAGTTCTTGAACTCGCAGGGTCTGCACACTTAAGGTTCGGTGACGTTTTGGTAGTATAAAGTTATGTATGGTGGTGACCAAAGGTTGTTCGGAGTCCCGGATGAGATCCCAGACATCACGAGGAGCTTCGGAAAGGCCCGGAGGTAATGATTGTTATATAGGAAGTCCTGTTGTGGTCGTCGGAAAAGTTTCGGGCTCATCGGTGGTGTACCGGGAGTGCTGGGAGGGTATCGAGGGACCATCGAGAGGGGTGTATCGACCCAAGAGGCTACATGGGCTGTGGGAGGAGGTAAACCATCCCCTGGTGGGCTGGCCGAAGCCTCCTCTAAGGGCCCATGCGGCTAGTAAAGAGTGTGAAAGGAAAAATCCTTAAGAAGGAAATTCAAAATTAGCAAGGAGTCCTAATAGGATCCCACCTCCCTCATGGGAGGTGGATTCCCTCCCTTGTTTGGTTCGGCCGAACCTACTTGGAGTAGGGCCAAGCCTGCCTCCTCTCACCTTCCTCCTATATATATTGAGGGATTTTGAGGGCAGCCCCTAACCCTAATTGCCACATGTTGCCCTCTTCTTCCTCTAGATCTGTTTCTCCTCTAGATTGTCGTGGTAGCGCTTGGTGACACCCTGCCAAGACAGCTCCACCACCACTACCACCACGTCGTTGTGCTGGCGGAGAACTCATCTACCTATCCGCTCCCTCTTGCTGGATCGAGAAGGCGGAGATCGTCATCGAGCTGTACATGTGTTGAACGCGGAGATGCCGTCCGTTCGGCACTAGATCAGAAGGAGCACGATGGTATCGCGGGGCGACTCATGATGAGATCGCGGGACGGATCGTGATTGGATCATGAAGATGTTCGACTATATCAACCGTGTTTCTTAACGCTTCCGCTTAGCGATCTACAAGGGTATGTAGATCCACTCTCCCTCTCGTAGATGCTCATCACCATGGATAGATCTTGCGTGTGCGTAGGAATTTTTTTGTTTCCCTTGCAAAGTTCCGCAACAAGGACACATGCCAGGACACCTAAAGTGCGAGCTCCGGAGACGAGACCTTCATCTTCTGCTCCAACCACAATGACTTCAGCTCCATCAGCCCCTCAAGTGCCTCCTGTTGCTACTCCGACTCTATCCAGGGCATGAGCAGAGGTCTTTGTCGACACAGTTCTCTCGACTCCCACATCGACCACCGGAGGAGATCAGCCTCAGTAGGACGATTAGCTATATCTCTTCAAACTTTTGGTAACTTGTTGCCAAAGGGGGAGAAGTTGTATATAGATCTTTAGGCTTCGTGTTGTGCTATGACATTAACTCTTATTACTCTCGCACACCACCAAGTTGTATGTGACATGGAAGAAGTTCCCCATGTACCTAATCGATTGTGCATTTGCATTCAAACGCAAATTTAAAATAATGCACAAATTTAGGGGGGTCTCTTGCTTATCACATACTTCTCAAAGAGACGATTATATTCATTGATTATATCATATGTCGAAGCTTTGATCTACATGTTGTCATCAATTACCAAAAAGGGGGAGATCGAAAGAACATTTTCTCCCTTAGTGGTTTTGGTAATTAATAACAACATATATGTCATTGAACTAATGTTTCCACTAAGCATGTTTAAGGAAAAGTTCAATGATGGGTTGGCAAAAGGATTATTAAATACCCCAAGATGCAAGGAAATAGATTGGCAAAGCTTCAAGCAAGAGGACTCCACATTTTACTTTGTGAGAAATCACTTTGAGTCCATAGGAAAGCCAATACTATTAAAAGGGGTGAAGGTACTATTGGTGAACAAAGTGCTCATACATGCACAAGTGATAGTCACCACATACACCCACAAGCTCTTCCACAAAAGTCTATCCAAAGGCAAATATCCAAAATCGATGCAACCAACACTTTCCACTCGGTGCCATCGATTCTCAGCCTCAGACAGACTCAGCCAAACCATAGCCATTCGGTGCAACCGGTTCTGCTTCGATGCCATGGAGTATGGGTTGCCAACTTCTTGTTATGCAAATTCACAAAATCGGTACCACCGAGTTTGTTGAATCAGCATCACCGAGTTTGACAATCTAACCGTTGTTCACCTTATCGGTGCAACCGAGTTTTATGTATTGGTCTCACCGAGATTCAAAAGTTGCTACCTTTGAGGCAACTCGGTACCACCGAGATGAACACATCGTTGTCACCGAGTTTGACTTATTAGGTGTAACGGTTGGATTTTTGGAGATGCCTATATATACCTCTCCACCACCACTCATCTAAAGAGAAGCACTCAGAACAGTCCCCCACTCATACTATCTGAGTTTTTGAGAGAGATCCACCTACTCATGTGTTGAGATCATGGCATTCCATTCCAACCATACGAATCTTGATCTCTATCCTCCCTAAGTTGCTTTCCACCAAATCAATCTCGTACACCATAGCCAAATCTATGAGAGAGTGATTGTGTCTTGAGGAGTCTATCATCTTGAAGCACAAGAGAAGGAGTTCATCGACATTATCAAGCCTATTACCTTTTGGAAGGTGGTGCCTCCTAGATTGGTTAGGTGTCGCTTGGGAGCCTCCTACTTCGTGTTGTGGAGTGAACCAAGAAGTTTTTAAGGGCAAGGAGATCGCCTACTTCGTGAAGATCTACCGCGAGTTAGGCTAGTCCTCCGTGGACGTAGGCCATCATGGTATAGTCAAGGTTGCTTCTTCGTGGAACCCTCCGTGGGTAGAGCCCTCTATGGACCCTCGTGACCACTACGCTTCGTGGGTTGAAGACTCCATAAACGTGGACGTACGATAGCACCACCTATTGGAACCACGGGAAAAATCAACGTGTCTTCAAATTGCGTTTGATCTTCCTACCCTTCCTTTACTTACATGCTTGTCTTTACTTTCCACTGCTATACTCGTACACATGCATGTGTAGGGTGTACTTGACTTGCTATGAATGATAAAATCCGCCAAAACTTAAAATTGGGAAGAAGTAGATTTTTAATTGGTCAAGTAGTCTAATCATCCCCTCTAGAGCTACTTTCGATCCTAAAGCACGATAAATTGCCCCCTCCGACCCGCGAAAACATAGCCCCCTCCGCCCGTTAGTGCTTTTTATCTCCCGAAACCGGTTGGCAGGAGGGACATTTTAGCCCACACGCATTCCCACCCCCATCCCACATCCACCCGGCACCGTCAGCGCTCGCCCGTCGCCTTCGATTCCGACCATATCCGTCGACGGAATCACACCGCCGGGCCGCTCCAGACTCGGGTCCACTGCGCCGCTTCGCGGCCCGAGATCCACCGAGCAGAGCCGCCCCCAGGACACCACCGCCTTGGATTCATTGAGCCGAGACACCCTCAAGTCGTCGCTGCCCCGAATCAACTACTGCTGGTGTGTCCTTTCCTGTCCCCTTCTAGTTGGACTTAGAGAACGATTTGTAGATGATTTTCTGTTCATGCGAGCTCGAGTGCGATTTGTAGATGGATAAGTGCCCTTGCGAGGATTTTTTGCTCGAGGATTCATCCTCGTCTGACGACTCAAATGTAGAGTCGATGCTTGAGAGCTATCGGCACCATATGGTGGTGGTGGTGCTCGCCGTGAAGGAGTTCGAGGACCGGAACCGAAAGAGACGGCGAGGATTGACCATCGACCGTCTTTGCATCCCTTGAAACCGCCATCTCAAGAACATGATGTTGACGCAAGACTACTTCGCGGACAATCCCACATATCCGCCGCACCTCTTCCGGAGAAGGTATTGAATGCGCCGATCCCTCTTCGTAAAATTAGTGCAAGTTTGTGAGACAAATTCTCGGTTTTTTACTCAAAGGAGAAGCGTCGCGGGCTTGAAGGGTTTTAGCGCATATCAAAAAATCTCGGCAGCTATGCGGGTGATTGCATATGGCATTCTGTTTAACTAGGCCGAAGAATATCTTTGCATTGGTGAAAATACCGTAATAATTGAGTCTGTGCGCAGGTTCGCCAAAGTGGTCATCCGCGTCTTTCGTTCTGTCTATCTTCATGCATCCAACAAGGAAGACACAAAAATGTTGATCACGGCAAATGAGGCGAGGTTGGCACGACATGTTAGGAAGTGTTGATTGCATGCATTAGACTTGGAAAAACTGTCTGAAGGCATGGCGCGTGCACTATTGTGGCAAGTCTCGTGACGCAATAATTGTGCTAGAGGTCGTAGCATATGAGGATTTATAGATTTGGCATTGGTTTTTTGATGTGTCGGGTACTCTCAATGATATCAATGTGTTACAACGATCTCATTTGTTTGCCGAACTTGCCATTGGCAATTCTCCTGATTGCAACTACATGGTGACCTTGTTACTCAAACTTTGTGGCCCATTGATGCTCAACGGGCCAGTCTACTAGTTTTTTCTAGTGTTTGTGGGCTTTGCAGGATTTGTTTTTTAGGAAGGAAAGTATGAAATATTCAAGATGCATCTACTTTTTTCTTATAAAACTACAATGCAATCTGGATTTAAAATTAAAGAAATGTGTGACCTTATGTTGATAGTTTGGAACTACATCGATGGATTGTGTGTGTTATTTTTTCTGGCAGAGACAGAGAAAAACCTATTTCTTTGTTTGGAAGTTGGGTAACTTAAATTGTAGTTTATATATAAGTGTGGACGCAATAAAAAGTACCGTTTTTGCTTTGAGCTGCTTGGAGACGTCCGGTGTTGCTATGCGACATTTTGTTTTTAGATGCATCTCATCTTTTCTGATAAAAATACATGCCAATCTGGATTTAAAATTACAGAAATGTGTGGCCTTGTGTTGATAGATTGGAACTACACACCGATGGATTGTGTTTTTTTTTTCTGGTAGAGACGGAAAAAAGCCGAATTCTTTGTTTGCAAGACGGGTAACCTAAACCGTAGTTTAGATATAAGCGCGGATGCAATAAACATTACCGATTTTGCTTCAAGCCGCTTGGAGACGTGAGGTGTTGTTATGCAATATATTTTGATTCTTTTTTTCTAATAAAACCATTGGCCAATCTGGATTCAAAATTAAAGAAAAAGTGTGGCTTTGTGTTGATAGTTTGGAACTACACACCAGTGGATTGTATGTGTTTTTTGTTCCGGTAGAGAAAAGAATGTTCAAGAATTAATAAAATACATAATGAAGAAAAAGTCGACGGAAAAAATAAAAAGCAGAAGAAAAACCGGTAAACCCAGCAAAGAAAAACACAAGGAAAAACAAAAGTGAAACCAATGGGAGCGTGCCGGCCGATACGTTTCGCTGTCAAGTTGTACTACGTGGGAGGCCCAAGTTCCAGGGCGGAGTGGCAATTAGGAGGCCCGAATAAAACCCTAGCACCTGGCCACCGCTTCCCTCACTCACTCCCCCACCTGGACTCCAGTAGGAAGGAGTAGCCAGCCATAGGCAGAGGCGGCTGGCACCTCTCCCCCTTTCACCCGGACTGCAATCTCCGATTCCGATCGCCACTGCCAGCCGCTTCCCCTCCCCTCCCTCTCTTAAATCCATCCACACACACAAGACCAAGACAAGACAGATCGATCAATTGATCGATTGGCACACTCAAGCTTTAAGAAGGATGGCAAGGCAAATCGATCTGAGATGAAGAGCTCCAAGGCGGAGACTTTGAAGGCAGTCGATCTGGGATCCATGGACGCAAGCGAGGAGGAATCCGAATTAAGTGAGGAGTAATTCGATGGAGGTGACGACTGGATGGACACCGACAATGATGAGGAGGCCGTACAGTGGCCCCCGCCTCCTCCTGCCTACGGCTACCCCGACGACGGCCAATGGCGGCTCTACGTCCTCATCGACCAATTAGCTTCGCCGACCGCGACAACTCCACCACCGCCACCACCACCGCCGAGTTCCCGGCAATGGGTTCCGAACTCAAGGGCCCCATCAAGGTCACCTTCTGCGTCGTCACTCCGCCGCTCGTCTCTTACTTGTGTTTCCACGCCGCCGACATGGACCATGCCATATTCCCCCTCCAGCCCAAAATCTTGACCACAGAGGCCAACAGCGGCCTCCTCATCCTAAGGGTCGTCGTCGGTACCCATCATTCCGATTCCGCCTTTTTCAGCAATCGAGAATACTTCATCTACGACCCTCGTGCCGCCAAGCTCCACCACCTCCCCTACCCCGGCCGCCAATACGAGTTCAACGAGTACGCACTTGCCATCGTGCGCAAGTGCAGCCAACACTGCAAACGCACCCCCACCCCCACCCTCCCCACCACCCACCATGACAGCGGCAGCCTCGCCCTCCGCCACTGCCATGTCGCCCGAGATCTCTCCCTACACCCCCATGGCCATGGCCTTGGCCTTGGCCGCCATGGCCATGGCCAGGAGCACCACCATGACTGCACCTACGTCGTTGCCGCACAATCTCATTCGTTCCGACGCCCCGAAACTTCTTACCTCTGCATGTACCACTCTGATATCAAGGCCTGGAGCAAGAAGCAAGTGGTGGTCAACTCATATCCACCCCTCCACCGTACATCCAAGACGCTCGCCATAGGAGGAGACAGAGGCACCGTGGCCTGGGTTGATCTATGGAAGGGCATCATCTTCTGCGACGTCCTCGATGAACAACCCAAGCTCCGCTGCCTGGAGCTGCCCAAGACCATCACGCCCGAAGAGGTAATTGGGGTTGGCGATCCAAGGTCTGTTCGGGACATTGCCGTCGTTGGTAACGTCATCAAGTTTGTCGACATGTATGTTCGCTTCGATGGCTACTCTAAAACCTCCCATTATTGGAAGGCCGTCACATGGAGCATCAGGACCGGCAGCTTCTCCCCTAAGGATTGGGCCGTGGGTCGCCGCATTAAATCCACCGGTATACGCCCTCAATCAGCACTGGATAAGTTGATGGTTGAAGCTGGCATCAAGGCTCCCCTCCCAACCTTGTCGACTCTCCATGTTGGCATGCCCAACCTCAGCCTGCAAGATGATGACATTGTTTACTTCCTCGCCAAGATTGACTACCGCCTCAGCCGCCACACAACATGGGTGCTTGCTCTTGACATGAGGAACAAGACTCTTAAGGAAGTGGACCTGTTTGATTCCAGGAGGACTCTTGGTTTGGCCAGGGGCTACGAGGCAAGTAGGATCTCCGCATATCTCAAACTTGCTCTAGGTAACTCATCATACTTCATTTTCACCCTTGGTCTGTTACTCCCAGTACATGCTAAATTACCATATTATAGTGCTGATTTTCTTGGTATCATCATATCACACACACAGATAGTGTAGGGTTTTGGGTGGATAATCTGAATTCAATTGAAGGGACATTTGCTAGGCCATGGTACCATTCATCTCAAGACAGGTCTGGTAGACGCTTGGCACTGCTGTTTTGGGACGAACACCTAGCGGGGTTCTAAATACATTATATTGATGTAGTAGTGAGATTGGACCTGGTAGGTATGCAACCAGTACGCAAGTCAAATGCCAGCAGTGTGGGGATGCTAACAGTGAAATTCTCACCAGAACAATTCACACTTCTCCTCAGACATAGTAGTATAATTTCGAGGCTTGCTTCGGTACACCGCCCTTCAAAAAGTTTGCCATTTTCAATGTAGATCAAAGGCTAAGATTATAACTTGCCCCTTCAATTAAAATGGGTAGAATAGTCTATTTACCTAATCTAATCACTAGTTGCTCTGTTTGCAAAAAAAAGAACTCCTTGCCTCTTCCTTATTCTTCACCATCAGCCATTATTTCCAGAGATGCTCTTTGTTGAACGTTCAACCTTTGCATATCCACACATGGGATCAATGACGGTCAACCTTGCCATTTAACTGATCCCAGATCACACAAATCTTGCCTTCGTTTTCAATCGAATCTCTTGTACGCTCCGATGCCCAATGGGATCTAATTCTGGATATGTAGTAGCAGTAATCCTGGTGCTTAATTGGGCCACGAAATTCCGAACTGTTTTCACCAGAGAAACAACTTCCAATGATTTGTTCATACTAGCAATGATGAGTGCTACTCATCTTGGTGATGTGATCTGTGGCATAAAATAAGAGGTGGGAAATCATAATGAGTTGTAGTAATACTGGTTTCCTATTTGTATGTCTGGTTGGCCCCTATGCAAATCATCGAAAAAACTCATGCTGGGTGATATTTTGATCAAGAAGTTAATTAGAATCGGTTGCATGGATCTACTAATTTAGGCCCTGTTTGGTTACAGGGACTAGACTAGAAAAAGCCCTTTTAGTCCCTATGTAACCGAACAGGAGGGACTTTTTCTTAAGGGGCTATAAAAAGACTCCTGGAGGGTCTTTTTTCTTTAGTCCCTGGGACTAAAAAAAGTCTAGTCCCTTTCAACCAAACACCCCCTTAATCATGATTGACATGTTTTTTTCCAGGGGAATCAGGATTAGTGTTGACCACTAAAAGTAGAAAAATACTTCTTTTATTCTCCCTCCGATTCCTTATTAATTGTTGCTGATTTGTACTAAAGCAGCGACAATTAACATAGATCGGAGGGAGTAGTTGCTTTGAGATACGGATATTATACACTTTACATGCTTATCAAGTCTGGCCTTTTTCACTAATCTTTCTTCTTGGAAATGTATAAAATAATGGTTATATTAGTGCTAGTTGTCTATGGATCAGTTACTCTTTCCCAAACTATTGCTGAAGACATGTGGAATTTGATATGACAGATCCAAAGCGAATACCGAAATGGCCAGGGATGTCGTTGCTGAAAGCCCCTAGCAAGAAGCATACTGGTGATGACCATGGTGAGGTTGCATAGGAGCTGTTTGACCTTGAGAATTGTGCCGGGTATCAATGGAGGGTGTAGTGGAAGGATTATCATGTTTCTGTTGAGAATATAGGCAATTTTCCGATCAGATTAATCCACGAAATAATAACTATCATGGCATTGGCATAAGCGCAAACATACTGATACTCAATCATGCAAGCACGTACTACGCTAACAGTAGATGTATCTACGCATAACGCTAGCAGTGCTACAATTAACATAAACAGGAGCGGGTTAAATGTGTTATACCCTCCAATAGGCCAGTTGGCCGTAGCAGCAGAGTTGGCGGCGGCAGCGTCCTCGGCCGCCTTCCTGTCAGCTTCAGCCTTCTCGGCAGCAGCGCAATCGATGGCGGTTGTGGACGACATGGTGTAGACGCGGACGTAGACGAGGTAGACGAACGGAAGCAAGCAGTCGTGTAGTCGCTCCCCAAAAACCTAATTGCCCCTCTCCCCGTACAGGACCTGGAGAGACGTGGTTTCGGAGGCCTGCTCTCCCGTCAACCGTGTACGCGGTGAACGGGACGGAGTCGCCGGTGGCAGCAGCAGCAAAAGGAACGACGTGGGCGGAGCGCGTGGAGGCAGATGCGATCTATTTCCGTGGCGGCTAGGGTTGGCTGAGGCCCTGCTTATATACGCGTCGTCCAGGTGGAGAGACGTGGGCTGGACCCATGTCCGAGTCGGTAGCCCACGATCCAACGTCTCAGATCGTGGCGTTACGTATTCTCCATTCCCGACCGGCAAAAATAAGCGCGTAGGTGTGAGCTCGGCTCGGCTCATTCCCACAACCCGCGGCGCGTCGTGACGAGGCGTGGCATGGCGAGGCGGGCGGCGGAGGAGGAGTGCGCGAGGGCCTCTTCTCTTCTCATGCTCCAATAGCATGTGGAAGAAAGACCCTTATAAAGAGGTGCAACTCCTTCTCCACTAGCAAGGTGGGACTAAACTTCCCACTCCACTTGTCATGCCACCTACATGGGCCCTTAGAGATTTTTCTGAAATTGCTTATGGGCCTAAGGCCCATTCTCACATTTCAACAATCCCCCACCAGATCTCAAGGGCCCATTTCGTCCTCTGTTCCAATTACTGTTTTGATATACCAGTATTTCAGTGAAGACCTGTTAAGGTTGAGCTTCACCTAGAACAAGTAGTTACACCCCTTCACAACTGAACAATGGACTATGCCTTGAATTGTCAGTTTGGCGTCAAGAAGTTTCACCACAAGTCCTATTAGTACTAGACTGCCGAAGGCTGACCCCTCGGGTGGAGCATATTAGTCACACTCCTGGCCTATTCATGAGCTTACTAGAGATCACCCCAATCTCATAGACCGTGACCAGCAGTCGGGCTCATATAGGTGTGTTCCTCCAAAGATCGCTCTGTAGGACAGCATCTTGCTTACACATAATCTTAAGAACACATTAAGACGGTAGTCATCCTACCATACAGTAACCGAGAGTATTGCATCTTCAACGGAGTGGGTTAGTAAAGTTACTCTCCTCAGTTCACCACTGGCTTGTTTTCCCAGGTCCTACTTCACGGGATCTCCGATCACATAGGTTGGGTTACTACGATGGCAACTCATGTGGGTCTCATACCCATCTCCCACGACGCATTATCTATCACAACACGTGATAGCCCTTTAGTAAAGGGGTCTGCCAGATTCTTAGCCGTTTGGATGTAATCCAACGCTATCACTCCGGAGTTTCTTAAACGTCTGACAGATTTCAATCTCATTCTTATATGTTTGTTGGACTTCATGTTGTCCTTTGAACTCTTCACTTTGACAATGACTGTCTGGTTATCGCAGTTCATAAGGATAGCCGGAACCGGCTTTTCAACCACTGGCAAGTCCAGCAAAAGATCCCGAAGAAATTCTGCTTCGACACCAGAGGTGTCTAATGCTGTTAATTCTGCTTCCATTGTCGATCTTGTTAAGATCGTTTGCTTGCAAGACTTCCAGGAAACAGCACCACCTCCAAGGGTAAACATATACCCAGTAGTAGCCTTCATCTCATCAGCATCAGAGATCCAATTTGCATCACTATACCCTTCAAGTACCGATGGGTATCCGTTATAGTGAAGTCCGTGATTCATGGTACCTTTCAAATAGCGCATAACTCTCTCAACAGCACGCCAATGAACATCACCCGGATTGGCCACAAACCGGCTCAGTTTGCTAGATACATCAGTGAACCAATGATTTGAGAGTATCTCAATTGATCTTTAGCTGTGCCTTTGAATTTTCGAACCAACACACTAGGATCATATGGTGTTTGAGAAACTTTGCAGTCCGAATATCCAAAACAACTCAAAATCTTCTCAACATAATGGGATTGCAGAAGTGTAATACCGCCCTTATCATCTCTCAATAGCTTGATGTTCAAGATAACATCAGCCACTCCAAGGTCCTTCATCTCAAAGTTCCAAGACAGAAAAGACTTAACCTCCTCAATCACTTCGAGATTAGTTCCGAATATCAGTATGTCATCAACATACAAGCACAATATAACTCCTTCGCCCCCACCATGGAGATAGTATACACATTTGTCAGCTTCATTAACAACAAAGCCAACAGATGTCAGAGTTGTATTAAACTTCTCATGCCATTGCTTAGGTGCTTGTCTCAGGCCATATAAAGATTTCAGCAACTTACACACCTTTCCTTCCTGACCGTCTATCACAAAGCCATCTGGCTGTTGCATATAAATTTCCTCCTCTAGCTCTCCATTAAGGAAAGCCGTCTTGACGTCCATTTGATGGACGAGAAGACCATGCGAGGCCACCAACGAGAGTAGTACTCGAATGGTGGTCAGTCTGGCCACAGGTGAGTAAGTATCGAAGAAATCTTCTTCTTCTTTCTGGGCATACCCCTTGGCCACAAGCCTAGCCTTATACTTTTCAATTGTACCATCGGGCCTAAGCTTTCTTTTGAACACCCACTTACATCCCAATGGTTTGCACCCATAGGGACGTTCAGTTATCTCCCATGTTCCGTTAGCCATGATGGAATCCATCTCACTACGGACCGCTTCTTTCCAGTAGTCAGCATCAGGAGATGCATAGGCTTCTGAAATAGAAAGTGGGGTTATCATCCACAAGGTATATAAGGAAGTCATCACCAAATGGCTTTACAGTCCTTTGTCTCTTGCCCCTACCAAGGGTTTCCTCGTCACCCTCCTCAGGATTTTCATCATGTGTTTGTTCATAATACTCCATAGGAATGGCTGGCTCAGGAGTCTCCTCTGATTCCTGTCTAGAAGTGCTTTGCATATCTTTCATGGGGAATATATCCTCAAAGAATGTAGCATCCTTAGACTCCATAATTGTACCGACCCTCACGTCAGGTACCTCAGATTTCACTACTAGAAATCTATAGCCAACGCTATTCTTAGCGTAGCCCAAGTTAATGCAGTCCACGGTCTTTGGTCCAAGCTTACGCTTTTTTGGGTATCGGCACGTTGACTTTCGCCAAACAGCCCCAAGTACGTAAGTAGGAGAGCGTCGTCCTTCTCTTCGACCATTGCTCATAGGGAGTAACCTCATTATCTTTTGTCGGAACTTTATTCAGGACATGACACGACGTCAAGATAGCCTCCCCCCACCATGCCCTGGATAAACCCGATGTATCTAACATGGTGTTAACCAAATCAGTTAGAGTACGATTTTTCTGCTTGGCAACCCCGTTTGACTGGGGCTAATAGGGAGGCGTCCTCTCATGAATAATGCCATGTTCCGCACAGAAAGAATCAAACTCATTTGAGAAGTACTCTCCACCACGATCAGACCGGACTCGTTTAATTTTCTTTTCAAGTTGGTTCTCAACTTCTGCCTTATAGATTTTAAAGTAGTGTAGAGCCTCATCTTTAGTATTTAACAGATACACATAGCAATATCTAGTAGAATCATCTATCAATGTCATGAAGTACTTCTTTCCACCTTTAGTCAACACACCATTCATCTCACAGAGATCTGTATGTATGAGTTCTAGGGGCGCCAGGTGTCTCTCCTCAGCAGCCTTGTGGGGCTTGCGAGGTTGCTTTGCTTGCACACACGAATGGCACTTTGAACCTTTGGCTAAAGTGAAACTCGGGATTAAGTTCAGTTTTGTTAGTCGTGTCATAACACCGAAACTAATGTGACAAAGACGTGAATGCCAAAATTCAGATTCATTAACATTCGAATGAATATTGTTCACGACTTTATTACAAAAATCTGCAAGAGAAAGGCGGAACAGACCTCCGCATTCATAACCTTTTCCAACGAAAAGTCCATATTTCGTAACAACTACTTTATTAGACTCGAAAACCAACTTAAACCCTTCTCTACATAGAAGGGAGCCACTAACGAGATTATTCTTGATGGCGGGGACATGCTGCACGTTCTTCAACTGCACGATCCTTCCTGAAGTAAACTTCAGATCGACCGTGCCAACACCAAGAACAGAAGCACTCGCGCCATTCCCCATCAATACGGACCCTCGGTCTGTGGCCTGATAAGAAGAGAACAATGAGATGTCAGCACACACATGAATATTTGCACCTGTGTCTACCCACCATTCGGTGGACTGACAAACTGAAAACATAGTAAACAAATTACCGTACCCAGATGCACCACTTTCATTGTTGCTCACAATCATATTGGCAGACTTATTGTCCTGCACTGGCTTCTTGTATCTGTTTGGGCACTTGTTGGCCCAATGTTCCTCTGAACCACAATTGAAGCAGCCATCATCCTTCTTATTTCTCTTGAAGGTCTTCTTTCCCTTCTTCTTGAAGTCAGTATTCTGTTGGACATAATTCTTTCCCTTGGGCTTGTGGGAATTGAAGTTCTTCCGTTGTACTATATTGGCAACCGAAGAACCTTCAACCGGTTTTCCATGCGAGTCCTTTGCTCTCGAGTTCTTCTCAACACTCAGATGGCCGATGATATCCTCTACTGCGAATTCACGCCTCTGATGTTTCAGAGTGGTAGCAAAGTTCCTCCAGAAATTAGGGAGCTTAGCAATTATACATCCCGCGACAAACTTGCCCGGTAAATTGCACTTAAGAACCTCTAGTTCCTTAGCAATGCATATTATCTCACTCAGCTTGTTCCAACACAGAACGGTTGTCAACCATTTTTTAATCATGAAACTGCTCCATAACATACATCTCGCTCCCAGCATCGGTGGCCCCAAATTTAGATTCGAGTGCCTCCCACAAGTACTTGGCGACCCCCACATGCAAATATGCATCAACCAGCTTATCTCCGATCACGCTAAGGACTGCTCCAATAAAGTAGACAGTGGCCTCCCTGAATGCCTTCTCCTTTCAGGAGTGATCGTTCCTGCGGGAGTGACACCGGCTACCCAGAACACGTTCATAGCCGTGAGCCATAAGGTGGTTTTGGTCTGCCAACGCTTAAAGTATGTACCGGTAAACTTGTCCGGTTTCAGTGCAGCAGCAAAACCACTACTCAAAAAATTCCTACACAAATTAGGTTTTTGGATTGTTGAGAATATAGGCAATTTTCCGATCAGATTAATCCACGAAATAATAACTATCATGGCATTGGCATAAGCGCAAACATACTGATACTCAATCATGCAAGCACGTACTACGCTAACAGTAGATGTATCTACGCATAATGCTAGCAGTGCTACAATTAACATAAACAGGAGCGGGTTAAACGTGTTATACCCTCCAATAGGCCAGTTGGCCGTAGCAGCAGAGTTGGCGGCGGCAGCGTCCTCGGTTGCCTTCCTGTCAGCTTCGGCCTTCTCGGCAGCAGCGCGATCGACGGCGGTTGTGGACGACATGGTGTAGACGCGGACGTAGACGAGGTAGACGAATGGAAGCGAGCAGTCGCGTAGTTGCTCCCCAAAAACCTAATTGCCCCTCTCCCCGTACAGGACCTGGAGAGACGTGGTTTCGGAGGCCTGCTCTCCCATCAACCGTGTACGCGGTGAACGGGACGGAGTCACCGGTGGCAGCAACAGCAAAAGGAACGATGTGGGCGGAGCGCGTGGAGGCAGATGCGATCTGTTTCCGTGGCGGCTAGGGTTGGCCGAGGCCCTGCTTATATAAAAATAAGCGCGTAGGTGTGAGCTCGGCTTGGCTCATTCCCGCAACCCGCGGCGCGGCGTGACGAGGCGTGGCGTGGCGAGGCGGGCGGCGGAGGAGGAGTGCGCGAGGGCCTCTTCTCTTCTCATGCTCCAATAGCATGTGGAAGAAAGACCCTTATAAAGAGGTGCAACTCCTTCTCCACTAGCAAGGTGGGACTAAACTTCCCACTCCACTTGTCATGCCACCTACATGGGCCCTTAGAGATTTTTCTGAAATTGTCTTATGGGCCTAAGGCCCATTCTCACATTTCAACAGTTTCACGGTTTATGTCTAGTCTGTCTCTTCTTTTGCCTGTCTTCTGTTTATTTTAGGATTATGGATCATTATGGATACTCTAAGGATCCCTCAAGACCCTGTCCAGGAGTGTCTTTGTTTTATTCATCTCATCTATATGAGCTGTATTAAAACTGTGTATGAACTGTGTTATGTCACCTGTACCCCCTACTGTTTCCGTTTCTCGTGGTTACCTTTCGTTAGCACCATAACCTGTTTAGTTGGCTGAGTATTGTTTTTGACATCTGTTCTCTGAGTGACGCAAAACCTCCATTTTGGGTGGGGAGGCAGGTGCATGAGCTATGGTGGAAGGCTTATTGTGGTACCAGAATTGTTTGTTTGTGCAACCGTTTTATTTTCTGTCAGAATTGGTTAGCTTCTTTCTTATTTACTACTCCCTCCGTTCATAATATAGGACCTTTTAGAGATTTAATTACGGAACAAAGTGAGTGAATCTACACTCTAAAATATGTTCATGTACATTTGTATCTAGCCTATTGTGGAATTTCTAAAAGGTCTTATATTTTGAAACGGAGGGAGTAGCAGGGCGCATATGCATTGCCCCGTTATTTCTTGAGCACAGCTTATCCTTTGTAAGTAAAGTTTTCACTTCATGTGATGTGGCAAGATGCATACTTCCATTGTTATTGTGGTGTTTACCTACTTGTATATTTCATTGCAAAGTCTATCTTTGCTTGTTAGTTTCATTCGGGTGAAACTGAAGCTCGAGTATTATTGTCATTAGGAGATGTGGTCCTGCAGTTCTCTGAACTAGTACTGATTCTTCTTCTTACATACTCCCGATTCTTTTCTTACATACTTTCTCCGTTTCTAAATATAAGACCTTTTAAAGATTTTATTATAAACTACATACATCGTATTTTAGAGTCTAGATTCATTCATTTTGTTCCGTATGTAGTCTATAGTGTAATCTCTATAAAGTCTTATATTTAGGAACGGAGGGAGTGCAATATTTTGTAAATAGTTATAGGTCTCTTGCCTACCTTTTTTTAAGGATCAGACTTAGTATTCCTAGAGATGACAAATTGGCTAAATTGCCAGCAACAGAGTTAAGTACAAACTCAGGGAAGCTGCCTAACCAGGTCTCACGTACCCAACTCCCCAGACCATGAACATATGCAGCTATAGTGTGGGCTGCATTATTACAGGCTCTAGGACATACATCCAGTTTAACATTATCAAAAGCTACATTCAGTTAGAATTTTATCTCCTGAAACAAAGAGGCTTCTATGACATACATTCAGTTTAACATTATAAGAAGCTACATTCAGTTGGAATTTTATCTCCTGAAAAAGAGGCTTCTAGGACATACATTCAGTTTAACATTATAAAAAGCTACATTCAGTTGGAATTTTATCTCCTGAAACAAATAAGCTAGAGCTGATCTATCATACTCATGACTTGTTATAGCCCGCGTCAACTCCATAGAGTCAGTTTTGAAAATTACACCCTTACTTCTTTTTGATCAAGGATCAGGTAACGAAGAAGGTGTTATATCGAGGTAGATGTGTTCGTGGGATTTACCCTTTGATTCCAGAGATTAAAAGATTCAATAAACAAGCTTTTGGTGTCACCAAACTATCATCAACACGGTGGCATGATCGTTTAGGACATGTAGCTTTTTCTTTAGTTCAACGTGTGCTTAGAAAAAATAAGCTCCCATATGTTGGAGAGCATGATGTCGAAACTATTTGTGATTATTGTCAAAGAGCTAAAAGTCATCAATTGCCTTATCCGATTTCTACTAGTATTTCTACCACACCACTACAACTCATTTTTTCTGATGTTTGGGGCTTGCCCCCTCCTCTGTTGGTAGACATACCTACTATGTGAGTTTCATAGATAACTTTAGCAAATGTACATGGATCTGTCTTCTCAAGAAAAGATCCGAAGTATTCCAAGTTTTTCACAATTTTCAAGCACTTGTTGCACGCAAATTCGGTAGAGAAATCATTGCCATCCAATTTGATTGGGGAGGTGAATATGAGAAACTAAATTCGTTTTTCCAAGAACTTGGTATCTCTCATCACGTGTCTTGCCCTCATGCCCATCAACAAAATGGGTCAGCTGAACGTTAGCATAGGCACATTATCGAAGTCGGCTTAGCCTTCTTGCTGGAGCTTCCATGCCTCTAAAATTTTGGGATGAGGCTTTTCTCACCGATGTCCACATCATAAACATACTTCCTAGTCGTATCATCAACAATGAAACTCCCACATCAAAACAAATCAACCGGACTACACATCACTTCTTGTGTTTCTATGTGCTTGTTGGCCAAACCTTAGAACCTATAACAATCGTAAACTTATGTTTATATCCAAACAATGTGTGTTTATTGGTAATAGTGCACAACACAAGGGTGCCAAATGTTTAGATGTGTCCACCGGACGTGTCTATATCTCTCGCGATGTGGTTTTTGTTGAGACAACATTTCCCTTCGCTGACCTTCATCCAAACGCCGGTGCTCTACTTCGTCAGGAAATATTGCTTTTACCACCTCATCTCACAGGATTAGATCAAGAGGGAAATGGTTGTGATCATACATTGACTAAACCTCACAACCATTTGTGTGAGTCTCCGTGTGACACAGATGCAAGCGGTGTTTGAAATAATGAAGAAAATAATGCAAAAATTAATGAATAAGGGTAACATTTTATGTGTCCACCCTTGGGGAACAAATCCCCCTCGGGATTGCCACTGCAGCACCTGGCCAGACAATCTGGCTCGGGATCAGCGCGGCTAGACGACAGCGCCCACGACGAAACCGCGTCGCCCGCCAGGCGCGACAACGACGAACCAGATGCGGCCACTTGGAGTCCCGCGGTTCGTCCCAGTGTGGGTGCTGAGCCGCACCAATCCAGGGCGGCCACGTGGCAGCCTGACATACACTGGGCAGCAGACGGGCCCTACTGCTACACACGACACCAAGCAGCGGGTGCATCCCCCACACTGATCCTTAGAGGCCCACGGGTTCGCGATCCGACGCGGATTCTGCTGGCCCCGCTCAATCACTAGGAGATGATGGTGTTGCGGCAGGCCCGGGGTTTGCCCCGGGATCTTCTATGCCTCCTTCGTCAGATGTGGTACACGGTGCAAGCACAAAAGATCGTGGCGTGCGGAACAGCGCTGCACCTGCGCCAAAGGGATCAGCTTCGGGATTGGGTGCAGGATCTTCCGCGCCTTGCAATGACGACGCATCCCCTGTGCTACCACGTACACGACTACAAACAAGGGTAATAAAATCTGTAAATTATAAAACCAAATTTGGTCTGGCTTGTTGCTCTTCAGGTGAGGCTAATACCGTTGAACAAGCCCTTGGTGATGCTCGGTGGAAAGAAGCCATGAAAGAGGAGTACATGGCCCTTCAGAAAAATAAAACCTGTCATTTAGTTCCTCCACAACAAGGTAAAAATTTGATTGATTGCAAGTGGGTCTTCAGAATTAAGAGAAAGTCTGATGGAACCACAACTCGCTATAAAGTCAGACTTGTTGCAAAAGGGTTCAAACAAAGATATGGTATAGACTATGAGGACACATTTAGTCATGTTGTTAAAGTTGTCACTATTCACCTTGTATTGTCTATTGCTGTTTCCAAGGGATGGAGTCTGAGACAGCTAGATGTGCAGAATGCCATTCTCCATGGTGTTCTGGAAGAGGAAGTATGCATGAAACAACCTCCTGGGTTTGTAAACAAAAAATTACCTTCTTATGTCTGCAAGTTGGATAAAATCTTATATGGACTGAAGCAGGCTCCTAGGGCATGGTACTCACGCCTAAGTCAAAAATTGCAGGCACTTGGTTTTGCACCATCCAAGTCCGATACATCACTGTTCATTTACAATAAGTCTAATACATCAATATTTGTGCTCATATATGTTGATGATATTATTGTCACCAGTTCATCAAATGAAGAAGTGACAAGTTTGATCAAAGACTTAAGTGCTGAGTTTGCTCTCAAAGACTTGGGAGACTTGCATTTCTTCCTAGGGATTGAGGTGAAGAATCATGAAGATGGTCTTCACATGTCTCAAGAAAAATATGCCACTGACATAGTCAAGAGGGCTGTTGATACGGGTCAAGCCCGTGTGTGTCGATCTTTCACGAATTGGAGGGGGATTCCACGAAGAACATGAAGAACACGAAGGGGGAAATCACAAGAGGAAACACTCAAGAACAAGTCCAATCACGCATCCACTAGACTCACCACACACAAGATCCACAAGGTACATGAACAACAAAGGGAAAGAAGGATACATGGTAGAGTTCATCCTAAATCCCATGGGGGAGATGGGGCCTTGATATCCCGGAGGACCCTCGAAAGGGGCCTTGACATCCACTAGGGAATCTTCTCCTATAGAGGCATCTACTCCATGGGAGAGGTAGTGGAAGGAGCAAAGCTCAACTAACTAAGAGCTAAACCATTGCGAACCCTAGAATGGAGGTCAATGACTACAGACCAATCACCCTGCTCAATTGTTGTCTAAAATTTCTCATGAAGTTATTAGCTAATCGGTTACAAAAAGTCATCCTCAAGTTGATACACCGCAACCAATATGGGTTTCTCAAAGGGAAAACCATCCAGGATTGTCTCGCATGGGCTTACCATTATATTCACCAATGCCACGCGTCTGGAAAAGAAATCATACTCCTCAAACTTGACTTTGCTAAAGCATTTAACACAATCGCGCATGAACCTATGATCAATATCATGCGCCATGTGGGTTTTAATGACAGATGGATCTCATGGATCAAATGCCTTTTTTCCTCTGGTAGATCCTCTGTCCTTCTTAACGGAGTACCAGGTCGATAGTTTAACTGTAGATGCGGGGTCAGACAAGGAGACCCGTTCTCGCCTCTTATATTTGTACTAGCAGCTGAACTATTTCAGGCAGCCATCAACGATGCATTTCGACGAGGCAGTATTAGCCTACCATTTCCGTGCAATGGGCAGACTGACTATCCGGTCCTTCAATATGCGGATGACACACTCATTGTCCTTCCAGCATGCACTCGGCAATCCGCTCTGGTTAAACAGATTTTATCAGACTATGCTTCCTCTATTGGTCTTACAATTAATTTCCACAAATCCACGCTGATCCCGATCAACATTGACATGGTTAACATGGCTAACCTGGCCACAGTTTTTGGGTGTGCAGTTGGATCGATGACCTTCACGTATCTTGGACCCTCTCTTGGTACAACCAGATCCACCATCCAGGAACTCATGCCTTTGGTTAGCCGAATGGAACGGCAACTCGCATCCACCATTGCGATGATGTCGTACGGTGGTAAACTCTCATGGTTAAACTCCTCAGTCACGACTATTATAGTGTTTGCCATGTGCACTCTTAAACTCCCACCCAGGCTCATTGAGATGGTTGATAAAATCAGGCGCAAATGCCTGTGGACTAAGAAAACAGAACAAGGGGACAAGTGCAACTCCCTTGCTTCATGGGACATGGTCTATAGGCCTAAGAAATCGGGAGGTCTGGGGGTGATCAACTTGAAAATCCATAACGACGCCCTGCTGATCAAATTTTTACACAAATTCTTCAACAGGCTGGATGTACCATGGGTCAAACTCATCTGGGACAACCATTATGTGGGCAAGATCCCACATGCTGTTGACCCCATAGGATCATTCTGGTGGAGAGACATTCTCAAATTGACTCCAGCTTTCCGAGGGATCTCACGTGTACAGATTGTCGACGGGTCGACGACCCTCTTCTGGAAAGATCTATGGAGAGAGGAGATACTTCAGATATCTCACCCACGCGCATTCTCTTTTGCCTGGCATGAAGACATCTCGCTCGCCGAGGCGATGACGTCACAGAATCTACATGAAACCTTCCACCTGCCAGTTTCACCACAAGCTCTGGAGGATATCCAAGACATAGCTTCGGCAAGATGGATTTCACCATCCCTGTCACTTAACGATGTGTGGCACTATAGTTGGGGCGCTGCACACTATAGACCAAAAGAGTACTACACCAACTGCTTTCGGGAGATGGGGGCCCACCCCATCTTTGGCCAACTTTGGAAATCGAAATGCACCATGAAGATCAAGGTCTTTGGTTGGCTCCTGCTCCACGATAGGCTCAATACACGCAACATGTTGAAGAGGAGGCACTTAAATATAGGAGAAAACTTTGATTGCATCCTATGTGGCCAACACATTGAAGAAACAGTGGACCATATGATCTTCACTTGTCCGTTCAGTCAGAGTTGTTGGACTAAACTCCATGTAGATTGGCCAACATTTGACTGCCGTCTCACTCTTCTGCATGACACAAAAGAAGCCTGGCCCAATCAGTTCTTTTTTGAAACCATCCTGACTGCAGCTTGGAGCATATGGAAGGAGAGGAACAACAAACATTTTAGGGGAGTGACTCCTACTGTGGAATATTGGCTCAAGCGCTTCAAAGAGGATCTGTTGCTACTTCAACATAGAGTTAAAGCAGCCCATAGAGCTGCCCTGATTACACTCTGTAATTCAATAGTTTAGACTACATTTTATCTTGATTGTAGTTCCACGCTCTCGGCTACACACCACCATGTAAAATCCTGATATGTCTATGTAAACACCCCATTTATATAGATATATATAAAACAGTAGGGGTTCACACCTTACTGTCATATTTAAAAAACCCCCTAGAATGGAGGTGGGAGAGGAGTACATATAGTGCAAGCCACGAAGGGGTAAGTGAGGGAAAAAATAGGGACACGGGCCGCGGCCCAAGTCTCCGTGCGCAGGCAGGGCCAGAAGTTCCAAGCGAGGTCCGGGCTATCCAGAGAGTTGGCACGTTAGGGAGCTGCTCTGGTCACTGGAGGCCGCAAGTTCCTAGCAGGCCGGAAGGTCCGGGGTTTGGAGGTTCTGGGCTGGCCGGAATGTCTGGGACTTCCAGAGTGTTGTCCTCGCTTCTTCTTCCTTCTCTTCCAAGCTCCCATCGCGGATGGTGTAGTCGTACGTAGGTGCTGACACTCCTCCTCGCCATCCATGTAGCTCCGACAATACCTATGCATGTACACGAGAGGAATGCAAGTAGTATACCATCCTCGAAGGGGTCAAGTGAACACGTGCAAAGGAGATGATTCACCTTAATGTATGTGGAGTAGACGGGGCACGTGTCACTTGGCAAAGGGACTCTTTCCATGATGATGTCCATAGGATACTCTGCATCATCCCCCACCTTGGGAAAGATCCTTCCTCAGATCAAGATCCAAATCACCATGGGAAGGAGATGGCATCGCCGTGTAGAAGTGGACGATCACCGAGCACTCATCATCGTCAAGCTCTAAGGGTGCACTCTCCAATGTCTCACCATCTTGTAGTTCCTTCGAAAGGAGCAAGGACAACAAACACTTGGAAAAGCAAATGTGGTTAGCGTTAGTGCCAAACCAAGCATTCAAGTGGTGAATCACCGCCCGCACAAGTGTTTTCATCATGCATATTATATGGTGTGACAAAGGATTGTGGCATGGCATGAAAACATATAAATTGAGCACAAGCAATGCAATCATGGAAACAAGGATGCCTAGGTGAGGTAGGGATGGCAGTATGTGAGTCAATAGAACAAGCATCTACCTCAAGGTCATAGCACTCATGCACATAGGAATCAATGAAAGGTCTATGGTAGTCACATGAATCATTCACAAACACCAAAGAAAATGACATGTCTAGACACATGGGGAAAGTACAAGACAATCCAAGCATAATGTGCAAATGGTGTAGTGAAGGTAGTGGGGCACTCAACACAATAGAAATAGCAATTGGTCATCATGTGTGAGGAAATCAAGTCAAGCATGTAGCAAGCAATGTGGCATGGCAAATGTGAAGGATGGACATTGTTGCAACCAAGCATATGATAAGAGCGACCAATCCACAAGTTGGGTGCAACACACAAGGTATATATGTCATGAGGCCTGATAAGATGGCAATCTAGAATGGGAGTAATATCTCTAACATGTGCACAAGTAAGTGGTCCAAGATGACCAATATATGACGTGGTACAAGCAACACAAGTAGTATGAGCCACAATATCCATGCTTAAGCAGGATGGCACCTCAAAATTGTGACCTTGTGTGTCGGTCACAATGCCGATGCGCAAGCAAATGCGATGTAGAAACGCCTCGGGGTAGCATGGCTTGCTCTCAAGAGCTCGAATCACAACTCACATGAAGTGGAAGTTGACATGTAGTCAAAGGATCCTACACATACACACAACAAAGCAAAGAATGTATGTGCATGGTAGATAAACACATCATCCATCATGATGGTTCTCCTCTCTTGCACATAACCATTTGGATCAAAAGTGCATGAACAATATGATGCAACAATGGCTATATTCATGACACTAGGCATATGGTGCGAAGGAGGAAGACAAGCATGGTTCACATGAAAGATGTCAAAAGCTCCAATAATATGTGAGAAAGCTATGGGGGCAATCTCATTAGCAAGGGTAGAAGCATTGTTGCGCTCGGTACATGGCAAAGCATATAGCAAGAAAGAGGCAACACATGCAATGTTAATCATGTGCAAAGCATGGCAATGGTTGTCATCAACCGCATAAAAGGATCACATCGGTGATGCGATATAAACAATCATAACAATCATATCATGCAAGCTAATAGTGCGAAGATGCAACATACTAGAGGAAATCATGGCAATCATGTCGTGTGGACTAATAGTAAGCATATGCAATGCACATGACATATCGCAAGCACGGAAACAAAACATGATCAAGACATCATCATAGGCACGGGGCACATAGAAAACATGGCAATAGCAAGTAATATATCCACCAAGTGTGCAAACACACATACAAATATGAGAAGCAAGTGTCATGTGTAATGCAAATCATGGGTCACAAATGCATGGAAATGGCATAGAAATGAGTATATCATGCAAAGTGAACATGGCAATATGGGCAAAGGATATATAATGGACAATAAGCCATAACCATGTGAGAGCCATGTAGAAGAAATGCGTGAAGTATTTTCGCGAAGTGGTGGGTGGAGGGAAAGCACTCCATGGTGGCGCACGCCTTCGTTGCACTCTAGAGCTCGTTTCGTCAACTCGTGTGCTTGCGAGGTTGACGAAGAATCATGTGTACCTACACCAGAAGACAGACAAAACAAAGTGTGTGCGTGGTAAATGTACACATCATCCATCATGATGTGTATGTGTGCGTGAGTGTTAGCACAAGATAAGCAATGCTCAAAGAAGTTCGAGGCATGGTATAGGAATATGTCATCCATCATGTAACGGTAGTTACTATGCTCAACATGATTGGGACCCAAACTATAACAAGTGTGTGGCACAACCATTTTATTCATATCAATGGCAAGCATATTGTGCACACAAATATGGAGATCATGCAAAGTGTAGGATAGATCAAAATCTCCTAGTATGTATGGGGAAACTATGGGGGTCTCCTCATGTTCAATAGCGGCAACATAATTCGGAGAATATGGACAACATCCAAAGCAATTCATGTCCAAAGCATGGTGTTCATGGCATGGCATATGAGAACAATTGCGGAAATGATGCAAATGGAGCATGGCAATGCCATCACAAAAAACAAATGCCAATAACCATGGGCTTGTCATCTATGCCATTTGTGCAAACTGGATTTATTTGAATGGCATATGCATAATTACTACAATGAGATTGCAAATATGCAATATGGGTGATCTCATGCATAGCATATGACAAGTCAAGCGGGTTGTCAAACATGATGTGACCAATAGAGTTTTCACATGGTATCCTATGGAGTATAGCATCACAACTAGGTAAGTCGACATGCTCATCTTAATATTCATCATAAATAGGGGGCACATCTAAGCATGAAGAAGACATAGCATGTCAAGTATCCATAAGGTGATCAACATCATGCAAGAAATCAATGTAAACATAGTCCACTAGTGGGAAAAGATCATCACCTTCACCTATTTTATGTTCCTCATTCCACTCATGTGGTGTAGGTGAGGTGGGAGAAACCAACTCGTGGTCATCATCATGATGGAACCATGTGGGGGGTGCATCATCATCCACCATGGCCATCGTCATTCCTGTTGGTGGGATGTACTCGTCGAGGGTAGGCGAGTCGTCGTGTAGGATACCTTGCACCCAAGAAGAATACACAATAGGAGTAGAGGTTAAGTTGTTAGAAATCATAGTGGTCTCACATGCCATCTCAACTACCTTACTCACTAAGTGGTGTAGCTCACTCACTCCCTCTAGGATGCTCTCACTCATATGGTTGGTTGAGTCACTCAATAGGTGGTGATGGCTCTAAACCTCGCATAGGCATTGTGGCAACTCATCATATATGGGACTAGTGGTGGTCACTCTCATCCTCTCATAGGAAATGCACTCAATTTCACATATGGTGGAGTCACTCATGTCACTCATGTGGTGGTGGCTCTCTGATACGTCCATTTTGCATCATGCTTTTGGATTGATATTTATTGCATTATGGGCTGTTATTATGCATTTTGCTACAATACTTATGCCTATTCTCTCTTATTTTACAAGGTTTACATGAAGAGAGAGAATGCTGGCAGTTGGAATTCCGGACTGGAAAAGGAGCAAATCTGAGATACCTATTCTGCACAACTCCAAAAGTCCTAAAAATCTATGGAGAATTATTTTGGAATATATAAAAAATATTGGGCGAAAGAAATACGTCAGGGGGCCCACCAGACAGCCACAAGCTTGGGGGGCGCGCCCTACCCCCATGGGCGCGCCCCTATGGCTTGTGGCCCACCCGACAGCCCTACGGTGCCCATCTTATGCTATATGGAGGGTTTTGACCTGAAAAATAAATCATAACAGAGCTTTCAGGGTGAAGCGCCACCGTCTCGAGGCGGAACTTGGGCAGAACCAATCTAGGGCTCCGGCGGAGCTACTCTGTCGGGGAAACTTACCTCCGGGAGGGGGAAATCGAAGCCATCATCATCACCAACGATCCTCTCATCAAGAGGGGGTCAATATCCATCAACATCTTCACCAGTACCATCTCCTCTCCAATCCCTATTTCAGCTCTTGTATCCGATCTTTGTCTCAAAACCTTAGATTGGTACGTGTGGGTTGCTAGTAGTGTTGATTACTCCTTGTAGTTGATGCTAGTTGGTTTACTTGGTGGAAGATCATATGTTTAGATCCTTGATCATCATTAATACTCCTCTGATTATGAACATGAATATGCTTTGTGAGTAGTTACGTTTGTTCCTGAGGACATGGGATAAGTCTTGTTATAAGTAATCATGTGAATTTGGTATTCGTTCGATATATTGATGAGATGTATGTTGTCTCTCCTCTAGTGGTTTTATGTGAACATAGACTACATGGCACTTCACCATTGTTTGGGCCTAGAGGAGGCATTGGGAAGTAATAAGTAGATGATGGGTTGCTAGAGTGACAGAAGCTTAAACCCTAGTTTATGTGTTGCTTCGTAAGGGGCTGATTTGGATCCACATGTTTCATGCTATGGTTAGATTTCTCTTAATTCTTCTTTAGTAGTTGCGGATGCTTGCGAGAGGGGTTAATCATAAGTGGGAGGTTTGTCCAATTAAGGGCAGCACCCAAGCACCGGTCCACCCACATATCAAATTATCAAAGTAACGAACGCGAATCATATGAGCATGATGAAAACTAGCTTGACAGAAATTCCCATGTGTCCTCGGGAGCGCTTTGCTTTATATAAGAGTTTGTCCAGGCTTGTCCTTTGCTATAAAAAGGATTGGACCACCTTGCTGCACCTTTGTTACACTTGTTACTTGCGACCCACTATGAATTATCTTATCACAAAACTATCTGTTACCCATAATTTTAGTTCTTGCAGAGAATACCTTACTGAGAACCGCTTGTCATTTCCTTCTGCTCCTCGTTGGGTTCAACACTCTTACTTATCGAAAGGACTATGATAGATCCCCTATACTTGTGGGTCATCAGGACTCTTTTCTGGCGCCGTTGCCCAGGAGTTAAGCGCCTTTGGTAAGTGGAATCTGGTAAGGAAAAATTTATATAGTGTGCTGAAATTTACTGTCACTTATTACTATGTAAAGTAATCATTTGAGGGGCTTGTTTGGGGTATCTTCACCTCAACTGGAAACACAAAGAGTTGTCCCTCAACCTAATGATCGTGCTAAAAATATTTATTGTGAAATTCCTTCGGGTATGATAGAGAAACTGCTCGCTAATCCTTATGCAGGAGATGGAACACTGCATCCTGATTTGCGTCTAATCTATGTGGATGAAGTTTGTGGATTATTTAAGCTTGCAGGTTTGCCTAAGGATCATGTCAATACGAAGGTCTTTCCTTTATATTTGAAGGAGAAGGCATTGACATGGTATAGGCTATGTGATGATATTGGATCATGGAGCTACAACCAATTGAAAATGGAATTTCATCAGAAGTTCCATCCTATGCATCTAGTTCATAATGATCGGAATTATATTTATAATTTTTGGCCTCGTGAAGGAGAAAGAATCGCTCAAGCTTGGGGGAGGCTTAAGTCAATGTTATATTCATGCCCCAATCATGAGCTCTTGAGAGAAATTATTATTCAGAATTTTCATGCTCGGCTTTCTCGTAATGATCAATCCATGGTCGATAGTTCTTGTGCTCGTTCCTATATGAAGAAGGATATTGACTTAAAATGAGATTTATTGGAAAGAATTAAATGCAACTCTGAAGATTGGGAACTCGAGAAGGTAAGGAGTTAGGTATGAACCTCAAGTTTGATTGTGTTAAATCCTTCGTAGACATCGATGCTTTTCGTGAATTTAGCACTAAATATGGACTTGACTCTGAGATAGTAGCTTCTTTCTATGAATATTTTGCTGCTCATGTTGATGTCCCTAAGGAGAAGTGGTTTAAATATCATCCTCCCATTGAAGTGAAAGTAGTTGAACCCGTTAAAGTTGAAGAGGAAACTATTACTTATAATGTTGATCCTGTTATTCCTGTTGCTTATATTAAGAAACCACCTTTCCCCATTAGAATAAAGGAACATGCTAAAGCTTCAACTGTGGTTCGTAAGAACTGCGGTAGAACACCTACACCCTCTGAACAAATTAAAGTTGAACCTAGTATTTCTATGCTTAAAGATCTCTTGGTTGATAATATTGATGGGCATGTTATTCATTTTTGTGATGAAGCTGCTAGAATTGCTAGGCCTAATACTAACAGTAAACATAGACCAGTTGTTGGCGTGCCTGTTGTTTCTATTAAAATAGGAGATCATTGTTATCATGGCTTGTGTGATATGGGTGCTAGCGTGAGTGCAATTCACTTTTCCTTATACGAAGAAATTATGCATGATATTGCACCAGTTGAAATTGAGGAAATTGATGTTACTATTAAGCTTGCCAATAGAGATACTATTGTACCAATTGGGATTGTGAGAGATGTTGAAGTCTTGTGTGGGAAAATAAAGTAGCCTACTGATTTTCTTGTTCTTGGTTCCCCACAAGATGATTTTTGTCCCATTATATTTGGCAGACCCTTCTTGAATACTGTTAATGCTAGGATTGATTGTGAGAAAGAAACAATTACTATGAGTTTTGGGGATGTGTCTCATGAGTTATATTTCTCTAAATTTCATAGACAACCCCATGACAAAGAATTGCCTATTAGATATGAAATTATTGGTCTTGCTTCTATTGCCGTGCCTCCTACTGATCCTTCAGAACAATATTTGCTAGACTATGAAAATAATATGCATATGAATGAGAGGAATGAAATAGATAAAATTTTCTTTGATCAATGACCTATTTTGAAACACAATCTACCGGTTGAAATACTTGGGGATCCTCCTCCACCCAAGGGTGATCCCGTGTTTGAGCTTAAACAATTACCCGATACTTTGAAATATGCTTATCTCGATGAAAAGGAGTTATATCCTATTATTATTAGTGCTAACCTTTCAGAGCATGAAGAAAAGAGATTATTGAAAACTCTGAGGAAGCACCATGCTGCTATTGGATATACTCTTGATAATCTTAGGGGTATTAGTCCCACTTTATGTCAGCATAAAATTAATACGGAGCCTGATGCCAAACCAGTTGTTGATCACCAATGACGGTTGAATCCTAAGATGAAAGAGGTGGTAAGAAAAGAAATACTAAAGCTTCTGGAGGTAGGTATAATTTATCCTGTTGCTGATAGTAGATGGGTTAGTCCCATTCATTGTGTCCCTAAGAAAGGAGGTATCACCGTTGTTCCTAATGATTAAAATGAATTGATACCGCAAAGAATTGTTACAGGTTATAGAATGGAATTGATTTTAGGAAATTAAATAAAGCTACTAAGAAAGATCATTACCCTCTACCTTTTATTGATCAAATGCTAGAAATATTATCCAAACATACTCATTTTTTCTTTCTAGACGGTTACTCTGGTTTCTCTCAAATACCTGTGTTAAAAGAGGATCAAGAAAAAAACCACTTTTACTTGCCTTTTCGGTACCTTTGCTTATAGACGTATGCCTTTTGGTTTATGCAATGCACCTGCTACCTTTCAAAGATGTATGATGGCTATATTCTCTGACTTTTGTGAAAAGATTCTTGAGGTTTTCATGGATGATTTTTCCATTTACGGAACTTCCTTTGATGATTTCTTGAGCAACCTTGATCGAGTTTTGCAGAGATGCAAAGAAACTAATCTTGTCTTGAATTGGGAGAAGTGCCACCTTATGGTTAATGAAGGCATTATCTTGGGGCACAAAATCTCCGAAAGAGGTATTGAAGTTGATAAAGCTAAAGTGGACGCTATTGAAAAAATGTCGTGTCCTACGGATATGAGAGGTATAAGAAGCTTCCTTGGTCATGATGGTTTCTATAGGAGGTTTATTAAAGATATCTCTAAGATTTCTAGGCCTCTCACTAATATTTTACAAAAAGATGTTCCATTCGTTTTTTATGATGATTGTGTAGAAGCATTTGAAATCCTAAAGAATGCTTTGATTTCTGCACCTATTGTTTAACCACCTGATTGGAACCTACCCTTTGAAATTATGTGTGATGCTAGTGATTATGCTGTTGGTGTTGTTCTAGGACAAAGAGGTGATAAGAAATTAAATGTTATCCATTATGATAGTAAAACTCTAGAAAATGCTCAAAGAAACTATGCTACTACTGAAAAGGAATTTTTAGCAATCATGATTTCTGGTGATAAGTTTAGACCTTATATTGTTGATTCCAAAGTAACTGTTCACACCGATCATGCTGCTATTAAGTACCTTATGGAAAAGAAAGATGCTAAACCTAGACTTATTAGATGGGTTCTTCTGCTACAAGAATTTGATCTGCATATTATTGATAGAAAGGGTGCTGATAACCCCTTAGAAGATAACTTGTCTAGGTTAAAAAATGTTCTTGATGACCCACTACCTATTGATGATAGCTTTCGTGACCCAACACGACACGACTCTAAGCATAGTAGGCATAGTAAGTAAGCATGCGTGTATGAGTAAGCACAACAAGGCTCAAATAGTTGCTACTCATGCTAAGTGGTTTCAACTATTTACTGTGGCAAAGACAGGTCATGCAAAGGAATGGGTTCAACTACCGATGACATGCAACAGTTGAATCGTTGTTGTCCTAATGCAGTAAAAGAGAGCAGGAGCGAGAGAGTGGGTTCATATCAATATGCTCAAGGGTTTTTTGCTTGCCTAACAGTTCTGAAGATATCACTTTTCTTCATCGGTGTCAACGTTCACATCGTCGGAACCATCGTCTACCAAGAGGGAACAAGCACCGGCAAACAGGAAGAAAGAACTCATTCAATGCAATGCAACAATCATGATGTATGACATGGCATGTTAAGGTACTGAATTGATCTGGAGGAATAATTGTCCAAGTTAATTGAAGTGGAATTCAAACAAGTTTGAATTCCTACTCCAAATGATATTTCATATATTGCCCTAATCATAAAATGTCCTACTTGGTGATGTTAACTTCTTCAAACATGCATGATCATGGCATAAACAGATTCATTGGATTTTTTTGATCATTTTTCATATATAAATTATTTTCATCTGAGCTATAGATTATTTTCTATGATTTTTAGAAGTTTAGAGCATTTTCTGGAATTATTTTTATTACTGAAAATATTTATTGCATCATGCTGAGATCATGCCTACGTCAGCAGGTCAAGTAGACCGGGTCCAGGTCAAACCTGGCCACCGGGGCCCACTGGTATGTGACCCAGGTCTAATCCCCGGTCAAACCAGAGGCTAATCGAGCTTTGACCCCCCCTGTGGGGCCCTCTGGTCAGCGGCTGCGGCCTAATTAAGCAGAGGGAATTAGGGCGCTAATGGTCGGCCACGTCATCGCTGGCCAGAGCTTCGTCGGCGGCGACCAGAACCGTGGCGAAAGTTTGCCGGAACTTTGCTACGGGGCTCGGTTTGCGACGCGGTTTGTTCCTACGGCGAGCTGGAGATGCGCCTTATCTACTGGTGCCCATAGTTGGTCACGGGACACCAGTAGCAATGCCGGCGATGTGCTTTGCGGCGGCCGAGGTTCGGTCGTGTGCGGGCACGGGGCTACGGAGCGCAAGGAAGCACGGGAAGAGGGGGAAAATGGAGCAGGGCTCACTATGGGGCTCCTGGAGGTCACGACGAGCTCGGGGAAGCACTGGGCGGAGCGAATCGCGGCGAGGTCCGGCGGCCACCATGGCGAGCAGAGGGAGGGAGAGGAGCAAGGGAGAGGGAAGAGAGCGAGGGAGAGAGGCATGCACGGGAGGGGGTTTAGGGGGGCCGTGGCGCTCTCTGCGCGAAGGAGGGAGACATGCAGGTAGGCAGGAAGTGGAGGCCGGCGCTCGGCGAGCTGCCACGCCTCTGCCTACTGTCGAGGGGGAAGACGACAGGGAGAGGGGCTGGGCTGGGCCAACTCTTCTCCTGGACTGGCCAGGTAAGCTCCCTTTTCTCTTTTTTTAGCTTCTGTTTTCTTTTATTCTGACAATCTTCTTTTATTTTTGTGAGCCCAAGATACCTAGCACATTAATGCCCAATATTTTATTAAATATAGTCTGATTATAATCATATTTCCACAAAAAGGTTTGGCCATTTTTGGACAACTAACATATTTATAATGCTTTATTAATTGATTTCAGGAGCTTTCTTATTTTATTTAACTTATCAAAATAGTTGTTAAATTATAGTTCACCCTTGATATGTTGTTGCCAACATTTATCAGAGAGGGGGAACATTTTTGAGGAGCATTTTGAAATCATTGTAAATTCAGTTGTTGGAATTTGGTTTATTTAATGAGGTGCTAGGGTTTGACAATCCCCATTTCAAGTTCATTTGAAAATAAACATGATGCCATGATGCAACTAATACAAGCAATTTCTAGGGCTGTGATATCTCACCCCCACTAAACAAGAATCTCGTCCCGAGATTCAGGCGTAGGCTATGAGGACAAAGGGGACACAACTACCACAAGCTTCACGATCCCATTGCTCTCCTTGAAGATGTTGATTCATTGCATCATGCCGCTCTTGACATCTTTGCCTTCGGGATCTTCATCCAAAAGAAGACAACAGGGATAGAAAGCTCTACAAGATTCTATCTTCTCGAAGATCGAGCAACTCATGATCAACTCATAGAATGAGATGTGATAACATCTCTTGAGCTGAGACACAAAACACACATCAAGATCAAAGAATGAGATAGATGACAGAGGTTCAATTGGTAGGCAACAAGTCCACGCTAAGGGAGATGGTGAAAAAGGTTTGAAAGTAGCGAGGGGTTAGTTGCCATAATACCATATCGGGCACCTAGGGGAAGGTGACTCGTAAGATTATCCCTTAAGTGGCAAAAAGAATTACTTTTGATACAGAGATCTTTGAAACTCTTCATACCAGCCTAAGGCAATTCACAACGACCATTTGAAGGAATTCGAAAGAATGGCATACTCAGATCAGAATGGGAGCTAGGGCTATAAAACAACTCGGCAATGGAGGGAACATTCCAATTAATACCAAGAGTATAACCCAGTGTCTGAGTGTGCTCTCAAGAACTTGAGAATCTCCATATTCATCAAGGTTTTACCAACATCCGTGCCAAGGATCCTAGCAACACCTCATTCTACCATGATGAACGATGATGGAGGATGCAGATGCAAAGGAAGACAACACTTTCTCAGATTTCATCTTAGCTATACCAAGGGAGCAAAATCTGGATGATCGACCGAGAGACATTTAGCACTCCGCTTCTAATGTTCTCCTTGATGAATAGCGTAACCCAATTATAATTCAGGTTTTGTCACTAGAGCATCAAATAAAGGTCGGACTTCGGGATCTCAAAGGGGGTCCATGAAGAATAACTTCTAGAGCAAGTCATACAAGGTCCTCAGGGGAAGGTGGCGAAGTTGCTGATACAAGATATTGTAATAGTAGGACTTTCGGATAGGTATGTTGGCCACAACATCCCTTTATCGGTTATAGAGAGACCATTTTTATAATTTTTGGGAAATGTTCCAACCATCATATCTGCCTGAGATTCATATATGGTTGGTGTCAGGGTATTCCAGACTCAGCATGTCTGAAAGTGAAAAGTTGCAACACAAATCGAAAAGATGACGTTGCGAGATTCTAGGGAAATGAACTACGGAAGCCAACTCCAAAACATGAGCTGGATTGCAAGACACATGTGAACACACTGTCCAAGACAATTTTGGCCACATGGAAATCTTACAACAAACACTACCGAGTTCGGTTTAGGAACCATCATTGCGGATAACGAAGTCGGGTGCAAGTCCGTCTGGTACCTTCAGGAGTAGCACTTAACTTCTTTTCCTTAAACAATTCAATCAGCGGCTTAGTGTGCTAGGGATTGCATGTGGAATGGAGATGATCAGTCTACCAAACCATAGAATACTTTGCACGTGCATGACTGACTTGGGATGATTCCAATGAAAACAAAATGACCTTTCTCAAGTTCATGGTGGCAACTTGCACCATATTCACATGAATCAAGAGTAAGTCACTTCTTACACCACACATATACTTCATGTATGGAACACGAAGATATGCCTACAAAGTTTCCAACACTAGCTTCATGTTCTTCATGAGTCGTGGAAGAGATGAAAATGTTGTCAATGGGCTGAACAACAATTCATCAAAATACCCATATAGATGGAACTTCACAACTATGAGAACAGGGTGATAGCATTGGTCAGACCGAAAGATATAACGGTGTATGTTCGAGGATACATCCACGAGTAAGACAACATTAGGAAAATCTTTGGTTCCGATTTTGACTTGACGATAGCCCATATTCAAATCAATGGTTGTACAAGATGATAGGTGCATCGATTGGTCACAAAGATCAATCAATCAAGATATCATCTTTCTTCTACACATCCAAGCACAAAAACACAAGATATCCCTTTGTATGAACTAAGTCAGACAAAGCTTTTATCTCCCAACTCTCCAAGTTGTTGTTTAGCTTAACTGACTAATTCGGGGTATCCAACACAGATTCTTGGAGACGGGATGGTTTATAGTAAAACCATCTTAATCACAAACTCAACATAACAGTCAAGGAACACCTTGGCAATACTTCCGAGAAGATATTCGGAAAATCACGATCCACCAATATGTTATCAAGCTCGAGAACAATCTTGCTTTTCAAGACAAGATGATATGATCAATATAGCAAAAGATTGATACAATCTTATAACCTATTGATCGAAAAGTGCACCATGGAAAATGGACTAGGTAGCACGATCAATCTTAGTATGGAAATTCAATGACCGTCACACCAAGAGTGAGAGTATTGTCCATTAACTACCAAGCAACATCATTGCTAGGAGTATTGATTGCACACATCATGATTCACTTGTCGGTATCCTGGTTACAACAACACGGAGACCGAGGGATGAATGATGATGGCTAGAAGTATCACTGCATCAAGATTTCATAAAAGGGAGTGTAGTTCTCATGATAATCTTGACATAAAGAGGGTAATACTTCAAGGAAGAACAGAGCAAAAGCTAGATTGACATTTTGATCTGCATAATACAACTACTTCGTCCCAATCCGAGAAATGGATGAGGTACGGGAGTTTTCTTCTACTAGTCATTCTAGAATAGAATGGCTTGACAGACCACAAGAATAGTCGACATCGACAAGACAATGCATGACATACTCTTGACTATCCATGATAGATAAAGGTAAGAATACAATTGAAGAAGGGCAACTCAAGAGAACCTGATTTTTTTCTAAGTTGTATATGCATGGATTGAATATGTTGAACAGAGTTCAACATGTTTCTTCCAGATAATCCGGGCAGAAATGAGGAATTGGCAGAGTCACAACTATGGGATGGAGAACTCATCAAAAGCGCTCATGTGGTGATCTTTCGTTCACAACGAACTTCTGCCATAACTGATTCATGGTATTGGAAGAATGATATACCACAAACCTTGAGGACTATTACAAGGTTACTAATATCCTAAAGGAACGAGCAAATACTATCAACGGAAATGAGCAGAATGATCCTTGGGTTCAAGAACCCAGATACAGAATACCTGTTGACTAAGTAGCATCACAACATGCTTTTGATAATGATGGCCAGAATTATCACACTGGAAACAAAAGACACCACTAGACTATTGGGTGGTCTACTAAAACAATAAGGTTTCCTAAACACCTTCATCAAACATGTCGAGGTAATAAAGTACCTCAACTTAACAATTAGTGTGCTTTGTCTGGCCTGAAAGACATTGACTCCAGATGAAAGAGTTTTGCAATTGCATCAGATAATTTAGAAACCTTGGATAACTCGGATAGCATAACGGCTGTACAGGCATGAAACATGAGGCAACCGGCACAACAAAACCGATAGCATGACAAAGAATTCTTATAGAGGCATAGATCCAGAAAGACAACATCTTTCCTACAGGTCTCCAACATAGTAACTCGTCATCCTAATAGATAGATAAGAAGGCCTAGTTCTTAATCCCCGTTAAATAAAGAAGAGGGTGACTCAGAATTAGAATGTCATAAGGAAAGGAGTAAAAAGAGTCTTACGTTCCCTTCCACAATCAATTCCCTTATATAACTAAAGTAGTTCTAGACTCAACATCGACCAGTTTGGCTTGGTAATCCTACATGCGGTCAAGCTCTGATACCAAAGTTGTCGGGACCCCGATCCTAAGTCGTATGAATCCAGACCGTAACATATCACATCACTTTGCGGCCTCACGCATGGTAACTCCACGACTGCAGCCTTAACTTGGCCAGGACCGTTTGCGTATTTTGGCTCACGTATGTGAACATGCCGCTGGCAATCACACAACAGAGAACCCGGGCCGACATGACTAGTCATACAACCCAAGTGGTACATCCGTACGGAAACAGGCATACATAACCCAACAATGCAGGTGTCGATCTCAAGCGTGTGTAGACGAGTTATAGCAAGCTACAAGGTCTCCATTACGCCGTGGGACATTAATGTCATCACTACACGTAGATGAGTCGTAGCAGACTACAGGGACTCCATTACACAGCGAGACATTTCCTTGAAGGGACAGACACAACAGAAAACAAGGATACATGCCGGTCAATCAATGTGTCCGGAGCAGTAGCAAGCTACCAAGGCTTGGTGGAAGCACAAAGAGGCAGTTCCCCGTAAAGAGTACTACTAAAGGCACACAACTAGGTGTTGGATCCCATACATACCGTTGCACGTCACACGTACGCACGACATGCCCGATATGCATAGATACAACCATGGCATCACAACATAACCATACAACATTACAACATTTATTTAGAAGGCTCGAAAGAGCCAATACAATAAGATGTTACAAACAGGGGTCACAAGACCCAACATTCAGAGCATTCAAACAAGCAAGTGGAAATTAAACACGTATGAGTATAGACATCTACAAAAGTGGCCGAAAGAGCCTGAAAAGCTACAACGACCCTACCATAGGAACCAGACCTCTGTCTGGGATTCCCAAGCTAATCCGGTCAACATCGAACTTCACGTCATAAAACCACTAATGAGACTGATGTCTCCTCTGCAAAAACATAAATTAAGCAAACGTGAGTACAAGAGTACTCAGCAAGACTTACATCAGAACTATCTACATATGCATCAGTATCAATGAAGGGGGTTGTGCAGTTTAATGCAGCAAGCCAGCTTTGACTCTTAGCTAACCTATACTACAACTACAAGTGCTTTCTTTGAGGTGGGATAGCGCACACGAGTCCACATATTCACCAAACAATACACCACTATGGATCCACTCTCGTCTCCCTACGAAAAGGCCATCCATGGCAGTCACGCTTATCTTGCGTATTATAAAAGTATCCACTTCAAGTTTTCTATGAACCACATAAGTTCTCCAAGTAGTCCATATCGGAGGACGCAGCTATTCGAACAGATTATTTCACCCTGCAGGGGTATACTTCTTCACACACGCTCCCGCCACTTATCGCCATGTGCACGAAAAAGGGCACCTCGGCAACCTTCAAGCGGAAGCCCAGCGAGGGAGTCGGCCACGACCGTCAATCACACAAGACCCTAGTCCAGGTTTATCACCTATTTGAGACTGAACCCGCACGGAAGTCCGGCCGAAGTTTCCGCTACGGCCTCAAACGATGTGCGCAGGGTTCCCAAGCCCACCGTTCGGGTGCCACTTGGTACACCGTGCCACTGTGCCTGTACCGCATCATAGTCCACCCCGTCGGCAGCACTATACACGGCCGCCAACACTTTTCCTACAAACACCAGAAACTAGTTGCAACTCCTGGACAGAGATCTAGGCGATTAATAAGTCGAGAGGGTCAATTAAGTATCCCAGTGTGCGGTAGTATCTTGTCTTGGATAACATACACATAACTCAGTTCTTAAGTTCGGTCCCAATGAGACAATCCGCCATGTACTCCTACATGACCTCTCATCGCTACCTTTACCAAATCGTGTTCACACACTTAGCTCTCACACCGTAGAATATGAACACTGCCATTCCGATTCATCGCCCAGATGGATCAGACCCAACACGCCACGACTCTAAGCATAGCAGGCATAGTAAAAGAGAGCAGGAGCGAGAGAGTGGGTTCATATCAATATGCTCAAGGGTTTTTTGCTTGCCTGACAGTTCTGAAGATATCACTTTTCTTCATCGATGTCAACGTTCACATCGTCGGAACCATCGTCTATCGAGAGGGAACAAGCACCGGCAAACAGGAAGAAAGAACTCATTCAATGCAATGCAACAATCATGATGTATGACATGGCATGTTAAGGTACTGAATTGATCTGGAGGAATAATTGTCCAAGTTAATTGAAGTGGAATTCAAACAAGTTTGAATTCCTACTCCAAATGATATTTCATATATTGCCCTAATCATAAAATGTCCTACTTGGTGATGTTAACTTGTTCAAACATGCATGATCATGGCATAAACAGATTCATTGGATTTTTCTGATCATTTTTCATATATAAATTATTTTCATCTGAGCTATAGATTATTTTCTATGATTTTTAGAAGTTTAGAGCATTTTCTGGAATTATTTTTATTACAGAAAATATTTATTGCATCATGCTGAGATCATGCCTACGTCAGCAGGTCAACTAGACCGGGTCCAGGTCAAACCTGGCCACTGGGGCCCACTGGTCAGTGACCCAGGTCTAATCCCCGGTCAAACCGGAGGCTAATCGAGCTTTGACCCCCTGTGGGGCCCTCTGGTCAGCGGCTACGGTCTAATTAAGCGGAGGGAATTAGGGCGCTAATGGTCGGCCACGTCATCGCCGGCCGGAGCTTCGCCGGCGGCGACCAGAACCATGGCGGAAGTTCGCCGGAACTTTGCTACGGGGCTTGGTTTGAGACGCGGTTTGGTCCTACGGCGAGCTGGAGATGCGCCTTATCTACTTGTGCCCACCGTTGGTCACGGGACGCCGGTAACAACGCCGTTGACGTGCTTTGCGGCGGCCGGGGTTTGGTCGCGTGCGGGCACGGGGCTACGGAGCGCAAGGAAGCACGGGAAGAGGGGGAAAATGGAGCGGTGCTCACTGTGGGGCTCCTGGAGGTCACGATGAGCTCGGGGAAGCACCGGGTGGAGCGAATCGCGGCAAGGTCCGGCGGCCACCATGGCAAGCAGAGGGAGGGAGAGGAGCAGGGGAGAGGGAAGAGAGCGAGGGAGAGAGGCGTGCACGGGAGGGGGTCTAGGGGGGCCGTGGTGCTCTCTGCGCGAAGGAGGGAGACACGCAGGGAGGCAGGAGGTGGAGGCCGGCGCTCGGCGAGCTGCCACGCCTCTGCCTACTGGCGAGGGGGAAGACGACAGGGAGAGGGGCTGGGCTAGGCCAACTCCTCTCCTGGGCTGGCCAGGTAAGCTCCCTTCTCTCTTTTTTTTGCTTCTGTTTTCTTCTATTCTCACAATCTTCTTTTATTTTTGTGAGGCGAAGATACCTAGCACATTAATGCCCAATATTTTATTAAATATAGTCTGATTATAATCAAATTTCCACAAAAAGGTTTGGGCATTTTTGGACAACTAAGATATTTATAATGCTTTATTAATTGATTTCAAAAGCTATCTTATTTTATTTAACTTATCAAAATAGTTGTTAAATTATAGTTCACCCCTGATATGTTGTTGCCAACATTTATCAGAGAGGGGGAACATTTTTGGGGAGCATTTTGAAATCATTGTAAATTCAGTTGTTGGAATTTGGTTTATTTAATGAGGTGCTAGGGTTTGACAATCCCCATTTCAAGTTCATTTGAAAATAAACATGATGCCATGATGCAACTAATACAAGCAATTTCCAGGGCTGTGACAGCATCCAACTATAAAAGCACATGATAACCTCTGCTTCCCTCTACGAAGGGCCTATCTGTTACTTTTATTTTATAGTACTTACCTATATGCAAGAGTCGTCTTGATCTTCATCACTTTCCTTACTTCGCCTTTATCTCTTTGCAAGCGTCATGTGTTGGGGAATGATCTGTTGGGGAACGTTGCATGGGAAACAAAGATTTTCCTACGCACACACAAGATCTATCCATGGTGATGAGCATCTACGAGAGGGAGAATGAATCTACATACCCTTGTAGATCGCTAAGCGGGAAGCGTTAAGAAAGGCGGTTGATGTAGTCGAACGTCTTCCCGATCCAAATCGCCGAGCGTCCCGCGATCCCATCACGACCCGTCTCGCGATCCAATCATGATCCGTCCTGCGATCCCATCACAATTCATCCCACGATCCAATCACGAATCATCTCGCGATCTTGATCACGTAGATGAGTTCTCCAGCAGCGTGACGGTGTTGCGGCGATGGTGGTGGAGCTATTCCACCAGGGCTTCGCCTAAGCACCGTTGAAACCAATGTAGAGGAGAAACTACGATCTAGAGAAGAGGGCAGCACGTGGCTGGTTTTGTGTGTCTCAAAACCCTCAAAACCTCTAGTATATATAGGAGGAGGGAGGGAGGAGGCTTGGCGCACAAGGGGCCAGACCTTGGCCTTGCGCAAGGAGGAGAGGAGGAGTCCTCCTCCAATCCTAGTAGGACTAGGACTCCTCCTTCCCACTTGGAAACTCTTTCCACCTTGGCTTTTTTACCTTCTCCTTCCATTCCAGCCGCATGGGACTCTAGTGGGACTTATGCCAGCACACTAAGGGCTGGTATACCTCTTCCTACAGCCCATGTAGCCTCTTGGGTTGAAATACCCCTCCCGATGGTCCCCCAGCACCCTCCCGACACTCCCGGTACACTACCGATGAGCCCGAAACTTTTCCCGTGACCAAAACAGGACTTGCTATATATCAATCTTTACCTCCGAACCACTCTGGAGCTCCTCGTGATGTCCGGGATCTCATCCGGGACTCCGAACAACCTTCGGTCACCACCATACATAACTCTATACTACCGAAACGTTACCGAACATTAAGCTTGCAGACCCTACGGGTTGGAGAACTATGTAGACATGACCGAGACACCTCTACGGGCAATAACCAATAGCAGGACTTGGATGCCCATATTGGTTCCTACATATTCTACGAAGATCTTTATCGGTCGAAAGTCTATGTCAAGGATTCAGTTAATCCCGTATGTTGTTCCCTTTGTTCTTTGGTATGTTACTTGCCCGAGATTTGATCGTCGATATCTCCATACCTAGTTCAACCTCGTTACTGGCAAGTCTCTTTATTCGTTCTATAATACAAGACTCATGGCTAACATTTAGTCACATTGCTTGCAAGGCTTATTGTGATGTTTTATTACCGAGTGGGCCCTGAGATACCTCTCTGTCACACGGAGCAACAAATCCCAGTCTTGATCCATGCCAACCCAACAGACACCCTCGGAGATACCTGTAGAGCACCTTTATAGTCACCCAGTTATGTTGCGACGTTTGATACACATAAGGTACTCCTCTGGTGTCAGTGAGTTGCATGATCTCATGGTCATAGGAACAGATACTTGACATGCAGAAAACATTAGCAATAAACTGACATGATCATATGCGACGTTTATAGTTTGGGTCTTGTCCATCACATCACTCTCCTAATGATGCGATCACGTTATCAAATGACATCTCATGTCCATGGCTAGGAAACCTTAACCATCTTTGATAAACAAGCTAGTCCATCAGAGGCATACTAGGGACATGGTGTTGTCTATGTATCCACACATGTATCTAAGTTTCCGATCAATACAATTCTACCATGGATAATAAACGGTTATCATGAACAAGGAAATATGATAATAACCAATTTATTATTGCCTCCAGGGCATATTTCCAATAGTCTCCCACTTGCACTAGAGTCAATAATCTAGTCCACATCACCATGTGATTCGCATGGTTATGAATCTGACACCCAATGAGTTTTGGGGCTCGATCATGCTTTGCATGTGAGAGAGGTCTTTTAGTCAACGGGTCTGCGATATTCAGATTCATGTGTACTTTGCAAATCTCTATGTCATACTGTAAATACTGCTACCATGCTCCACTTGGAGCTATTCCAAATGGCTACACCACTATACGCATCCGGATTGCTACTAAGAGTCATCCGGATCGGTGTTAAAGCTTGCATCAACGTAACCCTTTACGACGAACTCTTTATCACCTCCATAATCGAGAAATGTTTCCTTAGTCCTCTTGTTACGAAGGATAATCTTGACCGTTGTCTCGTGAATCACTCCTGGATCACTCTTGTACCCCTTGACAGACTCATGGCAAGGCACACACACATGCGGTACACAACATTGCATACTATATAGATCCTATGGAGAAAGCATGGGGGACGACCTTCGTCTTTTCTCTTTCTTCTGCCATGGTCGAGCTTTGATTCTCACTCAACTTCACACCTTAAAAATCAAGCAAGAACTCTTTCTTTGACTGATCCATTTTGAACTCTTTCAAAATCTTGTCAAGGTATGTACTCATTGAAAGTCTCATCAGGCATCTTGATATATCTCTATAGATCTCGATGCCCAACAATTAAGTAGCTTTATCCTAGGTCTTCCTTTGAAAAACTCTTTTCAAACAAGCCTTTATGCTTTCCAGAAATTCTACATCATTTCCAATCAACAATATGTCAACCACATATACTTATCAGAAATTCTATAGTGCTCCCACTCACTTTCTTCTAAATACAGGTTTCTCGTCAACTTAGTATAAACCCAAAAACTTCGATCACCTCATCAAAGCGCATATTCCAACTCCGAGATGCTTGCTCTAGTCCATAGAAGGATCACTAGAGCTTGCACAACTTTTAGCATCCTTAGGACTGGCAAAACCTTCTGGTTGTATCAGATACAACCTTTCCTCAAGTAAACCGTTAAGGAAATGATGTTTTGACATCCATCTGCCAGATTTCATAATTGAAAAATGCAGCAACTACTAACATAATTCCAACAGACTTTAGCATCGCTACGAGTGAGAAAATCTAATCGTAGTCAAATCCTTGAACTTGGCGGAAAGTTCTTTGCAACAAGTCGAGCTTTATAAATGGTGAAATTTACCATCAGCGTCTGTCTTCATCTTAAAGGTCCATTTGTACTCAATGACCCGCCGTCCAACGAGCAGGTCTACCAAAGTCTATACTTGGTTTTCATACATGGATCCTTTCTCGGATTTCATGGCCTCTAACCATTTGTTGGAATACGGGCCCATCATCACTTCTCCATAGTTCGTAGGTTCATCGTTGTCCAACAACATGACCTCCAAGATAGGGCTGTCGTACCATTCAGGACCAGTACGCGTCCTTGTCGACCTACGAGGTTCGATAGTAACATAATCTGAAGCTTCACGATCATCATCATTTACATCTTTCTGTGCTGCGCTACTCTCTGGTTGAAACAAAGGTTCAATAACCTCATCAAGTTCTATCTTCCTTCCACTCAATTCAATTCAATCTAGAGAAACTCTTTCTCGAGAGAGGACCCGTTTTAGCAACAAACACTTTATGCTTGGATCTGAGATAGAAGCTTTACCCAACTGTTCTTAGGGTATCCTATGAAGATGCACTTGTCCGCTTTGGGTTCAATTTCATTAGGTGTAAAACCTTTTTCACATAAGCATCACAGCCCCAACATTAAGAAATCATAGCTTAGGTTTCTATCAAACCATAATTCACACGGTGTCATCTCAACGGATTTAGATGGTGCCCTATTTACAGAGAGTGTAGTTGTCTCTAATGCATAACCCCAAAATGATAGTGGCAAAAACGATAAGAGACATCAGAGTACGCACCATATCTAATAGAGCACGACTATGACGTTTGAACACACCATCACACTATGGTGTTCCAGGGGGCGTGAGTTGTGAAACAACTTTTCACATTGTCTTAAGTTGTATACCAAACTCGTAACTCAGGTATTCACCTCCACGATCATATCATAGACATTTTATCCTCTCGTCATGATGATCTCAAACTTCACTCTGATTCTGCTTGAACTTTTCAAACGATTTAGACTTGCATTTCATTAAGTAAGTATACACTATATCTACTCAAATCATCATTGCAAATAAGAAAATAAAGATATCCACCGCACGCTACAACACTCATTGGACCGTATACATCAACATGCATTATTTCCAATAAGTCACTTGCCCGTTCCATCAAGCAAGAAAACGGGGTTTTAGTCATCTTGAACAAGAGGCATGGTCCGCATGTCTCAACCGATTCAAAAATCGATGACTCCAAAGATCCATCAGCATGGAGTTTCTTCATGCGCTTTACACCAATATGACATTCAGCGACAGTGCCACAAGTATGTGGTACTATCATTATTAACTTTGTATCTTTTGGCATCTATGTTATGGACATGTGTACTACTACAATCAAGATTTAACAAACCATTCATTGGGTGCATGACCATTGAAGGTATTATTCATGTAAATAGAATATCCATTATTCTCTGACTTAAATGAATAATCGTATTGCAATAAACAAGATCTAATCACGTTTATGCTCAACGCAAACACCAAATAACATTTATTTAGGTTCGTCACTCATCCCGTAGGTAGAGAGAGTGTGCAATGTTGATCACATCAACCTTGGAAACATTTCCAACACATATCATCACCTCACCCTTAGCTAGTCTCCTTTATTTTGTAGCTTTTATTTCGAGTTAGTAACATTTAGCAACCAAACCGGTATCCTATACCTAGGTGCTACTAGGAATACTAGTAAGGTACACATTACTAACACGTATATCAAATATACTCCTGTCGACGTTGCGAGCCTTCTTATCTACCAAGTATCTAGGGTTGTTCCGCTTCAGCGACCGCTCTCCTCATAATAGAAGCACTTAGTCTCGGGTTTGGGTTCAACTTTGGGTTGCTTCACTGGAGCAGCAACTGACTTGCCATCCATGAAGTTTCCCTCCTTGCCCTTGCCCTTCTTGAAACTGGTGGTTTTACTAACCATCAACACTTGATGCTCCTTCTTGATTTCTACCTTCGCGGTGTCAAACATCGCAAACAGCTCAGGGATCATTATTTCCATCCCTGGCATTTTATAGTTCATCACCAAGTTCTAGTAGCTTAGTGACAATGACTTGGATAACTATATCAATCACTATCTTATCTGGAAGATCAACTCCCACTTGATTCAAGCGATTGTAGCACCCAGACAATTTGAGCACATGCTCAACGATTGAGCTATTCTCTTTCATCTTGCAGGCAAAGAATCTTGTTGGAGATCTCATATCTCACAACACGGGCATGAGCCTGAGATCCCAATTTTAAAACATCTCATATGTTCCCTGACATTCAAAACGTTTTGGAGCCTCAATTCTAAGCCGTAATGCATGACACACTAAACTATCAAGTAGTCATCAGAACGTGCCTGTCAGATGTTCACAACATCTACAAACGACGCTAGAGGGGGGCGCACACCGTGTGGTGCATTAAGGACATAAGCCTTTCTATGCAGCAATGAGGACAATCCCTAGATCACGGACCAAGTCCGCAATATTGCTACCATCATCTTTCAACTCTATTTCTCTAGGAACGTATAAAAATTCAAGGGAGCTATAGCGTGAGCTAGTAATCTACAACATAATTTGCAAAGACACTACTGACTATGTTCATGACAATGAGTTCGATTAATCATATTACTTAAGAACTCCCAATCAAATTGACATCCCTCCGGTCATTCGAGTGATACATGATCCAAATTCACCAACTCAAGTCCAATCATCACGTGAGTTGAGGTGGTTTCAATGGTGAATCATCATGTTGATCATATCTACTATATGACTCATGTTCGACCTTTCGCTCTCTTGTGTTCCGAGGCAATGTCTGTACATGCTAGGCTCGTCAAGTTTAACCCGAGTCTTCTGCATGTGCAACACTGGCCTGCACCCGTTGTATGTGAACATAGAGTCTATCACACCCGATCATCACGTGGTGTCTCGACACGACGAACTTTCGCAACGGTGCACACTCAGGGAGAACGTAATTTTACCTTGAAATTTAAGTGAGGGATCACCTTATAATGCTAGTGTCGTCCTAAGGAAAACAAGGTGCATAAGAGGATTAACATCACATGCAAATCATAAGTGACATGATATGGCCATGAACTTGTGCTATTGATCTCCATCTTGAAAGGACTGGCATGATCTCCATCATCGCCGACATGACACCATGATCTCCATCATCTTGATCTCCATCAATGTGTCGCCATCGGGGTTGTCGCGCCCATCATGCTTCTACTACTATTGCTACCATTTAGTGATAAAGTAAAGCATTACATAGCGCTTAATGATTGACACACAGGTCATACAATAATTAAAGACAACCCTATGGCTCCTGCCGGTTGCCATACTCATTCACATGCAAGCCGTTATATTCTATACAACACATGATCATCTCATACATCACATATATCTCATCATGTAATTGGCCATATCACATCACAACATACACCGCAAAAACAAGTTAGACGTCCTCTAATTGTTGTTGCATGTTTTATGTGGCCGCTACGGGTATCTAGCAAGAACAATTCTCACCTACGCATAAACCACAACGGCGATACATAAGTTTCTTTTCAACCTTCTCAAGGACCGCCTTAGTCGAATTCGATCCAACTAAAGTAGGAGAAACAGACACCCGCCAGCCATCTTGGTGCAACGAAGTTACACGTCAGTCGATGGAACCGGTTTCTCGTAACCGTACGAGTAAGGTTGGTCTGGGACGCTTCATCCCACAATACTGCTGAACCAAAACATGACCAAGGAAGGAAGCAATCTAAGCATCAACACCCACAAACTCTTTGTGTTCTACTTAAGATCTCATCTACACATAGACCTAGCTCATGATGCCACTATTGGGGAATGTTGCATGGCAAACAAAAAATTTCTTACGCACACACAAGATCTATCCATGGTGATGAGCATCTACGAGAGGGAGAGTAGATCTACATACCCTTGTAGATCGCTAAGCGAGAAGCATTAAGAAACGCAGTTGATGTAGTCGAACGTCTTTGCGATCCAAATCGCCGAGCGTCCCGCGATCCCATTACAATCTGTCCCGCGATCCAATCACGATCCGTCCCCCGATCCCATCATGATCCGTCCTGGTATCCAATCACGAATCGTCTCGCGATCTTGATCATGGTCCTTCCGATCTAGCGCCGAATGGATGACACCTCTGCGTTCAGCACACGTACATCTCGATGACGATCTCCACCTTCTTGATCCAGAAAGAGGGGGCTAAGAGGTAGATGAGTTCTCCGGTAGCGCGACGGCGTTGCGCGATGGTGGTGGAGCTATTCCAGCAGGACTTCGCCTAAGCACCGCTGAAACCAATCTAGAGGAGAAACTACGATCTAGAGAAGAGGGCAACACGTGGCTGTTTTTCTGTGTCTCAAAACCCTCAAAACCTCTAGTATATATAGGAGGAGGGAGGGAGGAGTCTTGGCGCACAAGGGGCCAGCCCTTGGCCTTGCGCAAGGAGGAGAGGAGGAGTCCTTCTCCAATCCTAGTAGGACTAGGGCCCCTCCTTCCCACTTGGAAACTCTTTCCACCTTGCCTTTTCCCTTCTCCTTCCACTCCAGCCGCATGGGCCTCTTGTGGGACTTATGCCAGCCCACTAAGGGCTGGTATACCTCTTCCCACAGCTCATGTAGCCTCTTGGGTCGAAATACCCCTCCCGATGGTCCCCCGGCACCCTCCCTACACTCCCGATACACTACTGATGAGCCCGAAACTTTTCCCGTGACCAAAACAATACTTCCTATATATATCAATCTTTACCTCCGGACCATTCCGGAGCTCCTCGTGATGTCAGGGATCTCATCAGGGACTCCGAACAACCTTTGGTCACCACCATACATAACTCTATGCTACCGAAATGTTACCGAACCTTAAGCGTGCGGACCCTGCGTGTTCGAGAACTATGTAGACATGACCGAGACACCTCTACGGTCAATAACCAATTGCGGGACCTGGATGCCCATATTGGTTCCTACATATTCTACGAAGATATTTATCGGTCAAACCTCTATGTCATGGATTCAGTTAATCTCGTATGTTGTTCCCTTTGTTCTTCGATATGTTACTTGCCCAAGATTCGATCGTTGGCATCTTCATACCTAGTTCAACCTCGTTACCGGCAAGTCTCTTTATTCGTTCCGTAATACAAGATCCCATGGATAACATTTAGTCACATTGCTTGCAAGGCTTATTGTGATGTTGTATTACCGAGTGGGCCCTAAGATACCTCTCCGTCACAAGGGAGCAACAAATCCCAGTCTTGATCCATGCCAACCCAACAGACCCCCTCGGAGATTCCTGTAGAGCACCTTTATAGTCACCCAGTTATGTTGCGACATTTGATACACACAAGGTACTCCTCTGGTGTCAGTGAGTTGCATGATCTCATGGTCATAGGAACATATACCTAACATGCAGAAAACAGTAGCAATAAACCGACACGATCATATGCTACGTTTGTAGTTTGGGTCTTATCCATCAAATCATTCTCCTAATGATGCGATCCCATTATCAAATGACATCTCATGTCCATGACTAGGAAACCATAACCATCTTTGATCAACAAGCTAGTCTATTAGAGGCAGACTAGGGACATGATTTCGTCTATGTATCCACACATGTATCTGAGTCTCCGATCAATACAATTATAGCATGGATAATAAACGATTATCATGAACAAGGAAATATGATAATAACAAATTTATTATTGCCTCTAGGGCATATTTCCAACATGATCTAGACACTTATATCCACTCAGAAGTGCGTGAGAATGAGCTATTATTGTTGACATTACCCTTGAGGTAAATAGTTGGGAGGCAACACTATAAGCCCCTATCTTTCTCTGTGTTCGATTGAAGCTTTGAACACTATAAGTCCTTGAGGTAAATAGTTGGGAGGCAACACTATAAGTGCATAGGCACCTCATGAATTTTAGCAATTGTGAAGACTAAAATATGATTAAGTATGTGGGTTTGCTTTACAAGCTCTTATATTGACTCTTTCCTACATTATGATAAATTGGAATTGCTTCAATTACCGAGATCGTAGTTTGTTGGTTCCCAATAGATTTATTGATTCATACTTTACCTTGTGAACAAATTGTTACTTCAGCATAAGAAATTATATGTCAATTTATGTTTCTGTTATAAAGATGATCATGATGCCTTCATGTCCACATTTTATTTTATCGACACATCTACCTCTAAACATGTGGGAATATTTATCGGTTTCGGCGTTCGCTTGAGGACAAGCAAGGTCTAAGATTGGGGGAGTAGATATGTCCATTTTGCCTCATGCTTTTATGTTGATATTTATTACATTATGGGCTGTTATTATGCATTTTGGTACAATACTTATGCCTTTTCTCTCTTATTTTACAAGGTTTACATGACGAGGGAGAATGCTGGCAGCTGGAATTCTGGACTAGAAAAGGAGCAAATCTGAGATACCTATTTTGCACAACTCAAAAAGTCCAGAAAATCTATGGAGAATTATTTTGGAATAAAAAAATATTGGGCGAAAGAAATACATCAGGGGTCCCACCAGGCAGCCACAAGCCTGGGGGCGTGCCCTACCCCCTGGGCGCGCCCCTGTGGCTTGTGGCCCACCTGGAAGCCCTCCGGTGCCCATCTTCTTCTATATGAAGGCTTTGACCTGAAAAAAAATTCATAACAGAGCTTTTGGGGCGTAGCGCCGCCGTCTTGAGGCGGAACTTAGGCAAAACCAATCTAGGGCTCTAGCGGAGCTATTCTGCCAGGGAAACTTCCCTCCGGGAGGGGGAAATCAGAGCCATCGTCATCACCAACGATCCTCTCATCGAGAGTGGATAAATCTCCATGAACATCTTCACTAGCACCATGTCCTCTCCAAACCCTAGTTCATCTATTGTATCCGATCTTTGTCTCAACACCTCAAATTGGTACCTCTGGGTTGCTAGTAGTGTTGATTACTCCTTGTAGTTGATGCTAATTGGTTTACTTGGTGGAAGATCATATGTTCAGATCCTTGATCATCATTAATACTCCTATGATTATGAACATGAATATGCTTTGTGAGTAGTTACGTTTGTTCCTGAGGACAATGGATAAGTCTTGTTATAAGTAATCATGTGAATTTCTTATTCGTTCGATATTTTGCTGAGATGTATGTTGTCTCTTCTCTAGTGGTCTTATGTGAACGTCGACTATATGACACTTCACCATTGTTTGGGACTAGAGGAAGGCATTGGGAAGTAATAAGTAGATGATGGGTTGCTAGAGTGACAGAAGCTTAAACCCTAGTTTATGCGTTGCTTCATAAGGGGCTGATTTGGATCCACATGTTTCTGTTGGGGAACGTTGCATGGGAAACAAAAAATTTCCTACGCACACGCAGATCTATCCATGGTGATGAGCATCTACGAGAGGGAGAGTTGATCTACGTACCCTTGTAGATCGCTAAGCGGGAAGCGTTAAGAAACGCGGTTGGTGTAGTCGAACGTCTTCGCGATCCAAATCGCCGTGCGTCCCGCAATCCAATCACGATCCGTCCTGCGATCCAGTCACGATCCGTCTCGCGATCCGATCACGATCCGTCCCAAGAACTCGATCACAATCCGTCCCACGAACTTGATCACGATCCTTCCGATCTAGTGCCGAACGAACGGCACCTCCGCGTTCAGCACACGTACAGCTTGATGACGATCTCCACCGTCTTGATCCAGCAAGAAGGAGTGGAGAGGAAGAAGAGTTCTCCGGCAGCCTGACGGCGCTTCGGCGATGGTGGTGGAGTAAATCCGACAGGCCTTTGCCTAAGCAGTGCAGAAATCCGATCTAGAGGAGAAACTATGCACTAGAGATTAGGGTTGCACGTGGCTGAAAATCAAGTGCAAAACCCTAGAAATCCACTAGTATATATAGGAGGAGAGGAGGAGAGGAGGCAGCTTGGCCTCCAAGCCATGTAGGCTTCGGCCGAACTAGGAGAGGAGGAGTCCACCTCCTCCACTCCTAGTAGGATTAGGATTCCTTTTTTTTCCTTTTTTCCTTTTTCCACCTTTTCCTTTTGGGTTTTCTTCTCCAGCCACATGGGCCTTGTGGGAGTTTCCACCAGCCCACTAAGGGCTGATATTTAATCTCTCACAGCCCATGAAGCCTCTTGGGTCGAAATACCCCTCCCGGTGGTCTCCCGGTACACTACCGGCACTCCCGGTACACTACCGATACGCCCGGAACTTTTCAGGCGACCAAAACATGACTTCTTATATATGAATATTTACCTCTGGACCATTCCGGAGCTCCTCGTGATGTCCAGGATCTCATCTGGGACTCTGAACAAACTTCGGTCACCACCATACATAACTCTATACCACCGAAACGTCACAAAACCTTAAGTGTGCAGACCCTGCGGGTTCGAGAACTATGTAGACATGACCGAGACACCTCTACGGTCAATAACCAATGGCAGGACCTGGATGTCCACATTGGTTCCTACATATTCTACGGAGATATTTATCGGTCGAACCTCTATGTCAAGGATTCAGTTAATCCCGTATGATGTTCCCTTTGTTCTTCAGTATGTTACTTGCCCGAGATTCGATCGTCGGTATCTCCATACCTAGTTCAACCTCGTTACCGGCAAGTCTCTTTACTCATTCTGTAATACAAGATCTCGCAACTAAAAATTAGTCACATTGCTTGCAAGGCTCATTGTGATGTTGTATTACCGAGTGGGCCCCGAGATACCTCTCCGTCACACGGAGTAACAAATCCTAGTCTCGATCCATGCCAACTTAACAGACTCCATCGGAGATACCTGTAGAGCACCTTTATAGTCACCCAGTTACGTTGCGATGTTTGATACACACAAGGTACTCCTCCGATATCCGTGAGTTGCATGATCTCATGGTCATAGGAACATATACTTGACATGCAGAAAACAGTAGCAATAAACTGACACGATCATATGCTACGTTTGTAGTTTGGGTCTTGTCCATCACATCATTCTCCTAATGATGTGATCCCGTTATCAAATGACATCACATGTCAATGGCTAGGAAACCTTGACAACCTTTGATTAACGAGCTAGTTCACTAGAGGCATACGAGGGACACAGTGTTGTCTATTTACCCACACATGCAATGTGTTTCCAATCAATACAATTATAGCATGGATAATAAACGATTATCATGAACAAGGAAATATAATAATAAACACTTTTATTTATTGCCTCTAGGGCATATTTCCAACTGTCTCCCACTTGCACTAGAGTAAATAATCTAGTTCACATCACTATGTGATTTACATGGTAATGAATCGAACACCCATGTAGTTCTGGTGTTGATCATGTTTAGCCCTTGGAAGAGGTTTAGTCAATAGGTCTGCAACATTCAGATCCGTGTGCACTTTGCAAATATTTATGTCCTTCTCCTCGATGTAATACCGGATGGAGTTGAATCATCGCTTTATGTGTCTGGTCCTCTTGTGAAACCTTGGTTCCTTGGCTAGAGCAATGGCACCAGTGTTGTCATAGAACAGGTTCATTGGATTCAGTGCACTAGGCACTACTCCAAGATCTGTCATGAACTGCTTCATCCAGACTCCTTCCTTCGCCGCCTCCGAGGCTGCGATGTACTCCACTTCGCACGTAGAATCAGCTACCATGCTTTGCTTGGAACTGCACCAGCTTACCGCTCCCCCGTTAAGAATAAATACGTATCCGGTTTGCGACTTAGAGTCGTTCGGATCAGTGTCAAAGCTTGCATCGACGTAATCCTTTACGACGATCTCTTCATCACCTTCATAAACGAGAAACATTTCCTTAGTCCTTTTCAGGTACTTAAGGATATTCTTGACCGCTTGCCAGTGCTCCATTCCAGGATCACTTTGAAACCTTCCGGCCATACTTATGGCAAGGCTGACATCGGGTCTTGTGCACAACATTGCATACATGATACAGCCTATGGCTGAAGCATAGGGGATGACACTCATCTTTTCTCTATCTTCTGCAGTCACTGGGCATTGAGTCTTACTCAACTTCACACCTTGTAACACAGGCAAGAACCCCTTCTTGGACTGATCCATTTTGAACTTCTTGAAAACTTTATCAAGGTATGTGCTGTGTGAATGTGCTATTAAGCGTCTCAATATATCTCTATAGATCTTAATGCCTAATATGAAAGCAACTTCTCCTAGGTCCTTCATTGAAAAACTCTTGTTCAAATATTCCTTCACGCTTTCCAGCATTTCCATATTGTTTCCAATCAGCAATATGTCATCCACATATAATACTAGAAACGCTATAGAGCTCCCACTCACTTTCTTGTAAATACAAGCTTCTCCGTAAACTTGTATAAACTCAAACGCTTTGATCACCTCATCAAAACACTTATTCCAACTTCGAGATGCTTGCACCAGTCCATAAATGGATCGCTGGAGTTTGCAAACTTTGTCAGCATTCTCTGGATCGACAAAACCTTCAGGTTGCATGATATACAACTCTTCGTCAAGGAAACCGTTGAGGAACACTGTTTTGACATCCATTTGCCAAATTTCAAAGTCGAAATAAGTAGCTATTGCTAACATGATTCTGACAGACTTAAGCATTGCTATGGGTGAGAAAGTCTCATCGTAGTCAACTCCTTGAACTTGTGAAAAACCCTTTGCCACAAGTCGAGCTTTATAGACAGTGACATTACTGTCCGCGTCTGTCTTATTCTTAAAGATCCATTTGTTCTGAATGGCCTTTCCCCTTCAGGTAATACTTCCAAAGTCCATACTTTGTTTTCATACATGGATCCCATCTCGGATTTCATGGCCTCTAACCATTTCTCGGAATCCAGGCCCATCACTGCTCCTCCATAGCTCGTATGTTCATTATTGTCCTACAACATGACCTCCAAGACAGGGTTGCCGTACCACTCAGGAGTAGTACGCGCCCTTGAAGACCTACGAGGTTCAATACTAGCTTGATCCGAAGCTCTATGATCATCATCATTAACTTCCTCTTATAGCGTCGTAGGTTCCACAGAAACATCTTTCTGCGCTGCGCTACTTTCTGCTTGAAGTAAAGGTTCAACAACCTCATCAAGCTCTATTTTCCTCCCACTTAGTTCTTTCGAGAGAAACTCTTTCTCAAGAAATGTTCCATTCTTAGCGACAAACACTTTGCCTTAGGATCTGAGATAGAAGTTATACCCGACTGTCTCTTTCGGGTATCCTATGAAGACGCAATTCTTCGCTTTGGGTTCCCGCTTTTCAGGCTGAAGCTTTTTGACATAAGCATCACATCCCCAAACTTTAAGAAACGACAATTTTGGCCTTTTGCCAAACCATAGTTCATATGGCGTCGTCTCAATGGATTTCGATGGTGCCCTATTTAAAGTGAATGCAGCTGTCTCTAATGCAGAACCCCAAAACGATAGTGGTAAATCAGCAAGAGACATCATAGAACGCACCGTATCTAATAAGGTTCGATTACGACGTTCGGACACACCATTACGCTGTGGTGTTCCGGGCGGTGTCAACTGTGAAACAATTCCACATTGTCTTAAGTGACTACCAAACTCATAACTCAGATATTCACCTCCTCGATTAGATCGCAGGAACTTGATCTTCTTGTTTCGATGATTCTCAACTTCACTCTAAAATTGCTTGAACTTTTCAAATGTTTCAGACTTGTGTTTCATTAAGTAAATATACCCATATCTACTTAAGTCATCAGTGCAGGTGAGAAAATAACGATATCCACCGTGCACTGCAACATTCATTGGACCGCACACATCAGTATGTATGATTTCCAGTAAGTCACTTGCCCGTTCCATTGTTCCAGAGAACGGCGTTTTAGTCATCTTGCCCATGAGGCATGGTTCACATGTGTCAAGTGATTCAAAATCAAGTGACTCCGAAAGTCCATCAGCATGGAGCTTCCTCATGCGCTTTACACCAATATGACCTAAACGGCAGTGCCACAAGAAAGTGGTACTATCATTATCAACTCTACATCTTTTGGCATCAATGTTATGAACATGTGTGTCATCACTATCAAGATTCAGTATGAATAAACCCCTAACATTGGGTGCATGACCATAAAAGATATTAATCATATAAATAGAACAACCTTTATTCTCTGATTTAAATGAGTAACCGTCTCGCAATAAACAAGATCCAGATATAATGTTCATGCTTAACGCAGGCACTAAATAACAATTATTCAGGTTCATCACTAATCCCGATGGTAATCGAAGACAGAGCGTGCCGACGGCGATCACATCAACCTTGGAACCATTTCCCACGCGCATCGTCACTTTGTCCTTTGCCAACCTTCGTTTATTCCGTAGTTCCTGCTTTGAGTTGAAAATGTGAGCAACCGAATCGGTATCAAATACCCAGGCACTACTACGAGAGCTAGTAAGGTACACATCAATAACATGTATGTCATATATACCTTCTTTGTCGTTGGCCGCCTTCTTGTTAGCCAGGTACTTGGGGCAGTTCTGCTTCCAGTGACCAGTTCCCTTGCAATGAAAGCACTCAGTTTCTGGCTTGGGTCCATGCTTGGGCTTCTTTACAGAAGTAGCAACTGCTTTGCCATCCTTATTGGTTTTACCCTTCTTGCCCTTGCCCTTGACTTTGCCAGTTTTCTTGAAACTAGTGGTTTTATTGACCATCAACACTTGACGTTCTTTCTGGATTTCAGACTCAGCGACTTTTAGCATCGCAAAGAGCTCGGCGACTGACTTGTTCATCCCGTGTATGTTATAGTTCATCACAAAGCTCTTGTAACTAGGTGGCAGTGATTGAAGAACTCTGTCTGTGATCGCCTCTGGCGGAAGGGCAATTCCCAACTCTGCTAGACGAGTTGAATACCTAGACATTCTGAGTATATGTTCACTGATTGACCCGTTCTCCTCCATCTTGCAAGCATAGAACTTATCGGAGGTTTTATACCTCTCAATCCGGGCGTTCTTCTGAAAGATAAACTTCAACTCCTGGAACATCTCATATGCTCCATGACGTTCAAAACGTCTTTGAAGTCCCGGTTCTAAGCCATACAATATTGCACACTGAACTATTGAGTAATCTCCAGTACGTGCCTCCCAAGCGTTCTTAACGTCTTCGGAGCTCATGTCTTCTGGTTGGTCACCAAGCGGTGAATCAAGGACATATGATTTCTGGGAAGCCGTGAGGATAATCCTCAGATTACGGGCCCAGTCAACAAAGTTACTTCCATCATCTTTCAACTTAGCTTTCTCTAGGAACGCATTAAAATTCAGGGGTGCTACTGCGCGAGCCATTGGTCTACAACATGAATATGCAAAGTTTACTTAGACTATTATTCAAGATAATGAGTTTAGTTAATCAAATTACTAAAGCTCCCACTCAAATTGACATCCCTCAGGTCATCTGAGTGTCACATGATCCAAATCCACCAACTCAAGTCTGATCATCACGTGAGTTGAGGTGGCTTCAATGGTGAACATCATTATGTTGATCATATCTACTATATGACTCATGTTCGAACTTTCGGTCTCTTGTGTTCCGAGGCCATGTCTGTACATGCTAGGCTCGTCAAGTTTAACCCGAGTGTTCCGCACGTGCAACACTGGCTTGCACCCGTTGTATGTGAACGTAGAGTCTATCACACACGATCATCACGTGGTGTCTCAACACGACGAACTTTCGCAATGGTGCACACTCGGGGAGAACACAATTTATCTTGAAATTAAGTGAGGGATCACCTTATAATGATACCGCCGTCCTAAGCAAAACAAGGTGCATAAAAAGGATTAACATCACATGCAAATCATAAGTGACATGATATGGCCATGAACTTGTGCTTTTGATCTCCATCATGAAAGCACCGGAATGATCTCAATTGTCACCGGCACGACACCATGATCTCCATCATCTTGATCTCCATCAACGTGTCGCCATCGGGGTTGTCACGCCCGACATGCTTCTACTACTATTGCTACTGTCGCGATAAAGTAAAGCATTACATAGCGCTTAATGATTGACATGCAGGTCATACAATAATTTAAAAACAACCCTATGGCTCCTGCCGATTGCCGTACTCATCGACATGCAAGTCGGGTTATAATCTATACATCACATGACCATCTCATACATCACATATATCACATCATGTAATTGACCATATCACATCACAACATACCCTGCAAAAACAAGTTAGACGTCCTCTAATTGTTGTTGCATGTTTTACGTGGCTGCTATGGGTATCTAGCAAGAACAATTCTCACCTACGCATAAACCACAATGGTGATACACTAATTGCTTTTCAACCTTCTCAAGGACCGCCTTTCTCGAATCCGATCCAACTAAAGTGAGAGAAACTGGCACCCGCAAGCCATCTATGCAACAAGTTGTGGTCGAGGGAACCGGTCTCTCATAAGCGTACGAGTAATGTTGGTCCGGGCCGCTTCATCTCACAATATCGCTGAACCAAAATCCGACCAAGGGAGGAAGCAATCTAAGCATCAACGCCCACAAACCTTTTGTGTTCTACTCGAGATCTCATCTACACATAGACCTAGCTCATGACGCCACTGTTGGGGAACATTGCATGGGAAACAAAAAATTTCCTACGCACACGCAGATCTATCCATGGTGATGAGCATCTACGAGAGGGAGAGTGGATCTACGTACGCTTGTAGATCGCTAAGCGGGAAGCGTTAAGAAATGCGGTTAGTGTAGTCGAACGTCTTCGCATTCCAAATTGTCGTGCGTCCCGCGATCCAATCACATTCGTCCCGCGATCCAATCACGATCCGTCCTGCGATCCGATCACGATCTATCCCAAGAACTTGATCACAATCCGTCCCATGAACTTGATCACGATCCTTCCGATCTAGCGCCGAACGGACGACACCTCCGCGTTCAGCACACGTACAGCTTGATGACGATCTCCACCGTCTTGATCCAGCAAGAAGGAGTGGAGAGGAAGAAGAGTTCTCCAGTAGCCTAACGGCGCTCTGGCGATGGTGGTGGAGCAATTCCGGCAGGGCTTCGCCTAAGCACTGCAGAAATCCGATCTAGAGGAGAAACTATGCACTAGAGATTAGGGTTGCACGTGGCTGAAAATCAAGTGCAAAACCCCAGAAATCCACTAGTATATATAGGAGGAGAGGAGGATAGGAGGCATCTTGGCCTCCAAGCCATGTAGGCTTCGACCGAACTAGGAGAGGAGGAGTCCACCTCCTCCACTCCTAGTAGGATTAGGATTCCTTCTTTTTTTTCCTTTTTTCATTTTTCCGCCTTTTTCCTTTTGGGTTTTCTTCTCCAGCCACATGGGCCTTGTGTGGGAGTTTCCACCAGCCCACTAAGGGCTGATATTTACTCTCTCACAGCCCATGAATCCTCTTGGGTCGAAATACCCCTCGCGGAGGTCTCCCGGTACACTACCGACACTCCCGGTACACTACCGATAAGCCCGGAACTTTTCCGGCGACCAAAACAGGACTTTCTATATATGTATCTTTACCTCCAGACCATTTTGGAGCTCCTCGTGACGTCCAAGATCTCATCCGGGACTCCTAACAAACTTTGGTCACCACCATACATAACTCTATACTATTGAAACGTCACCAAACCTTAAGTGTGCAGACCCTGCGGGTTCGAGAACTATGTAGACATGACCGAGACACCTCTACGGTCAATAACCAATGGCGGGACCTGGATGTCCACATTGGTTCCTACATATTCTATGATGATTTTTATCGGTCGAACCTCTATGTCAAGGATTCTGTTAATCCTGTATGATGTTCCCTTTGTTCTTCGGTATGTTACTTGCCCGAGATTCGATCGTCGGTATCTCCATATCTAGTTCAACCTCGTTACCGGAAAGTCTCTTTACTCATTCCGTAATACAAGAACCCGAAACTAACAATTAGTCACATTGCTTGCAAGGCTCCTTGTGATGTTGTATTACCGAGTGGGCCCTGAGATACCTCTCCGTCACACGGAGTAACAAATCCCAGTCTTGATCCATGCCAACTTAACAGACACCATCGGAGATACCTGTAGAGCACCTTTATAGTCACCCAGTTACGTTGCGACGTTTGATACACACAAGGTACTCCTTCGATATCTGTGAGTTGCATGATCTCATGGTCATAGGAACATATACTTGACATGCACAAAACAGTAGCAATAAACTGACATGATCATATGCTATGTTTGTAGTTTGGGTCTTGTCCATCACATCATTCTCCTAATGATGTGGTCCCGTTATCAAATGACATCATATGTCAATGGCTAGGAAACCTTGACCATCTTTGATTAATGAGCTAGTTCACTAGAGGCATACTAGGGACACAGTGTTCATTAGGATAATCATTTATTATTATTATATTAGAGGCATACTAGAGGCATACTAGGTCACTAGAGGCATAATAAACAATTATCATTATTACATTTCCTTGTTCATGATAATCGTTTATTATCCATGCTATAATTGTATTGATTGGAAACACATTACAAGTGTGGGTAAATAGACAACACTCTGTCCCTAGTATGCCTCTAGTGAACTACCTCGTTGCTCAAAGATGGTCAAGGTTTCCTAGCCATTGACACGTGATGTCATTTGATGACGGGATCACATCATTAGGATAATGATGTGCTGGACAAGAACCAAAGTACAAACGTAGCATTTGATCGTGTCAGTTTATTGCTACTGTTTTCTGCATGTCAAGTATATGTTCCTATGACCATGAGATCATGCAACTCACGGACACCGGAGGAGTGCCTTGTGTGTATCAAATGTCGCAACATAACTGGGTGACTATAAAGGTTCTCTATAGGTATCTATGAGGGTGTCTGTTGGGTTGGCATGGATCAAGACTGGGATTTGTTACTCCCTGTGATGGAGAGGTATCTCCGGGCCCACTCGGTAATACAACATCACAATGAGCCTTGGAAGAAATGTGTCTAAGTGTTAGTCACGTGATCTTGTATTACGGAACGAGTAAAGAGACTTGACGGTAATGCGGTTGAACTAGGTATGAAGATACCGACGATCGAATCTCGCGCAAGTAACATACCGAAGAACAAAGGGAACATCATACGGGATTAACTGAATCCTTGACATAGAGGTTCGACCGATAAAGATCTTCGTAGAATATGTAGGAACCAATATGGGCATCCAGGTCCTGCTATTGGTTATTTACCATAGAGGTGTCTCGGTCATGTCTACATTGTTCTCGAACCCGCAGGGTCTGCACACTTAAGGTTTGGTGACGTTTCGGTAGTATGGATTTATTTATGGTGGTGACCGAAGGTTTTACGGAGTCCCAGATGATGTCCCGTACATCATGAGGAGCTCCGAAATGGTCTGGAGGTAAAGATTCATATATAAGAAGTCCTATTTTGGTCGCCGGAAAAGTTTCGGGCTCATCGGCAATGTACCGGGAGTGCCGGTAGTGTACCGGGAGACCACCGAGAGGGGTTATTTCAACCCAAGAGGCTTCATGGGCTGTGGGAGATTGAATACCAGCCCTTAGTGGGCTGGTAGAAGTCCCACACAAGGCCCATGCACTGGGAAGAAAAGCCCAAAAGGAAAAAGGTGGAAAAAGGCAAAAAAGGGCTATATTAGGAAGGAGTCCTAATCCTACTAGGAGTGGAGGAGGAGGACTCCTTCCTCCTGGTTCGGCCGAGCCACCTTGGCCTGGAAGCCAAGCCTGCCTCCTCTCCTCCTCTCCTCCTATATATACTAGAGGGTTTTAGGGTTTTTGCACAAGATTTTCAGCCACGTGCTACCCGTTCCTCCATTGCATAGTTTCTCCTCTAGATCGGATTTCTGCAGTGCTTAGGCGAAGCCCTGTCGGAATAGGTCAACCACCATCGCCGGAGCACCGTCACACTGCCAGAGAACTCTTCTTCCTCTCCGCTCCCTCTTGCTGGATGAAGAAGGCAGAGATCGTCATCAAGCTGTACATGTGCTGAACGCGGAGGTGCCGTCCATTCAGTGCTTGATCGGGATGGATCGTGATGACGGTTCGTGATTGGATCGCGGGACGCTCAGCGATTTAGATCGCGAAGACGTTCGACTACACCAACCGCGTTTCTTAACGCTTCCCGCTTAGCGATCTACAAGGGTACGTAGATCCACTCTCCCTCTCGTAGATGCTCATCACCATGGATAGATCTGCGTGTGCGTCAGAATTTTTTTGTTTCCCATGCAATGTTCCCCAACAGCCAAAACGCCGGACGATGGACCAAGCATCCATGTCGACCATATATCCCGTGCAATAGCAGAAGTTGGCATCCAACATGCACACATGAGTAGCGTGTGCATGTGCCGAAGATACTTGTGAACTTTGTTTTGAAAAATTGACTACCCCATAGGGAGCAACGAATTAAAGAAACCTTTGACCTTTCTGTTCCCAAGGACGTGGACGAACTCCACTAGTAGGATTTACTCGCCGACAAGGCGGGTCGAAGAAACAGCGGCTCGGGGTGCGGCCGTTGACCCGGCGTCGGAGGTTGTTTCAAAACAGCGCGAGGTGGAGGCAAGGTCACTTCGGTCAGGGTGGTTTATAGGCGGATGCGACGCGAACCGCGGCGGTGAGCCGGCTTGGAGGCAGGGTGACAACCGAGCTGACTACGGTGTAGTGCGGCAAACGCGGCAGGATGGAGCTATGACTGCGGTGGGAGACACGGCGGAGGCGAGACACCCCGGTCAAGGGCCGCAGTGGCAGAGTAGCACGCGGCGACGCGAGGCGGACCGCGGATGAGGCTAGCAGCGGGGCGCGGCAGCTATGGTGGTTGCGCTGAGCCGGCGGCGAGGGGCGGCTGCGGCCGGTGCTTGCGGAGGTGCGACGCGGAGCTGGCGGCAAAGTGCGAAGGGGCTGACGGGGTGGAGCGGCGCGCGATAGAGCCGACGGGCCTGGCGCACGAAAGTGGCTGGCCGAATCATTCGAGAGCCGGCAAAGAGGGGAGCATGCAGTGGTGGGAGCCGGCAGGTGCAGGGGAGACGAGAGCCTCCCGGAGCAGTGACACATGGAGGTGGGAGCAGCCCTAGCCCGCAGCAGAAGCGAAGCTTAGGACGGCGGCTCGGTGACACTGGCCCTCAGCTGAGGCGGAGCTTGTGGCGGCAACTCATCCAGGACGGTGCGCGGAAAAGGAGGCGCTCGCGATAGCGGCTCGTCTAGGCTGGCAGAGATGCAGGCGAATAGGATGGAGCTAGCACGACGCAGCAGGTAAAGAGAGGCCGGAACCGGCCACGATGAGGCGAAGCGAAGCAGAGGGACGACTCGACGCCAGGCGAGGAGGGAGGCCGGGGGCAAGGCAAAGTGGCAGGAGGAGCTTCCCGCGGCAGACGAAGCCGCAAGGGCAAGGTGGAGCACCGGCGAGTCCAGGCCATGCGGAGATGACCGAGTCCGTCGTTGGCTCGGGCTGTGGTAGGTCACAACAGAAGAAGCGGTCAGGCCTGGCCTACTCTGACTGGATCATGGCTTCAGTTTTTTTAATAATGCTAACGACCTAGTACTAGTTTTGTAGGTCTCCAACTTTTGCTCTTTGCATTAAGTTTGATGTGATAGAAGCGCAAACATTGGCTTCAGCGGTAGCTGCCCATAAATACGGCTGCTCCAATTCTTCCCGGTATCCATTAAAAAGGACCAAGTTGACAGCGTCCAAGGACTCAAGATGTCAGTTCCTGTCCAAACTCGCTAGTTAATGAGGCTGCCGGTCTTGAGTTTGTATGCAACAACAACAATTTGTGGATCCGACTATCACCTTGGAGCAATTTGCATGCGTATTTGTACATGGCAGCACACGTGATGGAAAAACCTGTCGCTGCTTGCGCTTTCTTCATCGATCTGGCTTCGGATTGCCTGGTCTCGGCAGCGTGTTGAACGTTAAACCCTAACTCTTGTCTCAAATCTTGCATATGTTGTTTCGACTGCTTGTAGACGGTGTGATCCTTCTACGCTGGGTCTTGTGGATCCGGCGGGTCATGAGCTTCTCGATCCCTAGGAGAGATCCATTCAGGAACACAACACCACCATGCGAGCCCACGGTGGGCGCCAACTGTCATGGATTTTTCATGGCAGATGTCTAGGTTAACGGACTTATGTGTGAGGCCATCACAAGTATGTGGCGTCTTGAGAGGGGTTGGTCGGAATCGAGAGATGCGAGTTTACCCAGGTTCGGCCCCTCCGATGGAGGTAAAAGCCTACGCCCTACTTGTCTTGTATTGATGATGAGGAAGATCTCTCGGTTACAAGGGTGTGGGATCGCTACCTCTAATCTCTAGAGCCTCTAATCTGTCTTAAGTTGTGAACTTGTGAACCTGTTTCTCTAAGGGCGCCTTACCCCTCCTTATATAAGTGGAGAGGGTAGGTTTATAAATAGAGTCCTACTAGGAGTAGGATTAGGACTAGTCTTTCATGAATGCTAATCCGGGTCTTGTTTCGTTTGAGAGGGAGTCGTTCTCTCTTTGAGCCTTCCCTTGTGAGCCGGCTGGCGCCGGCTTGCATGCCGGGTCTTGGGCCTGGTCATCCTGCGGCCCGCCTGCCGGGTCACCAATAAAATGTCTTGACCAGGTCTCCCGTGAGTCACCAGGTCCTGGCCGGGTCAGACTTCCGGCTAGGTCATACCGCGGGGTATATCGCTGACACTACCCCTACTATGTCACTGGGTGAGGACACCGCAAGATTGAACCGAAAACCAAGCACTTCTCCGATTGCAAGAATTACCAATCTAGTTGGCCAAACCAAACCAATAACTCAAAGAGACTTGCAAGGATATGAAATCATGCAAATAAGAATTCAAAGGAGATTCAAATAAGATTCATGGATAATCTAAACATAAACTCACAATTCATCGGATCTTGACAAACACACCACAAAATAGGATTACATCAAATAGATTCCCACGAAGATCGAGAGCATTGTATTGAAGATCAAAGAGAGAGAAGAAGCCATCTAGCTACTAGCTATGGACCCGTAGGTCTGTGGTGGACTACTCATGCATCATCAGAGGAGGAATGGAGTTGATGTAGATGCCCTCCGTGATCGAAACCCCCTCCGACAGATTACTGGAAAAGTCTCCAAGATTGGATCTCTCGGGAACGGAGGCTTCCGACGGCGAAAAAGTATTTGTGTGGCTCCTTCTAATGTTGGGGGAATATTTGGGTATTTGAATATTACTGGAAAAGGCTCCAAGATTGGATCTCTCGCGAACGGAGGCTTCCGACGGCAAAAAAGTATTTGCGTGGCTCCTTCTAATGTTGGGGGAATATTTGGGTATTTATAGGCCAAGAATTAGGGTTAGGAGACCTGCCAGGGAGCGACAAGCCTGCTAGGCGCGACCAGGAAGGCACCTAACAGGCTTGTGGCGCCCTGGCACCTCCCCTGACATGCACTCCAAGCTTGATCGACTTGTTTCCTTCTAGAAAAATTCCTTCCGAAGGTTTTATTCCATTTGGACTCCGTTTAATATCCCATATATGCAAAACTCAAAAACAAGGAAAAAACAGAAACTGGCACTTGGCTCTAGATTAATAGGTTAGTCCCAAAAATATATATAAAATAGCATATTAAGGTATATAAAACATCCAAAACAGATAATATAATGGCATGCCATCATAAAAAAATATAGATACGTTGGAGACGTATCAACATCCCCAAGCTTAATTCCTGCTCGTGCTCGAGTAGGTAAATGATAAAAATAGAATTTTTGATGTGGAGTGCTACCTAACATATTTATCCATCTTATATTCTTTATTGTGACATGAATATTCAGAACCGTAAGACTCAAAACAAAAGCTTAATATTGATATAGAAACAATAACATTTCAAGCACACTAGCAAAGCAATTGCATCTCTTCAAAATATAATGGAAAAAGAAAGTTATCCCTACAATATCATATGGTCTGGCTATGCTCCATCTTACCCACACAAAGTATTTATATCATGCACAACCCCGATGAAAAGTCAAGCAATTGTTTTCACACCTTTATTTTCTCAAAAAAATTCTACTCTCACGCAATACATGAGCCCAAGCCATGGATATAGCACTATAGGTGGAATAGAATATGGTGTCAAGGAAAGGGTGAAGATAGTCTCACATCAACTAGGCGTATCAACGGGCTATGGAGATGCCCATCAATAGATATCAATGTGAGTGAGTAGGGATTGCCATGCAACGGATGCACTAGAGCTATAAGTGTATGGAAGCTCAAAAGGAAACTAAGTGGACGTGCATCATGAAGAAAAATTCCACTAGCTATATGAAAGTGACAAAATATGAGACTCTCTATCATGAAGATCATGGTGCTACTTTGAAGCACAAGTGTGGAAAAAAGGTAGTAGCAATGTCCCTTCTCTCTTTTCTCTCATTTTTTCCATTTTTTTCATTTTTTTGGTCATGTAAGGCCTCTTTCGTTTTTTTATTCGGGCTTTGCTGGCCCCTTTTTTCATAAATTCCGGAATCTCATCCCCACTTGCGAGGGAATCATAGCTTCCATCATCCTTTACTCACATGGGACTTGCTCTATTAAGGATAATCATCACATTTTATTTACTTACAACTCAAAAGAAAATTACAATTCGATACGTGTGACAAAATATGACTCTATATGCAATATGGAAGTGATGGTGCATGTCATAAAAGGAAACAGTGGAAGTTGCATGGCAATATATCTCGGAATGGCTATGGAAATGCCATAATAGGTAGGTATGGTGGCTGTTTTGAGGAAAGTACATGGTGGCTATTTTGAGGAAGATATATGGTGGCTATTTTGAGGAAAGTATATTGTATACAAGCGAAAGTTGCACAGTAATAGAGTGGCTAGCAAAAATGGAAGGGTGAGAGTGCGTATAATCCATGGACTCAACATTAGCCATAAAGAACTCACATACTTATTGCAAAAGTCTATTAGTTATTGCAGAAAAGCATTAAATGCATGCTCCTAGGAGGGATGTTGGTAGGATTTAACCATTGTGCCCCCCAACCCTCCCACAAAGGCCGACAATCTATAAACAAGTCATGCTCCGACTTCCTTACATAACGGTTCACCATACGTGCATGCTACGAGAATCACAAACCTTTACACAAGTATTTTTTACCAAATCACAATTTACTTCCTAACATGTCTCTTAACATTACCATCTTTATATCTCAAAACTTTATGCAAGGAATCAAACTTCTCATAAATACTCAATGCACTTAATATGGAAGTTTTTATTATATGCCTTTTGGATGCCTATCATATTAGGACTAAATTCATAACCTAGACCAATTACCATGCTGTTTTTAGAAACTCCCAAAATAATATAAGTGAGGTGCGAGAGTTCAATTATTTTTATAAAAAGTAAACACCACCGTGCTCTAAAAGATATAAGTGAAGCACATAGAGCAAAATTACCCAATTCAAAAGATATAAGTGAAGCACATAGAGTATTCTAATAAATTCACGATTCAGCGTGTCTCTCTTAAAAGATGTGTGCAGAAAGGATGATTGTGGCATACTAACAAGCAAATACTCATATCATACAAGACGCTCCAAGCAAAACACATATCATGTGGCGAATACAAATATAGCCTCAAGTAAATTACCGATGTATTGAAGACGAAAGAGGGGATGCCTTTTGGAGCATCCCCAAGCTTAGGCTCTTTGGCATCCTTTAATATGACTTGAGGTGCCTTGGTAATCCCCAAGCTTAGGCTCTTGCCACTCCTTATTCCATAGTTCATCAAATCTTTACCCAAAACTTGAAAACTTCACAACACAAAGCTTAACAAAAAACTCGTGAGATCCGTTAGTATAAGAAAATAAATCACGACTTTAGGTATTGTTGTGAACTCATTATTTATTTATATTGGTGTTATACCTACTGTAATCTAACTTCTCCATGGTTCATACCACATGATACAACCCAAAGATTCATCAAAATAGGCAAACAACTAAAAGAAAACAAAATCTGTCCAAAACAGAACAGTCTGTAGCAATCTAAAAACTTTGTATACTTATGTAACTCAAAAATTCTAAAAAAAGTGTAAACACTGGGACTATATATAAATCTTGTGTAAAAATTTCAGAATCATTAGACGCTCTAAAAAATTTAGAAAATTCCTGGACCTAGCGCAAAAGTTTCTGTTTTTCAACAAGATGAAATCAACAACTACCATAGATCACCCCAAAGGTTTTACTTGGCTCAAACACTAATGAAAACACCAAAACAAAATTACTACAGAAGTAATAATGTGGAAAAAACTCAAAAAAGAAAAGCAAAAACAGAACAAAAAAATAAAATTGGGTTGTCTCCCAACAAGCGTTATTGTTTAACGCCCCTAGCTAGGCATAATGATTTCAATGATGCTCACATAAAAAATAGTAATTGAAACATGCAAGAGAGCATCATGAATGTTATGAAAATCACATTTAAGTCTAACCCACTTCCTATGTATAGGGGTTTTGTGAGCAAACAATTTATGGGAGCAAGAATCAACTAGCATAGGAAGGCAAAACAAGCATAATTTCAAAACTTTGAACACATAGTGAGGAAAATTGATATTATTTAAATTCCTACAAGCATATGTTCCTCCCTCATAATAATTTTAAGTACAATCATGAAGTAATTTCACAATATAACTATCAAATAAAGCATTATTTCCATCATCAATTATAGCATACGTGTCATCATCAAAACTTGGGGAACAAAGAATATCATATTCATCAAGCATAACATCCCCAAGCTTGTGGTTTTGCCTATCATTAGCATCATGGATATTCAGAGAATTCATAGTAACAACATGGCAATCATGCTTTTCATTCAAGGAACTATCATGAATCTCTTACAAATTTCTTCTTTCAACACTTCATCAAAATTTCCAGATTCATGATTTTCAAACAAAACTTCATAGAGATAATAAAGTGCACTCAACTCCCTAGCAATTGGTTCATCTTAATTTGGTCTTTTGAAAATATTAGCAAGTGGATGAGGATCCATATCAATAGTTTTTTAGGAAGCGAAGATGCAAGCAAATAGAAGGTACATGGCAACACAAGCAAACATAGCAACGAGAAGGCGAACGGAAGAAGGGCAAATAAAAAGGCAAATATTTTTGGTATTTTATGAAAATCGTTTTAGAAGTGGGGGAGAGGAAAAGGAGAGGCAAATGGAAAATAATGTAAATGCAAGAGATGAGTTTGTGATGGGTACTTGGTAGGCTTGATGTATATCCTTCCCGGAAACGGCGCCAGAAATTGGCAAGTTGACGGGAGAGATCTTGTCTTGACTTGCTATGTATCCTCCCCGGCAACGGAGCCAAAAATCCTTCTTACTACCACTTCATCTTACATTGGTTTTCCCTTGAAGAGGAAAGGGTGATGCAGTGAAGTAGATAATTATTTCCCTTAGTTGTTGAGAACCAAGGTATCAATCCAGTAGGAGGAACAAGAAAGTCACCAATGGTTGCACCTACACAAAAAATCAAACTCTTGCACCCAACACTATAAAGGGGTTGTCAATCCCTTCATAGTTATTTGCAAGGATTATATCTTAAAGAGATATATGTAAACGATTACGAAAAGTAAAAGATAAATAAATTGTAGCAATGTATAGATCTGAGAATATATGATGGAAAATAGACCCGGGGGCTATAGGTTTAACTAGAGGCTTTTGTCTTGAAGGCAAATATCATGGTGGGTAAATAAATTACTGTCAAGCAATTGATAGAAAAGAGAATAATCATGTAGTTATCCAAGGCAATGATCATGCATATAGGCATCACGTCCGTGGCAAGTAGACTAAAACGATTCTGCATCTACTACTATTACTCCACACATCGACCGACTCCTGCCTACATCTAGAGTATTAAGTTCATGAAGAACAGAGTAACACATTAAGAAAGATGAAATGATGTAGAGGGATAAACTCAAGAAATATGATGAAAACCCCATCTTGTTACCCTTCATGGAAAAATATAATACGTGCCTCGCTACCCCTACTAAGTCACTAGGTGAGGACACCGCAAGATTGAACCCAAAACCAAGCAGTTCTCCCATTGCAAGAGTTACCAATCTAGTTGGCCAAACCAAACCAATAACTCGAAGATACTTGCAAAGATATGAAATCATGAAAATAAGAATTCAGAGGAGATTCAGATAAGATTCACTGACAATCCGAACATAAACTCACAATTCATCATATCTTGACAAACACATCACAAAAGAGGATTACATCGGATAAATTTCCATAATGATCATGAAGAACATGGTATTGAAGATCAAAGAGGGAGAAGAAGCCATCTAGCTACTAGCTATGGACCCATAGGACTGTGGTGGACTACTCACGCATCATCGGAGGGGTAATGGAGTTGATGTAGATGCCCTCCGTGATCGAAACCCCCTCCGGCAGATTACCGAAAAAGGCTCCAAGATTGGATCTCTTGGGAACGGAGGCTTTCGGCGATAGAAAAGTATTTGCGTGTCTCCTTCTGATGTTGGGGGAATATTTGGGTATTTATAGGCCAAGAATTAGGGTTAGGAGACCTGCCAGGGAGCGACAAGCCTGCTAGGCGCGGCCAGGGGGGCCTGCGCCTAGCAGGCTTGTGGCGCCTTGGCACCTCCCCTGACATGCACTCCAAGCTTGATCGGCTTCTTTCCTTCCAAAAAAATTTGTTCCAAAGGTTTTATTCCGTTTAATATCCCATATCTACAAAACTTAAAAACAAGGAAAAAACAAAAACTGGCACTTGCCTCTAGATTAATAGGTTAGTCCCAAAAATAATTTAGAATATCATATTAATGCATATAAAACATCCGAAACAGATAATATAATAGCAGGCCATTATCAAAAATTATAGGTACGTTGGAGACGTATTAGGGTGGGAAGAGCAATTTGGGGGTTTCAAAGTAGTCCTTCTAGAGTAACAAATGACCGCTGTCTCGGTTGCGCTTCAACACTCGAGTGTGCTTCGGGATCAAGCCCATGAGCATCGTTTGCTACCTAATAACTTGTTATGGATGCCCAAAACAGAAACCACAAGCTCCTCATTGTCCGATGAAGAATCATCTGAGTCACAAAGGAAATCATAGAAAAAGAACTCGTCGAGGGAGTCCATTCATACCTTGCGCGTAAACCACCGAACAACTTGCGGGCATCATCGAAGAAGCTAGCCCGTGAAGAGCCTCGCGCCTCCCCTGGACTTGGTAGTAGGCTTGTTAGTGTCCGGGGAGTGTGACAGCGTTCGGCAAGCAAGGTTGTCATGCTTTGGTGCTGTAGGCAGGGGGATCACGGGAAGGTGTTAGCGACATCAGAGGGTGCTGCAACACCGGTGGGACGAGGCAGTGGTGGCAGTGATGTTGGAACGTGGTGTACTACAACCTAAGATAAGTGGGCATAGATGGCTAGCCTGGGCACCGGAACTAGGTGGTGGCGGTGACCGGTGGGGCAGGCGGGTGTGCTGGCTGTCGATGGGAGGAAGATGGAATGGCCAATGTATCACCGACTTGCGGGACATGGGGAGTACAAGGCAGGCATCGCACACGTTCATTTCGTGTGTGTGCCAATGCAAACACGATCCAAATTTGAGTCTGAAATGGGTCATGAGTTGGACATAAAGTGAATGCGCGTCCGTTTTGGGTCGGCGCGTTGGGCCGACTTTTGTTTCCTCTTATACCCAAACGAACATGCGCGAACAAATTGGACCGACGCGTTGGAGTTTCTCTTAGTAATAGCTAGCTAGCTAGATGTATTTTTCATCCTATATTGATGGTACGCACCGATCAATCATTTTTGACAGTACATTATTGTCATAAAACGTCTTACATTATGGGATACATGGAGTACATTTTATTTGGCATGCGAGAGCATCTACAGTCGCAACATGCAAATCCGCCCGCTCAAACGTCCGTGGACACAATCGGATCCGTTCACGAACATTGACTGATCACCTTTCAAATTTTCACTTTCACAGCCATGTCTCTCATTTTTTCCTATACGTCCGGTCACATGTATGTGATTGGTGGATATAAAATGAGAGAAATAAAAAATAAACAAAGAGAAAAGGTGGGCCAAATCCTATGTGATGGATGCAGGACCCCTGACCTGACACGCCTAGACGCACCCCATAATCATCCCATATATGAGGGCAACTTGAGAAATGCTGGATAGCCCGGACTTTTAATGAGCCTATGAGGGGTCCGGTTGGGTCAACGTTTTTCTTTCTCGCTCCCGTCCAGTCAGTGGCCCCCGTGCCTGCCTGGTCAATATGAGGAGTCCGACTGTAGATGCTCTTAGATGGATGCTTGCATGCACACATTCTTTCCCGCGATAGTTACGGAAGGCTACATGTTTCACGACTGGCTAGGTGAACAAGTCTGATGTGGATGGGCTGCATGTCAAGAGAAGTAAAGTAGTGAATGCATAGAAGAAAAAGGGGAACACAAATAGCAAAGGCAATAATGTTATTGACAATCCCAAAGACAAGCGGGTACTACCTCCTTTCCGATCTATAAGGCTTCTCCGTATCTCTAGATCTATAATTTGGCCAACATAAGATGAGTTGTATAGTGTAAAAATTATACCAGTAGAATATATACGATTTGAAGTTTCTAATGATATATTTTTAGTAATATATAACTTGTATTACATTGGTTTATTTGTCAACCTAGATATAAGAGAGAGGGGAAGGAGGGCTTATGCGCTATCGAATTTGATATGGATAATGCTTACGATCGGGTTGAGTGGCCTTTTCTTTGAAGGGAATTAGGTTAAAATTAACTTGGGTTTCAGAGAGATGGGTGTCACGCCCAAGATGCGGTCCTATCCTTATTTGGCACGAGGGCCTCAAGGGGATAGAAGCGCATCTCGATGCGTTCGCAAAAATGGATATCATTACAAGTACATGTACAGAAGAGATGAGTATATGGAATTGGCTTACACTCGCCACAAGCTACATCAGAGTCACATCAATACAATATCATCTCAACCATCATACATAAGAGCAGGGTCCGGCTACGGACGAAATCAAACGATAAAATGACATCCACTCTTGCTATCCCAGGCTGCCGCCTGGAACCCATCCAAGATTGATGAAGAAGGAGAAGAAGAACTCCAACCAAATCAAGCAACGCTCTCACGTCAAATCATCACATTACCTATACCTGCAACTATTGTTGTAGTATTCTGTGAGCCACAGGGACTCAGCAATCTAATTTCCAAGGGTATCAAGACTATTAAAGCTTAATGGGTAAGGTATGGTTAAGTGGTGAGGCTGCAGCAAGCGACTAAGCATTTATGAGTGGCTAACTTACGAGAACAGAAAGTAAAGTATGGTGGTCTACGCATAACGGACGTGAACTAGCAATGATCACTAACTGATCCTGAACACCTACTTACGTCATACATAACCCCACCGTGTTCTCTTACGGATAAGAACTCACGATAAGAGACACTCACGGTTACGCACACAGTTGGTGTATTTTATTAGAGTTTACTTCAAGTTTGCTATGACCGGGTGTTAAACAAAGTATCCAAGTTTGCCACATAACCGCGGGCACGGCTCCTCGAAAAGATTTAACCCTGCAGGGGTGCTCCAACTCGTCCATCACAAATTAACCACACTCAGCGGGAATAATCTCAACCATGGATCTCGTGATCATCCTAGGCAATTCCAAAGGAAATCCAACACCTCGAGATAACCCGAAGAAAATCAGAGTTCCTCACTCAAGACGTTCGAGAAAGGTAAAACAAATCCAGCAAGGCCGCCCGACGTGCCGACAATCCTGATAGGAGTCGCGTATCTCGTTCTCATGGCACAACCGGATGAGCGAAGCGTACAGTAACTGAAGTCCCGGGTTTCCCCAGGTAGCCCGCACGGTGCTCTAGTTTGGACCAACACCAGCAGCACTGGGCCCCCTGTATTATGTTAAATTAATCCGTGAGGGGGCGACCCTCTATGCATTTAAAAGGTGATCAGTTTTATTATGATGGGCAAATGTAGTACCAAAGTTGGGCCTTGCCAGACAAGTTTTAATCTAACCCGAAAATCAAGGGGGTCCCCATAACAACCCCAAGCATGTTAGGAGCGCTCATTTATGGAACATAACACCGGTTCACAAGTAACTAAGGGCAGTAAGAGTGGAACAAAACACCAAGCAAAAGGCCGAGCCTTCCACCCTTTACCAAGTATATATGTGCATTAAGTTAATTAGCAGCAATATGGTGATATAACAAAAGAAGGTCCATGTTGCACATGGAAGCATAGCACCTGCAACTAGCAACGCTATAAGAAGGGCTGAGCAAGCAGTAACATAGCCAAACAATGGTTTGCTGGGATGTGGAGGGGTTAGAGGCTTATCATGGCAATGTTGGTAGGCTTATCAAACAAGTGGTAGGTAGCGAGACATAACGATAAAAGACGAGACAACTAGCATGGCAATGATAGTAATGGTATCCAGGGAAATGTGTCATCTTGCCTGAGATCCCGCTCGGAAGAAGACCGAGTCCATGAAGAATTCGAACCATGTAGTCGAACGAATCCTCACACTCTGAACGCTTTCGGAACTCTATCGAGAAGAAGCAATCCGAAACAAACAATCAACACAAGGTACACCACAACATATGCAAGACATGATGCACAACAATATGATGCATGTCCGGTTTAAATATGCAATGCACGACAATTCACAACAATCAAACTCTACACATTAAAGTGAAGCTCAATATGTAACGAGTTGCATATTGATGAAACTCCACGTTCGAATTATTTAGTTCACTCCCGTTAGGTACACGACAATATTAAATGTTGGTAAACATGGCAAGAGGTGAAGCATAAGTAAACTATACTATCTAGGCATTTTAAATGAGGTCGGAAACAACTTATAGCATTTCCGAAATGACCCCATATGCTAATTATGAATTTGGTCCAGATCTGATCTAAACATGTTTTTATGTTTGTTATACAGCAGAATAAATCATACCATGTTATTCTACACGTAATTCTAGTCGATTTACATATATAGAACATCTCAAACGGAGCTACGGTCTAAAAGATATGAGCAATACAAGATGCGGATGACATGAATGCAAATGCATGAAAACACCACCACAAACATTTCAAATCATGAATGCAACAAGTTATTCTACAACTACATGAGATTCTAAGCAAGTTTCATATATGTAATGCTCAAAACGGAGCTACGGTTCAACCACAATCATCAAAACAAGTTTTAGTTGAAATCTCCCAAAAACAGCAACTTAGCATTTGAACATATGAAAACAACAAGCTACGGGATTCCGATATGCACAGACTAAGCATGGGGCAATAGCATACAACACCTACTTCATTTCATCCTCTCAAATTATATTCAAAACATGCATGGATCACTAGGTAGGAAGCTCACAAGAAGGCAACTTAATAACAGTTTCAGACTTGGAGAAAATACCAGTTTTAGACAGTGCAGTTTTTATCACAAAGGCATATTGACAGCAGTGAAAACGTAAGCTACAGGTCATGAAATGGCATGAAACTTAACAGCATACTAGAGAGAAATACCAACAACAAATAACTCCATTGCATCTACCACAAAAGAGGTCTAGATCACTAGCAAATCACATGGCAAGGCAGGAACAAATTATAACAGATTCCAGACTTAGAAATATTTTGGACCCTGAAAATAACAGATTTTCATAGCAAGTTGACAACAGCAAAACAACACCTATACGTGTATTTCTATGACAACCAAAATGACCATGGGCTAGGACACACATCAACGAGCAAGTTTCAAGTTGAAAATATTTTCATATCATGTCCGGATTAATTCCGACGAAAAAGACAAGAGGGCATCCCGATGAAAATGACATGCACTCAAACATGCTCAAATGACAAAACTAAATGCACAGATAAATCCTATGATTTATTCTACCCCGAAAACTTATATAATATGCATATGTTCATGTAGAAGATTACTCAAAATTAAATAAACCGGTAATAGGCCTATTCATGTTAACGCAAACTAACAATGCAAAATGATATGCAAACATGATGAAACCATTTATCCCATGCATGAAAATGCGATGCAAATACGATGGTCAATTTTAATTTGAGATAATATTAATTCTGATGCATGATTATTTATTTATGATAATGCAATTAAATGCCCAAAATGCAATATGGCATGAAAATTACATGTTAATAATTTTTAACAGGGGTGAAAATGACATGATATGAATCTACAAATTATTCCAAGCATTGATCATGTTCAAAAGATTCGAAACAATGCACGGTTAATAGTCTACATCGATTAAAACACGCAATACAAACCTGGAAAAAAAAGAACAAAGGGGAGGGGCTCACATATGGGCCTTGGATCTGGCCTGGGCAGGGGAGGCGGCTGGGCCGCTGGCTGGCGCTGGCCTAGCGAGCCGGCGGGGTCAACGCAGGGGCTCGGGGGCGCTGGCTTCGTTTCCCTGCTCCTCCCGAGCGGCGCAGGGCCAAGGTGGGGGAGCGCGGCTGGAGGGCGGAGGGAGGCCGGGGACAGCGGACCTAGCGGCGGCGGTGCGGGATCTGGCCGGGTCGACAGCGGGAGGCCGGCGGGAGGCACTCCAACGGCGGTGGCGAAGGTCGGCCATGGCGGCAGCTTGTCCTGCAGGGAAGAAAAGGGAGCAGAGCTGAGAGGAAGGAGAAGGAGAGCAGAGGAAGGAGGAGAAGGAGAGGAGAGAGCTCCGGTCGGCGGTGGTCCGGCGACCGGAGGCGGCGGCTGGCGGCGAGCAGCTCCGGCGAGGAGGCCGACCATGGGGGCTGTGGAGCTCGGGCTCGAGGATCTCGCCATGGATGAGCTCGGGAGCTCCGGGAGCTCTGGAACGGCCGGATCGGGCCTGGAACGACTCGAACGGGCCCAGATGGGCTCGGGCGGGCTGGCTAGAGGTGGGAGAAGGGGCTGGCTAGGGTTTGGTTTGGTGGCACGCGAACCGAGGGCTATTTATAGGGATCGGGGCTAGGGGTCACGGCACTGTCCGTTTCGGACTGCCGGGTGTCGGCCCGACAACCGGAAGCGGAGGGTCAGGCTAGAGGTGGCCGTGCAGACGAACAAAGCGGGGAAGAGAGGGAAGTGCGACCCGTGGCACGGAGGTTATAAAACACCGAAAACGTCCGACGGAAACCGATAACTACCGATAACCTCTCTGCTGCGACTGACCGACGGGGTATCTAACGAGCTCAGAACGCGACGAAAATCGACGGGCGGTCTACCTAAGCTATAACAAGACCGCACGACAAGTTTCAACTCGATCCGAGAATATTTTTGCGCGCGCTTAAAATGGGTTTTATTTAAACGGTGTCGCGGGCGCGGGCGTGTGTGGCTGGCCTGAAACGGGCAACGGCGAAACGGAGAGAACCGGCAACTACAAACGAATGCAAGTTTTTGAAAACAAGATGACGATGCAATGCGATGATGCAAATGATGCGATGATGAATGCGACGACCAGAACGAATCACGGACAAAAACGAAAACACCAGGGGAATCTTCTGGAATCTTCTGGAACGTCGGTCTCGGGCTGTCACAATGGGTCATTCTTATTATGCAGTGTGTCTCCCCTGTCGAATACAAGGTCCGGATTAATAATGAAGAGAGTGGGATATTCAAGCCTACAAGAGGCTTAAGACAAGGAGATCCGTTATTCCCCTATCAATTCTTATTATGTACAAAGGGTCTTACTGCTCTGTTGACGCATACAGAGGGGAGTGAAAAATTTACTAGAACTAAGGTGTGTAGAGAGGTCCCCCTATTACTAACCTTCTCTTTGCTGATGACTTGTTGATGCTCATGACGGCAAATCTTCGCAACTCTTCGAAATGTATTCTGGATTTGTATTGCGTCGCCTCGGGAAAAATGGTGAGCATTAATAAGTCTAGCATTTTTTGCAGTCCTAATATCGGAGGGGGCATTAGATAACAAATTTTCTCAATATTGAATATCAAGACCGAGGCTCTCAATGACAAGTATTTAGGTTTGCCAGCAAATGTGGGTGTGGAGACGTCCGATTGTTTTCAGTATTTGATCGACCGTATTGTCATGAAAATTAGTGGGTCAAAAAAATTTATCCACAAGAGGAAAGAAAATCTTCTAAATTCCGTTGTCCAATCCATCCCTACCAATGCGATGTCCACCATCAAAATTCCTAATTTCTTTGCGAAGGAATAACTGACGTGATGTCGCATTTTTGGTCGGGTGATGATGAAAACCAGAGGAGGAGGCATTGCATGGCTTTGTGGAAAATGTGTGTCGCAAAGAACCAAGGTGTAACGTGATTTTGTGATATTCACTGTTTTAACTTTGCTTTATTGGGTTAAGAAGGATTGGCATCTTCTTGAGAACCCAGATTCTTTATGTGCCAGGATTTTGAGAGATAAATATGTGAAGATTTATTGAATGCAAATCTTAAAAAGGTATCTTATTTCACATGGCAAAGTATTATGGTAGGCGTTAGTACTTTGAAGAATGGGTATATATGGCGAGTTGGAAATGATCGGTCTATTAGTATTTGGTATGATGCTTGGATCCCTAATTTTTCTATAGGAAAGTCATCACTCCAAATGGGGCCGGGGGTCATTTGTTGTTTAAGGTGATGGATCTTATTGTTCCCACGTCAATATAGTTGCGATGAAGACCTTGTTACTCAAACTTTGTGGCCCATTGATGCTCAATGGGTCCTTGCAATCCCTATCCCACAATATGTCATGTTGGATTTTATTTCTTGGAACTTTAATAAGAATGGGATCTTTTCCGTATGTTCCGCCTATGTCGTTTAGTGGAATCACCAACGGAATGGCCGAACAACTTTTAATCCAATTTGGCATATTGTGTGGAACTTATCTTGTCCAACAAAGGTTATATTTTTATTTTGAGGATGTTGCAAGGCACTCTCTCATGTCGCGTTACACTTGCCAATAGACATATGAAATTTTCCTTCTTGTTTGTCTAGCCAAGAAGATACAAAGCATTGGTTTTTTTAGTGCCAGAAAGCTAAGGAGGTTTGGAGAATACTAGGTTTGGACAAAATTATTTCTAGATCTTGTGAAGTCGATCATGCTGGTGAGGTTCTCCTGGAATTCTTGTTACAACTTCCAGATCAAGATTTGGCTATTTTGGGGTCCGAGAATACACATGAGATGATTGCCATCACGACTTGGTATTTATGGTGGGAAAGGCATATACTTGTGCATAAGGAGAAAATTCGAGATGTTAAATAGATATATATGGGGATACAAGCTCTTACGACTAATTATGTTATGCCCTCCTCTCCTAATACTTCCATGAAAGAGGGGGAGTGCAGTCGTTCCCCGATGGGCTTTGTGAAACTTCATGTTGATGCTTCTCTTGATCATGACCTTCTTAAGGGTGGTGGGAAATGGTGCATGGGAAACAAAAAATTTCCTACGCACACGCAAGATCTATCCATGGTGATGAGCATCTACAAGAGGGAGATGGATCTACGTACCCTTGTAGATCATTGGGCGGAAGTGTTAAGAAACACGATTGATGTAGTCGAACGTCTTCGCGATCCAAATGGCAAGCCATCCTGCAATCCATTCACGATCTAGCGCCAAACGGACAACACCTCCGCATTCAACACACGTACAACTTGATATGTCCTGGCCTTCTTGATCTAGCAAGAGGGGCGAAGTAGTAGATGAGTTCTGGCAGCATGATGACATGGTGACGGTGGTGGTGAAGAACAATCTACGCAGGGCTTCGCCAAGCACAACGGAAACTATGACGGAGGAAAACTAGAGGGGCTGAGTTGCCGACACACAGCTTGGGGAATTCTTGATGTGTTCTCGGTGCTAGCCCTGCCCCTTTATTTATATGTTGAGCCCTGGGGTCGAAACTTGGAGAAAGAGACTCCTCAAATTCTTTTGGTACCGCAAGGCAAGAGTCCTCCTTGGACTCCAGGGCCAGACGTCAGGGTCCCTAGCGTATGGCCCATGGCCTCCACAAAACTACTTTTACACCTTCCTTAAAGCCTCGTGGGCCTTATCCCTTGGCCCAAATAAAGTGTTCTTTTACCTGAAATTTCGGGAAACATCCGAAACCCCTTCCATTGACCAAACACTATTATCCCATATATCAATCTTTACCTCCGGACTATTACGGAGCTCCTCGTCATGTCTTGGATCTCATCCGGAATTCTGAACAACTTTCGGTCACCAATATAATAACTCAACTATACTTACATCGTCACCAAACGTTAAGTGTGTAGACCCCGCGGGTTCGAGAACTATGTAGACATGACCGAGACACCTCTACGGTCAATAACCAATAGCGGGACCTGTATGCCCATATTGGTTCCTACACATTCTACGAAGATCTTTATCGGTTGAACCTCTATGTCAAGGATTCAGTTAATCCAGTATATTGTTCCCTTTGTTTATCGGTATGTTACTTGCTCGAGATTTGGTCGTCGGGATCTCTATACTTAGTTCAATCTCGTTACCGGCAAGTCTCTTTACTCATTTCGTAATACAAGGTCCCGTGGGAATCACGTTAGTCACATTGCTTGCAAGGCTTGTTGTTATGTTGTATTACCGAGTGGGCCCTAAGATACCTCTCCGTCACACGGAGTAACAAATCCCAGTCTTAATCCATGCCTACTCAACGGACACCCTCAGAGATACCTGTAGAGTATCTTTATAGTCACCCAGTTACGTTGCGACAATTGATACACACAAGGCATTCCTCCAGTGTAACTGAGTTGCATGATCTCATGGTCATAGGAACAAATACTTGACATGTAGAAAACTATAGCAATAAACTAACACGATCATATGCTATGTTTATAGTTTGGGTCTTCTCCATCACATCATTCTCCTAATGATGTGGCCCCGTTATCAAATGGCATCTCATGTCTATGGCTAGGAAACCTTGACCATCTTTGATTAACAAGCTAGTCTACTACAGGCATACTAGGGAAACATTGTTGTCTATGTATCCACACATGCAACTGAGTTTCCAATCAATACAATTATAGCATGGATAATAAATGATTATCATGAACAAGGAAATATAATAATAACCACTTAGTTATTGCCTCTAGGGTATATTTTCAATAGTTTCCCACTTGCACTTGAGTCAATAATCGAGCTCAAATCACTATGTGATTTACATTGTAATGAATCTAACACCCATACAGTTCTGGTGTTGATCATGTTTAGCCCTTGGAAGAGGATTAGGTAATAGGTCTGCGACATTCAGATCCGTGTGCACTTCGCAAATATTCATGTCCTCCTGCTTGATGTAATCGCGGATGGAATTGAAGTGTCGCTTTATGTGTCTGTGATACGTCTCCATCGTATCCACTTTTCCAAACTCTTTTGCCCTTGTTTTGGACTCTAATTTGCATGATTTGAATGGAACTAACCCGGAATGACGTTGTTTTCAGCAGAATTGCCTTGATGTTATTTTAGTGCAAAAATAAAAGTTCTCAGATTGTCCCGAAAATTTACGGAGAATATTTTTGGATTTAATAAAAAATACTGGCGCAAGAATCAACCAAAGGGGGCCACCTGCAGGCCACAAGCCTGCTAGGCACGACCACCCCCTCGCTGTGCCTAGCAGGCTTGTGGGTCCCTCGTGGCTCCTCCGACCTCCTCTCGAGCTCCATATAACCCTATATAATCCTATTCACGGATAAAAAAAAATCAGAGAGAAGAGCTCATTACGTTTCACGATACGAAGCCGCCGCCACCTCCTGTTTTTCCTCTGGAGACCAGATCTGGAGTCCGTATTGGGCTCCGGAGAGGGGAAATCGACGCCATCGTCATCACCAACCATCCTTCATCACCAATTCCATGATGATCTTTGCTGTTCGTGAGTAATCCCATCGTAGGCTTGCTAGACGGTATTGGGTTGGATGAGATTTATCATGTAATCGAGTTAGTTTTGTTAGGGTATGATCCCTAGTATCCACTATGTTCTAAGATTGATGTTGCTATGACTTTGCTATGCTTAATGCTTGTCACTAGGGCCTGAGTGCCATGATTTCAGATCTGAACCTATTATGTTTTCATGAATATATATGTGTTCTTGCAATTTGTAGCACCTATTACGAGTTATGATCCCCATCCCCCAGGGTGACAATAACTGGGATTCTTTCCGGTGATTACCGTAGTTTGAGGAGTTCACGTATTCACTAAGTGATAATGCTTTGGTCCGGTTATCAATTAATAGGAGGCCTTAATATCCCTTAGTTTCCATTAGGACCCCGCTTCCTTGGGAGGCTAGGACGAAAGATGCCATGCAAGTTCTTTTCCATAATCACGTATGACTATATATGGAATACATGCCTACAATACATTGATGAATTGGAGCTAGTTTTGTGTCACCCTATGTTATAACTGTTGCATGATGAATGACATCCAACATAATTATCCATCACCGATCCATTGCTGTCAGGAATCGACAACTATGGGATCAGGGGGATCCCTTTACGGTTTGGCGGGGAAGAAGGCTCGCACAAAGAGAAAATCAGATGGCTAGCATGCGGGAATTTACCCAGGTTCGGGCCGCGAAGATGTGTAAAACCATACTCCTGCTTGGTTGTATTGGATGAATTCTAGCTCAGGATATGGGAGCGCTATAGTACACAGTTGCTACTCATGCAAAACGGGCTAGAGGAGCTCCGAAAGTCTAGGAGTACAAAAAGGTCGAAAAGTCCTCTACCGTAACGCCTTGGGACTCCTTTTATACTCTCGAAGGGGTAACCAACAATGGCGTACAATACGTACACGGGGTGTATAGTGCTACAGTGTTATCATACCTAACACTGACAGTGTGAGACACACGCATTTAATGCTCCGTCTGGCATCCCTGATCGTCTGCGGGATGGGACAGGAGCCCGTCCCATCGGCACCGCTTATCCTCTCCATCGTCAGCATCTCGACATGTGCCCAAGCAAGGCGACACCTGGCCTCTGTGCTGGCGGGAGCTTGCCGGGGCTTCGTCTTGCCAAGGCTTCGCCTCTGCACTGGCAGGATGGCGGGGCCTTGCTGGGTGCACTCCTTGCCGAGGTTACGTAGGCCATCCCGGCAAGATCTAGCCGGGGTCCCAACCTTCGGTCTTCGGTTTGTTGACTTGAATGTCTTCTCGATGTCGCTATATTTTGCTCTCAGTTGCTTCCTGGTAGGCCTTGCCACTGATATTGCTATAACTGTCCATGCACAAGTACGGGGTACTAAAAATCCCATACTTTAGTACACCGACAGGAGCCCCCGAGCTCCTAAAAAGTTCTGAATTGTTTCATTCGATTGCACAGATCCTGCTTTGTCGACACCAAACTCTACCGTGGAATATTCTGGCTTGTCGCTTGACGGTCCTGCCGCTACCATTGCTTCTTCATCAACTTCTCTTTCAGCCACTAGTGCAGCACTCACCACTTGATTTGTTGCCGCTAGATATAGCAGCAACGGCTCTTGTGGTTTTGGCGCGACTAGGACTAGTGGAGAGGAGAGGTACTTCTTCAAATCCTGCAGTGCTGCCTCCGCTTATGGGGTCCATTTCATTAGTCCCGCCTTCTTCAAGATTTTGAAAAAGGGCAAGGCGCGCTCAGCAGATTTTGAAATAAACCTACTGAGAGCATCAATACAACCGACAGGACGACGCACATCCTTGACATGTCTTGGTGCTTCAATTTTCTCAATTGCCTTGATCTTGTCGGGATTTGCTTCAATTCCACGTTGGGATACAAAGAACCCGAGAAGCTTGCCGGATGGAACACCAAACACACACTTCCCAGGGTTGACCTTCTAGTTGATCTTGCGCAGATTTGCAAATGTTTCTTCTTGGTCTGATATGAGCGTAGCCTTGTCCTTGGTTTTGACCACTATGTCATCCATGTAAACCTCAATATTTTTATGTAGTTGGGGCTCAAAACCAATCTGGACCGCTCTTACAAATGTAGAACCAGCACTTTTCAACCCGGAAGGCATACGCAAAAGGCAATACGTACCACATGGGGTGATAAATGCGGTCTTTTCTTCGTCTTCCCTGGCCATGAAAAATCTGATGATAACCTAAATAGGCTTCAAGGAAAGGCAACAAGTTGCAGCCGGCGGTGGAGTCCACAATCCGGTCGATGCGTGGCAAGGGAGAAGGATCTTTGGGGCAGTCTTTATTAACATCTGTGAAGTCAATACATATCCTCCATTTCCCATTCGCCTTGCGCACTACAACTGGATTGACCAACCATCTTGGATGAAGTACTCCTCTGATCAAGCCAACTGCTTCTAATTTCTTGATTTCTTTGGCAATAAACTGTTGCCGCTCCAAAGCCTGCTTCCTGACCTTCTGCTTGACGGGCCGCGCGTGTGGACAGATGGCAAGGCGGTGCTCAATCACCTTCCTGGGAAAAGCGGGGATATCAGATGGTTGCCATGCAAACACATCGACATTCGCCCACAGGAAGGCGATGAGCGTGCTTTCCTATTTGTCGTCAAGGGTGGAACTTATGGTGAAAGTTCCTCCTGTGCCATCCTCCTTGGCGGGCACCTTATTAGTCTCTAGAGGAGCTGCCTTGGACTTCTTGCTCTTGCCGGTGGAACTCTCCGGCACATCGTCAACGGGAGCACAACACTACGAGGAGGTGCGCTTGCCAGAATGTGCGCTAGAGGCCTTGCCGGGCTTCTTCCTCCCGTGAGTTTCAGTGGAAGGAGCAAGTGCCTTGGTGGCATATGCTGCAACCGCCTCCTAGTAGAGTTGATCGGCATAGATAAGCGCATCCTTCTTGTCGGACTTGACGGTGATGATGCCCATCGGCCCGGGCATCTTCAATACATTGTAGGCGTAGTGTGACACCGCCATGAACTTGGCCAATGCTGGACGGCCAAGGATCCCATTGGAGGGCAACGAAATCTTGGCGACATCAAAAACAACCTTCTCTGTTCTGAAGTTCAGATCACCGCTAGATGTTATCGGAAGCATGATCTTCCTCTTGGGCTAGCTCCTTCCTCGATTGACCCCCTGAAACGAGCCCATTTCCTCGAGATCTCCATCAGGAATTCGCAATTTCTTGATCACCTCAGGCGAGATCAAGTTCAAGCTGGCCCCACCGTCAACTAACATTTTTGTCACCTTGAGGTTGCAAATCGTTGGTGAGACCAACAACGGCAAACACCTGACCGCAGTTACGCGATCAGGGTGATCTTCAACGTCGAAAATGATAGGCGTGTTGGACCATTCCAAAGGCTTTCGGACGCCGACAGATGGCTCAGTCGCATTAACCTCACACACCCACTGTTTAAGTTGGTGGTGGGAAGAATGCAATGAGGCTCCTCCGTCGACGCACATGGAATCTATAGCTCTTTGGAATTCTTGCTTGCTGGACTTGTCGTCCTCTTCAACGTCATCATCATCCCCTTCTTACTTGTTACGGCCGCAGGTGTGCCAGTCCTTCTGTGGCTTGACCTTTCCGTGGCGACCTCCTCGGTCGCCGCGCTTCTTGTCGGGTCCCTCCGCACCATCCTAGCCCTTCTCCTTGTCTCGCCTTTCATACTCGGCATTTTGCTTCTTGGCAAGCTGCTCAACTTGCCGGAAGTCTTGGAGATCGTGGCCCTTGGTGTGATGGATCTTGCAATACTGTTCGACGGAGCCTTCCGACTTGTCGGCAGCCGCAAAAGCCTAACAGGAGACGCACCCAGCAACATCCTTGCCGGGGGCATCAGCCTTGGACTTCTTGCCGGTGCCGGGGTTGCTGGATTCCTCGACGGCAAGCATGGCCTTGTCCTTGCGCTTCTGGTTACACCACCAACTCTTCTTTGCCGGGGCGGCGGTATCCTCATCCTAAGGGCCGACCCCTGCGCCAGCGTCTTCGCCGCGGAGCCTCCTCCCTTCCTCAACTCGTGCACATTTATCTACCAGAGCATAAAGCTCGGCAACATCCCTGACCTTGTTCATCACCAGCTCTTCCCGCATTCTGTGGTTGCGCACGTTCTAAGGGAACACACTGATAATGGCGACAGGATGAACATCTGGTATGTTGTGGTGTATGTGGCTGAACCTCTGGATGTACTTCCGCAAATGCTTGCCCTCCTTCTGGGGGATGATATGTAAATCACTTTCCTGGCCAGGAGCTTGATGACCTCCGGTGAAGGCGCCAACAAACTCATGGCACAGATCTTCCCAGGAGGAACTGGATCCTTCCGGCAAGTGCTGTTGGGGAACGTCGCATGGGAAACAAAAATTTTCCTACGCACACGCAAACCTATCCATGGTGATGAGCATCTACGAGAGGGAGAGTGGATCTACATACCCTTGTAGATCGCTAAGCGGGAAGCGTTAAGAAAAGCGGTTGGTGTAGTCGAACATCTTCGCGATCCAAATCGCCGAGCGTCCCGCGATCTCATCACGATCCGTCCCGCGATCCAATCACGATACGTCCCGTGAACTCATCACGATCCGTCCCGCGATCTCATCACGATCCGTCTCACGATCTTGATCACGATCTGTCCCGCGAACTCATCACGATCCGTTCCACGATCTCATCACGAACCGTCTCGCGATCTCGATCACGGTCCTTCCGATCTAGCGCCGAACGGACGGCACCTCCGCGTTCAGCACACGTGCAGCTTGATGACGATCTCCACCGTCTTGATCCAGCAAGAGGAGGTGGATAGGAGAGAGAGTTCACCGGCAGCGTGACGGCGCTCCGGTGATGGTGGTGGAGCAATTCCGGCAGGGCTTCGCCTAAGCGCTGCGGAAAACCGATCTAGAGGAGAAACTGTGCACCGGTGAAACGGGTAGCACGTGGCCGGAAATTCTGTCCAAAAACCACCCAATCCACTAGTATATATAGGAGGAGAGGAGAGGAGAGGCAGCCAAGGCCTTTGGGTCGGCCGAAATAGGAGGTGGGAAGAAATCCTACTTCACCTCCAATCCTAGTTGGAGTAGGATTGCCTCCTATTGGCTGATTTTCCACTTTTTGCTTTAGGACTTTCTCTCCTGCGCCATGGGCCTTTGTGGCTGTTTTCCCAGCCCACTAAGGGCTGGTTATTATTCTCCCACAGCCCATGGACCTCTTGGGGTCGAAATACCCCTCCCGGAGGCCTCCCGGTACACTACCGGCACTCCCGGTACACTACCGATGAGCCCGAAACTTTTCCGGAAACCAAACTGGGACTTCCTATATATGAATCTTTACCTCCGGACCATTCCGGAGCTCCTCGTGATGTCCGGGATCTCATCCGGGACTCCGACCAAACTTCGGTCACCACCATACATAACTCTACACTACCGAAACGTCACCGAACCTTAAGTGTGCAGACCCTGCGGGTTCGAGAACTATGTAGACATGACCGAGACACCTCTACGGTCAATAACCAATGGAGGGACCTGGACATCCACATTGGTTCCTACATATTCTACGAAGATCTTTTTCGGTCGAACCTCTATGTCAAGGATTTAGTTAATCCCGTATAACGTCCCCTTTGTTCTTCGGTATGTTACTTGCCCGAGATTCGATCGTCGGTATCTCCATACCTAGTTCAACCTCGTTACTGGCAAGTCTCTTTACTCGTTCCGTAATACAAGATCCCGTGACTAACACTTAGCCACATTGCTTGCAAGGCTTGTTGTGATGTTGTATTACCGAGTGGGCCCTGAGATACCTCTCCGTCACACGGAGTAACAAATCCCAGTCTCGATCCATGCCAACTCAACAAACACCATCGGAGATACCTGTAGAGCACCTTTATAGTCACCCAGTTACGTTGCGATGTTTGATACACACAAGGCACTCCTCCGATATCCGTGAGTTGCATGATCTCATGGTCATAGGAACATATACTTGACATGCAGAAAACAGTAGCAATAAACTGACACGATCATATGCTATGTTTGTAGTTTGGGTCTTATCCATCACATCATTCTCCTAATGATGTGATCCCGTTATCAAATGACATCTCATGTCCATGGCTAGGAAACCTTAACCATCCTTTGATCAACGAGCTAGTCCATTAGAGGCATACTAGGGACATGGTTTTGTCTATGTATCCACACATGCATTTAAGTCTCCGATCAATACAATTATAGCATGGATAATAAACGATTATCATGAACAAGGAAATATGATAATAACTAATTTATTATTGCCTCTAGGGCATATTTCCAACAGTCTCCCACTTGCACTAGAGTCAATAATCTAGTTCACATCACCATGTGATTCGCATTGTTATGAATCTAACACCCAATGAGTTTTGGGGCTCGATCATGCTTTGCATGTGAGAGAGGTCTTATAGTCAACGGGTCTGCGATATTCAGATCCGTGTGTACTTTGCAAATCTCTATGTCAAACCGTAAACACTGCTACCACACTCCACTTGGTACTATTTCCAAATGGCTGCTCCACTATACGTATCCAGATTGCTACTACTAGTCATCTGGATAGGTGTTAAAGCTTGCATCGACGTAACTCTTTACGACGAACTCTTTATCACCTCCATAATCAAGAAACATTTCCTTAGTCCTCTGGTTACTAAGGATAATTCCGACCGCTGTCCAGTGATCCACTCCTGGACCACTCTTGTACCCCCTGACAGACTCGTGGCAAGGCACACATAGGTGCGGTACACAGCATGGCATAATATAGAGCCTATGGCTAAGGCATAGGGGACGACATTCATCCTTTCTCTTTCTTCTGCCGTTGTCGAGCTTTGAGTCTCACTCAACTTCACACCTTACAAATCAGACGAGAACTATTTCTCTGGCTGATCCATTTTGAACTCTTTCAAAATCTTGTCAAGGTATGCACTCATTGAAAGTCTCATCAAGCATCTTGATCTATCTCTATAGATTTTGATGCTCAACAATTAGGTAGCTTTATCCAGGTCTTCATTTGAAAAACACTTTTCAAACAACCTTTTATGCCTTCCAGAAATTCTACATTATTTCCGATCAACAATATGTCAACCACATATACTTATCAGAAACTCTATAGTGCTCCCATTCACTTTATTGCAAATACAAGTTTCTCGTAAACTTTGTATAAACTACAAAAACTTTGATCACCTCATCAAAGTGTATATTCCAACTCCGAGATGCTTGCTTCAGTCCATAGAAGGATCACTGAAGCTCTCTCATCTTTTAGCATCCTTAGGACTGACAAAACCTTCTGGTTGTATCACATACAACCTTTCCTTAAGTAAACCGTTAAGGAAACGACGTTTTGACATCCATCTGCCAGATTTCGTAATTGAAAATGCAGCAACTGCTAACATAATTCCAACAGACTTTTAGCATCGCTACGAGTGAGAAAGCCTCCTCGCAGTCAACTCCTTGAACTTGTCACAAACAACTTTGCAACAAGTCGAGCTTTACAAATGGTGACATTCACCATCAGTGTCTGTCTTCATTCTAAAGGTCCATTTGTACTCAACGACCTGCCGTCTAACGAGCAAGTCTACCAAAGTCTATACTTGGTTTTCATAAATGGATCCTATCTCGGATTTCATGGTCTCTAACCATTTGTCGGAATCCGGGCCCATCATCGCTTCTCCATAGCTCGTAGGTTCATCGCTGTCCAACAACATGACCTCGAAGACAGGGTTGTCGTACCGCTTAGGAGCAGTACACATCCTTGTCGACCCACGAAGTTCGATAGTAACTTGATCCTGAAGCTTCATGATCATCATCATTAACTTCCTCTTCAACTAACGTAGGCTTCACAGAAACATCTTTCTGCGCTGCGCTACTCTCTGGTTGAACAAAGGTTTAACAACCTCATCAAGTTCTATCTTCCTCCCACTCAATTCTTTCGAGAGAAACCTTTCCTCGAGAAAGGATCCGTTTTAGTAACAACCACTTTGCACTCGGATCTGAGATAGAAGGTTCACCCAACTGATCTTAGGGTATTCTATGAAGATGCATTTGTCCGCCTTGGGTTCGACCTCATTAGGTGAAAACATTTTTCACACAAGTGCCGCAGCCCCAAGTATTAAGAAACGACAGCTTAGGTTTCTATCAAACCATAATTCATATGGTGTCATCTCAACGGATTTAGATGGTGCCCTATTTAAAGTGAATGTAGTTGTCTCTAATGCATAACCCCAAAATTATAGTAGTAAAACGACAAGAGACATCATAGCACGCACCATGTCCAATAGAGCATAACTATGATGTTCGGACACACCATCACACTATGGTGTTCCAGGTGGCGTTTAGTTGTGAAACAACTTTCACATTGTCTTAAGTTGTATGCCAAACTCGTGACTCAGATATTCACCTCCACGATCATATCGCAGTCATTTTTATCTTCTTGTCACGATGATCTTTAAACTTCACTCTGAATTTGCTTGAACCTTTCAAACGATTCAGACTTGTGTTTCATTAAGTAAATATACACTATATCTACTCAAATCATCAGTGAAGGTAAGAAAATAATGATATCCACTGCACACTACAAGACTCACTAGATTGCATACATCAACATGTATCATTTCCAATGAATCACTTGCCCGCTCCATCCAACGGGGTCCTTTAGTCATCTTGCCCAAGAGGCATGGTTCGCATGTCTCAACCGATTCGAAATCGAATGAGTCCAAATATCCATCAGCATGGAGTTTCTACATGCGCTTTATACCAATATGACATTTAGCGGCAGTGCCACAAGTATGTGGTACTATCATTATTAACTTTGTATCTTTTGACATCAATGTTATGAACATGTGTAATACTACGATCAAGATTTCAACAAACCATTCTCACTGGGTGCATGACCATTGAAGGTATTATTCATGTAAACAGAATAACCATTATTCTCTAACTTAAATGAATAACCGTATTGCAATAAACATGATCTAATCATGTTCATGCTCAACGCAAAACACCAAATAACATTTATTTAGGTTCGTCACTAATCTTGAAGGTAGAGAGAGCGTGCGATTTTGATCACATCAACCTTGGAAACACTTCCAACACATATCGTCACCTCACCCTTAGCTAGTTCTCCGTTTATTCCGTAGCTTTTATTTCGAGTTACTAACATTTAGCAACCGAACCGGTATCCAATACCCAGGTGCTACTAAGAGTACTAGCAAGGTACACATTAGTAACTCGTATATCAAATATACTTCTATCAATGTTGCCAGCCTTCTTATCTACCAAGTATCTAGGGTTGTTCCGCTTCAGCGACCTCTCACCTCATAATAGAAGCACTTAGTCTCGGGTTTGAGTTCAACTTTGGGTTGCTTCACTGGAGCAGCAACTGACTTGCTATCCATGAAGTTTCCCTCCTTGATCTTGCCCTTTTCGAAACTAGTGGTTTGATTAACCATCAACACTTGACGCTCCTTCTTGATTTCTACCTTCGCGGTGTCAAACATCGCGAACAGCTCAGGGATCAATACTTCTATCCCTGGTGTATTATAGTTCATCACTTAAGTTCTAGTAGCTTTAGTGACAGTGACTTGGAGAACTATATCAATCACTATCTTATCTGGAAGATCAACTCCCACTTGATTCAAGCGATTGTAGTACCCAGACAATCTGAGTACATGCTCAACGATTGAGCTATTCTCCTTCATCTTACAGGCAAAGAATCTTGTTGGAGATCTCATATCTCGCAACACAGGCACAAGCCTGAGATCACAATCTCTGCCCCTAGAACATCTCATATGTTCCGTGACGTTCAAAACGTTTCGGAGCCTCAATTCTAAGCCGTAATGCATGACGCACAAAACTATCAAGTAGTCATCGAAACGTGCCTGTCAGATGTTCACAACATCTATAGACGACGCTAGAGGGGGTGGCGCACCGAGCGGTGCATTAAGGACATAAGCCTTCTGTGCAGCAATGAGGACAATCCTCAGATCACGGACCCAGTCCGCAATATTGCTACCAACATCTTTCAATTCTATTTCTCTAGGAACATATAAAAATACAAGGGAGCCACAACGCGAGCTAGTAATCTACAACATAATTTGCAAAGACACTTTGACTATGTTCATGATAATGAGTTCAATTAATCATATTATTTAAGAACTCCCACTCAAATTGACATCCCTCCGATCATTCGAGTGATACATGATCCAAATTCACCAACTCAAGTCCGATCATCACGTGAGTTGAGGTGGCTGCAATGGTGAACATCATTATGTTGATCATATCTACTATATGACTCATGTTCGACCTTTCGGTCTCTCGTGTTCCGAGGCCATGTCTGTACATGCTAGGCTCGTCAAGTTTAACCCGAGTGTTCTGCGCGTGCAAATCTGGCTTGCACCCGTTGTATGTGAACGTAGAGTCTATCACACCCGATCATCACGTGGTGTCTCAACACGACGAACTTTCGCAACGGTGCACACTCGGGGAGAACACAGTTCATCTTGAAATTCAAGTGAGGGATCACCTTATAATGCTACCGCCGTACTAAGCAAAACAAGGTGCATAAAAGGATTAACATCTCATGCAATTCATAAGTGACATGATATGGCCATGAACTTGTGTTTAAGATCTCCATCTTCGAAACACCGGCATGATCTCCATCGTCACCGGCACAACACCATGATCTCCATCATCTTGATCTCCATCAATGTGTTGCCATTGGGGTTGTGGCGCCAGCCCTGCTTCTACTTCTATTGCTACTGCTTAGCGATAAAGTAAAGCATTACATAGCGCTTAATGATTGACACGCAGGTCATACAATAATTAAAGACAACCCTATGGCTCCTGCCGGTTGCCGTACTCAACGACATGCAAGTCGTGAAATTCTATACATCACATGATCATCTCATACATCACATATATCTCATCATGTAATTGGCCATATCACATCACAACATACCCTGCAAAAACAAGTTAGACGTCCTCTAATTGTTGTTGCATGTTTTACGTGGCTGCTATGGGTATCTAGCAAGAACGATTCTCACCTACGCATAAACCACAACGGTGATACACTAGTTTGCTTTTCAACCTTCTCAAGGACCGCCTTTGTCGAATCCGATCCAACTAAAGTGAGAGAAACTGTCACCCGCAAGCCATCTAGGCAACAAGTTGCGTCGAGGGAACCGGTCTCTCGTAAGCGTACGAGTAATGTTGGTCCGGGCCGCTTCATCTCACAATCCCGCTGAACCAAAATACGACCAAGGGAGGAAGCAATCTAAGCATCAACGCCCACAAACCTTTTGTGTTCTACTCGAGATCTCATCGAACCATCAACCTAGCTCATGATGCCACTGTTGGGGAACGTCGCATGGGAAACAAAAATTTTCCTACGCACACGCAAACCTATCCATGGTGATGAGCATCTACGAGAGGGAGAGTGGATCTACATACCCTTGTAGATCGCTAAGCGGGAAGCGTTAAGAAACGCGGTTGGTGTAGTCGAACATCTTCGCGATCCAAATCGCCGAGCGTCCCGCGATCTCATCACGATCCGTCCCGCGATCCAATCACGATACGTCCCGTGAACTCATCACGATCCGTCCCGCGATCTCATCACGATCCGTCTCACGATCTTGATCACGATCTGTCCCGCGAACTCATCACGATCCGTTCCACGATCTCATCACGAACCGTCTCGCGATCTCGATCACGGTCCTTCCGATCTAGCGCCGAACGGACGGCACCTCCGCGTTCAGCACACGTGCAGCTTGATGACGATCTCCACCGTCTTGATCCAGCAAGAGGAGGTGGATAGGAGAGAGAGTTCACCGGCAGCGTGACGGCGCTCCGGTGATGGTGGTGGAGCAATTCCGGCAGGGCTTCGCCTAAGCGCTGCGGAAAACCGATCTAGAGGAGAAACTGTGCACCGGTGAAACGGGTAGCACGTGGCCGGAAATTCTGTCCAAAAACCACCCAATCCACTAGTATATATAGGAGGAGAGGAGAGGAGAGGCAGCCAAGGCCTTTGGGTCGGCCGAAATAGGAGGTGGGAAGAAATCCTACTTCACCTCCAATCCTAGTTGGAGTAGGATTGCCTCCTATTGGCTGATTTTCCACTTTTTGCTTTAGGACTTTCTCTCCTGCGCCATGGGCCTTTGTGGCTGTTTTCCCAGCCCACTAAGGGCTGGTTATTATTCTCCCACAGCCCATGGACCTCTTGGGGTCGAAATACCCCTCCCGGAGGCCTCCCGGTACACTACCGGCACTCCCGGTACACTACCGATGAGCCCGAAACTTTTCCGGAAACCAAACTGGGACTTCCTATATATGAATCTTTACCTCCGGACCATTCCGGAGCTCCTCGTGATGTCCGGGATCTCATCCGGGACTCCGACCAAACTTCGGTCACCACCATACATAACTCTACACTACCGAAACGTCACCGAACCTTAAGTGTGCAGACCCTGCGGGTTCGAGAACTATGTAGACATGACCGAGACACCTCTACGGTCAATAACCAATGGAGGGACCTGGACATCCACATTGGTTCCTACATATTCTACGAAGATCTTTTTCGGTCGAACCTCTATGTCAAGGATTTAGTTAATCCCGTATAACGTCCCCTTTGTTCTTCGGTATGTTACTTGCCCGAGATTCGATCGTCGGTATCTCCATACCTAGTTCAACCTCGTTACTGGCAAGTCTCTTTACTCGTTCCGTAATACAAGATCCCGTGACTAACACTTAGCCACATTGCTTGCAAGGCTTGTTGTGATGTTGTATTACCGAGTGGGCCCTGAGATACCTCTCCGTCACACGGAGTAACAAATCCCAGTCTCGATCCATGCCAACTCAACAAACACCATCGGAGATACCTGTAGAGCACCTTTATAGTCACCCAGTTACGTTGCGATGTTTGATACACACAAGGCACTCCTCCGATATCCGTGAGTTGCATGATCTCATGGTCATAGGAACATATACTTGACATGCAGAAAACAGTAGCAATAAACTGACACGATCATATGCTATGTTTGTAGTTTGGGTCTTATCCATCACATCATTCTCCTAATGATGTGATCCCGTTATCAAATGACATCTCATGTCCATGGCTAGGAAACCTTAACCATCCTTTGATCAACGAGCTAGTCCATTAGAGGCATACTAGGGACATGGTTTTGTCTATGTATCCACACATGCATTTAAGTCTCCGATCAATACAATTATAGCATGGATAATAAACGATTATCATGAACAAGGAAATATGATAATAACTAATTTATTATTGCCTCTAGGGCATATTTCCAACAAGTGCATCAACCATGACCTAATGTTGGGCTTAAGCACCAACAGGAAGTAGTTGGCGAGTATCTTGTCGTCGCGAGCTCCAGCAGCCTGCACCGCAATGGTGTAGATGCACAAGATCTCTGATGGGTGAGTCTTGCCGTCATACTTCTTCGGGACTTCTGGCTTGAACGTGGGGGAATTGGGAAACTGGACTTGCCGCAACTCACGGGTAAACGCTGGGCAACCCACCTCGTAAGGTAGGATGCCAGGATACCCCGGCGCAGGCTTGTCAACAGTGGGTCGTACACGCTTATCAGATTGATGGCACACCTCCAGCAGGCGCTCAATTGTAGTTCAAGCGTCTTCTTTGCTTTGTTCCCGAAGAACTTGACGCTGATGGCGGCAAGTCTGTGGATCGGATGACGCCGTCGAGTAACCGTCGTAAGCATCGGTCCGTCGAGCCAGTGATCGGCGTTGTTGTTGTGGAGGAGAGTGCACCATGGTCGCACCACCTCCGGCCTTTTCACCACTGGCGTGAGCTGTCTCGGTGAACCGAAACTTGTCAACGTGGTTGAGGAGGCTCTGGATGGTGGCTCTCCATTCGCTGAGCTTCTCCGCAGCAGGAGGGAAGTTCTGGAGTAGCTATGCTCGCGCCATTGCTTCTTCCGACATAGTCGGAAGCTAAGGGCACAAGGAACGCGAGGTTCTCTGACTCCTAACCATGTTAGAAGGAGCTCCGTCACGGTCTCGCAATTGCATGCCACTCCCACTAGCATGCTGGTGTTCGTGCTGGTACCGCGCATCTTGGGAGCGATGCGCAGGGGCTTTTCCATGGGGACATTGGGAACCACCAACACCGCGGCGGTGCTCTGCACGCGCGTCCTGGGAAGGTCGCGGCAAACACGCCGACGTAGGTGCCTTGGAAGGTGCCCTTCCGTCCCCGAAGTTCACCGTACCGCCCGCAGGTGGTACAACTCTGTCCTGAGACCCAGCGGTGCAGGGATTTCCACCGCCGCCATGAGCGTCTCCGCGGCAGGCGTTGCCTCTTTCTTGTCCTTGATCATTAGAGCGTGCCTGGGCGCACGATCCCCGCTCCCTCCGTCCGTGCCCACTCCGTCGCCCTCCTGGACGGCTACGGGCGCGGCAGACGTGGAGGGTTCCACCGCCGTGAAACCTTTCTTCTTGGGATCCATGGCGATGACGATTATGACGAAGGAACTAACGCGCTAGTCACAAGATTAGGTTCACGCAATCTCGTCCCCTACCTGGCACGCCAAAGATGTCGGGGAATCAACACCTATGGGATCGGAGGGATCCCTTTACGGTTCGGCAGGGAAGAATGCTCGCATAAAGAGCAAATTGGATGGCTAGCGTGCGGGAATTTACCCAGGTTCGGGCCACAAATATGAGTAAAACCCTACTCCTGCTTGGTTGTATTGGATGAATTCTAGCTCAGGTTCTTGGAGCGCTACATTACACAACTGCTACTCATGCAAAATGAGCTATAGGAGCACCGAAAGTCTAGGAGTCCGAAAAGGTCGAAAAGTTCTCTATCGTAATGCCCTGGGCGTCCTTTTATACTCTCGAAGGGGTCACCAACAGTGGCGTACAATACGTACATGGGGTGTACAATGCTACAATGTTATCATACCTAACACTAATGGTGAGAGAAAAACGCATTTAATGCTCCATCAGGCATCCCTGACCGTCTACGGGACGGGACAGGAGCCCGTCCCATCGACACCACTTATCCTCTCCATCTCCGGAGTCTCAACATGTGCCCAGGCGAGGCGACACCTGGCCTCTACGCTGGAGGGAGCTTGCCGGGGGTTTGCCTTGCCGGGTCTTTGCCTCTGCACTAGCAGGATGGTGGGGCCTTGCTAGGTGCACTCCTTGCGGGGGCTACGTAGGCCATCCTGTCAAGATCTTGTCGGGGTCCTAGCCTTCGGTCTTCGGTCTGTTGACTTGAATGTCTTCTCAATGTTGCTGTATTTTGCTCTTAGTTGCTCCCTGGCAGGCCTTGCCGCTGGTATGGCTACAACTATCCGTGCACAGGTACGGGGTACTAAAAATCCCACACTTTAGTACACCCACAATTGCCTATGAGCTTTCCACATACTGATCCTTGCTAAGTTACTTCTCCGCTTCTACTGTTACAATCACTATAAAGCTGCTACTATTACTTTTGCTACCGTTACCACTACTTCCATACTACTTTGATACTGAATACTTTGATGCAGATATTAAGACTTTCAGGTGTGCTTGAATTGACAACTCAGTTGCGAATACTCGAGAATATTCTTTGGCTCCCCTTGTGTCGAATCGATAAATTTGGGTTGAATACTATACCCTCGAAAACTATTGTTATCCCCTATACTTGTGGGTTATCAAGACCTTTTTCTGGCGCCGTTGCCGGGGAGCATAGCTCTATTCTCCGAGTCACTTGGGATTTATATTTGTTGTTCACTATGAAGAATCTGAAAGATCCAAAAACCAAGATCTATCCCTCTACTACGAGGGGAGGTAAGGAACTGCAATCTAACTTTGCACTTGATTCACCATCTGTTATGAGTAAGTTTGCGACAACATCACCACCTGCTAGTAATTCTGATATGTCGCAAGTAATTGATGATGCTACTTCTGCTATGCATGATGCTTATGATGATACTTTGCTTGATAATACTGTGCCACTAGGTGAATTTCTTGATGAACAAATTGCTAGAGCTAATGCTGAAAATTATGATGCTACTGAAACTGATGAAATTATTGAAACTGGACACTTTGAGACACCTGCTAGACCTAGCTCTCCTAGATATGAATTGCCTGATATTCCTGAGGGTTATGTTATGGAAGGAGAGGTAGCTAGGGACTTTCTTGCTTGTAATGATAGAGATGATCTTAAGAAACTACTATGCTAGCGGAAAGAAAAATCTTTGAATGCTAGAATGAAATATGATCCTATGTTTTCTACTTCACCTATCTTTGTTGCTAATAAGGATTGTGAATTCTGTGTTGATCCTGAGTTAATTACCTTGGTTGAATTTGATCCTTTCCATGGTTATGAATCTAAAATTGTTGTGGCGCATCTTACTAAACTGAATGATATAGCCACCCTATTTACTCATGAGGAAAAAAATTGTTATTACTATATTGTCAAGTTATTCCTTTCTCGCTAAAGGGTGATGCTAAGATATGGTTTAACTCTCTTGCTCCTGGTTGTGTGCGTAGCCCCAAGGATATGATATATCACTTCTCTGAAAAATATTTTCCTGCCCATAAGAAACAAGCTGCCTTTTAGTAAATATTTAACTTTGTGCAAATTGAAGAAGAGAGTCTCCCACAAGCTTGGGGTAGGCTTCTCCAACTACTAAATGCTTTGTCTGATCACCCTCTCAAGAAAAATGAAATAGTTGATATCTTTTATAATGGACTAACCGATGCTTCTAGGGACCACCTAGATAGTTGTGCTGGTTGTGTTTTCAGGGAACGAACTATTGCACAAGTTGAAATATTATTGAATAATATATTGAGCAATGATAATGATTGGACTATTCCCGAACCACCTCCGAAGCCAACTCCGAAGAAAAGAGGTATTCCATTTCTCAGTCCTAAAGATATGCAGGAGGCAAAGAAATCTATGACAGAGAAGGGTATTAAAGCTAAAGATGTTAAGAATCTACCACCTATTGAAGAAATACATGGTCTTGATAACCCGACATAGGTATTAGAGGTAAATTCTCTTCGTAGATTTTATGGAAGCAATATTCCTTATAATAAGTCTGCTAGCCAATGCCTGGATGAATTTGATAATTTTGTTGTTAAGAAAGAAAATTTTAATGCCTATGTCAGTACACAATTGAAACATAATGCTTTCATGCTTGATCGCTTAGGTGATTATATGAGTAGAACTATCAATGATCTTAAACTTATTAGTAAACATGCTTCCATGGTAACTACTCAAGTAGAACAAGTACTTAAAGCTCAAAATGATTTGCTTAACAAGATGAATAGTAAGAACAATGATCATTCTATTAAAGTTGTGACTAGAGGTGGAAGAATGACTCAGGAACCTTTGTATCCTGAGGGCCACCCTAAGAGAATTGAGCAATATTCTCAAAGGGGTAATATTAATTTACCTAGTCGCTCGAGTAATAGGAGGAATAAGGATGATGATAGAACCTTGCATGCTGCTAGTGAACCTGTTATTGATACACCTGAAAACCGAAATGATATTTCTGTTTCTTATGCTGAGACACAATCTGGTGATGAACATGAGCCTAGTGATAATATTAATTGTGATGTCCATGTTGATGCTCACCCTAGTAATGATAATGATGTGGAGATTGAAACTGTTGTTGATCTAGATAACCCACAACCTAAGAATAAGAGATATGAAAAAAGAGATTTTATTGCTAGGAAGCATGGTAAAGAAAGAGAACCATGGGTTCAGAAACCCATGCCCTTTCCTCCTAAACCATCCAATTAAAAGGATGAAGAGGATTTTGAGCATTCTATTGAGATTCTTAGATGTGTCTTTTTGCGTATGCGTTTGACTAATATTCTGAAAATGTCTCCTTATGCTAAGTATATGGAAGATATTGTGACTAATAAAACAAAGATACCAGAAGCTGATATTTGCACCATGCTTGCTAATTATACTTTTCAGGGTGGAGTACTAGAGAAACTAGGAGATCCAGGAATACCAACTATACCATTCTCTATTAAAGGGAATTATGTTAAAACTGCTTTATGTGATTTGGGAGCTGGTGTTAGTGTTATGACTTTCTATTTATATCGTAGACTTGATTTGAATAAGTTGACACCTACTGAAATCTCTTTGCAAATGGCCGATAAATCAACTGCTCTACCCATCGGTATTTGTGAGGATGTACCTGTCGTAGTTGCAAATGCTATTATCTTAACGGACTTTGTTATTCTTGATATTCCCGAGGACGACAGTATGTCGATCATCCTTGGTAGAACCTTCTTCAATACTGTAGGGGTTGTTATTGATTGCAACAAGGGCAATGTCACTTTTCATATTAATGGTAATGAGCATACGGTACACTTTCCGAAGAAACAACCTCAAGTTTACAGTATCAACTCTATTGAAAAAATTCCAACGATCATTATTGGAGACTATGAATTCCCTCTTCCTACTATCAAGAAGAAATATGATATACTTATTGTTGGGGACATGGATATACCCATTGAGAAAAAGAAAAGATGTTGAGGAAGGTGTTTCAAGGGGGTTCATCGAGCAAGAAGGCCCCAAGACTCGCGATACGTGAGCCTAACCTCGAACCACCGAGGGAAGCACAAGTATGACCTTGTGAATGGCCATCGGATCAATTCATGAGTGATGCCGGTTACAAGGAAGAATTCTATGCATACATAAGAAATGCTGACCTTGAGGAATTCGTTTAGAACAAATGCAAGCAATACTATCAACTCACGGATTCTTTTGTGCGGAGGTTTGAATTTTCGCTCAATTGTAATAAACCTTCCGTCCTATTTGACCTTTATGACAAATCATATACTTTGGACATCGAGGATTTTAATCATGCATGCAAAATTCCACAATGGGGCAGTTATAGTGATCCGCACAAAACTGAATATAATGATTTTCTTGCTAGCATTACCATCGGAGAAACTAGAAATATTACATAGGCTACCATGGGGAGCATTCACTTTCCTGCCATACATTATTGTGCTCTAACATAGGTAGATGTATTAACAGTAAAACTGAGCATAGCCACCTTTGTGTAGCCGATCCTAGTATTCTTAAGAGTGTAGTAATGGGCGAAAGGCGAAATAACTTAGGAGCCATTATTGCTAGAAGGTTGCATAATAATGCTAAGGATGGAGATTTCTTTGGTTGGATTTATGCCACTCATTTAGCTAATTATCTTGGGGTACCCATATGCAGAAATGATATTGAGTTACCACCTGCTTTTGTTGATTACGAGGCTTTGGTACATTTTCAGTTTCTCGAAAGGAACGAACAATCTCTCCAGTACTGACTAATTTTTGACAGACAATGTGCTGTCCATGTTACGCTTCCTGCTCCGGCCTTCTTTAAATTTTAGGAAAACCAGAGATACCTTATAACTAGAGAGGAGGCAGATAAGTACTAGAGGAGCACGCAATCAGCTCGCCTTCACGCTGCAGTCGTTCAGGTGGTAGCCGTCGCAGCCCAGTACAACCCCAACTATGACTTCAAATATTATTAGGGCCAGCCATGGCCCTAGACCAACTTAGGCCAAAATCCTAAGCTTGGGGGAGTACATATTTCTCACCGACTTTACATTCATGTTCACACACTCATCTAAGTACTCGGTGTTCATACTCTTTCATTGTACCATCCATGGTAGTTTATTTTCTTCTTTCGCTTTCTTCTTATGTGTTTATTTAATTTTGAGAAAAATACAAAAAATTAGTCTTAGCTTTATTTCCAGTTGCTTAGTTGTAGTTTTAAAAAGAAAACCCAAAAATATTTTTCGTCCTTCTTTTACTTGCTAGGAGCTTTCCTGTGTAAATAGTTTTCTCGTTCTTGTTTTGATTTTTCCTTCTTTGGGTCGTAAGGAGAAGACCACAATGAAAATGTCGAGTGGTTCTCATATGCATTATTGTTTACCTGTTAGAGAGTCCATGTTACCTTGTCTTCTCCTTTGAGTTATTGTTTTAAGATTCCAGCTTAGTCCAATGCACTTGCACTCTTATTATTATCCACACCGTTCTGTCGTCCAAGTGAAAGACAATAATGACGATATTTAATGAAAAGATTGAGATGGAGAAAAGATGGTATGAGATCGACCTATCTTTGTTTTGTAAATATGATTAGCTCATCGTTTTGAATTCAGTTCATCATGGTGAAACATATTTGCAATGACAATTAGAGATTATATTTATTCATGCCATGCTTAATTAGCTAAGAGTGGATAATGGTTTGCTTTGGGTGCCAACATGCATATTAAAATGGTGGTGATGTAGTATGATGGGGTAGTATCCTCCTCTGAACGATTCAAGTGGCTCGACTTGGCACATGTTCATGCATGTAGTTGAAAAAAATCAACATAACCTCTATGATATTTATGTTCATAATGATTTATGTCCTACTCATGCTTGCATCCAATGTTGGTTAATCTCAAAGCATGTTGATGACTGTGTCGCTCTCTAGTTGGTCGCTCCCCAGTCTTTTGCTAGCCTTAACTTGTACTAAGCGGGAATACTGCTTGTGCATCCAAACCCTCAAACCCAACGTTTTTTCATATGAGTCCACCATACCTACCTATATGCGGTATTTGTTGGAAATATGCCCTAGAGGCAATAATAAATTAGTTATTATCATATTTCCTTGTTCATGATAATCGTTTATTATCCATGCTATAATTGTATTGATCGGAGACTTAAATGGATGTGTGGATACATAGACAAAACCATTTCCCTAGTATGCCTCTAATAGACTAGCTCGTTGATCAAAAGATGGTTAAGGTTTCCTAGCCATGGACATGAGATGTCATTTGATAATGGGATCACATCATTAGGAGAATGATGTGATGGACAAGACCCAAACTACAAACGTAGCATATGATCGTGTCAGTTTATTGCTACTGTTTTCTACATGTCAAGTATGTGTTCCTATGACCATGAGACCATGCAACTCACGGACATCGGAGGAGTGCCTTGTGTGTATCAAACATCGCAACGTAACTGGGTGACTATAAAGGTGCTCTACAGGTGTCTCCGAGGGTGTCTGTTGAGTTGGCATGGATCAAGACTGGGATTTGTTACTCCGTGTGACGGAGAGGTATCTCAGGGCCCACTCGGTAATGCAACATCACAACAAGCCTTGCAAGCAATGTGACTAATATGTTAGCCACGAGATCTTGCATTACGGAACGAGTAAAGAGACTTGCCGGTAGTGAGGTTGAACAAGGTATGGAGATACCGACGATCGAATCTCGGGCAAGTAACATACCGAAGAACAAAGGGAACGTTATATGGGATTAACTCAATCGTTGACATAGAGGTTCGACCGATAAAGATCTTCATAGAATATGTAGGAACTAATGTGGACATCCAGGTCCCGCCATTGGTTATTGACCGTAGAGGTGTCTCGGTCATGTCTACATAGTTCTCGAACCCGCAGGGTCTGCACACTTAAGGTTTGGTGACGTTTCGGTAGTATAGAGTTATTTATGGTGGTGAGAAAAGGTTGTTAGGAGTCCCGGATGAGATCCCTGACGTCACGAGGAGCTCCGGAATGGTCTGGAGGTAAAGATTCATATATAGGAAGTCCCAGTTTGGTCGCCGGAAAAGTTTCGGGCTCATTGGTAGTGTACCGGGAGTGCCGGTAGTGTACCGGGAGACCTCCGAGAGGGGTATTTCGACCCAAGAGGTTACATGGGCAGTAGGAGGGTGAATACCAGCCCTTAGTGGTCTGGTGGAAGTCCTACACAAAGTCCATGAGGCTGGGAAGAAAATACCAAAAGGAAAAAGGTGGAAAAAGGCAAAAAGGGGCTATATAAGGAAGGAGTCCTAATCCTACTTGGAGGAGAAGGAAGAGAACTCCTCCCTCCTAGCTGGCCGAACCAGCCTTGGCTTGGAAGCCAAGGCTGCCTCCCCTCCTCCTCTCCTCCTATATATACTAGAGGGTTTCAAGGGTTTTGCACTAGTTCTTTCTTCCACGTGCAACCCTAACCTCCAGTGCATAGTTTCTCCTCTTGATCGGATTTCTGCATTGCTTAGGCGAAGCCCTGCAGGAATAACTCCACCACCATCACCGAAGTGCCGTCATGCTGTCAGAGAACTCTTCTACCTCTCCACCCCTCGTGCTGGATCAAGACGGTGGAGATCGTCATCAAGCTGCACGTGTGCTGAACGCGGGGTGCCATCCGTTCGGTACTAGATCGAAAGGATCGTGATCAAGGCCACGGGATGTTCGTGATTGGATCGCGGGACGGATCGGGACGAGATCGCGGGACGGTTCTTGATTAGATCGTGGGACGCTCGGCGATTTGGATCGTGAAGAAGTATGACTACACCACCCGTGTTTCTTAATGCTTCCCGCTTAGCAATCTACAAGGGTACATAGATCCACTCTCCCTCTCGTAGATTCTCATCACCATGGATAGGTTTGCGTGTGCGTAGGAAATTTTTTGTTTCCCATGCGACGTTCCCCAACTGTGGTATCAGAGCTAGGTTGATGGTTCGATGAGATCTCGAGTAGAACGCAAAAGGTTTGTGGGCGTTGATGCTTAGATTGCTTCCTCCCTTGGTCGTGTTTTGGTTCAGCTGTATTGTGGGATGAAGCGGCCCGGACCAACCTTACTCGTACGCATACGAGAGACTGGTTCCCTCAACTGCACTTGTTGCAAAAGATGGCTAGCGGGTGTCAGTTCCTCCTACTTTAGTTGGATCGGATTCGACAAAGGCGGTCCTTGAGAAGGTTGAAAAGGAAACTAGTGTATCACCGTTGTGGTTTATGCGTAGGTGAGAATTGTTCTTGCTAGATACCCGTAGCAGCCATGTAAAACTTGCAACAACAATTAGAGGACGTCTAACTTGATTTTGCAGGGTATGTTGTGATGTGATATGGCCAATTACATGATGTGATATATGTGATGTATGAGATGATCATGTGATGTATAGAATTTCACGACTTGCACGTCGATGAGTACGACAACCGGAAGGAGCCATAGGGTTGTCTTTAATTATTGTATGACCTGCGTGTCGATCATTAAGTGCTATGTAATGCTTTACTTTATCGCTAAGGGGTAGCAATAGAAGTAGAAGCAGGGCTGGCGCCACAACCCCAATGGCAGCACATTGATGGAGATCAAGATGATGGAGATCATGGTGTTGTGCCGGTGACGATGGAGACCATGCCGGTGTTTTGAAGATGGAGATCTTAAACACAAGTTCATGGCCATATCATGTCACTTATTAATTGCATGAGATGTTAAACCTTTTATGCACCTTGTTTTTCTTAGTACGGCGGTAGCATTATAAGGTGATCCCTCACTTAAATTTCAAGATGAAACTGTGTTCTCCCCGAGTGTGCACCATTGCGAAAGTTCGTCGTGTTGAGACACCACATGATGATCGGGTGTGATAGACTCTACGTTCACATACAACGGGTGCAAGCCAGATTTGCACGTGCAGAACACTCGGGTTAAACTTGACGAGCCTAGCATGTACAAACATGGCCTCGGAACACAAGAGACCGAAAGGTGCAACATGAGTCATATAGTAGATATGATCAACATAATGATGTTCACCATTGCAGCCACCTCAACTCACGTGATGATCGGACTTGAGTTGGTGAATTTGGATCATGTATCACTCGAATGATCGGAGGGATATCAAATTGAGTGGGAGTACTTAAGTAATATGATTAATTGAACTCATTATCATGAACATAGTCAATAGTGTCTTTGCAAATTATGTTGTAGATTACTAGCTCACACTATAGCTCCCTTAATTTTTTATATGTTCCTAGAGAAATAGAGTTGAAAGATGATGGTAGCAATATTGTGGACTGGGTCCGTGATCTGAGGATTGTCCTCATTGCTGCATAGAAGGCTTATGTCCTTAATGCACCGCTCGGTGCGCCAACCCCTCTAGCATCGTCTGTAGATGTTGTGAACATATGACAGGCACGTTCTGATGACTACTTGATAGTTTAGTGCGTCATGCATTACGGCTTAGAATTGAGGCTCCAAAATGTTTTGAACGTCACGGAACATATGAGATGTTTATAAGAGCTGAAATTAGGATCTCAGTCTCATGCTCGTGTTGCGAGATATGAGATCTCCAACAAGATTCTTTGCCTGCAAGATGAAAGAGAATAGCTCAATCATTGAGCATGTACTTAGATTGTCCGGGTGCTACAATCGCTTGAATCAAGTGGGAGTTGATCTTCCAGATAAGATAGTGATTGACATAGTTCTCCAAGTCACTGTCACTAAGCTACTAGAACTTGGTGATGAACTATAAATTGCCAGGGATAGAAATAATGATTCCTGAGCTGTTCGCGATGTTTGACACCGCGAAGGTAGAAATCAAGAAGGAGCGTCAAGTGTTGATGGTTAATCAAACACTAGTTTCGAGAAGGGCAAGAGCAAGGAGGGAAACTTAATGGATAGCAAGTCATTTGCTGCTCCAGTGAAGCAACCCAAAGTTGAACTCAAACCCGAGACTAAGTTCTTCTGTTATGAGGTGAGCGGTCGCTGAAGCGGAACAACCCTAGATACTTGGTAGATAAGAAGGCTGGCAACATCGACCGAAGTATATTTGATATACGAGTTATTGATGTGTACCTTGCTAGTACTCCTAGTAGCACCTGGGTTTTGGATACCGGTTCAGTTGCTAAATGTTAGTAACTCGAAATAAAAGCTACGGAATAAACGGAGAACTAGCTAAGGTTGATATACTAGTTATTGATGTGTACCTTGCTAGTACTCCTAGTGGCACCTGGGTATTTGATACCGGTTCGGTTGCTAAATGTTAGTAACTCAAAATAAAAGCTACAGAATAAACGGTGAACTAGCTAAGGGTGAGGTGACGATATGTGTTGGAAATGTTTCCAAGGTTGATGTGATCAACATCGCACGCTCTCTCTACCTTCAGGATTAGTGATGAACCTAAATAAATGTTATTTGGTGTTTTGCGTTGAGCATGGACATGATTAGATCATGTTTATTGCAATACGGTTATTCATTTAAGTTAGAGAATAATGGTTATTCTTTTTACATGAATAATACCTTCAATGGTCATGCACCTAGTGAGAATGGTTTGTTGAAATCTTGATCGTAGTAATACACATGTTCATAACATTGATGTCAAAAGATACAAAGTTAATAATGATAGTACCACATACTTGTGGCACTGCCGCAAAATGTCATCTTGGTATAAAGCGCATGAAGAAACTCCATGCTGATGGATCTTTGGACTCATTCGATTTCGAATCGGCTGAGACATGCGAACCATGCCTCTTGGGCAAGATGACTAAAAAAACCCGTTGGATGGAGCGGGCAAGTGATTCATTGGAAATGATACATGTTGATGTATGCAATCCAGTGAGTCTTATAGCGTGCAGTGGATATCGTTATTTTCTTACCTTCACGGATGATTTGAGTAGATATAGTGTATATTTACTTAATGAAACACAAGTCTGAATCGTTTGAAATGTTCAAAGCAAATTCAGAGTGAAGTTTAAGATCATCGTGACAAGAAGACAAAAAGAAAAGACTGTGATATGATCGTGGAGGTGAATATCTGAGTTATGAGTTTGGCATACAAACTTAAGACAATGTGAAAGTTGTTTCACAACTAACGCCACCTGGAACACCATAGTGTGATGGTGTGTCCGAACATCATAGTCATGCTCTATTGGATATAGTGCGTGCTATGATGTCTCTTATCATTTTACTACTATAATTTTGGGGTTACGCATTAGAGACAACTACATTCACTTTAAATAGGGCACCATCGAAATCCGTTGAGATGACATCGTGTGAATTATGGTTTGATAGAAACCTAAGCTGTCATTTCTTAATGTTTGGGGCTGCGACACTTGTGTGGAAAATGTTTTCACCTAATGAGGTCGATCCCAAGGCAGACAAATGCATCTTCATAGAATACCCTAAGATCAGTTGGGTGAACCTTCTATCTCAGATCCTAGTGCAAAGTGTTTGTTGTTTAAAACGGATCCTTTCTCAAGGAAATGTTTCTCTCGAAAGAATTGAGTGGGAGGAAGATAGAACATGATGAGGTTGTTAAACCTTTGTTCAACCAGAGAGTAGCGCATCGCAGAAAGATGTTTCTGTGAATCCTACGTTAGTTGAAGAGGAAGTTAATGATGATGATCATGAAGCTTCAGGATCAAGTCACTATCGAACTTCGTAGGTCGACAAGGATGTGTACTGCTCCAAAGTGGTACGACAACCCTATCTTGGAGGTCATGTTGTTGGACAACGATGAACCTACGAGCTATGGAGAAGCGATGATGGGCCCGGATTCCGACAAATGGTTGGAGGCCATGAAATCCGAGATAGGATCCATGTATGAAAACCAAGTATAGACTTTGGTAGACTTGCTCATTGGACGGCAGGTCGTTGAGTACAAATGGATCTTTAAAATGAAGACAGACACTGATGGTAAATTTCACCATTTGTAAAGCTCGACTTGTTGCAAAGATGTTTGTGACAAGTTCAAGGAGTTGACTGCGATGAGACTTTCTCACTCGTAGCGATGCTAAAGTCCGTTGGAAATATGTTAGCAGTTGCTGCATTTTTCAATTATGAAATCTGGCAGATGGATGTCAAAACATTGTTTCCTTAATGGTTTACTTGAGGAAAGGTTGTATGTGATACAACCAGAAGGTTTTGTCAATCCTAAGGATGCTGAAAGATGAGAAAGCTTCAGTGATCTTTCTGTGGACTGAAGCAAGCATCTCAGAGTTGGAATATACACTTTGATGAGGTGATCAAAGTTTGTAGTTTATACAAAGTTTACGAGAAACTAGTATTTACAATAAAGTGAGTGGGAGCACTATAGAATTTCTGATAAGTATATGTGGATGACATATTGTTGATCGGAAATAATGTAGGATTTCTGAAAAGCATAAATGGTTGTTTGAAAAGTGATTTTTCAAAGGAAGACCAAGATAAAACTACCGAATTGTTGAGCGTCAACATATGAGATAGATCAAGATGCTTGATGAGACTTTCAATGAGTACATACCTTGAAAAGATTTTGAAAGAGTTCAAAATGGACTAGTCAGAGAAATAGTTCTCGTCTGATTTGTAAGGTGTGAAGTTGAGTGAGACTCAAAGCTCGACAACGGTAGAAGAAAGAGAAAGGACGAACGTTGTCCCCTATGCCTTAGATGTAGGCTCTGTACAGTATGCCATGTTGTGTACCGCACATGTGTGTGCCTTGGCATGAGTCCGTCAGGGGGTACAAGAGTGAACCAGGAGTGGATCACTGGACAGCGGTAAGGATTATCCTCAGTAACTAAAAGACTGAGGAGATGTTTCTTGATTATGGAGGTGATAAAGAGTTCGTCGTAAAGAGTTACGTCGATGCAAGCTTTAGCACCAATCCGGATGACTAGTAGTAGCAATCTGGATACGTATAGTGGAGCAATCATTTGGAAGTAGTACCAAGTGGAGTGTGGTAGCAGTGTTTACGGTTTGACATAGAGATTTGCAAAGTACACACGGATCTGAATATCGCAGACCCGTTGACTATAAGACCTCTCTCACATGCAAAGCATGATCGAGCCCCAGAACTCATTGGGTGTTAGATTCATAACAATGCAAATCACATGCTGATGTGAACTAGATTATTGACTCTAGTGCAAGTGGGAGACTGTTGGAAATATGCCCTAGAGGAAATAATAAATTAGTTATTATCAGATTTCCTTGTTCATGATAATCGTTTATTATCCATGCTATAATTGTATTGATCGGAGACTTAAATGCATGTGTGGATACATAGACAAAACCATGTCCCTAGTATGCCTCTAATAGACTAGCTCGTTGATCAAAAGATGGTTAAGGTTTCCTAGCCATGGACATGAGATCTCATTTGATAACGGGATCACATCATTAGGAGAATGATGTGATGGACAAGACCCAAACTACAAACGTAGCATATGATCGTGTTAGTTTATTGCTACTGTTTTCTACATGTCAAGTATGTGTTCCTATGACCATGAGACCATGCAACTCATGGACATCGGAGGAGTGCCTTGTGTGTATCAAACGTCGCAACGTAACTGGGTGACTATAAAGGTGCTCTACAGGTATCTCCAAGGGTGTCTATTGAGTTGGCATGGATCAAGACTGGGATTTGTTACTCCATGTGACGGAGAGGTATCTTAGGGCCCACTCGGTAATGCAACATCACAACAAGCCTTGCAAGCAATGTGACTAATATTTTAGCCACGGGATCTTGCATTACCGAACGAGTAAAGAGACTTGCCGGTAGCGAGGTTGAACTAGGTATGGAGATACCGACGATCGAATCTCGGGCAAGTAACATACCGAAGAACAAAGGGAACGTTATATGGGATTAACTGAATCCTTGACATAGAGGTTCAACCGATAAAGATCTTCGTAGAATATGTAGGAACTAATGTGGACATCCAGGTCCCGCCATTGGTTATTGACCGTAGAGGTGTCTCGGTCATGTCTACATAGTTCTCGAACCCGCAGGGTCTGCACACTTAAGGTTTGGTGACGTTTCGGTAGTATAGAGTTATGTATGGTGGTGACCGAAGGTTGTTCGGAGTCCCGGATGAGATCCTGGATGTCATGAGGAGCTCCGGAATGGTCCGGAGGTAAATATTCATATATAGGAAGTCCCAGTTTGGTCGCCAGAAAAGTTTCGGGCACATCGGTAGTGTACCGGGAGTGCCGGTAATGTATCGGGAGACCTCCGGGAGGGGTATTTCGACCCAAGAGGCTACATGGGCTGTAGGAGGGTGAATACCAGCCCTTAGTGGGCTGGTGGAATTCCTACGAAAAGCCCATGAGGCTGGGAAGAAAATACCAAAAGGAAAAAGGTGGAAAAAGGCACAAAGGGGCTATATAAGGAAGGAGTCCTAATCCTACTTGGAGGAGAAGGAAGAGAACTCCTCCCTCCTAGCCGGATGAACCAGCCTTGGCTTGGAAGCCAAGGCTGTCTCCACTCCTCCTCTCCTCCTATATATACTATAGGGTTTCGAGGGTTTTGCACTAGTTCTTTCTTCCACGTGCAACCCTAACCTCCACTGCATAGTTTCTCCTCTAGATCGGATTTCTGCAGTGCTTAGGCAAAGCCCTGCAGGAATAACTCCACCACCATCACAGGAGCGCCGTCACACTGCCGAAGAACTCTTCTACATCTCCACCCCTCTTGCTGGATCAAGACGGTGGAGATCGTCATCAAGCTGCACGTGTGCTGAACGCGGAGGTGCCGTCCGTTCGGTACTAGATCGGAAGGATCGTGATCAAGCCCACGGGATGTTTGTGATTGGATCGCGGGACGGATCATGACGATATCGCGGGACGATTCGTGATTAGATCGCGCGACGCTCAGCAATTTGGATCGCGAAGAAGTACGACTACACCAACCGCGTTTCTTAACGCTTCCCGCTTAGCGATCTACAAGGGTACGTAGATCCACTCTCCCTCTTGTAGATGGTCATCACCATGGATAGGTTTGCGTGTGCGTAGGAATTTTTTTGTTTCCCATGCGACATTCCCCAACAGTATTTACATGCCGGTCCAAGTAAATTCGCATGTGCCAAACTCTAAACCTTCAAATAAACATTCTGTTTTGTATGCCAAAATTGCTCATGTGGTGATTGGGGGCTGTTAGTATGATCCATGCTAGGTGGGTTATTCTAATTAAACAAGAAATGTGTTGATTCACTATCATTCACAAGAAAGTAGCTAGTAATCGGGATGCCCAGTTCCATGCTCGAAATAAAAGCAAAATCTAATTAAACAAAACTCCCCCCAGAATAGTGTTTGTATGGACGGTACCCGTGGATTTGGCTTGCCGTGGAGTGTGACTGATTGGTGGAGGGGGAGTAAAAACTTTATAATTTTGTTTGGGAACTTCCTATAATGTATCTACCCTGGAAGATGTTGATAACCTCTTAGTCGTTATGTGAACAATGAAAGCATGCCTCCCAAAAATCATTACTTATCTCTGTTTTAAAAACTCGAGCTCTGGCACCTCTACAATTCAATGCTTCCCCCTGCGAAGGGCCTTTCCATTTATTTTATTGTTGAGTCATCATATTCTTATAAGAGGCACCAGTTAGAGAGCACCACAGTCATTTGTATGCTTTGCTGTTAATTGATATTGAGTATGAGCATGACTGGATCTCTTTCACCGTGAATTACAATGTCTAGTCCGCCCTTGTTCTTTAGAGGTGCTCTGCATTTATGTTTTGTAGTCTCAGAAATGGCTAACGAGATACCATTTTGTCATATTGTATCATGATTGTTCTGAAAAAGTGTTGTCATCTGAGAGTTATTATTATTGCTTGCTAGTTGATCATGTCATTGATATGAGTAAATGTGAGACCTAAATGTTATTGTGAACGTGGTTAGTCCATGATCTTTGCTGAAAATCTGAATATCACCGAGACATATTTACAACAACAAGATCAAACGGAGTTTGTAAATGTTTTTCTTTATCACTTCCAGTTTATCAACTGAATTGCTTGAGGACAAGCAATGGGTTAAGCTTGGGGAAGTTGATACGTCTCCATCATATCCACTTTTCCAAACTCTTTTGCCCCTTGTTTTGGACTCTAATTTGCATGATTTGAATGGAACTAACCCGGACTTACGCTGTTTTCAGCAGAATTGCCTTGGTGTTATTTTTGTGCAGAAATAAAAGTTCCCGGATTGTCTTGAAAATTTATAGAGAATATTTTTGGATTTAATAAAAAATATTGGCGCAAGAATCAACCAGTGGAGGCCACCTGCAGGCCACAAGCCTGCTAGGCGCGGCCACCCCCCTGGCCATGCCTAGCAGGCTTGTGGGGCCCTCGTGGCTCCGCCGACCTCCTTCTAGCTCTATATAACCCTATTCGTGGAGAAAAAATCAGAGAGATGAGTTCATCGCGCTTCACGATACGGAGCTGCCACCACCTCCTGTTCTTCCTCGGGAGACCAGATCTGGAGTCCGTTTTGGGCTCTGGAGAGGGGAAATCGACGCCATCGTCATCACGAACCATCCTTCATCACCAATTCCATGATGCTCTCCACCGTTTGTGAGTAATCCCATCATAGGCTTGCTGGACGGTGATGGGTTGGATGAGATTTATCATGTAATCGAGTTGGTTTTGTTAGGGTTTGATCCCTAGTATCCACTATGTTCTGAGATTGATGTTGCTATGACTTTGCTATGCTTAATGCTTGTCACTAGGGCTCAAGTGCCATGATTTCTGATCTGAACCTATTATGTTTTCATGAATATATATGTGTTCTTGATCCTATCTTGCAAGTTGTAGACACCTATTACGAGTTATTATCCGCATCCCCCAGGGTGACAATAATTGGGTATCTTTCCGGTGATTACCGTAATTTGAGGAGTTCATGTATTCACTAAGTGCTAATGCTTTGGTCTGGTTCTCTATTAAAAGGAGGCCTTAATATCCCTTAGTTTCCATTAGGACCCCGCTGCCACGGGAGGGTAGGACAAAAGAAATCATGCAAGTTCTTTTCCATAAGCACGTATGTCTATATATGGAATTCATTCCTACATTACATTGATGAATTGGAGCTAGTTCTGTGTCACCCTATGTTATAACTATTGCATGATGAATGACATCCAACATAATTATCCATCATCGATCCATTGCCTACGAGTGTTCCACATATTGATCCTTGCTAAGTTACTTCTCCGCTGCTACTGTTACAACCACTATAAGACTGCTACTGTTACTTTTGCTACCGTTACTATTACTTCCATACTACTTTGCTACTGAATACTTTGATGCAGATATTACGTTTTTCAGGTGTGGTTGAATTGACAACTCAGCTGCGAATACTCGAGAATATTCTTTGGATCCCCTTGTGTCGAATCAATAAATTTGGGTTAAATACTCTACCCTCGAAAACTGTTGTGATCCCTTATACTTGTGGGTTATCAGTCTGGTCATCTTGTGAAACCTTGCTTCCTTGGCTAGAGCAATGGCACCAGTGTTGTCATAGAACAGAGCCATTGGATTTAGTGCGCTGGTCACAACTCCAAGATCTTTCACGAACTACTTCATGCAGACACCTTCCTCCGTCGCCTCCGAGGCTGCAATGTACTCTTCTTCGCATGTAGAATCGGCTACCACACTCTGCTTGGAACTGCACCAGCTTACCGCTCCCCCATTGAGAATAAATACGTATCCGGTTTGAGACTTAGAGTCATCCGGGTCAGTGTCAAAGCTTGCATCGACATAAACCGTTTACGACGAGCTCTTTGTTTTGTGAAAAAGAAACGCCCCCCAGGTTAGGGATATTTCCTAATGCGTAACGACAATAAATACCTTCGATTAAGTGCGCTGATGGCCGTCGTCTTGAACCTAAAATATTTTCATGACATGATGAGAAATAAATGTGTTAGATATAATGTTCCTAGGCCCGGTCAAGCCTTGGTATGAAACGTCCGGCCTTGTCAGCACCGGGTTCATAGTGAAGTCTCAAAATTGTGTTTGGCCGCGTCGATCGCTAACAGAGTGAATCTGGCCTTGGCGGCCAAGGAAAAAGGGTTCCGGCCTCATTGGTCATGGAAAGAGGTAATTTATACTGACCTCGTCGGTTAAAGAGAGGGTGTGTCCAACCTCGTCGATCAGGACTTGTGAAAAATTCTGGTCTCAACAGTCGTGGAAAGCGGCAATGCCTCCTAGCCTTGTCGGTCAAGGAGACGGTATGTCCGACCTCGTCGCTCAGGACTTGTGAATACTTCTGGCCTCGATGGTCGCGGAAAGAGGTAATGCATCCTAGCTCGTCGATCAAGGAGAGGGTGTGTCCAGCCTCATCGTTCAGGACTTGTGAATATTTCCGGCCTCGTCGGTCGCGGAAAGAGGTAATGCCTCGTAGCCTCGTCGGTCAAGGAGAGGGTGTGTCCAACCTCGTCAGTCAGGACTTGTGAATATTTCCGGCCTTATCGGCCACGTAAAGAGAGTGCAAGAGAGTTGTTATGAGGTATTCGGCCTCGTCGGCACTGAATGATCATAAAAAGTGCGTTGGCACTGTTAGTTACTTACAGGTGTCATGAGCCAGTTTATGTTTAGTTATGGAGTCAAGCTCCAGAATATAACACTCGATCATCATATGATCTTGAGCGTGAACATTAGTCCATGGGACTTCTCATGAAAATAAAATGGAGCTATGAACCCCTTGTCACAACACTTGATCACCATGTAATTTTAAGTGTGCGTGTTCATGCAGATTGCTTCTCAACAAGAATTGTAGGACCTCACGTACTTTGTACATGCTCATCATTATGTAGAACATGTTCACCATTTGTACCTATGAATTTATGGGTTGTAGTCCTTGGGCCAAATTGCGTCAAAAATTTATAAGCCTATCACTGCATGGGTTATTCACCCCTGAATGACTTTAGATTTATTTACCCTTGGACGATGGATGTTTCGTCCCTTTTATCGCAAGGATACCAAATGATTTGACATATAAAATGGAGCACGAGATGACATGTTTCTCACCTCAACGGACATGGCCGTACAAGGCTACATGTAGCGCTCATAATTTCATCGTCGCCTTTCCTTCACGAGAGTACGCCGTGAGTAACCTGTAAAGGGGAGCGAGATTGAATATTTCTCACTTCTCCAGGCATGCCCGCATAGGGTCGCATGCCGTGCTCGATCTCATCATCCTTCCTCCGAAGGGTACATCACACACAAGACCTTTTCTTGTAGGACTTGTTAGTCATTGATACCTGTTTCGATTGGCGCACCAGTCTATATTTTTGGCAAATTAATTGGTCGACAAATCGGCGTTTCCTATATAATATGAGTGGAGCGAACCAATAATAAATCTAAATCATCACACGGACGGCGTACGCCAACTTGTACCTGTTTTATTTTAGATCGACAAACCAATATAGATTTCCGAATGCAAAAGATTCCCGGTACATCGACCGTTTTCTATGACAACAATGATTGGGTGAATCAGTCTTTATGCTCGATGGCACGTTAGATCGGTGAGCAAACCAAACTAATCTTCAAGGCAACCAGTTAACCGATGTAAACCGATCTGGTTTTTGATCATTCACAAATAATGAGAAAGAGAATATCTATATGTATTATCTCACCATCCTTACCAAAAGAGACCGTGTCCAATAAGGTTGCCGTCGATGAAGTTAAGGTGGTATTCCCTCATGGTGGTCTCTCATATTTGCATGCGATGGTGGTAGCAGCAACTAGGCGGTCAGCCATGTGTGCGTGGAGGCCTGCCAGCGATCAACAACTTCATGTGGAGGCCAAGAATAGCGTGAAGATGAAAAAGGCCAGGTGTACGGGAAGATGGGTCACGACTCGGACGGTTCGGGCAACTCGGGTGGCGATCAAGGTGAGTCGAGATGGAAGGTCTCCTTCGCCGCTGATCTCGCGACACGATCGCTGACCTTCACCGACGGCGAGTTGGTTCTCCGGCGCGACGCCCTCCGTTTGGTCCTGCTGGACGACCGCGGAGTGGTGTTTGACGCGTGCTTCCTTTTTGCCGATGAAGATGTTGATATCAAAGATATAATCGATTTTCCATGCCATTTTGCGAGGATCAGGGATCAATTGCTAGCGGAGAGCTACACTCCAGCGACGGCGGTGACGGTGACCCTGGCAAGTGTAATGGTGATCTGCGGAGGTGACGATGTGGTGCATGGGAGGAACACGCAACGCGGTTCGGAGGAACCAACATGTCCCAACTCGGGTTTGAGCCCCACCACTCAGGCGCTAATGGCGGATGGGCGACACGTGGGGGAGATCCGTTCCTCCATTACCCCGAGCACGTGAATATTAAACCTCCCCATCCCCTCCTGGTGCTTGACCTAGAAGCCTCCTTCTCCCACTTCTCGACGGCTAAAAAAAACCCTAGATCTCGATCCCTAGATTCCTTTGAGTGGTGGAAGGGCAAGGTGAGACGAGATCCTCGATCGTTCGTGGTGCTCCCTGCTTCCTCTTGCATGGCATTCGAAGGGGGATGCAACTACCTTGGAGGCCGTCATGAGAGCGTGGATCTGGCCGGCTTCCTAGGCGGGGAGGTGGGTGATACGTCTCCAACATATCTATAATTTTTGATTGTTCCATGCTATTATATTATCAACTTTGGATGTTTGATATGCATGAATATGCTATTTTATATCATTTTTGGGACTAACTTATTAACTCAGTGCCCAATGCCAGTTCCTGTTTTTTCCGTGTTTTTGACCTTTTTCAGATAGGAATATCAAACGGAGTCCAAATGGAATAAAACGTTCGCCGTGATTTTTTAAGGAAAATATAAAAATACGTGAAGGAAAAAATACTAGAGAGGTGGGCCGAGGGAGCCACGAGCCTGGGAGGCGCGCCCCCCCTAGGCCGCGGCTAGGGGGCTCGCGGCCTCCTCGCGGCCCATCTTCACTTGTTTCCGCCGCCATACGGTCTTATAAATACCCAAACTCGTAGAAATAGACCTACATCGCAAATTCCGTCGCTGCAAGCCTCCAGAACCACCAAAAACCAATCGGGAGACCGTTCCGGCATCCTGCCGGAGGGGAATCCATCTCTGGTGGCCATCTTCATCAACACCATTGCCTCTCCGATGATGCGTGAGTAGTTCACATCAGACCTTCGGGTCCATAGCTAGTAGCTAGATGGCTTCTTCTCTCTCTTTGATGTTCAATACAAAGTTCTCCATGATCTTCATGGTGATCTATCCGATGTAATTCTCTTTTGCGGTGTGTTTGTTGAGATCCGATGGATTGTGGATTCATGATCAGATTATCTATGAATATTATTTGAGTCTCCTCTGATTTCTTATATGCATGATTTCATATCCTTGTAAGTCTCTTTGAGTTATGGGTTTAGTTTGGCCATCCTTATCTATGATTCTTGCAATGGGAGAAGTGCTTGGTTTTGGATTCATACCGTGCGGTGTCCTCACCTAGTGATAGAAGGGGTAGCAAGGCACGTATCGTGTTGTTGCCATCAAGGGTAAAAAGATGGGGTTTATATCATATTGCATGAATTTATCCTTCTACATCATGTCATCTTGCTTAAAGCGTTACTCCGTTTGTTATGAACTTAATACACTAGATGCATGCTAGATAGCGGTCGATGTGTGGAGTAATAGTAGTAGATGCACACAGTATCGGTCTACTTGTCTCGGACGTGATGCCTATATGCATGATCATTGCCTTAGATATCGTCATGACTTTGCGCGATTCTATCAATTTCTCAACAGTAATTTGTTCACCCACCGTAATACTTGCTATCATGAGAGAAGCCTCTAGTGAACATTGGCCCCCAGGTCTATTTTACATATTATATATTCATATCTAAACATAAAAACACCAAAAATACCTTGCTGCAATTTTATTTACTTATTTATATTTACTCATTATCACTATCAGATCTCACCTTGCAAGTAATCGTGAAGGGATTGACAACCCCTTTATCGCGTTGAGTGCAAGTTTGTTTGTGTTTGTGCAGGTTTCTTGGTGCCTCATCTTGATACTCCTACTGGATTGATACCTTGGTTCTCAAACTGAGGGAAATACTTATCTCTACTTTGCTGCATCACCCTTTCCTCTTCAATGGAAAAACCAATGCACGCTCGAGAAGTAGCAGGAAGAATTTCCGGCGCCGTTGCCGGGGAGTATTCAAGTGAAGCATATCTATCAAGTACCTATCGCAAACTCATATCTTGCATTTACATTATTTTCCATTTGCCTCTCGTTTTCCTCTCCCCCACTTCTAAAACAAAATTTACAAAAATATTTGCTTTTTCTTTATTCGCTCTTCTTCCATTCGCCTTTTTGTTGCTATGTTTGCTTGTGTTGCCATGTGCCTTCTATTTGCTTGCATCTTCGCTTCCTAAAAATCTATTGATATGGATCCTCATCCACTTGCTAATCTTTTCAAAAGACCAAATTATGATGAACAATTTGCTAGTGAGTTGAGTGCACTTGACTATCTCTATGGAGTTTTGTTTGAAAGTCATGAATATGAAAATTTTGGTGAAGTGTTGAAAGAAGAAAATTATAAAGTGGTTCATGATATATGCTTGAATGAAAAACATGATTTCCATGTTGTTAGTATGAATTCTCTGAATATCTATGATGCGAATGATATGCAAAACCACAAGCTTGGGGATGCTATGCTTGATGAAGATGATATTTTTTGTTCCCCAAGTTTTGGTGATGACCCTTATGCTATAATTGATCATGAAAAGAATGCTTTGTGTGATAGTTATATTGTAAGATTCCTTCATGATGTTACTGAAAATTACTATGACAGAGGAACATATGCTTTTACATATTGCAATAATATCAAGTTTCCTCTCTATGTGTTCAACGTTTTGAAGTTATGCTTGTTTTGCCTTCCTATGCTAGTTAATTCTTGTTCCCATAAATTGTTTGCTCACAAAATACCTATGCATAGGAAGTGGGTTAGACTTAAACGTGTTTTTTTCCATTCATGATGCTCTTTTGCATATCTCAACTACTACTTTTTATGTGAGCATCATTGAAATCGTTAAGCCTAGCTAGGGGCGTTAAACGATAGCGCTTGTTGGGAGGCAACCCAATGAATAGATTTATTCTTGCTTTTTTACTTTCTGTTTTGTTTATTCACCACCATCATGATTCTGTTATGATTGTGTTTTTTTATGTTCTAATTAGTGTTTGTGCCAAGTAGAACCTTTATGATTAATTTTGGTGATAGTTGTTTAATCATGCTGGAAAAAGACAGAAACTTTCTGCTCGCGAAATTATTTTTCATTCATATCCAGAAAGAGATTTTGAGTTGATTCTTTTTCCTTATGATTTATATGCAAATTACCCTAATTTTCATAATTGTTTCAGAATTTTTGAGTTAGCAGAGGTTTACGAAATATACAGATTGCTACAGACTGTTCTGTTTTTGACAGATTCTGTTTTTGTTGTGTTGATTGCTTATTTTGATGAAACTATGGTTAGTATCGAGGGGTACGAGTCATGGAAAAGTGAGAATAAAGTAATATAACATTAATATAAATGGAAATTAAGTTTACTACAGTACATGAAAAGTTGGTGGTTTGTTTTCTTATGCTAATGCTATCACGAGTTTCTGTTTAAGTTTTGTGTTGTGAAGTTTTCAAGTTTTGGGTGATGTTCTTATGGACAATGGAATAAAGAGTGGAAAGAGACTAAGCTTGGGGATGCCCAAGGAATCCCAAGCCAAATTAAAGGACACCAAAAATCCTAAGCTTGGGGATGCCCCGAGAAGGCATCCCCTCTTTTGTCTTCAATCCATCGGTAACGTTACTTGGAGCTATATTTTTATTCACCACATAATATGTGTTTTGCTTGGAGCGTCATGTGTTATAGTAGTCTTTTATTTTTGTTTTATCACAATCATCCTTGCTGCACACCTTTTGAGAGGGACATGAACTCATCGTGAATTTGTTAGAATACTCTATGAGCTTCACTTATATCTTTTGAGTTAGGCAATTTAGCTCACATGTGCTTCACTTATATCTTTTGAGCTTGATGAATTTGTTCACATGTGCTTCACTTATATCTTTTGAGATTGGTAATATTATCTCAGATGTGCTTCACTTATATCTTTTGAGCTTGATTATTTTGCTCCCATGTGCTTACTTATATCCTTTGAGCGTAGTAATTTTGCTCCCATGTGCTTCACTTATATCTTTTGAGCTAGATAAATTTTGCTCTAGTGCTTCACTTAAATATTTGTAGATCACGGCGATGTCATATTTTGTGGAAATAAAAACTCTCTAATCTTCACTTATATCATTTTGAGAGTGCTCTCTCTCTAAGAAACTTGGTACTTGGCGTGTGATATGAAATTAGTCCTAAATATGATAGGCATTCAAAGAGGATATAATAAAAACTTTCATATTCAAGTGCATTGATTAGTAAGAGAAGTTTGATTCCTCACGATTAGTTTTGAGATATGGATATGGTAATATGAGATTTATGTTAGTAGGGTGTTGTGAATCTAGAAATACTTGTGTTAAGGTTAGTGATTCCCGTAGCATGCACGTATGGTGAACTGCTATGTTAGGAAGTCGGAGCATAATTGATTTATTGATTGTCATCCTTTGTGTAGAGGTCGGGATCGCGAGATGGTTAACTCCTACCAACCCTTCCCATAGGAGTATGCATTTAGCACTTTGTTTCGATTACTAATAAAACTTTCGCAACAAGTATATGAGTTCTTCATGACTAATGTGAGTCCATGGTATAGATGCACTTTCACCTTACACCATTGCTAGCCTCTCTAGTGTCACGCAACTCTCGCCGGTGCACAAACCCACCATATATCTTCCTCAAAACAGCCACCATACCTACCTATTATGGCATTTTCATAGCCATTCCGAGATATATTGCCATGCAACTTTCATCGTTCCGTCTCATGACATGTGCCATCACTTTCATTCATATAGAGTCAATATTGTTCTAAAGTATCGAGTTGTAAGTAAATAAAAGTGTGATGATCATCATTATTAGAGCATTGTCCCTTGTGAGGAAATAAAAGAGGCCAAAGATGCCCACCAAAAAAAGAGGCCAAAGATGCCCACCAAAAAAAGAGGCCAAAGAGCCCAAACAAAAAAAATTGAGAGAAAAAGAGAGAAGGGACAATGCTACTATCTTTTTCCACACTTGTGCTTTAAAATAGCACCATGTTCTTCAAGATGGAGAGTCTCTTGTTTTGTCACTTTCATATGCTAGTGGAAATTTTCATTACGTAACTTGGCTTGTATATTCCGGTGATGGGATTCCTCAAATTGCCCTAGGTCTTCGTGAGCAACAAAGTTGGGTGCACACCCACTAGTTTTCATTTTTGAGCTTTCATACACTTATAGCTCTAGTGCATCCGTTTCATGGCAATCCCTACTCATTCACATTGATATCCATTGATGGGCATCCTCATAGCCTATTGATACGCCGAGTCGATGTGACCATCTCCTTCTTTTTGCCTCACAACCTCCACCACACTCTATTCCACTTATAGTGCTATATCCATGGCTCACGCTCATGTATTGCGTGAGAGTTGAAAAAGGTTTGAGAAAGTAAGAGTGTGAAAACAATTACTTCGCCAATACCGAGTTGTGCATGATTTAAATTCATTGTGTGGGGATGATGGAGCATAGCCAGACGATATGAGTTTTGTAGGGATAACTTCCTTTGGCCTTGTTATTTCAAAAGTTTATGATCACTTTGCTATTATGCTTGAAGTATTATTGTTTTCATGTCAATATTAAACTATTTTTTTGAATCTTATGGATCTAAACATTCATGCCACAATAAAGAGATTACATAAAACAAATATGTTAGGTAGCATTCCACATCAAATATTCGGTCTTTATCACTTCCCTACTCGAGGACGAGCAGGAATTAAGCTTGGGGATGCTTAATACGTCTCCAACAAATCTATAATTTTTTATTGTTCCATGCTATTATATTATCAACTTTGGATGTTTGATATTCATGAATATGCTATTTTATATCATTTTTGGGACTAACTTATTAACTCAGTGCCCAGTGCCAGTTCCTGTTTTTTCCGTGTTTTTGACCTTTTTCAGATAGGAATATCAAACGTAGTCCAAATGGAATAAACTTTCGCCATGATTTTTTATGGAAAATATCAAAAATACCTGAAGGAAAAAATACCAAAGAGGTGGGCCGAGGGAGCCACGAGCCTGGGAGCCGTCGCCCGCCCTAGGCCGCGGCTAGGGGGCTCGTGGCCTCCTCGTGGCCCATCTTCACTTGTTTCCACCGCCATACGGTCTTATAAATACCCAAACTCGTAGAAATAGACCTACATCGCAAATTCCGCCGCCGCAAGCCTCCAGAACCACCAAAAACCAAACGGGAGACCGTTCCGGCATCCTGCCAGAGGGGAATCCATCTCTGGTGGCCATCTTCATCAACACCATTGCCTCTCCGATGATGCGTGAGTAGTTCACATCAGACCTTCGGGTCCATAACTAGTAGCTAGATGGCTTCTTATTTCTCTTTGATCTTCAATACAAAGTTCTCCATGATCTTCATGGTGATCTATCCGATGTAATTCTCTTTTGCGGTGTGTTTGTTGAGATCCGATGAATTGTGGATTCATGGTCAGATTATCTACGAATATTATTTGAGTCTCCTCTGATTTGTTATATACATGATTTCATATCCTTGTAAGTCTCTTCGAGTTATGGGTTTAGTTTGGCCAACTTGATCTATGATTCTTGCAATGGGAGAAGTGCTTGGTTTTGGGTTCATACCGTGCGGTGTCCTCACCTAGTGATAGAAGGGGTAGCGAGGCACATATCGTGTTGTTGCCATCAAGGGTAAAAAGATGGGGTTTATATCATATTGCATGAATTTATCCTTCTACATCATGTCATCTTGCTTAAAGCGTTACTCCATTTGTTATGAACTTAATACACTAGATGCATGCTGGATAGCGGTCGATGTGTGGAGTAATAGTAGTAGATGCACACAGTATCGGTCTACTTGTCTCGGACGTGATGCCTATATGCATGATCATTGCCTTAGATATTGTCATGACTTTGCGCGATTCTATCAGTTGCTCAACAGTAATTTGTTCACCCACCGCAATACTTTCTATCGTGAGAGAAGCCTCTAGTGAACACTATGCCCCCCGGGTCTATTTTACATATTATATATTCAGATCTAAACATAAAAACACCAAAATTACCTTTCTGCAATTTTATTTACTTATTTATATTTACTCATTATCACTATCAGATCTCACCTTGCAAGTAATCGTGAAGGGATTGACAACCCCTTTATCGTGTTGGGTGCAAGTTTGTTTGTGTTTGTGCAGGTTTCTTGGTGCCTCATCTTGATACTCCTACTGGATTGATACCTTGGTTCTCAAACTGAGGGAAATACTTATCTCTACTTTGTTGCATCACCCTTTCATCTTCAAGGGAAAAACCAACGCACGCTCGAGAAGTAGCAGTGGGAGAGGCGGGGACAAAGGCAAATACTCCTTGAAGAGAAGTAGAGAGAGCGACCTCAGCAACTCGACCTCCTCCAACATTGCCGAAAGCTCCGACAACACCTCGCGCTGGGATGCACCAGCTGTGCGGAAGCACCAAGCTCAGGAAGGGGGCTTCTGGAGACCCAAATCACAAGGCTCTGCTGAATCTGGGGGCGCTGGCGATGAACACCGTCCATCTTCTATGTCGCGCCGCCCACAGGGCAAGCAAAACATCCAAGTGCATCCTATCAAAAACCCGACCCCCTATCCTATCTACAAATCTTCTGAGCATCTTCCTATTCATTGCCCTCAAGCTTTTTGCGAGAGGTGCAACAAGTTAGGGCATCTTGCTTAAATCTATACTGAATTCCTTCCCTGGGAGTGTATTGCACCTATGTATGCCTTTCAATCTAGGGGTAGGGTTTCTACTATATTCATGACTCCCGCACTGCTAATTAGATGAAAGAGAGATCCAATAGCATTGTTGTTACGATTGTTGAGGGAGAGACATCAACTCGTCAGATGGAGTTGGACTTGAATGACTACCTTGCTAAGGGTTGGCGGTGCTCCACACATGCTATTGGCCCATGAGTGTTTGTTGTGAGATTTCCTAACTCTCGTGCTGTGGCACAAATTTTTTATGTGGGGAGAGTCCAACTTAAAACTAGTGGTGTTGTGATTCATGATAAACAATGGTCCTCGGCCGTGGGTTCTAAGGGGGTGATGGAGATAGCCTGGGTGAAGATGAGAAACGTTTCACCAGATAAACAGAGTGAATGAAACCTAGCTTATGTTGCTTCTCTGGTGGGGGTTCCTCTAGAAATCGATGCGGCCACTTTACATCGCCCTGCCTCGGCTCAGGTTAGACTGGGGTGTAGAAATGTGGATGAAATTCCTGTGATTGCTGAAGCAGTTCTGGGTGGTCATTTTTATGATTTCTTTTATGAAGTGGATCAGGTTCTGGTGAGGGATCCTGATAGAGAAAAAATGCTATACATACGTCTCTGAATCCTGAGAAAAAGTCCCCTGAAAAGCATGCTGCTGGTATGAAAAAATATATGGAGAAAGATGGCTTGTCATCTGGGCTTGGGGGAAAATCTCCTTCCATTCTCTAGGATGGGGGAAAGAATGATCAGATCCAAGAATCATAGGAGAGTGTGGAGCCGGATGAATCCCTCCATACGACCCTCCTGATCGATACTATGGCTCAGGAAGAAAAAGAGAAGAAAGAAAGAGATACTACTGCTGATGTAAGTGATAAGGCAACACAAAACAAAGTCCAAAAACCCAAAGACAGTGTTTGCAAAGGAAAGTCATATTCTGATGTGGTGAAATCTTCTCCTCATGTTATGGAGATGGATACAGGTGATGAGACTATTGTGAATGTGATTAGGGAATATACAGTGGAGTCCCCTGGATCTGTGGTGGGAGTTGAGGTGATCCCTACCCCTCCTCTGGTCTCTGAAGAAAACCTTCACTTCAGCCTACAAAATGTGTAGAGCAAGATGGATAGGGCTGATGACAAGGCCATGACGGAGGCAAAAAAAGAGATATTGAAGGTACTCTCAATTATACCAATTCTTTTGAGGCTTTAACTAGTCCTGAATTGATTGTTACTGCTATCAAGATGGGTGTACATATACCGGATGTTGATTTTGCAAAGATTGATATGCTTAGAGAGATGGAAAAATTTAGAAATGCAGAAGCTAATAATGATAGTGTGATCCATCCTAAGCATAAGAGTAATTCTACGCTGATCACCAATGCTAAAGGGGACCAGGCCTCTTTAGACTTAAAATGGGGAGAGGATAATATGTCAAAGGACGAGGAGTTTATGGTAGTGAGGTCTAGAAAGAAGAAAGAGAGAAAACATAATGTGACTATTGCTAGACCTACTACTCGCAGTCCAAATTAAAATGTTTGTTAACCCTACTCAGCCTCCTAGTAGGGTAACCACGAGGGGGAAGAGAAACTCTGTTAACAAATGAAAGGAATCTTCTGAATTGCAGAGCAGCGGGTAGAAAAGGAATGGCTACCTGCTTCTTTGATATGATCCGAGACCATTCCCTTGACGTCCTTGGTATCCAGGAAACCAAAAAACAGGATTTCCCTTGCAAAACTTTGTGGAAAATAGACCCCTATGGCAGTTTTTCTTGGAACTGGTTGACCTCTAGGGGGAAATCTGGTGGCATCCTTTGTGGTGTTATGAAAGATAAATTGGATGTTGTTTCCTGGTCTATGGGAATTTTCTGCTCGAGGCAAATGTTTTCGATGTGAGCCATAAATGTGAATGGGCTCTCATAATTGTTTATGGGGTGGCCCAAGATGAGAATAAGGATGACTTCCTTGTTGAGATGTCCTCTATGTGTGCTCAAATCAGGACCCCCTATATAATAGGTGGTGACTTTAATATTCTTAGAGAGCAAGGGTAGAAGAATAGAAACCTTACCCATTCTCAGTACACAGACAAATTTAACTCTGTCATAAACTCCCTATGCCTTCAAGAGATAGACATGGGAGGGGGGAAATATACCTGGACCAACAAACATAAACACCCCACTCTTGAGAAGCTAGATAGGATCCTTATGAGCTTCGATTGGGAAAACCTTTTCCCTCTTGTCATGATTCGCAAGCTTGTCAGAGATGTCTCAAATCATAATCCGCTGTTACTTTCCTCGGGCCCCAAGAAACCTGGCCCGCTACACCAGCGTGAGTTTAGATTTGAGTTATGTTGGTTGAGGAAAGAAGAATTTTATCCTAAAGCCAAGAGCATTTGGGAGCAACCTGTTAAATCCAATGACCCTATTGATGTCCTTAACATTAAACTTAAGCGCATCAAAAAATACTTTAAAGGGTGGGGATCCAATTCCTTTGGTCATGAGAGAAAGAAGAAAAAGATGATTAAACATGAGTTGGAAGAGATTGAGAAATTAGAAGAAGAGGGCCCCCTAGATCCTGAAACTTATGAGAGAAGGACATTTATGGGTGCAGAAATGTATGAGATCTTAAGCAATGAGGAACTTTTCTGGTTGCAGCAGTCGAACGAGAGGTGGCTGCTGAAAGGAGACCAGAATACTGCCTTCTATCATCGTGTTGCTAATGGGCGTAAAAGGAAAAATACTATCCATTTGTTCACGGATGGAGAGGTGACGATTGAAGGGACACTGAATCTGCTAACCCATGCAACAAACTATTATAAAGAACTGTTTGGCCTTGCAAGGGGAAACATGTTCCATTTATCCCCTGATACTTGGGCTGATAATGAGAAATTGTGTATGGATGATAACATGCTCCTGACTCGTGAGTTCACGGAGAGGAGGTTAAGAAAGCCCTCTTTTCTATGAATAGAAATAGAGCCCCTGGTCCCGATAACATTCCAGCTGAGTTTTATAAACACTGCTGGGACTTTGTGAAGAGTGATCTGATGTAGTTTTTTACTGCTTTCCATAGTAATAATCTTGATGTAGCCCGGTTGAACTATGGAATCATCACCCTTATTCCTAAGTTGAATGGGGCTAAGTAGATTCAACAGTACCGACCCATCTGTTTACTTCGATGCCCCTACAATCTTATTACCAAAGTTCTGGACAATAGAGTTGCAATTTTCGCTGATATTTTGATCAGCAGACACCAAAATGCCTTTATCAAACACATAAACATTATGGATGGAATTTTATCCTTACATGAGATTTTGCACCATAGCGATCACAAGAAAAAAGTTGGGGTGGTCCTTAAGCTTGACTTTGAGAAAGCCTATGACAAAATCAACTGGGAATTCTTGCTTGAATGTCACCGCGACCGTGGTTTTGGGGATACCTGGTGTGGTTGGGTAGAGAAAATCCTTTATAATGGGATAGTGAACATCAAGCTGAACAATGAAAATGGGCCCTACTTTCAAAGCCACAAAGGGGTGCGCTAGGGGGACCCATTCTCCCCTTTTCTTTTCAATTTGTCCGTCGAAACTCTAGCCAAAATGATCCTCAATGCCCAAAAATATAAATTAATTACTGGCTTAGCCCCAAATCTCATTGACAATGGAGTGGCCATCCTCAATTATGCGGATGACATAGTGATATGCTTTGAGCATGATAAGGACGTTGCAGTGAAACTGAAGTTCTTGTTGTACATGTTCGAACTTATGTCTGGTCTCAAGATTAACTACATGAAAAGTGAGATTCTTTGTATAGGGGGAGATGATAGTACTTTGAATTACTATGTAGACTTGTTTAATTGTCAGATTGGACACTTCCCGATGAAATATTTGGGTATTCTAGTTAGTTACTCCACACTCCAGAACCTAGATTGGGAGTTTGTGGATGAGAGATTCCTAAAATGCTGTGAATCCTGGATTGGCAAGGTTGCGTCCTTAGGAGGGAGACTAATCCTTCTGAACTCCTCCCTCACTAGCATTGTGTTTTATTACATCCATGTTCCTCTTACCCAAGATGGTCATCTATAAGCTGGACAAGCACCATAGAAAGTTCTTCTGGCAAAAACATGAAGGATGCAAGCGATACCATCTTCTAAAATGGGCCCGGATTTGCAGATCCAAGAAAAAGGGTGGCCTAGGAGTGAAAAATCTCCATAAACAAAATGTGAGTCTACTCACCAAATGGTGGTGGAAACTTGAGACCCAACAAGGACTGTGGCAAGACATAATTAAAGCCAAGTACCTAAAGAGAGATAACATTACTTCAGTGCGATGCAAATTTGGGGATTCCTCTATCTGGAAAGCCATTATGAAGGTGAAAGATTTCTACCTTGCTGGTAGGGGCGTGATTTTGAACTCTGGTAACGTTGCTAGACTATGGAAAGATCCTATACGCAGCAATATTCCTTTGAAGTATAGTTTTCCTGTCCTGTTTGATACCTGTAACAAACAAGATATTATGGTGGTGCAATTTAATGTGAATACTGATGCTGACTTTTTTCGAAGACAACTCCATGGTCCTCTGGTGGAGCAATGGGAAAAACTGAAAAGCATGGTGCAATCCTGTACTATTTTCGATGCCCCGGACCAGATTGTTTGGACCTTGGGAAAGAAAAGAAAATTTACTACCAAATCCATCTATGAATACTTGGAAAAGGACATTGCTGGTCGCAACTATAGATGGATTTGGTCGGAAAAAATCCTCCTTAAGATTCAAATCTTTATGTGGCAGCTTTTTCAGGATACTGTGTTGACTAGAGATGTGATGAAACGTAGAAATTGGACAGGAAATCCTAAATGTTCCTTCTGCAACGAGAATAAACCTCTCAGCAATCTTTGGTTCACTTGTCTCGTGGCTAGGGTGGCGTGGAGAACCATCGGTTGTGTCCTAGGGACAAACTTGGGTCCAAATAACATTTGGCAGTATTTTTCTTGGTGCTATGCTTATATCCCTAATGGAGCTAAGTACTATACTTTTGGTCTCACAGCTATCTGCTGGGCAATCTAGAAATGTCGTAACCGTGCTACCTTTGAGAATAAGAAGTTAAGATCCCCTTTTGATGTAGTGTTCAGTGCTTGTGGCTCTATTAACTATTGGGCAGGTTTGATGACAGGAGCAGATCGTGAGGCTATGGAGTGTGGGGCGAAGATGCTAAAGATCAACACGTCAAACTTGACGAGGATCTATGCGGCTCCAGGAGATGATATCTGAAGCTAGTTGCTGCGTCAAGGGTGATCGATGCTGTTGAAGATTGATGATAGCCTTCTCTTTGCTTTTGCTTGTTTCTCGCTGTTCGAGCTTTGGTTGATGAGTTCATATAATCGGTTGATGACTTTATATCTTAGACTCTTGGTTAGGTTAGGTGGGTCTTTGGGGTGTCTTTGGGTTTTCGTCCTATGGCAAGCTTCTCGATGCTGAGTGCTTGCAGTAGGTTTTCTAAGGGTGCTTTGAGCTCGTTTCTTCTTTCCAGCTTTCTTGGTTGGTCAGACTAAACTCTGTATTTTCGTTATCGCTTTAATAGAAGGGGTTGGCTCGGCTAAAAAAAAGGTTCATGTGTGTATGCGTGTGAGCAGTGAGCCGCCTGCCGGCCGGATGCATGTGGATCTTGAGAGCGGCCTAGCGCCGGCTGTGTACGTGAAATGTGAGGGCGGCTCCTTGTGAACGTGTACTACCAGCGATTAGCAGCCTCGAACGAAACGGCGGCCTGCTGGTCGGCTGTGTGTGTAGGGCGGATGCCGGTATGCATGAGAGCAACCTGGCGGCGAGCCCCTGTGTATGTATCTCCCCTCGTGTGCATGTGTGCGGCAGTGCGTGGTGCATGGAAGCGGCCTTGCAGCCGGTGTTCTCCGTGAGCGCCTGGCGGCCGGCGTGTGCGTCCTTGGTTGTAAAGATGTGCTCCTTTATATAGTCTGGAGCTAGGGCGTCGGGTGGCGCAGGATGTATCCCGAGAGCGCCGCTAATTTCTTGTTGAGCTGAGCCCGTCGCTAGCTATAATCCATGGCGAGTAATTATCCCATTGATCTGCTCCAACCGTGAAGCATGGGCATCCTTATCCGATCAAAACAACCAACCGTATGTGCCACATATACTCAACCGACTGCGTGGACTCAGACAGGCATGCATGCATGCATATTAGCACCGGATCATCAAATTTGACTGTCCACGTACATGCTGAGGTAGAAGACCAACTAATTAAGGATTGATGCATGCATATTTGCTTGAGCTAAATAAGATTGTAACAAGAACGACCTTGCTACTTATGTAACGGTCCGGGACCGATGCTTCAGAAGATTCCCTTTTTATTCCATTGTCATCGTGCGATTCGTTTGGTTATTGCATTCATAATCGCATCATTCGCATCATATGATAGCATCGTCACTCATTTTCGAAAACTAGCATCTGATCGTAGCCGTCGTTTCTCTCCGTTCGTGTCGTCAACCATTGTGAGACCAACCACACATGCACACGCCCGCGGCACCGGTAAATTATTGTTTTTCTAAAGTGGGTATAAAATATTCTCGGATTGCGTCGAAACTTGGCGTGCGGTCTTTTTATATTGTAGGTAGACCGCCTGCCAAATTTCGTCGCAAATAGATGTCGTTTGATACCCGAACGGTCGGCCGCAGTGTCACCGTTGTCGGTTTATTCGTCTGTCGTTTTCTTTGTTATAAAACTTGTGTCACGGGCCACCATTCCCTCTCATCCCCACAAACCCCCTCTACACATCCCATCTAAACCCCCCATCACTTCCAGACCGTCGGATCGAGATCCGTAGGTCTTAAAACGGGCAAAATCCCCTAACCCTAGCCCCCCATTGCTATAAAAAAAATACCTTCCTAGGGATCCGCGCTGCCGCCAGCCGCCTCCCAGCCGCCGGCCGCCACTTGTCGCGCCTTCTCCCATCTCTAGACACGCGGGCCCACCCAAACCCGAGCCATCCGCCGCCGCCGCAGCTCCCAGCGGGAGATCCTCCCATGGCGACTGAGGGGCCCCAAGCCCCCTATGCCGCACCCAACCCCGCTGCCTCACCGGAGTGCCGCCACCGGCGATGAGCCACCAGAACCCGACCGCCTCCGGCCTGGTCCCCCGTGCCCCGCTCCTCTCCCTTCCCTCTCCCTCCATTTCTCTCTCTCTCCCGCAGATCAGCCCCGCCATGGCCACCTTCGACCGTGCCAAGGACCGATCCGGCCGCCCATCTCCCGGATCTGGCGGATCCCAACAGATCCCGACTGCCCTGAAGCTTCCTGCCGCCGCCCTGAAGCTCGCTCTGCCATGCCCGATCCAGGCGGGATCGGGAGGAGGACGGCGTCCCTTCATTGTCCCTGCTCGGTCGCTCGACCTGGGCGGCCTCGCTCGCCGAAAGCGCCATCGTGGGCCGCGCCCAGCCACCTGTGGCCTAGCCGCAGCCGGCCCAGCTCGCCCTCCACGGTCCAGACCCCCTCCAAGGCCCAGCTCGCCCTGCCACCATCATGGGCTAGGCCTGCAAGGTGAGATTCCCTCCCTTTGCTTATATGTCGCTAGTGCGGTAGATGTTATATTGCGCTTGCTCTGGTTCGGCCCAATAACTCCAGATTCGGCCCGATAACGTTTTTTTACATCCCGTGAGTTATCAATTATTCATGACGTGCATAATTTCAGAGAAATGCATGTTTTTAAAATGCTCATAAGTAATTGACTGTGCATCGTATCGAGAAACTTTATATACGTAATACGTGTAGAATTTCGTGTAGATTATTAATACCTGGTTGTCATTCATGTTTTAGAATATTTAACATGTTGTTTTACTTATTTTGCATAAATGCCATGTTTTGTAATGTGCATATTTACTAAACGGCGCATCGGTTATAAAAACTCTGTGTATGTAATAAGTGTAGAATTTTTATATGTGTTTTCATGCACGCTAAAATATGTTGCATGTGTTGATCGCATTATTTTGCATGAATAACTTGCTAATAGGTTTATGTCATAAACTGGCATAATTAATTGTGTTATATTTTCCTTCATGAACACATGCATATTATATATGATTTTGGGGTAGAAAAATCCATTGAATTTAACTGTGTATTTAGTTTTGTCATTTGACCATTTTGTGTGCATGTTATTTTGCTGTGATGCCTTTTTGTTATTTTCGTGTGATTTAATCCATGCATGATATGAAATAATTTTGAACATGAGATATGTCCTTTGACATCTGCACTAGCCCCTGGTCATTTTTTTGTCGTGATAATCCATGCTCAGGTGTTGTTTTATTATTGCCAACATGCCATAAAATAGTACTTGTTTGAGGGGTCTAAATATTTCTAAGTCTGGAAACTGCAATATTTTGTTGCCGTTTTGCCATGTGTTTTGCTAATGGTCTATAGGTCCTTCGTGGTTGGTGTAGTGGAGTTACTTGTAGTTCATAATGCCCTCTAGCATGCGGTTAAATTTCATGCCATAATATGCCCTGTAGCATATAGTTTTACTGCTGTCAATATGCCTTAGTGATAAAAGCTGCACTATTAAAAACTGCTAATTTTCACTAAGTCTGAAACTGTTTTCAATTAGCCATGTTGTGAGCTTCCTACCATGTGATCCTGTCCTCTTTTGAGTATGATATGTGAAGATGAAATGATGTGAGTTTTATATTCTACTGGCCCATGCTTAGTTCGTGCATTTTAGAATCTTGTAGCTTGTTATTTTCATGCGTGCAATATGCCTTGTTGCTATTTTGGACAGATTTCTATTAAAACTTGTGTTAGTTGTTGTGGTTCAACCGTAGCTTCGTTCTGGACATGCCATATATGAAACTTTCTTAGGATTTCATGTAGAATAATATTATATTGTTGCATCCATGTTTTGAAGTGCTTGTGGTTGTCATTTGCATGCATTTTGCATTCATGTCATGTTGATCTTGTGTTGGTCATATCTTTTAGACCGTAGCTCCGTTTTAAACATTCTATATATGTAAATCGACTACAATGACATGTAGAATCTCATGACACATTTTATTATGTTGTTTAACAAATATAAAATATGGCTAGTCCAGATCAGGACCAATTTCGAAATTAACATATGGGGCCATTTCAGAAATGCTATAAGTTGTTTCTGACCTCATATAAGATGCCTAGATGTTGTAGTTGTGTATGCTTCACCGTTTGCCATGTTAACAACATTTAATATTGTCGTGTACCGAAACGGGAGAGAACTAAATAATTCAAATGTGGAGTTTCGTGAATATGCAACCCGTTGCATATTGAGCTTCACTTAATGTATAGAAGTTGATTGTTGTGTTTTGCAATGTCATGCATAACATGCATCATATTTAATTGCGCATCATGTCATGCATATGTTGTGGTGTTTTTCATGTGTTGATTGTTTGTTCCGGATAGCTTCTTTTCGATAGAGTTCCAAAAGCGTTCGGTGTGTGAGGATTCGTTCGACTACGTTGGCACGTCTTTTTCATGGAATCGTTCTTGTTCCAAGCGGGATCTCAGGCAAGATGACACATTTCCCCGGATACCACTACTATCATTGCTATGCTACTTGTCTTGTTTTCTATCGCTGTGTCACGCTACCTACCACTTGTTTGACAAGCCTCCCAACATTGCCATGATAAGCCTCTAACCCCTCCACATCCTAGCAAACCTTTGTGTGGCTATGTTACCGCTTGCGCAACCCTTCTTATAGTGTTTCTAGCTACTGGTGCAATTGCTTCCATGTGTCAACATGGACATTTTTTTGTTATCACAATATTACTACTATTTAATTTAATGCACATATATACTTGGTAAAAGGTGGAAGGCTTGGCCTTTTGCTTGCGTTTTGTTCCACTTTGGCCGCCACTAGTTACTTGTGTACTGGTGTTATGTTCCATATTTGAGCGCTCCTAACATGCTTGGGGTTGTTATGGGGACCTCCTTGATTTTTGTTTTAGGATAAAGCTTGTATGGCAAGGCCCAACATGTTGGAAATATGCCCTAGAGGCAATAAATAAAGTGTTTATTATTATATTTCCTTGTTCATGATAATCATTTATTATCCATGCTATAATTGTATTGATTGGAAACACATTGCATGTGTGGGTAAATAGACAACACTGTGTCCCTAGTATGCCTCTAGTGAACTAGCTCGTTGATCAAAGATGGTCAAGGTTTCCTAGCCATTGGCATGTGATGTCATTCGATAACGGGATCACATCATTGGGAGAATGATGTGATGGACAAGACCCAAATTACAAACGTAGCATATGATCGTGTCAGTTTATTGTTGTTGTTTTCCGCATGTCAAGTATATGTTCCTATGACCATGAGATCATGCAACTCACTGACACCGGAGGGATGCTTTGTGTGTATCAAATGTCGCAACGTAACTGGGTGACTATAAAGGTGCACTACAGGTATCTCCGAAGGTGTCTGTTGAGTTGGCATGGATCAAGACTGGGATTTGTTACTCCGTGTGACGGAGAGGTATCTCAGGGCCCACTCGGTAATGCAACATCACAACAAGCCTTGCAAGCAATGTGACTAATATGTTAACCATGGGATCTTGCATTACGGAACGAGTAAAGAGACTTGCCGGTAACGAGGTTGAACTAGGTATGGAGATACCGACGATCGAATCTCGGGCAAGTAACATACCGAAGAACAAAGGGAACGTTATACGGGATTAACTGAATCCTTGACATAGAGGTTCGACCGATAAAGATCTTCGTACAATTTCTAGGAACCAATGTGGACATCCAGGTCCCGCCATTGGTTATTGACCGGAGAGGTGTCTCGGTCATGTATACATAGTTCTCGAACCTGCAGGGTCTGCACACTTAAGGTTTGGTGATGTTTCGGTAGTGTAGAGTTATGTATGGTGGTGACCAAAGGTTGTTCGGAGTCCCGGATGAGATCCCAGACGTCACGAGGAGCTCCGGAATGGTCCAGAGGTAAAGATTCATATATAGGAAGTCCTAGTTTGGTCGTCGGAAAAGTTTCGGGCTCATCGGTAGTGTGCCGGGAGTGCCGGTAGTGTACCGGGAGACCTCCGGGAGGGGTATTTTGACCCAAGAGCCTACAATGTCTGTAGGAGGGTGAATACCAGCCCTTAGTGGGCTGGTAGAAGTCCTACACAAAGCCCATGAGGCTGGGAAGAAAATACCAAAAGGAAAAAGGTGGAAAAAGGCAAAAGGGGGCTATATAAGGAAGGAGTCCTAATCCTACTTGGATGAGAAGATAGAGAACTCCTCCCTCCTAGACAGCCGAACCAGCCTTGGCTTGGAGGCCAAGGCTGCCTCTCCTTCTCCTCTCCTCCTATATATACTAGAGGGTTTCAAGGGTTTTGCACTAGTTCTTTCTTCCACGTGCAACCCTAACCTCCAGTGCATAGTTCTCCTCTAGATCGGTTTTCTGTGGTGCTTAGGAGAAGCCCTGCAGGAATAACCCCACCACCATCACCGGAGCACCGTCATGCTGCCGGAGAACTCTTCTACCTCTCCACCCCTCTTGCTGGATCAAGAAGGCGGAGATCGTCATCAAGCTGCACGTGTGCTGAACGCGGAGGTGCCGTCCGTTCGGTACTAGATCAGAAGGATCGTGATCAAGGCCACGGGACGTTCGTGATCGGATCGCGGGACGGATTGTGACGAGATCGCGGGACGGTTCGTGATTAGATCGCAGGAAGCTCGGCGATTTGGATCGCGAAGAAGTTCGACTACACCAACCGCGTTTCTTAACGCTTCCCGCTTAGCGATCTACAAGGGTACGTAGATCCACCCTCCCTCTCTTAGATGCTCATCACCATGGATAGGTTTGCGTGTGTGTAGGAATTTTTTTGTTTCCCATGCGACGTTCCCCAACACAACATTGGTACTCCATTTTCCTAATAACTAATAAAACTGAATAGGGACCCACCGGCACCCACGGATAATTAATCAGCAATCCGGGCCAGTGCTCCTCATGAGTGTTGTTCCAAACTAGAGCATTGTGCGGGGCCACCCCAGGGCAACTTGGATGATTTCTATCAGGCCACCGTATGTGTCGCTTATCTGCCGTGTCCTGAGAACGAGATACGCGGCTCCTATCGGGATCGTCGACACGCCGGGAGGCCTTGCTGGACTTGTTTTACCTTTCTTGGACGTCTTGAACGAGAAATTCCAAAAATACTTTGGGCTATTTCGAGGTCGAGGTTTTCCAATGGAATTTCCTAAGAAATCATGGGATTCATGGTCGAGGTTATTCCCGATGCATGTGGTTAATTTGTGATGAATGAGTTGAAGTACCCCTGCAGGGTTAAATCTTTCGGAAAGCCGTACCCGGGGTTATGTGGGAACTTGGAAAACTTTGTTTAACATCCGGTCATAGCAAACTTGTAGTAAACTCAAATAAAATACACCAACTGTGTGCGTAACCGTGGCTGTCCCATCTCGTGAGTCCTTATCCAAGAGAGAACACGGTGGGGTTATGTGTGACGTAAGTAGGTGTTCAGGGTCAGTTAGTGATCATTACTAGTTCATGTCCGTTATGCGTAGAACACCATACTTTACCTTCTGTATTCGTAAGTTAGTCACTCAAATAAATGCTTAGTCGCTTGCTGCAGCCTCACCACTTAACCATACCTCACACATTAAGCTTTGCTAGTCTTGATACCCTTGGAAATGAGATTGCTGAGTCCCTGTGGCTCACAGATTACTACTACAACAACTGCAGGTACATGTAATGCGATGATTTGACGTGAGCGTGATGCTTGTTTGATTTGGAGTTGTCCTTCTTCTTCTTCTTTGTCAATCTAGGATGGGTTCCAGGCAGCAACCTGGGATGGCAAGGATGGATGTCATTTTATCATTTGTTTGCGTCCGTAGTCGGACCCTAATCTTTTGCCTAATTCTTGAATATGTTATCGTATTGATGTGATCTTGTTGTAGCTTGTGTAAGCCAATTACATATACTTATCTCTTCTGTAAATGTACTTCTAATGATATCCATTCTTGCAAAACAACGAGATGCGCTTCTATCCCTGTCGAGGCCCTCATGCCAAAATAAGGACATGATCGCATCTTGGGCGTTACAAGTTCGTATGAGAGCCTGTACCGACCTAGGATCCCCCTCAATTTATCGAACTTGGCCGCGTCGAGTCTACTAAAAAACTATTTTGAGTTTAGTTATATGGGAGAGTAGGTTTCTTTTACTCCTCTTCTATACTCTGGTGAGGTATTCGACTTAGGAATTTTTAATTCTACTCCTCTTTTCGCTCAATTTTTTTTAGGATCACGCGGTTATTTTGGAATGTATATGATGCCGATGTGACGGAGTTTTGTACTTGGTGCCTCCTATTATCAAGGAGTAGAGTTCTGAGGGATTTTTGCACATCATTATCATTCAGTTTCATTAGTATCTCAGGACAAAGGATGTTAGAAATTACATCAATACTTTTCGTGGCGAGACAAGGTTGGAGTCACCCAGTACTAGGGAGGCGTCCGGGGTACTACCATGTTTGTTATCGTTGTGTTTTCGAGGGTACGAGATAGATGGAGTTCCGAAGCCTCTGGTTATGTGTTGACGGATGTGTTACATTGGAGCATAGTATTACTGTTAGGAGTTGAGTGATGGTTTTTGCTCCCTGTATACGTGGACCCGATTGCATAACCGGTAGATTTCTGGAGTTCTCAGGTGGGAATTCAAGTAGTTACCTAGGCTATGTTTCAACAGATGCATGATGTGAGGTTGGGGTTCGACATCTACTGGATTCGTTTGTTCACGGTCTTTCTTAGAGAGGACAGTCTCGATATATGTCATCAAATATGCTTCATGAAGCATTGTAGTTCGCTACGACTAGGGAGCATATTCGAGCGTCATTTCAATATGACAATCCAATGTACGATCGAGCCCATGCGAACCTTACCACGAAAATATCGAGCGGAATTTCTTTTATGAATTTGTTCTGGCTTGTTTCCTAAGCCCCATCCTGTTTTGTTTTGTATATGGTAATTCGAGTTGCTTCAATGTCAAGTGGTGATTTCATATCTTTCCTAAATAGTGTTCGCATATTTCCATGAGACCAATCCTTTGGATCAACATGGGTTGTCATATCAATTCTTTTCATCTGGTGTGTTCTCTTCAAGATAATTCTATCCTCTTCAATAATTGCAAGATCAATCCTCATATTCTTTTTCGGAGTGTGTCTAATCCATCCCAAGTCTTCTTTGTTTTCCCCACCCTCCCACCCTTTTTCTTCAATAATTAAATTCTCATGCAAGTGCCTTTTCTATTCATGTGATGCTTCCGCTATCTTATCTTCTGTTTTGTATATGCTGATTCATGTGAAGATGCTCAGGAGCTTCATGTTCATCATTTCTTTGTTTTTGTCTTCTTATCCGGTGATCCTAGTGCCCAAGAATTCTCATAACGGCAAACAGGCCCACGAAACTGACATGCGATTCTAGTCCCTACTCCAAACGAGTGCGATGGGTTTTGGCATCAGTCTTAGTGCCTGAGACATTACCGACAAGTCACAGGGGAGTTGTTTTCTTATGCCAAGAAGGCTTTGCAAACTCTATATAATCTTGTTAGTTTTGCAAAGTTGGATCAGTATGTGTTTACCGAAAGATGGACAAAGAGTTGCCTCGCAGGGCGAAAAATATTACGTGGCCAAATCGGTGAAGGGGTGCACAAGATGGTAGAAGCACTCTGGGGCTTGGAGGAACATCTCGATGGTAACATGTCACCCGCATCTTTGATATTGAGGGAATGTCCTCTCATAAAAGTCGAATCGAGGATGCATTAAAGGAGGCCACTGCAATTCTAGAGGCCATCCCTACAGCTTTTGCGGGACTCGAGGGCCCTGAGGCAACTGCCAAGTTGAAGCATGAGGCTCTCACATGTTGTACGACCCGCACTTACAGGCGAGGCGCAATAATTGTGGATATCTGACATTGGCCGTAAGGTATGATTTCAATGGCTTGAGATCTGGTGTTAACAGGGCTAAATATTTTCCGTATGGGATTGGCTCAGTTGCATTTTCTCATATATGCTACCTTTCTTCTGGACATGTCTTGCCAAGGGCAGCACAAACCGGCTGCCGTAGTGGGTGCAAATGTCCACAAGGCTCATAAACTCATTTTTAGCATGTGCTTGAGCAATTGATAGGTAAGCATGTTGCTTGTATGTCAAATATATTCGCTCTGGGTGTCCTGGGAGTACAAGTATGTGCTCACTTGTAAACAGAGCTTCTACACTTTGCTTCTCCTACAGAAGGTTAGAGGTCCAGGGTAGTCATCCTGATCAAAATGACAAGCATGACAGTGCTAACCTAGCTTGGTTTTATAGAAATTGACCAAATCCCGATGCTTGTAAACCTGTATAACGGGGATGGGTATCTGAACTCACATGGCCGGTAGTGTGCACAACAACCCTTCAAAAGAACTAAACTGCGAAATATGTGTATGCCTACAGGTGGACCTAGAATTTGTGTCCGACATTTTATTTTCACATGCCTAAACTCACAAGCCTAAAGGATGTGTCGTAATGGCTTAGTAAATTTCTCCACATGTTGGCGTGCAGGCTGGAGGCAAGAGCTTCAATTGTGTATTGCTTGCATAATTGCTTAGTATCATACACATGTACTTGACTTGTGTCTATATCCATGTACATCAGGTATAGCTACAAACATGGACTGGGCACTCGCCGCGCCGACAGTTTGGGATACCTATGTGACATCTGAAGATGCTAATGGCAAGGGCCAACACACCAAGTGAGATTTCTCTCGCTGATGTAAAACACTAAGATGGTCTTGTGATATTCAGGGTGAAATTGCTCAAATATGCAAGTGTTTTTTTCGAGAAGCATCACACATGTGCATCTCTATCTAGGCTTTGAATTAATAGCCCTAACTTTGTACTGCATAACTCATTGATCAGCTCAAGCCTTCAAAACTAGTCTTTATTGATATCACTGGTCACAATATTCTGCCTTTGGCTCAGCTCAATACTCCGCTTCCATACTAAAACATTAGGGTGCATGCATCCGAGGCCGGATAAACTAGATATCTCTAGATGGCGACTTTCATTCAATATTTTGCTTGCATGATTAACTATAATAAAACGGCATGCTACAACCTACATGTAGCACTTTCCTTCTTTCGGGAGTCTCTCCTATCTGAAAACATACATCCCGATAAAGGGCATGTCTTACATGACCGACGAGACATTTATTTATTGCCCATACTCGGTGTTCACTAGAGTTGGACAACAAAATATTATTGCCACTTATTTTTAAGTTCTGCCCACTGCTACCTCTTGAGAGTGCGTTGGCTTTCCCATGAACAGGAAAGGGTGATGCAGAGAAGTAGATAAGTATTTCCCTCAGTATTTGAGAACCAAGGTATCAATCTAGTAGGAGGAACAAGCAAGTCACCAATGGTTGCACCTACACAAACAATCAAACTCTTGCGCCCAACGCTATAAAGGGGTTGTCAATCCCTTCACGATTATTTGGAAGGATTAGATCCGATAGATATATATGTAAACAAGAACGGAAAGTAAAATGTAAATAAATTGCAGTAAAGTATTTTTGATTTATAGATCTGAAAGTATATTATGGAAAGTAGACCCGGGGGCCATAGGTTTCACTAGAGGCTTCTCCCTTGAAGGCAAATATCATGGTGGGTAAACAAATTACTGTCAAGCAATTGATAGAAAAGTGAATAATCATGTAGTTATCCAAGGCAATGATCATGCATATGGGCATCATGTCCGTGTCAAGTAGACCGAAGTGATTCTGCATCTACTACTATTACTCCACACATCGACCGACTCCTGCCTGCATCTAGAGTATTAAGTTCATGAAGAACAGAGTAACACATTAAGAAAGATGACATGATGTAGAGGGATAAACTCAAACAATATGATGAAAACAGCATCTTGTTACCCTTGATGGCAACAATAAAATACGTGCCTCTCTAGCCCTACTATGTCACTGGGTGAGGACACCGCAAGATTGAACCCAAAACCAAGCACTTCTCCCATTGCAAGAGTTACCAATCTAGTTGGCCAAACCAAACCAATAACTCGAAGAGACTTGCAAGGTATGAAATCATGCAAATAAGAATTCAGAAGAGATTCAAATAAGATTCATGGATAATCTGAACATAAACTCACAATTCATCGGATCTTGACAAACACACCACAAAAAAGGATTACATCGGATAGATCTCCATGAAGATCATGAAGAACATGGTATTGAAGATCAAAGAGAGAGAAGAAGCCATCTAGCTACTAGCTATGGACTCGTAGATTTGTGGTGGACCACTCACGCATCATCTGAGGGGCAATGGAGTTGATGTAGATGCCCTCCGTGATTGAAACCCCCTCCGGCAGATTACCGGAAAAGTCTCCAAGATTGGATCTCTCGGGAATGGAGGCTTCCGGCGGCGTAAAAGTATTTGTGTGGCTCCCTTTAGTGTTGGGGGATATTTGGGAATTTATAGGCCAAGAAGTAGGGTTAGGAGACCTTCCGGGAGGTGACAAGCCTGCTAGGCGCGGCTAGGGGGCGCCTAGCAGGCTTGGGGCTCCCTGGCACCTCCCCTGCCGTGCACTCCAAGCTTGATCGATTTGTTTCCTTCCAAAAAAATTTCTTCCGAAGGTTTTATTCCGTTTAGACTCCGTTTAATATTCCATATCTGCAAAACTCAAAAACAAGGAAAAACAGAAACTGGCACTAGGCTCTAGATTAATAGGTTAGTCCCAAAAATAATATAAAATAGCATATTAATGCATGTAGAACATCCAAAACAGATAATATAACAACATGCCATCATCAAAAATTATAGATACGTTGGAGACGTATCACCCACAGCTGTATATGTGCTCAGCTTGAGTGGGCACTGTACAATATTACCTTCAACATAAGGTTGCATCCTTTCCCAGCATTAGGGGCATGCACCATATTATGGGGAATGGCGAAGGCCATTACAAGAATACTGAATCAAGTGATGTAACAAATGGCTATAATTATATGCACTCACAACCTCACTTCCTTTGTGTTCATGTGTAGAAACAACATGTTTCAATGGGGCTCATTCAAGACCATGTCAACCAAGTTGATCCGTCTCATCGGTTAGAGCTCACCATCGGCAATGCACCTCAGTCCCGTCATGGGGCTTAGGAACTAGCTGGTTAGTATGGGTTTGTCTGGCTAAAATAACTATCGACAACTTGCCATTACTTTTGTTGAGGGGTGGTAAATAGCTATTGTCCGCCTTCCCTTTGGTGGACCCTTTATTGTTCGGACTTGATGGACATGCTTCTCGGACTTGATGGAGATATTTTCTGTGATTGTATGTGTGATTTTGCTCGATGTCCACAAACTTCTAACTGATATTTTCTTGCTTGAACTTGCTTGTGCAGTTTTCTTTGACGACCATGACTTTCATATTGATGTCTCATTCTTGGTGATTGCTTGTGTGGTTTTCTTTACTGACCACTGACTTCTTGATGAACCTATGTTTGTTGGAAGTCCATCTTGAGAACTTGGACAGTAGCCACCCACCTTTGTGGAAACTAGCTAGAACCCTCGCACGCATTATATTTTGACCCTTGGCCTCGCCGGGGTGGCAAGAAGCTACACACTGAGATAACTTTTGTTGAAATAGGTAGCCCTCTTTGCTCTTTTCCCTATAGTTTCACCCGGCTAAGCGAGATGATACGCAGCACCGTTGGTTCTCCTTCACTCAAGATACGACTCAACTCGCCCCCACGATCCTGAATGCCACCACTTAACATGTGTTTTGGTGCATTGTGGGTAGGCTGTTGGAAATATGCCCTAGAGGAAATAATAAAATGGTTATTATTGTATTTCCTAGTTCATGATAATTGTCTATTATTCATGCTACAATTGTGTTAACCGAAAACCGTAATACATGTGTGAATACATAGACCACAACATGTCCCTAGTGAGCCTCTAGTTGGCTAGCTTGTTGATCAATAGATGGTCATGGTTTCATGACCATGGACATTTGATGTCGTTGATAATGGGATCACATCATTAGGAGAATGATGTGATGGACAAGACCCAATCCTAAGCATAGCACAAGATCGTGTAGTTCGTCTGCTAAAGCTTTTCAATGTCAAGTATCGTTTCCTTAGACCATGAGATTGTGTAACTCCCGGATGCCGTAGGAATGCTTTGGGTGTGCCAAACGTCACAACGTAACTGGGTGGCTATAAAGGTACACTACGGGTATCTCCGAAAGTGTCTGTTGGGTTGACACGAATCGAGACTGGGATTTGTCACTTCGTGTGACGGAGAGGTATCTCTAGGCCCACTCAGTAAGACATCATCATAATGAGCTCAATGTGACTAAGGAGTTAGCCACGAGATGATGTATTACAGAACGAATAAAGAGACTTGCCGGTAACGAGATTGAACAAGGTATAGGGATACCGACAATCGAATCTCGGGCAAGTACCATACCGATAGACAAAGGGAATTGTATACGGGATTGATTGAATCCCTGACATCGTGGTTCATCCGATGAGATCATCATGGAGTACGTGGGAGCCAACATGGGTATCCAGATCCCGCTGTTGGTTATTGACTGGAGAGGTGTCTCGGTCATGTCTACATGTCTCCCGAACCCATAGGGTCTACACACTTAAGGTTCGATGACGCTAGGGTTATAGGGAAATAGTGTACGTGGTTACCGAAGGTTGTTCGGATTCCCGGATGAGATCCCGGACATCACAAGGAGTCCCGGAATGGTCCGGAGACGAAGATTGATATATAGGAAGTGAGGTTTTGGTTACCGGAAGTGTTTCGGGCGTCACCAGTAGTGTACCGGGACCACCGGAAGGGTTCCGGGGGTCCACCAAGTGGGCCCACCTGCCCTGGAAGGTTCCATGGGCTAAGAGTGGGAGGGAGCCAGGCCCTAGGTGGGCTGGTGCGCCTCCCACCCCAGCCGAAGGCGCAGCAAGGGTGGAGGGGGGCAAACCATAGGCTTAGATGGGCCTTAAGGCCCACCCTAGGGCGCCTCCACCTCTCCCTACCCTGGCCGCCGGCCAGATGGGTCTTGGTGGCTGCCGCATGTCCCTAGGGTGGAACCCTAGGGCACAGCCCCTCCCCTCACCTCCTCCTATAAATAGTGGTGGGTTTTAGGGCTGCAGAACACACGAGTTCATCTCCTCCCTGGCGCAGCCCTACTCCTCCCTCTCCTCGTTCTCCGTAGTGCTTAGCAAAGCTCTGCCGGAGTACCATGCAGCTCCACCGCCACCACGCCGTCGTGCTGCCGGAGCTCTCCCTCAACCTCTCCTCCCTCCTTGTTGGATCAAGGCGTAGGAGACGTCACCGGGCTGCACGTGTGTTGAACGCAGAGGCACCGTTGTTCGGTGCTGAGATCGGAGTCCACCGTGATCTGAATCGCTACGAGTACGACTCCACCAACCGCGTTCTAGAAATGCTTCCGCTTAGCGATCTTCAAAGGTATGAAGATCCAATCTCTCCCCGCTCGTTTGCTGGTTTCTCCATAGATAGATCTTGGTGACACGTAGAATTTTTTTGATTTACTACTACGTCTCCCAACAAAGGCCACTTAGCTATGAGACATATCACCACAACCATTCCTTACAACAGTGAGTAGTCTTCAACCTATAAATCCTTCATGGTATACATGAAGTGTCTAGAGAACCTCTTAGGCGTCTCCCACCTGCGTAGGGGCCTTGTGTGTGTTAGGCCCACATGAGCATCGAGATTGGAGGGCTATATTCTCATGCCGCTTCACATTGAGAACAATTGACGACCATCGAAGTGCAGCAAAGATGGGAAGAGAACCATGTCCCACCGGGCGTGCCAATTTGTTTCGTGAAAAAGAATCGTCCCCAGGGTTAAGGATATTTCATAATGCATAATGGCCATAAATATGCGGGGGTGACAGCATACTTTCGTATACAAAATAAATAAAAGACAATCACGCATAGGGAAATACCGCTTTATTAATTCTCATGGGAATTACAAAGTGTGGTTTCCCACATGATTACATATGTTGCGCCATCGACAAGTGCATCTGACTAATATCCAGCGATTGTGAAGGTTCTGGTTCCCGGAGCCTCGTAACATGATCCGGTTAATTACATCTGCTGGTACTCCCGCAGAATACCTCTGATTAAGCTGCTCTGATGGCCTTCATCTAGAACCTAAAATATTCTTATGATATGTTGAGAAATAAATGTGGTAGGTATGAATGTTCCAAGGCCTAGTCAGCCCTTGGTATGAAACGTCCGGACTTGTTGGCACCGGGTTCATAGTGAAGTCTCAAAATTGTGTTTGGCCTCGTCAATCGCTAACAGAGTGGATCCGGCCTTGGCGGCCATGATAAAAGGGTTTTGTCCTCATTGGTCACGGAAAGAGGTAATGTCTACTGACCTTGTCGGTCAAGGAGAGGGTGTGTCCAGCCTCGCCGGTCAGGACTTGTGAATATTTCCGATCTCAACAGTCGCGGAAAGAGGTAATGCCTCCTAGCTTTATCGGTCAAGGAGAGGGTATGTCCGACCTTGTCGCTAAGGACTTGTGAATACTTTCGGCCTCGTCGGTCGCGGAAAGAGGTAATGCCTCCTAGCCTCGTCAGTCAAGGAGAGGGTGTGTCCAACCTCATCAGTCAGGACTTGTGAATAATTTCGACCTCGTCGGTCGCGGAAAGAGGTAATGCCTCCTAGCCTCATCGGTCAAGGAGAGGGTGTGTCCAGCCTCGTCGGTCCAGACTTGTGAATATTTCCGGCCCCATCGATCACGGAAAGAGAGTGCAAGAGACTTGCTATGAGGTATTCAGCCTTGTCGGCACCGAATGATCATAAAAAGTGCGTTGGCACTATTAATTACTTGCAGGTGGCATGAGCCAGTTTATGTTCAGTCATGGAGTCAATCTCCACAATAGAACACTCGATCATTGTATGATCTTGAGCGTGCCAATTAGTCCAAGGGACTTCTCATGAAAATAACATGGATCTCTGAACCCCTTGTCACAACACTCGATCACCATGTGATTTTAAGTGTGCGTATTCATGCAGATTGCTTCTCAACAAGAATTGTAGGACCTCACGTACTTTGTACATGCTCATCATTATGTAGAACATGTTCGCCATTTGTACCTGTGAATTTATGGGTTGTCATCCTTGGGCCAAAATTGCCTCAAAAATTTATAAGCATGTCCCTGCATGGGTTATTTACCCCCTGAATGACTTCAGATTTATTTACCCTTGGACGATGGATATTTCGTCCCTTTTATTGCAAGGAGACCAAGTGATTTGACATATAAAATGGAGCACCAGATGGCATATTTCTCACCTCAATGGACATGGCCATACAAGGCTACATGTAGTGCTCATGATTTTATCGTCGCCCTTCCTTCACGAGAGTACGCCATGAGTAACCTGTAAAGGGGGCACGAGATGGAATTTTTCTCACTTCTGCGGTTATGCCTGCATAGGGTCGCATGTCGTGCTCGATCTCAACATCCTTGCTCGGAAGGATACATCACACGCAAGACCTTTTCTTGTAGGACTTGTTCGTCATTAGTACCTATTTTGATTGGCGAACCAGTCTATATTTTTGAAAAAATAATTGATCGACAAATTGGCCTTTCCTAGATAATACGAGTGGAGCGAACAAATCACAAATCTAAATCCTCACACGGACGGCGTACGCCAACTTTTACCTGTTTTATTTTAGATCGACATACCAATATAGATTTCCGAATGCAAAAGTTGCTCGGTACATCGACCGTTTTCTGTGACAACATGATTGGGTGAATCAATCTTTATGCTCGGTGGCACGTTAGATCGGTGTGCAAACCAAACTAATCTTCAAGGCAACCAGTTAACCGATGTAAACCGATCTGGTTTCTGATCATCAACAAAAAATGAGAAAGAGAATATCTATATGTATTATCTCACCATCCTTACCAAAAGAGACCATGGCCGATAAGGCTGCCGACGATGAAGTGAAGGTGTGTATTCCCTGATGGTGGGTCTCTCATATTTGCATGCGATGGTGGCAGCAACTAGGCGGTCAGCCATGTGTGCGTGGAGGTCTGCAAGCGATCAGTAGCTTTATGTGTGTATGCGTGTGAGCAGTGATCGGCCTGCCGGCCGGCTGCATGTGGATCTTGAGAGTGGCCTAGCGCCGGCTGTGTACGTGAAATGTGAGGGCGGCTCCTTGTGCGCGTGTCCTAGCAGCGATCAGCAGCCTCGGACGAAGGGCGACGGTGGCCTGGTGGCCGGCTGTGTGTATGTAGGGCGGATGCCGGTATGCGTGAGAGCAACCTGGCGGCGAGCCCCTGTGTACGTATCTCCCCTCGTGTGCATGTGTGCGGCAGTGCGTGGTGCATGGAAGCGGCCTCGCGGCCGGTGTTCTCCGTGAGCGGCCTGGCGGCTGGCGTGTGCGTCCTTGGATGTAACGATGTGCTCCTTTATATAGTCTGGAGCTAGGGCGTCGGGTGGCGCAGGATGTATCCCGAGAGCACCGTTAATTTCTTGTTGAGCTGAGCCCGTCGCTTGCTATAATCCATGGCGAGTAATTATCCCATTGATTTGCTCCAACCGTGAAGCATGGGCATCCTTATCTGATCAAAACAACCAACCGTATGTGCCACATATACTCAACCAGCTGCGTGGACTCAGACAGGCATGCATGCATGCATATTAGCACCGGATCATCATATTTGACTGCCCACGTACATGCTGAGGTAATAGGCCAACTAATTAAGGATTGATGCATGCATATTTGCTTGAGCTAAATAAGATTGTAACAAGAACGACCTTGCTACTTATCCATACGATGCATGCATGTTTCAGGCAGCTCTTATGGGCCTAGGTAATTAAGCATCGCTTCATGCGCGTGCATGTAACAGGGCTTTATCAAATCAAAGCCCACCAAGCCAAGGAGATTAACCACACCAGCACTTGATAAAATTGTACATGCATTGGCATGTTGACTAAAGATATACATTTTGTGTGAAATAGATGAAGGAAAAAATTTGTATGCACTGCATCCATGAACACGCGCCACTGCAAAAATGTGATAAAATATCGTCAAACACTCTTGATCACCTCCATTAACGAGAAATATTTTCTTACTCCTTTTCAGGTGTGTAAGGATATTTTTTACCGCCGTCCAGTGCTCCATTCCTGAATTACTTTGAAACCTTCAGGCCATACTTATGGCAAGACTCACACCGGGTCTTGTGCACAGCATTGCATACATGATAGAGTCTATTCTGAAGCATAGGGGATGACACTCATCTTTATTCTCTATCTTCTGCAGTCACTGGGCATTGAGTCTTACTCAACTTCACACCTTGCAATATAGGCAAGAATCCCTTCTTGGACTGATCCATTTTGAACTTCTTCAAAACTTTGTCAAGGTATGTGCTGTGTGAAAGTCCTATTAAGCGTCTCAATCTATCTCTATACATCTTGATGCCTAATATGAAAGCAGCTTCTCCTAGGTCCTTAATTAAAAATCTCTTGTTCAAATATTCCTTCATGCTTTCCAACATTTCTATATTGTTTCCAATTAGCAATATGTCATCCACATATAATATTAGAAACGCTATAGAGCTCACACTCACTTTCTTGTAAATACAAGCTTCTCCGTAAACTTGTATAAACCCGAACGCTTTGATCACCACATCAAAGTGAAGATTCCAACTCCGAGATGCTTGCACCAGTCCATAATTGGATCGTTGGAGTTTGCAAACTTTGTCAGCATTCTCTGGATCGACAAAACCTTCTGGTTGTATCATATACAACTCTTCCTTAAGAAAACCGTTAAGGAATGCAGTTTTGATATCCATCTGCCAAATTTCATAATTGAAAAACGCAGCTATTGCTAACATGATTCAAACGGACTTAAACATCGCTACGGGTGAGAAGGTCTCATCATAGTCAACTCCTTGAACTTGTGAACAACCCTTTGCCACAAGTCAAGCATTATAGACGGTGACATTACCGTCTGCGTCCGTCTTTCTCTTGAAGATCCATTTGCTCTGAATGGCCTTTCGCCCTTCGGGTAATACTTTCAAAGTACATACTTTGTTTTCATACATGGATCTCATCTCAGATTTCATAGCCTCTAACCATTTCTCGAAATCCGGGCCGATTATCGCTTCTTCATAGCTCGTTGGTTCATCGTTGTCCAACAACATGACCTCTAAGACAGGGTTTCCGTACCACTTAGGAGCAATACGCGTCCTTGTTGACCTACGAGGTTCTATAGTAACTTGATCTGAAGCTTTTTGATCATCATCATTAACATCCTCTACAACCGATGCATGCTTTACAAAAACCTCTTTCTGCGCTGGCTACTCTCTAGTTGAAGTAAAGGTTCAATAACCTCATCAAGTTATATTTCCCTCCCACTCAATTCTTTCGAGAGAAACTCTTTTTCAAGAAATGTTCCAATTTTAACGACAAACACTTTGCCTTCGGATCAGAGATAGAAGGTATACTCAACTGTCTCTTTTGGGTATCCTACGAAGACACATTTCTCTGCTTTGGGTTCCAGCTTTCAGGCTAAAGCTTTTTGACATAAGCATCACATTCGCAAACTTTAAGAAACGACAACTTTGGCTTCTTGCCAACCCACATTTCATATGGCGCCATCTCAACGGATTTCGATGGTGCCCTATTTAAAGTGAATGCAGCTGTCTCTAATGCATAACCCCAAAACGATAGTGGCAAATCGACAAGAGACATCATAGAACGCACCATATCTAATAAGGTTCGATTACGACGTCCGGATACACCATTACGTTGTGGTGATCCAGGTGGTGTCAATTGTGAAACAATTCCACACTGTCTTAATTGACTGTCAAAATCGTAACTCGGATATTCTCCTCCTCTATCAGATCGTAGGAATTTAATCTTCTTGTTACGATGATTCTCAACTTCACTCTGAAATTTCTTGAACTTTTCAAATGTTTCAGACTTGTGCTTCATTAAGTAAATATACTCATATCTACTTAAGTAATTAGTGAAGGTGAGAAAATAATGTTATCCACCGCGCGCATCAATGCTCATTGGACCGCACACATCAGTATGTATGATTTCCAATAAGTCACTTGCCCGTTCCATTTTTCCAGAGAACGGGGTTTTAGTCATCTTGCCCATGAGGCATGGTTCACATGTGTTAAGTGATTCAAAATCAAGCAACTCCAAAAGTCCATCGGCATGGAGCTTCTTCATGCATTTTACACCAATATGACCTAAATGGCAGTGCCACAAGAAAGTGGTACCATCATTATCAATTCTACATCTTTTGGCATCAATGTTATGAACATGTGTATCACCACAATCGAGATTCAATAGGAATAGAACTCTCACATTGGGTGCATGACCATAAAAGATAATAAATAGAACAACCATTATTCTTTGATTTAAATGACAAACCGTCTCCCAATAAACAAGAGATATAATGTTCATGCTTAACACATGCACTAAATAACAATTATTCAGGTTCATCACTAATCCTAATGGTAATCGAAGAGCGAGCGTGCTGGCGGCGATCACATCAACCTTGGAACCATTTCCCACGCGCATCACCACTTCATCCTTAGCCAGCCTTGGTCTATTTTGTAGCTCCTGTTTTGAGTTGCAAATGTGAGCAACCAAACCGGTATCAAGTACCCAGGCACTACAACGAGAGTTGGTAAGGTACACATCAATAACATGTATATCAAATATACCTTGTTTGGTGCTGGTCGCCTTCTTGTCGGCCAGATACTTGGAGCAGTTCTGCTTCCAGTGACCCGTTCCCTTTCAATGAAAGCACTCAGTTTCTGGCTTGGGTCTAGTCTTGGGTTTCTTCACGGGAGGGGCAACTGCTTTGCCACTCTTCTTGGAGTTCCCTTCTTGCCCTTGCCATTCTTCTTGAAACTAGTGGTTTTATTGACCATCAACACTTGATGCTCCTTCTAGATTTCAGACTCAGCGACTTTCAGCATCGCAAATAGCTCGGCGACTGACTTGTTCATCCCTTGCATGTTATAGTTCATCATGAAGCTCTTGTAGCTAGGTGGCAACCATTGAAGAACTTTGTCAGTGATCGCCTCCAGCGGACAGGGCATCTCTAACTCAGCCAGACGGTTCAAATACCCAGACATTTTGAGTATATGTTCACTGACAGACCCGTTCTCCTCCATCTTGCAAGCATAGAACTTATTGGAGGTCTCATACCTCTCGATCCGGGCATTCTTATCAAAGATAAACTTCAATTCCTGGAACATCTCATATGCTCCATGGTGCTCAAAATGTCTCTGAAGTCCCGGTTCTAAGCCATACAACATTGCACATTGAACTATTGAGTAATCTCCAGAACGTGTCTCCCAAGCGTTCTTAACGTTTTCGGACGACACGGGAGCGGGTGGATCACCAAGTGATTCATCAAGGACATAAGCATTCTGGGAAGTCATGAGGATAATCCTGAAATTACGGGCCCAGTTTACAAAGTTACTTCCATCATCTTTCAATTTGGCTTTCTCTAGGAACGCATTAAAATTGAGGGGAACTTCTGCGCGAGCCATTGATCTACAACATAAATTAGCAAAGTTTACTAAGACTATTGTTCAAGATAATGAGTTTATTTAATCAAATTACTAAAAACTCCCACTCAAATTGACATCCCTCTGGTCATATGAGTGATACATGATCCAAATTCACCAACCCAAGTCCGATCATCAGGTGAGATGAGGTGGTTTCAATGGTGAACATCATCATGTTGATCATATCTACAATATGACTCATGTTCGACCTTTTGGTCTCTTGTGTTCCGAGGCCATGTCTGTACATGCTAGGCTCGTCAAGTTTAACCCGAGTGTTCCGCACGTGTAACACTGACTTGCACCCATTGTATGTGAACATAGAGTCTATCACACCCGATCATCACGTGGTGTCTCGACACGATGAACTTTTACAACGGTGCACACTCGGGGAGAACACAATTTCATCTTGAAAATTTAGTGAGGGATCACCTTATAATGCTACCGTCGTCCTAAGAAAAATAAGATGCATAAAAGGATCAATATCCCATGCAAATCATAAGTGACATGATATGGCCATGAACTTGTGCTTTTGATATCCATCTTCAAAGCAGCGGCATTATCTCCATGGTCACCGGCACGACACCATGATCTGCATCGTCATGATCTCCATCAATGTGTAGCCATTAGGTTGTCGCGCTAATTGTTGCTTCCACGACTATTGCTAACTCATAGCGACAAAGTAAAGAAAAAATGGCAAAAATAAACTAAAGACAACCCTACGGCTCCTGCCGGTTGCCGTACTCATTGACATGCAAATCGTGATATTCTATACAAAACATGATCATCTCATACATCACATATATATCATCATGTAATTTTCCATATCACATCACAACATACCTGCAAAAACAAGTTAGACGTCCTCTAATTGTTGCTGCATGTTTTACATGGTTGCTATGGGTATCTAGCAAGAACAATTCTTACCTACGCAAAACCACAACGGTGATACACAAATTTCTACTCAACCTTCTAAAGGACCGCCTTTGTCGAATCCGATCCAACTATAGTAGGAGAGACAAACACCCCCAGCCGTCTTTATGCAACAAAGTCACATGTCAGTCGATGGAACCGGTCTCTCATAAGCATAGGAGTAAGGTTGGTCTGGGTCGCTTCATCCCACAATACCATTGAATCAAGAAAAGGCCAAGGGAGGAAGGAATCTGAGCATCAACGCCTGCAAACTCCTTTGTGTTCTACTAGAGATCTCATCTACACATAGATCTAGCTCATGATGCCACTGTTGGGAACGTTGCATGGGAAACAAAAAATTTCCTACGCACACGCAAGATCTATAAATGGTGATGAGCATCTACGAGAGGGAGGGTGGATCTACATACCCTCGTAGATCGTGAAGCGGAAGCGTTAAGAAACACAGTTGATGTAGTCGAACGTCTTCGCGATCCAAATCGCAAGACATCTCATGATCCAATCATGATCTAGCGCCGAACGGAAGACACCTCCGCGTTCAACACACGTATAGCTTGATGACGTCCTCGCCTTCTTGTTCCAGCAAGAGGGGCGAAGTAGTAGGTGAGTTCCGGCAGCACGACGACGTGGTGGTGAAGAACAATCTTCGCAGGGCTTCACCAAGCACAACAGAAACTATGACGGATGATAAACTAGAGGGGCTGGGTTGCCGGCACACGGCTTGGGGAATTCTTGATGTGTTCCGGGTGCTAGCCCTACCCCTCTATTTATATGATGAGCCCTAGGGTAGAAACATGGAGAAAGAGCCGCCTCAAATTCGTTTTGGCCCGCAAGGCAAAAGTCCTCCTCGGACTCCAGGACCAGATGCCAGGGTCCTCGGTGTCTGGCCCCAGACGCCAGGGTCCCTGGTGTCTGGCCCCTGGCCTTTGCAAAAATCCTTTTGCACCTTCCTTAAAACCTCATCGGATTTATCCTTGGACCAAATAAATTGTTCTTGTACCCTAACATTTCGAGAAACATCCAAAACCCCTTTCGGTGAATTCCGGAACCCTTCCGGAGACAAAAAAAACCATTATCCCATATATCAATCTTTACCTCCGGACTATTCTGGAGATCCTCGTCATGTCCGGGATCTCAACTGGAATTCCGAACAACTTTCGGTCACCAACATAATAACTCAACTATACTTATATCGTCACCAAACATTAAGTGTGTAGACCCTGCGGGTTCGAGAACTATGCAGACATGAGTGAGACACCTCTACGATCAATAACCAATAGCAAGACCTGGATGCCCATATTGGTTCCTACACATTCTACGAAGTTCTTTATTGTTTGTACCTCTATGTCAAGGATTTAGTTAATCCCGTATGACGTTCCCTTTGTTTATAGATATGTTACTTGCCCAAGATTCGATCGTCGGTATCTCTATACTTAGTTCAATCTCGTTACCGACAAGTCTGTTTACTCGTTCCGTAATACAAGATCCCGTGGCTAGTACTTTAGTCACATTTCTGGCAAGGCTTTTTGTGATGTTGTATTATTGAGTGGGCCCTGAGATACCTCTCCATCATACGGAGTAACAAATCCCAGTCTTGATACATGCCCACTCAATAGACATGCTCGAAGATACCTGTAGAGTATCTTTATAGTCACCCAGTTATGTTGCGACGTTTGATACACACAAAGTATTTCTCCAGTGTCAGTGAGTTGCACGATCTCATGGTCATAGGAACAGATACTTGACATGCAGAAAACTATAGCAATAAACTGACACGATCATATACTATGTTTATAGTTTCGGTCTTCTCCACAACACCATTCTCCTAATGATGTGATCCCATTATCAAATAACATCTCATGTCTATGGCTATGAAACCTTGACCATCTTTGATTAATGAGCTACTCTACTACATGCATACTAGGGACACATTGTTGTTTATGTATCCACACATGCAACTGAGTTCCAATTAAAACAATTATAGCATGGATAATAGACGATTATCATGGACAAGGAAATATAATAATAACCACTTTACTATTGCCTCTAGGGCATATTTCCAACAAACGGGACGGTTGGAGCAGTTCTCAGGGATGACAAAGGAAAATTCATTGCAGGAGGTTGCTGGAGAATTTACTGGTGTGTAGACGTTCTCACGACGGAAGCTCTCGCACTTAGATTTGGGTTATCCCTGGCGCAATAGGCGGGATCTAATTGACTTGTCATTGAGGGAGTCCTGGTTTAAGGGGTCCTCGGGTGGCCAACCTGTTATCTTATGGGCCGGACTGTATGGGACGCTTACCGAGCATTGGATTGATCGAAGGCCCTGTCTCCAGGAAGGAAGCTTGTCCTCCACGTTTGAAGTAGTGAATAGGCATGTTTATCCCTTTGATGCATAACCGACCATGAGTAAACCCTAGGTACCCTCTGCGCCTATATAAGCCGAAGGGTTTGGGGTTGTAGGATAGAGAACAACTCATCTAGGGATTAGCTATTCGATCTCGATGTAGATCAACTCTGTAACCTTCATATCATAAATATAATCAAGCAAGACGTAGGTTTTACCTCCCTAGGAGGGCCCAAACCTGGGTAAACATCGTCTCCTTCGTCCCTTGTTACCATTGATTCTAGTCTCACAGCTCGGGACCCCCTCCCGACATCTGTCAGTTTTGACACCGACGTTAGTGCTTTAATTGAGAGTTCTGCTATGATCACCAAAGGAATCGATGGCCCGTGTTGTCATCAATGAAGAGGTCTGCAGTATGGACACTTTTTCCCCGGACAGATCTTCGCCTTCGGCAGCACTGTGCTGCATGCTGCCTTGACTGGCCATCTAGGCCGGTGTCGGTTCTGAATCCGTCATATCTCATAGTAGGGGTCCTAATCTAGGCGTCTTGGAGCGATGGCAACATAGACACATGATTGTATCCAGGTTCAGGCTATCTCGAGGAGATAATACCCTACGTCCTGCTTTTGATTGTATTCATATGGGGGATAGTACATAGTACATGTGTCTACCACGAGGTGTAATGAATATGAGATTGAGATTGTCTATTGACTAGCCTGGCCTCGGTTTATATAATGCATAGTAAACTAGGGTTAAGAGGAGTCCTTGTATTGTGTGCCAAGTCTTGTGGAATCTTCCTTGTATGCATCATGGGCTATCCGAACTGACCAATTAGTGAATTGCCCTGGGGGTCCTCGGCCTGACTCACTGGTAGGGAGACGACGTGGTGAGTACCCCCTAGTCTAGGACACCATCAGTAGTCCCTTGAACCGGTCTTCAAGTTGGGGACGCTCCTCGGTTCTTCCGAAAACCTCTTTGTCTGTGGTCGTCAGTCTTGAAAATCGGTTAAGCAAATCTTCCCATCTTCGATCTTGGGGATCGCCGAACTGTACCCAAAGAGTTCACACGTCAGGCATCCGAGGAGCCCATTTTAGTTGTCTACTTTTATCAATGCCTTGTAATTTTTTACGCCACACCTCAGGTTTGAAGTGTTTCCTGTGCGGCGGTGTCCTCTCGCATCCGAGATCCAACGCTGAACTCCATCTGAGGTGTATTTTTGCCTCCGAGCTTCAACGCTAATCGACATCTGAGCGCCAATGACGGGCTGTGTCCGAGATCCAACATCGGATTGTGTCCAGGTATCTTTTTGCAGCCGATCTCCAACGCCGGTCTGCGCCCGAGCTCCAACGCTGGTCGGCATCCTTGGTGTCATAAATTACCTCGGTCTCTGAAAATTTGAAGGACTTCATCCGAGCTTAAATACCGGAATTGTCTTTTATAGAGCTAGCCCTTCGCATCCGAGCTTTATGCCGGACTGCTTTTGAGGTGTTTTTTGCAGCCAAGCTCCAACGCTGGTTGGCATTCGAGGTGTCATATATTACTTCAGTCTTTGAGAAGGTTGAATGAGTTCATCCGAGCTTAATACCGGCAATGCCCTCTATTGACCCAACCACCTGCATCCGAGCATTTACATCAGTCTGCTTTAGAAACAATGCACCACCTCGGCAGTGGGCTGATTTTTTGTGGAAATTATTTCCGGTTGCTGCAATTTATTATCTACCGAGATATATAACCAGTAGCCCTCAAGTATGCGTGCCGATCTAAAACCCAGGATGCACCTGAAGGAAAAATAATAATGAAAATAAAACCACTGATCCCAGTAGCCCCTAAGACTTAGGTCGATTTGCAAAATTGGCCTGAGGATCAAGTTTTTTCTCAACGGCATATGTTAGGTATAGAAACGTGGTACACAATAGTTTCCGAGACTAAGGTTGGGTGCCACCGACCAATGTGAGGATCGAATCTCCTTGGAAACCGTATTGCGCTTTAACTTTGCTGCATTGAATAGGCAATGCAGTAGCCCCCGAGCCTTAATTTGGGCACGGGTGTTCGAATTAAGGATCGATATGTGTTTGACACAACCTTTTTTACGGTCGACACAATTTAAGTGTAATGATTCTATGTATCCAAGTACTTTACATGAGTAATGCTCGGATCTGCATTGTACCAGAATTTGTTGACCGACCATCGGCTTCAACCTCCTCGGCCAGTAGCCGAGGAGTGCTTGTCATACTTTATAAAGCCTTTAGAACATAAAAGATTTACGACAAACAAGGCAATCCAGACATATAGTTTTATAAACAAAGGTACGCAGAGAGATATGTTATATTACTATTAACATAAGAAACATGTTCCGTGAAAATAGTTCCTCTATAAGTTCCTTTTCCCAAGATATCATGTTGGCCACGATCGTGAAACCTGAACTCCGATCAATGTGGGAGAAAAATATTGAGGATTTAGTTCGGGGAAAGTTTCCGAACTCTATGGTCCTTAGTGAACCTAAATTTTCCCTTCCGTTGTTGCCGACCAATTATATTCTTAAGATGATTAGATTTAGGCTTCACCCAGTCTGAGGTACTAACTTGGATGACCCGGAAGTAACAATCACAAAGGTGCTCCCTTTACCCCCTAGCCGAACAATCAGGAACGTAGGGGGTAAGCACAGGAGCTAGGCAACCCATCTTGGACAAAATATTAAGTCAAAAATTGATGCATATTTATGGCGTTTTAACAATGATTACGGAAGGTAGCACTCGCATATTGAATATAAATTCTTTAATGCTATATGCTATTTTGACTCCTTTGTGACCGTTTATCATTTCAGAGTGGCCCATCATCGGCTTGTACCCCTTTGTAGATGCTATCCAGGGTGTTTCCACACTAACAAGACAACCCTTAGCCACGTCTCGGTGCTCGGAGGCGGTTGTGTTAGCGGAAACGAGGCAATCAGATACCTAGGCTTTATAACTTTCACTTGGTCATGGGAGCTTAAAGTTTGGCAGGCCAGTTACTTGCCCCCGGTTAGTGTTCGACATCAGCCGAGGTCAAGTCGTTGATGTCTACTACACAACCTTATTCTTGTAGACTTGCATTGGGCCTCCAAGCGCAAAGTTTTGTAGGACAACATCAATTTTCCCTCAAGTGGATGACCTAAGGTTTATCAATCCGTGGGAGATGTAGGATGAAGATGGTCTCTCTCAAACAACCCTGCAATCAAATACAAGAAATATCATGTGTCCCCAACACACAAAATACAATGGCAAATGGTATAGGTGCACTAGTTCAGTGAAGAGATGGCGATACAAGTGCAATATGGATGGTAGATATAGGTTTTTGTAATCTGAAAATATAAAAACAGCAAGGTAACAAATAGTAAACAGCAAGCAAAATGTTGTATAAATGCTTGGAAACAAATCCTAGGGTCCATACTTTCACTAGTGCAATTTCTCTCAACATTATTCACATAGTTGAATCATATGTAAATACCTCTCGTGCGACAAAGAGTTCACTCCAAAGTCACAAATAGCGGAGAACAAATGTAGAAATTATTGTAGGGTACGAAACCACCTCAAAGTTATCTTTTCTGATCAATCTTATGAGCTATCCCTATAAATGTCACGAACAGCCCTAGAGTTCATACTAAGATAACACCTTAAGATACATATCAACCAAAACCCTAATGTCACCTAGATACTCCAATGTCACCACAAGTACCCGCGGGCTTGATTATACGATATGCATCACACAATTTCAGATTCATTGTATCCAACACAAAGAAATTCAAGACGAAAACACGTGCCAACCCCTATGCATAGATTGCCAAGGTCACGGAACCCGCAAGTTGATCACCAAAACATACATCAAGTAGATCAATAGAACATCCCATTTTCACCACAGATATCCCATCGCAAGACATACATCAAGTGTTCACAAATCCTTAAAGATTCAATCCGATAAGAAAACTTCAAAGGGAAAACTCAATTCACCACAAGATAGAGAGGGGAAAACTCCATATGATTCATCTATATCAATAAAGCTCGCAATACATTAAGGTCGTGTCATCTCAAGAACACACGAGAGAGAGAGAGAGAGAGAGATCAAACACATAGCTACTGGTACATACCCTCAGCCCCGAGGGTGAACTACTCCCTCCCCGTCAAGGAGACCGCTGGGATGATGAAGATGGCCACCGGTGATGGTTTCCCCCTCCAGCAGGGTGCCGGAATGGGCTCCCGATTGGTTTTTCGTGGCTCTGGAGGTTTGGAGTGGTGGAACTCCCGATCTAGGTTCTGCTTTGGGGTTTTTGGAACATTTTAGGATTTATAGAGCTGAGAGGGAGGTCGGTGGACTCTCGAGGGACCCACAAGCCTGGGGGCGCGCCTAGAGGGGTGGTCATGCCCCTGTGGCTTGTGGCCTCCTCGGGAACCTTCTGACTTCATCTCCAAGTTACGTAGGTTCCTTCTGATACAGAAAAAAATCATTTCAAAGATTTTATTCCGTTTGGACTCCATTTGATATTCCTTTTCTGCGAAGCTCAAAAACAAGGAAAAAAACAGAAACTGACACTGGTTTGTGGGTTAATAGGTTAGTCCCAAAAATAATATAAAGTTGTAGTAAAATGATTGTAAAGCATCCAAGAATGATAATATAGCAGCATGAAACAAGCAAAAATTATAGATACGTTGGAGACGTATTAGCATCCCCAAGCTTAATTCCTACTCGTCCTTGAGTAGGTAAATGATAAAAACAGAATTTTTGATGTGGAATGCTGCCTAACATGTTCATCATATTCTTTTCTTCTATGTATAGAATGGACATTTGGGCTTGTTAATGATTCAAAGAAATAGTCTAGTTTTAACATAATGACTTCAATACTCACGCATGTCAACAAGCAACCATGTATTTCAAAATATCAACACTAAAGAAAGTTATCCCTAGCCCATCATGCTCAATCATTGAACCATTCATGAAACACACTCAAATATTAGCTATGCCCAATGCTCAAGTACGATCATTGTGCCCCCTAGTTGGTGCTTATAAGAGAAGATTGAGACTCAAAGCAAAAATAAAAATTGCATAAAGTAAATAGATAGGCCCTTCGCCGAGGGAAGTTGGGATTTGTAGAGGTGCCGGAGCTCAAGGTTTATATTGAGAGAGAAAAATATTTTGAGAGGCATGCTTTTCCTGTCAACGAAAATGACGAAGTAGCTCACAATACCTTACATGCTAGATACATTATAGGCGGTTCCCAAACAGAATAGTAAAGTCTTTACTCCCTCTCCACCAATCAATCACACCCCACGGCGAGCCGAATCCACGGGTACCGTCCATACCAACAATATTCCTGGGGGAGTTTTGTTTCATTATATTTTGATTTGATTTTTGAGCATGGTACTGGGCATCCCGAATACCAGCCACTTTCTCGTGAATGATAGTGAATCAACACATATCGTTATAATAACACACCTAGCATGGAAACATATTGGATACTCCCCACCGTTTCATGAGCGGACCGTTTCATGAGCGGTACGGGCACATAGAAGAGAAAATTTATTTTGTAGATTTAGAGATGGCACATACAAATTTTCTTGGAGCGACATGGAAATACCACATATAGGTAGATATGGTGGACTCGTAAGGCAAAACTTGGTTTAAGGATTTTGGATGCACAAGTAGTATTTCTACTTAGCACAAATGAAGGCTAGCAAATAGATTGGGAAGCAACCAAACCGAGGAACGAAAAATCACGTAAGTGAGCATTGAGTCATAACTAACACCAAATAATGAACCACAAGTAGGATGTAACTTCATTGCATAACTATTGACTTTCGTGCATGCATAGGGAATCACAAACCTTAACCCCAATATTCTTACTAAGCATAATTACTCACTAACATGACTCACATATAACTATCATCATGTTTCAAAACTATTACAAAGAATCAAGTTTAATTTGTCCCATGATATTAATTAAAGTTTTTATTATATCCTCCTTGTATATCTATCACCTTGGTACTAGTTTCATGTATTTCCATTGTTCTTTCGACAAGCTCAAACAAATTTAAATAAAGCACATGAGCAAATGACAATCTACTCTCAAAGGATATAAGTAGTCAAACAATTAAGGAGATATGTGAGGACTCTCTCTCCCTCAATAAATATTTTCAGATCTTAAGTACTTTATTAAAACATCAAGAAAAATAAAAATATCACTCCAAGAATAGCACACATCATGTGAACGAATAAAAATTTAGGCTCAACATAGGCTAACCGATAATTGTTGATGGAGAGAGGTGGGATGTGTAGCATCCCCAAGCATAGATGCTTGAGATTTCTTGAAATATTTACTTGGGGTTCCTTGGGCATCCCCAATCTTGAGCTTTTGTATCTCTTTCAATCCTCACATACCACGGTTTCACCTATTCTCAAAAACTTCGTCCACACAAAACTCAAAAAGAACTCGTGAGATAGGTTAGTACACATAATAATAAATCAACTCTTTATGTACTTCCAAGGAAAGTTGCATAATAATTTTCAAACATTAGGTACTGTATACTATCATTTCCACAATTTATATCTACCAATATAGGCTATGGAAAACTATAGGATAAGTAGATAACAAAACTATGACAACAATCTGTCTAAACAGAAGAGTCTGTAGAAATTTATGAAAATAGTGTCCTTCTGTAACTCAAACAATTATGAAAATTTAGGAAATTCTATAAAATTTACATGAAAATACTGTGTTATTTTTTAGAAACTTTCCTCATTCTAGTAAAATATGAAAATTCAAACACTACAGCCAAAGTTTCTATTTTTACACAACACTCATCAAAACATGCAATGCAAGCATCCTAAAGGCAATTCTTGGAAATTTTTATTGAAAAAATATTAAAAATAACAACTAACATAAATTAACAAAATATAATGATGATCCAAGCAAAGCACATATTGCATGATGAATAAAAATATAGGTCCAATTAAGATATACCGATAGTGTTGAAGACGAAAGAGGGGATGCCTTTCAGGGCATCCCCAAGCTTAGGCGCTTGAGTCTTCTTTGGATATTACCTTGGTGGTGCCTTGGGCATCCCCAATCTTAGGTTTTTTCATTCCTTAATCTTATCATATCGTTGTCTCACCCAAAACTTGAAAAGTTCAGTCACACAAAACTTAACGGAACTTCATGAGATGGGTTAGTATAATAAACAAAGATCATTCACTTTGGTACTATCAAGACAAGATTCAGAATTGTTCCCACATGATACCTAATGTATTCTACCATTCCCATAACTTATACCACTTAATATAAGCTATCGAAACACCAAAACAAGCAAACTATGCATGCAAAACAGAACGGTCTGTGAAGATATGTAGTGTAACCATACTTCCCTGTCTCTAAAAATTCTGAAACATTAGGACAACCTGGAAATTTGTATATCAATCATTAAAAAAATTAAGATCAAAAGCACGTCCTAGTGAATTTACAAAATTCCTAGACTGAGAGCAAAAGTTTCTGTTTTTGCACAGAATCAAGTCAACTATCATCCACACTATCCTAAAGGCTTTACTTGGAACTTTTTTGAAATAAAAGGCACAAAACATGATTTCAATGCCTTATAGCTACGCAAGTTTTGGGTTATCTCCCAACAAGCGCTTTTCTTTAATGCCTTATAGCTACGCATGATGATTTCAACGCTGCTCACATAGGAATAGTAATTAAACATGCAAAAGAGCATCATGAATCTCATGACAAGCACATTTAAGTCTAACACAATTCCTATGCATAGGGATTTTGTGAGTCAAAAATTTATGGAAACAATAATCATCTAGCATAGGAAAGCAAAACAAGCATAACTTCAAAACTTTGAACACATAGAGAGGAAACTTGATATTATTGCAATTCCTACAAGCATATGTTCCTCCCTCATAATAATTTTCAGTAGCATCATGAACAAATTCCACAATATAACCATCACATAAATCATTATTTTGATGATGCACAAGCATAGAAATTTTTCACTCTCCACATAAGCAATTTAATTCTCATTCAAAATAGTGGGAGCAAACTCAACAAAACAACTATCATGACATACTTGATTGACACAACCACTTTGAATATTAAAATCATGATGACAAGTTTCATGGTTACCATTACTCTTTCTAGCATATGTTTCATCACAATAATCATCAGAGATAGGAGGCATGTTATAGTCATAATAGTTTTGCTCATCAAAACTTGGGGGGCTAAAATATCATCTTCATCAAACATAGCATCCCCAAGCTTGTGGGTTTGCATATCATTAGCATCATGAATATTCAGAGAACTCATACTAACAATATCACTATCATGCTCATCACTCAAATGTTTTGTTCCAAACATTTTAATAACTTCTTGTTCTAACACTTGAGCACAATTTTCCTCTCCATCATTTTCACGAAAGACATTAAAAAGATGAAGCATATGAGGCAACCTCTATTCCATTTTTTGTAGTTTTATTTTATAAAACCAAACTAGTGAAAAACAGGAAACTAAAAGATTCTTGTTTCAAGATCTAAAGCTACACCTTCAGGCACTCACCTCCCCGGAAACGGCGCCAGAAAAGAGCTTGATGTCTACTACACAACCTTCTTCTTGTAGAGTCGTGTTGGGCCTCCAAGCACAGAGTTTTGTAGGATAGCGGCAATTTTCCCTCAAGTGGATGACCTAAGGTTTATCAATCCGTGGGAGGTATAGGATGAAGATGGTCTCTCTCAAACAAGCCTGCAATCAAATACAAGAAATCTCTTGTGTCCCCCAACAAACCCAATACAATGGCAAATTGTATATGTGCACTAGTTCGACGAAGAGATAGTGATACAAGTGAAATATGGATGGTAGATATAGGTTTTTGTAATCTGAAAATATAAAAAGAGCAAGGTAACAAATAGTAAACAACGAGAAAAATGTTGTATAAATGCTTGGAAACAAGGCCTAGGGTCCATACTTTCACTAGTGCAATTTCTCTCAACATTATTGACATAGTTGAATCATATGTAAATACCTCTCGTGCGACAAAGAGTTCACTCCAAAGTCACATATAGCGGAGAACAAACGTAGAAATTATTGTAGGGTAAGAAACCACCTCAAAGATATCTTTTCTGATCAATCTTATGAGATATCCCTATAAGTGTCACGAACAACCCTAGAGTTCGTACTAAGATAACACCTTAAGATACACATCAACCAAAACCCTAATGTCACCTAGATACTCCAATGTCACCACAAGTACCCGTGGGCTTGATTATATGATATGCATCACACAATTTCAGATTCATTATATTCAATCCAACACAAATAACTTCAAAGAGTGCCACAAAGTTTCTACCCGAGAGTCAGGACAAAACATGTGCCAACCGCTATGCATAGATTCCCAAGGTCACGGAACCCGCAAGTTGATCACCAAAACATACATCAAGTAGAACAATAGAACATCCCATTGTCACCACAGATATCCCATCGCAAGATATACATCAAGTGTTCTCATATCCTTAAAGATTCAATCCGATAAGAAAACGTCAAAGGGAAAACTCAATTCATCACAAGATAGAGAGGGGATAACTCCATACGATTCATCGATATCAATAAAGCTCGTGATACATCAAAATCGTGTCATCTCAAGAACACGAGAGAGAGAGAGATAAAATACATAGCTACTGGTACGTACCCTCAGCCCCTAGAGTGAACTACTCTCCTCGTCATGGAGACCGCTGGGATGATGAAGATGGCCTCAAGTGATGGTTTCCCCCTCCGGAGGGTGCCGAAATGGGCTCCTGATTGGTTTTTTGTGGATCTGGAGGTTTGCAGCGGCGGAACTCCCGATCTAGGTTCTGCGTTGGTTTTTTTGGAATATTTGAGGATTTATTGAGCTGAGGTGGAGGTCGGTTTACTCACGAGGGGCCCACAAGCCTGGGGGCGCGCCCAAGGGGGTGGCCGCGCCCCTGTGGCTTGTGGCCTCCTCAGGAACCTTCTGACTTCATCTCCAAGTTTCGTAGGTTCCTTCTGATCCAAAAAAACTCATTTTCGAAGATTTTATTCTCTTTGGACTCCGTTTGATATTTCTTTTCTACGAAGCTCAAAAATAAGGAGAAAACAGAAACTGGCACTGGGCTCTAGGTTAATAGGTTTGTCCCAAAAATAATATAAAGTTGTAGTAAAATGATTGTAAAACATCCAAGAATGATATTATAGTAGCATGAAGCAAGAAAAATTTATAGATACCTTGGAGACGTATTAGTCGTTAACACTACGGACCATTTTATGAAAGGTTCGTTGTTTAATACGCTCATCAGATCGCCGAACAGTTTACGCTCATTGTGACAGTCAGTTTTTCGCTTTATCCACTAAGGTACTTGACCAGTTAAACCAGAAGTACAATCGCAGTGGTTCTCCCTTTGCACTCATAGCCGAACAAAGTGGAACGTAGGAGGCAAGCACAAGAGCTGGGCAACCCAACTATTGACCGAAGACACGATTCGAAACGGGTGCATATAAAGCAATATGTGAGAATATTTTACCGAGGACTCCTCAGAGTACCTTGGATTTGGTGGGTTCGACTCTAGTCACAGCGCCCCATCAATATTGTCGATGCTTTAAAAGTGTACTGCGAGAGTTATGCTTAGAAAAAACAAAAAATTATGCAAAAAACTTCGTGTTTAGATAAAAGAAAATTGTTCCAATCCGAAACTGGTCTAAAAATTAATATGTGCTCCGGTCGTGCTTTAACATGATACATCCAATCTTTGGGCTCCAAGTGGGCCAGCCTTTGGGTTCAACCTCCATATCTCGAAGGAGGAGTGTTTCTCCGAGACCTGTTTAGAGAACTAAACTCGAGCAGCTTTAGAAAGAAACCAGGCTATCCGGCTATTAACCACACACTAGTGTCGGAAAAAGGAGTAGTAGAAAAATCATTTTAAACGACCAAGAAGAAAAAACTTTAATTATAAAAAAGCTCATACAAATTAAAGAGCCCCCAAGTGACTTGGGTAAAATAATTTTATGTATAATGATTGTATGTACCGAAGTACCTATATCATATATGTGTTTTCCCGAACTTTAAACGCATCTTAGCCTAACGTCGGCTTCTCCCTCTTCGGCCAAGGGCCGAAAAGTGTTATCTGCTACGCCATCCAAGGATATTGGAGGTTTTTCAAATAACCAGGCAATCAGGCCATTAGGCTATAACATACAAAGCGCGCCCAGGGAACTTATGCTATATTACTATTTAACGTAAGAAGCATCTTCAAAGAAAATAGTTCTGCCAACGGTTCCTTTCTTTGGGTTCTCATGATTACCATGAGGGGTGTGCAATAGATTTATGTATGATTGTCTTCCATCGTGGCCGACCATATTTGAAAATAGTAAGAGTGCTAGCTTTCAGCTTAACCCGTCTAAGGTATGAGTTTGGATGACCCGATCGTAATAATCACAGAGGTACTCCCTTTACTCCCTAGCCGAACAATCGGGAGCGTAGGGGTAAGCACAGGAGCAAGGCAACCCAGCTTTGCCGATTACTTAAGTTAACATGATGCATATATTGGCGTAAACACGAACAAGGAAGGATGCGATACATTAATAATCATATGCAAGAGGAATGGCTTGATAAAGGAAGCCCCCAAGTAAATGGGGTATTTGAATTTGTTTGTAACAAACAAAGGTTTGAAAAAGAAAGTTTTTCGCAATTTTAAAAAAATATAATGCTTGGCCGAACCGAACAAAATTTAAAAATGAAAGTTTTTGAGCATGAAGGCGACTTAGCTGGTTAATGTGCTTGGGCTTGTGGCGGGACAAGGACGCCCATCAAACTTTGACAGATCCGGTGTGTAGTCTTCGGCATGACCGAGGTCCCAACCCCCAAGCCTATACCGAGGTGACCGAACGAGGAGTTCTGCACACTGAAGTAGTATCACGGCTTGACCGATGTGGCGAGGCGAAGCCCCTGGTCCTTCCGAGGTGGTGGAGTAGGTCGGTAAGGTGACGTCAAGGTGACCGCGTGACGTCAGTCAAAGTCGATTTCCTGTGCACACAATATAGTTCAATCCAATAGTAATAACAAATAAAGGTAATAATATATTAAAAAATTCTTCTACTTAGTTAATTTAAGTGAAGAAAATAAGTAAAGGAATATGGCCTGGTTGCTGAGGTGCCTGAACGAAGAGTTCAACTTGACGAAGTGGCGACGCTGCACGGTCGATGTGGCGAGATGAAGTCCTCGGTCCAGTTAACATGGTGACGCTGTGATCAACGGACGCCGAAGTCTCATGCTGGTCGACTGGTGACGTTGAAGTCTGATCCAAGTCATCTGGTGACGCCAAAGTCTCATGCCAGCCGAGGTGTTGAAGCAGGTTGGCTGGTGACGCCGAAGTCTAATGCAGGCGAGGTGTTGAAGCAAGTCGGCTGGTGACGTCGAAGTCCCCGAAGCAGGTTGATGAAGGGATGCCATAGCCCCGGTCTAGCCGAGGTGATGAAGTAGGTCGGCTAGGTGGCGCTAGAGCCCCATGCCAGTCGACGTGTCGAAGCAGGTCGACGTGCGGGATGTCAGCTTGAAAAAGTAACGGCATGGCGATGCCGACGCAAGTCGGAATTTGTGACAAGGTTTATGCTGACTTGATGAAGCAACGGATCTGCTGACCCGTACAACCCGTGGATGACGAGGTTTGCTTGATGGTTATTCCACCCTCATGATGTCGAACTCTTGGTCATTTGACCGAGATGATGAAAATTTTTCCTTCAAAAGGGACGTCCGACAACCCGTTCATGTAGAAGATGAACTCAGGTCGGATTTGTTTTCGCACAGAAAATTGATCCAAAATTCGTTGTACTAATCAGATATTTCCTGGAGTTTGGACAGTTGGATCGAGCTGAAATTTCGAGGGGTGATCGGTATAGGAATTTTGCAGCCGATGAACAGTGGGATTTTCCAATGGACGTTTGAGATAGACGCTAGACTCCTCGCCCTAAACTCGTCCAGATTCTCGTCCAGATTCCACAAGGCTTTGGTAGATCAGAGATTGCTAGAGATTCCTCCATCGAAACGCGATGGAATTTTGGAGTGTTGTTGTAGATACAATTCCGTAAAATTCCACCGAAGCAATCGTCAAAGCGACGCTCGAAAAACTGCAATCTGTAGATGAGCCATCGATCCTTCTAGCGATCCCACAACAGAACTCTCAATGAAAGCACCAATGTCGGTTCTGAATCCAATATATATCGTAGTAGGGGTCCTAACCTAGGCGTCTTGGACCGATGGTAAAATAGACACAGGATTTTACCCAAGTTCGGGCTCTCTCAAGGAGATAATACCCTACATCCTGCTTTTGATTGTATTCATATGGGGGATAGTACATAATACATGTATCTACCACAAGGTGTAATGAATATGAGATTGAGATTGTCTATTGACTAGCCTGGCCTTGATTTATACAATGCACTATAGGCCTAGAGTTTAGAGGAGTCCTTGTATTGTGCGCCAAGTCTTGTGGATTCTTCCTCGTATGCATCATGGGCTATCCGAACAGTCCCATTAGTGAACTGTCATCGTTTTCTCACGACAGATGCCATGGGTAGGCTTATCGTAGGTGGCTGGGGACAAAGGACGCCGACGGGCTCCGGTGCGAGATTGAGTACAAGCGGTGGTGACACACGATGTACCCATGTTTAGGGCCCTACGGGGGAGGTAATACCCCTAGTCCTGCTTGGTCTAGTAGGATGGGTAGTTGTGTTTACAGGGGTGCTCCTGTAGCTGTGTCTAGAGGAGGAAGAAGGAGCAGCTGGCTCGTTCTCCTCCATAGCTAGCCATGGAATGAGAGGGAAGCTCTGTGGGGGTGTATGTGAATGATCGATCGTCCCCGTTGCATGGGGGCTCGGTTTTTTTTATTGGGCAACCCCCCGACTCTACAATATGTTATAAAGTACAGGGGTGGGGGGACCCGGCTGGCAGTCTCTCCGGCTGACCAAGGGGTCCCACCCTTCGTGCCGTCTTTTCTTCTGTAGGGTCCACCGACTAAGCGGTCCTGTCTCCCGTTGGGGACTGCGAGCCGGCTCTGCAATTGGTCCTTGCCCACCTTCCGTAGCACGGGTTGCCGGGGAGGCGTCGTCTAGCGCCAGCCGGCCGAAGTCTCCGGTACGGCCGGCTGTACTATAGCCATGCCGGGCCAGGTAATCGAGTGGGCAGGGACGTGCCGAAACTATTCCCCCGCCCGGTTGCCCTCGCCAAGGTCAGCGGCATGGACGGCCAGACTATAGCCACACGCTCCAGTGCATCAGCCACCACTGTGGCCACATGGCCCCCTATCGTGGCGGTCCTGTAAAGTCATCGTACCCGCGTGTAGAGGGACATGACGTCGCATGTTCGTCCCAGAGTCAGCGAAAAAGGCGGCCCGGAAGGGAGTCCGGACGCGCCCGGTCGGCTGGGGGACAACCGGCTGCACACCTTGCCGCCCACTTCGCCATCCGGTGGCAACGCGAGCCGGTCGTCCTCCAGTCGGCCACGGGCAGCCGGCCGTGTGGTTTTCCTTCGAAGCGGAAAGAGGGAGAAGCCCATTGCTTTGGCCTACCCAGGGGTAATAACCCCGTCAGTAGTCTCCGAAGCCGGCGGGGGCCCGTGTCTGGCAGACGGAGGGGAGCCGACGGCTTCACACCCAGCGGTACCCGCCTTCGGCGTGAAGCCAAAAGGGAAGCCGGGTCGGCCATTGGACCCGACGCCTCGGGTACTGGTGCGTCGCCCAGGGAACTGCACCGGCCCGCCGCGCACCACGCGGCGAGTAATGACGCGGCGGGTCCCGTGCATGCGGGGAGATAGGACGTCGGCCTTGGCCTAGTCCGCTAGGCCCCGGGCGTAGCCTAGTAGGCCTCGAGGCGCATGCCAAGATCCTCTGCGCCCCGAAGTGGCGGTTATGGCTCGGGGCCACCCACACACGCGCGGAGATTCCGGGGGAGTGGGCGCAATTAATCCCACGTCCCTAGTCATGGCTTCCCCTATAAAAGGGGAGGAAGGGTAGGGGGTGGAGATACCCGCATCCCGCTCGCCCCCCGCTACCCATCTTCTTGCTTTCTTCGTCCTCCTCGCCCCCTCGCGTGACACTGCGCCTGAGCCCGCAACCGCGCCCGCACGCCGTCCTGCCACCGAGATGGCCGACGGGCGCAGAGGAAGTTGGGTTGGCTCCGTCGTTGTTGAGGCCGACATCGCGAAGCTTTGCTGCGCGCACATGCTGCTGCCGGCGGAGCTGGTGGTCGCACGCGCACCGGGCAACGAGATGGCGCCGGCGCCGCAGCCTTGGTAACATGTCGTGTTCCTTTGGCATTTCTCCTCTGGCTTCGGGCTCCCGGTGAGCATCTTTTTCTGCCTTTTCCTCGACACCTTCGACCTCCAACCGCATCACCTCAGCCGCAACGCGATCTTGTACCTCGCCGCCTTCGTGATGTTGTGCGAGGGGTACCTCGGAATCCTTCCTTTCATCGACTTCTTCAACGCTCTCTTCTACCTCAAGCCGTTGAAAGTCAGTGCCTGCGGGGGCACGATGGTATGCTGCCGCGGCACTGTGCGCTTCCCTCCTCTTTCTCTCATTGATTCCGTCAAAGGTGGCACCAAACGTTCTTCTATGTGAAGAACGCTAACCCGAACTTCAACTTCATCCGGCTGCCGCCATTCATCAACGTGCAATCCAGCCAGGTGAATTGGCTGGGGGCCGCCCCGCGCGGCATGGCCCTGGCAGAGCTCGGCCGGCTCGTGATGCTAAAGAACTCCGAGGGGTTGGAGCCACCGATATGGTTGCGGCCTTCATCGCTCGCTGGGTGCTGCCTCTCCAGTTGAGGCCGCACCGGAACTGCGACATGTCCGGCCGCCGGGACCCCGGCCGGCTGTCCACCGTTGACCAGACACCGGCTCAGGTGGCGGAGCGGGTGAACGCCCTCACGACGTTCAAGTTGAAGTCCAAGTCATGGTCATTTGGCATGGAGCCGTATGACCGCATCAACCCCCCTGGTAAGTCTTTTGTTGAGGTGACTTTTCTTCGTTTGATGCTTTCCCGCCGGCAGCCGGCTGCGTACCTCACTCTGCCGTGCTGACCACAACTGTTGGTGGGACAGAACACTTCGGACGGCCCTCACCCCCAAATCTTCGGGGCGGAGTGCGCGAGCTCTGACTCCGAAGAATATGAGCAGGGAGGCCTGCCGGAGGAGGGGGTGGACTCCTCAGGAGGAGACGACAAGCCGGCCGACCTGCGAGCCAGCAACCCCAGCGGAGCCAGAGGATCTGGCATAGCTGGGGAGCCCAGCGGAGGGGGTGAGTTCCTTCTTGCCCCCTTGATCAGGCACTGGACGGACGACGACGATGATGATGACGATGATGTAATGATTCTGAATGAGCCTCATCCCTCAGCGTGCCAGGGTCGGCGGAGTGAGGAGCGGACGGCTCAAGCCTCGGCGGCCGGAGCAGCCGGTCGGGCGAAGAGCTCGGCCCAGGAGGGGCTGGCGGCCCCGCCGCCAGTCTAAAAGCGGGTGAAGGTCGCTGCATAGACGCCGCCGCCATGCGACAAGCGGGCTTTGCCCCTCATAATCGGGTAAGTCTTCTTTTCATGTTTTGTGTTTGTTTTCTTCCGGGTCACGAGCAAGTGAGTAACCGGCCTTCATGTGTTGTAGAGCATCACAAGGGGGAGCCGACAGGGGACCCGACGGATGCCGCCAACCGACTGGCCCGCGAGCATGCGGCCACCCATCTGGAGGAGAAGAGGAGGTTTGCGAAACTGCGAGCCTCAAAGTCTGGCACGCGAGGCGGGGCCGCACATTCCGGGATTTCGAGCGGCAGGCAGCGAAGGAGGTCCGCGGACCCCACGCGGGCGTCGGACTCGGCGGTGGAATCGGCCCGTATGTTGAGACCCCCGCTGAGCAAGCCGCGAGGGGCGGCCATGGAGCCGCCTGCACCTCCATCCGCGGAGGAGGCGGCCCAAGCGAGGGCGACCCAGCCCGAGGGTGCCGGTCATGACCCCGCCCGTGATCGAGCCGGCCCGGGTTGATATGCGGGAGGCTTAGGTGGCCCCGGAGCGGCATCATAGGCGGCGCTAGAGGTGGCGGCCATGAAGGTGGAGGCGCCCTCCGTCACGATCGTCGTGCCGGAGCGACAGGAGGCGGAGGCGGCGACGGCATTGGGCGGAGGGCTAGCGGGAGGCGACTCCTGGACCCTTGCCGTCATCAACCCGCCCTCGGCAGCTGGCGCCACGGCGAGCCCAAGCGGCAACGACGGCTGGGCCCGGAGGACCCTGCAGACAATTGAGGAGGTGCTCCAAAACTGGGAGGCGCTAGCGTGCATGCAGGCCCTGCCGACTGCCCAGGCGGGCGACCCGGTCCCCTCGTTTGGGGACTTAGGGAACGTCCTGGACCATTGCCGGCAAGAGCTGTCCCGGTTCGCGGAGGTGGCAGACGCCATAGTGTGCGGAGCTAAGCATGGTTGCATTGTCTTTGAACTTTCAGTGGGGGCGCGCAAGCGCACCCACTGGGTGTAGCCCCCGAGATGCAGGCCGGCTAACCAGCTCACGGGTAGCCGAGCCAGATCTCTTTTGCGCATGTCTTGATTTTTGGCTCTTCATGACATGAGGGAACCTCTTTGCGGCAGAAGCTGTTCGAGGAGGCGGTCGCCATCCACGACCGTGGAAACACGGCTTCTACCGCCTGGAGCAGTAGCTGACGCATGTGCAAGGTAAGTTGAATTTCTTGGGAGGGGTATGTAGCCCCCCGAGTGCCGGCTGATGCCTGCCGTGTCTTGCAGGTGATCTGACCGCCCTCCGAGAGGAGAAGACCGGGCTCGTCTCTGAGCGGGACCGACTGGCGCAGGACGTCCAGGCGGCCACATAGGAGAAAGACTGGCTGGCCGCACTGCTGGCTGACGGGGAGGCGGCCCAGGACCGCCTCAGGGCTGAGGTAGCAAAGGAGGCGACGGCCAGGGAGACGGCCGTGAAGAAGGCGGCTGACGCCGCCCAGAGGACTGCCGCCCTCCAAGACGAGGTGACCCGCCTCGAGAGGTCGCTCGAGGAGTTCAAGGGCTCCCTCGCCGCATCGGAGGCGGCTCTAGCATCGGAGTGGAAGGCGTTGCTCAACTTCGCCCTCGGGGTGGACAACGCCATTGAAGGTAAGTGCCCCTCCTTCCCTTCTCCAGCCGGTTGATTTTTTTCCTTTGCTGGTTCTTATGTTTTAATTTGCCTTTCCTCCCTATTCTTCTTCTTCTTAGGGCGGTTCCCAAAAACTCACCGCTGCGCTAAGCACGCCGTCGAGGAGCACCGGGAGTACCTTCGGGAGCGCTGGCGCTCCATCGAGGAGGACGCCGCGTGGGATGTGGACGAGATTGGGCTCTCCATCGAAATGTGGATGACTCACCTTGAGCGGAGCATGGAGCGGCTGAAGACTGTCGGCAAAGAGATCATCGCTGCTCAGTGGCCGGGCCATGGAGGAGCTCCAATGAATCGCGTGGCCCAGTGGCTGGAGCATGCCGTTCCCCACCTTGAGGCCTGGAAGGCATCGGCACCCCGAGCTGGGGCGCAGATGGCCTCTGGTTCGTCACGTCGTGGTATCGCGACGTGGACCTAGGCCGTCTGGCAACCATGCGAGACGAGCCGGCAGCGGAGCGGGAGGCCCGTGAGCCGGCCCTTGTCCGCCGGGCCAACGAGCTTGCATCGTACGTCGACGCGGACGACTTCCTGCCGGCCCTTGGCGAGGACAGCGAGCTGATGCCCGAAGACTTCTTCGGCATCCCCCAAGGCCCAGCGGACGATGAGGTTGCCGACGAGAGCACCGACTCGAGCGGCGAGACGGCCGAAACCGTGGAGGCCACCTTGACGGTCAAGGAGGCCGACCCGAAGGCCGCGACCACCTCTGAGGCGGGAGTCGAGCCGCCCAGTGATGCACCGGCTGGAGGGACGCCGGCTGGCGATGCGCCGGTGGTCTGAGCCCTCGGGCATCTTTATCTTTCTTTTTTCCTTCCTGCAAGTTAGGCTCGAGTCCACCCACTGGGGGTCTTTTATGTAATGAACCGTTCTGGTTGTGGGCCGCTTTTGTCTTTAACACTTGTTCTGTGAATATTTAGCGTGTTTGCCTTATTGCTCGTGGCGGCTCATCCTTATCCTTTTTCTCCCTCTTGGTTGTTTTCGATTCCCCCCTTTTCCCCTTTGGTTTTGGCCTCGCTAGCCCAACAGCCGGGAGCCGTTCTGTAGCTGGGTCGGGGTGTCCGCCTCGAGGGAGCCGGTTCAGAACTTAGGAACCGCGAGAGCCTTTCGGGATAGGTAGAGTGACAGAGGCGAGGCGGAGGTTCGGCTAGGTCTAGCCGGTATCTCCTTCCGATTGATCTTTTGTGTGAGCCAAGCCTAGTCGCCCCGAGGCCCCGTCAGTCGGGCAGCCGGGGGCCGAATCTGTAGCTGGTGGGGGTGGGAGAGTTTTCCCGGCTCACACTACTTAGCCAATTTTTGAAAGAAGCGACGTAGGACTAGCCGGCGAGCGCCCGGGCCCGGGAGCCAGGTAGGAGGGCTAGTGAGCATGGAAACCTTTGAGTGAAGCGAAATAGGGCATGCCCCAAGAGCCGTCCTGGGGCACCCATTGCATTCATAAGCCCAAAAGGGTGGGGATACATACATACATTGCTTTTTTCAGCAGTAAAACGGGTAGAGGAGCGCCGCGTTCCATGGGCGCTCCGTCTCCTCGCCGGAGGCATCTCTTTTGCACTTCTGTGGCTTCTAGGTGTGTATTAGGTAGTATGCATTGTTGTGCAGTGCCTTGCTGATGATGAACGGGCCCTCCCATGGGGAAGAAAGATTGTGTTGTCTGGCTGTCCACTGGATCCGCCTGAGGACCAGGTCCCCTTCGCGAAAGGAGAGTGGTCGGATCCGCTTGTTGTGGTAGTGCTGGAGTTTCTGGTGGTAGATTGTCGTCCGGCTCAAGGCCGGTTTGCGAGCTTCCTCGAGTAGGTCGACGCCATATTCTCTCGCCTCCTTTGTGTCCTTCTCCATGTATAGAGTGACCCAAGGTTAGTTGAACTCGATGTCGGTGGGGATGACTGCCTCGGACCCGTACACAAGGAAGAAGGGAGTGTAGCCGGTTGATCGGTTGGGGGTGGTCCTCAGACTCCAAAGGACGGCTGACAGCTCGTTGATCCAGTAGCCAGCCGACCTCACCAGTGGCGTCATGAGCCGGGGCTTGAGGCCGGACAAGATGAGGCCCTTTGTCTTCTCGACCTGGCTGTTTGACTGTGGATGAGCGATGGAGGCCAGGTTGAGCCGGATTCCATGCTTGGAATAGTAACGCGCGAGTGCGCCCTTGGCGAAGTTCGTGCCGTTGCCGGTGATGATGCTGTGGGGGACGACGTAGCGAACACTGATGTCATCAATGAACCGGACGGCCGTGGGGCCGTACAGCTTATTGATTGGTCGTGCCTCGATCCACTTGGTGAATTTGTCGACAGCCACTAGCAAGTGTGTCATGCCGCCTCGTTGGCATCCCTCGCACTCGTCGACCAACTTCTTGGCCGCCTCGAGAGTAGTCGGCCAGAAGAAACCATGGCGGAAGGCCGTGGCCACCAGGGTCCTGGAGGCGTCTTGATGCCCGCACTCACCTTCGTGGATGTTGAGGAGGATTTCCAGGCCCTTTTCCGGCACGACGCATCGCTAAAAGACGCCAGTGGTGTTGTGATGGACGAGCTCATTGTTGATGATGCCGTATGCCGGGGCCCAACGTTGGATCTGCCTTGCCAAGGCCTCGTCCGGGTAGCTCGCCCTGTAGAAGGAACACCAGGATGGGTTGGGCCCATGAGGAGGCCGATATGGGGGTCGGCTCGGGAGCCCTCGGGACCGACTTATCAGCCCCTAGGACCGGCTCGCCAGCCACCAGGGCTGGCTTGCCAGTCCCCAAGGCTGGCTGGTCGATAGTCATCATGACGGCCATGTCGTTGGATCTGGTCGCGCTAGACGCAGTCGACTCGACTGATGCCGGCAGGGCGTCTGAGGTTGCGGGAGCCGGCGATGAAAAGATGCTGAAGGGGTGTCCAGAGCCGCCGATGGGCCGGCAGCGCCGGCCGACACGAAGATTGACTCTATTTCTGGGGAAGGCTTGATCGATGGCTTGAGCAGCCGCTCGAATGAGACGCCGGCTGGGATGGCTTGCCTTGTGGAGCCGATCTTTGCCAGCGCGCCGGCCGCCTCTTTGTCTGCCCATGGGACGTGATGAAACTCACACTCCTCGAAGGAGCCGGTGAGCTGTTGTACGAGGAAGCGGTATCTAGCCCTGTTGGTGTCCCTGGCGTCCCATTCGCCAGAGGCCTTCTGCACCACGAGGTCGGAGTCACCGAAGCATAGGATGTGCCTGATGCCTATCTTCTTGGCAAGCTGGAGGCCATGGACGATGGCCTCATACTTGGCCACGTTGTTGGAGGCGGCAAAGTGGATCTGGGGGAGGCGGCACAAACTCCATCTCTGCCTAGTCAACGAGGAAGTCAGCCAATCCCTGAGACTTGATGTCGGTTCTTGGCTCGTACCGGATCTCATGATCGGCAAGGGTGATGACCCATTTGGCGATCCGGCCCATGGTGTCCCGAACGCTCATGATCTCGCCGAGCGGGGCCGTGCTCACCACGGTGATGGTATGCTCCTGGAAGTACTGCTTGACCTTCTTGGCGGCGAAGTATATGCCGTAGCACATCTTTTGGTTGTGGGGGTAGTTCTGCTTGGACGCAGAGAGGACCTCGCTGAGGTAGTAGACGGGCCGCTGGACCGGCCATGACTTTCCCTCCTTCGGCCTCTCGACCACTAGGACGACGCTAATGATGCGGGCGATGGACGCGATGTAGGCGAGTAGTGGTTCCTTATCGGCCGGCGCTGCCAGGATGGGCGGGCGGGTTAGAGCCTTCTTGAGGGCTCGGAAGGCCTCGTCCACCTCGTCGGGCCAATCGAAACACACAGTTTCTTGGTTTGGCTCGGATCGATCAGAGCCGTCTTGCGAAGGAGCCCATAGAGGGGCAGGGCCTTCTCCCCCAGTCGGCTGATGAACCTGTTGAGCGAGGCAAGGCAGCCGGTGAACTTCTGGACATCGCAGAGCCGGGTTGGTTTGGGCATGCGCTCGATCGCGCTGATCTTCTCGGGGTTAGGTTCGATGCTGCGAGTGGACACGAAGAAACCCAAGAGTTGGTCGGCTGGGATGCCGAAGACATGCTTCTCAGGGTTGAGCTTGATCTTGTACTCGTGCAGGTTCGTGAAGGTCTACCGAAGATTGTTGAGGAGGCTGAAGTGCTTCTTGGTTTTGACAATGATGTCATCAACGTAGACATGGACGTTCCTGCCTATCTAAGGCAGGAGGCACTTCTGCATGCACCGCTAGAAGGTGGCGCCTACGTTCTTCAGGCCGAAGGACATGGTGATGTAGCAGTAGGCCCCAAAGGGCGTGATGAAGGAAGTCTTGAGCTGGTCCTCTCGGTCTAGCTTGATCTATTTGTAGCTGGAGTAGGCGTCCAGGAAGGACAACAAGTCGCAGCCGGCTGTGGAGTCAATGACTTGATCAATTTGCGGCAGGGTGAATGGGTCCTTGGGACACACCTTGTTCAGGCTAGTGTAGTTGATGCACATGCGCCAGGTCTTGTTCTTCTTCAGCACCAGGACTGGGTTGGCCAGCCAGTCTGGGTGGAACACTTCCATGATGAACCCGGCTGCGAGCAACCGGGCGATCTCTTCGCCTATAGTACGCGACTTCTCTTTGGAGAAGCGGCGCAGGGGTTGCTTGACCAGCTTGATGTCCGGCCAGACTCGTAGTTTGTGCTTGGCGAACTTCCTCGAAACACCTAGCATGTCTTTGGGGAACCATGTGAAGATGTCCTCATTCTCACGGAGGAAGTCGACGAGCTCACCTTCCTATTTGTTGTCGAGGCGGGAGCCGATTGTGACGCACTGAGCCGGGTTGGGCGGGTCGAATGGGATTTTCTTGGTGTCCTTGGACGGCTAGAAGGAGGCCTCGTCGGCTGACTGCGGGGGCAGGGGGGAGCCGGCACGGCCGGCTGGCTGGCGGCAATGGCCATGAGCCGGTCGAATTGTCGCTTCTCCTCAATTTCCAGGGCCTCGGCCAGCCGGCTGCTGTCTCGAGCGCACTCGATTGACATCTTGTAGACGCCTGTGATTGTGATGATTCCCTTGGGGCCCGACATCTTGAGCTTGAGGTAGGCGTAATGGGGGACCGCCATGAATTTGACAAGGGCCGGTCGGCTTAGCAATGCGTGGTAGGGGCTTGCGAGGTCCACGACCTCAAACAGACTGGCTCGCGGTGGAAGTGACTAGGTCCGCCGAAGAGGACGTCGAGCGTGATGTTGCCAACGGGGGAGCAAGACTTTCCAGGCACGATGCCATGGAAGACCGTCTGTCTTGCTTGTAGGTCTTCTATCTTCAGCGCCAGCTTGTGCATCATGTCGAGGTATAGGATGTTGATGCTGCTGCCACCATCAACCACCACCCACAAGAAGCAGGAGGTGCGCTTCTCGGTGGCGATGGTGGGGGCCAAGGACCAGGGCGTAGTTGCCGAGATTTGGCATTCCGATGGGATGATCTGCCGGCTCCAGGTGACCGGCTTCTCCGACCAGTGCATGAATTGGGAGTTGTCGGCATGGTGGCGTTCACCTCACGGTGGAGCCGGCGCTTAGCGTGTTTGCTTGTCTCTTCGCTGGTGAAGACGACATAACAGCCGTCTTGGTTAGGGAATTGGTCGATCAGAGGACCTTCATTTTGGGCCGGAGCTAGAGCCGGCGCCGGGGCGGCAGCTTGGGCCAGGGTGGGCGCATGGGCAGGCGGCGCGGGGGGGAGCCGGGAGGCCGCCTTCCCCGCGGCAATCGCTGTGAGAAGATGCACTGCTAGAGCGTGTGCGTAGAGGGTTTGGCCCCCGAATGGTTTTTGCAGGGGAGGTCGAGCATCTGCTCGAAGGTGAGCTTCGGCTGCCAAGCAGCCTTGCTAGTGCGCTGGCGCTGACTGGAAGACCGGGCAGCCGACTCCTGCTCCTCAACATTGTTGACCTGCCTGCTCCCGTAGCGGGGATCCGGCTGGTCGTTCTTGTATTTGTTGTTCTACGTCTGCCGGTTTTCGGCAGCCAACCGGGATGTTGCCGGTGTTGTCATTGCCTTGGCAGGCGGTGTCGTCTTGACCCGGATGGCTGAATCAGCCGTGGCGTACTTCTCCACCTTGGTCATGAGCTCGGCAAGCATGGACGGATCAAAGCACGGAAGCTTGTGCTTGAGTGGTGTGCTGTCTCGACAGGCTTCGATGAAGTACTGTACGACTTGCACCTCCTGTACCCCCTCGTAGGAGTTACGGAGTTTGGTCCATCGGGTGAGGTAGTCGCGGAGGGACTTGTCCGGCCCCTGAATGCACATGGCGAGTTCACGGGGGCGGTCGGGCCGCTTGTAGGTGCCGATGAAGTTGCGGACGAAGGCTTGCTCGAAGTCCGTCCACGAGTTGATGCTTCCGGCCACCAGGCTGTTGAGCAAGGTGCGGGCCGAGCCGATCAACATGAGGGGACAGTAGCGAACGGCTACGCGTTTGTTTCCCCTGGCAATGCCGACCGCGGTGGTGTAGTCGATCAACCAGTCCTCGGGCTTGGTGGCCCCGTTATACTTAGGGGTTCTCGGGGGAGAGTGAAACCGGTTGGGAACGGCTCGTTGTGGATCCGAGGGCCAAAACAGTCCGGGCCGATCGAGCCCTCCTCCTCGAGGAGGGCCGATTGCGCAAGGTGGTCGATGCGGTTGCGGGCGTCGTTCTCGCTGCAGGGCACACGCGACCCGATCCAGGCCAAAATCTCGGGCAGATGACGGGCGGAACCGGCCGTTTCGGCCCGCATTGCGGGGGTGGAGTGTGCGTGCGGCTGCACCGGCTGCCGGATACCGGCGCTTCTTGGAGGCGACTGCTGCGAGGCGGGTCGTTGGTGCGCCGGCTGCTAACAACCGGCTGCTCACTCCCCGACAGCTGGGAGAGCCGGGGGTTGTTTGTTCCGGCCCGGCGGTCGGAGACACGAGGGGAAGAGGAGTGTTGAGTCGGCTGATGGCCTGCAGTCCCTGTGCCCTCGCACTCAGGCCGGGGGCTTCCAGAGGCGGCGCCGCCCGACGCGAGCAAATGCTGCTGCGCGCCAGCGAAGTCAATGAGCTCCTTGATGTCACGCTGGTGGGCGGCACATTCTTTACCCTCCAAGGTAGCCAAGTCCTCGTAGGCTACCTTGAGGGCCCGTAACTTGGCTGTGGGGGTGTCATAGACGGGCATCTTGCCACCTAGGATTTCGACGACCACGCGGCCGCGGTCTCGCACAGCCCCACGCCGACTGGGCTCGGTGCCAGCCGGGGTGAGACCGTAGGCGGAAGCATATTCCCTCCAGGCGGCCTCCATGCAGCGCCGCGTGGCCGCGAGGGCAATGGCGTTCTCGAACAGGACCCGGCGGACTGCCTCGAGGTCAGCCGCGGCGGTGTCGGGATTCGCTGTCGGGGTGATAGGGGTGTCCAAGCCCCGGAAGGCCACACCGAGCGGGTCGGAGGTGCTGACGCGGGCCGCGGCGAGGTCAGCCTCGACCCGCACAAGTCCGAAGGAGGTGGAGGAGATGATGGCCATTGCCCCCACGTGATCATGGGAGCTGCTGGACTGGGTCGTAGCGACTGCGCCCACAGCCGTGGGCGGATTGGCGCAGACGAGCACCAGCCCGGGGTACTCGTCTACGGCCGAAGCCTCGGCAAGGCTGAGCCCGCCGAAGCACTCGGTGAGCGCGTCGATATCGACCGTGAGGTCGATGGAGTTGCCCGCAGCGCGTGCCGAAGCAATCCCCACAAGACCGCGGTTTCGCCTGGACGTGCGGCGGTGGCGGGAAATGGCGAGGGGTCCCACGTGGAGCATGAATCGGGCCGGCGCTGCGTACGGCCCCACGGTGGGCGCCAACTGTCATTGTTTTCTCACGACATAGGCCATGGGTAGGCTTATCGTAGGTGGTTGGGGCTAAAGGACGCCGACGGGCTCCGGGTGCGAGATTGAGTACAAGCGGTGGTGACACACGATGTACCCAGGTTCAGGGCCCTTCGGGGGAGGTAATACCCCTAGTCCCGCTTGGTCTAGTTAGATGGGTAGTTGTGTTTACAGGGGTGCTCCTATAGCTGTGTCTAGAGGAGGAAGAAGGAGCAACCGACTCGTTCTCCTCCCTAGCTAGCCGTGGAATGAGAGGGAAGCTCTGTGGGGGTGTATGTGAATGATCGATCGTCCTCGTTGCATGGGGGCTCGGGGGGTTTTATAAGGAAACCCCCGGCTCTACAATATGTTATAAAGTACAGGGGTGGGGGGACCCGGTTGGCAGTCTCTTCGGCTGGCCACGGGGTCCCGCCCTTCATGCTGTCTTGTCATCTGTAGGGTCCATCGGCTGAGCGATCATGTATCCCGCTGGGGACCGCTAGCCGGCTCTACGATTGGTCATCGCCCACCTGTTGCGGCATGGGTCGCCGGGGAGGCGTCATCTAGCAGCTGGCCAAAGTCTCCGATACGACCGGATGTACTGTAGCCATGCCGGGGCAGGTAATCGAGTGGGTGGGGACGTGCTGACACTGTTCCCCCACCCGGTCGCGCTTGCCAAGGTCAGCAGCCTCGATGGTCGGACTGTAGCCACGTGCTCTAGTGCGTCAGCGGCCACTATGGCCACAAGACCGCCCGTCGTGATGGTCCTGTCATGTCGTCGTACTCGCGTGTAGAGGGACGGGACGTCGCACCTTTGTCCCGGAGTCAACGGAAGAGACGGCCCGGAAGGGAGTCCAGCTGCGCCCAGCCGACCTGGGGACAACCAGCTGCACGCCTTGCCGCCTGCTTCGCCAGCCGGTGGCGGCGCGAGCCGGTCGTCGTCCAGCTGGCGATGAGCAGCCGACCATGTGGTTTTCCTTCGAAGTGGAAGGGGGAGAACCCCATTGCTTTGGCCTACCCAAGGGTAATAACCCATCACGAACCGCCTGGGGATCCTCGTCCCGACTCATTGGTCGGGAGACGACGTGGTGAGTACCCCATAGTCCAGGACATCATCAGTCGGTTCGGAAGCATCGCCCTTGATCAAGAGGTCAGATTCGGGAACCTAGAGTGCTTCGTAGACTCTCGGGGCAAACTTTCGCTAACTGGGCTCGCAGTCTCACCTGCCACTTCCGAAGACTCCTAGGCTTTAACCTCAGATTCCTCCTTCGGTCTCGCCCACGAGATCTACCCCGGCGACGACCAGACTCTCAGCCCGGATCCGGCCATAGTGCTAGACGTATGGATACCTGTTCTTGCCGAACACTCCCTTCGTGCGAACGTATCGGAGGTTAACTCCGGAAGCTCTGAGCAGGACGACCCGGTCGAGCTCTCGATACTCAACGAGGCCCTAGAGTCGTTGATGAAAATTACCGATGAACCATCCCCGATCTATGCTCAGATCAGTCTCAAGGCGGGCCAGGACGAATTTTTGTCCTACCCACCACCCACTTGATAACCATTGTTGAGGATTTAACCGACATGTTGGACTATGCCTCTGAGGAGGCAAAATACATGGATGAGGAGGATTGCGCTCTCACCCCCGTTAACACCGAGCGATGGCTCCCACCTCCACCTACGACATCTACATGGTGGATACTCTAGCCTCTAGTGGTGGGCACACACCGAAAAAGATGGCGATAAATCGGGTGAAGCGCCGTCAAGGCACCGGAAGCCGCATACAAAGTCGAAAGGAAATAAAGGGAAGAAAAGCTATCGTCGGCACCGGGGACGGAGATACCCCGAAAGAACTCGGCTATATCGATATCCCCGAACACCCGTTAGAGGGTCAGGAGAGGTCGGAATATCAGCGCACCCCCGATGATCTAAGGGTGTGTTTGATTGCAGGGATGGACCGGAATTTCACGGGTCCGACCTGTTCTGAGGCCTCGTTCTCGCGTTCAATTCTTACCTGGAACGGTCACTGACTCGTTCCCGTGGCCCGAGTATTCGTCCCAGATGCGGAACGGGGTGAGACCTCCGAAACGAGCGGACGGCACAGAACCGGTGGCCCCGCTTGCAGTTCCGCATCCCTAGCGCTCCACTCCCCTGGTGCGTCGCCTCCCTCGCCTCTCTCTCCCCCCATCGATCTCAGATGCGCCGCCCCGATTCCTTCCTTCTTTGTTGCCGACTGACTCTTCCTTTTCCTCTCTCGTTGTGTATCAATACATGGGAAGCAAGTATGGGAATCCAACCTGTCTCGATCTGGATCAGCGGGTCTTGTCGAGGATTAGCCGAGCAATGGCAGTTTCCATCAGGTTGATTTGGCAGCTTCCACCAGGCGGATTTGGTGCTGCTAATCCCCTAGTGATGCCTATCCATGGGAATCCAACACTATTCCTTACCCTTGTTTATGCTGCTGCTTCTCATGGATATGCTGCTGCTAATCCTTCCCGTTGTGATGACTCATGGTTGTTTTTTATTCAGTTTTGTTTCTTTATGTTGTTAAAATCAGTGGGCTGTCCGGTGTATTGAAATACATGTGAATTCTCTTAATTTGTACTCCCTCGGTCCGAAATTACTTATTGCACAAATGTATAAAAGTGGATGTATCTAGAACTAAAGTACATTTAGATACATCCATTCCCATGACAAGTATTTCCGAACGGAGGGAGTACCTGACTACATGTTGCCCAATGTATCTTTACAATATATATATATATATATATATATATATATTAATGCAAGCATCATTGGTACGGAACACCGGAACACCGAAATACAAACGAAATGTTGCCGGAATATTGAATTTTATGTCATTTTATTTTTCATACCGTGATTCCAACCAAGCACTAGAACAAAACCAATCCATTTAGCTCTTTTGATCTTACCAAACACAGGAATGGAACGAACCCGTTCCTCTGGAATGAAACCATTCCATTCCATGATAGTTGGTTCCCCAACCAAACACACCCTAAAAGATTCCGAGGACGACAATTACCTCCCCCCCGTCGAGGAGGAGGACATCTCGAAAGCCGATGACTTCGCCATCCTTGATAATCTCAAAGATCAGGAACTGTTCAGGCAACAGCCTATGGCCACGGCCCGCAGCCTGAAAGCAAAAGAACAGAAGCTTAAAGCTGAACAAGACAACCTCAATGATCGATGGACGAGAGTCCTCTCAACCAAGGAAGGATACGGTACCGGTCTATTGGACTAACCTAAGAGCTATCCACGCAGAAGGCTGCGGCTAAAATTCAATGACGAGCTCATTGACACGCCGTCTCCCAAACATACCCCATATGACCAGCTAGACCTCCCTCCTCGAGGACGATACAGGACGGCTGATGACACCGGTTATAGGCCGATGATACCCCAAAGACGGGGAAAAGAGCCAATAGAGCCTAATGATAGGTTTGACCTACGACACAACCTGTACTACAGAGCGGGTCGTACGAGATCCATCTACGTATCTAGAGGATACTCACCCGATAGACGGGAAGGGTACCGACCCTGGCTCGACTGCAACAATAAAGGCCGGGAACGAAACCGGGCTAGAACAGACGCTGATTACCAATGAGACATAGCTCGGGTCAGAGGTGCTGCCCACCCACTATGCTTCACGGACGAGGTGATGCAGCATCAGTTCCTAGAAGTATTTAAACCCGCGAACATAGAGCAATAATATGGGACAACTGACCCAACCGTATGGATTGAGGACTTCCTCCTTCACATCCACATGGCGCGAGGATATGATCTCCACGCCATCAAGTATCTACCCCTAAAGCTTAAAGGGCCAGCTCGACACTGGTTAAACAACCTCCCCGAAAATTTCATCGGGCGCTGGGAAGAGCTAGAGGATGCATTCCGATCCAACTTCCAAGGAACCTATGTTCGGTCGCCGGACTCCTCCGACCTGAGCAACGTCGTCCAGAAGCCAGGAGAGTCCGCACGTCATTTCTGGAATCGGTTCTTGACCAAGAAAAACCAGATCGTTGACTGCCCGGACGCAGAGGCAATAGCCTCTTCCCACAATATTCGGGATGAATGGCTGGCTCGCCATCTCGTCCGGGATAAACCTAGGACAATGTCTGCCCTTACATCACTCATGGCCTGGTTTTTTGCGGGCGAGGATAACTGATAGAGGCGAAGTTATCCCTGTCTTTCGATGAGATGGTGTCTATCATTTTTGTGGAGTAGACTTTGACGACCCAACTACGAACGTGTGATGACGTCGTGCCTTAGCAATTGCTAAACCAACTCCGAGAGATTAATGACCACGTCGGAGCATGATCAACCTGACCACGAGGGTCTATTTCCTACACGCAAATGAAGAACAAGCAAGAAACTAAGATTGCAATCTGGATATTGCGAATATAAGAGGAAAGCTTTATTGATGGAATTGGGGTTTTGTGACGCCTATGTCTGGTCGTGGAACACAAACGAAGAACACGAAGTTGCAGCTATGGCAACTTGTAATCTAAACAAAACCCAACCCTAAAACGATGCCCTAAGGGCTATATATATGGGGGAATAGAGGGGAATTTTGTGGCCCCTTGGAGGAGGGGTCCGAAACTGACGCTAACTCAGTTTCCCCATACATACGGACTCTAAAAAACAACCTATAATATGGTAGTTCAAAATTACATGGGCCCGGCCCAACAATAAGGTGGCGCAACACCTATATTAGCCTAGGGACGAATTTTATAAAGTGGCATCATCCATATTTCGTCCAAGGCTTCTCGCTCCCATTATGGTGGCTTCAAAGTACAAAAATCATCACTGGAAACTCCATTATTCTTTCCCGCGTGCGCACCTTCTTCTCCATGCTCTATCCCGCTCCAATTGACATCCTTCTTGTCCATGCTAGGTCCTTCATTCATAAGTAAAACAAAAGTATCTAATTTAGGCAGCATCATACGTTCATGAACGTTAGAAGGATTTCCAAGAAACGAAAGTACCTCGTAATTCAATTGACATGCGCGAGCTCTAGTAATTGGTCCTGTATGTATAGCAGTCAGGGTTCTGGGTATAATATTAGTAGGGATGTCCTCATCATCCTCCCCTTCTTGAACTAAAGTCGTCCTCAATGGAAGCTCTTCTTTCGCACCCAAATAAGGCTTCAAATCTGCAATGTTAGAAGTGGGGCTAACACCAAACTCTACAGACAACTCAAGTTTATATGCATTATTTATTTTTTCTAACACCTTAAAAGGACCATCAGCACGTGGCATTAGCTTTGACGTGTGCAAATTAGGAAATCTATCCTTATGCAAATATAACCAAAAAATATCTCCAGGTGCAAAGACAACATGTTTTCTACCCTTACCTCCAGCAATTTTGTATTTAGCATTCATACGCTCAATGTTTTCCTTCATTAACTCATGCGTCTTTAATATCAATTCAACACGTTCTTTAGCATCAAAATTAACCTTCTCCAAAGATGGAAGAGGCAACAAATCAATAGGTGCACGAGGTAAGAAACCATACACAACTTCAAAAGGGCACATCTTAGTGGTAGAATGTAGCAAACGATTATAAGCAAATTCAATACGAGGCAAGCATTCTTCCGATATTTTCAGGTTATTCTTCAAAACAACCCTAAGCATAGTAGACAATGATCCATTGGCTAGTTCCATTTGGCCATCGGTTTCGGGATGACATGTAGTACTAAAAAGCAGTTTAGTCCCCAACTTAGCCCATAAACATAACCAAAAGTGGATAAGAAATTTAGCATCACGATCTGAAACAATTGTATTTGGCACACCATGCAACCGAGTAATTTCACAAAAGAATAAATTAGCAACATGAGCAGCAGCATCACTTTTATGACATGGTATAAAGTGTGCCATTTTGGAAAATCTATCCACGACAACAAATATGCTATCCCTACCCTTCTTTTTTCGAGGTAAACCTAAAACAAAGTCCATAGATATATCCTCCCAAGGAACACTAGGTACAGCCAAAGGCATATATAAACCATGAGGATTGAGTCATGACTTAGCTTTTTTACATGTAGTGCAGCGAGCAACAAAATGTTCAACATCCCGTATCATATTTGGCCAAAATAAATGTGTAGAAAGTATGTCCTCCATCTTATTCACGCCAAAATGTCCCATTAATCCTCCTCTGTGCGCCTCCTGTAACAACGAAAGACGAACGGAGCTAGCTGGAATGCATAGCTTGTTAGCATGGAACACAAATCCATCATTAATAATGAGCTTTTTCCATGTTCTCCCTTCCTTACAATTCTGCAACACATCTCTAAATTCAGCATCATGCACATATTGATCTTTGATGGTCTCCAAACCAAATATTTTAAAGTCAAGTTGTGAAAGCAGAATTGCATCTACTTATCATCCTCAGTCTAGTGGTCAAGTAGAGTTAAGTAATATAGAAATTAAATTAATTCTGCAAAAGACTGTTAATAGGTCTAGGAAGAATTGGTCTAAGAAACTTGATGATGCATTGTGGGCTCATAGAACTGCTTATAAGAATCCAATGGGCATGTCTCCTTATAAAATGGTTTACGATAAAGCATGTCATTTACCTCTTGAGCTAGAGCATAAGGCTTAGTGGGCAATCAAAGAGCTCAACTTTGATTTCAAACTTGCTGGTGAGAAGAGGTTATTCGATATCAGCTCACTTGATGAATGGAGAACTCAGGCATATGAAAATGCCAAGTTGTTTAAAGAAAAAGTCAAGAGGTGGCATGATAAAAGGATACAAAAACGTGAGTTCAATGTAGGTGATTATGTCTTGCTATACAATTCTCGTTTAAGATTTTTTGCAGGCAAGCTTCTCTCTAAATGGGAAGGTCCTTATATTGTCGAAGAAGTATATCGTTCCGGCGCCATCAAAATCAACAACGCAGAAGGCACTTTTCCGAGCGATGTGAATGGGCAAAGAATCAAGCATTATATCTCAGGTACTCCCATAAATGTAGAAATCAATATAATTAATACCATAAACCTGGAGGAGTACATAAGGGATGTTTACCATCCCGTTTTAGACTCCAGAAACGAAGAGGTATGTGATACGATAAGCAATTTTTCCAATAGCAATTTTTGTCCGTTTTGGAATATTTAGAAAAATACTAAAAATTTAAGGTAGTCCGGAAAGCGCACGAGGAGGCCACGAGCCTGCCAGGCATGGCCCCACCCCCTGGCCGCGCCTGGAGGTCTCGTGAGCACCTCGTGTGCCTCCCGTACTCTGTTTTCTTGTGGAGCACTCCTTATGGTCGGTAAAAATTCATTATATAATCTCCTGAAAGGTATGACCCTTGTGTCACGCAAATATCCTCTGTTTTCGTTTCGAGTTGTTTTTTGTCAGGATTCTGAAGGTCAAGCATCATGTCGTCTTCCGCCTCCAATCAAGTGCACGCTGATGCTTGGTTGATGCGGATGGAGTCTCAAGGATCAGGAGTCGATGAGACAACCATGGAGGAAGATGTTGGGAACTCCTCTGAGAAAGCACAAGAAGGGCTCCCTCCTGGGAGGCCGCTACACAGGCTGCATCGGAACAACTTCCACAATTTGATTCATAACTATGGATTTGAAAATACACCCCACACACACATACCCTCCAATTAGGATATATCCCGTCCAAGTGAAAGTAATGCAGGAGAAAGCTCATGGGGGCCGACCAACAAACACCTTCTGGAAGAAATCCATAAGAACACCCTTATGATTCGGCGCGTGCTCAGTGAGTTACTGGATCTGAAGAACAAGCTTAAGCATTCTGTCCCAACTTCACCACCATCACCTCCGAAGGAAGACAATTAAAAACACGGGTATGGGCACTCCCCTTGGCTTGTGCCAAGCTTGGGGAGTTGCCCCGGTATCGTATCAGCATCACATCTTTTGCCTTTGTCTTTATATTAGTTCAATCCTTTTGGTAATATCTTTATCGAGAAGAATAAAGTTCTTAGTATGACATAGGCTTGAGTTTTGCTTTGAGTTACCCCCAATGTAATTGAGTTCGTAAGTTATATAATAAAGAGTGTTTAGTTAAGGGCTTTGCTTCTTGCCATGATCTAAAGAAAATAATAATAAATGAACAAAAGCATGAAAGATCATGTGATGATCTTATGGGAAGTGATGACTTCACATATAAAAAGAATGTTGACTGAAACTTGTTGTGGGTAAACAAACGTAGACCTTGGTCATTGTTGCAATTAATAGGAAATAATAAAAAGAGAGGTTCACATATAGATATATCATGTTTGACACCATCTATGATTGTGAACACTCATTAAACTATTACATGCTAAGTAGATGTTGGACACAACATAATGTTATATGATTATGGATCCGAACGATGTTTGCTTGGTTCCGAACGATGTTATATGATTATGGATCCTTTAGCATGTGACGCTTGCTTCCACTTCATATTAGCCAAAACTTCTGCACTCAGTAGAGATACTACTTGTGCATCCATGAAACCCTTAACCCAGTTTTGCCATGAGCATCCACCATACCTACCTATGGATTGAATAAGATCCTTCAACTAAGTTGTCATCGGTGCAAGCAATAAAAATTGCTCCCTAAATATGTATGATCTATTAGTGTGTGGAAAATAAGCTTTGTACAAACTTGTGATGAGGAAGACATAAAAGCGACAGATTGCATAATAAAGTTCTTTATCATAGGAGGCAATATAAAGTGACGTTCCTTCACACTAAGAGATCACACATCCAAATCTCAAAAGCGCATGACAACCTCTGCTTCCCTCTGCGAAGGGCCTATCTTGTACCTTTACTTTTTATCTTTAAAAGAGTCATGGTGATCAACACCAATTCCTTATTTTGCCATTATCTTGGCGAGCGTCATGTGTAAGGGAAAGATCTATATTCATATATCAACTTGGAAGTAAGTAATCATGAATTATTATTATTGACATTACCTTTGAGGTAAATAGTTGGGAGGCGAAGCTATAAGCCCCTATCTTTCTCTGTGTCCAACTGAAACTTTGATCTCATGAGTACTGCGTGAGTTTTAGAAATTGTAGAAGTCTAAAAGATGATTGAGTATGTGGATTTTCTTTAGAAGCTCTTATTTGACTCTTTCCAATCTTATGATAAATTGCAATTGCTTCAATGACTGAAGACTATTGGTTGTTAATTCTCAATAAGGTTCTTGATGCATGATTTACATTGTGAATGAATTGTCACTTTGGCATAAGGGATTATATGACGATATTGCTGTTATAAATATGATCATGATGCCTGCATGTCCGTATTTTATTTGATCGACACCTCTACCTCTAAACATGTGGGCATATTTATCGATCTCGGCTTCCGCTTGAGGACAAGAGAGGTCTAAGCTTGGGGGAGTTGATACGTCCATTTTGCATCATGCTTTTATATTGATATTTATCGCACTATGAGCTGTTATTACACATTATGGTACAATACTTATGCCTTTTTTCTCTTTTTTACAAGGTTTACATGAAGAGGGAGAATGCCGGTAGCTGGAATTCTGGGCTGGAAAAGGAGCAAGTTTGAGATGTCAATTCTGCACAACTCCAAAAGCCGTGAAAATCCGCGAGGAATTATTTCAGAATATAAAAAAAATACTGGGCAAAAGAAATACCAGAGGGGAGCCACCAGGAGGCCACGAACCTCCCAGGAGAGACCCACCCCTCAGGCCGTGCCTGGGGGGCTCGTGGGCCCCCTGTGGCCCCTCTGGCCCCATATTCTCCTATATGGAGGGTTTCGTTCCAGAAAATTCAATATACAGATTTCGGGAGGACACGCCGCCGCCACGAGGCGGAACTTGAGCAGAACCAATCTAGAGCTTCGGCAGGGCCGTCCTACCGGGGAAACTGCTCTCCCGGAGGGGGAAACCGTCGCCATCGTCATCACCAACACTCCTCTCATCGGAGGGGACTCATCTCCATCAACATCTTCATCAGCACCATCTCATCTACAAACCCTAGTTCATCTCTTGTATCCAATCTCCGTCTCGCGACTCCGATTGGTACTTGTAGGGTTGCTAGTAGTGTTAATTACCAGTTGTAGTTGATGCTAGTTGGTTTGCTTGGTGGAAGATCATATGTTCCGATCCTTAATGCTATTCAAATCCTCTCTGATCATGAACATAATCATGCTTTGTGAGTAGTTACGTTTGTTCCTGAGGACATGGGATAAGTCTTGCTACTAGTAGTCATGTGAATTTGGTATTCGTTCGATATTTTGATGCGTTGTATGTTGTCTCTCCTCTAGTGGTGTTATGTGAACATCGACTACATGACACTTCACCATTATTTGGGCCTAGAGGAAGGCATTGGGAAGTAATAAGTAGATGATGGGTTGCTAGAGTGACAGAAGCTTAAACCCAAGTTCATGCGTTGTGTCGTAAGGGGCTGATTTGGATCCACCAGTTTAATGCTATGGTTAGACTTTGTCTTAATTATTCTTTCGTAGTTGCAGATGCTTGCGAGATGGATTAATCATAAGTGGGATGTTTGTCCAAGTAAGGAATACACCCAAGCACAGGTCCACCCATATATCAAACTATCAAAGTAGCGAACGCGAATCATATGAACATGATGAAAACTAGCTTGACAATAATTCCCGTGTGTCCTCGGGAGCACTTTACTTTATATAAGAGTTCGTTCAGGTGTGTCCGTTGCTACAAAAGGGATTGGGCCATATTGCTGCACCTTTGTTACTATTGTTACTTGCTACCCGTTAAAAATTATCTTATCATACAACTATCTGTTACCGACAATTTCAGTGCTTGTAGAGAATACCTTGCTGAAAACCGCTTATCATTTCCTTCTGCTCATCATTGGGTTCGACACTCTTACTTATCAAAAGGACTATGATAGATCCCCTATACTTGTGGGTCATCATGGACTCTCAAGGAAAAACTAGGTTGAGGTGTTTGGATGCACAAGTAGTATCTCTACTTGGTTCGGAAGTTTTGGCTAATATGAGGTGGAAGAAAGCACGACATGTTGGAGGAACTAAAACCATATAACTTCTATTCGAAGTCAAGAAAACATAACCTATTATGTTGTCTTCCTTGTCCAACATCAACTTCTTGGCATGTAATATTTTAATGAGTGGTCACAATCATCAAAGATGTCAAAGATGATATATTTATATGCGAATCTCTCTTTCTTTATCACTTCCTTTCAATTGCACCAATGGCCAATTACTATGTTTGTTAACTCCCAACAAATTTCAATCACCATACTTTTTATATGTGAAGTCATCACTCCCCATAAGATCACTATGTATTGTCTTTGCTTTTGTTCTATTATTCTTTATTCATTACTTTCAAGAGCATAGTAATCTAACAAAGCCCTCTCATCAAAACTAATTTTTCTTATATAACTCTCGGACTTGCTTACATAAGGGGAGCAAAAGAAAAAACTAAAAGGTAGATCATACTAAAAACTTTTATTCTACTAGATCAAAACAAAATAAAAAAGGATCGAACTAGGAAAGATAATAAAAAAGGAAAAAGGAAAAAGATGTGATGTGATACGATACCAGGGCACCTCGCCCAAGCTTGGCACAAGCCTAGGGGAGTGCCGATACCCATGTGCTCAAGTGTCCTTCTTCGGAAGTGAGGTTGCGATGTTCTTGGCGATGATACCGTTCAGAATGCAATTCTCCTTTTCTAGCTTATTATTTTGCTGCCTGAGATCCATTATTTCCTTATGCAGTTTTCCATTGACGGATAAAGATCCCTTCACCCAGGGATGTCTCGTTGTTGCGGGTGAAAAGACAACACTCTTTTTCAAGTTTTCATAAGTAAGGAATTTAGCATTCGGAGGAATGACTGAATTCGGGATTGTTGCACTCAGAAGTTCCTCGAACATGGTCCTAGGTTGTGGATGAGAGTTAACTTCTTGGTCTTCCTCCATGGCATCCGCCCTTTTTAAGTCAGCCTCCATATCCTCCTATGTGGTTTGCCCAAAGTGGTTAGCTTCAATGTATGCCTCGGGCTCTGGTGCCGGGTGAGAAACATGACTCTCCCCGTTCGACCCTTGGGACGACATCTTGCTCTAAATCTGCTGCCGAAACGACTCAACTCGAAAACAGGAGGTATTGTCATGATGTGAAAGTCGAATCCTTCGGGAGATTATATAATGATTTTTTGCAGACCCGAAGGGGTGTTCCACAAGAAAACAGAGTTTGGGGGTTGCACGGGGTGGTGACAAGCCCCCCAGGCACAGCTAGGGGGTGGCCGCGTAGCAGGCTTGTCGCCTCCCCGTGCGTCCTTCGGACTGCTTTTTATTTTCTGAATTTTTTAAATATTCCAAAACCGAGTAAAATTGCTGTTGGGAAAGTTTTGGAGTCGGTTTACTTACCGTACCACGTACCTTTTCTTTTCTAGAGTCCGAAACGTTCTAGTAAGTCTCCCTGATATGCTCTTCGGGAGTTATGGCATTGATAACATTGGTCTCAACATTAATGGGAGTACCTGAGATATAATGTTTGATTCTTTTCCCGTTTACCACCTTCGGCGTTGTTGATCTTGATAGCACCGGAACGATATACTTCCTCAACGATATAAGGCCCTTCCCATTTGGAGAGAAGTTTGCCTACCAAAAATCATAACCGACAATTATATAGAAAGACATGATCACCTACATCAAATTCACGCTTTTGTATCCTTTTATCATGCCATATCTTAACTTTTTATTTAAAAAACTTGGCATTCTCATAGGCCTGGGTTCTCCATTCATCAAGTGAGCCGATGTCAAATAACCTCTTCTCACCAGCAAGTTTCAAATGATAGTTGAGCTCTTTGATTTCCCAATAATCTTTATGCTCTAGCTCTAGAGGTAAGTGACATGCTTTACCATAGACCATTTTATATGGAGACATGCCCATAGAATTCTTGTAAGCAGTTCTATAAGCCCATAATGCATTGTCAAGTTTCTTAGACAAATTGTTCCTAGATATATTAACCGTCTTTTGCAAGATCAATTTAATTTCTCTATTGCTTAATTATACTAGACCACTAGACTGAGGATGATAAGGGGATGCAATTCTGTTTTTAACATCATACTTAGCAAGCAATTTATGGAAAGCAACACGAATAAAATGTGAACCACCATCAGTCATTAAATATCCGGGGACTCCAAATATAGGGAAAATAACTTATTTAAGCATCTTAATAGAGGTGTTGTGATCAGTAATACTAGTTGGAATAGCTTCTACCCACTTAGTAACATAATCAACATCAACTAATATATGAGTATACCCGTTGGATATTGGAAAAGGTCCCATATAATCAATACCCCAAACATCAAATGGTTCAATAACGAGAGAGTAATTCATAGACATCTCCTAACGTCTACTAATATTGCCAATTCTTTGACAATCATCACATGATAAGAAAAACTTATGAGCATCCTTGAAGAGAGCAGGACAATAAAAACCAGATTGTAATACCTTATGTGCAGTCCTATCTCCAGCATGGTATCCTCCGTAGGCCTCGGAATGACACTTCCGTAGGATCTGTTCCTATTCATGCTCACGTACACAACGTCTAATAACACCATCTATTCCTTCCTTATAAAGGTGTGGGCCATCCCAGAAGTAATGTCTTAAATCATAGAACAACTTTTTCTGTTGTTGGTATGTGAAACTAGGCGGTATAAATTTAGTGACAATGTGATTAGCATAATCATCATACCAAGGAGCATTACGAGAAGCATTTATGACAGCGAATTGTTCATCGGGAAAGCTATCATCAATAGGTAGTGGTTCATCAAGAACATTCACTAACCTAGACAAGTTATCCACTACGGGATTATCAGCACCCTTTCTATCAACAATATGCAAATCAAATTCTTGTAGCAGAAGAACCCACCTGGTAAGTCCAGGTTTAGCATCTTCTTTTCCATGAGATATTTCATAGCAGCATGATCAATGTGAAAAATTACTTTAGAATCAACAATATAGGGTCTAAACTTATCACAAGCGAACACAAATGCTAAAAATTCCTTTTCAGTGGTAGCATAGTTTCTTTGAGCACTGTCTAGAGTTTTACTAGCATGATGAATAACATTTAATTTCTTATCAACTCTTTGTCCTATAACAGCACCAATGGCATAATCACTAGCATCACACATAATTTCAAAAGGTAGGTTCCAATCCGGTGGTTGAACAATAGGTGTAGAAATCAAGGCATTCTTAAGAATTTCAAAAGCATCTACACAATCATCATAAAAAACGAACGGAACATCTTTTTGCAAAAGATTAGTGAAAGGCCTAGAAATCTTAGAGAAGTCTTTAATAAATCTCCTATAGAAACAAGCATGACCAAGGAGGCTCCTTATACCTCTGATATCCGTAGGAGAAGGCATTTTTTCAATAGAATCACCTTTAGCCTTATCAACTTCAATACCTCTTTCAGAATTTTATGTCCCAAGACAATGTCTTCATTCACCATAAAGTGGCACTTCTCCCAATTGAAGAGAAGATTAGTTTCTTCACATCTCTGCAATACTCGATCAAGGTTGCTCAAAAAATCATCAAAATAAGTTCCATAAACGGAAAAATCATCCATGAAAACCTCAACATGCCTTTGACAAAAATCATAGAATATAGTAGTCATGCATCTTTGAAAGGTAGAAAGTGCATTGCATAAACCAAAAGTCATACGTCTATAAGCATAGGTACCAAAAGGGCAGGTAAAGGCAGTCATTTCTTGGTCCTCTTTTGACACAAGTATTTGAGAGAAACAAGAATAACCATCTAGAAAGCAGAAATATTTGTGTTTGGATAATCTTTCTAGCATTTGATCAATAAAAGGTAGAGGGTAATGATCTTTTCTAGTAGCTTTATTCAATTTCCTAAACTCAATTACCATTCTATAACTTGTAACAATTCTCTATGGGGTCAATTCATTTTTATCATTAGGAATTACGGTAATACCTCCTTTCTTAGGGACACAATGAATAGGACTAACCCATCTACTATCAACAATAGGGTAAATGATACCTGCCTCCAAAAGCTTTAATATTTCATTTCTTACCACTTCTTTCATTTTAGGATTTAACTGTCGTTGGTGATCAATAACTAGTTTAGCATCGGGCTCCATATTAATTTTGTGCTGACATAGAGTGGGACTAATGCCCATAAGATCATCAAGAGTATATCCAATAGTAGCACGGTGCTTCTTTAGAGTTTTCAATAATCTCTATTCTTCATGCTCTCAAAGGTTAGCACTCATAATAACAGGATATATCTTCTTTTCATCAAGATAAGCATATTTCAAAGTATCTGGTAATTTTTTAATCTCAAACACGGGATCACCCTTGGGTGGAGGAGGATCCTCAAGTATTTCAACAGGCGAGTTGTGTTTCAGAATTGGGTGCTGATCAAACAAAATCATATCTATTCAATTCCTTTCATGCATATGCATATCATTTTCATGGTCTAGCAAATATTGCTCTAAAGGATTGGTAGGAGGAACATTAGTAGAGGCAAGACCAGTAATCTCATCCTTACTAGACAATTCTTTATCATGGGGCTATCTACGAAATTTAGAGAAATTAAACTCATGAGACGTATCCCCAAAACTTACGATAAACGTTTCCTTCTCACAATCTATCCTGGCATTAATAGTATTCAAGAAGGGTCTACCAAACATTTCCTTCTCACAATCTATCCTGGCATGAACCGAGTACAAGAAAATCAGTAGGATATTTTATTTTCCCACACAATACTTTAACATCTCTAATGATCCCAACTCATGATATAGTATCTCTATTAGCAAGTTAAATTGTAACATCAATTTCCTCTAACTCAGCTGGTGCAATATCATTCATAATATCTTTATATAAGGAAAAGGGAATTGCACTCACACTAGCACCTATATCACATAAGCCATGATAACAATGATCTCCTATTTTAACAGAAATATCAAGCATTCCAACAATGGGTCTATGTTTATCTTTAGCATCAGGTCTAGCAATTCTAGCGGCTTCATCACAAAATTGAATAACATGCCCATCAATATCATCAAAAAGAGATCCTTAACCATAGAAATACTAGGCTCAATTTAATTTGCTCAAGGGGTGTAAGTGTTCTATCATAGCTCTTATGAACCACAGTTTAAGCTTTAGCATGATCCTTTGTTCTAACAGGGAAAGGTGGTTTCTCAATATAAGCAGTGGGAAAAACAGGATCAACATTATAAGTAATAGTTTTCTCTTCAACTTTAATAGGTTCAACTACTTTCACTTCAATGGGAGGATGATATTTAAACCACTTCTGCTTGGGGAGATCAACATGAGCAGAAAAAGATTCACAAAAATAAGCTATTATCTCAGAGTCAAGCCCATATTTAGTGCTAAATTCATGAAAAGCAATGGTGTCCATGAAAGATTTAACACAATCAAACTTAAGGTTCATACCTGACTCCTTACCTTCGTCGAGTTCCCAATTTTAAGAGTTGTGTTTAATTATTTCCAATATATATCATTTGAAGTCAACATCTTTCTTCATATAGGAACCAACACAAGAAGAATCGAGCATGGATTGGTCATTACGAGAAAGCCAAGCATAAAAAATTTGAACAATAATTTCTCTCGAGAGATCATGATTCGGGCATGAATATAACATTGACTTAAGCCTCCCCAAGCTTGAGCGATTCTTTCTCCTTCATGAGGCAAAAAATTATAAATATAATTCCGATCACGATGAACTAGATGCATTGGGTAGAACTTCTGATGAAATTTCATTTTCAATCGGTTGTAGCTCCATGATCCAATATCATCACATAGCCTATACCACGTCAGTGCCGTCTCCTTCAAAGATAATGGAAAGACCTTCTTATTGACGTGATCCTCGAATAGACCTACAAGCTTAAATAATCCACAAACTTCATCCACATAGATTAGATGCAAATCATGATGTAGTGTTCCATCTCCAGCATAAGGATTAGCCAGCAATTTCTCTATCAGACCCGAAGGAATTTGATAATAGATATTTTCAGTAGGTTCAGTAGGTTGAGGGAGAACTCTTTCTGTTTCCGTACGAGGTGAAGATACCCCAAACAAGCCCCTCAAAGGATTACTTTCCATAGCTACAAGTGACAATAAATTTCAGCACACTATATAAACTTTTCCTTACCAGATCGATTCCACTTACCAAAGGCGCTTCACTCCCCGGCAACGGCGCCAAAAAAGTCTTGATGAACCACAAGTATAGGGGGTCTATCTTCATCCTTTAAATAAGTAAGAGTGTCGAACCCAACGAGGAGTAGACGGAAATGACAAGCCGTTTCCAGTAAGGTATTCTCTGCAAGCACTGGAATTATCGGTAACAAATAGTTTTGTGATAAGATAGTTCATAACGAGTAACAAGTAACTAGTGTAGCCAAGGTGCAGCAAGGTATCCCAAACCTTTTTGTAGCAAAGGACGGACCTGGAAAAAGTCTTATATAAGGCAAAGCACTCCCGAGGACACATGGGAATTTTTGTCAAGCTAGTTTTCATCATGCTCATTTGGTTTGCGTTCGTTACTTTGATAATTTGATATGTGGGTGGACCGGTGCTTGGGTGCTGCCCTTACTTGGACAAACCTCCCACTTATAATTAACCCCTATCGCAATAATCCATAACTACAAAAGAAGAATTAAGGTAAACCTAACCATAGCATGAAACATATGGATCCAAATCAGCCCCTTATGAAGCAAACGCATAAACTAGGGTTTAAGCTTCTGTCACTCTAGCAACCCATCATGTACTTATTAATTCCCAATTCGTTCCCCTAGGCCCAAATAATGATGAAGTGTTATGTAGTCGACGTTCACATAACACCACTAGAGGAGAGACAACATACATCTCATCATAATATCGAACGAATACCAAATACACATGATTACTTATAACAAGACTTATCCCATGTCCTCAGGAACAAACATAACTACTCACGAAACATGTTCATGTTCAAGATCAGAGGAGTATTAATTATCATAAAGGATCTGAACATATGATCTTCCACCAAGTAAACCTACTAGCATCAACTACAAGAAGTAATCAACACTACTAGCAACCCACAGGTACCAATCTGAGGTGTTGAGACAAAGATCGGATACAAGTGATGAACTAGGGTTTGGAGAGGAGATGGTGCTGGTGAAGATGTTGATGGAGATTGACCCCCTCTCGATGAGAGGATCGTTGGTGATGACGATGGCTTTGATTTCCCCCTCAGGGAAAGAACTTTGCCCGGCAGAATAGCCCTACCAGAGCTCTAGATTGGTTATGTCCACGTTCCGCCTCGAGACAGTGGCGTTTCATCCCGTAAGCTCTCTTATGATTTTTTTCCAGGTGGAAACATTTCACATAGCAGAACATGGGCATCGGAGGATCCACATGGTCCCCACAAGCCTGCTAGGCACGACAAGGGGGTGGCCGCGCCTAGCAGGCTTGTGGCCTGCAGGTGGCCACCCTTTGGTTGATTATTGCGCCAGTATTTTTTATTAATTCCAAAAATATTCTTCGTAAATTTTTAGGACTTTTCGAGTTGTGCAGAATAGGTATCTCAGATTTGCTCCTTTTCCAGTCCAGAATTCCAGCTGCCGGCATTCTCCGTCTTCACGTAAACCATGTAAAATAAGAGAGAAACAGCATAAGTATTGTAGCAAAACATGTAATATCTGAGTATAATGCAATAAATATCGATCTAAAAGCATGATGCAAAGTGGACGTATTAGTTCTTGATCCTATCTTGCAAGTTGTAGACACCTATTACGAGTTATGATCCGCATCCTTTAGGGTGACAATAACTGGGATTCTTTCCGGTGATTACCGTAGTTTGAGGAGTTCATTTATTCAGTAAGTGCTAATGCTTTGGTCGGTTTCTCTATCAAAAAGAGGCCTTAATATCCCTTAGTTTCCATTAGGATCTCGCTGCCACGGGAGGGTAGGACAAAAGATGTCATGAAAATTCTTTTCCATAAGCATGTATGACTGTATACGGAATACATGCGTATGTTACATTGATGAATTGGAGCTAGTTCTGTGTCACCCTATGTTATAACTGTTGCATGATGAATGCCATCCAACATAATTATCCATCACCGAGCCATTGCCTATGAGCTTTCCACATATTTATCTTTGTTAAGTTACTTTTCCGTTGCTACTGTTACAATCACTACAAAACTGCTACTGTCACTTTTGCCATCGTTACGCACCACACTTCCGGAGCTACCGGTCCAATCCCGGATGGAGATTGGGCTAACCAATCACCACCGGTGCCAACGACCAATGGGTGGCCGGTTATGGGGGGAGGCTCTATCAAGCTCCTCTATCTCCGAGGATCACCGCACCCTCATGGGTGCGGTTTGCAAATCATTCAGTCCGTTGATAGCAGAATGAAGGAGGCATTCAACGGTCTCCTGATGGGCTTCTAGGTGAGCCGCGTAATGTTCTATTTCTAGAATATTTATTTATTACATTTGCAATATCGTTATATATATGGCAGCCCAGAGCCCTAGGTGAGTTTAGAAAAACTCACCTGGGGGCAATCATAAAGTAGAGTCCGGAAAAAGTACTAGGCGATGTTTGTCCGGGATGCTCTAACAACCCTTAAGAGGACCGAACATATGATCATGTTTATGACAGTTCGGAGGTTTGAACCCATGTAATCTGATATTGGTCTGTTATTTGTAGGCTTTGTCATCGGCGGTGGCTGCTAATGTCGCCGAGCTAGACTAGCTAATTTGGAAGCTCAAGACCTCCGAAGATGAGCTTGACGCTCCGAATAAGAGATTTGACGAGGCGCAAGGTAATCTGGTTTGTAATATCCAAATTTTTCGTCATCGTACTGTCGATGCAGTATCCATATGTTTGATGCTTACACAGCCTTGGCGAAGGAAATTGAGAAACTCAAGGCTGAGCTGTAGAAGGCGAAGCAGGATGCCGCGGACGAGAAGGCGACATCCAAACAAGCGACTGTCGTGCTTTCCGCTTTAAAAGCCACCAGTGCCAAGCATGAGGCTAGGGTGGAGGAAATCTAGAAGGAGCTCAAAGACGCCAGTCAGAAGTGCAAGGACCTCGAGCAGAAAGGCATGGAGCAGGCTGCCGAATCATCCACTCTAAAATCCAATCTCCAAAAGGAGCGGGTGGATAGGCGGTTCTTTGAAGAGCAAGTCTTCCAAGTGAAGGCTATCACGGATGGTAAGCCATATTTACTGAAGTGTGTCTTCGCGAATAGCAAGGTTTGCATAGCTTACCCAAGTGTGGTGTTCCTTAGGCGCCTGCTCGGACCTCTAGAAGAGCACAGCATACGGAAAGCAGTTCTATGCTTTGCGGGGAGAGGGAGGCGAAGCTCGTCTGTTTTGGGGGCAATTCGAAGCCTTCGAGTGCTCTCCTCTTCTTGTCGAGCAGCTAAAGCAGTTAATGGAGCTACACTGGATGGTGGAGCCGGCCATGAAGGATCTCTGTATATGGCTATGGCCCGACGAGCCATTACCGAGCTGCTACTTCGGCCTGGTGGAGAAGGTGAACGACGCCTCGCCTTGGATCGACACACTAAGGCATTCCTCCTATATCGAGGGAGCTCAGATGGACTTTGCAACTACCGAGGTGCACTGGCCAGGTCATGATCTGACGAAGATAGCCACCGCTCCTCCACCCCTGGAAAGGAGCATAGGTGCCCTTCGCGATACTTCTCTATAGTGATGGAGGGTGCTTGGGCAATAGAGGTTCAGTGTTCGAAAGAAAATATTTATGAGTAAATCCATTGTAATATGTCCGAACACCTTCGCTGCATGGTTTATCATGTCGTTAATGTTCTGCATTCGTCTATAACTCCTATGTGGCCGTTGAAACTGAAAGTTGCGAGTGGTCGGCTTCAACCCTCATGTAGATACTACGCGAGGTGTCATGACCTACACACTGTGACCCATAGCCGAGATTTCGGTACCCGAAGGCGGTAGTGTGAGGCGGACAAGGCAATCGGACGATAATGCTTTATTGCTTTCACTTAGCCGTAGGAGTGCGAGAAAGGAATGCGGGGGGTGATGACTAGCCCCCAATGAGTTGAGATATTTGCATGAACCGCGGATAAAGGCGATATCACATTGTTTGTACGAATACCAAACCCATCGTATGACATGGAATAACCTCTAACGAGATTTTTTTGTATAACACTTAAGCTCAGATTCACAGGACGGTTCTCGCATACTATGATAGTCAATTTTCGGCTTTCTCCCCTGAGGTGCTTGACCAGGCTAGCTGGAAGCACAATCGCAGTGCTTCTCCCTTTTCCCTTTTATCCAAACAAGCGAAACATAAAGGGGCAAGCACAGGAACCGGGCAACCCAACTATTGACCCAAGACATAGTTCAGAACCAATGCATATAAAGCAGAATTCCAAGACGCCAGACACAGAATCGATTGTGCTTAGGGCAATTTTTGAAGTCCGAGCCCCTGGTCTATTAGCCGGTTGCATCGTAATGTGTACCAAACAATTCCGCGAGAAGAGGGACAAAATAGAGAATGTGCAAAAAAAGACAGCGAATCGACCATGTATAATGGTTCTATATTTTGCTTAACAACTCTTATTATTCAAATTGCCACTGCAATTTTTTACAAGTATTTGAAAACGAAATATAAATTTTACAGGAGGGGTTGTGTCAGGGGTTTTCGATTGGTGACCTGACGTCCTCGATGTGCCCTAGCGTTTGTCTGCTCTTGTGCCTCCTAAGGAGTTGTATACCTCTAAGGGTTTGATGTTCGGCGAGCGGACTTTGGAAAGAAAATCTTGAGAAGTCACCAAAGTGTGAATGAGCTTTATGCTTTAGGAAGTACTTGATGGTACCTATAGTATGTCCGAAGACATTTGATGGTAGCAGTTCGGTCCATCCGAACACTTATCCTTTGATAGTTTTCCCCACCGCTGCCCATGGAATCTTGAGCGTGAAGTTGTGCCTCCTTGGCACATGTTTTTCTGGTCCTAGGACTATGCGATGGGGGACGAGTCCCTATTTATGGGGAGAAGAAGGTCCTGGGAGTTCGGGCTGAAACCGAGCTTGCTTCCCAACTTTACGTGCCTTTACGGAGGATGGCGGCGTTTGCCGATCATCATTGTAATAGATTGTGGCCACCAGGGCCAACACATGTTCCTTAGTTTGGAGGGAGCGCTCTCTGTTTCCATTGACAGTAATGACCCCCTTGGGGCCGGGAATCTTGAGCTTGAGGTATGCGTAGTGTGGGATAGCGTTAAAGCAAGCGAACATTGTATGGCCTAGCAGGGTGTGATAGCAGCTGTGGAAAGGTACAATGTTGAAGATCAAGTCTTCACTTCGAAAGTTGTCGAGCGAGCCGAACACTACCTCTAGGCTTACAAAGCCCGTCAATCGGGCTTCGACACCTGGGATCACTCCTTTAAAGGTAGTGTTGCTAGGTTTGATCCTTGATGGATCTATACCCATCTGTTTCACAGTGTCTAAGTAAATCAGGTTCAGGCTACGTCCTCCGTCCATCAGGACTTTAGTGTGGTGATACCCGTCTATGATGGGGTCTAGGATGAGGGTGGCCGAACCCTCATGACGGATATTGGTCGGGTGGTCACGTCGATCGAAGGGGATAGGGTACGCTGACCATGGGTTATACTTCGGGGCTACAGGCTCTATGGCGTAAACCTTTTGAAGGGCACGCTTTCTCTCATTTTTGGGTATATGAGTGGCGTATATCATATTTACTGTTTTTACCTCTGGAGGGAACTTCTTTGTTCTGCCACCGATCGGACCGTGAGGGTCATCCTTGTCCTTGCTGCGTGGGCTCTTCCCTTGATCCTCGGATGCGAGCTTGCCAACCTGTTTGAAGACCCAACAATTACAGTTTGTGTGGTTGGCGGGCTTCTCTTGAGTGCCACGTATCTGGCAAGGCCTCTCCATGATCTTGTCTAGCCATGTGGGACCATTGCGATTTCCTTTAGGAGGCTTCTTCCGTTGCCCGGGTCGGGAATTGCGGAAGCTGGTGTTAACGGCCATGTCATCGGCATCACTATTGTTGTGCCGGCACTTATTCTTGTTGTGCTTTGGTTTCCCGTTTCCATCCCGAACTTCAGAGGTTCTGGGGTCTTCGGGGTTGTGGCTTCGTCTTGCTAGCCAGTTATTGATGAGGTCATCCCTACTAATGTTACACCCACAACCCCGATCGTTATACATACAGGACAAATTACTAGAGCTCGCGCACGTCAATTGAATTACCAGGTACATTCGTTTCTTGGAAATCCTTCTAATGTTCATGAACGTATGATGCTGCCTAAATTAGATACTTTTGTTTTACTTATGAATTAAGGACCTAGAATGGAAAAGAAGGATGACCATTGGAGTGGGATCAAGCATGGAGAAGAAGGTGCGCTCGCAGGAAAGAACAATGTAGTTTCCAGTGATGATTTTCACACTTTGAAGACACCATAATGGGAGCGAGAAGCCTTGGACGAAATATGCATGATGCCATTTTATAAAATTCGTCCCTAGGCTAATAATATAGGTGCTCTGCCACCTTATTTTTGGGCCAAGCCCATGTAATTTCGAAATACCATATTATAGGTTGTTTTTTAGAGTCCGTATGTATGGGGAAACTAAGTTAGGGTCGGTTTCGGACACCTCCTCCAAGGGGCCACGAAATTCCCCTCTATTCCCGCATATATACAGCCCTCAGGGCGTTGTTTTAGGGTTGGGTTTTGTTTAGATTACAAGTTCTCCATAGCTGCAACTTCGTGTTCTTCGTTTGTGTTCCACGACCAGACATAGGCGTCACAGAACCCCACTTCCAGCAATAAAGATTTCCTCTTATATTCGCAATATCCAGATTGCAATCTTAGTTTCTTGCTTGTTCTTCATTTGCGTGCAGGAAAAAGACCCTCGTGGTCAGGTTGATCGTGCTCCGGCATGGCCAATAACCTCTCGGAGTTGGTTTAACGATTGCTAAGGCGCGACGTCATCACACGTTCGTAGTCGGATCGTCAAAGTCTAATCCACCAAAAACGATAGCCACCATCTCATCGAAAGACAGGGACAACTTCGCCTCTATCAAGTGGTATAAGATTTCCAGGTTGCTCAGTGAGATTTTAGAAGTTTTCGTAGTTTAGATCGCATCTATTCTTCATACCTATAATCCACGAAATAGCCAAAAAAAATTAGGGTTAGATTATCATATCCGAACCATTCTGAGCCTTTCATAGTATTTTCAGTATTTTGCTTTGTTGAATTTGCCGTTACATCGTCATGTCGAGTTGCTGGTCTTAGTGTATAGTTCTTTAGAGTTTCGAGTTCTATTCACAGGTTGTCACGCCACCACCACATCGTCTTCAGAGTTGCCATATACCACCATCATCATCACCGCTTCCATATATCACCACCCACCATTACTATCCATTGGTGTCCATGTTTACCACCACAAATCCGCCACCAATCCGAGTTCATCTCGTTTTAGGTTTAGTTTCGAGATCCTTTTGATTTAGGGTTCGCTTTTTCCTACCTAAGTAGGTTTCAGAAAAAAAAGAGTGGCACGCTTTGCAGAGCATGTTTTGGCCCAAAAATTTTCGAATGATAATATTTTTTCCCTATCTTTATTTTAGGTTCTCCGGAGCATTTTGAGACACTTGCCATCATAGTGATTTTTTTTGAAATTTTTGGTCGTCACAGCCCCCAAATTGCTCTAGATAAAAAATAGTCTAAAAATTTCGTGCCTATCTTGCTTATACGACGTGGTAAGAGTTTTGAGACACCCGCCATTGTAGTGATTTTCTGAGCAAAAAAAAGCGCAAAAAAAGAGGCGCCGAAAAAAAGAAAATAAAATCAGAGTGTGTTCTTCCCTTGATTACGTGTAGCATCGCGATTTTGTTGGTGTTTTAGGCTCGCATCTCTAGCACTATCTAGCCTAGGACCAACACATCACCATCGATGAGCGTTTATTCAACCTTGCATCTCTGAATTGATTATTGCTGACCCTTTTTCCTACCATATTATTAGCCATCCCAACTCCACATACATCTACGTCATGTGTTTGACACCACCTGGCAATCGCTCTATCCAAGCTTTGAGAGTTTTGACTACAACGGTTGCCGATCACCGCCTGCTAATGGGTAAGTACCGGTAAGAATTTGACATTCACTTGAAGGATTTGTGACACACCACCACCACCGCTGCCACAATGTCCTAGTAGTCTGTAGGTTTCATATTCTTGTGTGATTCCTATTTCTGGTAACCATGCCAGGATCACAAGTCGACGGGATCCGCTGGGAGAGCATGATCAACAAAGCACTCTATGATAAATTTCAGAAAATGATGGCTAACCAGGTACAAGACTTCGTGACCAACTTTGGAGAGGCCATGAAGAAGCTAGTGTTGGAAATATTCCCTAGAGGCAATATATAAAGTGTTTATTATTATATTTCCTTGGTCATGATAATCGTTTATTATCCATGCTATAATTGCATTGATTGGAAACACCTTGCATGTGTGGGTAAATAGACAACACTGTGTCCCTAGTATGCCTCTAGTGAACTAGCTCGTTGATCAAAGATGGTCAGGGTTTCTTAGCCATTGACATGTGATGTCATTTGATAACAGGATCCCATCATTAGGAGAATGATGTGATGGACAAGACCCAAACTACAAATGTAGCATATGATCATGTCAGTTTATTGCTACTGTTTTCCGCATGTCAAGTATATGTTCCTATGACCATGAGATCATGCAATTCACAGACGTCGGAGGAGTGCCTTGTGTGTATCAAACTTCACAACGTAACTGGGTGACTATAAAGGTGCTCTACAGGTATCTCCGATGGTGTCTGTTGAGTTGGCATGGATCGAGACTGGGATTTGTTACTCCGTGTGACGGAGAGGTATCTCAGGGCCCACTCAGTAATACAACATCACAATAAGCCTTGCAAAAAATGTGACTAATTGTTAGTTGCGGGATCTTGTATTATGGAACGAGTAAAGAGACTTGCCAGTAACGAGGTTGAACTAGGTATGGAGATACTGACGATCGAATCTCGGGCAAGTAACATAACGAAGAACAAAGGGAACGTTATACGGGATTAGCTGAATCCTTGACATAGTGGTTCGACCGATAAAGATCTTTGTAGAATATGTAGGAACCAATGTGGACGTCCAGGTCCCTCCATTGGTTATTGACCGTAGAGGTGTCTCGGTCATGTCTACATAGTTCTCGAACCCGCATGGTCTGCACACTTAAGGTTCGGTGATGTTTCAATAGTGTAGAGTTATGTATTGTGGTGACCGAAGGTTGATCAGAGTCCCGGATGAGATCCTGGATGTCACGAGGAGCTCCAGAATTGTCCGGAGGTAAAGATTCATATATAGGAAATCCCAGTTTGGTCGCCGGAAAAGTTTCGGGCTCATCGGTAGTGTACCGGGAGTGCCGGTAGTGTACCGGGAGACCTCCGGGAGGGGTATTTCGACCCCAGAGGGTCCATGGGCTGTGGAGAGTAATAACCAGCCCTTAGTGTGCAGGAGGTGAAAGTCCTAAAGGAAAAGGTGAAACAAAAGGCAAACAGGAAGAGTCCTAGTCCTACTAGGAGTGGAGGAGAAGTAGGACTCCTCCACCTCCTAGCCGGCCAACTCCTAGAGGTCCTTGGCCTTGCGCCAAGGGCTGCTGCTCCCTCACTACTATATATACTGGTGGATTGGGGCTGTTTATACATAGTTTACGGCCACGTGCTACCCGTTTCACCGGTGCTCCTCTAGATCGGTTTTCTGCAGTGCATAGGCGAAGCCCTGCCGGAACCACTCCACCACCATCGCCGGAGCGCCGTTACGCTACCGGTGAACTCTCCCTCCTTGCCGCCTCTTCTTGCTGGATCAAGACGGTGGAGATCGTAATCAAGCTGCATGTGTGCTGAACGCGGAGGTGCCGTCTGTTCGGTACTAGATCGGAAGGATCGTGATCAAGGCCACGGGACATTCGTGATCGGATCGCGGGACGGATCGTGACGAGATCGCGGGACGGTTCATGATTGGTTCGCGGGACGGTTCGTGATTAGATCGCAGGACGCTCGGCGATTTGAATCGTGAAGAAGTTCGACTACACCAACCACGTTTCTCAACGCTTCCCGCTTAGCGATCTACAAGGGTATGTAGATCCACTCTCCCTCTCATAGATGCTCATCACCATGGATAGGTTTGCGTGTGCGTAGGAAATTTTTTGTTTCCCATGCGACGTTCCCCAACAGTGGCATCATGAGCTAGGTTGATGGTTCGATGAGATCTCGAGTAGAACACAAAATGTTTGTGGGCGTTCATGCTTAGATTGCTTCCTCCCTTGGTCGGATTTTGGTTCAGCGGGATTGTGAGATAAAACGGCCCAGACCAACATTACTCGTACGCTTACGAGAGACCGGTTCCCTTGACGCAACTTGTTGCTTAGCTGGCTTGCGGGTGACAGTTTGTCTCACTTTAGTTGGATCGGATCCGACACAGGCGGTCCTTGAGAAGGTTGAAAAGCAATCTACGTATCTCCGTTGTGGTTTATGCGTAGGTGAGAATCATTCTTGCTAGATACCCGTAGCAGCCACGTAAAACATGCAACAACAATTAGACGACGTCTAACTTGTTTTTGCAGGGTATGTTGTGATGTGATATGTCCAATTACATGATGAGATATATGTGATGTATGAGATGATCATGTGATGTATAGAATTTCACGACTTGCACGTCGATGAATACGGCAACCGGCAGGAGCCATAGGGTTGTCTTTAATTATTGTATGACCTGCGTGTCAATCATTAAGCGCTATGTAATGCTTTACTTTATCACTAAGCGGTAGCAATAGAAGTAGAAGCCGGTCTGGCGCCACAACCCCAATGGCAGCACGTTGATGGAGATCATGGTGTTGTGCCGGTGACGATGGAGATCATGCCGGTGTTTCGAAGATGGAGATCTTAAACACAAGTTCATGGCCATATCGTGTCACTTATGAATTGCATGAGATGTTAATCCTTTTATGCACCTTGTTTTGCTTAGTACGGCGGTAGCATTATAAGGTGAGCCCTCACTTGAATTTCATGATGAACTGTGTTCTCCCCGAGTGTGCACCGTTGCGAAAGTTCGTCATGTCGAGACACCACGTGATGATCGGGTGTGATAGACTCTACGTTCACATACAAAGGGTGCAAGCCAGATTTGCACGTGCAGAACACTCGGGTTAAACTTAACGAGCCTAGCATGTACAGACATGGCCTCGGAACACAAGAGACCGAAAGGTCGAACATGAGTCATATAGTAGATATGATCAACATAGTGATGTTCACCATTGAAACCAGCTTAAATCACGTGATGATCGGACTTGAGTTGGTGAATTTGGATCATGTGACACTCAGATGACCTGAGGGATGTCAATTTGAGTGGGAGCATTAGTAATTTTATTAACTAAACTCATTATCTTGAACAATAGTCTAAGTAACCTTTGCATATTTATCTTGTAGATCAATGGCTCGCGCAGTAGCACCCCTGAATTTTAATGCGTTCCTAGAGAAAGCTAAGTTGAAAGATGACGTAAGTAACTTTGTTGATTGGGCCCGTAATCTAAGGATTATCCTCATGGCTTCCCAGAAGACATGACCTCCGAAGACGTTTTGAATGCTTGGGAGGCTCGTGCTAGAGACTACTCAATAGTTTAGTGTGCAATATTGTATGGCTTAGAAACGGGACTTCAAAGACGTTTTGAACGTCATGGAGCATATGAGATGTTCCAGGAGTTGAAGTTTATCTTTCAGAAGAATGCCCGGATCGAGAGGTATGAGACCTCCGATAAGTTCTATGCTTGCAAGATGGAGGAGAACGGACCTATCAATGAGCATATACTCAGAATGTCTCGATATTCAAACCGTCTAGCTGAGTTGGGAATTGCCCTTCCGCAAGAGGCGATCATTGATAGAGTTCTTCAGTCACTGCCACCTAGTTACAAGAGTTTTGTGATGAACTATAACATGCACGGGATGAACAAGTCATCATCCGAGTTGTTCGTGATGTTAAAAGTCGCTGAGTCTGAAATCCAGAAAGAACATCAAGTGTTGATGGTCAATAAAACCACTAGTTTCAATAAGAATGGCAAGGGCAAAGGCAAGAAGGGTAAAACCAAGAAGGATGGAAAAGCAGTTGCTACTCCTAAAAAGAAGCCTAAGCATGGACCTAAGCCAGAAACTGAGTGCTTTCATTGCAAAGGAACTGGTCACTGGAAGTGGAACTGCCCCAAGTACCTGGCTAACAAGAAGGCGGCCAACGACAAACAAGGTATATATGATATACATGTTATTTATGTGTACCTTACTAGTTCTCGTAGTAGTGCCTAGGTATTTGATACCGTTTCGGTTGCTAACATTTGCAACTCAAAGAAGCGACTACAGAATAAGCGAAGACTGGCAAAGGACGAAGTGACGATGTGCATGGGAAATTGTTCCAAGGTTGATGTGATCGCCGTCGGCACGCTCTCTCTTCGATTACCATGTGGATTAGTGATGAACCTGAATAATAGTTATTTAGTGCCTGCGTTGAGCATGAACATTATATCTGGATCTTGTTTATTGCGAGACGGTTACTCATTTAAATCAGAGAATAAAGGTTGTTCTATTTATATGAGTGGTATCTTTTATGGTCATGCACCCAATGTTAGGGGTTTATTCATATTGAATCTTGATAGTGATGATACACATGTTCATAACATTGATGCCAAAAGATGTAGAGTTGATAATGATAGTACCACTTTCTTGTGGCACTGCCGTTTAGGTCACATTGGTGTAAAACGCATGAGGAAGCTCCATGCTGATGGACTTTTGGAGTCACTTGATTTTGAATCACTTGACACATGCTAACCATGCCTCATGGGCAAGATGACTAAAACACCGTTCTCTGGAACAATGGAACGTGCAAGTGACTTATTGGAAATCATACATACTGATGTGTGCGGTCCAATGAATTTTGCAGCGCGCGGTGGATATCGTTACTTTCTCACCTTCACTGATGACTTGAGTAGATATGGGTATATTTACTTGATGAAACACAAGTCTGAAACGTTTGAAAAATTTAGGCAATTTCAGAGTGAAGTTGAGAATCATCGTAACAAGAAGATTAAATTTCTGTGATCTGATCGAGGAGGTGAATATCTGAGTTATGAGTTTGGCAGTCACTTAAGACAATGTGGAATTGTTTCACAATTGACACCACCCGGAACACCACAGCGTAATGGTGTGTCTGAACATCGTAATCGAACCTTATTGGATATGGTGTGTTCTATGATGTCTCTTGCCGATTTGCCACTATCGTTTTGGGGTTATGCATTAGAGACAGCTGCATTCACTTTAAATAGGGCACCATCGAAATCCGTTGAGATGATGCCATATGAACTGTGGTTTCGCAAAAAGCCAAAATTGTCGTTTCTTAAAGTTTGGGGATGTGATGCTTATGTCAAAAAGCTTCAGCCTTAAAAGCTGGAACCCAAAGCGGAGAAATGCGTCTTCATAGGATACCCGAAAGAGACAGTCGGGTATACCTTCTATCTCAGATCCGAAGGCAAAGTGTTTGTCGCTAAGAACGGAACATTTCTTGAGAAAGAGTTTCTCTCGAAAGAATTGAGTCGGAGGAAAATAGAGCTTGATGAGGTTATTGAACCTTTACTTCAACCAGAAAGTAGCGCAGCACAGAAAGATGTTTCTGTGGAACCTACAACTATAGAAGAGGAAGTTAATGATGATGATCATGAAGCTTCGGATCAAGCTGCTATTGAACCTCGTAGGTCGACAAGGGCGCGTACTACTCCTGAGTGGTACGGCAACCCTGTCTTGGAGGTCATGTTGTTAGACAACAATGAACCTACGAGCTATGGAGGAGCGGTGATGGGCCCGGATTCCGAGAAATGGTTAGAGGCCATGAAATCCGAGATGGGATCCATGTATGAAAACAAAGTATGGACTTTGGAAGTATTACCTGAAGGGAGAAAGGCCATTCAGAACAAATGGATCTATAAGAAGAAGACAGACGCAGACGGTAATGTCACCGTCTATAAAGCTCGACTTGTGGCAAAGGGTTTTTCACAAGTTCAAGGAGTTGACTACGATAAGACTTTCTCACCCGTAGCGATGCTTATGTTTGTCAGAATCATGTTGGCAATAGCTGCTTATTTCGACTATGAAATTTGGCAGATGGATGTCAAAACGGCGTTCCTCAATGGTTTTCTTGAGGAAGAGTTGTATATGATGCAACCCGAAGGTTTTGTCGATCCAGAGAATGCTGAAAAAGTTTGCAAACTCCAGCGATCCATTTCTGGACTGGTGCAAGCATCTCGGAGTTGGAATAAGCGCTTTGATGAGGTGATCAAAGCGTTTGGGTTTATACAAGTTTACGGAGAAGCTTGTGTTTACAACAAAGTGAGTGGGAGCTCTATAGCGTTTCTAGTGTTATATGTGGATGACATATTGCTGATTGGAAACAATATAGAAACGCTGGAAAGCGTGAAGGAATATTTGAATAAGAGTTTTTCAATGAAGGACCTAGGAGAAGCTGCTTTCATATTAGGCATTAAGATCTATAGAGATAGATCGAGATGCTTAATAGCACTTTCACAAAGCACATACCTTGATAAAGTTTTGAAGAAGTTCAAAATGGAGCAGTCCAAGAAAGGGTTCTTGCCTATGTTACAAGGTGTGAAGTTGAGTAAGACTCAATGCCCAGTGACTGCAGAAGATAAAGAAAAGATGATCGTCATCCCCTATGCTTCAATCATAGGATCTATCATGTATGCAATGCTGTGCACAAGACCTGATGTCAGCCTTGCAATAAGTATGGCCGGAAGGTTTCAAAGTGATCCTGGAATGGAGCACTGGCAAGCGGTCAAGAATATCCTTAAGTACCTTAACAGGACTAAGGACATGTTTCTCGTTTATGGAGGTGATGAAGAGCTCGTCGTAAAGGGTTACGTCGATGCAAGCTTTGACACTGATCCGAACGATTCTAAATCGCAAACCGGATACATATTTATTCTTAATGGGGGAGCAGTAAGCTGGTGCAGTTCCAAGCAAAGTGTGGTAGTTGATTCTACGTGCGAAGTGGAGTACATCGCAGCCTCGAAGGCAGCGAAGGAAGGTGTCTGGATGAAGCAGTTCATGACAGATCTTGGAGTAGTGCCTAGTGCACTGAATCCAATAAACCTATTCTGTGACAACACTGGTGCCATTGCTCTAGCCAAGGAACCAAGGTTTCACAAGAGGACCAGACACATAAAGCGACGCTTCAACTCCATCCGGTTCTACATCGAGGAGAAGGACATAAATATTTGCAAAGTACACATGGATCTGAATGTTGCAGACCCGTTGACTAAACCTCTTCCAAGGGCTAAACATGATCAACACCAGAGCTGTATGGGTGTTCAATTCATTACCATGTAAATCACATAGTGATGTGAACTAGATTATTGACTCTAGTGCAAGTGGGGGATTGTTGGAAATATGCCCTAGAGGCAATATATAAAGTGTTTATTATTATATTTCCTTGTTCATGATAATCGTTTATTATCCATGCTATAATTGCATTGATTGGAAACACCGTGCATGTGTGGGTAAATAGACAACATTGTGTCCCTAGTATGCCTCTAGTGAACTAGCCCATTGACCAAAGATGGTCAGGGTTTCCTAGCCATTGACATGTGATGTCATTTGATAACGGGATCACATCATTAGGAGAATGATGTGATGGACAAAACCCAAACTACAAACATAGCAAATGATCGTGTCAGTTTATTGCTACTGTTCTCCGCATGTCAAGTATATGTTCCTATGACCATGAGATCATGCAATTCACAAACATCGGAGGAGTGCCTTGTGTGTATCAAACGTCGCAACGTAACTGGGTGACTATAAAGGTGCTCTACAGGTATCTCCGATGGTGTCTGTTGAGTTGGCATGGATCGAGACTGGGATTTGTTACTCCGTGTGACGGAAAGGTATCTCAGGGCCTACTCGGTAATACAACATCACAATAAGCCTTGCAAGTAATGTGACTAATTTGTTAGTTGCGGGATCTTTTATTACGGAACGAGTAAAGAGACTTGCCGGTAACGAGGTTGAACTAGGTATGGAGATACCGATGATCGAATCTCGGGCAAGTAACATATCGAAGAACAAAGGGGACGTTATACGGGATTAACAGAATCCTTGACATAGAGGTTCGACCGATAAAGATCTTCGTAGAATATGTAGGAACCAATGTGGACATCCAGGTCCCGCCAAGTTTTTTTGACCGTAGAGGTGTCTCGGTCATGTCCACATAGTTCTCGAACCCGCAGGGTCTGCACACTTAAGGTTCGGTGACGTTTCGGTAGTGTAGAGTTATGTATGGTGGTGACCGAAGGTTGTTCGGAGTCCCGGATGAGATCCTGGACGTCAGGAGGAGCTCCAGAATGGTCCGGAGGTAAACATTCATATATAGGAAGTCCCAGTTTGGTCGCCAAAAAAGTTTCGGGCTCATCGGTAGTGTACCGGGAGTGCGAGTAGTGTACCGGGAGACCTCCGGGAGGGGTATTTCGACCCCAGAGGGTCCATGGGCTGTGGAGTGTGATAACCAGCCCTTAGTGGGCTGGAAAAACAGCCACAACAAGGCCCATGGCGCAGGAGGTGAAAGTCCTAAAGGAAAAGGTGAAAAAAAGGCAAAAAGGAAGAGTCCTAGTCCTACTAGGAGTGGAGGAGAAGTAGGACTCCTCCACCTCCTAGTCGGCCGACTCCTAGAGGCCCTTGCCTTGTGCCAAGGGCTGCCTCTCCCTCCCTCCTATATATACTAGTGGATTGGGGCTGTTTAGACACAGTTTACGGCCACGTGCTACCCATTTCACCAGTGCTCCTCTAGATCGGTTTTCTGCACTGCATAGGCGAAGCCCTGCCGGAACCACTCCACCACCATCGTCGGAGCGCCGTTACGCTGCCGGTGAACTCTCCCTCCTCTCTGCCTCTTCTTGCTGGATCAAGACGGTGGATATTGTGATCAAGCTGCACGTATGCTGAACGCGGAGGTGCCGTCCGTTCGGTACTAGATCGGACGGATCGTGATCAAGGCCACAGGACGTTCGTGATCGGATCGCGGGACGGATCGTGACGAGATTGCAGGACGGTTCGTGATTGGTTCGCGGGACGGTTCGTGATTATATTGTGGGACGCTCGGTGATTTGAATCGCGAAGAAGTTCGACTACACCAACCGCGTTTCTCAACGCTTCCCACTTAGCGATCTACAATGGTATGTAGATCCACTCTCCCTCTCGTAGATGCTCATCACCATTGATAGGTTTGCGTGTGCATAGGAAATTTTTTGTTTCCCATGCGACGTTCCCCAACAGCTAGATGGTTTGGAGAATACATTCGACACCAAGATGGATGCCAAGTTCAATGAGGTGCTTGGCCGTCTACCACCACCAGCTGCAGCTCTGATTCCTCTCGAACGACGAGCCCAACGTGTGCCTATCGGCCTAGTCCAACATACTGGTACTGTTGATACTGCTACAACTTCTATGGCTGTTGTTGTTGCTACTACTGTTCAGAAGGTTGAGGATTATGATGGTGATTACGATGATGAGCGAGAGGTTGCTCCAGATCAGTCTCAGGGGCAACCACCACCACAAGCACCACGTGGTCCACATGGCTACAACCATAATGGTAGGGCTACACCACCCCCTCAGGTATGGGATCATGACCATCTCCCTAAACTTAAATTGAATATTCCGACATTTGAGGGTAGATATGTTCCTGATATATATCTTACATGGGAGTTAGAAACATAACAACGTTTTACATGCTTACAATTTCCTGAGGATAGACGTGTTGCCGCTGCTATTTGTTCATTCACTAGTTTTGCTTGTGTTTGGTGGTCAGAACATTGTAGAATACATCATGCTAATATTCCAACTACTTGGGCTGCTTTGAAAGCTGCTATGCGTAATCGTTGGGCTCCACCATATTATCAACGTGAATTGCTTCAAAATTTGCAGCGTTTAAGACAAGGAAAAAATTATGTAGAGGAATATTATCAGGGATTACAAACCGGCATGATTAGATGTGGTATTGTTGAGGAGAATGAAGCTATGCTTGCATGTTTTATGGGTGGATTAAATAGAGAGATTCAGACTATTCTAGAGTATAAGGAGTGTAACACTATCACTCGTTTATTCCATCTTGCTTGCAAAGCTGAACGTGAAGTGCAGGATCGACAGGAAATAGCGAGAATCAATTTTTCTGCAGGTCGCACTTCACCATGGACGCCACGTACCTCCTCTACTTCTGCACGTCCTTCTACAGCACCACCTACTTCAACCTCCAACTCCAACCGAGATACCAGGAAACAGGCTCCTACCACACCCTCCACGAAGAGCACACCTTCTAGGTCTGCACAGACCTCTTCTTCATCTATTGCATCCACAAGGCAAACACATGAGGTTATATGCTGTCGTTGCAAGGGTGGAGGTCACTTTGCGAGAGAATGCCCTTCCAAGCGTGTAATGATTGTTACTAAGGATGGTGGATATGCGTCCGCTAGTGATTATGATGAGGAGACTTTGCCTCTCATTGCGAGTGAAGAACAGGGTGGCGAGGATACAGAACCAGAGACACACTACATGGCTGCTGATTACGCTGACAAATATGAAAGTTTAGTGGCTCAACATGTTCTCAGTGTGAAGGTTACACAGACTGAGCAAAATCGGAGGCACAACTTGTTCCACACAAAGGGAGTTGTGAAGGAGCGTTGTGTTCGCGTCATCATCGATGGAGGGAGTTGCAATAACTTGGCTAGCACGAAGATGGTGGAGAGGCTGTCTCTAACCACCAGACCACATCATGTTCCTTATTGCATCCAATGGTTCAACAATAATGGCAAGGTTAAGGTAACACGTACTGTTCGTGTGCATTTTAGCATTGCTACATATTCTGATTATGTGGATTGTGATGTGGTACCCATGCAAGCATGTTCTGTTTTACTTGGTAGGCCATGGCAGTTTGATAAAAATTATGTACACCATGGTAGGACAAATCATTATACTCTTGTTCATAAGGATCAAAATATCACTTTGCTTCCTATGTCTCCTGAACATATTATGAAAGATGACATTGCTAGAGTTAGTAAAGCAAAACAGGAGAAAAATAAGAGTGAAAATCAGATTGTAGCACAGGAATTTGAGAAACACCATAAGCCTAATAAACCATCATCTAGTGTTGCATCCGAAATAAAATTGAAGAGTGGATGTTTACTTGCTACTAAATCTAATATTAATGATTTGGATGTTGCTACATCTGTTTGCTATGTTTTTTTTATGCAAAGAGGTATTATTTTCATTCGAGGACATGCCTCCCTCTTTGCCTCCTGCTGTCATTAAAATTTTGCAGGAGTTCGATGATGTTTTTCCACAAGACGTGCCACCGATATTGCCACCTATTCGCGGGATTGAGCATCAGATTGACTTAATTCCCAGTGCATTGCTACCCAACCATGTGCCATACCGTACCAATCCAGAGGAGACGAAGGAGATTATGCATCAAGTACAGGAGCTGCTTGACAAAGATTATATACGCGAATCCGTTAGTCCTTGTGTTGTTCCTATTATTCTAGTGCCTAAAAAGGATGGTACATCACGCATGTGTGTGGATTGTAGAGGCATTAATAATATTACTATTCATTATCGTCATCCTATTCCTAGGCTAGATGATATTCTTGATGAATTAGGTGGCTCTACAATTTTCTCCAAAGTTGATTTGCGTAGTGGATACCATCAAATTCGTACAAAATTGGGAGATGTATGGAAAACAGCATTTAAAACTAAGTTTGGATTATATGAGTGGTTACTCATGCCTTTTGGGTTAACTAATGCACCTAGGACTTTCATGAGATTAATGAATGAGATTTTACGTGCTTTCATTGGACGATTTGTGGTAGTCTATTTTCATGATATATTGATTTATAGTAGATCTTTGGAGGAACATTTGGAACATTTATGTGTTGTTTTTATTGCTCTACATGATGCACGTTTGTTTGGTAACCTTGGGAAGTGCACCTTTTACACTGATCGAGTATCTTTTCTTGGCTATGTTGTTACTCCACACAGAATTGAAGTTGATAAAGCCAAGATTGAAGCTATTGAGAGTTGGCCGCAGCCCAAAACGGCCACACAAGTGAGGAGTTTTCTTGGCCTCGCTGGTTTCTATAGGCGTTTTGTGAGAGATTTCAGCACCATTGTTGTGCCTCTCAATGAGCTTACAAAGAAAGACGTGCCTTTTTCTTGGGATACCGCACAGGAAGAAGCCTTCATGGTCTTGAAAGATAAGTTAAAACATGCTCCTTTACTCCAACTTCCTGATTTTAATAAGACTTTCGAGCTTGAATGTGATGCTAGTGGAATTGGGTTAGGAGGTGTGTTATTACAAGATGGTAAACATGTTGCGTACTTTTCTGAAAGATTGAGTGGGCGTAGTTTGAATTATTCTACTTATGATAAGTAATTATACGCTCTTGTTTGGACTTTAGAAACATGGCAACATTATTATGGCCCAAAGAATTCGTTATATATTCTGATCATGAATCTTTGAAACATATTAAAAGTCAAGCAAAACTGAACCGTAGACATGCTAAATGGGTTGAATTCATTGACACTTTCCCTTATGTCATTAACCACAAGAAGGGTAAAGAAAATGTTATTGCCGATGCATTGTCTCATTGTTATACTATATGGTTGACATCATACTTAGGAAGCATTTTACGGAAAGCATCATGAATAAAATGTGAACCACCATCAGTCATTAAATATCTAGGGACTCCAAATCTAGGGAAAATAACTTCATTAAGCATCTTAATAGAGGTGTTATGATCAGCACTACTAGTTGGAATAGCTTCTACCCACTTAGTAACGTAATCAACAACAACTAAAATATGAGTATACCCATTGGACTTTGGAAAAGGTCCCATATAATCAAAACCCCAAACATCAAATGGTTCAATAACAAGTGAATAATTCATAGGATTTCGTGACGTTTACTAATATTACCTATTCTTTGACATTCATCACAAGACAAGACAAACTTACGGGTATCCTTAAAGAGAGTAGGCCAATAAAAACCGGATTGCAATACCTTATGTGCAGTTCTATCTCCAGCATGGTGTCCTCCGTAAGCCTCGGAGTGGCACTTCTGTAGGATTTGTCCCTGTTCATGCTCAGGTACACAATGTCTAATAACACCATCTACTCCTTCTTTATACAGGTGAGGATCATCCCAAAAGTAATGTCTCAAATCATAAAAGAACTTTTTCTTTTGTTGGTACGTGAAACTAGGTGGTATATATTTAGCAACAATGTAATTAGCATAATCAGCATACCATGGTGTAATGCATGAAGCATTAATGACATTTAATTGTTCATCAGGAAAGCTATCATCAATCGGTTGTGGGTCATCAAGAATATTCTCTAACCTAGACAAGTTATCTGCTACGGGGTTCTCAGCGCCCTTCCTATCAACAATATGCAAGTCAAATTCTTGTAGCAAGAGAACCCATCTAATAAGTCTAGGTTTAACATCTTTCTTTTCCATGAGATATTTAATAGCAGCATGATCAGTGTGAATAGTAATTTTACAATCAACTATATAAGATCTGAACTTATCACATGCAAACACAACTGATAAAAATTCTTTTTCAGTAGTAGCATAATTTCTTTGGGCACTGTCTAGAGTTTTACTAGCATAATAAATAACATTTAATTTCTTATCAACTCTTCGTCCTAGGACAACACCAACAGCATAATCAGTAGCATCACACATAATTTCAAAAGGTAGGTTCCAATCAGGTGGTTGAATGTTGGGTCCAGTTATCAAGGCCTTCTTAAGTATCTCAAAGGCTTCTTCACAATCATCATCAAAAACAAAAGGAAAATCTTTTTGCAAGAGATTAGTGAGAGGCCTAGAAATCTTAGAGAAATCTTTAATAAACCTTCGATAGAAAACAGCATGACCAAGGAAACTTCTTATACCTTTAATGCCTTTGGGGCATGGCATCTTCTCAATGGCATCAACTTTAGCCTTATCAACTTCAATACCTTTTTCAGAAATTTTATGTCCCAAGACAATGCCTTCATTAACCATAAAGTGGCACTTCTCCCAATTCAAGACAAGGTGAGTATGTTTACATCTCTGGAAAGCTCGATCAAGGTTGCTGAAGCAATCATCAAAAGAAGATCCATAAACGGAGAAATCATGCATCAAAACCTCAACAATCTTTTCACAAAAGTCAGAGAATATAGCCATCATACGTCTTTGAGAGGTAGCAGGTGCATTACATAAACCAAAAGGCATATGTCTATAAGCAAAGGTACTGAAAGGACAAGTAAAAGTGGTTTTCTACTAATCAGATTGTGCAACGGGTATTTGGGAGAAACCAGAATAACCATCTAGAAAGCAAAAGTGTGTATGTTTAGACAATCTTTCTAGCATTTGATCAATAAAAGGTAGAGGGTAATGATCTTTCTTAGTAGCTTTATTTAATATCCTAAAATCGATTACCATCCTATATACAGTAACAATTCTTTGTGGGATCAATTCATCTTTATCATTAGGAACAACGGTAATACCTCTCTTCTTAGGGACATAATGCACCGGGCTTACCCAATCACTATGAGCAACAGGGTAAATAAAACCTGCTTCCAGGAGTTTTAATATTTCTTTTCTTACCACCTCTTTCATCTTAGGATTCAATCTTTGTTGGGGATCAGCAACTAGTTTGGTATCAGGATCAGTTTTAATTTTATGCTGGCATAGAGTGGGACTAATGCCTTTAAGATCATCAAGAGTATATCCAATAGCAGCATGGTGCTTCCTCAAAGTTTTCAATAATTTCTTTTCTTCATGCTCTAAAAGGTTAGCACTAATAATAACAGGATATATCTCTTTTTCATCAAGATAAGCATACTTAAGAGTGCCAGGTAATTGTTTAAGCTCAAACACAGGATCACCCTTGGGTGGAGGTGGATCGCCAAGTAATTCAACAGGCAAATTATTCTTAAGGATAGGACGTTGTTCAAAGATAATTATATCTATCTCATTCCTTTCATCCATGTGCATGTCTTTTTCATGTTCAAGCAAGTATTGTTCTAAAGGATCAGTAGGAGGCACAACAATAGAAGTAAGAGCGATAATTTCATCCTTACTAGACAATTCTTTTTCATGAGGTTTTCTACCAAACTTATAAAAATTAAATTCATGTGACACGCCTCCAAAGCCAACAGTAATAGTTTGTTTCTCACAATTAATTTGAGCATTAACAGTATTGAGGAAAGGTCTACCAAATATGATGGGACAAAAGCTATCTTGTGTGGTAGCAAGAATGAGAGAATCAGTAGGGTTCTTAGTTTTACCACACAAGACTTCAACATCTCTAACAATTCCCACAGGGCAGATAGTATCTCTATTAGCAAGTTTAATAGTAACATCAATAAATTCCATCTCGACAGGTGCAATCTCATCTTTATTGTCATTATATAAAGATTGAGGTATTGAACTAACACTAGCACCCACGTCACATAAACCGTGATAACAATGATCTCATATCTTAACAGAAACAATAGGCATGCCAACCACAGGTTTATTTTTGTCTCTAGTATGAGGTTTAACAATTCTAGCAGAAGCTTCACAGAATTGAATAACATGCCCGTCAACATTATCGGCCAAGAGATCTTTAATAATAGAAATACTAGGTTCAACTTTGATTTGTTCAGGGGGTGTAGGTGTTCTAATGTAGCCCTTACGTATCACAGTTGAAACTTTAGCATGATCCTTTATTCTAACATGAAAAGGTGGTTTCTCAATGTAAGCAGTAGGAACAATAGAATCATTATAACCAATAACTTTCTCTTCAACTGAAACGGGTTTAGCTACATTAACTTCTACAGGAGGATGATATTTAAACCACTTCTCCTTAGGGAGGTTAATATGAGTAGCAAATGATTCACATAAAGAAGCTACTATCTCAAAGTCAAGTCCATGTTTAGCGCTAAAATCACGAAAAGTATTTGTTTCTACGAAGGATTTAACGCAATCGAACTTAAGATTCATACTTGACTCCTTACCTTCATCAAACTCCCAATCTTCAGAATTGCATTTAATTCTTTCAAATAAATCCCATCCGAAGTCAATATCTCTCTTCATAAAAGAACCGGTACAAGAAGTGTCAAGCATGGTGCGATTGTCATGAGAAAGCCGAGCATAGAAGTTCATAATAATAATCTCTCTAGGGAGCTCATGGTTGGGGCATGAATATAACATTGACTTAAGCCTCCCCCAAGCTTGAGAGATACTTTCTCTACCACGAGGCCAAAAATTATAGATATAATTCCGATCACGATGTACCAAATGCATAGGATAAAACTTTTGATGAAATTCCAATTTCAATCGGTTGTAGTTCCATGATCCAGTATCATCACATAGCCTATACCATGTCAATGCTTTATCCCTCAAAGATAAGGGAAATACCTTCTTCTTGACCTCATCCTTGGGCAAACTGCAAGCTTAAATAGACCACAAACTTCATCTACATATATTAGATGCGAGTCGGGATGTGATGTTCCATCTCGTGTAAAAGGATTAGCCAACAGTTTCTCTAGCATACCCGAAGGAATCTCATAATAAATATTTTCAGTAGGTGCAGTAGGTTGAGGAGCAACTCTTTGTGCTTCCGGTCAAGGTGAAGATATCCCGAACAAGACCCTCAAAGGATTAGTTTCCATAGTGACAAGTGACAGTAAATTTCAGCACACTATATAAATGTTTCCTTACCATATTCCACTTACCAACAGCGCTTCACTCCCCGGAAACGGCGCCAGAAAAGAGTCTTGATGACCCACAAGTATAGGGGAGCTATCATAGTCCTTTTGATAAGTAAGAGTGTCGAACCCAACGAGGAGAATAAGGAAATGATAAGAGGTTTTTAGCAAGGTATTCTCTGCAAGCACTGAAATTGTCGGTAACAGATAGTTGTATGATAAGATAATTTCTAATGGGTAGCAAGTAACAATAGTAACAAAGGTGCGGCAATATGGCCCAATCCCTTTTGTAGCAAGGCACAAGCCTGCACGAACTCTTATATAAAGTAAAGTGCTCCCGAGGACACACGGGAATTATTGTCAAGCTAGTTTTCACCATGTTCATGTGATTCACGTTCGCTACTTTGATAGTTTGATATGTGGGTGGACCTGTGCTTGGATGCTATCCTTACTTGGACAAACATCCCACTTATGATTAACCCCTCTCGCAAGCATCCGCAACTACAAAAGAAGAATTAAGACAAATTCTAACCATAGCATTAAACTGGTGGATCCAAATCAGCCCCTTACGATGCAACGCATAAACTAGGGTTTAAGCTTCTGTGAAGCGACCCGACTCAAAATGAGTCAAGCCTCTGTGTGTTCTGTGCCATCCCTGGATCAGTATGCTGGCACACACAGTACATCAATGTATATATCAAAGTGCAATCACATGTAATTAACGTAAAGTTGATATATACCTTAAAATCTCAACGGAAACATTCAACGGGAGTGGAGTCCCAGTAAACACCAACGGCAGGTTGTGTGTAGACCGTAACCATGAATCGTACTCTTACCCGTCGTAGAGCTTATTAGCAACATAAGACGTTGCAGCCGTGTAGGTCAGTACATTGAATGTACCGGCAAGATCACCATAGAAGAAACAAAAGATAAAAACTATTCTATATGCAGTAAGGCTTTGTGGCTCTATGTCTGAGTTTTTGCATAAAAGCTGATTTTATTTTATTTTCCTACAACAAAGGAATATCAGAAGTTTCACTATAGAGTTACCTAACAAGACATGGTTCCGCCAACGATGTCTTAATGCCCACAAGTATCATAAGTTGCCCACAATTAATTATCAGTCCAGTGTTGAGAGTTCAGAGATAGATCCATGTCCAGAGGCTCAATTTTTCCGTAACCATGGACACCGCTAATCGATTAGGTTTAACTCTGCAGAGTGTTGTGTACTTTACCCACAAGATTCGTTCCCTCTTGGTAAGTTCTCGCACTGCCGGGTGTTTGAGAACAGGGCGAACGAAACATGGTCTTTCAAAGTGCTTCCCTGACTACTGTTAGTGCCCATCCAATCCTAACGTCGACTACATCTCGTAGCACTGCCCAGGCAGAGTCACAACAAAGATCAACCAAGCCAGATCCCATAATGACTTGTGGCTACACAGGTAAGCTTCCGGGCATGAAGTATTCATCAGTCTCTTTGAGTCTAGGTGAAGCTTTCCGCAAGATGTCATGGTGCTTCTCCATGCATCCCGGCCATCCACTGGTTACTCCAGGGATGCCCAATCAACCATCCTTCACCCAGTAGTGTGTATTGAAAACTTGTTTCTTGAGTCTCGAAGTCTTGAGGTCTTTGATGATGCATGACTTGAAGATGCCTTCATGAAGTTGTCGCCTTGACGTGGAGTCCTCCTTCTCACACCACTCACGAACACTCATACCAAACCCCCGTCTACTTTAGCATAGCATAAATAACTAATGTTCCCGGGGCTTTAGTAACAAGTGGTGGGTTCCTACCTCATGCATTCTACTCAATTACAAGAATTTCAATAACACTACGGGAGGGATTGTGTTGAATGTTGTCACTACATGCAATAAAACATAGGTATGAAAATAGATGATCAAAGTGAACTTGCCTGTATTGTTCATGAAGAATAATATCGCTCTCAGAAATAACTTGATAGATTATTCGTCACTCTTCGATGAAAATCTATACAATCAAACATTGCATTCATATAAGCAATCATACTAGCAATCAATACAACACAAGGTTAAACACCAAAGGGTTGTGATGAAGAAATACTTAAGACAAAATTCAAAACAACAAAACTTTCATCAACACAACTAAGGTTGGTTTTCTCTACAAGTAAATCCTATTTTCAAAAGTAAAACACAAAAAAAAGTAAAATATTGCAAAAGTATTTTAGTAAATATTTTACTAGCAAAAGCAATTACTTTTGAAGAACAACTTAAGAACTAATCAAAAGCTTTTACCAAAACTCATCTTATGACATCAACAATGTTAACCTTGAATTAACCACAAACAATTTCAACTTTAATACATATTGTTTATGATCTAACATAAAGTTAACAGAAAGTGAAACTTTATAAAACAATTTATGAAAATAATTTCAAATAGGAAATCCAACTAGCAATGAAATCAATTTGCAAGTTATTATGAAACTAGAATTGATTTCATGCTATAAAAATAATAAATGACATAAAAATAAACTTGTTTAAAAATACTACTGCTAACTAATAGAAAACAAAGTAAAATTTATCAACTAATATAAAAGAAAAAATAAATTAAAACAATTTAAAACAAGAGAAATAGAAATAAACCTAAAAAAACTAAAACAGAAACAGTTTTGCATAAAACCCTAATTTAAACTATTCTAAAAATTCTCAAATTATACCTACTGTTAACTAAAGTCACTAGTGATAAGTAGCAAAAATAATCAACTTAAAATATATTTTTAAACTCAAGATATTCAGAAAATAAGATTTAAATCAAATATGTTTGAATTCAAATTTAAATTATTTAAATATGGTCAAACTTTATTTATGCAGAAACTAGATGAAATTTGGGACATGATGCAAAAATAATCAAATTAAAATAATTCAAAACATATATAGAAAATAAAAACAGAACTATTCTGTTTTTAAAAAATAGAAAACAGAAAAGAGAATCTAAACTAACGGATAGGGGTGCTACGTGGCACTCTCTGATTGGCTGAAGGTGTGTGCGCATGGGTGCTAACGAGCGGATGGCCGATAACTAAAAAAATACATTTCGGTCTAAAACGGAAAAGGAAAACCGGGCGGTCCACTTAAAATAAACCGGATCTAAACCGAAGGGGTATGTAAATCTAATCTACACCGTTGAACGAGATCAGACGGATGAGGAGGGCTCCAGCGACTTACAGAGGAGGAGAGGAGCTCCGGTGATACTCCGGCGATGTCTGAGGTGGCGAGGTCGACGGCGATGGTGTCAGCACCAGGTGAAGCGGACGAGCACGGCGACTCCGTTGGTAGCGTCAGCGGGGCTCGGGGGTGACGGTGTCGACGACGGCGAGCTCGTGAGCGGCGAGGGTCTTCGGGTGGTCGTCGGGGAAAGGGCTCCGGTGGGTGCGGGGCACGGGCGAGTGGACTGGGAGGTGCACGCGAGCGAGGGGGAGCGGTTGGTGGTGGTGATGGTGGTTAAAGGCGTCGGGAGTGAGCGGGGTGGGGCAATGGCGAGGCGGCGGTGCTCGGGCTCCGGTGAGAAATGGCGGCGAGGAGAGGCGTCAGGCAGAGGGGCAAAGGGGTGGAATGGGTGCGGGAGGTGTCGGGGGTTTATATAGGGGCCTCGAGGTGCACAGGGAAGGAAAGGTGAGGGAGGTCACGGCGGCTCCGGCGAGATCTGCACGGGAGTGAATGGAGGGAGTAGAAGGAGGAAGGTGACCGCGGGGATTGCACTAGCGGTCAGTGGGGTCCACGTTCGGCGGGAGAGAGGGAGAGAGGGTGGTGTCGGTGGCCGGTTCAAAGGAGGTGGGCCACAGTGGGCTTTCCAAATATAAAAGATTTTCCTTATATAGAATAACAGAGAAGGAAACTACCTTTATGGCAATCAAAACACTTCCCAAAATAAATTATTATATACCGGAATGATCAGGGAAATAAATTCAATAAGATGAACATTTTTCCACGGCCAAAATAAATAATTTTAAAAAATTATTTTCAGAAAATGCCTAAATGACTTTATTTCTTTTTGCAAATAATTTTCAAATGACCCCCTAGGTTGTATAGTTCAAATACTTCACAAAAATAACCCTGGTGTGGAGTGTCATATTAATCCTCTCAAAACTTGTTAAGGGTATTTGAATTCTTTCAAAATTTAAAATGGGACCAAATATGAAATGAATTCCAAAAATAATAATTCACAGATTTCAAATCCACTTTTCAAATTCCTTGTTTATGAAGAAGTCATGTTATCTTCTCTCACTGATTTGAAACGGAATTGAATTTGAAATCAAACACAAAGGGGAAGTCATTTTATTCCCTCTTATTCAAAAGTTTTCAAAAAGTTCCAAATTTCACTCAATTCAGTCACTCAAGCAAACAAACACTCATTCTAATATTTATTATAACATTCCAAAATTTGGGATGTTACATTCTGTCACTCTAGCAACCCATCATCTACTTATTACTTCCCAATGCCTTCCTCTAGGACCAAATAATGGTGACGTGTCATGTAGTCGACGTTCACATAACACCACTAGAGGAGAGACAACATACAACGCATCAAAATATCGAACGAATACCAAATTCACATGACTACTAGTAGCAAGACTTATCCCATGTCCTCAGGAACAAACGTAACTACTCACAAAGCATGATTATGTTCATGATAAGAGAGGATTTGAATAGCATTAAGGATCCGAACATATGATCTTCCACCAAGTAAACCAACTAGCATCAACTACAACAGGTAATTAACACTACTAGCAACCTTACAAGTACCAATCGGAGTCGCGAGACGGAGATTGGATACAAGAGATGAACTAGGGTTTGGATATGAGATGGTGCTGATGAAGATGTTGATGGAGATGACTGCCCTCCGATGAGAGGAGTGTTGGTGATGACGATGGCGATGATTTCCCCCTTTGGGAGAGAAGTTTCCCCGACAAGACGGCCCTGCCGGAGATCTAGATTGGTTCTGCTCATGTTCCGCCTTGTGGCGGCGGCGTCTCCTCCCGAAAGTTGTATATTGAATTTTTTGGGAACGAAACCCTCCATATAGGAGAAGATGGGGGCCAGAGGGTCCACAGAGGGCCGGCGAGCCCCCCAAGCGTGGCCAGGGGGTAGGCCGTGCCTGGCAGGCTCGTGGCCTCCTGGTGGCTCCCCTCTGGTATTTCTTTCGCCCAATATTTTATATATATTGCGAAATAATTCCTCGCTGATTTTCACACCTTTTGGAGTTGTGCAGAATTGACTTCTCAAACTTGCTCCTTTTCCAGCCTAGAATTCCAGCTGCCGGCATTCTCCCTCTTCATGTAAACCTTGTAAAATAAGAGAAAAAAAGGCATAAGTATTGTACCATAATGTGTAATAACAGCTCATAGTGCGATAAATATCAATATAAAAGCATGATCCAAAATGGATTGAATAAGATCCTTCAAGTAAGTTGTCATCGGTGCGAAAGGCAATAAAAAATGCTCCTAAATATGTGTGATCTTTTATTGTAAGGGAAAAAAGCGTTGTACGAACTTGTCATAGTAAAGAAATAAAAGCGACAGACTGCATAATAAAGGTTGCTATCACAAAGGGCAATACAATGTGGCATTCCTCTGCACTAGGAGTTTGTGCATCCAAAAACGAAAAGCGCATGCAACCTCTGCTTTCCTCTGCGAAGGGCCTATCTATTACTTTTAGTTTCTAGTACTTACCTTTATGCAAGAGTCATGGTGATCTTCACCACTTCCTATACTCCGTCTCTGTTGGCAAGCATTATGTGTTGGGGAATGATCTAGACTCAATATCCACTCGGATGTGGGTGATCATGAGTTATTATTGTTGACATCACCCTTGAGGTGAATAGTTGGGAGGCAAAACTATAAGCCCCTACTGTGTCCATTTGAAGCTTTGATCTCGTGGGTACCGCGTGAGTGTTAGCAATTGTGAAAGGCTAAAATATGATTGAGTATGTGAATTTTCTTTACAAGCTCTTATATTGACCCTTTCCGATGTTATGATAAATCGTCAATTGCTTCACTGACTGAGATCATAGTTTATTAGTTGTCAATAGAGTTCTTGGTTCATACTTTATCTTGTGAATGAATTGGTACTCTAGTATAAACAATCTCATACAATGAGTACTTCTGTTCTAAAGTTGATCATGATGCCCTCATGTCCATATTTTATTTTTATCGACACCTCTATCTCTAAACATGGGGACATATTCATCGATCTCGGCTTTCACTTGAGGGCAAGCGAGGTCTACACTTGGGGAGTTGTTACGTCCACTTTGCATCATGCTTTTATATTGGTATTTATTGCATTATGGTCTGATATTTACACGTTTTGGTACAATACTTATGCCTTTTCTCTCTTATTTTACAAGGTTTACATGAAGAGGGAGAATGCCGGCAGCTGGAATTCTGGACTTGAAAAGAAGCAAATCTGAGATACCTATTCTGCACAACTCCAAAAGTCCTGAAAATTTATGGAGAATATTTTTTGAATTAATAAAAAATACTGAAGCAAGAATCAACCTGAGGGGGGCCACCTGTAGGCCACAAGCCTGTTAGGCGTTGTCACCCACCCTAGCCGTGCCTAGTAGGCTTGTGGGGCCCCTGTTGATCCTCTGAGACCCATCTTCTGCTATATGTTGCGTTTCGACCTAGAAAAAATTAGAAGAGAGCTTTCGGGACGAAGCGCCATCGTCTCGAGGCGGAACTTGGACAAAACCAAGCTAGAGCTCCGACAGGACTGTTCTGTCGGCGAAACTTTCATCCCGAAGGGTGAAATCGAAGCCATTGTCATCACCAACGATCCTCTCATCGAGAGGGGGTCAATCTCCATCAACATCTTCACCATCACCAACTCCTCTCCAAACCCTAGTTCATCTCTTATATCCGAGCTTTGTGTCATCACCTCAGATTGGTACCTGTGGGTTGCTAGTACTGTTGATTACTCCTTGTAGTTGATGCTAGTTGGTTTAGTAGGTAGAAGATCATATGTTCAGATCCTTTATGATAATTAATACTCCTCTGATCTTGAACATGAACATGTTTCGTGGGTAGTTAGGTTTGTTCCTGAGGACATGGGATAAGTCTTGTTATAAGTAATCATGTGAATTTGGTATTCGTTCGATATTTTGATGAGATGTATGTTGTCTCTCCTCTAGTGGTGTTATGTGAACATTGACTACATAACACTTCACCATTATTTGGGCCTAGGGGAAGGCATTGGAAAGTAATAAGTAGATGATGGGTTGCTAGAGTGACAGAAGCTTAAACCCTAGTTTATGCAGTGCTTCGTAAGGGTCTGATTTGGATCCATATGTTTCATGCTATGGTTAGGTTTACCTTCATTCTTATTTCGTAGTTGTGGATGCTTGCGATAGGGGTTAATTATAAGTGGGAGGTTTGTCAAAGTAAGGGAAGAACCCAAGCACTGGTCCACCCACCCACATATCAAATTATCAATGTAACGAACGCGAATCAAATGAGCATGATGAAAACTAGCTTGATAGAAATTCCCATGTGTCCTTGGGAGAACTTTGCTTTATATAAGAGTTTGTCCAGGCCTGTCCTTTGCTACAAAAATTATTGGGATACCTTTCTGCACCTTTACTACACTCGTTACTTGTTACTCATTACGAATTATCTTATCACAAAACTATCTGTTACCGATAATTTCAGTGCTTGCAGAGAATACCTTACTGGAAACCGCTTGTCATTTCCTTCTGCTCTGTAGCGACCCGACCTGAAAGGTCAAGTCTCCGGTGTTTCCGTACCATCCCAAGATCATGCTGGTACACACACGGTACATCAATGTATATATCAAAGGGAAATCACACAGCATTATATTAATCGAAATCTCATATCGAGTCCTTTATTACAATAAATATTACAATAAAGTGGCCAAAGGCCAACTCATGAGAATATCTAAATCTTGCGGAAGCGTCGAAGGTAGATGAGTCCATCTGACTCCAAGGGCATCTCACTGAGCATAGAACGTGTCCTCACTCCTGGTCGGAAAAGTACTCTGCAACATGATACGTTACAGCCATGTAGGTCAGCATATGGAATATGCCGGCAAAGTCACAAGAGAGGGGTGAAAATATAATCCTCTAGTCTATATGCATATATGGCAGGTGGTGGTGTAAGTTTTTGCGTAAAGCCAAGTTTTTTTTCCTACATCAAGAGAGGGGCTAAGCAAAATATTACTAAGTTGGTTGATTAATGAGATGGTTCCACCAACCAATTCTCATACCCAAAATTATTAAATACCCACATCATCATATTATTTGTGTTGAGAGTTCCGGAAATTTCAATTCCTTTGGCTCAAGTCGTCCATGACCGTGGACACGGCTAATCGATTAGGTTTAATTACTCTGCAGAGTTTTGCACACGTTCCCCACAAGATTTGGTCGCCTCCATTTGATTTCTCGCACTTCAGGGTGTTTGAGAAACGGATGACCAAAACATGGTCTTCCAAAGGGTTTCCCTGCGACTCTGACGGTGCCCATCCTTTCCTACCGTTCTTCTACATCTCGTAGCACCGCCTGTCCAGGGTCCCCACGATGTCCAACCAAGCCAGAGCCCATAATGACTTGTGGCTGTGCAGGTAAGCCTTGGGTTTTGAAGCATCCATCCATCTCTTTGTGCCTGGGTGGACCTTTCCGCGTGAATACTGGCCATCTCCAGCATCACCTAGGCTAACCACTGGTTTCTCCAGGGCGCCGTTCAACCATCATCCACCCAGAGGTATGTTGAAAACTTGGAGTCTTGAAATCTTGATCGTTATGCAGGTCTTGAAATTATTAACTCTCTCAACTCCCATGAATCACACAACCAACCCCGTCTACTAATAGCATAGCAAAAGTAAAACAACGTTTCCCGGGGCCAATGTTGTCAAAGAGGGTTGAGAGGGGTATCTACCACATGATACTACTACAATGTAACCAAGTTTCCAACTAACATATCTTGCATGCAACTGGGGAGATGGTAGAACTAATGCATATAAAAGATGGGTAATATGATCAAGGTGACTTGCCTTATTGATGATCTTCGTACGTGAGTGACTCTAAGTAACAAGCTTCGCACTCCGGATAATCTAACGAAACAAACAAGCACTCAATAAGCATACAACAGAATATGGTAACTCACAAACATCAACCAAGAACTATTAAACAATCAAGACAAAACAATGCACAAATGTCAAGTAAGAAAGCACACAAAGTTTTGTTTTTCCAAGGAGGTGATGAAAACACTACTACATAATAAACCTATTTTGAAATAACAAGACAATTGTTGATAGCAAGGCAACAATAGAATATTTTACTATTAAACAAAACAAAAATCAATTTAAGTTTGTTGGGAAAACTTTAGTAGAGTTTATAATAGTTTTGATAAACACTATATGAATCAACTATAGTTATACTAACAAAAAGAATGAAAAAACTAACTTATAATTTGTTAACAAAACATGTTCTTGACAGAAAATAATTTACAATTAAACATGTCTTAGAAAACAGAATTAAAATATACAGAACTATTACTAGTTAGTTGTTTTAATCAAATTATGCCTATTTGAAAAGAAGTTGGGATTCCTATGTTAAATGAAATTAAACTAGGCAAATCTATATTTTTATTAACAGTGAGTGAAAACACTAAGTGTTTACTAACAGAACCTAATAACAAGTTAAACCAAATTCTAAAACAAACTAATTAAGATTGAGTTTATAAAACTATATTATAATGCTAAGCGGATTCTGTTTTTGGTTAAAACATTAATCAAATTAAACCTCAAAATCCTCAAACTAAGCATGAAGGTAGTACTAGCTAATACCAAACAGTAGCAAAAAGATTCATATCAAAATCTATTTTCAAACTCTAGTTATTCAGATTTGAAGATTTTGAGCAAATTTGATTAAATTCAAATTTTATAGTTCAAATTTGAAATTTAAAAGTGCAGGGTGAAACTACATGAAAAATGTGAGCTATTGCAAAAAGAATCAACTCAAAACTCTAAACAGATTAAAAGATATAAGAAAAACAAAATTTGAAAACATTCTGTTAATTAAAACAAAAACAGAAAAAGACAATTGATTTGCGACGGTCAGGGGGCTACGTGGCGCGATCCTATTGGCTAGCGAGCGCGTGCGGTAGGTGATTTAGAGCGGGCGACCGGTCGGTAGAGGATACCGCTTCAGATTTAATCCGTTCTAATCACGGTCGTTGATTCGGGATCCGATGGTCGAGGGAGCTTACGGGGGAAGGTTGCCGGCGTCGGGCTTCTCCGGCGAGACAGGAAGCGGCGAAAGCGACGGCGAGGCGCTCCGGTGGTCGGGGAGGACGGGGAAGTGGTCCGGGCGACGGCGACGGGCCTCCGGAGTCGACTGGTGGCAACAATGGGGCGAACGGTGGTCGGACGTGGTGGCTACGGTCGATGGCGAGTCCGGTGAGGGTGGGAGCTCCGGCGAGCAATTGGGGCAGCGTCTCGGCGAGAGAGAGAGGGGCTCGGGGGGGGGGGAATGGATGCGGGGGAAGTGGGGCTCTTATATAGGTGCTCGGGGGTGCGAGGAAGGAGAGAGGGGAGAGATCCGGTGAGGGGGAAACGGTCGGCGAGTCGGGTCCGGCGCGCGCGGGGAAGGAGAAGACGACCGTTTCGGGGCAACAGTCGGTCGGGTGGGGTCCGGTTGCAGTGAGAGAGAGGGAAGTGAATGCGCTCGGTCGGCCGACCGGTAACGGTCTCGGATTTTAAAGCCGGTGGGCCGGCCCCTTTAAAAGCAAAAACCGTTACTAATTTTCTTTAATAATTTTCCAGAGACATTCAAATACATTTAAAGCATTCAAATCTTCTCTAAATATAGGAGTGCTATATATCAAAATTAACAGAATAATAAATTCTATTTAATGAACATTTCTATTCTGTCATTTGAACACTTTGAAAAAAAGTTATTTTCAGAAATTTCCTAATTGTTTTTAAACCCTTTTTGCAAATATTTTCAAAATAACCCCTGGTTATTTTTGTTCAAATATATCACCAATTAGTCCCTCGTGTGGAGTGTCATGTTCCTCCTCTCTTATTTGAACTTTTAACCAAAAATTCAAATAGGTGAAAGCAAATATAGGAAAAAGTAGAAAGAGCTTTCTGGAATTTTTGAAAAGGCATTTCAACAAACACATACATTCAAGAAATGATGATGATGAATGCATAGCTATATTCATAACATTCCAAAATGAAATTTTGGGATGTTACATGCTCCTCGCTGGGTTCGACACTTTTACTTATCGAAAAGGACTACGATAGATCCCATACACTTGTGGGTCATCAAGAACACACATATATATTTATTAAGACATAATACGTTTAGATCTGAAATCATGGCATCTGGGCCCTCGTGACAAGCATTAAGCATAGCAAAGTCATAGCAACATCATTCTCAGAACATAGTGGATACTAGGGATCAAACCCTAACACAACTAACTCGATTACATGATAAATCTCATCCAACCCATCATCGTCTAGCAAGCCTATGATGGGATTACTCACGAACAGTAGAGAGCATCATGGAATTGGTGATGAAGGATGGTTGGTGATGTCGATGGCGTCAATTTCCTCTCTCTGGATCCCAAAACGGACTCCAGATCTGGCCTCCCAAGGAAGAACCGGAGGTGGCGGTGGCTCCGTATCGTAAAACGTGATGAACTCTTCTCCTTGATTTTTCTCTCTATGAATATGAATATATAGGAGTGGATTGAGGTTGGTGGAGCCACAGGTGGCCCACAAGCCTGCCAGGCGCGGCCCTGAGGGGTGGCCGCGCCTGGAGGGCTTGCCACCTGTGGGTGGTCCCCCTCCGGTTGATTCTTTCGGCAGTATTTTTTATTAATTCCAAAAAATTCTCCATAAATTTCCAAATCAATCCGAGAAATTTTATTTATGGACAAAAATAACACCAAGGCAATTCTGCTGAAAACAGCTTTAGTCCGGGTTAGTTCCATTCAAATCATGCAAATTAGAGTCCAAAACAAGGATAAAAGGGTTTGGAAAAGTGGATACGATGGAGGCGTATCAACTCGCCCAAGCTTAACCCATTGCTTGTCCTCAAGCAATTCAGTTGATAAACTGAAAGTGATAAAGAAAAACTTTTACAAACTCTACTTGATCTTGTTGTTGTAAATATGTCTAACTGATGTTCAGATTTTCAGCAAAGATTATGGACTAACCACGTTCACAATAACACTTAGGTCTCACATTTACTCATATCAATGGCTTAACCAACTAGCAATTAATAATAATAATTCTTAGATGACAACACTTTTATCAAAGCAATCATGATACAATATGACAAAATGGTATCTCGCTAGCCCTTTCTGAGACCGCAAAACATAAATGCAGAGAACCTCTAAAGAACAATGACCGACTAGACATTGTAATTCACGATAAAAGAGATCCAGTCATACTCATACTCAATATCAATTAACAGCAAAGCATACAAATGACGGTGGTGCTCTCTAACTGGTGCCTTTTATAAGACGAGGATGACTCAACAATAAAGTAAATAGATAGGCCCTTCGCAAAGGGAAACATTCATTTGTAGAGGTGCCAGAGCTTGAGCTTTTAAAACATAGATGAATAATAATTTTGAGCGGTATGCTTTCATTGCCAACATAGCGACCAAGATTTTGAGTGGAATGGGCTGAAAATTTAGTATGGTTTTTTGTGGACCAAAAGAGACCCCCTCCTGGATACTCTCGAGAGTCCTCAGAGTTCCATTGGTTGGCGAGATCCTGTGGCTTGATACATCTCCAACATATCTATAATTTTTTATGATGGCATGCTATTATATTATCTGTTTTGGATATTTTATATGCATTAATATGCTATTTTATATTATTTTTGGGACTAACCTATTAATTTAGAGCCTAGTGCCAGTTTTTGTTTTTTCCTTGTTTTTGAGTTTTGCAGATATGGAATGTTAAACGGAGTCCAAACGGAATAAAACCTTCGGAAAGTATTTTTCTGGAAGGAAACAAATCAACCAGGCTTGGAGTGCATGGCAGGAAACCTGCTAGGGACTCACAAGCCTGCTAGGCGCGGACCCCCCTAGTCGCGCCTAGCAGGCTTGCCATCTCCCGGCAGGCCTCCTAACCCTAATATTTTGCCAATAAATTCCCAAATATTCCCCAACATCAGAACGAGCCATGCAAATACTTTTCCACCGCCAGAAGCCTCCGTTTCCGAGAGATCCAATCTTGGAGCCTTTTCCGGTAATCTGTCGTAGGGGGTTTCGATCACGGAGGGCATCTACATCAACTCCATTTCCCCTTCGATGATGCGTGAGTAGTCCACCACAGACCTACATGTCCATAACTAGTAGCTAGATGGCTTATTCTCTCTCTTTGATCTTCAATACCATGTTCTCCATGATCTTCATGGAGATCTATTCTATGTAATCCTCTTTTTGGTGTGTTTGTCAAGATCCGATGAATTGTGAGTTTATGTTCAGATTATCCATGAGTCTTACTTGAATCTCCTCTGAATTCTTATTTGCATGATTTCATATCCTTGTAAGTCTTTTCAAGTTATTGGTTTGGTTTTGCCAACTAGATTGGTAATTCTTGCAATGGGAGAAGTGCTTGGTTTTGGGTTCAGTCTTGCGGTGTCCTCACCCAGTGACATAGTAGGGTAGCGAGGCACGTATTGTATTGTTGCCATCAAGGGTAACAAGATGGGGTTTTCATCATATTGCTTGAGTTTATCCCTCTACATCATGTCATCTTTCTTAATGCATTACTTTGTTCTTCATGAACTTAATATTCTAGATGCAGGCAGGAGTCAGTCAATGTGTGGAGTAATAGTAGTAGATGCAGAATCGTTTTGGTCTACTTGATACGGACGTGACACCTATATGCATGATCATTGCCTTGGATAACTACATGATTATTCGCTTTTCTATCAATTGCTTGACAGTAATTTGTTTACCCACATGATATTTTCCATCGAGAGAGAAGCCTCTAGTGAAACTTATGGCCCCGAGGTCTACTTTCCATAATATACTTTCAGATCTATAAACCAAAAATACCAAAAATACTTTGCTGCACTTTATTTACCTTTTACTTTTCGTTCTCGTTTACATCTATCTCTATCGGATCTAATCCTTGCAAATAATCATGAAGGGATTGACAACCCCTTTATAGCGTTGGGTTCCAGAGTTTGATTGTTTGTGTAGGTGCATCCAGTGGTGACTTGCTTGTTCCTACTAATGGGTTGATACCTTGGTTCTCAACAACTAAGTGAAATACGTATCTACTTTGGTGCATCACCCTTTCCTCCTAAAGGTAAAACCAACGCAAGCTCAAGTGGTAGGAAGAAGGATTTATGGCGCCGTTTCTGGGGAGGACACATAGCAAGTCAAGACAAGAACTCTCCCGTCAACTTGCCAATTTCTGGCGATGTTCCCGGGGAGGATACACATCAAGCCTACCAAGTATCCATCACAAACTCATATCTTTCATTTACATCATTTGTGATTTACCTCTCTTTTTCCTCTCCCCCACTTCTAAAACGATTTTCAGAAAATACCAAAAAGATTTGCCTTTTTATTCGCCCTTCTTTCGTTTGCCCTTCGTTTGCTTGTGTGCTTGATTGCTTGCTTTGTCACGATGTGTGAGAATACCAAGTTGTGTGACTTTTCCAATACTAATAATAATGATTTTATTAGTACTCTGATTGCTCCCGCCACTAGTGCGGAATCTTATGAAATCAATGCTGCCTTGCTTAATCGTGTTATGAAAGAATAATTGTCTGGCCTTCATAGTGAAGATGCCGCATGCATCTAAATACTTTCATTGAGTTGTGTGGTATGCAAAATAAGAAAGATGTGGATAATAATATTGTGAAATTAAAGATATTTCCGTTCTCACTACGAGATCGTTCTAAAACTTGGTTTTCATCTTTGCCTAAAAATGGTATTAATACTTGGAATAAGTGTAAAGATGCTTTTATTTCCAAGTACTTTCCTCCCGCTAAGATCATCTCCCTTAGGAACGATATAATGAATTTTAAGCAACTTGATCATGAGCATGTTGCACAATCTTGGGAGAGGATAAAATTAATGATTAGGAATTGCCCTGCACATGGTTTGAGTTTATGGATGAATCTTTATCTAGGAATCGTTTAGATTCCACCACGGGTGGTACTTTTATGGAAATCGCGTTACTAGAAGCTACTAAACTCCTAGATAATATTATGAAAAACTACTCTCAGTGGCATACCGAAAGATCTCCTAATAGTAGAAAGGTGCATGCTATTGAATAAAAAAACACTTTGAGTGAAAAGATGGATGAATTGATGAAACTGTTTTCTAGTAAGAGTGCCCCTATTGATCCTAATGATATTACTTTGTCTTCTTTGATTGGAAATAATAATGAATCTATGGATGTGAATTTTGTGGGTATGAACAATTTTGGTAATAATGCGTATAAAGGTAATTTTGACCCTAGGCCGTTTCCTAGTAATTCCTCTAATAATTATGGTAATTCCTACAACAATTCCTATGGAAATTATAATAATATGCCCTCTGATCTTGAGAATATTGTTAAAGAATTTATTGCTTCACAAAAGAGTTTTAATGCTACTATTGAAAAAAGTGCTCAAGATTGATGATTTGGCTAGCAGCGTTGATAGAATTTCGCTTGAGATTAATTCTTTGAAAGTTATATATACTCCACCTAATAAAGATATTAATGAGTCTTTAAAAGCTATGAGAATTTGTGTGGATGAAAGTAAAGAAAGAACCGCTAGAATGCGTGCTAAGCATGAATGGCTTGAAAAAGTGTGTTCTCGTGATAATAATGTTGATGATCTTGAAGTGATTCATGTGACTCCTATTGAATCTTTGTTTTCCAATATAAATCTTGATAAATATGGGGCTGGAGATAAGTCAACTTTAGTTAAAGAGCGTCCCAATGATTCGGAGTTTATAGATCTTAATGCTAAGATTGATAAAAGTGGGATTAAATAGGTCAAACTTTAAATAGCAATGGACCCACTCTTTTGGATTTGAAGGACTTTAATTATGATAGTTTCTATTTGATTTAATGTATTTCCTTGTTACAATACATGATGAATTCTCCTCATGCTTATAGTCAAAATAAGGCTTTTACTAAACATATAGTTGATGCCATGATGAAATCTTTTGAAGAAAGACTTGAGTTAGAAGTTTCTATTCCTAGAAATATTCCTAATGAGTGGGAACCTACTGTCAAGATTAAAATCAAAGATTATGAGTGCCCTTCTTTGTGTGATTTGGGTGCTAGTGTTTCCACAATTCCGAAAACTTTATGTGATGTGCCACGTTACCATGATCTTGATGATTACTCTCTAAATTTGCATCTTGCGGATTCCACTATTAAGAAACCTATGGGAAGGATTAATGATTTTCTTATTGTTCAAACTAGGAATTATGTGCCTGTAGATTTCCTTTTTCTTGATATAGATTGCAATCCTACATGTCCTATTATTCTTGGTAGACCTTTCCTTAGAACGATTGGTGCAATTATTGACATGAAAGAAGGAAACATTAGATTCCAATTTCCATTAAGGAAAGGCATGGAAAATTTTCCTAGAAATAAAATAAGATTTCCTTATGAATCTATTATGAGAGCTACTTTTGGATTGCATACGAAAGATGACAGTACCTAGATCTATTGTGTTTGGCCTAGCTAGGGGCGTTAAACAATAGCGCTTGTTGGGAGGCAACCCAATTTTATTTTTTTGTTCTATTTTTGCTTATGTTTTTTAGTGTTTCCCGTATTATTACTTATGTAGTAAAAAAAATTGTGTTTTAATTAGTGTTTGATCCAAGTAAAACCTTTGGGGTAATCTATAGTAGTTGTTCATTTGATCTTGCTGAAAAACAGAAACTTTTGCGCTCAGTCCTGGAATTTTCTAAATTTTTTAGAGCGTCGAATGAGTCTGAAATTTTTACACAAGATTTATATAAAAATTACTCAGGCCTTACTAAATTTTAATAATTTTTTCAGTTACATAAGAATACTAAGTTTTCAGATTTCTACACACTATTCTGTTTTTGATAGATTCTGTTTTCTTTGAGTTGTTTGACTATTTTGATGAATATTTGGGTTGTATCATGGGGTATGAACCATGGAGAAGTCAAAATACAGTAGTTATAACACAAATATAAATAAAAATTGAGTTCACAACAGTACCTAAAGTGGTGATTTATTTTCTTATACTAACGGATCTCACGAGTTTTCTGTTAAGTTTAGTGTTGTGAAGTTTTCAAGATTTGGGTAAAGATTTGATGGACTATGGAATAAGGAGTTGAAAGAGACTAAGATTGGGGATTCCCAAGGCACCCAAAGTCATATTAAAGGATACAAAAGAGCCTAAGCTTTGGTATGCCCTGGAAGGAATCCCCTCTTTTGTCTTCAATCCATCGGTAAATTTACTTGAGGCTATATTTTTATTCACCACATGATATGTGTTTTGCTTGGAGCGTATTGTATGATATGAGTATTTGCTTGTTAGTTTGTCACAATCATCCTTGATGCACACATTTCTCGAGAAGGACACGCTGAATTGTGAATTTTTTAGAATGCTCTATGTGCTTCACTTATATCTTTTGAGTTAGGCAATTTTACTCTATGTGCTTCACTTATATCTTTTAGAGCACGGTTTGAACTCTCGTACCACACTTATATTATTTTGAGAGTCTCTAAACAGCATGGTAATTGGTCTAGGTTATGAATTTAGTCCTAATATGATAGGCATCAAAGAGGGATATAATAAAAACTTCCATATTAAGTGCATTGAGTATTTATGAGAAGTTTGATTCCTTGCATAAAGTTTTGAGATATAAAGATGGTAATGTTAAGAGTCATGTTAGAAAGTTATTGTGATTTGGTAAAAAATACTTGTGTAAAGTTTCATGATTCCTGTATCATGCACGTATGGTGAACCGTTGTGTAAGGAAGTCGTAGCATGACTTGTTTATAGATTGTCGACCTTTTTGTGAGGCTCGGGAGCGCGCGATGGTTAACTCCTACCAACCTCTCCCCTAGGAGCATGCGTTTAATACTTTTCTTCAATGAATAATGTACTTTTGCAATAATTATGTGAGTTCTTTATGACTAATATTGATTCCATGGATTATACGCAATCTCACCCTTCCACCTTTGGTAGCGTCTCTAGTACCGCGCAACTTTCGCCGGTACAACAAACACCTTCATCAAAGCAGCCACCATATACCTTGCTCAAAACAGACACCATATATCTTTCCTCAAAACGTCCACCATACCTACCTATTATGCATTTCCATAGCCATTCCGAGATATATTGCCATGCAACTTCCACCGTTTCCTTTTATGACATGCGCCATTACATCCATATTGCATATAGAGTCATATTTTGTCATAGGTATCGAGTTGTAATTTTATTTTGAGTTGTAAGTAAATACAAGTGTGATGATTATCCTTATTAGAGCATGTCCCATGTGAGTAAAGGATGATGGAAGCTATGATTCCCTCACAAGTGGGGATGAGATTCTGGACTTTATGAAAAAAATAAAAGAGGCCAGCAAAGCCCAAATAAAAAATATAATAAAAGATGCCTTAGATGCTCACCAATAAAAAATGAGAGAAAAGAGAGAAGGGACGTTGCTACTACCTTTTTCCACACTTGTTCTTCAAAGTAGCACCATGATATTCATGATAGAGAGTCTCCTATTTTGTCACTTTCATATAACTAGTGGAATTTTTTTCATGATGCACGTCCACTTAGTTTACCTTTCAGCTTTCATACACTTATAGCTCTAGTGCATCTATTGCATGGCAATCCCTACTCACTCACATTGAAATCCATTAATGGGCATCTCCATAGCCCATTGATGCGCCTAGTTGATGTGAGACTATATTCACCCTTTCCTTGACAACCTCCACCATATTCTATTCCACCTAGAGTGCTATATCCATGGCTCACGCTCATGTATTGCATGAGAGTTGGAAAAAATTGAGAAAATAAATGTCTGAAAACAATTGCTTGACTTTTCATCGGGGTTGTGCATGATATAAATACTTTTTGTGGGAAGATGGAGCATAGCCAGACCGTGCGATATTGTGGGGATAACTTTCTTTTGCCATTATATTTTGAAGAGATACAATTGCTCTGCTAGTATGCTTGAAACGTTATTGTTTTTATATCAATATTAAGCTTTTTTTGAGTCTTACGGATCTGAATATTCATGCCACAATAAAGAATATTACATGGATAAATATGTTTGGTAGCACTCCACATCAAAAAATTTGTTTCTATAATTTACCTACTCGACGACGAGCAGGAATTAAGCTTGGGGATGCTGATACATCTCCAATGTATCTATAATTTTTGATGATGTCATGCTACTATATTATCTATTTTGGATGTTTTATATGCATTAATATGCTATTTAATATTATTTTTGGGACAAACCTATCAATCTAGAAATTAGTGCCAGTTTTTGTTTTTTCCTTGTTTTTGAGTTTTGTAGATATGGAATATTAAACAGAGTCCAAACGGAATAAAACCTTCGAAAAGAATTTTTCTGGAAGGAAACAAATCAACCAGGCTTGGAGTGCACGGTAGGAAACCTGCCAGGGAATCACAAGCCTGCTAGGCGCGGGCCTCCCCATTGCCACGCCTAGCAGGCTTGCCGTATCCCGCCAGGTCTCCTAACCCTAATATTTGTCCTATAAATTCCCAAACATTCCCCCAACATCATAACGAGCCACACAAATACTTTTCCACCGCCGGAAGCCTCCATTACCGAGAGATCCAATCTTGGTGCCTTTTCCGATAATCTGTCGGAGAGGGTTTTGATCACAGAGGGCACCTACATCAACTCCATTGCCCCTCCGATGATGCGTGAGTAGTCCACCACAGACCTATGGGTCCATAGCTAGTAGCTAGATGGCTTGTTCACTCTCTTTGATCTTCAATACCATGTTCTCCATTATCTTCATGGAGATCTATCCGATGTAATCCACTTTTGTGGTGTGTTTGTCAAGATCTAATAAATTGTGAGTTTATGTTCAGATTATCCATGAATCTTATTTTAATCTCCCCTGAATTCTTATTTACATGATTTCATATCCTTGTAAGTCTCTTCAAGTTATTGGTTTGGTTTGGTAAACTAGATTGGTAATTCTTGCAATGGGAGAAGTGCTTGATTTTGGGTTCAATCTTGCGGTGTCCTCACCCAGTGACATAGTAGGGTTAGTGAGGCACATATTGTATTGTTGCCATCAAGGGTAACAAGATGGGGTTTTCATCATATTTCTTGAGTTTATCCCTCTACATCATGTCATCTTTCTTAATGCGTTACTCTGTTCTTTATGAACTTAATACTCTAGATGTAGGCAGGAGTCGATCGATGTGTGGAGTAATAGTAGTAGATGCAGAATCATTTCGGTCTACTTGATAAAGACATGATGCCTATATGCATGATCATTGACTTGCATAACTACATGATTATTATATTTTCTATCAATTGCTTGACAAATTTGTTTACCCACCATTATATTGTCCTTCGAGGGTGAAGCCTCTAGTGAAACCTATGGCCCCGAGGTCTACTTTCCATAATATACTTTCAGATCTATAAACCAAAAATACCAAAAATACTTTGCTGCACTTTATCTACCTTTTACTTTCCATTCTCGTTTACATCTATCTCTATCGGATCTAATCCTTGCAAATAATCGTGATGGGATTGTCAACCCTTTATAGCGTTGGGTGCAAGAGTTTGATTATTTGTGTAGGTGCATCCGTTGGTGACTTGCTTGTTCCTCCTACTGGATTGATACCTTGGTTCTCAATAACTGAGGGAAATACTTATCTACTTTGCTGCATCGCCCTTTCCTATTCAAGGGAAAACCATCCCAAGCTCAAGAGGTAGTATGGCTCCCACTGAAAAACTGGCTCAGGATACAGATCAAGGTGCTAGTTCAGGAGCTGGGGGTTGTGATAGACCCCAATATCTGTAAATGTCTTTGGGCATAATGGTGTACCTGCCTAAGTGAATATCGAACAAACAAGAAGCAGGCAGAGTAATAATCTCACAAGTACCTTGACTAAAACCTAAGTTGTAAAGCAGCCTCCTATAATCATTCTTCTTAATAACATGATGTGCTACCATACGGTCATAGCCTAAAAATTTCAAGGGTAGCAGCATCTCCTGTTCCTCGTCAAGTCTAATGGGTATGTTAAAGTATTTAGCTAGACGAGATGTATATATACCTCCGAATATGGGCCCCCTCGAACGGTTGAAGTTCAACTGTTGGGCCACCATAGCGCCCAGACTAAAGGTTCTATCAGCAACTAAAGCATGGCGCAGAATGGCGAGGTCAGCAGCACTAAGACATCCACTCTCCCAGCGACCAACTAAACATCTCCCCACAAATAATGAATAATAGCATAGAACAGGAAAATATAAAGTAACTACTCTTGCCTTTGACACCTCTCTCTCTTCCCCTACAGTGACTACGACAATATAATCTTCCATGTCTCTAGGACGTGGTTCCCTGATGCTGCCCTCATAGGGTATTTTCCAAACATTGCAAAAATCATAAAGGCTCATTTTCTTAGGCACATCATATAAGTTAAATTCTACCGTAGGAGGGACTTCCCTAAAATGAAAGTGAAAGTTTAGCAGAAAGGTATTCGTGAGAAAGAGGTACTGGTCACACTTATCATTGAGGAAGTCGGTGATGCCTGCATTCTCGGCCAAATAATAGAAATCTTCATAAATTTCAGCCACCCTCAAGAATGTGTCACTTGGCCATTCACATGGTTGAACTTCTGCGATGCGAGGAAGACTGTACTCGGATTTCATCTTCATTTCATTTTCATCTTCTTTAGAACTCCCGCTTGAAAAACCTCTTAACAATCTCCTTAGCATTTCTTTTTCTGAAAAATTCTGAAATTTTTAGTGACTTCAAATAAATGTGAACAAAACTTATAGCAACTACTCCCACAAGTGCCTAGAGCCTATATTATGCATCAAAGCTACTTGGGACCATACAAATTTTACATTAAAGATCAAGAACAAGGTCACCATAGCAGCAAAAATTTGCAATATATAAAGCACTAGAACAAAAACTAACTGGACCATTGGAGGATTCACATACCAAAGAAAAATCTCCTAAAACAGTTTTGTGAATGGAGCTTTGCACAAGGAGATCGAAAATGGCAGCAAAATGAGCTAGAACTCGGGTTTGAGCAATGGTCGGATTTTTTCTGGAGGAAGACAAAGTGGATGGGTGCTGGAATAAGTGAATGGGACCTATGTGGGACCCACAAGATGTAGGAGAATGTTGCATGGGAAACAAAAAAATTCATACACACACCCAAGATGTATCCATGGTGATGAGCATCTCCTAGAGGAAGAGTGGATCTACATACCCTTGTTGATCGCTAAGCGGGAAGCGTTAAGAAACGCGATTGATGTGGTCGAACATTTTCGCAATCCAAATCACCGAGTGTCCCGCGATCGATCCATCTCGCGATCCAATCACAATCCAACCCGCGATCCCATCAGGATCCGTCCCGTGATCCAATCACGATCCGTCCCACGATCCAGTCGCGGTCCTTCTGATCTAGCACCGAACGGACGACACCTCCCCATTCAGCACATGTATAGCTCGATGACGATCTCTGCCTTCTTGATCTAGGAAGAGGGACCAGAGAGTAAGATGAGTTCTTTGGCAGTGCGACGGTGTTGTAGCAATGGTGGTGGAACTATTCCAGAAGGGCTTCGCCTAAAAACCGTTGAAATCGATCTAGAGGAGAAACTACGATCTGGAGGAGAGGGTAGCACGTGGCAGATTTCTATGTCTCAAAACCCTCAAAACCTCTAGTATATATAGGAGGAGGGATGGAGGAGGGTTGGCGCCCAAGGGTCCAGCCCTTGGCCTTGGTGTAAGGAGGACAGGAGGAGTCCTGCTCCAATCGTAGCAGGATTAGGACTCCTCCTTCCCACTTGGAAATTTGTTCCACCTTGGGTTTTTTCCTTCTCAAACCTCATGGGATTTAGTGGAGGCTTCGGACAGCCCACTAGGGGCTGGTTTTTCCTCCCACATCCCATGAGGCCCCTCAGGGCGTGACCCCCCTCCCGATGGTCCCCCGGTACCCTCCTGGCACTCCCGGTACACTACCGACGAGCCCGAAACTTTTTCCGGTGACCAAAACAGGACTTCCTATATATCAATATTTACCTCCAGACCATTTTGAAGCTCCTCATGATGTCCAGGATGTCATCCAGAACTCCGAAGAACCTTCGGTCACCACCATACATAACTCTACTATACCGAAACGTCACCGAACCTTAAGTGTGAAGACCTATGGGTTCAAATACTATGTAGACATGACCGACACACCTCTACAGTCAATTACCAACAGAGGGACCTAGATGCCCATATTGGTTCCTACATATTCTCCGAATATCTTTATCGGTCACACCTCTATATCAAGGATTCGGTTAATAACGTATGATATTACCTTTGTTCTTCGGTATGTTACTTGCCCGAGATTCGATTGTCAATATGTTTATACCTAGTTCAATCTCGTTACCGTCAAGTCCCTTTACTCATTACGTAATACGAGATCCCATGGCTAACACTTTAGTCACTTTTATTGCAAGGCTTGTTGTGATGTTGTATTACCGAGTGGCCCTGAGATACATCTCCACCACACGGAGTAACAAATCCCAGTCCTGATCCATGCCAACCCAACAGACACCCTCGGAGATACCTGTAGATCACCTTTATAGTCACCTAGTTACATTGTGACATTTGATACACACAAGGTACTCCTCCGGTGTCAGTGAGTTGCATGATCTCATGGTTATAGGAACAGATACTTGACATGCAGGAAACTATAGCAATAAGCTGACATGATCATATGCGATGTTTATAGTTTGGACCTTGTCCGTCACATCATCCTCCTAATTATGTGATCCCGTTATCAAATGACATCTCATACCCATGGCCAGGAAACCTTGACCATGTTTGATCAACGGGCTAGTGTATTAGAGGCATACTAGGGACATGGTGTTGTCTATGTATCCACACATGTATCTGAGTTTCCGATTAATACAATTCTAGCATGGATAATAAACGATTATCATGAACAAGGAAATATGATAATAACTAGTTTATTATTGCCTCTAGGGAATATTTTCAAAAGTCTCCCACTTGCACTAGAGTCAATAATCTATCTCACATTGCTATGTGATTTGTAATGAATCTTACACCCAATGAGTTCGGGGTTTTATCATGTTTTGCATGTGAAAGAGGTTTTAGTCAATGGGTCTGTGACATTCAGATCCGTATGTACTTTGTAAATCTCTTTGTCATACCAAAGACACTGCTACCATGCTCCACTTGGAGCTATTCCAAATGGCTACTCCAGTATACATATCCGGATTGCTACTAAGAGTCATCCGGGTTGGTGTTAAAGCTTGCATTGACGTAACCCTTTACGACTAACTCTTTATCACCTCCATAATCGATAAATATTTCCTTAGTCATCTAGTTACTAAGGACAGTTTTGACCATTGTCTAGTGATCCACTCCTGGATCACTCTTGTACCCCTTGACAGACTCCTGGCAAGGCACACATAGGTGCGGTACACAACATGGTATATTATATAGAGCCTATGGATAAATCATAGGGATGACCTTCGTCCTTTCTCTTTCTTCTGTCATGGTCAAGCTTTGAGTCTCACTCAACTCCACACATTACAAACCAGGCAAGAACTCCTTCTTTGACTGGTCCATTTTGAACTCTTTCAAAATGTTGTCTAGGTATGTACTGATTGAAAGTCTCATCAAGCATCTTTATCTATCTCTATTGATCTTGAAGCCCAACAATTATGGAGCTTTATCCAGGTCTTCCTTTGAAAAAATCTTTTCAAATAACCGTTTATGATTTCCAGAAATTCTGCATCATTTCCGATCAATAATATGTCAACCACATATACTTATTAGAAAGTCTATAGTGCTCCCACTCACTTTCTTGTAAATACAAGTTTCTCGTAAACTTTGTATAAACCCAAAAAATATGATCTCCTCACAAAAGAAAATATTCGAACTCCGAGATGCTTGCTCCATCCCATAGAAGGATTGTTGGAGCTTGCATGCCTTTTAGCATCCTTAGGACTGACAAAACCTTCTGGTTGTATCACATACAACCTTTCCTCAAGAAAACCGTTAAGGAAACGATGTTTTGACATCCATCTGCCAGATTTCACAATTGAAAAATGCAGCGACTTCTAAAATAATTCCAAAAGACTTTTAGCATCGCTACGGGTGAGAAAGTCTCATCGTAGTCAACTCCTTGAACTTGGCGAAAACTACTTTGCGACAAGTCGATCTTTATAAATGGTGGAATTCACCATCAGTGCATGTCTTCATCTTAAAGGTCCATTTATACTCAACGACCTGCCATTCAATGGGCAAGTCTACCAAAGTCCACACTTGGTTTTCATACATGGATCCTTTCTTGGATTTCATGGCCTCTAACCATTTGTTGGAATCTGGGCCCATCATCGCTTCTCCATAGTTTGTAGGTTCATCGTTGTCCAACAACATGACCTCTAAGACAGGGTTACTGTACCACTCAGGAGCAATACACGTGCTTGTCGACCTAAGAGGTTTGATAGTAACTTGATCTGAAGCTTCATGATCATCATCATTAACTTCCTCTTCAACTAACGTAGGATCAACAGAAACAATTTTCTACGCTGCGCTACTCTCTCGTTGAAACAAAGGTTCAACAACCTCATCAAGTTATATCTTCCTCCCACTCAATTCTTTCAAGAGAAACTTTTTCTGGAGAAAGGACTCATTTTAGCAACAAACACTTTGTTATTGGATCTAAGATAGAAGGTTTACCCAACTGTAACGTTAGGGTATTCTATGAAGATGCATTTGTTCGCTTTGGGTTCGAGCTCATTAGGTGAAACCCCTTTTTCACATAAGCGTCGCAGCCCCAAACATTAAGAAATGATAGCTTAGGTTTCCGCCAAACAAAAATTCATACGGTGTCATCTCAATAGATTTAGATGGTGCCCTATTTAAAGTAAATGTCGTTGTCTCTAATGCATAACCCCAAAACGATAGTGGCAAAACAATAAGAGAGATCATAGTACGCACCATATCCAATAGAGCACGACTATGACATGCGGACACACCATCACAATATGGTGTTCCAGGTGGCGTGAATTGTGAAACAACTTTCACATTGTCTTAAGTTGTATACCAAACTCGTAACTCAGATATTCACCTCCATGATCATATCGTAGACATTTTTATCTTCTTGTCATGATGATCTTAAACTTCACTCTGAATTTCTTTGAACTTTTCAAACGTTTCAAACTTGTGTTTTATTAAGTAAATATACTCGTATATACTCAAATCATCAGTGAAGGTAAGAAAATAAGGATACCCACTGCATGCTACAACACTCATTGGACCGCATATATCAACATGTGTATTATTTCCAATAATTTACTAGCCCTCTCCATCATACCAAAAATGGGGTCTTTAGTCATCTTGCCCAAGAGGCATGGTCCGCATGTCTCAACCGATTCGAAATCGAATGAGCCCAAAGATCCATTAGCATGGACTTTCTTCATGCGATTTACACCAATATGACATTTAGCAACAGTTCCACAAGTATGTGGTACTATCGTTACTAACTTTGTATCTTTTGGCATCAATGTTATGAACATGTGTATTACTACGATCAAGATTCAATGAACCATTCTCATTGGGTGTATGACCATTGAAGGTATTATTCATGTAAACAAAATAATCATTATTCTCTAATTTAAATGAATAACCGTATTGCAATAAACACGATCTAATCACGTTCATGCTCAACGCAAACACCAAATAACATTTATTTAGGTTCATCACTAATCCCGAGGGTAGAGAGAGCGTGCGATGGTGATCACATCAACCTTGGAAAACACTTCCAACACACATCGGCACCTCACCTTAGCTAGCCTCCGTTTCTTCTGTAGCTTTTATTTTATGTTACTAACCTTTAGCAACTAAATCGGTATCCAATACCCAGGTGCTACTAGGAGTACTAGCAAGGTACACATCAATAACATGTATATCAAATATACTTATGTCCATGTTGCCAGCCTTCTTAACTACCAAGTTTCTAGGGTTGTTCCGCTTTAGTGGCCGTTCTCCTCATAATATAAGAACTTAGTCTTGGGTTTGGGTTCAACCTTGGTTTCGTCACTGGAGCAGCAACTGACTTGCCATCCGTGAAGTTTCCCTCGTAGCCCTTGCCCTTCTAGAAACTAGTGGTTTCACTAACCATCAACACTTGATGTTCCTTCTTGATTTCTACCTTCGTGGTGTCAAACATCGCGAATATCTGAAGGATCAATATTTCCAACCCTGGCATTTTATAGTTCATCACGAAGTTCTAGTAGCTTAGTGACAGTGACTTGGAGAACTATAACAATCACTATCTTATCTGGAAGATCAACTTCCACTCGATTCAAGTGATTGTAGTACCCAGACAATCTGACCACATGCTTACCGATTGAGCTATTCTCCTTCATCTTGCAGGCAAAGAATCTTGTTGGAGGTCTCATACCTCTCAACATGGGCACAAGCCTAAGATCCCAATTTCAGCTCTTAGAACATCTCGTATGTTCCGTGACATTCAAAACGTTTTGGAGCCTCAATTCTAAGACATAATGCAAGACGCACTAAACTATCAAGTAGTCATCAGAACGTGACTGTCATATATTCACAACATCCGCAGTCGTTGTTTGAGCGGGTGGCGCACCGAGCGGTGCATTAAGGACATAAGCCTTCTGTGCAGCAATGAGGACAATCCTCAGATCACGGACCCAGTCTGCATTTTCGCTACCATCATCTTTCAACTCTATTTCTCGAGGAACATATAAAAAATTCAAGGGAGCTACAGCGCGACCTAGTAATCTACAACATAATTTGCAAATACATTTGACTATGTTCATGATAATGAGTTTAGTTAATCATATTAACTAAAAACTCCCACTCAAATTGACATCCCTCTGGTCATCTAAGTGTCACATGATCCAAATCCACCAACTCAAGTCCGATCATCACGTGAGTTGAGGTGATTTCAATGGTGAACATCTTCATGTTGATCATATCTACTATATGACTCATGTTCGACCTTTCGGTATATTGTGTTCCGAGGCCATGTCTGTACATGCTAGTCTCGTCAAGTTTCACCCGAGTGATCTGCACGTGCAACACTAGCTTGCACCCGTTGTATGTGAACGTAGAGTCTATCACACCCGATCATCACGTGGTGTCTCGACACGACGAACTTTTGCAATGATGCACACTCGGGGAGAACACAATTTACCTTGTAATTTAAGTGAGAGATCACCTTATAATGCTATTGTCGTCCTAAGAAAAACAAGGTGCATAAAAGGATTAACATCACATGCAAATCATAAGTGACATGATATGCCCATGAACTTGTGCTTTTGATCTCCATTTTGAAAGGGTCGGCCAGATCTCCATAGTCACCAGCAAAATAGCATGATCTCCAGCATTATGATCTCCATCATTGTGTCGCCATTGAGGTTGTCATGCCCACTATGCTTCTACTACTATTGCTACCGCTTAGCGATAAAGTAAAGCATTACGTAGCGCTTAATGATTGACACGTAGGTCATACAATAATTGAAGACAACCCTATGGCTCCTGTCGGTTGTCGTACTCATCGACATGCAAGTTGTGATATTCTATACAATACATGATCATCTCATACATCACATATATCTCATCATGTAATTGGTCATATCACATCACAACATACCCTGCAAAAACAAGTTAGACGTCCTCTAATTGTTGTTGCATGTTTTACGTGGCTGCTATGGGTATCTAGCAAGAACAATTCTCACCTACGCATAAACAACTCGGTGATACTCAAATTTCTATTCAACCTTCTCAAGGACCGCCTTTGTAGAATCCGATCCAACTAAAGTAGGAGAGATGGACACCCACCAGCCATCTTTGTGCAACAGAGTTACACGTCAGTCGATGGAACCGGTCTCTCGTGAGTGTACGAGTAAGGTTAGTCCGGGCCGCTTCATCCCACAATACCGCTGAATCAAAAAACGACCAAGGGAGGAAGCAATCTATGCATCAACACCCACTCCTTTGTGTTCTACTCGTGATCTCATCTACACATCGACCTAGCTCATGATGCCACTGTTGGGGAACATTGCATGGGAAAAAATATTTCCTACTTACACGTAAGATCTATCCATGGTGATGAGCCTCTACGAGAGGGAGAGTGGATCTACATACCCTTGTATATCGCTAAGTGGGAAGCGTTAAGAAATGCGGTTGATGTAGTCGAACGTCTTCGTGATCCAAATTGCCGTGCATCCCGCAATCCCATCATGATCCATCTCGCGATCCAATCACGATCCGTCCCGCGATCCCATCACGATCTGTCCCGTGATCCTATCACGATACGTCCTGCGATCCAGTCGCGGTCCTTCCGATCTAGCGACAAACGGACGGCGCCTTCGCGTTCAGCACACGTACAGCTCGATGACAATCTCCACCTTCTTATATAGCAATAGGGAGTGGAGAGTTAAATGAGTTCTCCTGTAGTGCGGCAGCGTTGCAATGATGGTGGTGGTACTATTCCAGCAGGGCTTTGCCTAAGCACCATTGAACCGACCTAGAGGAAAAACTATGATCTAGAGGAGAGGGTAGCACGTGGCTGATTTCTGTGTCTCAAAACCCTCAAAACCTCTAGTACATATAGGAGGAGGGAGGGAGGAGGCTTGGTTCCCAAGGGGCCAGCCCTTGGCCTTGGTGCAAGGAGGAGACGAGGAGGAGTCCTCCAATCCTAGTAGGATTAGGACTCCTCCTTCCCACTTGGAAACTCTTTCCACCTTGAATTTTTTTCCTTCTCAAACCTCATGGGCTTTAGTGGAGGCTTCGGCCAGCCCACTAGGAGCTGGTTTGTCTCCTCCCACAGCCCATGATCCCCCTCGGGGCATGACACCCCTCCCGATGGTCCCCCGATAGCCTCCCAGTACTCCCGGTATACTACCGATGAGCCCGAAACTTTTACGATGACCAAAACAGGACTTCCTATATGTCAATCTTTACCTCCGGACCATTCTGGAGCTCCTCGTGATCCGGAACTCCAAAAAACCTTCAGTCACCACCATACATAACTCTACTATACCTAAATGTCACTGAACCTTAAGTGTGTAGAACCTGTGGGTTCGAGAACTATGTAGACATGACCAAGACACCTCTACGATCAATAACCAAAAGCAGGAACTAGATGCCCATAATGGTTCCTACATATTCTATGAAGATCTTTATCGGTCGAACCTCTATGCCAAGGATTCAGTTAATCTCGTATGCTATTCCCTTTGTTCTTCGGTATGTTACTTGCCTAAGATTCGATCGTCGGTATCTCTATACCTAGTTCAATCTCATTACCGGCAAGTCTCTTTAGACATTCCGTAATACAAGATCTCATGGCTAACACTTTAGTCACTTTGCTTGCAAGGCTTGTTGTGATGTTGTATTAACGAGTGGGCCTTGAGATACCTCTCCGTCACATGGAGTAACAGATCCCAGTCTTGATCCATGCCAACCCAACAGACACCCTCGGAGATACCTGTAGAGCACCTTTATAGTCACCCAATTACATTGCGACGTCAGTGAGTTGCATGATCTCACATAGGAACAAATACTTGACATGCAGGAAACGATGGCAATAAACTGACACGGTCATATGCTATGTTTATAGTTTGGGTCATGTCCATTACATCATTCTCCTAATGATGTGATCCCATTATTAAATGGCATCTCATGCCCATGGCTAGGCAACCTTGACCATGTTTGATCAACGGGCTAGTGTATTAGAGGCATACTAGGGACATGGTGTTGTCTATGTATCCACACATGTATCTGAGTTTCCGATCAATACAATTCTAGCATGGATAATAAACGATTATCATGAACAAGGAAATATGATAATACCTAATTTATTATTGCCTCTAGGGCGTATTTCCAACAGAAGCCTGCTAGGCGCGGCTAGGGAGAGTGGTTGCGCCCTGTGGGCTTGTGACCACTCGTGCAGCCCCCTGTTGTGTGCTTAGTGCCAGATATTTTTAAATATTCGAGAAAAAATCATACTACATTTTCAGGGCATTTGAAGAAATTTATTTTCAGGTCATTTTTCTATTGCATGGAAAACTCACAAAACAGAAAAATAATAGCATTTTTACTTTATTTACTCTAACTAACAGAAAGTAAAAGTTGGGTATAGAATGTTGTGTTTCCTAATTCACCCCTCTCATGCTTATCAAAAGGAATCCATTAATAAGGTTGATCATGTCTTATTAACAAACTTCTTTTGAGTTACATGAAAAGGAGAATCTTCGAATAACACTAGATTACCTCAATGGGGTTATGCATATCCCCAACAATAAGTACATCATATTTCTTCTTGACAGTAGGAAGAAGGAATTCAAAGTCTCCAATAATAATCGTTAATTTTTTCCAATGGAGTTGATACTATGAACTTGAGGTCGTTTCTTTGGAAAGTGTACCGTATGTTCCTTAGCATTAATATGAAAAGTGACATTGCCCTTGTTGCAATCAAGAACAGCCCCTGCAGCATTCAAAAAGGGTCTCTACTACCTGTGTCGGGTTATCAAGACCATGCATTTCTTCAATAGGTCATAGATTCTTGACATATTTAGCTTTAATACCTTTTTATTTCATACACTATAGGAATCAGGGAATTTGATGTTTGCCATAGTAAATGGCAAAGGGAAGGACCCCGAACAGCAAAGGACTTTGTTGTCCGTCAGCAGAAGGCCACGACAAAGAAAAACCCGGTAAAGCGGCCCTTTGCTGTCGGCTTTAGGACCACGGATGGCAAAGAATCTTTTCCGTGGGGGAGCGGACGACAAAGAGTTTGGACAGCAGACCCAGGGACTACAGCCGTCAAGTGTTAACTCAGTTCTTTGCCGTCTGCTCCCTTTGCCGTCGGCCTTATGCCCCCCTTTAACGTCATTGGGTGGATGGCAAAGGTTAAGGCCCTTTGCCCCTGGGGTCCCCCTTTGCCGTTAGCCTTGGGCCCCACCTTTGCCGTCAGCCTTGGCCCCCCCTTTACCGTCGGCCATGGCCCCCCTTTGTCGTTAGCCTTTTGCCCCCCTTTGCCATCGGTGGGCCGATGGCAAAGAGTAAGGCCATTTGCCCCCTGTGATCCCCTTCGCTGTCTGCCCAGGGCCCCTCTTTGCCGTCAGCCCACCGACGGCAAAGAGTAAGGCCATTTTATTTTTCTTTTTATTTTTTATTAAAACTATTTTCACAGCAATATGACATATGTATATATATATATATATTTCACAAAAATAAATAAGTTGCCATATTGATAACCATATTCAAATAATTTTCATCCATACATATTATGAAAGTTTCATCCATACCCAACCATATTACAATAGTTTCATCCATACATACATAGTTTCATATACATATGTAGCAAGTGTCACATTGTTCATCGATACAAAATAAAAAATACAAGTAACCCAAGCACTCCATCAATGCAAACTTCCGTGATGTGAATGTAATCAACAAAATGGGAAGCTCCAAAATTAGAAGACTAGATGAAGAAGAGGAGGTAAAAATAGGTCAGTTAGGAGCTAACTATGGTTATTATGCCATTTTGAAGCTAAGTAAGCTAATTATAGGTCATTTAATAGCTAACTTTGGTAAAATAGGTAATTTTGGAGCTAGCTAAGCTTATTATGACATTTTGGAGCTAACTAAGCGAAGTATAGGTCATTTTTGATAAAATAGACCATTTTGGAGCTAATTTAGCTTACTACATCATTTAGGAGGAAACTAAGCTAAATATATGTCATTTTAGAGCTAACTTAGGTAAAAAATAGGTCACTTAGGAGCTAACTATGCTTATTATGCCATTTTGGAGCTAAGTAAGCTAAGTATAGGTCATTTAATAGCTAAGCTAGGTGAAATAGGCCATTTTGGAGCTAGGTAAGCTTATTATGTCATTTTGGAGCTAACTAAGCGAAGTATAGGTCATTTTTGATAAAATATGCCATTTTGGAGCTAATTTACCTTACTACGTCATTTAGGAGCAAACTAAGCTTACTATATGTCATTTTAGAGCTAAATTAAGTAAAAATAGGTCACTTACGAGCTAACTATGCTTATTATGCCATTTTGGAGCCAAGTAAGCTAAGTATAGGTCATTTAATAGCTAAGCTAGGTAAAATAGGCCATTTTGGAGGTAGGTAAGCTTATTATGTCATTTAGGAGAGAACTAAGCTATGTATAGGACATATTTGGTAAAATAGGCCATTTAGGAGCTAATTTAGCTTACTATGCCATTTAGGAGGAAGCTAAGCTAAATATATGTCATTTTAGAGCTAACTTAGGTGAAAATAGGTCATGTAGGAGCTATCTATGCTTATTATGCCATTTTGAAGCTAACTAAGCTAATTATAGATCATTTAATAGCTAAGCTAGGTAACATAGGTCATTTTGGAGATAACTAAGTTTATTATGCGAGTTTGGAGCTATCTAAGCTTATTATGTCATTTAGGAGGAAACTAAGCTAAGTATAGGTCATTCTAGAGCTAACTTGGGTAAAATATGTCATTTTGGAGCTAAGGTAGGGTAAGTAACCATCATTATGTGGTTGTTAAGAAAAAACTAGAAAAGCATACCATTCTCGTCAGCATAGAGGTGAAGCACGGTGGTTCTGGCTTGTTTCACCTGGAGAAGGCTCCCCTGTAGAAGGGTCATGTGATGCGTTTCAGGAGATATTCTGCACCAAACAACATTTGAAATGTGTCGTTAGCATGGTGACAATCATAAGATCACTGCGTTGAAATGAAACTCACCATCCCCGCCATGTTAATGACTGGGATTGCTGGAGGGACATGGCCAGTCTTCTCGCACATAGACTGTACATTTGGTTTCGATAAGTCAAACTTTTTATTTATTAATGAAACGAACATTAAAATGCAAGATTTGACAAATATGAAGAAGACACTTACCACGAAGATCTTGTACATGTCCTTGTTATACGCATCGTTCCGTGCCCTCTCCGCCTCCATCAACACAGCCGTCCTCTCCTCCAACTCCTTCATCTCCTTACCCTTCGCCACCAAAAGCATCTACGTTGCCTCTCTCTCTTTCAGAATAGCAGCCTGCAAGACAAATCATTGCTAGCATTGTAATCATATTGGTTCACACACACAACGTAATGCGGAAAGATAGTTGAGTCCATTAAACTCACCTCGATTGCGAGCTCGACTGGCCGTGGATGAGGTGTTATCTCAGGACAGGAGCTTGTTTGGCATGACTTTATCTGCCGGAGAGTGCTAGGATAACGTATAAGGTCGTCTCCAATGGCGATCGAGCCCTGGGGCCTCCCGATGCCAGCTATCATCACCAGCTCTATATCAATAGGCCCCTGGCTCGGGTTAAAGTCCTCCCCTTTCCTCGCCTTCCCGTGATCTCTATACTTCACGAGCTTGTGGTGGGAGGAGATGTTGGTGAAGTTTTCGGGATGATCGAGGTCAGACTCACAGAATTCCTTGACCTTCTTGTATGAGGCAGTATGGGCCATCGCATGGAGGTCATACATCATAGGCACCTTCGTCTTATTGTGACGCGCCTAAAAGAGAGAGAGAGGAAAAAAGTATTAGTAAAGGGCTAAATCTAGCATTAAGAATGAATTTCATGAGTCATGAAGCAAACCACATACCCAGTCCTCACCAAACTAATTTAAGTTGATGCTCCCTTGATGGTGTGGCACACCAACCATTTTGCCATGCCTATCCTAGGCAGTGTTGTGGCTGGCCTCACACTTTTCGGAGCACCACTGATCCACCAAGACCTTGCAATAATCCATCTTATCCACATACCATCTCGGGGGCACCTAAGTTAATAAAGAGAAATTTTGAGCGCTATGCGTAAGAATCAAATCAAGGAAACTAACTACTAGGCCTTAATAATAAGTAATTACCTTCATGTAATGCTGCTTCTCCATCCTAGAATCGCGACACTTCCCCTTTCCCTTCCTAATACGCCGCGAGGCGTAGTAGTCTCGAACGGCCTGCACCCGAGCCTTGTGCCGCCAGTTTCGAAGTAGGCAGCAGCATTCGGTTTCAATAACCTTTGCTGCGGCCTCCTCGTATCCCTCCTCACACCTGTAGAAGGTCTGCAAACAAGACAACACTAATTAGCACAATAACTAGCTATTGTTGATTTTTAATTGTGTAAAGGAGAAATTACCCAGAACGATCTGATCACCATGTTGGCCCTCATGTGGCACAAAACACCATCGATCTCCACCTCCATCACTTCATAAACGACATCCCAACCTTTCAGATTTGGATCAGTTTGGTAGGCCCACGGTAGATAGAAAACTTTTGTCGCCTATTGAGCTATAATATAGATATCGGGAACATCTAAATGGGTGCTTTGGTTGATTTTGACTAGCCCTATATGTTCATGAGTCCTTCTAGTCTCCTTCGGCCGAAACCAATAACATTTGAAGACAATGACGGTCGGTGGGTTTTCACCATAGAATATAAGTTCATAAATTGCTTCAACACTTCCATAATACTCTGTACCTCCTTCGCCGATAACAGAAATAGAACAATTTGTAGTCTTTACGTCGGGCATAGATAGCTCTTTGCCAAAGGTAAGAAAGCGATACCCGTTGATGTCATATTTGTGAAATGAACGGACCTTATAGTCAAAACCATTAGCGACTTGTCTCAACTCAGCATCCATAGACTCTCCATCAGCCTATGAGTTTAATACGGAAGTATGGATGCATTAGCCACAAACTAGACCAAGATATCAAATGGTCTAGTATTGGTAATTAATTACCCTTTGTTTGAACCAAGAAATGAAACCGGGATAGTTGCCTCCATGCTTTGCCAGAAGCTCATACTCTTCTACGGAATCCTTTTCGATGACTGCTCCATCCGAGAATTCGGCGACGTATCGACTATATCAAATATCCAGGAATAAGAGCAGTTCAAAGGAATTAGAAGTTGCAGAACAATAATTTACCGAGAACTTACTCGATGTATGGCCGCAATTCTGTTAGGTTGTTGAAGATATACAATGAAATGGTCCGCCATTCTTCGACATCCAACGATTTCCCTTTCAAATCACCGGCTGGTGCGAGCTTCCCTTTGAATAGGTTGAGGTTGGATCGACCTTTTTTAGGCTCGCCAGCATGTACCGAGGCCTCGGGTTATGCAAATGATGATTTTTGGCTTCGTAGTGTGCTGTCACGAAGTTTGCCGCCTCCTTAGTAATGAATCCCTCGGCCATCGATGATTCAACTCTATGTTTATTTTTACTTTTAGCTCGAAGCGTCTTCTGCATCCTCTTAGTTGAGAAGCACCATCGATTTTGAACTAGCCACCCAATCTTGCCTCTGTCGGGAGATGCATAATCAGATGCTGCATTGAATTAAAGAAGCCTGGTGGAAAGATCCTTTCTAGTTTGTAGATGAACTCCGGCGCCAACTCTTCCATTTCATCTAGCATGACAGGCGATAATTCTTTCGCACAAAGAGAACGGAAGAAATAGCTCAGCTCTGCCAATACTAGCCATTCATCCTCAGGGATAAAGCCACGCAACATCACCGGCATTACCCGCTCAAGCCATATGTGCCAATCATGACTCTTGAGACCAAATATTTTCAATCTTTCAAGACTCGCTCCCCTCTTTAGATTCGCAGCATACCCATCAGGGAACATCAACCGCATTTTCACCCACAATAGCATTTCCCTCATAGTCGGCCTTCCAAGATTGAACCATGCCTTTGGCTTTGATACACTTTGCTTTCCTTTCCGTTGTCGCAAGTTTTGTAACGGTCTATCACATAGAGCCTCCTGGTCGATTCTAGCCTTAGGATTATCCTTTGACTTCCCCTCTATGCCGAACAATGTACCGAAAATGGCCTCCACCATATTCTTTTCAGTGTGCATCATATCGATATTGTGTGGGAAAATGAGGTCTTTGAAGTAAGGCAGATCCCATAAGCATGACTTGTGAGTCCAGGCGTATTCTGTATTACACCCTTTGAAATACCCTAGACGCAAAGGATCAGGCTCGAGAGCATTTAACTGATCAAGGATCTATTGGCCTGTCAACGCAAGTGGTGCAGTGTTTTTGACAACTCTACCTATGATGAAATTCTTCTTGTCTTTTCTGAACTTATGGTCAGGATCCAGGAAATGTTTATGCATGTCGAAGCAAGAAAACTTGTGACCCACCTGCAGCCAACGGAACTGAAGAGTTGGCTTGCATGTGGGGAATGGCAACCTTCCATGCACACACCAACCAACGAATAGCGCATACGTCGGATAGTCAGGCATCGCGTACATGTACCACACATGCATTTTGAAGTTCTTTTTGGTAGCGGCGTTGTATGTCTTGATCCCATTATCTCAGGCTTCTTGCAATTCATCCTTAAGTGGCTGCATGTACACATTCATATTCTTCCCCGAATATTTGGGCCCTGGAATTATCAATGTTAGGAAAATGATCTTTCTTTTCATAATCTCTCCGGGGGGGAGATTGAGTGGAATGAAAAATACAGGCCAACAATTGTATTGTGCTACCATCATACCATAGACATTGAACCCATCCGTGCTGATGGCAAGGATGCCTTGGATCTGCCAATTTATCCTTATGTAATGCATCGAAGTGCTTCCACGCAAAAGTATCTCAAGTGTGTACCAACATCTTTTTCCCATCCGCATCTAGTTCGGTTCTTTTGCCAAATTTGTGCCATGTCATCTGTCTGGTCATCTCTTCGACCATGAAAATACGTTGAAGTCTTGGTACGATTGGCAGATACCAAAGAACATTAATAGGGATTTTGGTATGAATCTTCTCACCCATACCGTTGTCTACCACAATATACCTGGAAGAATTGCAAATGGGGCAATAGTTCAAGGCCGCATACTCAAGCCTAAATAAGGCACATCCATTCTCACAGGCACGTATCTTCTCATAGGGCATCTTAAGTACATGGAGGATTTTGTCTGACTAGTAAATGTTTGCAGGAAGTACATGGCCTTTGGGTAGAAAGCGTCCAAATATCATCATTATCGCGTCGTAGCATTCTCTGCCTAGGTTGAATTGAGCCTTCAGAGCCATTACTTGCGCAATGGCATCCAGCTGACATAGCTCAGTGTGCTCGTGGAGAGGACATTTTGAAGAATCCAACATTTCATAGAAGGCCTTTGTAGATCCCTCCATCTCATCGTCTGAATCCCGAGCATTATCAAAGTCTTGCACCATGTCTTCAATCCAGGTACCATGCTCGTCGGTGCGACGACAAACCACCTCAGCTATGGCACGTTGGTCAGACTCGCCATGAAAAGTCCACACCGTATAATTAGGTATAAAACCCCACTTCTGCAGGTGTTTACCAATTTCAATCTTTGTCCGCCTTTTAATCTTGTCGCATTTGGGACAAGGGCACCATGTTTTTTGCTGGCCATTTGCAAATGTGGCTCTCACAAACATCCTGGTTTTTGTTAACCATTCATTGGTCATGTCTTCCTGACTAGGGTGACCAATGTACATCCAAGAACGATCACTCATCTTGCATACCTACTAAACACACAAGAAATATATATTTATAATTCATCATCTATATTCATCCGTTAATCAAGTTTGTCAGTTTTATTAGGTCCATGCAACCTACATGCTAATAGGTAGAGATAGTTCCTAATCCCACCCGAGTATGTGTAGACTGGGTTCGTTTTCCCATGCTCTCCTCCGGATCTGACGCAGAATTTCGGTAGCACCTCCCTGTTGTTCTCCTGATACACATCTCGGGATTAAGTAGAGAGGATGTGTACCCGGAGAACAACAGGGAGGTAGTGATGAAATTTTGCATCGGGTCCGGAGTAGAGCATATGGGAAAATGAACCCAATCTACACATACTTGGGCTGTCCATGGATAACGTTGGACAATTTGAAAGAATCACAGTGATAAATATGCAAATTCATGCATATTCATAGATGTAACCCTTTCGAACAGGAGACACATAGTGGTTATGCATACTGATGATTCAATCTACCTAAAGCTAGCATGTTTCATCGGCACGAAGACCGGAACAAAGCAAATTAAGGGTCCCGGGGGAGGAGATGTCATTTGTGCTCACCAACAAACGCAGCAGGGGTGCTCGTCAAACGTACGGGGAGGTCGTCGAACAACTACACGTTGAAATTCACCCGATTAACACAAATATGATGTTTTTTTATAACAAAAACAGAAAATATGTGACCTAACTCATAATTGACAAAACTATGACATCCTTGGCCTCTGGAAGGCCGAAGAGCACCTTTTCGGTCAATAGGAGGAAGAATAGGTGTCAGGGGTATGGGGTCGGGGGTCAGTGGCGTCGGTAGTCAGTGTCGTCTAGGGTCCGTTGCGTCGGGGGTCGGTGGCGTCGGCGGTCGTGGGTCAGTGGCGTCGGGGGTTAGTGGCGTCGGTGGTTGGGGGTCAGTGGCGTCGGTGGCCAAGGGTCAATGGCATCGGTGGTCGGGGATCAGTGACATCGGGGGACAGTGGCATCATGTCGGGGTGTTGTGTCTGGGCATCGTGTCGGGGTGTCGGGGTGTCATGTCGGGGTGTCGTGTCGGGGAATCATGTTGGTTTTTTTCTTCTAGGTTTTTTCTTTACTAATACATAAACCAACTAACATAAACCTAAACTAACCTAAAACTAAAACTAACTAACCTAAACTAAACTAAAACTAAAACTAAACTAAACTAAACTAAACATAAACTAACCTAAAACTAAAACTTAACTAACCTAATAAACAAAACAAAAAACAAAAATCACCTTGGAGGGGCCGGTGGAGGACGAGGGCGGTGTAGGACGGCCACTGTAAGGAGGACGTCGGTGCGACTGCACTGAAGAAGGTCCATGGGGGCGGGGCCGGCTGGGGGAGGACCGGCCGGGGGCTGGCGGCGGCACGGGGGCTGGCGCCCAGGGGCGGGGCCGGCCAGGGGAGGGGCGGCCAGGGGCTAGGGGTGGCGCGGTGGCTGACAGCGGTGCGGGAGATGGGCGGCCGGGGCACGGGGTGGGTCGGTCGATGGAGGGGCGACGCGAGAGCTGGCGGTGGCATGGGGGAGGGGCGGCCGGGAGAGGGGCGACGCGGGGGCTGGCGGCGGCATGAGGGAGGGGCGGCCGGGGGAGGGCGGCGCGGGGGCTGGCGGCATCGAGGGGGCTGATGGCGGCGGTCGCAGGAGTAGGCGGGACAGAGTGAGGGAGGAGAGAGTGAGAGAGAGGAGTGGGGCGGATGGCCGTTAGTAGGACATCTGTAACATCCCAGGTGCTACCCTTGCCATTTATGGTCATGTAACTCTTGTGAACCTATGTGGCCATGTGTTTGAATGATATGATTTTGCTCTTTGCCATTCCATCTCATGCATCATGCTCATCATTTCATTTGCATCTTGTGTTGCTTGCTAGTTAGTCTTGTGTGATGTGGATGTGTGCATGTGTGGCATATTTATTTCAGTACCAAAGTATTTTGTTTTAATTAAAATCCTTTTCTTTTTCCCTAGGGATTTTTTTCTTGTCTTGTTGGTATTTTAAAAACAAAACGTGTTGTTTTTTTCCTGTAAGAGAGGCTTGAGAGTGCTGGGCCTTCCCTCCTTAGCGCGACCCAGCCTAGCAAGCTAGCGGCGACCTGCTCCGTTGGTTCTCCGTCAGGTTCAGAGAGGTGCGTGTGAGATAGCTCGACGCTAACACCATGAGAGGAGCTCGCGGACATCGAGGCCAGCCCCTTTATAAGGGCGCGGATCCTTAGGGTTCCCCTCTTCCGTCTCACCGCCGTTGCTCCCCTTTTCCCTCCTTCTCCCCCTTCTCCTTCTGCTTCTCCTCAGGTAAGTTCAGAGAGGGAGTGAGTTTAGAGTCCTCCGCTGGTCCTCCTCACCAAAGTCCGCGTGGTTCCGTCGGATCTCCTCCGTGCCCAACTTGTCGTGGAGGCCGGGGACGTCCCTGTAGCCCATTATCATTGCTAGGAGGGGCCGGGCTTCCCCTTATCGACGGCCTCATCCTCGTCGGAGCCACGGATAGGGTGCTCCTGCACTTCTTCTTCCTGTGTGTCGGGCCCGCGTTGTTGTCGCCTTCCTCCTCTTCCCTACGAGCCGGTCTGTCGTTGTCCCCACTCGATGAGCACCGCTTCCCCTTCCTATTGCCGTTGCGTAACTCGCCGTCGCCGACGGTAGTTCATGGCATGGCCTTGAGGGCCTTGCCTCCGTCCCCTCATCGCGAGACGAGCAGGGGAATGGTTCCCCGTAGGTTCCCGCTTTCCCCTCGTCAGGTTCCCCTCGCCGAAGAGCCCCTGTGCCGCCAGAAATCATCACCGTCGTGCCTCTGCCCGCCGTTGTCGATTTTTTTCAGTTTCATCAGAGTTTTCTTGGGTGTGTTAGAAGTAGAGGAGCGGTATCCCCTATTGTTCAGTCGAGCATGAGTGGCGCAGTGGCGGATTGAACCGGGCGAGACCGAGAGATCTAGGGATCGAATCCCTGACGTGCCAACCTCGTTTTCCTTTGTTTCATTGGCTAGGGTTGTGTGTGGTGTGCGGATCCGGTGTGGCAACACCCCGATCCCATGTGCTTATGAGAGAGTGCGGTGTGTGCCTGTGTGTGGTAGATTTGGTGTGGCTGGACAGATCTTGTGTGGGTGTGTGTATGTGTGTGGCAGTGTGTGTGTATGTGTGTATGTGTGTTAGTGTGTCTATGACAAGTGGGCCCTGGCCCCACTTGTCATCCATATAGGGGCCCTGGTGCCTATGCCAGGTGGGCCCCTCTAGTATATTGTTTTGTTTTATTTGTTTTGTGTTTTGTTGTATTAAAAATGGATTATTTCCATTTATGGTAAAATATCAAATCTAGTATGAACATTTTTAGATATGTGCATTTTTAGTAAGTTTCAACTTATAGGAATGTCATGATGATTTCGAGCATGTTTTTGGGAGTTCTACAAAAACTTATATCTGAGTATGATATATGATTTTGGGGTAGAATCACCCAAGGAATCCATTGGTGCAACCTGTTTTGTCTTTGGAGCAAGTTGGACAAAATGTCATTTTGTTACAAAGTGTCATTTTGTCATTTTAGTTGTAATTAATCCAAGCATTCTTTGGAAATTGTGTCAACATGTAAGTGGTAGTATTTCATGAGTAGAATGCCATGGTCTTTTCTTTTGTCATGACAATCTTGCATATGAGTGGGAACCATGCTCCAAAGTTTCTATTTAAATGTTGTTGTTTTTAACATGCTAAATATTTCTGTCTAAGAATCTGTTAATATTTTTATGCCATGATGAGTGGATGCTACCAAGTGATATGTTGTGTTTTAGCTCTAGCTCATTACTAGTGTTTTGAAGTAGATGTTGCCCTCTAACATCTTGTTAATTTTTATGCCATGAGGTGGTCTCTATCACCATTAGTTTCCACTGTCAAATTGCTATCAGCTTAACTCAGATTCCAAAAACCTATGGTTTGCTCTAAGTCCCTAGAATCTGTTACATCAGGCCATCTTGTGAGCTTCATGCCTATTGATATGTGCTTCCTTTCCAGTTTGTGTAGTTGGATGATTTGATAAGAATGTCGTGTAGTTTCTGTGAATGCTTTGTTTGAGGTTGGAAACTTCCTATAGCTCTAAATATTTGCTGTGAAGGTTGGTATGTTGCTGTTTTATGGCAGATTGTGTGTATTAGTGTTTTGTGGCTTGTGGGAGCTATGCTTCGAGATTTTGCTTGACCTTTGGCTCTAATGTGATTGGTTTTTCATTGCCTAACTAGTGGCTACCTTGGAATGCCAAGGAATAGACCATGGCCTTCATTGTCTTGTATTTTGTCTTCGTAACTTGTCGTGAGCGTACCATGACATCCGTTACTCCGTTTCCTACGTTCCACATATGCATGTGCATCGATTTTGCATGAAGCATCCATAGTTTCCATGATCATGCATGTTTAAACAACTGAACATGAGGTTCTGTCCAGAATTGTAAATTACTTAACTGTTGCATGAGAAACATGACTAGCTTAGGATTGCCATGCTAAATACTTCAAATGAATCATGCATCATCTTGTTTGTGCATTGCACCTTGGTTGGTTGTTCATTCTTGTTGTTTCTATTGGGTAGACATGAGTGTTGAACCTGAGTACGAGGATCCAGGAGTGTACCACTACAAGGACCCTGCTCTTTGTCCCTCTAAATAACCAACATGCATGATGATCGTACCCGGATCCCGACACTATTTTTTCTTTGCTAGATGTCTCTCTCTTATCATTACATATGCATTACCTACCACTTGAATGTCAAGCCTCCTAAATTGCCATGATAGCCTCTAACCCCTCCACATCCTAGCAAACCTTGTTTGGCTAAGTTGCTGCTGCTCTGCCCCACTTATAGCGTTATTAGTTGCAGGTGCAGGTTGTTTCCATGTGATAACATGGATATATGAAGATATCACAATATTAACTGTTATTTAATTTAATGCACATATATATCTTGGTATGGTGGAAGGCTTGGCCTTTTGCTCAGTGTTTTGTTCTAGTTTTACCGCCATAGTTTCTTGTTACCGGTGTTATGTTTCCATTCTTTGCGCTCCTAACATGCTCGGGGTTGTTATGGGGACCCCCTTGATTATTCGGTTGAGATTATAACTTGTTTGGCAAGGCCCGACATTGGTACTATTTGCTTAACAACTTAATAAAATTGCATAGGGCTTTGCAACCCCCTGGATAATTAATTAACAACCTGGGCCAATGCTACTTATGAGTGTTGGTCCAAACTAGAGCACTGTGCGGGGCCAACCCGGGGCAACTCGGGAAATTTCTATCAGGCCATCGTACACTAGATTATCCGGTCGTGTCCTGAGAACGAGATACGCGACTGTTATCGGGTTCATCGACACGTCAGGTCGTCTTGCTGGACTTCTTTTACCTTTCTCGAGTGGCTTGCGTGAGGAACTCTGATTTTCTTCGGGCTATCGCGAGGTGTCGGAATTCCTTTGGAGTTTCCTAGGATGACCACGAGATCACGTGGTCGAGGTTATTCCCACGGAGTGTGGTTAATTTTTTATGGACTAGTTGGAGCACCCCTGCAGGGTCAAATCTTTCGAAAAGATGTGCTTGCGGTTATGTGGCATCTTGGATATTTGTTTAACACCCGGTTATAGTTAAGTTGAAGTAAACTCCAATAAAATACACCAACTGTGTGAGTAACCGTGATCATCTCTGCTTGTGAACATGAACCAAGAGAGAACACGGTGGGGTTATGTTTGACGTAAGTAGGTGTTTAGGATCTCATAGAGGTCATGGTAGAACTCGATCGTTTAACGTAGTCCACCATATTTACTTTCATGTTTTCGTAAGATTAGCCACCATAAATGCTTAGTGCTGCTGCAAATTAAACACTTATCTCCCATCCTACCTAATAAGCTTGAATAGTCTCAATACCCGGTTGCGAGATTGCTGAGTCCCCGTGGCTCACAGATTACTATAACAAATACAGGTGCAGGTGCAGATGAGATCGTGCCAGATAATGTGGGGCAGCTCCAGTGGGAGTATGACGAGGAACGTGACATGATGTATGTCACATATCCAGACGAGTAGAGTGGACTTGGTCGTGATCTTCGGGGCTAGCAAGATAGTTTCATTGCATCTCTTTTATCGTTTGTTTTCGTCCGTAGACGGACCCTGTCTTTGGATTGATGTTTGAATAAATTGGTGGATTGTAATTTAGCATGTGGAAAGTGTAAGCCAACTCATATAATCCTCTCTTCATAAATGTATGTGATGATATTGTACTTGGGAAATGACTAGATGCGCCTCTATCCCAGTCGAGGCCCTCGTGCCTTAATATGGATAGGCGCACATCTTGGGCGTTACAGTTGGTATTCAGAGCCATACGACCATAGGAACCATTTGCTTGATCGAACTTGGCCAAGTCAAGTCTAGTAAAAACTATTTTGAGTCTAGTTATATCGGAGAGTAGGTTTCTTTTTACTCCTCTTCTGTACTCTAGTGAGGTGTTGGACTTAGGAATTTTGATTCTACTCCTCTTCTCGCTAGACAAAATTTTAGGATCACAAGGGCATTTTGGAAACTATATGATACTGATGTGATGGAGTTCTGTCTTGGTGCCTCCTGTCTGACTTGATTTCTTCCGGAGACTCAAGCTCCTGGGAATTCTTGGCACATCATTATCATTCAGCTTCCTTAGTATCTCAGGAGGGAGGGTATTCAGAATAACTTCAATACTTTTCGTGGTGAGATAAGGTCGTAGTCACCCATTACTGGGGAGGCTTCCAGGGTACCACCATGGTTAGTATCGTTGTGCTTTCAAGGATTATTGTTAGATGTACTTGCGAAAACCTCTCGTTATGTGCTGAAGGATGGATAGAGTTGGGGTGTAGGTTTGTTAGTTGTGTGAGATATTTCCTCCTTGTATCCCCCACACCAAATTGCATAACCAGAATGTTTTCGGAAGTTCTTAGGCGGGAACTCATGTAGTTATCTAGGATCATCTTCTACAGATGTATGAGGGCTTATACATTTGTTCCGAGCAACATTAGCTCAATACTTTTGTGTTATTGCAAGTGGCTTCTAATATCTGATGATGTTATCACAAACCCGAAGAAGGCGTTCTTACTAATTTTTCAGTAGGAAGGCTGTTTATGTTATTCGTTCAATTTCTTTCAAGTCAATTGATTCAGCTTATTGCTATCATCTTTGTCAATGAGGTGCTGATGTTTTTGTCCATCTTCAGGATGGATCCAACAACTCGCAGGAGTGCGGGTCGTGATGGGGAGTAGCCTGATCCTCCACCACCCCCGCCACCGCCCCCTCCTCTAGAAGCTTGGCAAGCTGTGATGGCCGCAACCAACGCGAACACTCAGATGTTGCTCAGGATGTTGCAAGATAGAGATCAGGGTCAGCAAGGCTTTCAAGGGAATTTTCAATATCAACCTCAGTTTGCGATGCTCAACCAGTTCCATGCCAACCAGCCCAAGTCTTTCACCTGTTGTGAGCAGACTTTTGATGCAGATGATTGGCTCCATGACATGAGTAAGCATTTTGAGTGTAGCAATGTCAGACTAGAGGACTTTGTTAGATTCACGACATTCCAGCTCTAGGGTTAGGCAACAGATTGGTGGCAGCAATACAAGGACTCCAGGGGCGATTGTGTTGTCACTTGGGACGGTTTCTGTCATGAATTCAGGGCCCATTACATTCCGACAAGCTTTGTCGAGGAGATGCATGAGAAGTTCAGGCACCTAAAGCAAGGAAGCAAGTTTGTTTATCAGTTCAACATCGAGTTCTAGAATCTGGCCCGCTATGCTAAGCAAGATGTTCCAGATGACAAGTGCATGATTTATCAGTTCAGAGGTGGTCTCAAGGATGAGCTTCTGCCGGGTCTGGTCCTTCAAGAGCCTCGTGAGTTTGATCAGTTCTACAACATGGCATTGAAGGTTGAGGCAATGCAGCTCAAGTTCGAGAACTCAAGGAAGCGTTCCAGGGATTCCTATTCTTCTTCCAGCTCTCAGATGGTCCCTAAGCAACAGAAATATTGGGTTCCTAATCCTCCTCCATTTCGTCCTCCTCAGCAGCAGAGACAGTTCGCTGGCCGTAGTTCTTCCCACCCACCTAACCTAGGATATCAGCAGAGGCCCCAGGCACCCAAGTCAGCTAATGTTCCTCCTCTAGGCAACTTTTGTCAGCTCTCTGACGTTACTTGTCACAAGTGTGGTCAGAAGGGTCACTACTCAAACAAGTGCAACCGGCGGCGTCTTTCGCCTCCTCCTCCAGTCAGACCTCCAGGCAATGCTATCGTGAAGCATAATCCCAAGTCAGCAAGGGTGAACATGGTGAATGCAGCAGAGGCAGAGGATTCTTCTCAAGTGATCATGTGTAATCTCTCAGTTAATTCTATTCCTGCAAAAGTGTTGTTTGATACTGGTGCATCGTAGTCATTCATGTCTAGACCTTTTGCTATCAAGAATGATTTCTATTCCGAGATGTTGAGTAGACCTTTGGGCATCATTTCTCCCGGTGTGGCCATGAAAACAACATCTATTGTTCCGAATCTTTCTATCAAGATGGCAAACTATTCATTCTTGGCTTCTCCTTACGTTCTTGATAATTCTGACATTGATCTCATTCTGGGTATGGACTTTCTGGCTACGAACAAGGTGCATGTTGATTATCAAGCCAAAGAAGTCAAGTTGACTCATCCTTCAGAAGATTTGATTATTTTCGCAGCTTGCGATGACACAATCTGTCTCTTTGCTCTTGATGAGAAGGGCGAGATCTCGACTATTTCTCAGATTCCAGTGGTTTGTGAGTATGAAGATGTCTTTCCAGAAGAATTGCCAGGAATGCCTCCGCACCGACAAGTCGAGTTTGTGATTGACCTCGAGCCTGGAACTGAACCGGTTTGCAAGCATCCTTATAAACTTGGCCCCAAAGAGCTCAAAGAGTTGAAGAAGCAGCTAGATGAACAAGAACGTATGTGTCTGATCAAACAAAGTTCTTCTCCATGGGGTTGTGGTGTTTTGTTTGTCAAGAAGAAGGATGGCATGGAACGACTTTGTGTCTATTACCATCCATTGAACAAGAAGACAATCAGAAACAAGTACCCACTTCCCAACATCAATGATTTGTTTGAACAACTGAAAGGTGCCAAGGTTTTCTCGAAGCTTGATCTTCGCATGGGTTATCATCAGATTCGCATTCGTGAAGAATATATTCCAAAGACCACTTTTAGGACGAGTTTTAGCTCTTATGAGTACACTGTCATGTCGTTTGGTCTTGCTAATGCTCCTCCAACCTTCTCAAGAATGATGAACTTCATATTCTCTCCTTTCAAGAATGATTTTGTTTTGGTCTATCTGGATGATATCCTCGTGTTCTCAGAGACAGAAGAAGAGCATGCAGAGCATCTCCGGCTTGTGCTTGACAAGCTAAGAGAGCATCGATTCAATGCCAAGTTTTCCAACCTTCTCAAGAATGATGAACTTCATATTCTCTCCTTTCAAGAATGATTTCGGTCTATCTGGATGATATCCTCGTGTTCTCAGAGACAGAAGAAGAGCATGCAGAGCATCTCCGGCTTGTGCTTGACAAGCTAAGAGAGCATCGATTCAATGCCAAGTTTTCCAAGTATGAGTTTTGGCTCAATGAAGTGATGTACCTTGGGCATGTGATCTCTGTCGAGGGCATTAAAGTGCACCCCGCGAATGTGAAGCAGCTTCATAGCTTCCTCGGGTTTGCTAGTTATTGCAGAAGATTCATGGAGAACTTCTCTCAAATTGCTAAGCCTCTTTCTAATCTCCTCCAAAAGAATGTTGTCACAGCCCTAGCTTAGGCATTGTCTGTCATTGCATAGCCATCATGGCATCATGTTTAAAATCAAATGAAACCTGAAATGGGGATTGTCAAGCCCTAGCACTCCCTCATTCAAATAGCTACAATCAGCTAAGTTTTCCAATGTTTCCCTTTTGGTCTTCAAAAATGTTCACTATTTCTGATAAATGTTGGCAACAATATATCATGGGACATTTTAATTTTCAAAACAAATATAACATTTTAAATTACTCATTTAATGCTACCGAAATCAATTAATAAATCGCTATAAATATCTTAGTGGATCCAAATATTCTAAAACTATTTGCAGGACTTTGAAATATATATTTCATGACCCATAAATTATCTCAGGATTTTTGCCTTGGTATTTTTGCCCTAGCAATAAATTCAAAAAAATAACAGAAAATAGAAATTAGAAATTATAAAAAAGAGGGAACCCACCTTGCCCTTACCTATTTAAATATTTTTGCCCAACCCATCTGCCTTTCTCCTGTCGTCTTCCTCCTCTCGCCAAGAGGACGAGAGGGCGCGTGCCCGACGTGCACGCCACGCGCTCGGCCACCTCTGGCTTGCCTCCGCCGGTGCGACGCATGGGATTAAGACCCCAAAGTCGTCCGGATCGGGCCGACCCCTCTCCTCTCTTCCCTCTTGCTCTATCTCTTCCCCCCCCCCCCCCTCTGTGATGGCCACTGCAGCCATGGCCAAGCCACCACAAAACCATAGCCACTGGTCGCCTTTCTCCTCCCTAGTGAGTTCCGGAGCCCTGCCTCGATGGTCAAGTCCTCCTCGCCGAGCCATGCTTCGCCGGGGGCACCACAACGCCCTGATGCCGCCGTCTTCTCCACCTTTGGCCAACTCGCTGATTCTCCACCTGCCGGTTGCCCCTGAGCTTGCCGAGGACCTCGTCTGAAACCCTGTGAGCTCCCTTTGCTTCTCCCCGTAGCCACGCTGCCCTGCTCGACCCCTAGCCACCATCCCCGCAGTTGCCGAGCTCCGGCCACCACCAAAGTCGCCGCTGCCGCCAGCTCTGACTACCCCGCGTCCTCCTGTTGCTGCAAATGGATGCGCGGGAGCACGAGCTACCTCTGGGTGTCTTCCGCCGCCCAAATGGTCGCCAGAGGAGGATTTCCGATGACCCCCGTTGTGTCTGCTATCGCCGGCATTGAGCCGCCTATGGCTTTGATCCAACCAACCAGGGGTTGACCCTGGATCGCAGACAGGTGGGCCTAGCCCTGTTTAATTTTTGTTAGATTAAGAATAACTAATTTGCTTAATTAATCCAATTAGCCACTGACATATGGGCCCGGCCCTTTTAATTTAATAATTAGAATTAACTTAAAACTCTGTTATTAACTGTGTCATTGACAGGTGGGGCCTAGCCACCAGGTTTGACCTAGGCTGATGTCTTTGCCCTACTGACGTCATAGTGACCTCAGGCTGACAAAGTATCTTTTTCTGTAATTAAAATAAATGAATAAATGATTTCATATTTTCAGAAAATGTTTAAAACTTCTAATAATCATAGAAAATAATTTGTAAGTCGGATGAAAATAATTTATATATGAAAAATGATCAGAAAAATCCAATGAATCTGTTTATGCCATGATCTTGCATGTTTGAACAAGTTATAACCACCAAGTAGGACATTTTATGATTAGGTGAATTTAAGAAATATCATTTGGAGTTGGAATTCAAACTTGTTTGAATTACACTTCAACCAACTTGGCTAACTACTCCTCTCGGTTAATTCAGTACCTTAACTTGTCATATCATGCATCATGATCGTGCATTTCATAAATTGAATGTTGGTTCTTCTTGTTGCCGGTGCTTGTTCCCTCTCAGTAGACGATGGTTCTGACGATGTGAACGTTGACACTAATGAAGAGAAGTAATATCTTCAGGACTGTCAGGCAAGCAAACCCCCTTGAGCATACTGATATGAACCCACTCTCTCGCTCATGCTCTGTTTTATTGCATTAGGACAATCACAATTTGACTGTTACATGTTCTCGGTAGTTGAACACATTCCTTTGCATAACCTGTCTTTGCCACAGTAAATAGTTGAAACAACTTAGCATGAGTAGCAACTTCTTGAGCCTTGTTGTTCTTACTCATCCATGCTTGCTTAGATATTGTGCCTGCTATGCTTAGAGTCATGTCGCGTCGGGTCTGATCCATCTCGGTGATGAATCTGAATGATAGTTTTCATGTCCTACAGTGTGAGAGCTAAGTGTGTGACACGATTTGGTAAAGGTGGCGATGAGAAGCCATGTAGGAGTACATGGTGGGTTGTCTCATTGGGACGGTCCTTAGGAACTGAGTCCTGTGTATGTTATCCAAGATTAGCTACTACCGCACATTGGGATCCTTAATTGACTCTCTCGAATTATTAACCGACTTGATCTCTGTCCAGGAGTTGCAACTAGTTTCTGGTGTTTGTAGGATATGCTAGTAGGCTACCGAGTGGCACCCCATATAGGTGGGCTTGGGACAGACTAGGCATTGTGGCCCGGTGTACCAAGCATAGTACCATCTGTCGAGGTGGGCTTGGGAACCCTGTACACATCGTTTGCGACCGTAGAGGAAACTTCGGCTGGACTTCCTTGCGGGTTCAGTCTCAAATAGGCGATAAACCTGGACTAGAGTCTTGTGTAGTTAGTTAGGTCGTGGCTGACTCCCTCGCCGGGCTTCCGCTTGAAGGTTGCCGAGGTGCCTTTTTATGAGCACATGGCGGTAAGTGGCGGGAGCATGTGTGACGAAGTACACCCCTACAGGGTAATCAATCTATTCGAATAGCCGCGTCCTCAGATATGGACTACGTGGAGAACTTATGTGGTTCATATACTCTAAAATATGCAAGATAAGCGTGAGTGCTATGGATGGCCTTCTCGCAGGGAGACAGAAGTGGATCCATAGTGGTGTATTGATTGGTGAATATGTGGACTCATGTGCGCTATCCCACCTCAAAAGAAAGTACTTGTGGTCGTAGTATAGGTTAGCCAAGAGTCAAAGCTGGCTTGCTGCAATAAACTCCACAACCCCCTTCATTGATACTGATTCATATGTAGTTAGTTTTTATGTAAATCTTGCTGAGTACTCTTGTACTCATGTTTGCTTAAATTATGTTTTTGCAGAGGAGATGCCAGTCTCAGTAGTGGTATTTATGACATGAAGTTCGATGTTGACTGGATTAGCTTGTGAATCCCAGACAGAGGTCTGGTTCCTTTGGTAGGGTCGTTGTAGCTTTTCAGGCTCCTCCAGCCACTTCTGTAGATGTCTGTACGCAGACATGTTTATCTTCCGTTTGTTTGTTTGAATGCTCTGAATGTTGGGTCTTGTGACCCCTGTTTGTAACACCTTATTGTATTGGCTCTTCCGAACCCTCTAAATAAATATTGTAATGTTGTATGGTTATGTTGTGATGCCATCGTTGTATCTATGCATATCGGGCATGTCATGCGTACGTGTGACGTGCAACGGTATGTACGGGATTCGACACCTAGTTGTGTGCCTTTAGTAGTACTCTTTACGGGGAACTACCTCTTTGTGCTTCCACCGAGCCTTGGTAGCTTGCTACTGCTCCGGAAACATTGATTGACCGGCATGTATCCTTCTTTGCTGCCGTGTCTGTCCCTTCGGGGAAATGTCTCGCAGTGTAATGGATTCCCTGTAGCCTGCTACGACTCGTCTATGTGCAGTGATGACATTTATGTCCTACGGCGTAATGGAGTCCTTGTAGCTTGCTATGACTCGTCTACACACGCTAGAGATCGACACCTACATTGCTGGGTTACGTATGCATGTCCCTGTACGGATGTGCCACTTGGGTTCTACGACTAGTCATGTCGGCCCGGGTTCTTTGACATTTGAATGCTAGCGATACATTCACATACGTGAGTCAAAAGACGCAAACGGTCCCGGCCCAGGTAAGGTGGCAGCCGTGGAGATAACCGTGCGTGAGACCACAAAGTGATGTGATGTGTTACAGGCTGGATTCTTATGGCTTAGGATTGGGGTCCCGATAGCTTTGGTATCAGAGCTTGACTGCCTGTAGGATTACCAAGCCAAACTGGTCGATGTTGAGTCTAGAACTACTTTAGTTATATAAGGGAATTGATTATGGAAGGGAATGTAAGGCTCTTTTCACTCCTTTCATTGTGTCATTCTAATTCTGAGTCACCCTCTTCTTTTCTACGGGGATTAAGAAGTAGGCCTTTTCATCTATCTATTAGGAGGACGAGTTACTATGCTGGAGACCTATAGGAAAGTTGTTATCTTCTTGGATCGCTGTTTCTATAAGAATTCGTTGTCATGTTGTCAATTGTCTTGCAGGTTGCCTCATATTTCATGCCCGTATAGCCGTTATGATGTCCGAGTTATCCAAGGTTTCTAAATTATCTGATGCAATTGCAAAACTCTTTCATCTTAAGTCAATGTCTTTTAGGCCAGACAAAGCACACTAATTGTTGAGTTGAGGTATTGTATTACCTCGACGTGTTCGACGAAGGTGTTTAGGAAACCATGTTGTTTTAGTGAATCACCCGACAGTCTAGCTATGTCTTTTGTTCCCAGTGTGATAACTCCGTCCATTATTATCAAAAGCATGCTTTGATGCTACTTAGTCAATAGGTATTGTGTATCTGGGTTCTTGAACCCAAGAATCATTCTGCTCACCTTCGTTGATAGTATTTGCTCGTTCCTTTAGGATATTAGCAACCTTATTATAGTCTTCGAGGTCCGTGGTATATCATTCTTCCAATACCATGATCCATCATGGCATAAGTTTCTTGTGATCTTAATATCACAACAAAAGTGCTCGTGGTGAGTTCTCCATTTCATAGTTGTGAGCCTGCCAATTCTTTCTTTTTCGCATGGCTTATCCGGAAGATTCATGTTGAACTTGTTTGACATGCCAACCTATGTAACTACAACTCAGGAAAAATCATGTGCTCTTGAGATGTCCTTCTTCAATTGTATTCTGACCTTTATCTATCAAGGGATAGTCAAGAATATGTCATGCATTGTCTTATCAATGTTGACTATTCTTGTGGTCTGTCAAGCCATTCTATTTCAGAATGACTAGGAGAAGTAAACTCCCATACCTCATCCATTTCTCGGATTGGGTCAAAGCAGTTGTATTCCGCAGATCAAAATGCCAATCCAGCTTTTGCTCTGTTCTACCTTGAGGTATTACCCTCTTCATGTCAAGATTATCATGAGGACTACACTCCTTACGAAATCTTGATGTAGTGGTACTTCTAGCCATCATCATTCATTCCCTGGTCTTTGTGTTGTTTGCAACCAGAATACCGACAAGTGAATCGTGATGTGTGTAATCAATACTTCTAGCAATTTTGTTGCTTGGTAGTTAATGGACAATAATCTCACTCTTGGTGTGATGGTCATTGAATTGTCATACTAAGATTGATCGTGCTACATATTCCATTTTCCATGGTGCCCTTTTCGATCAATGAGTTAGGATTGTATCAATCCTTCACTCTGTTGATCATATCGTCTTGCCTTGAAAAGCAAGATTGTTCTCGAGCTTGATAACATATCGGTGGATCGTGATTTTCCGAATATCTTCTCGGAAGTATTACCAAGGTGTTCCTTGACCGTAATGTTGAGTTCGTGATCAAGATAGTTTTTATATAAACCATCCTTTCTCCAAGATTCTATGTTGAATATCCCCGAACTAGTTGGTTAAGATAAATAAGAACTTGGAGATTTGAAAGATAGAAGCTTGATCTAACTTAGCTCATGTTAAAGGGATATCTTGTGTTTTTGTGCTTGTGTGTGTAGAAGAAATATGATATCTTCATCGATTGATCCTCGTGATCAATTGTTGCACCTATTGTCTTGTACAACCATTGATTTGAGTATGGGCTATCGTCAAATCAAAATCAGAACCAAAGATTTTCCTAAAGTTGTTTTTACTCATGGATGTATCCTCGAGCATACACCATATATCTTTTGGTCTGCCCAACGCTATCACCTTGTTCTCATAAGATGTGGAATTCCATCTATTTGGGTATCTTGATGAATTGTTGTTGAGCACATCAACAACATTTTCATCTGTTCCATGATTCATGATGAACATTAAGCTAGTGTTGGAAACTTTGTATGTACATGAAGCATATGCATGGTAACAAGTGACTTACTCTTAGTTCATGGGCTTATGGTGCAATTTGCCGCCATGAACTTGAGAAAGGTCATTTTGTTTTCATTGGAATAATCTCAAGTCAGTCATGCACGTGCGAAGTATTCTATGGTTTGGTAGACTGATCATCTCCAGTCCACATGCAATCCCTAGCACACCAAGCCACTGATTGATTTGTTTAAGGAAAAGAAGTTAAGTTTTACTCCTGAAGGGCCCAGACGGAATTGCACCGGACTTCGCTACCTCCAATGATGGTTCCATCCAGAACTCAGTAGTGTTTTTTTGTAAGATTTCTACGTGGTCACAGTTGTCTTGGACAGTGTGTTCACATGTGTCTTGCAATCCAGCTCATGTTTTGGAGTTGGCTTCCGTAGTACATTTCTCGAGAATCTCGCAATGTCATCTCTTCGATTTGTGTTGCAACCTTTCACCTTCAGACATGCTGAGTCTGGAATATCCTGACACCAACCAGATCTGAATCTTAGGTAGATATAATGGTTGGGATGTTTCCCCAAGAATTATAATGTTGGTCTTTGTAACCCGGCAAAGTGATGTGGTGGCTAACGCACCTAGCCAAAAGACCTATTGCTATAATATCTTGTATCAGCAACTTAGCCACTTCCCCATGATGATTTCATATATCTTATTCTATAAGTTTATCCTTATGGACCATTTGAAATTCCGAACTCCGACCTCTACTTGATGTTCTAGTCAGAACACCAGACACATAATTGGGGTTATGCTAGTACATCAAGGAGAACATTAGAAGCGGAGTGCTAAATGTCTCTCGGTCGATCATCCAGATTTCGCTTCCTTGGCATAGCTAAGGTGAAATTCGAGAAAGTGTTGTCTTCCTTTGCATCTGCATCCTCCATCACTATTCATCATGGTAGTATGATGTGTTACCTGAATCCTTGGCACAGATGTTGGTAAAACTTTCATGAATATGGAGATGCTCAAGTTCTTTAGAGCACGCTCAGACACTAGGTTATACCCTCGTTATTAATTGGAAAGTGCCTTCCATTGCCGAGTTGTTTTATAGCTCTAGTTTCCATTCCGATTTGAGTATGCCATTCTTTTGAATTCCTTCAAATGATCATTGTAAATTGCCTTAGGCTGGTATGAAGAGTTTCAATGATCTCTGTATCAAAAGTAATTCCTTTTGCCACTTAAGGTATAATCTTACGAGTCACCTTCCCTAAGGTGCCTGTTATGGTATGAAGGGCAACTAACTCCTCGCTACTTTCAAACCTCTTCACCATCCGCTTTAGCATGGACTTGCTGCCTACCAATTGAACCTCCGTCATCTGCTTCATTCATTGTTCTTGATGTGTGTTTTGTGTCCTAGCTCGAGAGATGTTATTACGTCTCATTCCATCAGCTGGTCATGAGTCGCTCGATCTTCGTAAAGATCGATTCATATAGAGCTCTCTATCCCTGTTGACTTTCTGTTGGATGAAGATGTTGAAGGAAAAGATGTCAAAGTAAAGATGATGAAGTGAAGCAACATCTTTGAGAAAAGCAACTGGATCATGAAGATTGTGAGAGTTAGTGTCCCCCTTTGTCTTCTTACCCTACGCCTGAATCTCGGGACGAGATTCTTGTTTAGTGGGCATGAGTTGTCACAGCCCGAGCTTAGGCATTGTCTGTCATTGCCTAGCCATCATGGCAACATGTTTAAGATCAAATTAAACCTGAAATGGGGATTGTCAATCCCTAGCATCCCTCATTCAAACAACTACAATCAGCTAAGTTTTCCAATGTTTCCCTTTTGGTCTTCAAAAATGTTCACTATTTCTGATAAATGTTGGCAACAACATATCAGGGGACATTTTAATTTTCAAAACTAATATAACATTTTAAATTACTCATTTAATGCTATTGAAATCAATTAATAAAGCACTAAAAATATCTTAGTGGCTCCAAATATTCTGAAACTATTTGTGGGACTTAGAAATATATATTTCATGACCCATAAATTATCTCAGGATTTTTGCCTTGGTATTTTTGCCCAAGCAATAAATTCAAAAAAATGACAGAACATAGAAAACAGAAATTATAAAAAAGAGGGAACCCACCTGGCCTTACTTGTTTAAAGATTTTGGCCCAGCCCGTCTGCCCTTCTCATGTCGTCTTCCTCCTCTCGCACGGAGGACGAGAGGGCGCGTTCCCGACGTGCACGCCACGCGCTCAGCCACCTCCTGCTTGCCTCCGCCAGCGCGACATAGGGTATTAGGACCCCAGAGCCGTCCGGATCGGGACGACCCCTCTCCTCTCTTCCCCCTCACTCTGTCTTTCCCCCCTTCTGTGATGGCCGCTGCAGCCATGGCAAGGCCGCTGCAAAACCGCAGCCACAGGTCGCCTTTCTCCTCCCTAGTGAGTTCCCGAGCCCTGCCTCGATGCTCAAGTCCTCCTCGCTGAGCCATGCTTCCTCGGGGGCACCGCAACGCCCTGACGCTATCGTCTTCTCCACCTTTAGCTGGCTCGCCGATTCGCCACCTGTCGGTAGCCCCCGAGCACGCCGAGGCCCTCATATGAACCCCTGTGAGCTCCCTTTGCTTCTCCCCGTAGCCACGCTGCCCTGCTCAACCCCTAGCCGCCAAAGTAGCCGCTGCCGGCAGCTCCGACCACCCCGTGTCCTCCCGTTGCCGCAAATGGATGCGCGGGAGCATGGGCTACCTCTGGGTGCCTTCCGCCGCCCAAATGGTCGCCGGAGGAGGATTTCCGGCGACCCCTGTCGTGTCTTCTATCTTCGGCGTTGAGCCGCCGGTGGCTTTGACCCGACCAACCAGGGGTTGACCCTCGGTCGCAGACAGGTGGGCCCAACCCTGTTTAATTTTTGTTATATTAAAAATAACTAATTTGCTTAATTAATCTAATTATCCAGTGACATATTGGGCCCGGCCCTTTTAATTTAATAATTAGAATTAACTTAAAACTCGGTTATTAACTGTGTCAGGTGGGGCTCATCCACCAGGTTTGACCTAGGCTGACGTCTTTGACCTACTGATGTCATGGTGACCTCAGGCTGACACAGTATCTATTTCTGTAATTAAAATAAATCAATAAATGATTTATTATTTTCAGAAAATGTTTAAAACTTCTACAAATCATAGAAAATAATCTGTAAGTCTGATGAAAATAATTTATATATGAAAAATGATTAGAAAAATCAAGTGAATCTGTTTATGCCAGGATCATGCATGTTTGAACAAGTTATCATCACCAAGTAGGACATATTAGGATTAGCTCAATACTTTTGTGTTATTGCAAGTGGCTTCTAATATCTGATGATGTTATCACAAACCCGAAGAAGGCGTTCTTACTAATTTTTTAGTAGGAAGGCTATTTATGTTATTCGTTCGATTTCTTTCAAGTCAACTGATTCAGCTTATTGCTATCATCTTTGTCAATGAGGTGCTGATGTTTTTGTCCATCTTCAGGATGGCTCCAACAACTCGCAGGAGTGCGGGTCGTGATGGAGAGTAGCCTGATCCTCCACCACCCCCGCCACCGCCCCCTCCTCCAGAAGCTTGGCAAGCTGTGATGGCCGCAACCAACGCGAACACTCAGATGTTGCTCAGGATGTTGCAAGATAGAGATCAGGGTCAGCAAGGCTTTCAAGGGAATTTTCAGTATCAACCTCAGTTTGCGATGCTCAACCAGTTCCATGCCAACCAGCCCAAGTCTTTCACCTGTTGTGAGCAGACTTTTGATGCAGATGATTGGCTCCATGACATGAGTAAGAATTTTGAGTGCAGCAATGTCAGACTAGAGGACTTTGTTAGATTCGCGACATTCCAGCTCAAGTGTTAGGCAACAGATTGGTGGCAGCAATACAAGGACTCCAGGGGCGATTGTGTTGTCACTTGGGACAATTTCTGTCATGAATTCAGGGCCCATTACATTCCGACAAGCTTTGTCGAGGAGATGCATGAGAAGTTCAGGAACCTAAAGCAAGGAAGCAAGTTTGTTTATCAGTTCAACATCGAGTTCCAGAATCTGGCCTGCTATGCTAAGCAAGATGTTCTAGATGGCAAGTCCATGATTTATCAGTTCAGAGGTGGTCTCAAGGATGAGCTTCTGCCGGGTCTGGTCCTTCAAGAGCCTCGTGAGTTTGATCAGTTCTACAACATGGCATTGAAGGTCGAGGCAATGCAGCTCAAGTTGGAGAACTCAAGGAAGCGTTCCAAGGATTCCTATTCTTCTTCCACCTCTCAGATGGTCCCTAAGCAGTAGAAATATTGGGTTCCTAATCCTCCTCCATTTCGTCCTCCTCAGCAGCAGAGACAGTTCGGTGGCCGTGGTTCTTCCCACCCACCCAGCCCAGGATATTAGCAGAGGCCCCAGGCACCCAAGTCAGCTAATGTTCCTCCTATAGGCAACTTTTGTCAGCTCTCTGACGTTACTTGTCACAAGTGTGGTCAGAAGGGTCACTACTCAAACAAGTGCAACCAGCGGCGTCTTCCGCCTCCTCCTCCAGTCACACCTCTGACAATTCTATGGTGAAGCATAATCCCAAGTCAGCAAGGGTGAACATGGTGAATGCAGCAGAGGCAGAGGATTCTTCTCAAGTGATCATGTGTAATCTCTCAGTTAATTCTATTCCTGCTAAAGTGTTGTTTGATACTGGTGCATCATAGTCATTCATGTCTAGACCTTTTGCTATCAAGAATGATTTCTATTCCGAGATGTTGAGTAGACCTTTGGGCATCATTTCTCCCGGTGTGGCCATGAAAACAACATCTATTGTTCCGAATCTTTCTATCAAGATGGGAAACTATTCATTCTTGGCTTCTCCTTACGTTCTTGATAATTCTGACATTGATCTCATTCTGGGTATGGACTTTCTGGCTACGAACAAGGTGCATGTTGATTATCAAGCCAAAGAAGTCAAGTTGACTCATCCTTCAGAAGATGTGATTATTTTCGTAGCTTGCGATGACACAATCTGTCTCTTTGCTCTTGATGAGAAGGGTGAGATCTCGACTATTTCTCAGATTCCAGTGGTTTGTGAGTATGAAGATGTCTTTCCAGAAGAATTGCCAGGAATGCCTCCGCACCGACCAGTCGAGTTTGTGATTGACCTCGAGCCTGGAACTGAACCGGTTTGCAAGCATCCTTATAAACTTGGCTCTGAAGAGCTCAAAGAGTTGAAGAAGCAGCTAGATTAACAAGAACGTATGTGTCTGATCAAACAAAGTTCTTCTCCATGGGGTTGTGGTGTTTTGTTTGTCAAGAAGAAGGATGGCATGGAACGACTTTGTGTATATTACCATCCATTGAACAAGAAGACAATCAGAAACAAGTACCCACTTCCCAACATCAATGAGTTGTTTGAACAACTGAAAGGTGCCAAGGTTTTCTCGAAGCTTGATCTTTTTCATGGGTTATCATTAGATTCGCATTCGTGAAGAATATATTCCAAAGACCGCTTTTAGGACGAGTTTTAGCTCTTATGAGTACACTGTCATGTCGTTTGGTCTTGCTAATGCTCCTCCAACCTTCTCAAGAATGATGAACTTCATATTCTCTCCTTTCAAGAATGATTTTGTTTTGGTCTATCTGGATGATATCCTCGTGTTCTCAGAGACAGAAGAAGAGCATGCAGAGCATCTCCGGCTTGTGCTTGACAAGCTAAGAGAGCATCGATTCAATGCCAAGTTTTCCAACCTTCTCAAGAATGATGAACTTCATATTCTCTCCTTTCAAGAATGATTTCAGTTTGGTCTATCTAGATGATATCCTCGTGTTCTCAGAGACAGAAGAAGAGCATGCAGAGCATCTCCGGCTTGTGCTTGACAAGCTAAGAGAGCATCGATTCAATGCCAAGTTTTCCAAGTATGAGTTTTGGCTCAATGAAGTGATGTACCTTGGGCATGTGATCTCTGTCGAGGGCATTAAAGTGCACCCCGCGAATGTGAAGCAGCTTCATAGCTTCCTCGGGTTTGCTAGTTATTGCAGAAGATTCATGGAGAACTTCTCTCAAATTGCTAAGCCTCTGTCTAATCTCCTCCAAAAGAATGTTGTCACAGCCCTAGCTTAGGCATTGTCTGTCATTGCATAGCCGTCATGGCATCATGTTTAAAATCAAATGAAACCTGAAATGGGGATTGTCAAGTCCTAGCACTCCCTCATTCAAACAGCTACAATCAGCTAAGTTTTCCAATGTTTCCCTTTTGGTCTTCAAAAATGTTCACTATTTCTTATAAATGTTGGCAACAATATATCATGGGACATTTTAATTTTCAAAACAAATATAACATTCTAAATTACTCATTTAATGCTACTGAAATCAATTAATAAATCACTATAAATGTCTTAGTGGATCCAAATATTCTAAAACTATTTGCAGGACTTAGAAATATATATTTCATGACCCATAAATTATCTCAGGATTTTTGCCTTGGTATTTTTGCCCAAGCAATAAATTCAAAAAATGACAGAACATAGAAAACAGAAATTATAAAAAAGAGGGAACCCACCTGGCCTTACTTGTTTAAAGATTTTGGCCTAGCCCATCTACCATTCTCCTGTCGTCTTCCTCCTCTTGCCAGGAGGACGAGAGGGCGCGTGCCCGACGCGCACGCCACGCGCTCGGCCACCTCCTGCTTGCCTTCGCCAGCGCGACATAGGGGATTAGGACCCCAGAGCCGTCCGGATCGGGATGACCCCTCTCCTCTCTTCCCCCTCGCTCTGTCTTTCCCCCCCCCCCCTCGGTGATGGCCGCTGCAGCCATGGCAAGGCCGCTGCAAAGCCGCAGCCACAGGTCGCCTTTCTCCTCCCTAGTGAGTTCTCGAGCTCTGCCTCGATGGTCAAGTCCTCCTCGCTGAGCCATGCTTCCCCGGGAGCTCTGCAACGCCCTGACGCTATCATCTTCTCCACCTTCAGCCGGCTCGCCGATTCGCCACTGTCGGTTGCCACCGAGCACGCCGAGGCCCTCATATGAACCCGTGTGAGCTCCCTTTGCTTCTCCCCGTAGCCACGCTGCCCTGCTCGACCCCTAGCCGCCAAAGTAGCCGCTGCCGGCAGCTCCGACCACCCCGTGTCCTCCCGTTGCCGCAAATGGATGCCCGGGAGCACGGGCAACCTCTGGGTGCCTTCCGCCGCCCAAATGGTCGCCGAAGGAGGATTTCCGGCGACCCCTGTCGTGTCTTCTATCTTCGGCGTTGAGCCGCCGGTGGCTTTGACCCGACCAACCAGGGGTTGACCCTCGGTCGCAGACAGGTGGGCCCAACCCTTTTAATTTTTGTTATATTAAAAATAACTAATTTTCTTAATTAATCTAATTAGCCAGTGACATATTGGGCCCAGCCCTTTTAATTTAATAATTAGAATTAACTTAAAACTCTGTTATTAACTGTGTCAGGTGGGGCCCATCCACCCGGTTTGACCTGGGCTGACGTCTTTGACCTGCTGATGTTATGGTGACCTCAGGCTGACGCAGTATCTGTTTCTGTAATTAAAATAAATCAATAAATGATTTATTATTTTCAGAAAATGTTTAAAACTTCTACAAATCATAGAAAATAATCTTTAAGTCAGATGAAAATAATTTATATATGAAAAATGATCAGAAAAATCAAGTGAATCTGTTTATGCCATGATCATGCATGTTTGAACAAGTTATCATCACCAAGTAGGACATATTAGGAGTAGGTCAATTTAAGAAATATCAATTGGAGTTGGAATTCAAACTTGTTTGAATTACATTTCAACCAGCTTGCTATGACTCGTCTACACACGCTAGAGATCGACACCTGCATTGCTGGGTTACTTATGCCTGTCCCTGTACGGATGTGCCACTTGGGTTCTACGACTAGTCATGTCGGGCCGGGTTCTTTGACATTTGAATGCTAGTGACACATTCACATACGTGAGTCAAAAGACGCAAACGGTCCCGGCCCAGGTAAGGCGGCATCCATGGAGATAACCGTGTGTGAGACCACAAAGTGATGTGATATGTTACGAGCTGGATTATTATGGCTTAGGATCGGGGTCCCGACAAATGTCAAGTATGTTTGGTCTCCTGAGTGTGATGTGGCGTTCAATACGCTCAAGCAGAGACTGACTTTAGCTCCAGTTCTTGTTCCTCTCGAGCAATCAAACCCTTTCCAAATTTTCTGTGATGCTTCTCTCCAACGTCTTGGTGGTGTTCACATGCAAAATAAGAAGATAGTTGCTTATACCCCGTGTCAGTTGAAGCCTGCCGAGAATAACTACCCCACTCATGATCTCGAGTTGGCGGCAGTTGTGCATGCTCTAATGACTTGGAGGCATTTGTTGTTGGGTAGACCAGTTGAGGTGTACACTGGTCACAAGAGCTTGAAGTACATTTTCACTCAACCCAATCTCAATCTTCGGCAGTCTCGTTGGGTGGAAATGCTTGAGGACTTCAATCCAAGCATTGAGTATACTCCTGGAAAACAAAATGTCATTCAAGATGCGCTCACCCGAAAGGTGTACTCCAACAGTCTCATCCTGAAGCCTCTTCAACATGAGCTTTGTGAAGCCTTCCACAAGCTCAATCTTCAGATGATTCCGCAAGGATTTCTTGCCAATCTTCAAGTCTCTTCGACTCTGGAAGATCAGGTTCACCAAGCTCAACTTCTTAATGCAATGGTGAAGAAAGTGAAGAAAGGTGTGTCCATGGGCATTCCGAAGTATAAGTGCTTTCACGTTGATGAAAAAGATACCTTGTTCTTTGAGGACCGTCTAGTGGTTCCGAAAGGTGATCTCAGGAAGGTTATCATGTACAAAGCACACAATTCTCTTCTATCCATTCATTCAGGCAGTTCCAAGATGTATCAGGATCTCAAGCAAACCTTCCAGTGGACTCGCATGAAACGTGAAATTGCTCAGTTCGTGAACGACTGTGATGTTTGTCGCAGAGTGAAGCCGGAACATCAATGTCCAGCAGGTCTCCTTCAGCCTTTTCCTATTCCAGAGTGGAAATTTGATCATGTGGAGATGGGTTTCGTCACTCGGTTTCCCAAGTCCAAGAGGGGCAATGATGCCATCTTTGTGGTCATCGACAAGCTGACCAAAGTTGCTCATTTCCTTCCGGTCAAATAATCTATCTCGGCAACTCAGCTAGCAAAGTTGTATACGTCAAGGATAGTTTCTTTGCACGGTATTCCTCAGATCACCTCATCTGACTGTGGAATCCTCTTCACTTCCAAGTTTTGGGAGTCCTTCCAGACTGCTATGGGTACCAAGATCTATTTCAGCACTACATACCATCTGCACACAAGTGGTCAAGTTGAGAGAGTCAATCAAGTCCTTGAAGACATGCTCAGAGCCTGTGTGATTTCATTCTGTGGGTCCATTCAGAGTTGTTGGAAAGAGGGGTCAACTTGCATATCAACTAGAGCTTCCTCCAAACTTCGCAAATGTGCACGATGTCTTCCATGTCTCTCAGCTCCGGAGGTGCTTCAAGACTCCCGAGCATACCATTGACCTCCAAGTCATTGATCTTCAAGAAGACCTTTCTTATCATGAGCATCTAGTGGGTATTCTCGATGAAACTGAGCATAAGACTCATAACTAATCAATCAAGTTTCTCAAGGTGAAGTGGTCTCATCATTCCGATAAAGAAGCTACTTGGGAACGTGAGGATCTTCTCCGTTTCGAATATCCAGAGTTCTTTCGTTCCTAGATCTCGGGTCGAGATCCTCTTGTAGTGTGGGAGAGTTGTAACAGCCCAAGTGCTACCCTAGCCATTTATGGTCATGTAACTCTTGTGAACCTATGTGGCCATGTGTTTGAATGATATGATTTTGCTCTTTGCCATTCCATCTCATGCATCATGCTCATCATTTCATTTGCATCTTGTGGTGTGGATGTGTGCATGTGTGGTGCAACAATTCCCTCCCTCTCTTTCATTTTCAAAACTATGCCTAAACCTTTTTATTCCCTTTGTTTTCTACATGAGAATTAACTTGATAATAAAATCTATTAAAAATGTTCTGTTGTTAGGGGATGTCATGTTGACTAGGAATGTGGTGCTCTCCTTGTGTTTAGAAATTTGGACTCCTGGGGTTTTGGCAAAAACAGTGGTTGTTTATTGTAAAAGTATTTATTTTACTTGTCCTAAAAATCATCTTGTTATTTTTATTAAATAGGGCATATTGATTTCAGTACCAAAGTATTTTGTTTTAATTAAAATCGTTTTATTTTTCTCTAGGGATTTTTTTCTTGTGTTGTTGATATTTTAAAAAGAAAACCTGGTGTTTTTTCCTGTAAGAGAGACCTGAGAGTGATGGGCCTTCCTCCTTAGCACGGCCCAGCCCAGCAAGCTAGCGGCGACCTGCTCCGTTCGTTCTCCATCAAGTTCAGAGAGGTGCGCGTGAGACAGCTCAACGCCGACGCCGTGAGAGGAGCTCACAAACGTCGAGGCCGGCCCCTTTATAAGGGCGCGACTCCCTAGGGTTCCCCTCTTCCTCCTCGCCACTTTCGCTCCCCTTCTCCCTCCTTCTCCCCCTTCTCCTTATGCTTCTCCTCAGGTAAGTTCAGAGAGGGAGTCCTCCACCGGTCCTCCTCGCCATTGTCTGCGTGGTTCCGTCGTCCCTCCTCCGTTCCCAGCATGTCGTGGAGGCCGGGGACCATCCCCACAGCCCATTCCCGTCGCTAGGAGGGGTCGGGCTTCCCCTCATCGATGGCCTCGTCCTCGCCGGTGCCGCAGACAGGGAGCTCCTACGTTCTTCTTCCTTTGTGTCGGTCCCGTGTCGTCGTCGCCTTCCTCCTCTTCCCTGGGAGAAGGTCCGTCATCGTCCCCCCCTAGGTGAGTGCCGCGTCCCCTTCGTGTTGTCATTGCATAGCTCACCGTCGTCGTAACTCCTCGCTGTCGCCGCCGGTAGTTCAAGGTGTGGCCTTGAGGGCCTTGCCTCCGTCCCCTTGTCCCGGGACGAGCAGGGGAACGGTTCCCCATAGGTTCCCGCTTTCCCCTCGGCAGGTTCCCCTCGCCGAAGTGCTCCTATGCCACCAAAAATCGTCGCAGCCGTGCCTCTGCCTACCGTTGTTGATTTGTTTCAGTTTCGTCAGAGTTTTCCTGGATGTGTTAGAAGTAGAGGAGCGGGATCCCCTCTTGTTTAGTCGAGCATGAGTGGCACAGTGGTGGATCGAACTGGGCGACACCGAGAGGTATGGGGATCGAATCCCCGACGCGCCCCCCTCGTTTTCCGTTTTTTCGTTGTCTAGGGTTATGTGTGGTGTGTGGATCCGGTGTGGCAACACCTAGATCCCATGTGCTTATGAGAGTGTGCGGTGTGTGCCTGTGTGTGGTAGATCTAGTGTGGCTGGACACATCTGGTTTGGCTGTGTGTATGTGTGTGGTAGTGTGTGTATGTGTGTATGTGTGTTAGTGTGTGTATGACAAGTGGGCCCTGGCCCAACTTGTCATCCACAGAGGGGCCCTGGTGCCTATGCCAGGTGGGCCCCTCCTGTATATTGTTTTCTTTTATTTGTTTTGTGTTTTGTTGTATTCAAATGGATTATTTCCTATTCGGGTAAAATACCAAATCTGGTATGAGCATTTTTAGATATGTGCATTTTTAGTAAGTTTCAACTTATAGGAATGTCATGATGATTTCAAGCATGTTTTTGGGAGTTCTACAAAAACTTACATATGAGTATGATATATGATTTTGGGGTAGAATCAACCAAGGAATCCTTTGGTCCAACTTGTTTTGTCATTTGAGAAACTTTGAAAAAAAAGTCATTTTGTTACAAAGTGCCATTTTGTCATTTTAGTTGTAATTAATCCAAGCATGCTTTGGTAATTGTGTCAACATGTAAGTGGTAGTATTTCATGAGTGGAATGCCATGGTCTTTTATTTTGTCATGATAATCTTGCATATGAGTGGGAACCATGCTCCAAAGTGGCTATTTAAATGTTGCTATTTTTAACATGCTAAATATTTCTAAGTCTCATAATCTGTTAATATTTTTATGCCATGATGAGTGGATGCTACCAAGTGATATGTTGTGTTTTAGCTCCAGCTTAGTGCTAGCGTTTTGAAGTAGATGTTGCCCTCTAACATCCTGTTAATTTTCATGCCATTATGTGGTTTCTATCACCATTAGTTTCTGCTGTCAAATTGCTATCAACTTAACTCAGATGCCAGAAAACTATGGTTTTCTCTAAGTCCCTAGAATTTGTTTCATCATGCCATCTTGTGAGCTCCATGCCTATTGATATGTGCTTCCTTTCCAGTTTGTGTAGTTGGATGATTGTATAAGCATGTTATGTAGTTTCTGTGAATGCTTTGTTTGAGGTTGGAAACTTCCTGTAGCTCTAGATATTTGCTGTGAAGGTTGCTATGTTGTTGTTTTATGGCAGATTGTGTGTATTAGTGTTTTGTGGCTTGTGGGAGCTATGCTCCATGGTTTTGCTTAATATTTGGCTATAATGTGGTTGGTTTTTCATTGCCTAACCAGTGGATACCTTGGAATGCCAAGGAATAGCCCATGGCCTTCATTGCAGTGCATTTTGTCTTCGTAACTTGTCGTGAGCATAGCGTGAGATCTGTTACTCCGTTTCCTACGTTCCACATATGCATTTGCATCGATTTTGCGTGAAGCATCCATATTTTCCCTAATAATGCATGTTCAAACAACTAAACATGAGGTTCTTTCCAGAATTGTAAATTACTTAACTGTTGCATGAGAAACATGACTAGCTTAGGATTGCCATGCTAAATACTTCAAATGCATCATGCATCATCTTGTTTGTGCATTGCACCTTGGTTGGTTGTTCATTCTTGTTGTTTCTCTTGGGTAGATGCGAGTGTTGAACCTGAGTACGAGGATCCATGAGAGTACCACTATGAGGACCCCGCTCTTTGTCCCTCTAAAGAATCAACAAACAAGATGATCGTACCAGGATCCCGACACTATTTTTGCTATGCCAGATGTCTCGCGCTTATCGTTACATATGTGTTACCTACAACTTGAATGTTAAGCCTCCTAGATTGCCATGGTAGCCTCTAACCCCTCCACCTCCTAGAAAACCTTGTTTGGCTAAGTTGCCACTACTCAGCCCCTCTTATAGCGTTCTTAGTTGAAGGTGCAGGTTGTTTCCACGTGATAACATGGATATCTGGAGATATAACAATATTAACTATTATTTAATTTAATGCACATATATATCTTGGTGTGGTGGAAGGCTTGGACTTTTTCTCGGTGTTTTGTTCCACTTTTACCGCCATAGTTTCTTGTTAGTGGTGTTATGTTTCCATACTTTGCGCTCCTAACATGCTCGAGGTTGTTATGGGGACCCCCATGATTATTTGGTTGAGATGAAACTTGTCTGGCAAGGCCCAACATTGGTACTATTTGTTTAGCAACTTAATAAAATTGCATAGGGCTTTGCAAACCCATGGATAATTAATCAACAACCCGGGCCCATGCTCCTCATGAGTGTTGGTCAAAGCTAGAGCACTGTGCGGGGACATCCCGGGGCAACTTGGGAAATTTCTAACAGGCCACCACACACTAGCTTATACAGTCGTGTCTTGAGAACGAGATACGCGGCTCTTATCGGGTTCGTCGACACGTCGGGTGGTCTTGCTGGACTTGTTTTACCTTTCTCGAGTGGCTTGCGTGTGGAACTCTTATTTTCTTCGGGATATCTCGAGGTGTTGGAATTACTTTGGAGTTTCCTAGGATGATCATGAGATCCGTGGTCGAGGTTATTCCTGCGAAGTGTGGTTAATTTATGATGGACTAGTTGGAGCACCCCTGCAAGGTCATATCTTTCGGAAAGCCGTGCCCGTGGTTATGTGGCAACTTGGATGTTTGTTTAACACCCGGTTATAGTTAACTTGAAGTAAACTCCAATAAAATACACCAACTGTGTGAGTAATCATGATCGTCTCTACTCGTGAACATGAACCGAGAGAGAACACAATGGTGTTATGTTTGACGTAAGTAGGTGTTCATGATCTCATAGAGGTCATGGTAGAAATTGATCGTTTAACGTAGTCGACCATATTTACTTTCATGTTCTCGTAATATTAGCCACCATAAATGCTTAGTGCTGCTGCAAATTAAACACTTATCCCCATCCTACCTAATAAGCTTGAATAGTCTCGGTACCCAGTCGCGAGATTGCTGAGTCCCCGTGGCTCACGGATTACTACAACAAATACAGGTGCAGGTGCAGATGAGGTCGTGCTAGATGATGTGACACAGCTCAAGTGGGAGTATGAGGAGGAACTTGGCAGGATGTACGTCACATATCCAGACGAGTAGAGTGGCCTTGATCGTGATCTTCAGGGCTTGCAAGACAGTTTCATTGCATCTCTTTTATCGTTTGTTTTCGGCCGTAGACGGACCCTGTCTTTGGATTGATGTTTGAATAAATTAGTGTATTGTACTTTAGCATGTGGCGAGTGTAAGCCAACTCATATACTCCTCTCTTCATAAATGTATGTGATGATACTGTACTTGCGAAATGACTAGAGGCGCATCTATCCATGTCAAGGCCCCCGTCCCTTAATATGGATAGGCGCGCATCTTGGGCGTTACAGCATCCGCTTTGCCGTCCGCCCTCGGACGACAAAGAGGGGAAGGGCCGACAGTAAAGGGGACCGGACGGCAAAGAGCCCGTCCGATTGGACCTGGCCAGACCCAAGGTCTAGTGGGACCTAAATTAGCTCTTTGTCGTCTGCCCTAGCTGTCTTTGCCGTCTGGGGGCAGACGGCAAAGAACTGGCACATGGCAAACAATGCCTTTGCCATGTGTCAGTTCTTTGTCGTCTGCTTTGTGACAGCGGACGGCAAAGAGCATCTTTGCCATGTGTCAGCAGACGGCAAAGGCCTGGCACATGGCAAATAACCGAATTCCAGTAGTGATAGATTTCTTTGCCTCTTGCATATCTTTAGGACTGAGAAATAGAATACCTCTTTTCTTTGCAGTTGGCTTTGGAGGTGGTTCGGGAATAGTCCAATCATTATCATTGCTCAATATATTATTCAATAGTAGTTCAGCTTGTTCGACAGTTCGTTCCCTGAAAACACAACTAGCACAACTATCTAGGTGGTCCCTAGAAGCATCGGTTATTCCATTGTAAAAGATATCAAGTATTTCATTTTTCATGAGAGGATGATCAGGCAAAGCATTAAGTAATTGGAGAAGCCTCCCCCAAGCTTGTGGGAGACTCTCTTCTTCAATTTGCGCAAAGTTAAATATTTCCTGCAAGGCAGCTTGTTTTTTATGGGCAGGAAAATATTTTTTAGAGAAGTAATATATCATATGATGGGGACTATGCACACAACTAGGAGCAACAGAATTGAACCATATCTTAGCATCACCCTTTAATGAGAAAGGAAACAACTTAAGAATATAGTAATAACGAATTTTTTCCTCATGAGTAAACAGAGTGGCTATATCATTCAATTTAGTAAGATGTGCCACAATAGTTTCAGATTCATAACCATGGAAAGGATCAGATTCAACCAAATTAATTAACTCGCGATTGATAGAGAATTCGTAATCCTTATGAGTAACAAAGATAGGTGAAGTAGCAAACTTAGGGTCATATTTCATTCTAGCATTCAAAGATTCATCTTTCCACTTGCATAACAATTTCTTAAGATCATCTCTATCCTTACAAGCAAGAAAGTCCCTAGCTATCTCTGCTTCCATAAAATAACCCTCGGGTATATCAGGCAATTAATATCTAGGAAAGCTAGGTCTAGCGAGTGTCCCATAGTGTCCCTTTTCAATAATTTCATCAGTTTCAAAACTATCATTAGTTTCAGCATTAACTCTAGCAATTTGTTCATCAAGAAATTCACCCAAATGACACAATATTGTCAAGCAAAGTATTATCATGAGCATCATGCATAACATAAGTGGCATCATCAATTACTTGCGACATATCAGAATTACGAGCAGGTGGTGGTGTCGCAAATTTACTCATAACAAAAGGTGAATCAAGTGCAGAGCTAGATCGCAGTTCCTTAACTCCCCTCACAGTAGAGGGATAGATATTAGTTTTCAGGTCTTTCAAATTCTTCATAGTGATCAAAAGATATAAATCCCAAGTGACTCGGAGAATAGAGCTATGCTCCCCGGCAACGGTGCTAGAAAAGGGTCTTGATAACCCACAAGTATAGGGGATCGCAACAGGTTTCGAGGGTAGAGTATTCAACCCAAATTTATTGATTCGCCACAAGGGGAGACAAAGAATATTCTCGAGTATTAGCAGCTGAGTTGTCAATTCAACCACACCTGAAAGACTAAATATATGTAGCAAAGTATTCAGTAGCAAAGTAGTATGGAAGTAACGGTAACGATGGCAAAAGTGACAGTAGTAGTTTTGTAGTGATTGTAACAGTAGCGACAAAAAAGTAACTTAACAAAGATCAATATGTGGAAAGCTCGTAGGCAATTGATCAGTGATGGATAATTATGTTGTGTGGCATTCATCATGCAACAGTTATAACATAGGGTGACACGGAACTAGCTCCAATTCATCAATGTAATGTAGGCATGTATTCCGTATATAGTCATACGTGCTTATGGAAAATAACTTGCATGACATCTTTTGTCCTACCCTCCCATGGTAGTGGGGTCCTAATGGAAACTACAGGATATTAAGGCCTCCTTTTAATAGAGAACCGGACCAAAGCATTAGCACTTAGTGAATACATGAACTCCTCAAACTACGGTAATCACTGGAAAGAATCCCAATTATTATCACCCTACGGGATGCGGATCATAACTCGTAATAGGTGTCTACAACTTGCAAGATAGTATCAAGAACACATATATATTCATGAAAACATAATAGGTTCAGATCTGAAATCATGGCAGTCGGTCCCTAGTGACAAGCATTAAGCATAGAAAAGTCATAGCAACATCAATCTCAGAACATAATGGATACTATGGATCAAACCCTAACAAAATTAACTCGATTACATGATAAATCTTATCCAACCCATCACCATCCAGCAAGCCTACGATGGGATTACTCATGAACAGAGGAGAGCATCATGGAATTGGTGATGAAGGATGGTTGGTGATGACGTCGATTTCCCCTCTCTGGAGCCAGAACGGACAACAGATCTGGCCTCCCGAGGAAGAACAAGAGGTGGCGGTGGCTCCCTATTGTAAACGCGATGAACTCTTCTCCTTGATTTTTTTCTCCGCGAATATTAATATATAGGAGTGGAATTTAGGTCGGTGGAGCCATAGGGGGCCCACAAGCCTGCCAGGCACGGCCAGGGGGGTGGTTGCGCCTGGTGGGCTTGCCACCCGTGGGTGGCCCCCCTTCGGTTGATTCTTTCACCATTATTTTTTATTAATTACAAAAATATTCTCCATAAATTTTCAGATCAATCCGGGAACTTTTATTTCAACACAAAAATAGCACCAAGGCAATTCTGCTGAAAACAACGTTAGTCCGGGTTAGTTCCATTCAAATCATGCAAATTAGAGTCCAAAACAAGGGCAAAAGGGTTTGAAAAAGTTGATACGATGGAGACATATCTGTGCGCTCTGGAGATGACCTTGGAGGCGACTGGACATCCCTTGTTAGGTCTCCTCAGTATCCGGGAGGTGCTCTTCCCCTCAGTCTTCGATGACCGAGGCGTTAACCTCGACCATGATGTCGTCGCCCCCCACCGTTGATGTTCGGCTCCAAAAGAGCCTGTTGGGATGACACCTCCGTGCCATCCTTCGCGGCACCTGGAGGAGTGGGATGCAACGTGGTCCCGCTCTTCGCTAGCTCGGCCGGTGGGGTCTCCCCATCCAAAACATGGTTTGTAGGGAGAACGTGTGGTGGGGTGCAGATCAACAGGCGCTCACATATTCATAACATTTAAACACTTGGCATTAATAGCCCAGGGAGTCTTCGGATTCTTACCTTCGAGCTGGGGGCTTGACCCTTAGGTTCCTTTGAGGAAGCTTCTCAAAGTCTTTGGACTCAGTGTCCGAGTCCAAACTGTCGTCAGACAGAATCAATTGTGTCCGACATGCTTTCTTCGAAGCAGGAGGAGGTACATACTCTATGGCATCCGATGACACCACCCTCTTTCTTGCAAAGGGGGAATCGCCTTCCACCTTGTCCTCATGCTCCTCCTCTTGATTAGAGGAGGCATGGGTTTCCTCCGACACAGCGTCCGACTAGTCCTCGGCATGTCTTCTTCTTCTCCTTCTTTTCTAGCGCCTTGTAAGGCACAACGACGAGCATCTCTGACAGCAGCTTGGACCTGGGGTCTTCAGGCTGTGGAGCTGGGTAGTTGATGCCCGTGGCCTTGCTTAACCCTTTTTGCAGAACTGATCGGGGAGGTGCTTAGATTTTCTTTCAGAAAATGGAGCCAATCAATTGAAACTATGTTACACTTGGGAAGGAGGGTTAGCAACATGCAGGCCCCGGTCCTCCTCCTTGAGTGGACATCTCTCCATAGCCTTGAACAATGTCTTCCACAGCTTCTCCATGGTGGTGCGAAAGAGCCAACGAATAGTGGGCTCATCGTCAAACTGATAAGCCCACATGGGAGAAGCCCAGCGCTGACAAGGGAGGATGCGCCGGAGCATGATCTGGACCACGTTGGCCAGCTCAATCTTGCCTCTGATCATCGAGGCAATGTGCTTCTACAGGCTGTCCACCTCCATATCCGACACCCAGTCGAGGCCCTTTCAAAGCCATGAGGTCAAATCATGTGGGGGAGGATCTGAATTCGGTCGGAGCGACTCGACCTTTTTCCCTTGGCTCTGTAATGTAAAACCACTATTTTTGCTAAATCCTGATGGTGTCAATGAATGTGCCAGATGGCCATCCAACACGGGGGAGCTTGCTGATGACCGCCCCTCCGCAGTCTACGTGTGCCCCAGCGACACACTTCGGCTTGATATTGAATACCGTGAAACATAGTCCAAAGTGTGGTTCGGCCCGCAAGAAGGCCTCGCAGACGATGATGAAGTCTCATATGTGCATGAAGGAGATCGGCGGGAGGTCATGGAAGTCAAGTCCATAGAAGGACATGAGGCCCCTGACTAAGGTGTGGAGCAGGAAGATCAGTCCCCGGATGAAGTGAGGGATGAATACCACCCTCTCGCCTGGCTTAGGAGTAGGAACCACCTGGCTCTTTTCTCGGGCGCGGTGGTCGATGTTGGCGAGGAGGTAGCCGTCACCCTTCAAGTCTCAGATATCCTGGACGGTGACCGTGGAAGCCTCCCACTAGCCATTGGAACTAGAACTAGCCATGCCCGAGCTCGGAGGAGGAGGAGTGGGAGAACTAGATCTAGGCTCTAGAAGCTCAGGAGATTGGGGAAGCAGAGGATGCGAATGGGAAGTGCGGTTAAGCCTTGGGGTTTTCTTTCCCTTTTATGAGGCTTATCACCGGTTAATCTCCCTTTACTGTGCCGTGAATCCCTCCGCTTCCCAAGATGTGCATTCCGTCATATGTGCATGATTAAACATATCGTGTGTGAGACGGAGCATGATCTGTGCATTGATGGATCGTGCTAATGAAAGTAGCCTCGAACTGCGAATCAAGTTTTTGCAACTAGTTCGGTGGTTGTGGTGGGCCGTGACCTTTCGTCAGAAAGGTTGTCAGGGAACTTTATTTGCTCCATGACGCTTGGCCTTCGTGGCTGAGCTATTCATGGTGTTCATCAATCCTCTAGTCGGGAAAACCACATGTCGTGGGAGGCCAAACGTCGGAGACCGAACTAAACTCGGCTAATTACTAACCGGAGAAGGGAACTCACCTTGCAAGCCAAAGACTCTAATCATATGAAGCGACTAGAGCTAAGATCCTTGGCATTGGAGGCTAGTTCGGGGGCTATTGAGGAAGTCCTGGTTTAAGGGGTCCTCGGGTGGCCGACCTATTTTCTTATGGGCCGGACTATATGGGCCGCTTACCAAGCATTGGATTGATCGAAGGCCCTGTCTCCAGGAAGGAAGCTTCGCGGATCGTGGTTTGTCCTCCACGTTTGGATTAGTGAATAGGCATGTTTATCCCTTTGATGTGTAACCGACCATATGTAAACCCTAGGTACCCTCAGCGCCTATATAAGCCAGAGGGTTTTAGGTTGTAGGACAGAGAACACCACATCTAGGGTTTAGCTATTCGATTTCGAGGTAGATCAACTTTGTAACCTTCATATCATCAATATAATCAAGCAGGACGTAGGGTTTTACCTCCATAGGAGGGCCTGAACCTAGGTAAACATCGTCTCCTTCGTCCCCTGTTACCATCGATCCTAGTCTCGTAGCTCGGGACCCCCTACCCGAGATCCGCCAGTTTTGACACCGAGAGTCATTAATTCTGATAATTTGCAGGTCCTCGATACTATGAATAATGGAGGACGGTCGGGAGGAGGTGCAACGACAATTTATGATGATTGCTATTTTATTGCTTCTTATTTTTCAATGGCTAAGTTTGAACATTATAATAGAGAGGCAAATAAAGTTGCTCATGAGCTTAGTAGTTTGGTTAGATTTTTTGATACTTTAGATAGGTTTGAAAAGCCATTGAATGAAATTTTGCCTTTCCTCTTAAACAATGTATCAGTTTTTTGATTGAATAAAGTTAGTATGTTCTTTAAAACAATCTGACATGCTTGCATGTTGAGAGACATATGGTAGTGGGGGTGGGCCTTTTTTCATGCATATTGTGTGATGATGTGGCTGTTGGAAATATGCCCTAGAGGCAATAATAAAATGGTTATTATTATATTTCCTTTTTCATGATAATCGTTTATTATGCATGCTATAATTGTATTGATTGGAAACACATTACATGTGTGGATACATAGACAACACTGTGTCCCTAGTATGCCTCTAGTAAACTAGCTCGTTGATCAAAGATGTTCAAGGTTTCCTAGCCATGGACATAAGATGTCATTTGATAATGGTATCACATCATTAGGAGAATGGTGTGATGGACAAGACCCAAACAATAAACATAGCATATGATCGTGTCAGTTTATTGCTATAGTTTTCTACATGTCAAGTATCTTTATCTATGACCATGAGATCATTCAACTCACTGACACCATAGGAATACCTTGTGTGTATCGAACATCGCAGCATAACTGGGTGACTATAAAGATGCTCGACAGGTATCTCCGAGGGGTGTCTGTTGAGTGGGCATGGATCAAGACTGGGATTTGTTACTCCGTGTGACAGAGAGGTATCTCAGGGCCCACTTGGTAATACAACATCACGTCAAGCCTTGAAAACAATTTGACTAAAGTGTTAGCCACGGGATCTTGTATTCTGAAATGAGTAAAGAGACTTGCCGGTAACGAGATTGAAGTAAGTATAAAGATACCAGCGATCGAATCTCGGGCAAGTAACATACCGATAAACAAAGGAAACAACATACGAGATTAATTGAATCATTGACATAGAGGTTCAAGCAATTAAGATCTTCGTAGAATGTGTAGGAACGAATATGAGCATCTAGGTCTCGCTATTGGTTATTGACTGTAGAGGTGTCTCGGTCATGTTTGCATAGTTCTCGAACCCGCGGGGTCTACAGAGTTAACGTTTGGTGACGATATAAGTATAGTTGAGTTATTATGTTAGTGACTGAAAGTTGTTTGGAATTCCAGATGAGACCTTGGACATGACGAGGAGCTCCGGAATAGTCCGAAGGTAAAGATTGATATATGGAATAATAGTGTTTGGTCTCCGAAAGGGTTCCGAATTTCACCGGAGGGGTTTCAGATGTTTCCCGAAATGTTCGGGTACAAGAGTGCTTTATTTAGGCCAATGGGTAAAGCCGACGAGGCTGTAAAGAAGGTGCAAGAGCCAGACGTCGAGGACCTTGGCGTGTGGTCCTGGAGTCCGAGGAGGACTCTTGCCTTGCGGGTGAAACCGACTTTGAGGAGGCTCTTTCCCAAGTTTCGACCAAGGGCTCAACATATAAATAGAGGGTCAGGGCTAGCACCCGGAACACATCAAGAATTCCCCAAGCCGTGTTCCGGAAAACCAGCCCCTCTATTTTATCCTCCGTCATAGTTTCCGTTGTGCTTGGCGAGGCCCTGTGGAGATTGTTCTTCACCACCACCGTCACCACGGCGTCATGCTACCGGAACTCATCTACTACTTCGGCCCTCTTGTTGGATCAAGAAGGCGAGGATGTCATCAAGACGTATGTGTGATGAACGCGGAGGTGTTGTCTGTTGGGCACTAGATCGTGATTGGATCGTGGGACGGCTTGCGATTAGGATCGCGGGACGGCTTGTGATTTGGATCGCGAAGACGTTTGACTACATCAACCACGTTTCTTAATGCTTCGCGCTTAGCGATCTACAAGGGTATGTAGATCCACTCTCCCCCTCGTAGATGCTCATCACCATGGATATATCTTGCGTGTGCGTAGGAAATCTTTTAGTTTCCCATGCAACATTTCCCAATAGTGGCATCATGAGCTAGGTCTATGTGTAGATGAGATCATGAGTAGAACACAAAGGAGTTTGTGGGCATTTATGCTCAAATTTCTTCCTCCCTTGGTATTTTCTTGATTCAGCGGTATTCTAGGATGAAGCATCCTGGACCAACCTTACTCGTACGCTTACGAGAGACCGGTTCCATCGACTGACATGTGACTTTTTTTTGCATCAAGATGTTTGGCTGGTGTTTGTCTCTCCTACTTTAGTTTGATCAGATTCGACAAAGGCGGTCCTTGAGAAGGTTGAATAGCAATTTGTGTATCACCGTTGTGTTTTTTGTGTAGGTGAGAATTGTTCTTGCTAGATACCCGCAGCAGCCACGTAAAACTTGCAACAACAATTAGATGACGTCTAACTTGTTTTTAGGGTATGTTCTGATTTGATATGGCCAATTACATGATGAGATATATGGGATGTATGAGATGATCATGTTTTTTATAGAATATCACGACTTGCATGTCGATGAGTACGGCAACCGGAAGGAGCCATAGGGTTGTCTTTAATTATTGTATGACTTGCCTGTCAATTACTAATCGTTATGTAATGCTTTACTTTATCGCTAAGCAGTAGTAATAGTAGTAGAAGCATGGTGGGCGCGATAACCTCAATGGTGACACAATGATGGAGATCATGATGATAGAGATCGTGTTATTTTGCCGGTGACGATGGAGATCATGTCGGTGCTTTGGAGATGGAGATCAAAAGCACAAGTTCATGGCCATATCATGGCACTTATGATTTGCATGTGATGTTAATCCTTTTATGCATATTATTATGCTTAGGACGAAGGTAGCATTATAAGGTGATCCCTCACTAAAATTTCAAGACAAAATTGTGTTCTCCCCGAGTGTGCATCATTGCAAAAGTTCATCGTGTCGAGACACCACGTGATGATCGGGTGTGATATACTTGCACATGCAGAACACTCGGGGTTAAACTTGACAAGCCTAGCATGTACATACATGGTCTCGGAACACAAGAGACCAAAAGGTCGAACATGAGTCATATAGTAGATATGATCAACATGAAGATGTTCACAATTGAAACCACCTCATCTCACGTGATGATCGTACTTGGGTGGGTGAATTTGGATCATGTAACACTCGGATGACCGGAGGGATGTCAATTTGAGTCGGAGTTCTTTAAGTAATATGATTAACTTAACTCCTTATCATGAACATAGTCTAAAGTTGTCTTTGCAAAATTATATTGTAGACCAATAGCTCGTGCCATAGCTCCCCTGTGTTTTTTGATACGTTCACAGAGAAAATAGAGTTGAAAGATGATGGAATTACGCGTACTTGGTTCGTAAACTGAGGATTGTCCTCATTACTACACAGAAGGCTTATGTCCTTGATCCACCGTTGGGTGCACCACCCCCTCCAGCATCGTCTGTGGATGTTGTGAACATCTGACACGCACGTTGTGATGACTACTTGATAGTTCATTGTGCCATGCATTATAACTTAAAATTGAGGCTCCGAGGACGTTTTGAACGTCACGGAGCATATGAGATGTTCCAAGAGCTGGAATTGAGATTTTAGGCTCGTGCCCATGTTGAGTGGTATGAGACCTCCAGATGAGATAGTGATTGATATACTTCTCCAAGTCACTCCCACCAAGCTACTAGAGCTTCATGATGAACTATAACATGTCAGGGATGGAGAAGATGATCCCTGATCTATTCGCGATGTTTGACACCGTGAAGGTAGAAATCAAGAAGGATCATCAAGTGCTGATGGTTAGTAAAACCACTAGTTTCAAGAACGGCAAGGGCAAGAAGAGAAAAATTCAAGAATGGCAAGTCAGTTGCGGCTCCATTGAAGAAACCCAAGGTTGAAACCAAACCCGAGACTGAGTGCTTCTATTATGAGGAGAATGGTCGCTGAAGCGGAACAATCCTAGATACTTGGTACATAAGAAGGCTGGCAACGTCGACAGAAGTATATTTGATACTAGGTGATGCCCCGCACGTTGCTACGGGGATGTATGCTATAAATAATGTTTTTAATTAAACTTCGTCAAAGGTTTTGTCTAGAGAAGTTTGGCGGAAGTAATGTTATAAATTGCCAACATGTTTATATATTTGAACAAAATAATTCTTACCAAGTAAGACAAAATTGTGTGTTTATCTGTACTGATGTAAAAGGATAAACAATCCAAATATTGTCTATATCTGTGAGAAAAATGGTGTTACAGAACTATTATCAATTATTGTATTTTTGTTGCACACATCTTCAACCAACAATCTGGAAGCACGAGACATAACTCCTAAAGACTCCCTAGAGGTTAGTATAATGTGCCACATGTCAAAAAAAATAGTGTTGAAGATGTTAATAGTAAGTTGACCTTTAGATAAGGATTCTCGGGTAAAGGAGTGGAATTTAAGAAGAGTTAGGATACTGCTTGCCTTGGAGTGTAGCGCGGGTGGTGAAAGAGCGAAGCATCTATCTAATGGTTCTTCCGGCATTCATAGTGGCAATGCTTGATTATGTTGGCTACTATTGTGTATTAGGCAATTGGATCAAGCAGGGACTATAGTCTGCAGGCAAAGGATGGTTGCGTTTATGGCTGTGACCTTTGAGGAGGTACGACAGCAAGAATGGAACTTTGATAGGAGGAAGTAGAGGTGCTCCCTTAATTATGGCCCTGAATTAAGGGATAAGTAATGCACGTCTTGAGAAAGAAATGGAAGTGCAAGAAGTGGAAGGGTCTGGGTCATGAATTTTCATCTTGAGAGCGAGACCGACTTGAGTGAAGATCAGGGCGAGACATGGAAACACGATTAAGCATTTAGGCAGATGCGCTCGATGACTTTGGCAGTGCATGCAATGAAGGTCGGTCAGTTTCTACTGCATTTGCAGGTAGTGGAGCCATGGAGCCTCAGTGATTTGTATGTGATTGTGCGTCTGGAAATTTGAGGGTTACCATTGCCGAAGAAACGGCGGTAGTGACGCATAATCAGCAGGGAAAGTTAGTGATTAGCGCGTCATTTCATTTTTTTTAAGAATGTGAGTCATTGCGATCTGCATGTATAGTAGCATTTTCTCATGGGGCTCGATCTGCACGTAGCAACCTATTTCATGGGCCCCTACACGCCACACATGCTCATAACATGACTCAGATAGCCCAGCCCAGCCATCGGAATTCGATCCGTGGGGGAAAGGCAGATGCACCGAGAGTATTAACAAACCACAAAAAAGATATGAGAGTTTGAACACACTGGAACATGGAAAGCTGAGGTGGCAGATTTGCTAAAATGAATGGTTGCATGTCTATTAATGATGTGGCTAGGCTGCATGTCAAGAGAAATCAAGTAGTTGGGGCTCCTATTTAGATATAGAAGATACATATTATTGATATGTACCTTGCTAGTACTCCTAGTAACACCTGGGTATTCAATATCGGTTTGATTGCTAAATGTTAGTAATTTGAAACAAAAGCTACGGTATAAACGGACTCTAGCTAAGGGCGAGGTTACGATGTGTGTTGCAAGTGTTTCCAAGGTTCATGTGATCACCATCGCATACTCTCTCTACTTTCAGGATTAGTGTTGAACCAAAATAAATGTTATTTGATGTTTGCATTGAGCATGAACGTGATTAGTGTTGGGTTATGGAGTAGAAAACAAAAAAATTCCGACCTAGGCACCAGCCCAGGACCACTACGGAGACTGCATACAAGGTTTGATCTTTTTCATTACCGACTCGTAGCGCAGAGGAAGTAGAGTCGATGACGATCGGTGGTGCAGATCCCCGCAGCTTTGATTTACAACCTCTCAACCGCGAGGATGTATACCCTCATCATCCCCTCAAACAGCCCTCCGGGAGGCGGTCGGATAGTCCCCCGGACGATGTCGCGGACAGCCCTTCGGGAGGACCTTCGAAACTCGAACGGTTACACGGACAGCCCTTCGGGAGGCACTCATGAACTAAGACCGAAACTATGATTTCTCTACAGAGTTGCACACATATGGTGTCATCTATCCGGTAGGGCTTCGCCATCCAGAACTAGTTCCTACCGGAACCCACACAGCCTTTCGGCACTACAAAACTATTTCGTGATAGGGAGAGAGAATGCCAGATCATGCATGGCTTGTGTGAGAGAGTTGGAGTGTTTTTGGGGAGATCCTCTCCACCTCCTTTTATAGGGGAAGGACGGGGTGGTGGTGGCTGAAAAATTCAGCCACATGACAAGCACCCACAAAACAAGGGGAAAGCATGTCACCTTGTCCATGGAACCCCAACATGGGGGCCCCACATGGCGACCCACCTCCTCCCAACCAGCCCCACCTTTTGTGGGGGCTTCCCCCCACCATGGGGGGACCCAAGACTTTGTTCAGCCACAAGGGGTTTGCCCCCTAAAGGGTGCGCCCCCAAAAACAGCCCAAAACAGCCCCCACGTATCGTGGGATCTTGTCCCCCGATGCTGGGACAAGATGTTTTCCGTGACTATTAGTACTTAAAATTTCCAAAAAGGTCCCAGAACATTTTCGGCACCCTCTAAAATTATCTAGACGTGCTCCAGAATATTTCCGATATGTTGGTTTAATTTAAAACCATCTTCGTTTACCCGGTAAACAATTTCGACAGCTCCGAAAACTTTTTTTGGTTTTTTCTCCGGAAAAATTTCAGAAATTACCAGACCAATCTGGCAACCTCCAAAAAATTCCCGGTGCTTGACGAAACCTTTTAGGACCAATGGTTTTATCTGAAACAACTTTTCGGTTTTATCAAAACTTTTTCGATATTCTCTCCGAAACTTTTCCGTTGTCTCCGAAACTTTTCCAATGACTTTCTCTCGGACTCCTTGTCTAGTATTCAGGAGATAGATGACCGTTAAGCACGTGACCCTATAGGTTCGGTGAAGTATAGACATGACCGGAACACTTTCCGATCAATGATCAGCATTGGAGCCGTGGACACCCATATTGACCCCTATACCCACACGAATGAATATTCGAGTGAACCTCCAGTTGCCGTGAGCTATTCCTGTTGCTTCGCGATATGTTACAAATACCCGAGGTGAGACATGTTGGCATCCCCGTGGATCAACAACTTGTCCACCATGCCAGTTACCTCATTACCGGTATTGTTCTCTTTTCTCATTACCGTGTTCCAGTATCCCCGTGATCAAATCACAAAGTGTTAGGCCAGACGATGATGGATACTGTAACACTGAGAGATCCCATAGATATCTCTCCATCGTCGGAGGAGCAAATCTCAATGTTGATGTATCAAGTTACTTGACATAATTTTCCGTGAACCCGTAAGCTGTCGTAATAGCCACCCATTTACGGATGACGTTTAACAAACCTCAAAGTTCATGAAGCAAGCATGAAGAAACTCGATACTCTCATGGTCTAAGGAATCATGCAGACATTAACCATCTTTGTGTTGTTAACCGTTAACTTGTGACGAATGTATCTCATAGCATAACATCAATTCAGGTCGATTCAACACAAATGTTCTTCTAACATTGAGCCCTCAAAGTTTCTGGCATAGACATGCCCATGATCAGTAAAACATAACCATCATGCAATGCTTGAGCTAGTCTTAGAGGCCAGACTAGGAATACATATTAGCATTTATTATTCCACACGTGCATATGAGTCTTCCTCCAAGCCTCGTGGTTATTGAAGACTCGAGAGCCATAGCATTATAGCATGGAACATAAACCTAATTATGAATAGGGAGATAATCAATAACATTTATTATTTCCTCTAGGTCATATCTCCTACAGAATCCCACTTGCACTAGAGTCAATAATCTAGTCAATGCTAATTCACTTTACACCTATGGCATACTGGTGCAAAATATGCTTCACTTGTGATATAGCCTGATGTCCAACGGATGTAACGACTTCAACTCCGTGTGTAACTTTGCATATCCCTGCGTTTTCACGCTGTCACAAAATTCTTATTTTGTGTGGACTTGGCTTTGCATATGTGTGAATCATTGGTCGAAACCTGATTTCTCAGACTGAGATATGGAGCAACTATATCCAATAGTGTCTCATAGACCAAAGCCATCTTGGAACCATACTAAGTTCATGAATGAACTATATGATTCAACAACTTCTTTGTCCCTTCTAAAGCGTCAACATACTTAGCCTTTGTTATAGAATTTGCCACGGTATCTTGTTTGGAACAATTTCCAACTAATGTGCCACCACATTGTGTATTACACAAAACTCTTAACTTAAATCAAAAATCGCATGGAGCATTGATGAAGACTATATTGATGTAATTCCTTACAACGAGCACTTCATAATCTCAGCTTGCGAGAAAACATGTCATCGGTACTGCTCTAGTACTCAATGACATCTTTCATTGTTGTCTCATGATTGGTACTTTGATCACATTGGTATCTATACTCGCAACAACTTTGGAGTACTAGACATATCTAGTTGTTTTAACATACCATGGAATACATGATTAATCCAAACACAAGAGTGTGTGGAATAACCATCATGTATTTTCCTCATCGGTGTTTTGGGACACTGAGTCTTCCAAAACCCTTTACATGTGACTTCGGCAAGAATCACTTCTTGCGGTTTTAGTGCGAAATGGTTTTAGCATCTTGTCAATATGTATTTTTTCTTAGCCCCATTAGGCAGATCTATCTCCATAGATCATTATGCCTAATAGCAAGGCTATTTAGCCCAATAACTTCATTGAAAAACTATTTTCAAATGAAGTCCTAATTCTTGTCAAGAAATTTATTTCCAATTAACAATGTGTCAAGAACACAAAAATTTAGAAATATTATTATGCTCCCACTTACTTTCTTGAATTACAAGCATCTTCATTGCCCATTGATGAAGTCAAACCCTTTGACCCTTTCATCAAAACGCAAAGATTCCAACTCCATTTTGCTCCCTTCTGTCCATCGCTGGAACTCTGAAGTTTGCACCCTTACTAGCATCCTCTGAATAGACAAAATGCCTTGGACTATAACACATGCAAGTCCTTGGTTACATTTCCATCAGATGGAAATCCTTTCGTCATCCATGTTTCATATCTCATGATTGAAATATGTATTAATTGCTTAGTTCAACCTGAACCGTCTTTAAGCATCGCTACGGTGAAACAACCTCATCATAGTCAACTCCTTGAACTTATTATTTCAACAAGACGAGCTTTATGGATAAACATTCTATCCACATCAGTTTATTGTTTCATAAATATTCATTAGACTCTAAGTCTTTCGAAAGGTGTATCAAGTTTTTAATCTTGAATCACTTATATGGAAACTATCTCGGATTGTACTGGCATTTAGCCAATACCAGAGTCAAGGACCATCAGCGCTTCCTTGTGTATTGTAGGTATACTGTTGTCTAACAACAATATCTCGTATGCCCACTTGACAGGTTTGCACGAGTTTTTCCTACGTGGTTCAGCTGCAAGATCGACCGAAGTCCATACATTTTATTGTAAAGACTTCCATATTAGTCGCAGTAGGAAACTCCGGAATCACTTCCAAGGTTCCTTTCCTTTGACCTGATGACGAAGATACTAGTTATCTCGTCGAGTTGCACTGTCCTCCCACTCACCTTTTGTAAGAACTATTCTCTTTAAAAGCATACCGTTTTGTGGCAAAATCCTTTGCCTTAGTATAGTGGTGAGGGAATACCCAATGACTTGGGATAACCTACAAAGCAACACTTGTATGATTTGGAATAGGTTTGTAACCTTTTACGCAAGCCCCATATTCCAAATTTTAAGAAAAGATATAACATGGTTGGGCATACCATACCATGGCGTCATTTCAACAGACCCGATGGAGCTCTTTTCAGTGTAAAAGCCACAGTCTCTAAAGCATCACTTTAAAAGGGATAATGGAAAATTTATTTATGTCATCTTTGATCTTACCATGTCATGAATGGTTCGAATACATCTTCACAGACTTTTCACATGCAGTGGTGTTCCGGGAGGTGCAAGTTATGAAACCCCTTTCACTACTCATCAGACATTCGCTAAACTTGTAAATCAAATATTCCTTTCTGTAATCGAATTGTAGAAACATTATTTTCTTATTACAACAACTTCTACTTCATTCTTGAAAACCTTAGGAATAAATTCAAAAGATCCAGACTTACGTCTCAACAAGTAAATATCCACATATCTACTTGAGTCATTTCTGAAGATAGATAAATCCACTACTTGCAACAACATTTATTGGACTACACACATCATAATGTATGATTACCAATATGTTCTTTGCTCGTTCCTTATGGCATATGAACGGTATTTTAGTCAATTCAATTTTTAGAGGAAATTTGCAAGTGTCAGATGATTTAAAATCAAACGACTTCAAAATCCATCATAATGGAATTTTCCATGCGGGTTTCTCCAATGTGACCAAATGCAGTGACACACTTGTGTGGTATTGTTTTAGTCTTGTGGCATTTCGCATCAGTGTTATGGATGTATCATATTTCCATAAATATTCATAACATACATCCCATCTAGGATGGAAGCATGTCCCTTCATGTTATTCATAATATTGAACAACAATTGTTGTTTTTATGAAGAACTCTTTTGCAACAAACATTGTGTAATGGGCTAGAGTGTATGAAACTCTAAAATGAATTATGAAAGTAAACCTAGAGGTAATGTATTATTATCAACATTCATAACATACATCCCATTCATAATGAAAGTATGGCCCTCATGTTATTCATAACACCGAATATCAAAAGTTCTCTTATGAATAACCTTCTTGCAAGATACCTTATGCAATGGGCTAGAGTGTGTAAAACTCTAAATGAATTATGAAAATAAATACAGACGGTAATACACTGATGGAAGGTATAGTAACTTTTACTATGTTCCCTGTGTATAGCTAAACCTCATTCCTGGCTAGTCTTTCAGGCCATAGTAGTTCTTACATCGAGTTGCAACAGAATGCAATCGAGCGGGTATCTTTGTGATTAACTCACAATACCCAAGAATTATTGATTAACATGTTTAACCATAATTCCCAAGAACTATTTATTTGACCAGCCTTCTATACATCAAAAACTTGTATGACATTCATACATGAGCTGGATATACCACTCTTCTTTCTTTCTTCCTTTATACTTCTAACAGTTTAACTTTTAGTATTTCTCCTACTCTTAGAAGAAGCATCCAACTTAAGAGTGGCGTTATCCCCGGACTTCCTAGGTGTGAAAGTATTACTAACACCCTTCGGACACTTCCTTTCTCTTTAAGTTCTTGTTTTATTCACCTTTCATCATATGATAGCCGTTCTCCTAGATCCCTCTCTTATCAGTCTAATGCATAGTAAACTCCTTTACTAATAGTTTGCAAACAAACATTGCTTTGGATATCTCATATCCTTTAGCCTTCGTCTGTCTTTGAAAATGATTTTCAGATTCCATGAATATCACATAACTATCCAAACTTTCTAAGTTCGGGTCTCATGGAAGCAAACATATTGCACTTTGACTGAAAAAAGGAATTCTAGCTTTTGGATCGAAGGACGGGAATCACATGATCCATAGCATTAGCGGGAGAATAATGAAATCATGCGATAGGACAAAGTCCTTCTCGGCACTCTTGAGGACAATCCTCACATTACGTTACCAATCGTAAATATTTAACCAAATATTTAACAACTATTCAATTTTAATAGGGAAGGTGGACACGCGAGCCATTATTCTACAACTATTTTGCAAATCACACTTAGACAATGTTCAACATTAATTGCACTAAGATATAAAAGAATTAATTCTAAAGTGCGCTCCCACTCAAATCAATATCTCTCATAATTGATTGTGAGTGATTCAAGATCCGCATTTCAATTCAACGCCGTTGATGTGGATATCACCGATGACGAGAATTTTGATCGGTAGGCAAACTTGCCAATCACATCTTTATGTGACTCTTGTTCATCTTTCGATGGGTGTGTTCCGAGCTCAGGACTGTCCTTCCTGAATGTCAAAGACAACCAAGTGATCTTGCAGTGAGGTCTGACCTCACTCGTCTCATTCCTCTCGATTTGTTCGAACCCATATGGACATGGCGCACCACGAAAAGATACGAATTTTAGACGGTGCTACACTTGGGTGAACACAAACTACTTTGACATTTTAAAGTGAGATATCACCCTAATAAAAAGTGACTACCACGCAATCAAGAAGGGTGCATCATAAGGGATAAACATCTCAAGCAATTCATAATAGCATGATATGTCATAGCCCTTTCTTAAGGAGAAGTCTTTCATTTCTTCCTCTTCGGTATTCGTGTTGGTGTTCACCTTCGCGAAGATTGCCACCACCTTGTCGATGCACTAGATAATATTGGTATCTCTATAGCTAATAAAATAAGAGCATTACTTAAGGTTCACACGCATGTCATTAAAGTAACAATCATATGGCTCCAGCCATCATGCTGAATCATGACACGTAGGTCATGTTAATATTACATCATATGGTCATCTCATACATAATCAAATTAATATGAGCACTGCTATACCACATCATATGCACATGTAAACCATCCTGCAAAACCAAGTTAGAAGCCTCTAATCGGTTCATGCAAAAACTTGTTTTTATGTGGCTTCTAAGGTTTCCAAACAAACCAAAGCTACCAACGTCCATCATTCAGCACGATAATCCAAGTCGCTAGATTAACATTGCGGGGTGTATGAAACACGAGATAATAAAATCCCGAGCCCCATACTAAACTTCGTCATACGCATGACCCCCGTGCAGATCATAGATGCATTGCCCTTTCGTCTGCAAAACATCCATCTTTCTTTAACTATAGTGGAACCCAAAGAACTATTTGCAGTTCGTTGATCTATCAATCAGCATACTCAGGAGCAGCATGAAAGGATCGCAGATTGCCAGAACTTTGTGAGATTCCACCATGCCGTCAAGATCAGGACTATGCAAATTCAGGGGAAGCAACTGGAACATCGAGTAGAAGATTTCACCTGCTACCCGCACAAATAATTTTCAGTAATAGAACTCAACTACTACCTAATTATATTGTGCAACACTCATACATCTCCATGTATTCTAGATCGTAACCTGCATCTATGCATAGCACGGCTCTTGATGCCACTGTTGGGTTATGGAGTAGAAAACAAAAAAAATCCGATCTATGCACCAGCCAAGGACCACTATGGAGACTGCATACAAGGTTTGATCTTTTTCGTTACCGACTCGTAGCGCAACGGAAGTAGAGTCGATGACGATCGGCGATGCAGATCCCTCTAGGTAGGATTTACAACCTCCCAACCACGAGGATGTATACCCTCATCCTCCCCTCGGACAGCCCTCTGGGAGGCGGTCGGACAGTCCCCCGGACGGTATCGCGGACAGCCCTTCGGGAGGACCTTCGAAACTCGAACGGTCACACAGACAGCCCTTCGGGAGGCACTCATGAACTAAGACCGAAACTATGATCTCTCTACAGAGTTGCACACATACGGTGTCATCTATCCGACAGGGCTTCGCCGTCTAGAACTAGTTCCTACCGGAACCCACATAGCCTTTCGGCACTACGAAACTATCTCGTGGGAGGGAGAGAGAATGCCATATCATGCATGGCTTGTGTGAGAGAGTTGGAGTGTGGATGGAGAGCTCCTATCCACCTCCTTTTATAGGGTAAGGAGGGGGTGGTGGTGGCTGAAAATTTCAGCCACATGACAAGCACCCACAAAACAAGGGGAAAGCATGTCCCCTTGCCCACGGCACCCCAACATGAGGGCCCCACATGGCACCCCAACTCCTCCAAACCAGCCCCACCTTTTTTGAGGGCTGCCCCCCACCATGGGGCCCCCCAACACTTTGATCAGCCACAAGGGGCCTACCCCCTAAAGGGGGTGCCCCCAAAATCAGCCCAAAATAGCCCCCACGTATCGTGGGATCTTGTCCCCTCACGCCGGGACAAGATGTTTCCCACGACTATTACTACGGAAAAATTCCGGAAGGTCCCCGAACATTTCTGGCACCCTCTAAAATTATCTGGATGCGCTCTGGAACATTTCCGGTATGGTGGTTTAATTTCAAACAATCTTCGTTTACCCGGTAAACAATTCCGGCAGCACCGAAAACTTTTTTTGGTTTTTTCTCTGGAAAAATTCCAGAAATTACGAGACCAATCTGGCAAATTCCAAAACATTCCTGGTGCTTGACGAAACCTTTTAGGATCAATGGTTTTATCCCAAACAACTTTTCGGTTTCATTGAAACTTTTTCGGTGTTCTCTCCGGAACTTTTCCGTTGTCTCCAAACCTTTTCCAGTGACTTTCTCTCGGACTCCTTGTCTAGTATTCAGCAGATAGATGACCCTTAAGCATGTGACCACATAGCTTCGGTGAAGTATAGACATGACGGGAACACTTTCCGATCAATGATCAGCATCGGAGCTGTGGAAACCCATATTGACCCCTATACCCACACGAATGAATATTCGAGTGAACCTCCAATTGCCATGAGCTATTCCTGTTGCTTCGTGATATGTTACAAGTACCCAAGGTGACACATGTTGGCATCCCCATGGATCAACAACTTGTCCACTATGCCAGTTACCTTGTTACCGGTATTGTTCTCTTTTCTCGTTACCGTGTTCCGGCATCCCCGTGTTTAAATCACAAAGTGTCTAGCCAGATAATGATGGATACTGTAACACCGAGAGGGCCCAGAGATATCTATCCATCGGAGGAGAACATCCCAATCTTGAGCTATCAAGTTACTTGACATACTTTTCCATGAACATGTAAGTCGTCGTAATAGCCATCCATTTACGGATGACGTTTAACAAACCCCAAAGTTCATGAAGCAAGCATGAAGAAACTCGATACTCTCATGGTCTAAGGAATCATGCAAACATTAATCATATCTATGTTATTAACCATTAACTTGTGACGAATGTATCTCATAGCATAACATCAATTCGGGTCGATTCAACACAAATGTTCTTCTAACATTGTGCCCTCAAAGTTGCTGGCATAGACATGCCCATGATCAGGAAAACAAAACCATCATGCAACACTTGATCTAGTCTTAGACGCCAGAGTAGGAATACATTTTACCATTTATTATTCCACACGTGCATATGAGTCTTCCTCCGAGCCTCGTGGTTATTGCAGACTCGAGAACCATAGCAGTTATAGCATGGAACATAAACCTAATTATGAACAGGGAGATAATCAATAACATTTATTATTGCCTCTAGGGCATATCTCCGACAATTAGATCATGTTTATTTCAGTACAAGTATTCATTTAAGTTAGATAATAATGGTTATTCTGTTTACATGAATAATACCTTCAATGGTCATGCACCCAATGAGAATGGTTTATTGAATCTTGATCGTAGTAATACACATGTTCATAATATTGATGCCAAAAGATGAAAAGTTGATAATGATAGTACCACATACTTGTGGCGCTGCCGCTAAATGTCATATTGGTGTAAAGCCCATGAAGAAACTCCTTGTTGATGGATCTTTGGACTCATTCGATTTCGAATCGGTTGAGACATGCAGACCATGCCTCATGGACCATATGACTAAGACCCTGTTTTCCGGTATGATCAAGCTTACAAGTGACTTATCGGAAATAAGACATGGTGATCTATGTGGTCCAATGAGTGTTGTAGCGTGCGGTGGATGTCGTTATTTTCTTACCTCCGCTGATGATTTGAGTAGATATGAGTATATTCACTTAATGAAACACAAGTCTGAAACGTTTGAAAAGTTCAAGCAATTTCAGAGTGAAGTTGAGAATAATCGTAACAACAACATTAAATTCCTACAATCTGATCGAGGAGGAAAATATCTGAGTTGTGAGTTTAGCAGTTGTTGGTGTCAAAACCGGTGGTTCTCGGGTAGGGGGTCCCGAGCTGTGAGACTAGAATCGATGGTAATAGGAGATGGAGGAGATGATGTTTACCCAGGTTTGGGCCCTCCTATGGAGTTAATACCCTACGTCATGCTTTATTTTATTGATGATATGTGGGTTGCAGAGTTGATCTACCTCGAGATCGAATAGATAAACCCTAGATGAGCTGTCCTTTGTCTACAACCAAAAACACTCCGGCTTATATAGACGCTGAGGGTACCTAGGGTTTACACATGGACGGTTACATGTTGAAGGGATAAACATGCCTATTCACTACCCCAAACGTGCAGGACACGCCACGATTCCCGAAGCTTACTTCCCGGAGACACGGCCTTCGATCGATCCAATGCTCGGTAAGCGGCCCATACAGTCTGGCCCATAAGAAACAGGTCGGCCTCCCGAGGACTCCTTAAACCAGGACTCCCTCGGTAGCCCCCAAACTTGCCTCCAATGCCAAGGGTCTTGCCTCCAGATGCTTCGTATAATCAGAGTCTTCGGCTTGCAAGGCGAGTTTTTCCCTTCGAGTTTGGTCCGACCTTCGCTGACATGTAGTTTTCCGATTAGAGGCTCATCCGAACACAATGAATAGTTCAACCCTGAAGGCAAAATGTCAAGGAGTAAGTAGTGTTCCCTGACAACCTTTCTGACGAAACGTCATGGCCCACCACGACCGCCAAATCATTTGCAAAAACTCGATTCGCGGTTCGAGGCCGTTTTCGTCAGCACGATCCATCAATGCCCAGATTGTGCCCCGTTTCACACTGAATATGTTTAATCATATGCGTATAACGGCACACACGTCTTGGGAAGCGGAGGGATTCTCGGCGCAGTAAAGGGAGACTAAATGATGATAAGCCTCATAAAAGGGAAAGAAAACCCCAAGGCTTAACCGCGCTTCCCATTTGCATCCTCTGCTTCCCCAATCTCCTGAGTTCCAGATCCTAGATCTAGTTCTTTCACCTCCTTCTCCGAGCTCAGCCATGGCTGGTTCTGGCTCTCACGGCAAGTGGGAGGCCTCCACGGCCACCGACCGGGACATCCGGGACCTCAAGGACGCCGGCTACCTCCCCGCCAACACCGCCCACCGTGCTCTGGAGAAGAACCAGGTGGTTCCCACCCCAAAACCAGGCGAGAGGGTGGTATTCATTCCCCACTTCATCTGGGGATTAAGCTTCCTGCTCCACCCCTTGGTCAGGGGCCTCATGTTCTTTTAGGGCTTGACATCCACGACCTCCCGCTGAAATCCTTCATGCATATATCAGCCTTCATCATCGTCTGCGAGGTCTTCTTATGGATCGAACCACACTTCAGACTATGGCTCAAGGTATTTAATATCAAGCCGAACTGTGTCGCAGTTGAACACACAGACTATGGTGGGGCGGTCATCAACAAGCTTCGGCACATCGGATGGCCATATGGCACCTTCATCGACACCATCAAGATTTGGCAAAAAGATTGGTTTTACATCACCGGACCAAGGGAAGAAGGCCGAGCCGCTCTGGCCGAACTTAGATTTGCCCCACCCCCAACAGATTGACCTCATGGCTTCGAAAGGGCCTCGACTGGGGATCGTATACAAAGGTGGACAACCTGTAGAGGCGCATTGCCTCCATGATCAAGGGTAATATCGAGTTGGCCAATGTGGTCCAGCTTATGCTCCGGCAGCGCATCCTCCCTTGCCAGTGCCGGGACTCTCGCATGTGGGATTATGAGCCTGACTATGTGCCTACCATTCATCGGCTTTTCCGCACCACCCCGGAGAACCTGTGGAAGGCGTTGTTCAAGGGTCAGAAGAATTGGCCATCCGATGAGGAGGACCGGGGTCTATCTACCGATAGCCCCCCTTCCCAGGTATAACATAGTTTTAATTGATCGGTTCTATTTTCCAAAAGAAAATCTAAGAACTTTTCTGATCACTTCTACAGAAATGGTTGAGCAAGGCCATGGGCATCAACTACCCGGCTCCACAGCCTGAAGAACCCAGGTCCCAGCTGCTGCCGGAGATGCTCGTCATGGCAACTTACAAGGCACCAGAGAAGAAGGAGAAGAAGACGAAATAAGCACAAGTAGGCCTTTGTATCAAGGACCAGTCAGACGTTGTGTCCTAGGAAAACCATGCCTCCTCAAATCAAGCGGAGGAGCATGAGGACGAGGGGGAAGGCGATTCCCCCCTTGCAGGAAAGAGGGCGGCGTCATCGGACGCCACAGAGTATGTACCTCCCCCTGCCGAGAAGAAATGCATCGGACACAGTTGATTCTGTCCAACAACAGTTCAGACTGGATACCGAATCCGAGGACTTCAAGAAGGTTACAATAACAAACCTAAGGGTCAAGCCCCCATCTCGAAGGTGAGGATCCATAGACCTATTAAGCGATTAGCAAGTTTTAAATGTTGTTAACGTGTCAGCGCTTACTGATTTACAGCCCACCATGTGTTCTCCCCACGAACTAGGTTTCAAACGGGGAGACCCCGCCCGCCGATCTAGCGGAGAGTGGGACTGCGTCGCATACCACTCCTCCGGGCACCACGAAGGACGCCACGGAGGTGTCATCCCAGCAAGCTCCTGTGTAGTTGGGCACGCATCGGTGGGGGCGGCGACGTCATGGTCGACGCTAACGCCTTGGCTACTGAAGACCGAGGGGAGGAGCCCCTTCTGGATACTAAGGAGACCGGACAAGGGGAAGTCCAGTCCCCTCCAAGGCCGTCCCCGAAGCGCACAACGCCCCCGGAGGCACTATTTCAATCCCCGGTTGGAGATCGGATTAACTAATCACCACCGGCTCCACCGACCAATGGGTGGCCGATGATGGGGGAGGCTCTATCAAGCGCCTCCATCTCCGAGGAGCACCGCACCCTTATGGGTGCGGTTTTACAAAGCATTCAGTCCATTGATAGCGTACTGAAGGAGGTTTCAATGGTCTCCTGACGGGCTTCCAGGTGAGCCACGTGATACTTTGTTTGTGAAATAGTAATTTCTTTATTCTATGGTTATATACATGGCAGCCCCCGAGCCCTAGGTGAGTTTGGAAAAAAAACTCACTTGGGGGATCAATCATATATTTGTTCAGAACATTCTAACAGCCCTTAAGAGGACCGGACATAGGATCATATTTATGACCGTTTGGAAATTGTGAACCCATGTAACTTGATAGGGATTTATTTTTTACAGGCATCGTCGTCGACGGCGGCTATGAATGCCGCCGAGCTAGAGGAGCTGAATTGGAGGCTCAAGAGCTCTGAAGACGAGCTTGATGCTCTGAACAAGAGATTTGATAAGGCGCAAGGTAAGCCTGATTCAATATCCGAAAATATTTGTCATCGTATTGTCAATGCAGTATTCATATTTTTTTTATGCTTACACAGCCTCGGTGAAGGAAATTGAGAAGCTCAAGGCCGACCTGCAGAATGCGAAGCACGAGGCTGCGGTAGAGAGGATGGCAGGCAAACAAGCGGCTACCACACTTTCCGTGTTAAGAGCCACCAGCGACAAGCATGAGGCTCGGGTGGAGGAAATCCAACAGGAGCTCAAAGACGCCGGCCAAAAGTGCGGGGACCTTGATGATGACCCACAAGTGTAGGGGATCTATCGTAGTCCTTTTGATAAGTAAGACTGTCAAACCCAATGAGGAGCACAAGGAAATGACAAACGGTTTTCACTAGGGTATTCTCTGCAAACACTAAAATTATCGGTAACAGATAGTTTTGTGATAAGATGATTTGTAACGAGTAACAAGTAACAAGTGTATCAAAGGCGTAGCAAGGTATCCCAACACTTTTTGTAGCAAAGGATAGGCCTGGACAAACTCTTATATAAAGCAAAGCGCTCCCGAGGACACATGGGAATTTCCGTCAAGCTAGTTTTCATCATGCTCGTTTGATTCACGTTCATTACTTTAATAATTTGATATGTGGGTGGACCGGTGCTTGGGTGCTGCCCTTACATGGACAAACCTCCCAGTTATGACTAACCTCTCTCGCAAGCATCCGCAACTACGAAATAAGAATTAAAATAAATCTAACCATAGCATGAAACATATGGATCCAAATCAGCCCCTTACGAAGCAACGCATAAACTAGGGTTTAAGCTTCTATCACTCTAGCAACCCATCATCTACTTATTACTTCCCAATGCCTTCTCCTGGGTGCAAATAATGGTGAAGTGTTATCTAGTCGACGTTCACATAACACGAATAGAGGAGAGACAACATACATCTCATAAAATATCGAATGAATAGCAAATTCACATGATTACTCATAACAAGACTTATCCCATGTCCTCAGGAACAAACGTAACAACTCACAAAGCATGCTCATGTTCATGATGAGAGGAGTATTAATTATCATAAAGGATCTGAACATATGATATTCCACCAAGTAAACCAACTAGCATCAACTACAAGGAGCAATCAACACTACTAGCAACCCACAGGTACCAATCTGAGGTGTTGAGACAAAGATCGAATACAGGAGATGAACTAGGGTTTGAAGAGGATATGGTGCTGATGGATATGTTGATGGAGATTGACCCCCTCTCGATGAGAGGATCGTTGGTGATGACGATGGCTTGGATTTCCCCCTCCGGGAGGGAAGTTTCCCTGGAAGAACAGCTCCGTCGGAGCTCTAGATTGGCTCTGCCCAAGTTCCGCCTCGAGACGGCGGCGCTTTGTCCCAAAAGCTCTCTTATGATTTTTCCAGGGAAAAACCCTTCATATAGCAGAAGAGGGCGTCAGAGACCTACCAGGTGGGTCACAAGCCACCTAGGCATGGCCAGGGGGTGGTCGTGCCTGGCAGGCTTGTGACCCTTCTAGTGGGTCCCCTCTGGTATTTTTTTGCCCAATATTTTTTACATACTCCAAAATAATTCTCTATAAATTTTCAGGACTTTTTGAGTTGTGCAAAATAGGTCTTTGGGATTTTCTCCTTTTCTAGTCCAGATTTCCAGCTGTCGGCATTTTTCCTCTTCATGTAAACCTTATAAAATAAGAGAGAAAAGGCCTAAGTATTGTACCATAACGTGTAATAATAGCCCATAATGCAATAAATATCAATATAAAAGCATGATGCAAAATGGACATATCAACTCCCCCAAGCTTAGGCCTCGCTTGTCCTCAAGCGAAAGCCGAGATCGATAAATATGTCCACAAGTTTAGAGACAGAGGTGTCGATAAAATGAAATTCGGACATGAGGGCATCATGATCATCTTTAGAACAGCAACCATTATTGATATACAATTTCTTATACTAGAGTAACAATTCATTCACAGGGTAAAAGTATGAACCAAGAACTCTACTGAAAACCAACAAACTATGCTCCAGTCATTGAAGGAATTAGGAATTTATCATAACATCGGAAAGAGTCAATATAAGAGTTCTAAAGCAAATCCACATACTCAATCATCTTTTAGTCTTTCATAATTGATAACACTCACATGGTATTCATGAGATCAAAGCTTCAATTGGACATAGAGAAAGACAGGGGCTGATAGTTTTGCCTTCCAACTATTCACCTCAAGGGTGATGTCAACAATAATAACTCATGATCACCCACTTCCGAGTGGATATATGTGTTTAAATCATTCCCCAAACACATAATTCTTGCCAAGAGAGAAAGGCGAGATATAGGAAGTGGTGAAGATCACCAAGACTCTTGCATAAAGGTAAGCACTTATAAAGTAAAACTAACAGATAGGCCCTTCGCGGAGGGAAGCAGAAGTTTTCATGCGCTTTTTGTTTTTGGATGTGCAAATCCTTAATGAAAAGGAACGCACCATTGTATTGGCCTTTGTGATAGCAACCTTTATTATGTAGCCCGTCACCTTTATTTCCCTTACAATAAAAGATCATACATATTTAGGAGCAATTATTAGTGCTTTATGCATTGATGACAACTTACTTGAAGGATCTTACTCAATCCATGGGTAGGTATGGTGGACTCTCATGGCAAAATTGGGTTGAGGGTATTTGGATGCACAAGTAGTATCTCTACTTGGTGCGGAAGTTTTGGCTAGTGTGAGGTGGAATCAAGCACTACATGTTGGAGGATCTATAACCATATAACTTCTATTCGGAAATAAGAAAACATAACCCATTATGTTGTCTTCCTTGTCCAACATCAACTTCTTAACATATACTATTTTAATGAGTGCTCACAATCATAAAAGATGTCCAATATAATATATTTATATGTGAACCTCTCTTTCTTTATTACTTCCTTTTAATTTCCCCAATGACTAATCGCTATGTTTGTCAACTCTCAGCAAATTTCAATCGACATACATCTTAAATGTGAAGACATTACTCCCCATAAGATCATCATATATACTCTTTGCTTTTATTCTATTCTTCTTTTATTACCCTATTTTTTTTATTTTTCTTAAGATCATAGTAACAAGCAAAGCCCTCACATCAAAACTACCTTTTATTATATAACTCTCAGACTTGCTTACATAAGGGAAAAATAAAACAAAACTCGAGGCTAGATCATACTAAAAGTTTATTCTACTAGATCAAGGCAAAACTAAAAGGATCGAACTAGGAAAAACAAGAAAAGTAAAAGGTGTAATGGTGATACGATACCGGGGCACCTCCCCCAAGCTTGACACAAGCCAAGGGGAGTGCCCATACCCATGTATTTAGATGTCCTTCTTCGAAGATGTTGCTGTGATATTCTTGGCGATGATGCCCCTCAGAATGTGATTCTCCTCCTCAAGCTTGTTATTTTGTTGTATAAGACCCATTATTTCCTTGCAAAGTTTTCCAGTGATGGTTAGAGATCCCTTCAACCATGGATGTTTCATTGCTGCGGGACAAAAAGCAACACTCTTTTTCATATTTTCATAAGTAAGAAATGTAGCATTGGGAGGGATGACCGTATTCGGAATTGATGAGCTCTGAAGTTCCTCCAACTTGACTCTAGGATGTAGACGAGAAGTAACTTTTCTATTTTCCTCCATGGCATCCACCCTTTTCAAGTCAGCCTCCATCTCTTCCTCTATGGCCTTCCCAAAGTTATTGGCTTCGCTGTATGCTCTGGGCCCTGGTGTCGGTGTAACATCCCAAACTTTGGAATGTTATAATAACTATTAGAATGATTGTTTGTTTGTTTGAGTGATTGAAAGTGAGTGAAAAATTGAAACTTTTTTTTGAGAGGGAATAAAATGACTTTCCCAAAACTCTTACTCTGCATTTTGATCCCCAGGAAATTCAAAATCCATTTCATCACAAAACCCTAGAGTGAAGATGACATGACTTCTTCCATTTGAGAAAATGAAAAGGGATTTGAAAATGGTTTGAGTTCCATTTTGAAAATATTTCAAATTCAGAAACTTTATGCAACTCCATGATTTTCATGAGAGAGGATAAAAGCACTTCTTCAAATTATATGAAATATGATTTGGAAGTTTAAAGAAGGATTTGAAAGTGCCTCTGAATTAATTTGGAATCTATTTCATATTTGGTTCTTATTCAAATTTTCAAAGTATACAAAACCCTTGGCAAAAATTTGAGAGGAGTAATATGAAACTCCACACCAGGGTAATTTTGTGAAGTTTTTGAATCATAAAACCCAAGGGGTTGTATGAAAAATAATTTGCAAAAGTAAATAAAGCCATTTAAGTCATTTTTTGAAAAAATGATTTTAAGTTTTTAATTTGGCCAGGGAAAAATGTCCATTAAATAAAATTAAATCCCTTGATAATTTTGGTATAAATTTTTTTATTTTTAGGAAAGTATTTATGGATATTAATTGGTTTTTGGTTTGCTGGTAAGATAAAAATAGGAAAATTCTTTAAAGGCTTTAAAAGCCAGCCATCCCAGTCCCCCTAATCCCGCCCGACACCTCTCCGGACCGGGCGCGCGATCACCGCTCCACTCCCTCTCTCCCACTGACGCCTGGCCCCACCGTCCGACCGAAAAAGCCGCCTCGATCACCGCCTTCCTCCTCGTGCCGTCGCAGTCGCCGGAATCCCCTCGCCATGATCTCCTCCCCTCCTTCCTTTCGGACGCCCTGACCCCTCCTATATAAACCCCTGTCACCCTGCGCTCCTTTCCCCTCCGAAGCCCCATCCCCGTGCCCGCTCCTCGCCGGAATCCCTCGCCGGACCCGAGCGCCGCCGCCGCATCCCTTCTCCCCTACTGCTCCACCCTGACCACCCCGTCGCACCCGAGCCCACCAACGAGCTCCCCTCACTGGCCCGCACCTCCCCAGCCACCTGCCCGAGCCCCAGACCCCCCAAAGTATCGTCTCCATCGACCTCGCCGGACCTCCACCCCAGCCGAAGCTCCAAGAGCTCGAGGAGCTCGCCTCTGGAGTCCCCTCTCCTCTCCGACACCACCAGAGAGCACTGGAACCCCAACGTCGTTGTTTGAAGCCCTTGGACGCCTTCCCCGACCACCGGACACGCCTCTACGTCGTCCTCGCCATCCCTGCCATCGATGTCGACCTCACCGGCGACCACAGTGAGCCTCCACCCCCTCTCCACCCTCTGATCTTGATCCGACGATCCAGATTAGATTTAATTAAAACCCGAACCGTTTTCTGTTAAGCTTCGGCCGTCCGCTCGATTTGCCCCGCACGCACACACCCGTAGCCAATCAGGAAGCGCCACGTCATTTCCCCTGTCCGTTAGTTATAGGATTTTTATTTTTTGTTTTGTTTTAAAAACAGATTTAGTTCTGTTTTTGTTTTTAGCATATCTTTTACGTTTTTAAGTGTTTTAACTTGATTATTTTTGCATTAGGTCACAATTTTTTATCTAGTTTCTGTAGATGCCAAGTTTGACCATATTTGAATATTTAAATTTGAATTTAAACAGATTTGATTTAAATTTTGTTTTCTGAATAACTTGAGTTTTATAATGTATTTTTGATTGATTCTTTTTGCTACTTGTCACTAGTGACCTTAGTTATCCTTAGGTAGAGTTTGAGAATTATTTGGATAAATTTGTTTAGTGTTCTTAATCAAAACAGAATCTGTTTTAATTCCTACTAGTTTAATTAGTTTGATTTCTTTTGTTTTATATTTGAAATCTGAATTTGATTTAACTTAGGTTTTAGATTCCAATTAGTTCTGTTATTCTGAACCTTAGTAATTTACTTGCTATTAACAAAAGATAATTTGTTTATTTCATGACATTTATTGTAGGAACCTATACCTTTTTCAAATAGGTATAGTTGATTAAAAACAAATTAGTTAGAAATAACTCTTTTAACTAAAATTTTAAGTAATTAGATTCTGTTTACAAATAAAGTTTTAATAAATATTTTCTGTTAAGAAATGTTTTGTTAATAAAAATGGTTTAGTTTTACTCTATTATAGGAAACTATATTCTTCATCATTAGGTAATGTTTGATAAACAACTTAGTTTTAGTAGAGATTATTTTCACAAAAGTTTTAAATGAATTAATTCTATTTTATAATAAATATTTTATATTTTACTAATTATTTTTATTAACTATTAGTTGGTTATAAAAATATATAGTTTTGTTTCTAATGGTTTAGCCACCTAAAACTTAGAGTCCATTGTTTTGCCTTGTTATGTTTTGATATGTTGCTCTAGTATTGCTAGTTGAGTTCTTTTTGAAAATATTTAAAATAAATGTTTTACAAAAGTTTACAGTCTATTAACTGAGTTGTAATGTATTTTTGTTATTTATTTTGTTTTGTTTTCTTGTTGTTAAGTTATTATGCAAAACCTATATTTGTTTAGAGTGGTGTTTTCATGAATTCTAGTTGTTCTTCAAAAGTAATTCTTTTTGTGAGTAAAATTATTTACTAAAATAATTCTGTTATATTTTACTTTGTTTTGTTTTGTTACTATTTTCAAAATATTTGTTTGTAGGGGAAAACTACCTTAGTTGAGTTTATGAAAACTTTGTTGATTTTAACTTTGTCCTAAGTAATTCCTTCACCACAATTGGCTTGATGTAGTTTTGCTACTTTGAGTTTTGTCTTAAGTATTTCCTTCATCAACCTTGTTGCTTTTGTTTTCTGTGTTACCTTGTGATTGTTAGAAATGATTTCTAGTATGATTGCTTATATGAATGCAATGTTTGATGGTATAGATTTTTCATTGGAGAGTGACGAATAGTCTATCAAGTTATTTCTGAGAGCGATCTTTCTCTTCATCAACAGTACACGCAAGTTCACTTCGACCATCTATTTCATACCTATGTTTTATTGCATGTAGTGACATCATTCAACAAATCCCTCCCGTAGTGTTATTGAAATACTTGTAGTTGAGTAGCATGCATGAGGTAGGAACCCACTACTGGTTACTAAAGCCCCGGGAAACGCTAGTTAGTGCAATGCTATGCTAAAGTAGACGGACTCTGGCATGAGTGTTCGTGAGTGGTGTGAAGAAGGACTCCACGTAAAGATGACAACTTCATGAAGGAATCTTCAAGTCCTGCATCTTCAAGACCTCAACACTTCGAGACTCGAGAAAAGATGTTTTCAATACACACTACAGGGTGAAGGATGGAATTGATGGGCACCCTGGAGAAACCAGTGAGTGGCCGGGATGCATGGAGAAGTGCCATGACATCTTGCGGAAAGCTTCACCCACACTCAAAGAGAAGGATGAATACTTCATGACCGGAAGCTTACCTGTGTAGCCACAAGTCATTATGGGCTCTGGCTTGGTTGACCCTTGTTGTGACTCTGTCTAGGCAGTGCTACGAGATGTAGTCGACGTTAGGATTGGATGGACACTGTCGGATAGTCAGGGAAGCACTCGGTAAGACCATGTTTCATTCATCCTATTCTCAAACACCAGGCAGTGCGAGGACTTACCAGGAGGGAACGAATCTTGTGGGTAAAGTACACAACACTCTGCAGAGTTAAAAATCTAATCGATTAGGCGTGGTCACGGTTACGGACAATTTGAGCTTCTAGACTTGGATCTATCTTTGAACTCTCAACACTGGACTGATAACTTAATTGTGGGCAACTTAAGATACTTGAGGGTACTGAGACATTGGTTGGCGGAAACATGTCATGATAGGTAACTCTATAGGGAAATTCCTGATATTCCTTTGTTGTAGGAAAAATAAAATCAGCTTTTACGCAAAAACTCGGACACAAAGCCGCAAAGCCTTTGCATGTAGACTAGCCTTTATTTCTTCTGTTCTACTATGGAGATCTTGCCAGTACATTCAATGTACTGACCTATATGGCTGCAACGTATCATGTTGCAGATACTCTTCTACGATGGGTAAGAGTACGATTCAGGGTTACGGTCCGCACTCAACTTGCCGTTGGTGTTATTGGGACTCCACTCCCGTTGACTGTATCCGCTGCTATTTTAAGGTATATATCAGTTTTACGCTATTTACATATGATTGCACTTTGATATATACATTGATGTACTGTGTGTGCCAGCATACTGATCCAGGGATGGCACAGAACACACAGAGGCTTGACTCGTTTTGAGTCGGGTTGCTACAGTCGGGTTAGAAACACGACTCTCCCTGACCAACTCTTGCGAACACATCTCGCTCTAAATTTTTCTGAGAAACAACTCAAAATAAAAACAAGAGGTATTGTTGTGATACGAAAGTCCAAACCTTCAGGAGATTATATAATGAATTTTTATACACCTGAAGGAGTATATCACAAGAAAACGGAGTCCGGATGGTGCATGGGGTGGCCACAAGCCATAGGGGCGTGGCCAGGGGGTAGGCCGCGCCCTGCAAGCTTGTCACCTCCTCATGCACTTTTTGTACTACTCTAAATTTTCCTAATTTATTAAATATCTCAAAGCTGAGAAAAAATTCTATTAGGAAATTTTTGGAGTCGGTTTGCTTATCGTACCACCTACCTATTCCTTTTTGGAGTCTAAAACATTCCGGTAGGTCTCCCTAATATACTCCTTCGGAGTTATGGTATTGATATATTGGTTTCAACATATATGGGAGTACCTGAGATATAATGTTTGATTCTTTACCTGTTTACCATCTTCAGATTTGTGCCTTCGGTGTTGTTGATCTTGATGGCACCAGAATGATATACTTCCTCGACAATGTAAGTTCCTTCCCATTTAGAGAGAAGTTTTCGTGCAAAAAATCTTAAACGATAATTGTATAAAAGGAAATGGTCACCTACATTGAATTCACGCTTTTGTATCCTTTTATCATGCCATCTCTTAACTTTTTCTTTAAACAATTTGGCATTCTCATAGGCCTGGGTCCTCCATTCATCAAGCGAGCTAATGTCAAATAACCTCTTCTCACCAGCAAGTTTGAAATCATAATTGAGATCTTTGATTGCCCAATAATCTTTATGCTCTAGTTCTGGAGGCAAGTGAAATGCTTTACCATATACCATTTTATACGGAGTCACACCCATAGTGTTTTTGTAAGCAATTCTTAAGCCCATAACGCATCGTCAAGTTTCTTAGACCAATTCTTTCTCGATCTATTAACGGTCTTTTGCAAGATCAATTTAATTTATCTATAGCTTAATTCTACTTGACCACTAGATTGAGGATGATAAGGAGATGCAATTCTATGATTAACGTCATACTTAGCAAGCAATTTACGAAAAGCACCATGAATAAACTGTGAACCACCATCAGTCATTAAATATCTAGGGACTCCAAATCTAGGGAAAATAACTTGTGTCAGCATTTTAATAAAGGTGTTATGATCAACACCACTAGTTAGAATAGCTTCTACCCACTTAGTAACATAATCAACAGCAACTAGAATATGAGTATACCTGTTGGACTTTGGAAAAGGTCCCATATAATCAAAACCCCAAACATCAAATGGTTCAATAACAAGAGAGTAATTCATATGCATTTTCTGACGATACTAATATTGCCAACTCTTTGACATTCATCACAAGACAAGAAAAACTTAGGAGCATCCTTGAAGAGAGTAGGCCAATTAAAACCAGATTGTAATACCTTGTGTGCAGTTCTATCTCCAGCGTGCTGTCCTCCGTAGGCCTCGGAATGACACTTGTATAGGATATGTTCCTATTCATGCTCAGGTACACAACGTCTAATAACACCATCTACTAATTCTTTATAAAGGTGTGGATCATCCCCAAAGTAATGTCCTAAATCATAGAAGAACTTTTTCTTTTGTTGGTATCTGACATTAGGTGGAATAAATTTAGCAACAATATAATTAGCATAATCAGCATACCATGGAGCATTAAGCGAAGCATTTATGATAGCTAATTGTTCATTAGGAAAGCTATCATCAATAGGTAGTGGGTTATCAAGAACATTTTCTAACCTAGACAAGTTATTCGCTACGGGGTTATCATCACCCTTTCTATCAACAATATGCAAATCAAATTCTTGTAGCAGAAGAACCCATGTAATAAGTCTAGGTTTAGCATCTTTCTTTTCCATAAGATATTTAATAGCAGCATGATCGGTTTGAATGGTTCCTTTGGAATCAATAATATAAGGTCTGAACTTATCACAAACAAACACAACTGCAAAAAATTCCTTTTTAGTGGTAGCCTAGTTTCTTTGAGCGTTGTCAAGAGTTTTACTAGCATAATGGATAACGTATAATTTCTTATCATATCTTTGTCCTAGAATAGCACCAACGGCATAATCACTAGGATCACACATAATTTCAAAGGGTAGGTTCCAGTCAGGTGGTTGAAGAACAGGTGTAGAGATCAAGGCATTCTTAAGAATTTCAAATGCCTCTACACAATTATCATCAAAAAACAAATGGACCATTTTTTGCAAAAGATTAGTGAGAGGCCTAGAAATCTTAGAGAAGTCTTTAATAAACCTCCTATAGAAACCAACATGACCAAGGAAACTTCTTATACCTCTAATATCCGTAGGACACGGAATTTTTTCAATAGCATCAACTTTGGCTTTGTCAACTTCAATACCTCTTTCGGAGATTTTGTGTCCCAAGACAATACCTTCATTCACCAAAAAGTGGCACTTTTCTCCCAATTCAAGATAAGATTAGTTTCTTCGCATCTCTGCAAAACGCGATCAAGGTTGCTCAAACAGTCATCAAAAGAAGTTCCGTAAACGGAAAAATCATCCATGAAATCCTCAATAGTCCTTTCACAAAAATCAGAGAATATAGCAGTCATACATCTTTAAATGGTAGAAGGTGCATTGCATAAACCAAAAGGCATACGACTATAAGCAAATGTACCGAAAGGGCAAGTAAAAGTGGTCTTCTCTTGGTCCTCTTTTGACACAGGTATTTGAGAGAAGCCAGAATAATCGTCTAGAAAGCAAAAATATGTGTGTTTGGATAGTATTTCTAGCATTTGATCAATAAAAGTTAGAGGGTAACGATCTTTCCTAGTAGCTTTATTTAATTTCCTAAAATCAATTACCATCCTATACCCTGTAACAATTCTTTGCAGTATCAATTCATTTTTATCATTAGGAACTACGGTAATACCTCCTTTCTTAGGGACACAATGAACGGGACTAAGCCATATACTATCAACAATAGGATAAATGATACCTGCCTCCAGAAGCTTTAATATTTCATTTCTTGCCACTTCTTTCATTTTATGATTAACTGTCATTGGTGATCAACAACTGGTTTGGCACCGGGCTCCATATTAATTTTATGCTGACATAGAGTGGGATTAATGCCCTTAAGATCATCAAGAGTATATCCAATAGATGCACGGTACTTCCTCAGAGTTTTCAATAATCTCTTTTCTTCATGCTCTGAAAGGTTACCACTAATAATAACAACATGTATGTTTTTTCATCAACATAAGCATATTTCAGAGTATCCGGTAATTGTTTATGCTCAAACACGGGATCATTCTTGGGTGGAGGAGGATCCCCAAGTATTTCTACTTGCAAGTTGTGTTTCAAAATAGGATGTTGATCAAAGAAAATCTTAACTATTTCATTCCTTTCATTCATATGCATATCGTTTTCATGGTCTAGTAGATATTGTTCTAAGTGGTTAGTAGGAGGCACAACAATAGAAGCAAGACCAATAATTTCATACTTACTAGGCAATTCTTTATCATGGGGTTGTCTACGAAATTTAGAGAAATTAAACTCATGAGACGTGTCCCCAAAACTTACAGTAACAGCTTCCTTCTCACAATCTATCCTGGCATTAATAGTATTCAAGAAAGGTCTACCAAGTATAGTGGGAACAAATCATCTTGTGGGGAACCAATGACAAGAAAATCAGTAGGATATTTTATTTTTCCACACAAGACTTCAACTTCTCTAACAATCCCAACTGGTGCTATAGTATCTCTATTAGCAAGCTTAATTGTAACACAAATTTCCTCTAACTCAGCTGGTGCAATATCATTCATAATTTGTTTATATAAGGTGAAGGGAATTGTAGTCACACTGGCACCCACATCACATAAGCCATGATAACAATGATCTCCTATTTTAATAGAAACAACATGCATGCCAACAATAGGTCTATGTTTATCTTTAGCATCAGGTCTAGCAATCCTAGCAGCTTCATCATAGAAATATCAACTAAGAGATCTTTAACCATAGCAATTCTAGGTTCAACTTTAATTTGTTCAGGAGGTGTATGAAGACCCAGAAACATAAGGGATCTATCGTAGTCCTTTCGATAAGTAAGAGTGTCGAACCCAACGAGGAGCAAAAGGAAATGACAAGCGATTCTCAGTAAGGTATTCTCTGCAAGCACTGAAGTTATCAGTGACAGATAGTTTTGTGATAACATAATTCGTAACAGGTAACAAGTAACAAGTGTAGCAATGGTGCAGAAAGGTATCCCAATACTTTTTGTAGCAAAGAAAAGGCTGGAATGAACTCTTATATAAAGCAAAGAGCAACCGAGGACACATGGGAATTTCTGCCAAGCTAGTTTTCATCATGCTCAGTTGATTCACATTCGTTGCTTTGATAATTTGATATGTGGGTGGACCGGCGCTTGGGTTCTGCCCTTACATGGAAAAACCTCCCACTTATGATTAACCCCTCTCACAAGCATCCACAACTACGAAAGAAGAATTAAGGTAAACCTAACCATAGCATGAAACACATGGATCCAAATCAGCCCCTTACGAAGTAACACATAAACTAGGTTTAAGCTTCTGTCACTCTAGCAACCCATCATCTACTTATTACTTCCCAATGCCTTCCCCTAGGCCCAAATAATGGTGAAGTGTTATGTAGTCGATGTTCACATAACACCGCTAGAAAAGAGACAACATACATCTCACCAAAATATCGAACGAATACCAAATTTACATGATTACTTATAACAAGACTTATCCCATGTCCTTAGGAAGAAACGTAACTACTCACAAAGAATTTTCATGTTCAAGATCATAGGAGTATTAATTATCATAAAGGATCTGAACATATGATCTACCACCAAGTAAACCAACTAGCATCAACTACAAGGAGTAATCAACACTACTAGCAACCCACAGGTACCAATCTAAGGTGTTGAGACAAACATCGGATACAAGAGATGAACTAGGCTTTGGAGATGAGATGGTGCTGGTGAGGATGTTGATGGAGATTGACCCCCTCTTGATGAGAGGATCGTTGGTGATGACGATGGCTTCGATTTCCCCCTCCAGGATGGAAGTTTCCCTGGCAGAACAACCCTGCCGGAGCTCTAGATTGGTTATGTACAAGTTCCGCCTCGAGACGGCGGCGGTTCATCCCAAAAACCTACTTATGATTTTTTTTTCCAGGTCAAAACCCTCCATATAGCAGAAGATGGGCGTCGGGGACCTACCAGCTGGTTCACAAGCCTGCTAGGCGCGGCCGGGGGGTGGTCGCGCCTGGCAGGCTTGTCACCTCCTCGTGGCCCCCGTCTGGTATTTGTTATGCCCATTATTTTTTATATATTCAGAAATAATTCTCCGTGAATTTTCCGGACTTTTGGAGTTCTTTAGAATAGGTATCTCTGATTTTCTCCTTTTCCAGTCCAGAATTCTAGCTGCCGGCATTCTCCCTCTTCATGTAAACCTTCAAAAATAAGAGAGAAAAGGCATAAGTATTGTACCATAACGTGTAATAACAGCCCATAAAGTAATAAATAACAATATAAAAGCATGATGCAAAATGGACGTATCAACTCCCCCAAGATTAGACCTCGCTTGCCCTCAAGCGAGAGTCGAGATCGATAAATATGTCCACAAGTTTAGAGATAGAGGCGTCGATAAAATGAAATATAGACATGAGGGCATCATTATCATCTTTAGAATAGCAATACTTATTGGTATATGATTTCTTATGCTAGAGTAACAATTCATTCACAAGATAAAGTATGAAAGAAGAACTCTGTTGACAACCAACATACTATGCTCTTAGTCATTGAAGCAATTAGCAATTTATCATAACATCGGAAAGAGTCAATATAAGAGCTTGTAAAGAAAATCCACATACTCAATCATCCTTTAGTCTTTCATAATTGCTAACACTCACGCGGTACTCATGAGATCAAAGTTTCAATCGAACACAGAGAAAGATAGGGGCTTATAGTTTTGCTTCCCAACTATTCACCTGAAGGGCGATGTCTACGATAATATCTCATGATCACTCATATCTGAGTGTATATATGAATCTAGATCATTCTCCAACATATAATGCTTTCCAAGAGAGAAAGGCAAAATATAGGAAGTGGTGAAGATCACCATGACTCTTCCATAAAGGTAAGTACTTAAAAAGTAAAAGTAACAGATAGGCCCTTCGCAGAGGGAACCAGAGGTTGTCATGCGCTTTTTTGTTTTTGGATGCACAAAACCTTATGCAAAAGAATGCCACGTTGTATTGCCCTTTGTGATAGCAACCTTTCTTATGCAGTCCGTCGCTTTTATTTCTTTACTATCAGAAGTTCATACAATGCTTATTTCCCTTACAATAAAAGATCACACATATTTAAGAGCAATTCTTATTCCTTTTTGCACTGGTGACAACTTAATTGAAGGATCTTACTCAATACATAGGTAGGCATCATGGACTCTCATGGCAAATCTGGATTCATGGTATTTGGATGCACAAGTAGTATCTCTACTTGGTGCAGAAGTTTTGGCTAGTATGAGGTGGAAGCAAGCACTGCATGTTGGAGGATCTAAAACCATATAATTTTTATTCGGCGATAAGCAGACATAACCCATTATGTTGTCTTCCTTGTCCAACATCAGCTTCTTAGCATATAATATTTTAATGAGTGGTCACAATCACAAAAGATGTCAAAGATGATATATTTACACATGAATCTCTCTTCCTTTATCACTTACTTTTTAATTGCCCCAATGACCAATCACTATGTTTCTCAACTCCCAACAAATTTCAATCGACATACTTCTCATATGTGAAGCTATCACTCCCCATAAGATCATTCTATATACTCTTTGCTTTTATTCTATTATTCCTTTATTTTATCACAAGACCATATCAAGCAAGCAAAGCCCTCACATCAAAACTATTTTTTATTATATAACTCTCAGACTTTCTTACATAAGGGGAGCAAAAAGCAAAAACTCAAAGCTAGATCATACTAAAACTTTATTCTACTAGATCAAGACAAAACAAAAAGTATCAAAATAGGAAAAACAAGAAAAGGAAAAGGTGTGATGGTGATACGATACCGGGGCACCTCCCCCAAGCTTGGAATAAGCCAAGGGGAGTTCCCAAACCCATGTGCTTAGTTGTCCTTCTTCGGAGGTAATGGTGCGATGTTCTTGGTGATGATGCCCCTCAAAATGCGATTCTCCTCCACAAGCTTGTTATTTTTCTACTTAAGATCCATTAATTCCTTGTGAAGTTTCCAGCAACGGTTATAGATCCTTTCACCCATGGGTGATTCATTGCAACGGGGAAAAAACACTCTTTTTCATGTTTTCATAAATAAGAAATTTAGCATTGGGAGGAATGACCGAATCCGGGATCGCTGAGTTCTGAAGTTCCTCCAACATGGCTCCAGGTTGTGGACGAGAGTTAACTTCTTGATCTTCTTCCATAGCATCCATCCTTTTCAAATTAGCCTCCATATCCTCCTCCATGGTCCACCCAAAGTGGTTTACCTCAATGTACGCCTCGGGCTTCGGTGTTGGGTGAGAGACACGACTCTCCCTGATCGACTGTTGCGAAGACATCTCGCTCTAAATCTGCTACAGAAACAGCTCAAAACAAAAACAGGAGATATTGTCGTGATACAAAAGTCCAAACCTTCGGGAGATTATATAATGAATTTTTACGGACCCGAAGGAGTGTACCACAAGAAAACGGAGTTCGGAGGGTGCACGAGGTGGTGGCAAGCCCCCTAGGCGCGGCCAGGGGTGGTTGCGCCTAGCAGGCTTGTCGCCTCCCCATGCCTCTTTCGGACTGCCTTCAGTTTTCCTAATTTTTTAAATATTCTGAAACTGAGTCAAATTGCTATTAGGACTGTTTTGGAGTCGTTTTACTTACCATACCATATACCTATTCCTTTGCGGAGTCTGAACGTTCCGGTAGGTCTCCCTAATGTACTCCTCCGAAGTTATGTTATTGATAATATAGGTTTCAACATTTATGGGAGTACGTCAGATATAATGTTTGATTCTTTGCATGTTTACCACCTTCGGATTTGTGCCTTCGGTGTTGTTGATCTTGATGGCACCAGAACGATATACTTCCTCGACAATGTAAGGCCCTTCCCATTTAGAGAGAAGTTTTCCTGCAAAATATCTTAAACAAGAATTGTATAGCAAGACATGGTCACCTACGTTGAATTCACGCTTTTGTATCCTCTTATCATGCCATCTCTTAACTTTTTCTATAAACAACTTGGCATTCTCATATGCCTGGGCTCTCCACTAATCAAGTGAGCTAAAGTCAAATGACCTCTTCTCACCAGCAAGTTTAAAATCATAATTGAGCTCTTTCACTGCCCAATAAGCTTTATGCTCTAGTTCTAAAGGTAAGTGTTGGAAATATGCCCTAGAGGCAATAATAAATTAGTTATTATCATATTTCCTTGTTCATGATAATCATTTATTATCCATGCTATAATTGTATTGATCGGAGACTTAGATGCATGTGTGGATACAAAGACAAAACCATATCCCTAGTATGCCTCTAATAGACTAGCTCGTTGATCCAAAGATGGTTAAGGTTTCCTAGCCATGGACATGAGATGTCATTTGATAACGGGATCACATCATTAGGAGAATGATGTGATGGACAAGACCCAAACTACAAACGTAGCATATGATCATGTCAGTTTATTGCTACTGTTTTCTGCATGTCAAGTATGTGTTCCTATGACCATGAGATCATGCAACTCACGGACATCGGAGGAGTGCCTTGTATGTATCAAACGTTGCAACGTAACTGGGTGACTCTAAAGGTGCTCTACAGGTATCTCCGAGGGTGTGTGTTGAGTTGGCATGGATCAAGACTGGTATTTGTTACTCCGTGTGATGGAGAGGTATCTCAGGGCCCACTCGGTAATACAACATAACAATAAGCCTTGCAAGCAATGTGACTAAGTGTTAGTTGCGGGATCTTGTATTATGGAACGAGTAAAGAGACTTGCCGGTAACGAGGTTGAACTAGGTATGGAGATACCGACGATCGAATCTCGGGAAAGTAACATACCGAAGAACAAAGGGAACATCATACGGGATTAACTGAATCCTTCACATAGAGGTTCGACCGATAAAGATCTTCGTAGAATATGTAGGAACCAATATGGGCATCCAGGTACCGCTATTAGTTATTGACCGTAGAGGTGTCTCGGTCATGTCTACATAGTTCTCAAACCCGCAGGGTCTGCACACTTAAGGTTTGGTGATCTTTCGGTAGTATAGAGTTATGTATGGTTGTGACCGAAGGTTTTTCGGAGTTCCGGATGAGATCCTGGATGTCACGAGGAGCTCCAGAATGGACCGGAGGTAAAGCTTGATATATAGGAAGTGCTATTTTGGTCGCCAGAAAAGTTTCGGGCTCATCGGTAGTGTACCGGGAGACCATCGGGAGGGGTATTTCGACCCAAGAGGCTCCATGGGCTGTGGGAGAGTGTTTACCAGCCCTTACTAGTCTGGTGGAAGTCCCACACAAGGCCCATGTGGCTAGGGAGAAAAATCCCAAAGAGAAAAAGTGGAAAAAGGCAAAAATAGGTTGAATCCTAGTCCTACTAGGATTGGAGGTGGATTCCACCTCTCCCACCTGGTTCGGCCGACTCCTAGAGGCTTGGCCCTTGGGCCAAACCTCCTCCTCTCTTCCTCTTATATATACTGGAGGTTTTAGGTGTTTTGCACAGAATTTTCAGCCACGTGTTGCCCGTTCCTCCAGTGCATAGTTTCTCCTCTAGATCGAATTTCTACAGCACTTAGGCGAAGCCCTGCCGGAATAGCTCCACCACCATTGCCAGAGTGCCGTCATGCTGCCGGATAACTCTTCTACCTCTCCACTCCCTCTTGTTGGATCAAGAAGGCGGAGATCATCATCAAGCTGTACGTGTGCTAAAGGCGGAGGTGCCGTGATCGATGTCGCGAGACGGATCGTGATGAGATCGCGAGACGGATCGTGATGAGATCGCGGGACGGATCATTATGAGATCGCATGACGGATCGTGATGAGTTCGCGGGACGGATCGTGATTGGATCGTGGGACGGATCATGATTGGATCGCGCGACGCTCGGCGATTTGGATCACGAAGACGTTCGACTACACCAACCGCATTTCTTAACGCTTCCCGCTTAGCGATCTACAAGGGTATATAGATCCACTCTCCCTCTCGTAGATGCTCATCACCATGGATAGATCTGCGTGTGCGTAGGAATTTTTTTCCCATGCAACGTTCCCCAACAGTGGCATCATGATCTAGGTCTATGTGTAGATGAGATCTCATGTAAAACACAAAGAGTTTGTGGGCGTTGATGCTTAGATTGTTTCCTCCCTTCGTCTTTTTTTAGTTTAGTGGTGTTGTGAGATGAAGCGGTCCATACCAACATTACTCGTACGCTTACGACAAACCAGTTCCCTCAACCACAACTTGTTGCATAGATGGCTTGCGGGTGCCAGTTTCTCTCACTTTAGTTGGATCATATTCGACAAAGGCGGTCCTTGAGAAGGTTCAAAAGCAACTAATGTATCACTGTTGTGGTTTATGCGTAGGTGAGAATTATTCTTGCTAGATACCCGTAGCAGCCACGTAAAACATGCAACAACAATTAGAGGACGTCTAACTTGTTTTTGCAGGGTATGTTGTGATGTGATATGGCCAATTACATCATGTGATATATGTGATGTATGAGATGATCATTTGATGTATAGATTATCACAACTTGCACGTCGATGAGTACGGCAACCGGCAGGAGCCATAGGGTTGTCTTTAATTATTGTATGACCTCCGTGTCAATCATTAAGCGCTATGTAATGCTTTACTTTATCGCTACGGTAGCAATAGTAGTAGAAGCATGTTGGGCGCGACAACCCCGATGGTGACACGTTGATGGAGATCAAGATGATGGAGATCATGGTGTCGTGCCAGTGACGATGGAGATCATGTCGGTGCTTTCTCGATGGAGATCAAAAGCACAAGTTCATGGCCATATCATGTCACTTATGATTTGCATGTGATGTTAATCCTTTTCGGCACCTTGTTTTGCTTAGCACGACGGTAGCATTATAAGGTGATCCCTCACTTAATTTCGAGATAAATTGTGTTCTCCCCGAGTGTGCACCATTGCGAAAGTTCATCGTGTTGAGACACCACGTGATGATCGGGTGTGATAGACTCTACGTTCACATACAACGGGTGCAAGCCAGTGTTGCACATGCAGAACACTCGGGTTAAACTTGACGAGCCTAGCATGTACAAGACATGGCCTCGTAACACAAGAGACCGAAAGGTCAAACATGAGTCATATAGTAGATATGATCAACATGATGATGTTCACCATTGCAGCCACCTCAACTCACATGATGATCGGACTTGAGTTGGTGAATTTGGATCATGTATCACTCGAGTGACCGGAGGGATGTCAATTTGAGTGGGAGCTCTTAAGTAATATGATTAATTGAACTCATTATCATGAACATAGTCAGTAGTGTCTTTGCAAATTATGTTGTAGATTACATGCTCACGCTGTAGCTCCCTTGAATTTTTATATGTTCCTAGAGAAATAGAGTTGAAAGATGATGGAAGTAACATTGTTGACTAGGACCGCAATCTGAGGATTATCCTCATGGCTTCCCAAAAACAATATGTCCTTGATGCACCGCTTGGTAACCAACCAGAAGCATGAGCACCGAAGACGTTAAGAACGCTTGGGAGGCTCGTGTTGGAGACTACTAAATAGTTCAGTGTGCAATATTGTATGGCTTAGAACCGAGACTTCAAAGACGTTTTGAACCTCATGGAGCATATGAGATGTTCCAAGAGTTGAAGTTTATCTTTCAGGAGAATGCCCGGATTGAGAGGTATGAGACCTTTGATAAATTCTATGCTTGGAAGATGGAGGAGAACGGGTCTATCAGTGAGCATATACTCAGAATGTCTGGGTATTCAAATTGTCTAGCGGAGTTGGGAATTACCCTTGCGCCGGAGGCAATCACTGAAAAAGTTCTTCAATCACTGCCACCTAGTTACAAGAGTTTTGTAATGAACTATAACATGCACGGGATGAACAAGTCAGTCACCGAGCTGTTTGCGATGCTGAAAGTCGCTGAGTCTGAAATCCAGAAAGAACATCAAGTGTTGATAGCCAATAAAACCACTAGTTTCAATAAAAATGGCAAGGGCAAAGGCAAGAAGGGTAAAACCAAGAAGGATGGCAAAGTAGTTGCTACTCCTACAAAGAAGCCTAAGCATGGACCTAAGCCAGAAACTGAGTGCTTTCATTGCAAAGGAACTGGTCACTGGAAGCGGAACTGCCCCAAGTACCTGGCTGACAAGAAGGCGGCCAACGACAAACAAGGTATATATGATATACATGTTATTGATGTGTACCTTACTAGCTCTCGTAGTAGTGCCTGGGTATTTGATACCGGTTCGGTTACTCACATTTGCAACTCAAAGCAGGAACTATGAACGAAGTGACGATGTGCATGGGAAATGGTTCCAAGGTTGATGTGATCGACGTCGGCACGCTCTCTCTTCGATTACCATCGGGATTAGTGATGAACTTGAATAATTGTTATTTAGTGCCTGCGTTAAGCATGAACATCATATCTGGATCTTTTTTATTGTGATACGATTACTCATTTAAATCAGAGAATAAAGGTTGTTCTATTTATATGAGTAATATCTTTTATGGTCATGCACCCAATGTTAGGGGTTTATTCATATTGAATCTTGATAGTGATGACACACATGTTCATAACATTGATGCGAAAAGATGTAGAGTTGATAATGGTAGTACCACTTTCTTGTGGCACTGTCGTTTAGGTCATATTGGTGTAAAACGCATGAGGAAGCTCCATGTTGATGGACTTTGGGAGTCACTTGATTTTGAATCACTTGACACATGTGAACCATGCCTCATGGGCAAGATGACTAAAACACCATTCTCTAGAACAATGGAACGTGCAAGTGACTTATTGGAAATCATATATACTGATGTGTGTTGTCCAATGAATGCTGCAACGCCCGGTGGATATCGTTATTTTCTCACCTTCACTGATGACTTAAGTAGATATGGGTATATTTACTTAATGAAACACAAGTCTGAAACGTTTGAAAAGTTCAAGCAATTTCAGAGTGAAGTTGAGAATCATCGTAACAAGAAGATTAAGTTCCTGCGATCTGATCGAGGAGGTGAATATCTGAGTTATGAGTTTGGCAGTCACTTAAGACAATGTGGAGTTGGTTCACAGTTGACACCGCCCAGAACACCACAGCGTAATGGTGTGTCCGGACATTATAATCGAACCTTATTAGATATGGTGTGTTCTATGATGTCTCTTGCTGATTTGTCACTATCATTTTGGGGTTATGCATTAGAGACAACTGCATTCACTTTAAATAGGGCACCATCGAAATCTGTTGAGATGACGCCATATGAACTATGGTTTGGCAAAAGGCCAAAGTTGTTGTTTCTTAAAGTTTGGGGATGTGATGCTTACGTCCAAAATCTTCAGCCTGAAAAGCTGGAACCCAAAGCGGAGCAATGCGTCTTCATAGGATACCCAAAAGAGACAGTCGGGTATACCTTCTATCTCAGATCCGAAGGCAAAGTGTTTGCCGCTAAGAACGGAGCATTTCTTGAGAAAGAGTTTCTCTCGAAAGAATTGAGTGGGAGGAAGATAGAGCTTGATGAGGTTATTGAACCTTTACTTCAACCAGAAGGTAGCGCAGCGCAGAAAGTGGTTTCTATGGAACCTACAACGGTAGAAGAGGAAGTTAATGATGATGATCATGAAGCTTCGGATCAAGATACTATTGAACCTCGTAGGTCGCCAAGGGCGCATACTACTCCTGAGTGGTATGGCAACCCTGTCTTAGAGGTCATTTTGTTGGACAACAATGAACCTACAAGCTATGGAGGAGCAGTGATGGGCCCGGATTCCGAGAAATGGTTAGAGGCCATGAAATTCGAGATGGGATCCATGTATGAAAACAAAGTATGGACTTTGGAAGTATTACCTGAAGAGCGAAAGGCCATTCAGAACAAATGGATCTTTAAGAAGAAGATAGACGCGGACGGTAATATCACTATCTATAAAGCTCGACTTGTGGCAAAGGGTTTTTCACAAGTTCAAGGAGTTGACTACGATGAGACATTCTCACCTGTAGCGATGCTTAAGTCCGTTAGAATCATGTTGGCAATAGCTTCTTATTTCGACTATGAAATTTGGCAGATGGATGTCAAAACGGCATTCCTCAACGGTTTCCTTGAGGAAGAGTTGTATATGATGCAACCCGAAGGTTTTGTCGATCTAGAGAATGCTAACGAAGTTTGCAAAATCCAGCGATCCATTTATGGACTGGTGCAAGCATCTCGGAGTTGGAATAAGCGCTTTGATGAGGTGATCAAAGCGTTTGGGTTTATACAAGTTGATGGAGAAGCTTGTATTTACAAGAAAGTGAGTGGGAGCTCTATAGCATTTCTAATATTATATGTGGATGTCATATTGCTGATTGGAAACAATATAGAAATGCTGGAAAGCGTGAAGGAATATTTGAACAAGAGTTTTTCAATGAAGGACCTGGGAGAAGTTGCTTACATATTAGGCATTAAGATCTATAGAGATAGATCAAGACACCTAATAGCACTTTCACAGAGCACATACCTTGATAAAGTTTTGAAGAATTTCAAAATGGATCAGTCCAAGAACGGGTTCTTACCTGTGTTACAAGGTGTCAAGTTGAGTAAGACTCAATGCCCAGTGATTGCAGAAGATAGAGAAAATATGAGTGTCATCCCCTATGCTTCAGCCATAGGCTCTATCATGTATGCAATGTTGTGCACAAGACCCGATGTTAGCCTTGCCATAAGTATGGCCGGAAGGTTTCAAAGTAATCCTCGAATGGAGCACTGGCAAGCGGTCAAGAATATCCTTAAATACCTGAAAAGGACTAAGGAAATGTTTCTCATTTATGGAGGTGATGAAGATCTCGTCGTAAAGGGTTACGTCGATGCAAGATTTGACACTGATCCGGATGACTCTAAGTCGCAAACCGGATACGTATTTATTCCTAACGGGGGAGCGGTAAGCTGGTGTAGTTCCAAGCAAAGCGTGGTAGCTAATTCTACGTGCGAAGCGGAGTACATCGCAGCCTTGGAGGCAGCGAAGGAAGGTGTCTGGATGAAGCAGTTCATGACAAATCTTGGAGTAGTGCCTAGTGGACTGAATCCAATGAAACTATTCTGTGACAACACTGGTGCCATTGCTCTAGCCAAGGAACCAAGGTTTCACAAGAGGACCAGACATATAAAGTGACGCCTCAACTCCATTCGATACTACATCGAGGAGAAGGACATAAATATTTGCAAAGTGCACATGGATCTGAATGTTGCAGACCCGTTGACTAAACCTCTTCCAAGGCTAAACATGATCAACACCAGAACTGCATGGGTGTTCGATTCATTACCATGTAAATCACATAGTGATGTGAACTAGATTATTGACTCTAGTGCAAGTGGGAGACTGTTGGAAATATGCCCTAGAGGCAATAAATAAAGTGTTTATTATTATATTTCCTTGTTCATGATAATCGTTTATTATCCATGCTATAATTGTATTGATTGGAAATACATTACATGTGTGGGTAAATAGACAACACACTGTCCCTAGTATGCCTCTAGTGAACTAGCTCGTTGATCAAAGATTGTCGAGGTTTCCTAGCCATTGACATGAGATGTCATTTGATAATGGGATCACATCATTAGGAGAATGATGTGATGGACAAGACCCAAACTACAAACGTAGCATATGATCGTGTAAGTTTATTGCTACTGTTTTCTGCATGTCAAGTATGTGTTCCTATGACCATGAGATCATGCAACTCACGAACATCGGAGGAGTGCCTTGTGTGTATCAAAGGTCGCAACGTAACTGGGTGACTATAAAGGTGATCTATAGGTATCTCTAATGGTGTCTGTTGAGTTGGCATGGATCAAGACTGGGATTTGTTACTCCGTGTGACGGAGAGGTATCTCAGGGCCCACTTGGTAATACAACATCACAATGAGCCTTGCAAGGAATGTGACTAATTGTTGGTCATCGGATCTTGTATTAAGGAACGAGTAAAGAGACTTGCCGGTAACGAGATTGAACTAGGTATGAAGATACCAACGATCGAACCTCGGGCAAGTAACATACCGAAGAACAAAGGGAACATCATACGGGATTAACTGAATCCTTGACATAGAGGTTCAACCGATAAAGATCTTCGTAGAATATGTAGGAACCAATGTGGACATCCAGGTCCCGCCATTGATTATTGACCGTAGAGGTGTCTCGGTCATGTCTACATAGTTCTCGAACCCGCAGGGTCTGCACACTTATGGTTTTGTGACATTTCGGTAGTATAGAGTTATGTATGGTGGTGACCGAAGTTTTTTCGGAGTCCCGGATGAGATCCCGGACATAACTAGGAGGAGGTAAAGATTCAGACATTGGAAGTCCTGTTTTGGTCGCCGGAAAAGTTCTGGGCTTATCGGTAGTGTAACGGAAGTGCCGGTAGTTTACCGGGAGACCTCCGGGAGGGGTATTTCGACCCAAGAGGCTACATGGGCTGTGGTAGAGTGGAAACCAGCCCTTAGTGGGCTGGTGGAACAACCACAAGAGGCCCATGTGGCGGGAAGAAAAAATCCCAAGAGAAAAGGTGGAAAAAAAGGCAAAATAGGTGAATCCAAGTCCTACTAGGATTGGAGGTGGACTCCACCTCCTCCACCTCCTTCAGACAAAGGCCTTGGCTTGGCAAGCCAAGGCTGCCTCCTCTCCTCTCTTCCCCTTATATATACTAGAGGTTTTACGGTTTTTGCACTAGTTTTTCAGCCACGTGCTACACGTTCCTCCAGTGCATAGTTTCTCCTCTAGATCGGATTTCTGTAGTGCTTAGGCGAAGCCCTGCCGGAATTGCTCCACCACCATCATCGGAGCGCCATCACGCTGCCAGTGAACTCTTCTACTTCTCCGCTCTCTGTTGCTGGATCAAGATGGCAGAGATCGTCATCAAGCCGTACGTGTGCTGAACGCGGAGGTGCCATCCGTTCAGCGCTAGATCGGAAGGATCATGATCAAGTTCGTGGGACGGATCGTGATCAAGTTCGCGGGATGGATCGTGATTAGATCGCGGGACAGATCGTGATTGGATCGCGGGATGCACGGCAATTTGGATCGGGAAGACGTTTGACTACACCAACCGCGTTACTTAACGCTTCCCGCTTAGCAATCTGCAAGGGTACGTAGATCCACTCTCCCTCTCATAGATGCTCATCACCATGGATAGATCTGCGTGTGCATAGGAAAATTTTTGTTTCCCATGCAACGTTTCCTATTAGTCCTCTCCGCCTCCAAGCAAAACTACCGCCACTACCAGAAGTTGTGCTGCGGCATATACCTCGCCGCCCAGAAGATCAAGCAGTACTTCCAGGAGCACGTCATCACCGTCGTGAGCACGGCGCCACTGGGCGAAATCATGGCCGGCCGGAACGCCACCGACCGGATCACCAAATGGGCCATCGCCCTGGCCGACTACGAAATACGGTACGAGCCGCGCACCGCCATCAAATCCTAGGCAATGACCGACTTCCTCGTCGACTGGTCCGAAACCCAGTTCGTGTCGCCTCTGCCCGACTCCACGCACTGGCGCATGCACGTCGATGGCTCGAAGATGCGAGCCGGCCTGGGAGCCAGCATCGTCTTGATGTCTCCCAGAGGAGACCAGGTCTACGTCGCCCTCCAGATCCACTTCGCCGCCTTCAACAACGTGGCCAAATACGAGGCCCTCGTCCATGGCCTTCGGCTCGCCAAGGAGATCGGCATCTAGCACATCATTTGCTTCGGCGACTTCGACCTCGTGGTGCAACAGGTCTCTAGCGAATGGGACGTCGGGATGCCAACATGGCCAGCTACCGCTTCCTCGTCCAGCAGCTCACCGGCTCCTTTGAGGGCTGCGAGTTCCACCACATCCCCCGCGCGGAAAATGAGGCGGCCGACACGCTGGCCAAGATCGGCTCCATCCGGCAAGCCATCCCAATCGGCGTCTCCCTCGAGTGGCTGCTAAAGCCTTTGATCAAGCCTTCTCCCGAATCGGAGTCCATCTTCATACCGGCAAATGCGGCCGGTACCTCGGCGGAGCCGGCTGCCCAACCAGCACCACCGGCTGCGGCAGCTCTGCCGGCTCCATCACCATCGGCTGCCGAGCCGGCGCCATCCGCCACGGCGATTGAGCCGATCACGTCAGCGCGCGCCGGCCCCGGGCCCGTCGCCATCATGATGACGGACGATGCTCCTGGCACCGCCTCACTCCCTGGGGCCGGCGAGCTGGTCCCGGGGGCTGGCGAGCCGGTCCCTGTCTCGGCTCCCTCATGGGCTCAGCCCATCTTGGCGTTCCTCCAGTGCGGTGAGCTCCCCTCCGATGAGGCCATTGCAAGGCAAATTCAGCGTCGGGCCCCAGCCTACAGCGACATCAACCATGAGTTGGTTCGTCGCAGCACCACCGGCGTCTTCCAACACTGCGTTGAGCCGGAGCAGGGGCTAGAAATCCTCCTCGACATCCACCAGGGCGAGTGCGGTCATCATGCTGCCTCCAGGTCCCTGGTGGCCAAAGCATTCCACCACGGTTTCTACTGGCCGACTGCTCTAGACGCGGCCAAGAAACTAGTTGAGAAGTGCGAGGGCTGCCAGCGCTTCAGCACACAGAGCCATCTTCCGGCTACCGCCCTCCATACCATCCCCTTTCGTGGCCCTTCGCCGTTTGGGGGCTGGACATGGTGGGACCCTTCAAGACCGCATGAGGCGGCATGACACATTTGCCGGTAGCCGTCGACAAATTCACCAAGTGGATCGAGGCCTAGCCAATCAAGAAACTGGACGGCCCCACGGCCGTCCGGTTCATCGAAGACATCACAGTTCGCTATGGCGTCCCCCATAGCATCATCACCGACAACGGCACGAACTTCGCCAAGGGCGCGCTAGCGCGTTTCTACTCGAGGCGGGGCATCCGGCTCGACCTAGCGTCCGTCCCCCACCCGCAGTCAAACGGCCAGGTTGAGAGGGCAAACGTCCTGCTCCTATCCGGCATCAAGCCCCGGCTCGTGACACCACTGGTCCGGTCGGCCGACTGTTGGGTCGAGGAGCTGCCGGCTGTCCTTTGGACCCTCCGAACCACGCCCAACCGGTCGACCGGCTACACTTTGTTCTTTCTCGTTTACGGGTCCGAGGCGATCATCCCCACTGACATCGAGTTCGATTCACCTCGGGTTACCCTATACACCGAGAAGGACGTGAGGGAGGCAAGGGAAGACGGCGTCGACCTCCTCGAGGAGGCCCGCGAGCTGTCCTTGAGCCGGACGGCCATCTACCAGCAGAAGATCCGGCACTTCCATAGCAAGCGGATCCGGCCACTCTCCTTCCGCGAAGGAGACTTAGTGCTCAGGCGGATCCAGCGAACTGCTAGCCAGCACAAGCTGTCCTCCCCATGGGAGGGCCCATTCTTCGTAAGCCGGGTGCTACACAACAACGTGTACTATCTAATAGACGCCAAGCCGCAGAAGTGCACGAGAGACGCCTCTGGCGAAGAGACGGAGCGCCCATGGAACGCGGCGCTCCTCCATCCATTTTATTGCTAAAAACCAGTGTATGTATCCTTCCCCTTTCAGGCTTATGAATGCAACGGGGGCCCCAAGCCGGCACTTGGGGCACGCCCCTTTTCGTTTACTGTGAAGTTTTCCTGTTATTTAAGGCACGTCAACCGGGTCCGGCTCCCGGGCCCGGGGGCTCGCCCGGCTCCCCCTCGAGGCAGACAAATAGTGTGAGCAAGCAACCCTTCGCCTCCCCTCCCTAACCAGATAAAGACCGGCTCCTGGCTATCTAGCTGAAGGGACCATGGGGTACGAAGGAACTTCTCACACAGAGGTCAGCCGACGCACGGCAGCCGGACCGGCCCAGCCGAGCTATGTTACTACTAGTGACCGGCCTCTACCGGCTCAACCTAACCGTAGCCGGTTGACTCTAAGAGCCCGCTGGTTTTCCCCAAGGATGAAGCCCCGTCCCTGTCCCAGACCGGCTCCCGGCTAGCTGGCAGGCGGGGCGGAAGCCGGAAGGAATCCCGGCGCGCGAACACAAGTCAAAAGGCAAAAGGTGAAAGAAGAGCCGGCATGCACATTCTTTGTTAAAAAGGAAATGGCATAAGTCATAACGATAAAAGGCCCACGGCCATGAGTTCATTACATATATTACATATACACCCCCAGTGGGTGGAATTCCAGTCTAAAGCAAAATGCGGAGAAGAAAAATCCGAAGTGATGGCAGCTTCGGCGGTGCAGGCGCCTCCGAGGCCGGCGCCTCTGGGGCAGCCGAGGTAGAAGCCCCTGCCCCCACGTCCGGAGCCGGCACGGACTCGTCATAGTCGTCGATGTTGGACTCCCCATCGTCCCTCTCGGCGGCGCTCCCCTCCGGGTCGGCCAGGGCGAGCCCGTACCGGTCCTCCGGGATTGCCACGCCGTCCGCCTCGCGCTCCGGGACGTACTCGTCCCACGCGGCGAAGTATGCGAGGTCGCTCGCCCTCACCTGTAGCTCGTCTGCCACCGCCTCCAACTCCGCGTCGGTGCAGGCACGCTGGGCCATGAGCAAACCCAAGTTCAGATCGGGGTACCACGACCTGGCAATGCAAAGCGCCATATCCGCACCGGCGTGTGCTGCGGAGGCCCTCCAGGCGTTCACCCGCGCGATCCCAAACTCCAGCCACCTCGACAGCCAGTTCATGGAGCCTGGATCTGCCGCGCCAGGCCAGAGAGTGCGAACCAGCGCCAAGCCGGCTGCTTGGAGCCGCTTCAGGGCGCGGACTACCTCCGACAGGCATGCACTGGCGGCGATCCCCACCTCGTCAAGGGTCCACGGGGCAAGCTGCCCAACGGCCTCTCCCTACACCCGTCGGGCCTCACGGTCGGCCTCCACGGCCTCCCGCGTGCCAGGGAAAAGCCCTAAGAAGAAGGCAAGGGATGAGCGGGGAGGCAAGCACAAAAATCCAGAAGGAAGGCGCAAAAAGAACAAGGTGACAGAACCTTACTATGCAGCATTCGGTCCACCTCATGCCCCTGCTCCTGCAGTTGCATCTCCCTGGCCGACCACTCCAAGCGCTGGTGCTCGTTCTCATCCCAGGCCGCCTGCGCATCCTCGGCCGCCTTGGCTAGCGCGGCGTCTTTGGCCTCCAGCCTCTTATGGAGAACCTTCTCCCGCTCCTCCGCCTCCCGACGAAGGGCCGCCCCTTGGTCCGCCAATGCTTGGCAGTGGGCTGCCTCGCGCCCCTCCCCCTCCACCTTCACCTGGTCCGCCTCCTCCCGGATCCGGTCGCGCTCCATCGTCAGGAGGGCCCGTTCCTCGTAAAGACGCACCACCTGGTGCCAGAGGCTGACCGTCTTGGCGTGGGTGGCTTCACAAGAAAGAAAGCAAAGAAACCAAGCACGAAAGGGATTCAGCCTGCCTCCGGGGTAGCCGGCCTGATTCCCGGAGGCTACACCGCCCTCATTGAAAATCGCAAGGCCACATACCTCGCAAATCCGCGGACACGATGGCGAGCCGATTTTCTGCTCCTCGGTACAACCCCAGCAGGGTGTTGTATGCGGCCACCCGACGGTCATGCACCACCTACAAAACAACAACAACAGCTTTAGGCTCGACCCGCCTGCGCCCCAGCCGGCTCGAGCCTCGGGGGCTACTCCCAATGGGTGCGCTGGCATGCCCCCACTAGAAAACACAGAAGACGCAGAGTCGAGAGAAGAAGGAAAGAAGAGAACTCCCCGTGACCGCCTTCTCCAAGCTCACCAACCGGTCGTTGGCGGCCCGAGCGTCCTGCAACGTCTGGGCGCGGCAGGCGGTCAAACGCATCCACAACGGCGGACACAGCCGCCCCAAGGGCACTCGACGGTTCTCCACGGGCCGGGCTCTCGGCCGCCGCCCAGGTCTGCTGCGGCCGACCCCCGTCCACGGGTCCTCCCTTGTCGAAGATCACGATGGGACCGGCCCTCCTTCTCGCCGTCGAGCCGGGGCCCACCGTTGACGTGCCTGCGGTGGCCGTCTCCCCGGCCATCGCGGCCCCTACCTCTGGCGCTCCGCCTCTGGCCGCTCCTTGCCGACTCGCCTTCGGTGCCGGCGCCTCTAGGGTCGGCAATTCAGGGGACGGCACCTCCGCCCCCAGCGGCACGTCGTCCATCCCCAGCGGCACGTCATCCGCCACCGGCGGGGCGGCATCGATGTCCATCTTTGCCACATCCTCCGCGGCCTTCGCGCCCGCCTCCGCCCGCCGCCCGGGACCACGGTGATCCTTCGACCTCCTCTCCTGGCCGCGGGGGAACGGCTCCCACGCTCCACCAGCGGCCTCCCCACTGGCTCCTTCCCGCTTCTCCGCCGCCTCTTCCCATGGGCGGAGCTCCTCGACGAGCCACTCCCGCTCGGCCACCTCAAGGTCGAGCCATGCCTGGCACTCCTTCTCCTCGGCAGCCGTCGGCGGCGCCGCCCTCTCCGTCCCGCCACCCTGGGTCCTTCCCGGGGCGCGCGCCTCCTTGGTAATGACGGAATGAGGACTGGGGGGAAGGCGAAACGGACCAAGGTGGAGGAGGAGATGGACTTACCCGGCAACGACGGGGACCGCCCTCCTCGTGGGTCCCGCCTGGGCAACAATTTGCTTCTTGGCCCCGCCTCCGCGGCTGCCGCCCAACTGCACGGTCGCCACGCGCTTGGGCGTCGGCTTGGTGGCGGCCGGCCCTTTCCCCTTGTCGCTCGCGTCCGGGCCTCCTCGGCTGGAGCCGCCGCCGGCTCAAGGTTGGCACCTCCACGGCGCCGTGACCTCACCCTCCGAATATTTGGCTCCTCCGGAGCCTCTGCAACACGTGACGCCTCCACTTCAGCGTCATCATCAGTCCAGTCCCATAGGTGCGTCTGGGGAGGAGACTCACCCGACGATTCGGCCTCTTCGGCCCCCTCAGTCTCCGTCTCCGCGTCGCCGGTCTCAGACGCGCTGGCTCGCTCGGAGTCGGCCGGCTCCAAGTCGTCGGCATCCTCGACCTCCTCAGAGTCCGACTCCACCGTGTCGGGTGCCGGCTCCCCGTAGTTCTGCAGCAACGGGAAAATCTGCAGGCGAGCCGGGCGGTGCACCGTCAGGCCAAAGGGGGGAGGGGCACTGCCTCTGAAAAAAGATGGAGGGAAGGAGGCAGCTAGACACTTACCCGCGGTGCTGGGCGGCTCAGGCTGTATGGGGTTTTCCCACATTGCCACTCACCCTCCTTCATCTTCGCCGTCGAGATGGCGTTCACCCTCCTCGCCATGTGGGCCAGCTTCAGCTCCTTGGTGGAGAGCCGGCAGGGGGCGTGGCATCCTCCCATCTGGCGGATGAGGTGTGGCCGACACTGCAACGGCTGCACCCGGCACGCCACCATCGCGGCTAGCAGATCGGTGGCCTTCAGCCCCTTCATCCGGGTCATCACGAGCAGGCGCTCGCAGAGCGGTCCGCCATCTCAGGCGCCTGAGGCGGAACCGCCCGCCAGTTTAGCATCGCGGTCGGCGGGTGGTTGGAGAAGTTGGGGAGGTTTATGTGATCCTCCTCCGGCTTAGCATTCTTCACATAGAAGAACCCCCACTGCCAGCGCTTCACCGACTCGTGCAGCGGGAGTTTCGGGAAGCCAGTCCCCTTGCAGATGTGGATCATGGCGCCTCCGTAGGCGGTCATCACCATCTGCTTCATCACAGGATTCTTCGCTCTCTGCCGCTTGGGGAAAAGAGCCGGCACCAAAAGTCCAGCCTCGGCTCAACCCCCAAGTTACCCTCGCAAAGTGTGACGTATGCCGCCAGCTACAAGACGGTGTTGGGGGGGAGGTGGTGTGGCAGTAGCCCGAACCGCGTCAGGAAGCGGCCGAAGAAGGAGCTTGCCGGCAGCCCAAACCCGCGGAGGAAATGGTCGGTGAAGACAACCACCTCGCCCTCCCGCGGCGCCGGGGAGTTCTCCGGTTCGGCTGAGCGTGCTTCCAGGTGTGTCTCTGTCGGGAGCTTGCGGCGGTGGCGGAGGTGCTCGATGAAGGACTCATCCACGTCGCTGCCGTTCCACGCGCCTTTGCCCGCCATGGTCTCCGAGGGGGTGCGCGGTCACGACAACGGGCGCGGGTGCTCGGCGGCGGCCCGGGTTTTCTGCGATGGTGGACGACAGCGCGGCCTGTCCGCGTGCTCCGACCTCCTGCTCTCCCTCTCTCTCTCTCATGACGGGGGGAGGAGGACGACGAACACGATGCGATGGGAGCAGGGGGAGCAAATGGGCCTATCTGCTCCCCTCCTCTCGCTATTTAAACCCTGCGTGGGCAATCATGGGGGCCAGAGTCAACGCGCATGACCCCCACGATTCCCGTAGAATGCGGGGCGGACATCATGGCGCCCGGGAACGCCAACCGTCCGCCCGTGCCGCAAAAGATCCCTGCGTGCGGGCCGAGACCGTGATCGTGGAGGGCCTCGCCCTGCGGCCCGGTCTTTTCTGTCGCGTGGCCTGTCAGGCCACGGCCCGCTGCGTCTTCTGCATGGCGCGCCTTCTCCACCCGGTGGGGAACCCGAGGCGGCACGCGAGGCATCGGCCGGCTGCGGAGCCGGCCGTCGTTTGCCCGCGTCGCTCGACTCTCGGGGCACCCCGCGGCGCAAGGACGATCTTCAAGCCGGCGAGGACTGGCACGGCTCGACGGCGGGCCTCCCCGGCTTCGGGGACTACTGACGGGAAGATGACCCGGGGTAGCCTCAAGGACTCCCTTGCTCCAGCTTTCTAGCGCAATCAAAGGGCGGGCCACCTCCCCATGCGGTTCGGCTACACTCTGCCGGCAGCGACCCTCCGGCCAGAACCCGCCGGCTACGACATGCCGGCCGGCTAGGGGCGATGTCGCCTGCCCCCCCCCAGCCTGCTGCGCATCGAATACCGTCGTAATGACATGTGTGGCGATAGTGGTCCCCATCCCATCGGGGATTAGCGCCCGTATGGCCACAGTGAAAGCGATAGGGCCTCTGACCTTGGCGGACGGCGATCGGGCTTCCAATAGTGCCGGCATGCCCCAACCACTCCATTACCTGCCCCGGCATGGCTACAGGGCGGCTGGCCACACCGTTGACCTCGTCCGGTCGCCGCAAGACGACGCCACAAGGGACGACTCGTGTCATGACGTGACCAGCGTCGGGACCCGCCGCGCGGGCCCCGCTGGCTCCTGACGGGACCCTTCAGCCGGCGGGGCCTACCGGCGACATGACCCCACAGCCGGCGGCCCCCACAATCGGCTAGAGAGGCTGCCGGTTGGGGGCCCCCATGACCTTCTATTCATATTGTAATCCCGGGAGTTGGCCTATAAAACCCCCGGGACTTCCCCATGCAAGGGGTCGGTCATTCGGTTGACCTCTTGGTCCACTACACACACGTAGAGAGGCAGAAGAGCAAGCTGGCTCCTTCTACCTCCTCGATCCATACAGCTCAAGGAGCACCATTGTAACCCGATCATTGTCTCAACTAGACTAAGCAGGACTAGGGGTGTTACCTCCCATGAAGGGCCCTGAACCTGGGTACATCGTGTGTCTACCACCGCTTGTGCCTAACCCCGCTCCCGGAGTCTGCCGGCGTCCTTCGGCCCCTCTCGATAAGCCTACCCATGGCATCTGCCGTGACGAAACCATGACATTGATATAATTCTCCAAGTCACTATCACTAAGCTACTAGAACTTGGTGATGAACTATAAAATATCAGGGATAGAAATAATGATCCCTGAGCTATTCGCGATATTTGACACCGCGAAGGTAGAAATCAAGAAGGAGCATCAAGTGTTGATGGTTAGTAAAACCACTAGTTTCGAGAAGGGCAAGAGCAAGGAGGGAAACTCCATGGATAGCAAGTCAGTTGCTGCTCCAGTGAGGCAACCCAAAGTTGAACCCAAACCCGAGACTAAGTACTTCGATTATGAGGAGAGCGGTCGCCGAAGTGGAACAACCCTAGATACTTGGTAGATAAGAAGGCTGGCAACGTCGATAGAAGTATATTTGATATATGTGTTAATGATATGTACCTTGCGAGTACTCCTAGTAGCGCCTGGGTATTGGATACCGGTTCGGTTGCTAAATGTTAGTAACTCGGAATAAAAGCTACAGAATAAACAGAGATCTGGCTAAGGGTGAGGTGACGATGTGTGTTGGAAATGTTTCCAAGGTTGATGTGATCAACATCGCATGCTCTCTCTACCTTCGGTCTTAGTGACGAACCTAAATAAATGTTATTCGGTGTTTGCGTTGAGCATGAACGTGATTAGATCGTTTTTATTGCAATACGGTTATTCATTTAAGTGAGAGAATAATGGTTATTCTGTTTACATGAATAATACCTTCAATGGTCATACACCCAGTGAGAGAATGGTTTGTTGAAATCTTGATCGTAGTAATACACATGTTCATAACATTGATGCCAAAAGATACAAAGTTAATAATGATAGTACCACATACTAGTGGCACTGCCGCTAAATGTCATATTGTTATAAAGCGCATGAAGAAACTCCATGTCGATGGATCTTTGGACTCATTCGATTTCGAATCGGTTGAGATATGTGAACCATGCCTTTTGGGCAAGATGACTAAGGACCCCGTTTTCTGGATTGATGGAGCGGGCAAGTGTTTCATTGGAAATGGTACATGTTGATGTATGCAATCCAATGAGTCTTGTAGCGTGCGGTGGATGTCGTTATTTTATTACCTTCACTTATGATTTGAGTAGATATAGTGGATATTTACTTAATGAAACACAACTCTGGATCGTTTGAGAGGTTCAAGCAAATTCGGAGTGAAGTTTAAGATCATCGTGACAAGAAGATAAAAATGTCTGCGATATGATCGTGGAGGTGAATATCCGAGTTGCGAGTTTGGCATGCAACTTCAAACAATGTGTAAGTTGTTTCACAACTCACGTCACCTGGAACACCATAGTGTGATGGTGTGTCCGAACGTCATAGTCATGCTCTATTGGATATAGTGCGTGCTGTGATGTCTCTTATCGTTTTACTACTATAATTTTGGGGTTATGCATTAGAGATAACTACATTCACTTTAAATAGGGCACCATCTAAATCCGTTGAGATGACACCGTGTGAATTATGGTTTGATAGAAACCTAAGCTGTCATTTCTTAATGTTTGGGGCTACGATGCTTGTGTGGAAAACGTTTTCACCTAATAAGCTCGAACCCAAAGCGGACAAATGCATCTTCATAGAATACCCTAAGAATAGTTGGTTATACCTTCTATCTCAGATCCAAGTGCAAAGCGTTTGCTGCTTAAAATGGGTCGTTTCTCGAGAAAGAGTTTCCCTCAAAAGAATTGAGTGGGAGGAAGATAGAACTTGATGAGGTTGTTGAACCTTTGTTCAACTAGAGAATAGCGCAGCGCAGGAAGATGTTTCTATGAAGCCTACGTTAGTTGAGGAGGAAGTTAATGATGATGATCATGAAGCTTCAGGATCAAGTTACTATCGAACCTCGTAGGTCGACAAGGATGTGTACTGCTCCTGAGCGGTACGACAACCCTGTCTTGGAGGTCATGTTATTGGACAACGATGAACCTACGAGCTATGGAGAAGCGGTGATGTGCCCGAATTCCGACAAATGGTTGGAGGCCATGAAATCCGAGAAAGGATCCATGTACGAAAACCAAGTATAGACTTTGGTAGACTTGCTCGTTGGACGGCAGGTCATCAAGTACAAATGGACCTTTGAGATGAAGACAGATGCTGATGGTAAATGTCACGATTTATAAAGCTCGACTTGTTGCAAAGAAGTTTACGACAAGTTCAATAAGATGACTGCGATGAGACTTTCTCACTCGTAGCGATGCTAAAGTCTGTTGGAATTATGTTAGCAGTTGCTGTATTTTTCAATTATGAAATCTGGCAGATGGATGACAAAACATCATTTCCTTAACAGTTTACTTGAGGGAAGGTTGTATGTGATACAATCGGAAGGTTTTGTCAGTCCTAAGGATGCTAAAACGTGAGCAAGCTTTAGTGATCCTTCTATGGACTGAAGCAAGCATCTAGGAATTGGAATATACACTTTGATGAGGTGATCAAAGTTTTTGAGTTTATACAAAGTTTACTAGAAGCTTGTATTTACATAAAGTGAGTGGGAGCACTATAGAATTTCTGATAAGTATATGTGGATGACATATTGTTGATCGGAAATAATGTAGAATTTCTGGAAAGCGTAAACGGTTGTTTAAAAAGTGTTTTTCAAAGGAAGACCTGGATAGAGCTACCTAATTGTTGAGCATCAAGATCTATAGAGATAGATCAAGATGCTTGATGAGACTTTCAATGAGTACATACCTTGACAAGATTTTGATAGAGTTCAAAAAGGATCAGTCAGAGAAAGAGTTCTCACCTGATTTGAAAGGTGTGAAGTTGAATGAGACTCAAAGCTCGACAACAGCAGAAGAAAGAGAAAGGACGAACGTCGTCTCCTATGCCTTAGCCATAGGCACTGCATAGTATGCCATACTGTGTACCGCACCTGTGTGTGCCTTGCCATGAGTCCGTCAATGGGTACAAGAGTGATCCAGGAGTGGATCACTGGACAGCGGTCAAGATTATCCTTAGTAACTAAAGACTAAGGAGAGGTTTCTCGATTATGGAGGTGATAAAGAGTGGATCGTAAAGAGTTACGTCGATGCAAGCTTTAACACCAATCCGGATGACTCGTAGTAGCAATCTGGATACGTATAGTGGGGCAGCCATTTGGAATAGTACCAAGTGGAGTGTGGTAGCAGTGTTTATAGTTTGACATAGAGATTTGCAAAGTACACACGGATCTGAATGTCGCAGACCCGTTGACTATAATACCTCTCTCAAATGAAAAGCATGATCGAGCCCCAGAACTCATTGGGTGTTAGATTCATAACAATGCGAATCACATGGTGATGTGAACTAGATTATTGACTCTAGTGCAAGTGGTAGACTATTGGAAATATGCCCTAGAGGCAATAATAAATTAGTTATTATCATATTTACTTGTTCATGATAATCGTTTATTATCCATGCTATAATTGTATTGATCGGAGACTTAGATGCATGTGTGGATATATAGACAAAACCATGTCCCTAGTATGCCTCTAATAGACTAGCTCGTTGATCAAAAGATGGTTAAGGTTTCCTAGCCATGGACATGAGATGTCATTTGATAATGGGATCACATCATTAGGAGAATGATGTGATGGACAAGACCCAAACTACAAACGTAGCATATGATAGTGTCAGTTTATTGCTACTGTTTTCTGCATGTCAAGTATGTGTTCCTATGACCATGAGATCATGCAACTCATGGACATTAGAGGAGATCCTTGTGTGTATCAAATGTCGCAACGTAACTGGGTGACTATAAAAGTGCTCTACAGGTATCTCTGAGGGTGTCTGTTGAGTTGGCATGGATCAAGACTGGGATTTGTTACTCCGTGTGACAGAGATGTATCTCAGGGCCCACTCGGTAATACAACATCACAATAATCCTTGCAAGCAATGTGACTAAGTGTTAGTTGCAGGATCTTGTATTACGGAACGAGTAAAGAGACTTGCCGGTAACAAGGTTGAACTAGGTATGGAGATACCAACAATCGAATCTCGGGCAAGTAACATATCGAAGAACAAAGGGAACATCATACGGGATTAACTGAATCCTTGACATAGAGGTTCAACCGATAAAGATCTTCGTAGAATATGTAGGAACCAATATGGGAATCCAGGTCCCGCTATTGGTTATTGACCGTAGAGGTGTCTCGGTCATGCATACATAGTTCTCGGACCCGCAGGGTCTGCACACTTAAATTTTGGTGACGTTTCGGTAGTATAGAGTTATGTATGGTGGTGACCGAAGGTTGTTCAGAGTCCAGGATGAGATCCTGGACGTCACGAGGAGCTCCGGAATGGTCCGGAGGTAAAGATTGATATATAGGAAGTCCTATTTTGGTCGCCGAAAAAGTTTCGGGCTCATCGGTAGTGTACCGGGAGACCATCGGGAGGGGTATTTCGACCCAAGAGGCTCCATGGGCTGTGGGAGAGTGTTTACCAGCCCTTAGTGGGCTGGTCGAAGTCCCACACGAGGCCCATGCGGCTAGGGATAAAAATCCCAAAGAGAAAAAGTGGAAAAAGGCAAAAATAGGGTGAATCCTAGTCCTACTAGGATTGGAGGTGGATTCCACCTCTCCCACCTGGTTCGGCCGACTCCTGGTGGCTTGGCCCTTAAGCCAAGCCTCCTCCTCTATTCCTCTTATATATACTGGAGGTCTTAGGGTTTTTGCACAGAATTTTCAGCCACGTGCTGCCCGTTCCTCCAGTGCATAGTTTCTCCTCTAGATCGGATTTCTGCAGCGCTTAGGCGAAGCCCTGCCAGAATAGCTCCACCACCATCGCCGGAGTGCCGTCATGCTGCCAGAGAACTCTTCTACCTCTCCGCTCCCTCTTGCTGGATCAAGAAGGTGGATATCATCATCAAGATGTACGTGTGCTGAACACGGAGGTGTCGTCCGTTCGGCGCTAGATCGGAAGGGCCGTGATCGAGATCGCGAGACGAGTCATGATGAGATCGCGAGACGGATCGTGATGAGATCGCGGGACGGATCATGATGAGATTGCGGGATAGATCGTGATGAGTTCATGGGACGGATCGTGATTGGATCGCGGGACGCTCGGCGATTTGGATCGCGAAGACGTTCGACTACACCAACCGAGTTTCTTAACGCTTCCCGCTTAGCGATCTACAAGGGTATGTAGATCCACTCTCCCTCTCATAGATGCTCATCACAATGGATAGATCTGCACATGCGTAGGAAAATTTTTGTTTCCCATGCAACGTTCCCCAATAGTAAGTGACATGCTTTATCATAAACCATTTTATACACACACATACCCATAGGATTTTTGTAAGCAGTTATATAAGCCCATACTGCCTCATCAAGTTACTTAGGCCAATTCTTCCTAGACCTATTAACAGTCTTTTGCAACATCAATTTAATCTCTCTATTAATTAATTCTACTCGACCACTAGACTGAGGATGATAAGGAGATGCAATTCTATTGTTAACGTCATACTTAGCAAGCAATTTTTGGAAAGCACCATGAATAACTTGTGAACCACCATCCATCATTAAATATCTAGGGACTACAAATCTAGGGAAAATAACTTGTTTCATCATTTTAATAGAAGTGTTATGATCAACACTACAACCTGGAATAGTTTCTACCCACTTAGTAAGATAATCAACAACAACTAGAATATGGGTATACCCGTTGGATGCTGGAAAAGGCCCCATATAATCAAAACCACAAACATTAAATGGTTCAATGACAAGAGAGTAATTCATAGGCATTTCCTGACGTCTACTAATATTGCCAATTCTTTGACATTCATCACATGACAAGATAAACTTACGACCATCATTGAAGAGAGTAGGCCAATAAAAACAAGATTGTAATACCACATGTGCAGTTCTATCTCCAGCATGGTGTCCTCTAGAGGCCTCGGAATGACACTTGTGTAGGATCTATTCCTGTTCATGATCAGGTACACAACGTCTAATAACACCATCTACTTCTTCTTTATAAAGGTGTGGGTCATCCCAAAAGTAATGTCTTAAATCATAGAAAAACTTTTTATTTTGTTGGTATGTGAAACTAGGTGGTATAAATTTAGCAACAATGTAATTAGCATAGTCAGCATACCATGGCGCATTACATGAATCATTTATGAAGGCTAATTGTTCATCAGGAAAGCTATCATCGATAGGTAGTGGGTCATCAAGAACATTCTCTAACCTAGACAAGTTATCTGCTACAGGGTTATCAACACCCTTCCTATCATACTATATGCAAATCAAATTCTTGTAGCAAAAGAACCCATCTGATAAGTCTAGGTTTAGCATCTTTCTTTTCCATAAGATATTTAACAGCAGCATGATCAGTGTGAACGGTTACTTTAGAATCAACAATATAATTTCTAAACTTATCACAAGCAAATACAACGTCTAAAACTTCCTTTTCAGTAGTAGCATAGTTTCTTTGAGTGATGTCTATAGTTTTGCTAGCATAATGGATAACATTTAATTTCTTATCAACTCTTTGTCCTAGAATAGCACAAACGGCATAGTCACTACCATCGCACATAATTTCAAAGGGTAGGTTCCAATTAGGTGGTTGAATAACAGGTGTAGAAATCAAGGCATTCTTAAGAATTTCAAATGCTTCTACACAATCCTCATCAATAACGAACGGAAAGTATTTTTGCAAAAGATTAGTGAGAGGTCTAGAAATCTCAGATAAGTCTTTAATAAATCTCCTATAGAAACCAACATGACCGAGGAAACTTCTTATACCTCTGATATCCGTGGGACACGGCATTTTTTCAATAGCATCAACTTTTGCTTTGTCGACTTCAATACCTATTTTGGAGATTTTGTGTCTCAAGACAATACCTTCATTCACCATAAAGTGACACTTCTCCCAGTTCAAGACAAGATTAGTTTCTTCGCATCCTTGCAAAACTCGATCAAGGTTGCTTAAACAATAATCAAAGGAAGTTTCGTAAACGGAAAAATCATCCATGAAAACCTCAACAATCCTTTCAAAAAAATCAGAAAATATAGCAGTCATACATCTTTGAAAGGTAGCAAGTGCATAGGATAAACCAAAAGGCATTCGTCTATAAGCAAAGGTAACGAAAGGGCAAGTAAAAGTGGTCTTCTCTTGGTCCTCTTTTGACACAGGTATTTGAGAGAAGCCAAAATAAGCGTCTAGAAAGAAAAATGTGTGTGTTTGGATAGTTTTTCTAGCATTTGATCAATAAATGGTATAGGGTAATGATATTTCCTAGTACTTTATTTAATTTCCTAAAATCAATTACCATTCTATATTCTGTAACAATTCTTTGTGGGATCAATTCATTTTTATCTTTATGAACTACGGTAATACCTCCTTTCTTGGGAACACAATGAGCGGGACTAAACCATCTACTATCAGCAATAGGATAAATGATACCTGCCTCCACAAGCTTTAATATTTAATTTCTTACCACTTCTTTCATTTTAGGATTTAACCATCATTGGTGGTTAACAACTGGTTCAGCATCGGGCTCCATATTAATTTATGTTGACATAGAGTGGGACTAATGCCCTTAAGATCATCAAAAGTATATGCAATAGTAGCACGGTGCTTCCTCAAAGTTTCAATTGTCTCTGTTCTTCATGCTCTGAGAGGTTAGCACTAATAATAACAGGATATATCTTCTTTTCATCAAGATAAGCATATTTCAGAGTATCCGGTAATTGTTTAAGCTCAAACACGGGATTACCCTTGGGCGGAGGAGGATCCCCAAGTATTTCAACAGGAAAGTTGTGTTTCAAAATAGGATGCTGATCAAAGAAAATCTTATCCATTTCATCCTTTTCACTCATATGCATATCATTTTCATGGTCTAGAAAATATTATTCCAATGGATCAGTAGGAGGCACAACAATAGAAGCAATACCAATAATTTCATCCTTACTAGGCAATTCTTTATCATGGGGTTGTCTACAAAATTTAGAGAAATTAAACTCATGAGAAGTGTCCCCAAAACTTACAGTAATAGTTTCCTTCTCACAATCTATCCTTGCATTAATGGTATTCAAGAAAGGTCTGCCAAATATAATGGGACAAAAATCATCTTGTGGGGAACCAAGGACAAGAAAATCAGTAGGATATTTTGTTTTTCCACACAAGACTTCGACATCTCTAATAATCCCAACTGGTGCTAGAGTGTCTCTATTAGCAAGTTTAATTGTAACTTCAATTTCCTCTAACTCAACCGGTGCAATATCATTCATAATTTCTTTATATACGGTAAAGGGAATTTCACTCACACTAGCACCCATATCACATAAGCCATGATAACAATGATCTCCTATTTTAACAGAAACAACAAGTGTGCCAACAACGGGTCTATGTTTATCTCTAGCATCGGGATTAGCAATTCTAGCAACTTCATCACAAAGTTGAATAAAATGCCCATCAATATTATCAACCAAGAGATCTTTAACCATAGCAATACTAGGATGAACTTAATTTTGCTCAAGGGGTGTAGGTGTTCTAGCACAGCTCTTATGAACCACAGTTGAAGCTTTAGCATGTTCCTTTATTCCAAAAGGGAAAGGTAGCTTCTCAATGTAAGCAGCAGAAATAACAGGATCAACATTGTAAGTAATAGTTTTCTCTTCAACTTTAATAGGTTCAACTACTTTCACTTCAATGGGAGGATGATATTTAAACCACTTCTCCTTAGGGAGATCAACGTGAGCAGCAAAAGATTCGCAAAAAGACGCTACTATTTCAGAGTCAAGGCCATATTTAGTGCTAAATTCATGAAAAGTATCAGTGTCTATGAAGGATTTAACACAATCAAACTTGAGGTTCATAACTGACTCCTTACCTCCGTCGAGTTCCCAATCTTCACAGTTCCATTTAGTTCTTTCCAATAAATCACATTTTAAGTCAATATCCTTCTTCATATAGGAACCAACACAAGAAGTATCAAGCATGGATTGATCATTACGAGAAAGCCGAGCATAAAAAATATGAATAATAATTTGTCTCGAGAGCTCATGATTGGGGCATGAATATAACATTGGCTTAAGACTCCCCAAACTTGATCGATTATTTCTCCTTCATGAGGCTAAAAATTATAAGTATAATTCTAATCAAGATGAACTAGATGCATAGGGTAGAACTTTTGATGAAATTCCATCTTCAATCGGTTGTAGCTCCATGATCCAATATCATCACATAGCCTATACCATGTCAATGCCTTCTCCTTCAAAGATAAAGGAAAGACCTTCTTCTTGATGTGATCCTCGTGTAGACCTGCACGCCTAAATAATCCACAAACTTCATCCACATAGATTAGATGCAAATCAGGATGTAATGTTCCATCTCCTGCATAAGGATTAGCTAGCAGTTTCTCTATTCTACCCCAAGGAATTTCATAATAAATAGTTTCAGTAGGTTCAGTAGGTTGAGGGACAACTCTTTGTCCTTCCGGTCAAGGTGAAGATACCCCGAACAAGCCCCTCAGAGCATTACTTTCCATAGTAACATGTGACAGTAAATTTCAGCACCCTATATAAATTTTTCCTTACCAGATTACACTTACCAAAGGCGCTTCACTCCCCGGAAACGGTGCCAAAAAAGAGTCTTGATGATCCACAAGTATAGTGGATCTACCGTAGTCCGTTCGATAAGTAAGAGTGCCGAACCCAACGAGGAGCAGAAGGAAATGACAAGCGGTTCTCAGTAAGGTATTCTCTGCAAGCACTGAAATTTTCGGTGACAAATAGTTTGTGATAATATAATTCGTAACGGGTAACAAGTAACAAGTGTAGCAATGGTGCAGCATGGTAGCCTAATCCTTTTTGTATCAAAGGACAGGCTGGAACGAACTCTTATATAAAGCAAAGCGCTCCCGAGGACACATGGGAATTTCCGTCAAGCTAGTATTCATCATGCTCATTTGATTTGCATTCGTTACTTTGATAATATGATATGAGGGTGGACGGGCGCTTGAGTGCTGCCCTTACTTGGACAAACTTCCCACTTATGATTAACCCCCTCTCACAAGCGTTCGCAACTACGAAAGAAGAATTAAGGTAAACCTAACCATAGTGTCGTGGATTTATCACGGTAGATGTCCGGGTTAACGGACTTGGATTCGAGGCCATCGCCATCGTGGTGGACTCAAAGGGGTTGTTGGGACGAAGGACATGAGTTTACCCAGGTTCGGCACCTCAAATCGAGGTAATAGCCTACGTCCTACTTGCGTTTGTATTGCTTGATTTATCGATTACAAGGGAGCTAAAGCTTGACCTAGTTCACGATCACCTCTCCTCTAAGTCGCCCCGGGTCTATCTTTATATAGGAGGTAAAGACCCCGGGTCATACAGGTCAGAACCGACTCTCATTGTCTATCCGAGTCTTCCTCTATCTTATCTGTCCAAGCTGTCCCCGGGCGGCTTACATCACCTGGGTCTTCTCTGTCTGGGCCACCTGGCCGGCCCATACCACGAGTCGCCAAGCCCCTTGGGCCTTAACCTCACGGCCGCACTCTTGAGTTGGCTACGTGTCATCCGGCTTAACCCGGAGCCCTCCAGGGCGGGTCTCACTGTGGGGTTATATCCCCAACATTAGACCCCAGGTTGATTTGAGCTTGCTCATTTCATCCTTCTCTTCTGCTCCTCGGTGAGTCGCCCGGTGATGACCCGCCGTGACATCACGTGGACCCTGCAAAAAAGATTCGTTGATGCACCGGCAAATCCTTGTATTAAATGGTTAGCCCGAAAATCGAGGCGTCTGCCTTGGTTGGATGATTTGTGACGCCTGGATTTTCGTGCCTGCCCCGTTTTCCTTTTAAATAGAACCGTTGTGGGCGGCATTTCCTTTCCCCCGCTCGAGCTGTCATCTCCTTCCTCTCTGACACTTCCGCTCCTGCTTCTCCTGCTCCGGTGCCATCTTCGTCTCGCCGTCGACTGTCCGCTGCATCAACCTGTTGCAAACCAAAGTTCATCTCGCGCTCCTCACGCCGTCGCTGGTAAGTCTTCTTCCCTTAGATCCATAACCATCTCCATTAGGGTTTCTATAGAACTTCGCCACTGTCGTCGTTTAGAGCTCGAACTCCATTGCCGCCGGCCGTGCTTTAGTGCATGAACTCCGGACAGTCGCTCGACCCCGTGGCGCCGCTATGTAATAGGTGGTAAGAAATAACACATAGATCGGTCCCTGCTCAAACTGCCATTTTAGATTTCGTCTACTTCGCCCGTTCATCCTTAGGTCTGAAAATAGAGGCATTTTTCCTGTTTTTGTAGATCCGTAATCTTAGCTAAACTTTACGAAATCTGTTTCCTAGGACTTCACCAATTTTCGCTCCTCCTCCTTTCTTTGTTGACTCGCCAGGCCTCTCTGGCTCTCATGAACCGGACCATGGCATATTATTTGTAGAGCCCTTAAAATTGTAAGCCGTCGTAGATTTTTGCCTGCTCTTGACTCGCCATATTCTTACTTTGAGCAGTTTTTAAGCCGACGTCATGTCCTGCACCACCAATTCCTGCAAGTGGGTTGGGTCCTGCATTACAGAGGAGTTTCTGATGGATTTTGTTCACGCGGGAACCCTTCCTTCCCAAGAGGTCCTTCATTGGCGGGTCCCGGGTGACGAATTAAGGCTTGTCCCACATGAAGGCGAGGTGGTAGTTTTCTCTGACCATATTGAATGTGGGTTCATACCTCCTGGCTCAAAATTCTTTCGTGACGTCCTTCATTTTTACAAACTCCATCCCCAAGACTTGGCTCCCAACTCCGTCTCAAATATATGCAACTTTCAAGTGCTCTGTGAGGTCTATCTGCAAGCCAAGCCGTCTGTGGGGTTATTTCAAGAATTCTTCTATGCCAACCGGCAAACTAAGATGAAAGCCGGTCCGAGTCTAGAGCTTGGCGGGATCTCCATCCAACGGCGCAGGCATATTATTTTTCTGGCTATGAAGATGCCGAGTCATCAGAAGGACTGGAACAAGACCTGGCTCTATTGCAAAGATACTTCCTCAGAGGGGGAGCGTCCACTGCCGGGCTACTGTCCTTCCTGACTCAAGACAATTTCAGAGCTTCCTGGCCGGCTGTCTGCTTCCGAACGTGCAAGATACGAGTTGGCTCATGCTAAGATCAAGGCCCTCATGGCCAACGGTTTAACCGGATTAGACTTGATCCGTTGCTGGATTTCCTGGCGGATTTTGCCTTTAAGCCCTAGGAGCCGGCTCATGTGTGAATACGAAGGCAAGTATGACAGCTCACTATGCTTTAGCCAATCAACATTGACAGAGGATGACATCACCACTGCTATCCAGAGCCTTGTCCATGAAGCATTCGGATCATGCAGTGCTATCGGACTGGCACCTTTCAGCACCATTAATCCGGCTCCAGACGTAAGGCAATCCTTCACCCCTTTTTCTCTTGGTTCACTTATACTTTGCTGATTTATTACCGTTGAACCGGATTTATCTTTCCAGGCCAACTCTTATTTCTAGACGAAAGAGTATGTTCCTCCCTTGAAGAAGACCAAGAAGAAAGCTCCGGCTAAGAAGTCCAAGAAGACCACCCCGCAAGAGGAGTGGTTTGATATGCCACAATCGTCCGGCTCGGAGGTAAACCTTGGCTCCTTTCTGCAAATATACTATCTCATTTTACTAACACTTGTTTTACTCACAGGATGATTTTGAAACAAGCTACGCCAACGCCCCTGAGGTAATCTATGTTTCTTCTGGCTCAGAATACTTTGTCCCCCGGAAGCCGCGGCGGGTTATTGGTAAAGTTCCTATTTCTCATCCTCTTGCTTATCTGGCTCCCGGCTTTCTTTTGAAAAAGCAACAACAGGCTGAGCATCGTCAGACCCAGAGCGCCGGCTCTACTGAACTTATGTCTGGCTTGCCAAACTCGCCAACTCCAAAGAAACGCCCCGCAGAGGTATGTGTCTCCGTTTGATTAACTTTACCTTTGTAATCTCAGTATTGTCTTATGTTTTCCTGAATTGTCTCTCAGAAATCACCCTCCTCCGGCGACTCCTCAGCGACTGCTCTGCCGCCTCCCAAGATCAACCCGCTGTAAGTATTTTACCAATCTTTACCTCCGGCTCATTACGCGGCTATCCTTCGGGTTATGATCCTCATGCTTTGCAGTGCTCAAGCCAAACGTAGGAAACCAACAAGTCCTCCCCTGCCCCTGCTACCCAAGATCCGGAGCATTCAAATCTGGATGACTCGCGACCAGCTGAAGATATCCCAGCGGCTTCTCCGGAACCGTCCACTAATGACATTGTCCCGGACAGTCCGCCGAGGAATTCTTCCAAGCCGCCAAGCCCTGCCCAGGCGGCTAAGGACACGACTGGCCCAGAAGTTGAAATCACTAGCGCTGGTTTGCATTCTCCCCCGGCTCACATGTTGACCAAGCGGGGTGAAACGGCTAAAGCTTCTAGGAAGCTAGAATTTGAGCCTTCTGCCTTGGAGAAGATGACAGCTGAGGAACTTCATGCTGGCTATATGACCTGGCTATCCACTAGCCGGGACCTGGAGCTCCAGCTGGTTAACCTCATGAAGAGGAAATATGAGGTACCCTTTTCCTCCTTATATCCTTACGTAGCCCCCAAGTACCGACTTAATTTTTTCCAAGGGTTGAGCCGGAACTTGCATAGTCATCTTTCTTTAGATAGCTCGTTATGTACAAGATCATTTAAGAAAACTGATAGTAGCCCCCGAGGGCCGGCTCAAACTTTGTTCAAAGTTTGAGTCGGAACTTCTTAGAAGATGACTAAGAGAGCTAATAGTAGCCCCTAAGGGCCGGCTCAAATTTGTTCAAAGTTGAGCCGGGACTTTCTATACTGAACTTCAGAAAATAGACATTAGCCCCAAGGTGTCATGCATATTGCTTGCAATCTGTTTGAGACTTGCCCGGTTTACTCTCTACTTTGAAATGTTTGCAGGAATCCTTAACTGAAGCCGGGTCACAGTTGGCCGGCTTAAAGGCCAACCTGGCTGATCAACAAGCTGCCCGGAGCACCACCGATGAAAAATGCCGGCTCTTGATCGAAGAGCTGGTTAAAGTCAAGGTGGAGTTAGCCGCTTTTAGAGAGTCTACCGTGTCTAAGAAGGCATCGTTGACCAAGCGGGCGAACGATGTTGATAAACAGCTGATGATCGTCTCTGACGAGCTTCAATCTTTGAAACGCCATATCGCAAAAATGACAGCCGCCCTCTTTGGTGAGTTCTTGACAACTTTCTCTTAATTGTTGTATAACATCTGAACTGGCGACTTGTCATGAAATCTCCGGCATACACAGGTCCTAGGAGCCGTCAACTGGCCTCTGACAGCTTGCTACCTCTGAAAGCCATCTACACCCTGGCGGAGCAGCTCTACTGTGGCGCAATGTTCACCATCAAGTATGTTCTGTACAAGGACAAGATCCCTTCAACTCTCAAAGGGGTCTTGGAACTTTTCTCCACAATGCCGGAGCAGATTGCTGAACTGAAGAAATCAGCTGCTCACCAGAGGGCAATTGCAGGCATAAGTCAGGCTCTGGCCTTTGCTCCAGAGCTGACTCTGGCTGAAATGACGGAAGGCTTCCCCTCCAAGAAGGATGATGGCTCTGAATTCACAAAAGCCGATTACATGCGGTGCGTCAAGGACTCCCGGTTTCTGGCTTCCGTCTTAGTAGAAGAAGCTGACCTGGACACTTACCAGGCAGCTTATGATGCTGAACAGAAGAGAGTTCGCGGCCCACTCTACGAATGGAAGGACTTGACACCCACCCGCAGTAAGGACCTCTTTGCTTCTGATCTTGACCCATCCCCCTTCTTTGAGGAAGGGACTTTTGCATCTCTAACCAACTGCAACTGGAACTTGGACAACCTCCAGATCAAGGCACCCGAAGAGTCGGAGCAGGATGACCCGCCAGCCAGCTAATTAACTTTGTAGAAATCTTTTGTGGTAACCGGCTCTCCATGACCCACTGTGCGGGATCGAAGAGCTTGACCAATATTTTTGGGCTCCACGGAGAGCTTTTGTAATGGCTGTGACTTTTTCTGAATCTGTTCCATTACACTTAAGTGAAGAAATCCAGCTTACACATCTGCTATCTTCCTTGTATGTCCTATATATGCATTCCTGACTCGTCGCCATTTGTCTCCTCTTCTTGGATCGAGAGTCGGCCGAGAATACTTAATGATCTCCGTCCGTGGCTAATTGTGTTAGCCGGAGTTTTCGTATCATCAGACCGGCTAATAGGCATTATAAATTGTACCCAAAGGTAATAAGCCGTCGTTCAGCAATACGACGTAAAACGCCGGCGGATAGGCGTTAGAAGTTGTACCCGAAGGTAGGAAGCCGCCCTCGTCGCGGCTAATTTTCCTTAGCCAGATTTTTGTGGCATAAAGTCGTATTAATAGGAATTATAAGCTGTACCCGAAGGTAATAAGCCTTCGTTCAGCAATACGACGTAAAACGCCGGCGGATAGGCGTTAGAAGCTGTACCCGAAGGTAGGAAGCCGCCCTCGCCGCGACTAATTTTCCTTAGCCGGATTTTTGTGGCATAAAGCCGACTAATAGGCATTATAAGTTATACCCGAAGGTAAGAAGCCGCCGTTCGCGGGTTGTTAGGTGTTAGATACCCGTCGGTAAGAAACCCCTCACAACCGCGGCTAATCATGTTAGCCGGAGATTTGGCATAAAGCCGGCCGATAGGGTGTTATAAGCGATACCCATCGGTAAGAAGCCCCCTTCAGCAATACGGCATAAAACGTCGGCGGATAGGCGTTAGAAGCTGTACCTAAAGGTAAGAAGCCGCCCTCGCCGCGGCTAATTTTTCCTTTGCCAGATTTTTGTGGCAGAAAGCCGGCTAATAAGCATTATAAGCTATACCCGAAGGTAGGAAGCCGCCATTTGCCAATCTCAGTTGATGCATCAACCGGAACATTTTTTAACATCTTCTCGTAGGAACGAGGATGTGTGATACAGCAAAGGTCTCATGTGGCAAGGATGCTACTTTATTTATATAACTATGATATGTATAATGATAGTGTACAATGAAGGGTCCTTATACCCTTAAGTGAAATAAGGTCGGAGATGCGCTATGTTCCATGGCCGGCGGGTCTCCTGACCCGCCGTATCTGAGTTATCCCGGATATCAACAAGGTAATATGACTCATTGTTGAGATTTCTGCTGACTACAAAGGGCCCTTCCCATGGAGGGGATAGCTTATCCATATTCGTCTGGTCTTGAATCAGCTGGAGCACTAAGTCACCTTCCTGGAACGTCCGGGTCTTGACCCTGCGGCTGTGATAGCGGCACAGGTCTTGCTGATAAATCGTCGATCGGGCCGCCGCTAGCTCTCGTGCCTCTTCCAAAGCGTCCAACGCGTCTTGACGTGCCGTCTCATTGTCCGTCTCAATGTAAGCCGCCACTCTTGGCGAGTCATGCCGGATGGCACTGGGCGAGACCGCTTCGGCACCGTACACCATAAATAAAGGTGTAAAACCTGTAGATCTGTTAGGGGTGGTTCTGATGCTCCATAAGACGGAGGGTAGTTCTTCTACCCAACACCCGGGCATTCGCTGCAAAGGAACCATAAGCCGCGGCTTAATGCCCCTTAGAATTTCCTGGTTGGCATGCTCCGCCTGACCATTGGACTGTGGATGCGTTACTGCTGAAACATCAAGCCGTATATGCTCTTCGTCACAGAATTTTTTCATAGCCCCTTGGATAGATTTGTACCATTATCAGTGATGATGCTGTGGTGGTAACCAAAATGGTAGATCAACCTTTTAATAAATTGAACCGTCGTAGCCACGTCACACTTGCTGACCGGCTCTGCTTCTACCCATTTGGTAGACTTATCAACCGCCACCAGGAGGTGTGTTTTCTTATCCTTGGATCTCTTGAAAGGTCCCACCATGTCAAGCCCCCAGACCGCAAACAGCCAAGTAATTGGTATCATCCTTAATTCCTGAGCCGGAACATGAGCACGCCAGCCAAATTTCTGACAGCTGTCACACTTACGAACTAGGTCTTCTGCATCTTTGTGAGCCGTCGACCAGAAAAATCCGTGTCGGAAAGCCTTGGCCACCAAAGACTTCGAGACAGCATGGTGTCCACAATCGCCAGCATGAATCTCATTCAAGATCTGCCGGCCTTCCTCGGGTGAAACACAACGTTGAAAAACTCCCGTCACGCTGCATTTATGCAACTCACCATTAACTATTGTCATAGACTTAGAATGTCGGGTGATCTTCCTGGCCAGGCCCTCATCCTCAGGTAATTCGCCCTGGGTCAAATAAGCCAAATAAGGAATAGTCCAATCTAGGATAACATGCAGAGCCGCTACCAATTCTGCCTCCGGGTCAGGAACAGCCAAATCTTCCTCTGAAGGGATCTTGATAGTCGGATGTTGAAAGACTCCAAAAAGACACTAGGTGGCACCGGCTTTTGTTGAGAACCTAACCATGATAAGGCATCAGCCGCCTCATTCCTGCGACGATCAATGTGATCTACCTGATATCCTTTGAAGTAACCCACAATAATATTAACCGCCTGTCGATAAGCCGCCATCCGGGGGTCTTTGGAATCCCAAGTGCCTGAAACTTGCTGAGCCACAAGATCTGAGTCGCCCAAACACCTAACCCGACTTAAATTCATCTCCTTGGCCAATCTAAGACCATGAAGCAGAGCCTCATATTCAGCCGCATTGTTAGTGCAGGGAACATCAGTCGGAGCACATAACAAAACTTGTCACCCTTGGGGGATGTCAGAACAACTCCTGCCCCTGATCCCTCTAACTGCTTGGATCCATCGAAGTGTATTGTCCAGTACGTGTCATCCGGATTTTCCTCGGGAGCTTGACATTCTGTCTAATCATTTATGAAATCCACAAGGGCTTGGGACTTGATAGCCGTGCGAGGCACATATTTTAAATTGAGAGGTCCCAGCTCCAATGCCCACTTAGCAATCCTTCCTGTGGCTTCTCTGTTCTAAATAATATGCCCCAACGGAGCAGAACTGACCACAGTTATCTGGTGCCCTAAAAAATAGTGTTTTAACTTGCAGTTGGCCATGAAAACCCCATATACCAGCTTCTGCCAATGTGGATATCTTTGCTTAGACTCCGTCAGGACCTCACTGATATAATAAACCGGTCTTTGCACTGGATACTCCTTCCTAGACTCCTTGTACTCGACCACAATTCCAGCACATACTGCTCGATTATTAGCCACCACATACAGGAGTAACGGTTCTTTCTCAGCCGGAGCGGCCAGCACTGGCGGCTCAGTGAGCTGATTTTTAAGCGCCTCAAGTGCTTCACCTGCTGGCTTGCTCCAAAAAAATTTGCCCGTCTTCTTCATCATCTGATATGAAGAAATAGCTTTCTCTCCAAGACGGCTTATGAACCATCTCAACGCGGCAATCCGCCTTGCCAAGCGCTGAACATCATTAATACAAGCCGGCTCTGCAAGAGAAGTAAGAGCCTTGATTTTATCCGGGTTAGCCTCAATGCCACGCTCAGAGACCAGAAAACCCAAGAGCTTGCCCGTCGGAACACCAAAAACACATTTGGTCAGGTTAAGCATCATCTTGTAGACCCGAAGATTATCAAAAGTTTCTCGTAAATCCTCCAAGAGAGTCTCCTTTTTCCTGGATTTGAGCACGATGTCATCTACATAAGCATGTACATTAAGGCCAATCTGACTGTGAAGGCAGTTCTACACACATCGCTGATAAGTCGCTTGGGCACTCTTGAGCCCAAAAGGCATAGACACATAACAGAACGCCCCAAAAGGTGTAATGAAAGCCGTCTTCTCCTGGTCTTTAACCACCATCTTGATCTGATGATAACCTGAGTAAGCTTCCAGGAAACACAAACTTTCACAACCCGTCGTAGCATCAATGATCTGATCAATACGAGGGAGGGCAAACGGATCAGCCGGACAAGCCTTACTAGGGTCCGTGTAATCCACACACATACGCCACGTGCCATTCTTCTTGAGCACCAACACCAGATTAGCCAACCATTCCGGGTGAAAAACCTCGACGATGAAACACGCTGCCAAAAGCCGGGTAACTTCTTCCTTAATAGCCTTGCACCTCTCCTCATTGAACCGTCGTAGAAACTGTTTAATTGGCTTAAACTTTGGATCCACATTAAGGTTGTGCTCAGCGAATTCTCTCGGTACACCCGGCATGTCAGAAGGTTTCCATGCAAAGATGTCTCGATTCTCACGGTTGAATTCGATGAGTGCGCTTTCCTATTTGGGATCCATGTGAGCTCCAATGATGAACTCTTAGATGAGTCGCCCGGAGTGAAATCTACCGCCTTAGTGTCATCTGCTGAAAACTTGTAAGGGCGGCTCAACCTCTGTGGTGGGCTTTTTCAGCAGGGTCATATCCTCCAGGTCAACGTTCTCATTATAAAACTTAAGTTCCTCCTGGGCCCAACTGGACTCTGCGTAAGACGCATCCCCTTCTTCACACTTAATAGTCGTGTTCCGGTCCCCATGAACGGTAATGGTACCGTTTAAACCGGGCATCTTGAGCTGTAAGTAAACATAGCAAGGCCTAGCCATGAACTTAGCATAAGCCGTCCGTCCAAAGAGTGCATGATAAGGACTCTTGATCTTGACCACCTCAAACCATAAGGACTCCACCCTGTAATTGTACTCATCACCAAAAGCTACTTCCAAAGAAATCCTGCCCATCGGATATGCCAATTTGCCTAGCACCACCCCATGAAAGACGGTGGATGGGGGTTTTAAGTCCTTATCGAGTAACTTCATACGCCGGAAAGTGTCATAATAAAGGATGTTTATACTACTGTCGCCATCCATCAGCACCTTATTTACCATATACCCACCCACTTGGGGGGCCACAACTAAAGCCAGCCGGCCCGGGTCATCAACACGTGACGGGTGGTCTTCCCGGCTCCATGTTATGTCATATTTAGACCACTTTAAATACCACAGAAGAGCCGGCACAACTGCATTGACTGCCCGCTTATGCAACTTCTGGTCCCGTTTATTGAGACTGGTCATGAAAATGTGGTACTGGCCGGAGCTGAGTTGCTTCGGATTACTCTGATAACCAGATTGATTATGATGTTGCTGTTGTTGATGATTGTTGTTCCCAGAATGCGGCTGGTGTCCCCCTTGATTATTCTGACCCAGATGATTGGATCCTGAGCCACCGGACCCAAATCCAGCTCCTGACCCGCTGGGTCCTAAGCCGCCTGGCGGGCCACCATCTCGGTTGTTAGGTTGTGTAAAATGGTGCTTGAACCTCTGCATGAAATGGCAATTCTCCCATGTGTGGTTTGCCGGCTTATCAGGCAGACTGTGATTCGGACAGGGTCGCTTAAGTAACTCCATGCTAGAGGGAGATTTATCCTTGCCAAAGGGTGGCCTGAACCTCCCATTGCCTTTGGGGTGATTCTGTTGGGTGCTAGCATTGGCCACCAGCTCTGACCCGACCTCGGGATTCTTATGCTTGCTCTGGCCACCATTGTTTGCTGCACCCTTGCTCTGATTGCTCTTCTTACTTTGGCCGGCCTTCTCCTCACCGGAACCTGGATCCTTCGTGCTATCAGAGTCGGCATATTCCGTGAGAGCCGTCATGAGCTCTCCCATGTCCTGACACGTACGTTTGAGCCAGACAAGTTTCTGCTTCAGAGGGACAAAGTGGCAATTCTTCTCCAAGATCAGCACTGCTTGAGCCGCCGTGATCTACTCTGAGGAGTGGATGATTGTCTAGACTCGCCGTACCCAATGATGAGCCGACTCGTTCTCCTGTTGAACGCAGTGATCAAGATCCACGATGGTCATAGGCTGCTTGCACGTTCCTTGAATGTTTTTAATGTACCGGGCCCTGAGCTCTGCCCATGAATTGATGGTATTGGGTGGTAACCCCTTTAACCATGTGCGAGCTGGGCCTTCAAGCATCATGATGAAATACTTGGCACAAACCGCCTCACTGACATCCAGCATCTCCATGGCTAGCTCATAACTTTCCACCCAGGCTTCCAGGGGTAAATCAGCAGTATAATTTGGGACCTTGCGGGGCCCTTTGAAATCCTTCGACAACCGTTCGCTCCGCAGAGCCGGTGACAAACATGGTAGTCCTACCACCCTGGAGGTTATCCTTGCCCCTATCGAGACGGAAGGCAAGGGCTCCTGGTGAGCCGGCATAGCTGGCGCCTCTTGCTGGCTTCCTGCACGATTTACGAATGCTTGCATGTGCCTACCCGGTCGGTGACCCGTCGGAATCTCTCTATGCCGGTTGCTGCTGGAACCCGCCGGCGACTTGTAGCGCCAGCTAAAGCTGCGGCTAGGGAGAGGGGTTGAATGAACACGGCTCCGGCTGTGAGTATATTTCTCCTGCTGGGCTATGGCCGTCTGTAGGTACCCAATGGCGTTCTGCACATCCTCCACAAAGGGTGCTTCATCCGGGATAGCAATTGTCTCAAGCCGGGTAGCAGCTGCCACCATATTCTCGGCCGGGTTAGAGTAATGACCCACCGGTGTTGGAAAGCCCCCAAGTGAAGCTTGGTTAAGTCGGGCCGAATGAGTCACCGGTCGCACCGTCGGGCGGCTTTCCGATGCATCTGTTACCCGCCCCGCGCCGGGCGTATTGAAGAGGTTCCTTGCTTCATAATGCTCTGGCAGACGGGATTGATGCCTCCTCCGATGTACCACAGCTGCCGACAGTTGCTCCAGCCCTAGACGGAAAGCATCTATCTTGATACGTTCCGCCTCTTCTTCCATCTGGATCTTTAGCTCAGCCATCCTTCGTTGTTCCTCTGTCATCCGGCCCTTGATCCTCATGATCTCTAATTTCCGAGCTGCTTGATTATCCGGTGTGACCTCGGTAGCCATTAAGGCCACGAGCTCGTCCATCAGCTCCATAAGAACTTGAGACGGCGGAGGCGGGTTGTCACCTGAGGTGGCGGCTCCCGCGGCTGTACTACTCGTGCCTGGGGCTGACCCCTCCATGAACACGGCAGCATGAACCGGTGGCCCAAGATCATCCGACTCAGAGCGATCCGATTCAGGGCAGACGTCGCCGTAGCCCCCTAGACCACCGTTGCGGAGATGGTACACTGAATCTGTTTCTCCGCTTGAAGATTCGTCCTCTGAATAAACAAGAGTTTCCTGTGACCCGGAAGCTTCTAGATCCATACCTTGAGTGAAGCCTACGAAGACATGCTTCTGACCCGGATTAACACGGGCGGGTTGCACATTACGAGCAGGTTGCAGATGCCGAGCCGGCTCGACAATGTTGGTGCAGACGTCCGGCCCGGGTGTAGATCTGTCAACCTTTTCGATGAAAATGTGGATCCCGCCAAACGGAACCCAGAACCCAAACTCCACGGACTCAGCATCAAGCCCCCAGCCGGCATCGTCGATGTAGAGCCGGCCGTGGTGACTCTTGCTCATCTTTCCAACTATGTATCCCTCGAGCCCCGGGAGAGAGCCCTTTGAGAACTCAACACCACCGAGCGCAGGCCCCACGGTGGGCACCAACTGTCATGGATTTATCATGGCAGATGTCTGGGTTAACGGACTTGGATTCAAGGCCATCGCCATCATGGTGGACTCAAAGGGGTTGGTTGGGACGAAGGACATGACTTTACCCAGGTTCGGCCCCTCAAATCGAGGTAATAGCCTATGTCCTGGTTGCGCTTGTATTGCTTGTTGTATCGATTACAAGGGAGCTAAAGCTTGACCTAGTTCACGATCACCTCTCCTCTAAGTCACCCCGGGTCTACCTTTATATAGGAGGTAAAGACCCCCGGTCATACAAGTCGGAACCGACTCTCATTGTCTATCTGAGTCTTCCTCTATCTTATCTGTCCAAGCTGTCCCCGGGCGGCTTACATCACCTGGGTCTTCTCTGTCTGGGCCACCTGGCCGGCCCATACCACGAGTTGTCAAGCCCCTTGTGCCTTAACCTTACGTCCACACTCTTGAGCTGGCTACGCGTCGTCCCGCTTAACCCAGATCCCTCCAGGGCGGGTCTCACCGTGGGGTTATATCCCCAACACATAGCATGAAACATATGGATCCAAATTAGCCACTTACAAAGCAAGGCATAAACTAGGGTTTAAGCTTCTGCCACTCTAGCAACCCATCATCTACTTATTACTTCCCAATGCCTTCCCCTAGGACCAAATAATGGTGAAGTGTTATGTAGTCGACATTCACATCACACCACTAGAGGATAGACAACATACATCTCATCAAAACATCGAACGAATACCAAATTCACATGATTACTTATAACAAGACTTATCCCATGTCCGCAGAAACAAACGTAACTACTCACAAAGAATGTTCATGTTCAACATCAGAGGAGTATTAATTATCATAAAGGATCTGAACATATGATCTTCCACCAAGTAAACCTACTAGCATCAACTACAAGGAGTAATAAACACTATTAGCAACCTACGGGTACCAATCTAAGGTGTTGAGACAAAGATCGAATACAAGAGATGAACTAGGGTTTGGAGATGAGATGGTTCTGGTGAAGATGTTGATGGAGAATGACTCCCTCTCAATGAGAGGATCGTTGGTGATGAAGATGGCTTCGATTTCCCCCTTCGGGAGGGAAGTTTGCCGGCAGAACAGCCCTATCGGAGCTCTAGATTGGTCCTGTCCAAGCTCCGCCACGAGACATAATTAAGCCTCCCCCAAGCTTGAGAGATTCTTTCTCCTTCACGAGGACAAAAATTATAGATATAATTCCGATCACAATGAACTAGATGCATAGGATAGAACTGTTGATGAAATTCCATTTTCAATCGGTTGTAACTCCATGATCCAATATCATCACATAGCATATACCATGTCATTGACTTCTCCTTCAAATATAAAGGAAAGACCTTCTTATTAACGTGATCCTCGGGCAGACTTGCAAGCTTAAATAATCCACAAACTTCATCCACATAGATTAGATGCAAATCAGGATTTAATGTTCCATCTCGTGCATAAGGATTAGCCAGCAGTTTCTCTATCATACCCAAAGGAATTTCATAATAAATATCTTCAATAGGTTCAGTAGGTCGAGGGGTAACTCTTTGATCTTTCGGTCGTGCTGAAGATTCCCTGACCAAACCCCTCAAAAGATTACTTTCCAGAGTAATAAGTAACAGTAAATTTGAGCACACTATATCAATTTTTCCTAACCAGATTCCACTTACCAAAGGCGCTTCACTCCCCGGCAACGGCTCCATAAAAGAGTCTTGATGACCCACAAGTGTAGGGGATCTATCATAGTCCTTTTGATAAGTAAGAGTGTCAAACCCAACGAGGAGCAGAAGGAAATGACAAGCAATTTTCAGTAAGGTATTCTCTGCAAGCACTGAAATTACCGGTAACAGATAGTTTTGTGATAAGATAATTTGTAACGGGTAACAAGTAACAAGTGTAGAAATGGTGCAGCAAGGTATCCCAATCCTTTTTGTAGCAAAGGACAGGCTAGAACGAACTCTTATATAAAGCAAAGCGCTCCCAAGGACACATAGGAATTTTTGTCAAGCTAGTTTTCATCATGCTCGTTTGATTCGCGGTCGTTACTTTGATAATTTGATATCTGGGTGGACTGGTGCTGGGGTGCTTCCCTCACTTGGACAAATCTCCCACTTATGATTAATCTCTCTTTCAAGCATCCACAATTGTGAAAGAATAATTAAGATAAAATTAACCATAGCATGAAACATATGGATCCAAATCAGCCCCTTATGAAGCAACGCATAAACTAGGGTTTAAGCTTCTATCACTCTAGCAACCCATCATCTACTTATTACTTCCAATGCCTTCCCCTAGGCCCAAATAATGGTGAAGTGTTATGTAGTTGACGTTCACATAACACCAGTAGAGGAGAGACAACATACATCTCATCGAAATATCGAACGAATACCAAATTCACATGATTACTTATAACAAGACTTATCCCATGTCCTCATGAACAAACATAACTACTCACAAAGCATTCTCATGTTCATGATCATAGGAGTACTAATTATCAGAAAGGATCTGAACATATGATCTTCCACGAAGTAAACCAACTAGCATCAACTACAAGGAGTAATCAACACTAGTAGCAACCCACAGGTACCAATCTGAGGTGTTGAGACAAAGGTCGGATACAAGAGATGAACTAGGGTTTGGAGAGGAGATGGTGTTGATGAAGATGTTGATGGAGATTGACCCCCTCTCGATGAGAGGATCATTGGTGATGACAATGGCTTCGATTTCCCCCTCCGGAAGGGAAGTTTCCTCGGCATAATAGCTTCGCTGGAGCACTAGATTGGCTCTGCCCAAGTTCCTCCTCGAGAAGACAGCGCTTCGTCCCTAAAGCTCTCTTATGATTTTTTTTCCAGGGAAAAAACCCTTCATATAGCAGAAGATGGGCATCGAGGACCTTCCAGATGGGTCACAAGCCACCTAGGCGCGGCCAGGGGGTGGTCGCGCCTGGCACGCTTGTGACCTCCTAGTGGGTCCCCTTTGGTATTTGTTTCAAAATAATTCTCCATATCTTTTCAGGACTTTTGGAGTTGTGCGGAATAGGTCTATCATATTTGCTCCCCAGTCCAGATTTCTAGCTTCCGGCATTTTTCCTCTTCATGTAAACCTTGTAAAATAAGAGAGAAAAGACATAAGTATAGTACCACAACATGTAATAACAGCCATAGTGCAATAAATATCAATATAAAAGTATGATGCAAAATGGGTTTACCACTCGAGCAAAAAGGCAAGGAGCAGGCCGCTGAACTATCCACCCTCAAAACCGATCTCCAAAAGGAGTGGGAGGATAGGCGGTTCTTTGAGGAGCAGGTCCACCAAGCAAAGGTTATCATGGATGGTAAGACGTATTTATTGCAGTGTGTCTTCGGGTATAGCAAGTTCGAGTTGCTTACCCAGGTGTGGCGTTCCTCAGGCGCCTGCTCCAACATCCAAAAGAGCGCAGCGGACGCGAATCAGTTCTATGCTTCGCGGGGAGAGAGAGATGAAGCTCGACTATTTTGGGCGCAATTCGAAGCCTCCGAGCGCTCTCCTCTTCTCGTCTTACAGCTGAAGCAGTTGATGGAGCTACACCAGATGGCGGAGCCTGCCATGAAGGATCTTTGTATACGACTATGGCCCGATGAGCCATTGTTGAGCAGCTACATCGGCCTGGTGCCGAAGCTGAGCGATGCCTCGCCTCGGATCGACGCGCTAAGGCGTTCCTCCTATATCAAGGGAGCTCGGATGGCCTTTGCAAGGTCCAATGTGCACTGGTCGGGTCTTGATCAACCAAGGATAGCCACTGCTCCTCCACCGCATGGAAAGGAGCATAGGTGCCATGAGCGATACTTCTCCGTAGTGATGGAGGGTGCTCGGGCAATAGAGGTGCGGTGCTTAAAAGAAAACATTTATGAGTAAATGTGTTGTAATGTGTCCAAAGACATTTTAATGTTTTATGGTTATGATGCATGGTTTATCATGTTTTGCATTCCTTATAACTCATGTGTGTCCATTGAAATTTTACAGGAGTGGTTGTACCAGGGGTCTTCGATCGGTGACCTGACGTCCTCGATGTGCCCTGTCGCTTGTCTACTCCTGCGCCTCCGAGGGAGTGGTACACCTCAATGGGTGGTACCGTTCGGCGAATGGATCTTGCCAACAAGGTCTTGAGAAGTCACCGAAGTGTGGATAAGCTTTACACCTTTAGCAGGCCCTTGATGGTACATGCAGTGTGACCGAAGACATTTGATGGTAGTAGTTCGGTCCAGCCGAACACTTATCCTTTTTCCCCACCGCTGCCCATCGAATTTTGAGCGCGAAGTTGTGCCTCCTTGGCACATACTTCGCTGGTCCTAGGGCTGGGCGATGGGGGGTGAGTCCCTATTTACTAGGAGAGGAGGGTTCTGAGAGTTCGGGCTGAATCCGAGCTTGCTTCCGAACCTTGCGTGCCTTTACGACAGGTGTTGGCGTTTGCCAATCATCATTATAATGGAATTCGGCCGCCAGGGCCAACGCATGTTCCTTAGTTTGGAGGGAGCGCTCTATGTTGCCGTTGACAGTAATGACCCCCTTGGGCCCAGGCATCTTGAGCTTGAGGTATGCGTAGTGTGGGACGGTGTTAAAGCGAGTGAATGATGTATATCTGCTGCGGAAAGGTACAATGTCAAAGATCAAGTATTCGCTTCAAAAGTTATTGGGCGAGACGAACACTACTTCCAGGCTTACGGAACCCGTGCACCGGGCCTCGACGCCTGAGATCACTCCTTTAAAGGTAGTGTTCATGGGTTTGATCCTTGACGGATCTATACCCATCTTTTTCACCGTGTCTGAGTAAATCAGGTTAAGACTACTTCCTCCGTCCATTAGGACTTTCTTGAGGTGATACCCGTCTATAATGGGGTCTAGGACAAGGGCGGCTAAACCTCCATGACAGATACTGGTCGGGTGGTCACGTCGATCAAAGGTGATCGGGTACGCCGACCATGGGTTATACTTCGAGGCTACAGGCTCTACGGCGTAGACCTCTCGAAGGGCGCTCTTCCTCTCCTTCTTGGGTATATGGATGGCATATATCATATTTACTGTTTTCACATTTGGAGGGAACTTCTTTTGTCCGCCACCAATCAAACCCCGAGGCTCTTCCTCATCCTTGTTATGTGGGCTCTTGCCTTGATCCTCAGATGTGAGTTTGTCGGCCTGTTTGAATACCCAGCAGTTACGGTTGGTGTGGTTGGCGGGCTTCTCTTGAGTGCCATGGATTAGGCAAGGCATTTCCATAATCTTCTCCAACGGGGTGGGTCCGTCGTGATTCCCATTAGGAGGCTTCTTCTACTGCCAAGGTCGGGAATTGTGGAAGCATGCGTTAACGGTCGTGTCACCGGCATCACTATTGTTGTGCTGACGCTTATTCTTGTTGTGCTTTGGTTTCCCGTTTCGTCCCGAACTTCGGAGGTTTTGGGGTTTCGGGGTTGTGGTTCCGCCTTGCTAACTAGTTATCCTCGCCCTCGCAAAAGCAAGTCATGAGTGATGTAAGGGCGGACATGGTCCTAGGTTTATCCTGGCCAAGCTCGTGAGCCAACCATTCATCCCGAATATTGTGACGGAAGGAGGTTATTGCCCAGACATCTGGACAGTCAACAATCTGGTTTTTCTTGGTCAAGAACCGATTCTAGAATTGCCGTGCGGACTATCCTGGCTTCTGGACAATGTTGCTTAGGTCGAAGGAGTCCGGCGGCCGAACATAGGTGCCCTGAAAGTTAGATCGGAGTGCATCCTCTAGATCTTCCCAGCACCCGATGGAGTTTTCGGGGAGGCTATTTAACCAGTGCCGAGCTGGCCCTTGAGTTTTAGGGGTAGATATTTGATGGCATGGAGATCATCTCCCCGTGCCATGTGGATGTGGAGGAGAAAATCCTCAATCCATACGGTTGGGTCAGTTGTCCCGTCGTACTGATCTATGTTCACGAGTTTAAACCCCTCTGGGAACTGATGATGCATCACCTCGTCTGTGAAGCATAGTGGATGGGCAGCGCCTCTGACCCGAGCTATATCGCGCCGGTAGTCGGTGTCTATTCTAGCCCGGTTCCGTTCCCGGCCTCTATTGTTGCGGTCGAGCCAAGGCCTATACCCTTCTCGTCTATCAGGTGAGTACCCTCTTGATCCGTAGATGGATCTCGTATGACCTGCTCTGTAGTCCAGGTCGGGTCGCAGTTCGAACTTGTCATCGGGCTCTAGTGGCTCTTTTCCCCGTCTTCGGGGTATTGCCGGCCTATAACCGGTGTCGTCAGTCGTTCTGTCTCGTCCTTAAGTACGGCGGTCTGGCGTGTCGTATTGGGTATGTTTGGGAGACGGCGTATCAGTGAGCTCGTCGTCAAATTACAGCAGCAGCCTTGTGCGTGGATAGCTCTTAGGTTGGTCTGACAGACCGGTATCGTATCCTTCCTCAGCTGTGAGGACTCTTGTCCATCGATCATTGGGGTTGTCCTATTTGGGTTTGAGATGTCGTTCTTTTGCTTTCAGGCTGCGAGCCATGGCTATAAGTTGTTGCCTGAAAAGTTCCTAATCTTCAAGATTATCTGGGATGCCAAAGTCATCGGCTTTCGAGATGTCCTCCTCCTCGACGTGGGGGGAGGTAATTGTCGTTCTCAGAATTGTTTGGGTCATCGGAGTCGTGTTGGTGCTCAGGCCTCTCCTGACCCTCTAGCGGGTGTTCAGGGATATCGGGATCGCCGAGGTCCTTCGGAGTATCTTTGTCCCCAGTGCCGATGATAGCTTTCCTTCCCTTTTTGCCTTTTGACCATTTATGTAGCTTCTGGCGCCTTGACGGCGCTTTGCCCGATTTGTCGCCATCGTTTTTAGGTGTATGCTCGCCATTAGCGGCTGGAGTGTCTACCATGTAGACGTCATATGTGGAGGTGGTGGCCCATCGCCCAGTGTTAACGGGGGTGGGAGCGCAATCCTCCTCATCCATGTAGTCTGCCTCCTCGGAGTCATAGTCCAACATGTCGGTTAAATCTTCAACTGTGGCTACCAAGTGGGTTGTGCGTGGACGAAAAACTCATCTTGACCCGCCATGAGACCGATCTCAGCATGGATCAGGGTTGGGTCGGCGGTAATCTTCATCGATGAGATCCGATCTTGGGCCTCATTGAGTGTCGAGAGCTCGATTGTGTCAACCGGCTTGGAGCTTTCGGGGTTGACCTCCGATGTGTCAGGGCGAGGGGATTGTTCGGCAAGAACAAGTATCCGTACAACTGGCACTATGGCTGGATCCGGGCTGAGCGTCTGGTCATTGCTGGGGTTGATCCCATGGGAGGGACCGAAAGACGGGTCCGAGGTTAAAGCCTCAGAGTCTTCGGGCGTGGCAGGTGAGACTGCGGGCCCAATTAGTGACAGGTCACCTCGAGAGTCTATGGAGAACTCTTGGTTCCCGAATCTGACCTCTTGATCAGGGGTGAAACTTCCGACACTGCCTAGATGACTAGCCAGGTCGGCGTGCAGCACAATGCTATCGAAGGCGAAGATCTGTCTAGGGACGAATATGTCCATGTTGCGAACCTCTTTGTTGATGACAAGGCGAGCCATCGATTCCTTAGGCGATCAAAGCGGAACTCTCAATGAAATCACTAATGTCGGTGTCAAAACCGGTGAATCTCGAGTAGGGGGTCCCGAGCTGTGAGACTAGAATCGATGGTAACAGGAGACGATGTTTACCCAGGTTTGGGCCCTCCTATGGAGATAATACCCTACGTATGTCTTGATTGTGTTGATGATATGTGGGTTACAGAGTTGATATACCTCAGGATCGAATAGCTAAACCCTAGATGAGTTGTCCTCTTTCTACAACCTAAAACCCTCCATCTTATATAAACGCCGAGGGTACCTAGGGTTTACACATGGTCGGTTCCACGTCGAAGGGATAAACATGCCTATTCACTACCCCAAATGTGGAGGACATGCCACGATTCCCGAATCTTCCTTCCCGGAGATAGGGCCATCGATCGATCCAATACTTGATAAGCGGCTCATATAGTCTGGCCCATAAGAAACAGGTTGGCCTCCCGAGGACTGCTACCTCTTGAGCTTGCATTGGTTTTCCCTTGAAGAGGAAAGGGTGATGCAGAAAAGTAGATAAGTATTTCTTTTAGTTGTTGCGAACCAAGGTATCAATCCAGTAGGAGGAACAAGCAGGTCACCAATAAATGCACCTACACAAACAATCAAACTCTTGCACCCAATGCTATAAAGGGGTTGTCAATCCCTTCACGATTATTTGCAAGGATTAGATCCGATAGATACATATGTAAATGAGAACAGAAAGTAAAAGGTAAATAAATTGCAGCAAGGTATTTTTGGTATTTTTGGTTTATAGATCTGAAACTATATTATCGAAATTAGACCCGGGCGCCATAGGTTCCACTAGAGGCTTCTCTCTCTCAGGAAAATATCATGGGGCGTAAAAAATTACTATCAAGCAATTGATAGAACAGTGAATAATCATGTAGTTATCCAAGGCAATGATCATGCATATAGGAGTCACGTCCGTATCAAGTATACCAAAAAAATTATAGGTATACTACTATTACTCCACACATCGATCGACTCATGCCTGCATCTAGAGTATTAAGTTCATGAAGAACAGAGTAATGCACTAAGAAAGATGACATGATGTAGAGGGATATACTCAAGCAATATGATGAAAACCCCATCTTGTTACCCTTGATGGAAAAAATATGATACGTGCCTCGCTACCCCTACTATGTCACTGGGTGAGGACACCACAAGATTCAACCCAAAACCAAACACTTCTCCCATTGCAAGAATTACCAATCTAGTTGGCCAAACCAAACCAATAACTTGAAGAGACTTGCAAGGATATGAAATCATGAAAATAATAATTCAAAGGAGATTCAAATAAGATTCATGGGTAATCTGAACATAAACTCACAATTCATCGGATCCTGACCAACACGCCACAAAACAGGATTACATCGGATAGATCTCCATGAAGATCATGAAGAACACGATATTGAAGATCAAAGAGAGAAAATAAGCCACCTAGCTACTAGCTATGGATCTGTAGGTCTATGGTGGACTACTCACGCATCATTGGAGGGGCAATGGAGTTGATGTAGATGCCCTCCGTGATCGAAACCCCCTCCGTCAGATTACCGAAAAAGGCTCAAAGATTGGATCTCTCGGGAACGGAGGCTTCTGGCGGTGGAAAAGTATTTGTGTGGCTCATTTTTATGTTGGGGGAATATTTTCGAATTTATAGGCCAGATATTAGGGTTAGGAGACCTACCGGGAGGCGACAAGCCTGCCAAGCGTGGCCATGGGGGCCCTCTCCTAGTGATACGTCTCCAACGTATCTACAAATTTTGATGATGGCATGCTATTATATTATCTGTTTTGGATGTTTTATATGCATTAATATGCTATTTTATATTATTTTTGGGACTAACCTATTAATCTAGAGCCTAGTGCTAGTTTCTGTTTTTTTCCTTGTTTTTGAGTTTTGTAGATATGGAATATTAAACGGAGTCCAAACGGAATAAAACTTTAGGAAGGAATTTTTTTGGTACGAAACAAATCAATCAAGCTTGGAGTGCATAGTAGGGGAGGTGTTAGGGAGCCACAAGCCTGCTAGGCGTGGCCCCCCTGGCCACGCCTAGCGGGATTGTTGCCTCCCGGAAGGTCTCCTTACCCTAATTATTGGCCTATAAATTCCCAAACATTCCCCCAACAAAAAAGAGAGCCACGCAAATACTTTTCCACTACTGGAGGCCTCCATTCCCGAGAGATGCAATCTTGGAGCCTTTTCCAGTAATCTGCCGGAGGGGGTTTCGATCATGAAGGGCATCTACATCAACTCCATTGCCCCTCCGATTATGCGTGAGTAGTCCACCACAAACCTACGGGTCCATAGCTAGTATCTATATGGCTTCTTCTCTCTCTTTGATCTTCAATACCATGTTCTTCATGATCTTTGGAGATCTATCCGATGTAATCCTCTTTAGTGGTGTGTTTGTCAAGATGCGATGAATTGTGAGTTTATGTTCAGATTATCCGTGAATCTTATTTGAATCTCCTATGAATTCTTATTTGCATGATTTCATATCCTTGCAAGTCTCTTCGAATTATTGGTTTGGTTTGGCCAACTAGATTGGTAATTCTTGCAATGCGAGTAGTGTTTGGTTTTTTGTTCAATCTTGCGGTGTCCTCGCCCGGTGACATAGTAGGGGTAGCGAGGCTCGTATTGTATTGTTGCCATCAAGGGTAACAAGATGGGATTTTCATCATATTGCATGAGTTTTTCCCTCTACATCAAGTCATCTTTCTTAATGCGTTACTCTGTTCTTCATGAACTTAATACTCTAGATGCAGGCAGGAGTTGGTCGATGTGTGGAGTAATAGTAGTAGATGCAGAATCATTTCGGTCTAGTTAACACGAACGTGATGCCTATATGCATGATCATTGCCTTGGATAACTACATGATTATTCGCTTTTCTGTCAATTGCTTGACAGTAATTTGTTTACCCACCATGGTATTTGCCTTCAAGAGAGAAGCCTCTAGTGAAACCTATGCCCCCTGGGTCTACTTTCCATAATATACTTTCAGATCTATAAACCAAAAATACCAAAAATAATTTTCTGTAATTTATTTACCTTTTAGTTTCTGTTATTGTTTACATATATATCTATTGGATTTAATCCTTGCAAATAATCATGAAGGGATTGACAACCCCTTTATAGCGTTGGGTGCAAGAGTTTGATTGTTTTGTGTAGGTGCAACCATTGGTGACTTGCTTGTTCCTCCTACTGGATTGATACCTTGGTTCTCAACAACTGAGGGAAATACTTATCTACTTCACTGCATCACCATTTCTTCTTCAAGGGAAAACTAACGCACGCTCAAGAGATAGCAAGAAGGATTTCTGGCGCCATTGCCGGGGAGGAAACATAGCAAGCCAAGACAAGATCTCTCCCGTCAACTTGCCAATTTCTGGCGCCGTTGCCGGAGAGGATACACATCAAGCCTACCAAGTACCCATCACCAATGCATCTCTTGCATTTACATTATTTTCCATTTGCCTCTCGTTTTCCTCTCCACCACTTCTAAAACGATTTTGAAAAAATACCAAAAAGATTTGCCATTTTATTCACCCTCTTTTCCTTTTGCCTTTTTGCTTGTTTTCTATGTTTGCTTGTGTTACCATCTGCCTTCTATTTGCTTGCATCTTCACTTGCTAAAAATCTATTGATATGGATCCTCATCCACTTGCTAATCTTTTCAAAAGGCCAAATTATGATGAACCAATTGCTAGTGAGTTGAGTGCACTTGATTATCTGTATGAAGTTTTGTTTGAAAATCATGAATCTAAAATTTTTCATGAAGTGTTGAAAGAGGAAATTTGTAAGGAGATTCATCACAGTTCCTTGAATGAAAAGTGTGATAGCCATGTTGTTAGTATGAATCATCTGAATATTCATGATGCTAATGATATGAAAAACCACAAGCTTGGGGATGCTATGCTTGATGAATATGATATTTTTGGTTCCTCGGGTTTTGGTGATGACACGTATGCTATAATTGATCATGAAAAGAATCACTACTGGAATCAGACAATTTGTCGTCTGCCAGCTCTTTGCCGTCTGCTGGCAGACGGCAAAGAGTGCCTTTGCCATCAGCTAGCTCAAAGAGGACGGCAAAGAGACGGCAGGCGGCAAAGAGGGGCTTTGCCATCTGCCAGCTCTTTGCCGTCCGCTAGCGGACGACAAAGAGCTGGGGTGGGCCCCAGTTAACAGCAATACTGAATTAGCCCACCACCCCACCTCTTTGTCGTCCACTAGCGGATGGCAAAGAGGTAAACCTAACTCCCTCAGTAGCCCCCGAACTTTCCTCCAATACCAAGAGTCTTCAGCTCCAATTGCTTTGTGAACAGAGTCTTCGGCTTGCGAGGTGAGTTCCTTCTGCCGAATCATAGTCCGGCCTCCGATGATAGGTAGTTTTTCGCATAGTGGCACGTTCGAATTCTGTGAGAAAAGTTAACTTTGAAGGCCAAACGTCAGGGGGAAAATAGGTAATGTTTCCTGATGACCTCTCTGACGAAAGGTCATATCCCACCATGGTCGATAGGCCAGTTACAGGCACACGATGCATGGTTCGAGGCTGTTCCATCCACACGATCTATCAATATGTCGATTCTGTCATGTTTTATACAGGACATACTTAATCACGCGCACGCAACGGCTCGTGTGTCTCCTTAAGTGGAAGGAGTCACGACACGGCAAGGAGAGACCAAATCAGCAGACTCATAAAAGGAGAAAGAAACCCCAAAGGTATTTCACGCTCTCCATTCGACTTCTCCGCCTCCTATTCCCTTGCGCCTCTAGAGCACAGATCTAGGTCTCTTCCACCCCTGCTTCCGAGCTCAGCAATGGCGGGCTCCAATGGCTAGTAGTAAGTTTCCACGGTCAGTAACAAAGACATCCTCGACCTCAACAAGGCCGGCTACCTCCCCGCCGACATTCCTCATCGCGCGGCGGAGAAGCGACAAGAAATCCCCACCCCCAGGCCAGGCGAGTGGGTGGTGTTCATCCCCCACTTCATCGGGGGGTTGAGATTTCTTCTCCACCCCTTTGTCAGGGGTTTAATGTTCTTTTATGGCCTGGACTTCCACGACCTCCCACCGAACTCCATCATGCACCTCGCCTCCTTCATCCTCTTCTGTGAGGCATTCCTACACATCGAGCTGCACTTCGGGCTCTGGCTGCAGGTTTTCAACATCAAACTGAAGTGCGTCAGAGGCAAGCATGCCAACTGTGGTGGTGCCGTCATCAGCAAACTCACGCGCGTCGAGTGGCCGGCGGGCACCCTCATCGACACCATCAAGGGATGGCCGAAAGAGTGGTTCAACATCACCGAACTACAAGAACAAGGTATGCACCCTGCCGCCGCATTCAGATCCGGTCCTCCGACCATACTAGCTTCATGGATCAAAAAGGGGCTTGTCTGGGGGGCGAGCAAGGAGGTGGTCAATTTACAAAAGCGGATCCGCTCCTTGGTCAAGAATGGCACCAAGCTGGCCGATGTGGTCCAGGTAATGTTCCGAAGAAGCATCCTCCCCTGCTAGCACCGAGACACTCCCACGTGGTCCCGGAAACTCGATGTCGAGCCCATAGTTCGGAACTCTTCCGCACTACACGGGAGAAGCTATGGAAGGTGTTCTTCAGATCAATGAAGAGCTGGCCATCCAAGGAGGAGGACAAGGGCCTTCACGCCACAAAGCAGGACTCCGAGGTACGACTCGTCCTAGCCTGATTGGCTCTATACATAGAAGGTCCATAACCATATGTCCGATATGTTTATACAGAGATGGCTGAAGAAAGCCATCAACATCAGTAGTCCAGCTCCTCAGCCCGAAGACGAGAGGACCGGGATGTTAGCCAAGATGCTCGTGGAGAAGCCTTACGAGGCTCTCACTAAGAAGGAGAAGAAGAAGAAACTAGGTCAAGTTGTCCTTTGCATCAGGGACCGGCCTGATGTTGCATCCGAAGACACGCCCGCCTCCTCCAATCGGGAGGAGGCCGAAGAGGAGGAAGAAGAGGAGGAGGAGGTAGAGAGCAAGGGGGAGGAAACTCCCCTCATGCCAAGAAAAGAGTGGTATCTTCAAATGCCTCGAGGCAGGCGGCTTCTCCTGCCCCGAAGAGGGCGTGGTAGACGCGGGTCATCCTATCCGACGACAGCTCGAACTCGAGCTCCGCGTCCGAAGTCCTCGAGGAGGTTCCACCAAGGAGCCAACGGGTCAAGCCCCCTCGATCCAGGTTAGAATCAGAAGACCCTCCTTCCTATAATCAGTAAATTCAGAGTTTGTTGACATGCAGGCTATTGGTCCTACCGCCCCCACGCGTCGTTCCCACCGAGGTTATATCGGATGGGGAGACCCTGCCTGCCAAACTAGCGGAGAGCGTGGATGCCTCGTAGCCCCCCCCCCCACTCCAGGCGCTACAAAGGACGTTGTGGAGGTGTCATCCCAGCCTACTCCAATGGAGGTGAACGCAAGGGGGCGAGGGAGATATTCCCGTGGACGAGGCTAACGCTTCGGTCACCGAAGACCAGGGGACAATCCCCCGTCCGGACATCAAGGAGGCCGGATGGACGTGCCATCGGTCCCCTGCAAGGACATCTCCGGAGCGCACTATGACTCCGGTGGTACTGGTCCAATCCCCAGTGGGTGATCGAGAAATCGGATCATCCCCGGCACTGCCGACCAACGAGTGGTCGGCCATGGGGGAAACTCTATCAAGCGCCTCCATCCCCGAGGAGCACCGCACTCTTATGGGTGCGGTATTACAAAGCGTCCAGTCCATTGATAACGGACTGAAGGAGGCCTTCAAAGGTCTCCTTGTAGGCTTTCAAGTAAGTTGCCTGTCGTGTTTACTAAGATTTTATTTAATCATATTGTATACATGGCAGCCCTTGAGCCCTAGGTGAGTTGAACAAACTCGCCTAGGGGTCATCTCTATAGTTCGGAAAGTAAGGGCCGATGTGTTACATGTATTGTATGTGTAGGCCTCGTCATTGGTGGCGACCAAAAACGGCGCCGAGATGGACAAGATACATCGGAAGCTCAAGTGCTCCGAGGATGAGGTGGAAGCCCTCAACAAGAGGTTCGACGAGGCACACGGTAAGTTTGAATCGAATCTTAACATTCTCCCCGAATTATGTCAATGCATGGTCCTTTAAACGAGTCTTTATCATGCCGTAGCCTTGTCGAAAGAGATTGAAAACCTCAAGGCCGAGCTTCAACGTGCCAAAAATGAAGCGGTCGTGGAAAAGGCGGCGGCCAAGGAGGCGGCCACCGCACTCTCCACCCTACGAGCCACCAGTGATAAACACCAGGCTCGTGTGGTGGAGATACAAGATGATCTCAAGGACGCCAGCAACAAGTGTGATACCTTGGAGCAAAAGAACAAGGTGCTCTTGGCTGAGCTGTCCACCATGAAATCCGATCTCCATCAAGAGTGGGTGGACAGGCGGTTCTTCGAGGAACAAGTTCGCCAAGCCAGGGAGATAGCCGATGGTAAGCCGTATTCCCTAAAGTGCATATTCGGGAAGAGAAAATTCGAATTACTGACCCGAGTGTGGCGATCCTCAAGCATGGCCGCCGATCTCCAGAAGAGTGTGGCAGACGCCAATCAGCTGCTTGCCTCGCGGGGAGAGGAAGAACAAGCTCGGATCTTGTGGGCACAATTCAGAGCCCCCAAGCATCCTCCTCTTCTGGTGGAGCAGCAAAAATAGCTGATGGAGATGCACTGGATGGCGGAGCCGGCCATCAAGGACCTTTGCGTCAGCTTATGGCCTGGCGAGCCACTCCCCGGTAGCTACTTCGGCCCGGTGCAATGGCTGATTGATGTTGCGCCCCGCCTCGACATTGTCAAGCGATCCTCCTGCATCGAAGGAGTCCATATGGCCCTTGCCAAGGCCAAAGTGCACTGGCCAGGGCTCCATCCGATGAAGATCGCCACTGATCCACCACCGCCCGGAAAGGAGCACCGATGCCCCGATATCTACTTTGATGGAGTAATGGAGAGTGCGCAATTGATAGCATCGCAGTGTTCGGGCAAAGAAATATTTGAATGAGATTGTAATATGTCCAAAGACTTGTTTATAATTTTCAATGATACTAGTATCCACACTTATGTTGTTTTTGCCTTCCTTTATAACTCATGTATGGTTGTTTGATACTGAAAGATGCGAGTCGTTGGCTTCAGCCCCCACGTAGATACTACATGGGGTGTCTATGCCAATGCAGTACATTCCTTAGCCAAATTATAGGAACCCGAAGGCGATTTACTGCGGCAGACTAGGCAATCGGACTATTATGCTTTATTTCTTTCACTTAACTGAAGGGGAGCGAAAAGGACTGCGAGAAGTGTACGATTAGCCATCGAGGGTTTTGCGATATCCGGATGAGCCGAGGCCGAAGCCGACATCATAGTGTTTGCCCAAAGGGCAAATTCCTCGTATAACATGAAATAAATACTTACGGAGGTTGAAGTGTGATACTTCTAACTTGGGGTTCATAGATAGGGTCGCGCATACTATGATAGTCCGTTTTTGGCTTTCTCCCCTGAGGTGCTTGACCGGACTATCCGGAAGCATAATCGCAGGGGTACTCCCTTTGCCCTTTTAGCTGAACGAGCAGAACATAAAGGGCAAGCACAGGAGACGGGCAACCCAAATTAATGACCAAAGACATAGTTCGGAACCGATACATATAAAGCGAATACCAAGACGCCGAACACACAACGGTTAAGGCGATTTGTGTTTGAAATCAAGCACCTGGTCTATTAGCCGGTGACCTTGAGTCATACCGAACAGCTTCGCGAGAAGAGGGAGGGAAAAAGTATATGCCAAAAACAAGACAAAGAAGGAGTATGTGTGCCAAGCAATTCTGCATTTCCTCAATAACTCTTATAACTCAGATTGCCGAAGCAGCTGTTTACAAGTATGTGATAAGAAATAAAATCCTGCAAGAGCTGTTGTACCAGGGGTCTTCAATTGGTGACCACACGCCTTCGATATGCCCCCTTGCTAGTTGACTCCTGCTCTTGGATGCACCTTGATGGGTGTTAATGTTCGACGGACGGATTTTGCTAACAAAAATCTTGAGAGGCCGCCAAACTGTGGGTGAGCATTACGCCGTAAGCAGGCTCTTTTAGGAGCGCATGTGTCTTGTCCGAAGACGTAGAGGTTAGTAGTCCGGGGAAGCCGAACACCATCTTAATATTCCCACCATTACCCATGGAATCTTAAGTGCAAAGTTGTGCCTCCGCGGCACATACTTTGTTGGTCCTGAGGTTCTGTGGTGGGGCGCGAGGCCCTATAGAGGAGAGGAGGGAGGATCTGAGTTTTCGGTCTCACGTTGAACTCGCTTCCCAGCCTTATGTGCCTTTATGGCGGATGTTGGAACTTGCCGATCTTCTTTATAGCTGAATTCGGCCTCTAGGGCCAATGCACGTTCCTCGGTTCTAAGGGAGCGCTCGGTGTTGCCGTTGACAGTAATGACCCCCTTGGGGCCCGGCATCTTGAGCTTGAGGTATGCGTAGTGTGGGACCACGTTGAAACAAGCAAATGCATTCCGACCAAGTAGCGCGTGATAGCCGCTGCGGAAGGGCACAATGTCGAAGATCAAATCTTCGCTGTGAAAGTTATCGGGTGAGCCGAACACGACCTCTAGAGTTACCGAGCCCGTGCATCGGGCCTCGGCGCCTGGGATTACTCCTTTAAAGGTAGTGCTGCTGGCCCTGATCCTTGATGGATCAATGCCCATCTTTTTTACCGTATCTGAGTAAATCAGGTTAAGGCTACTTCCTTCGTCCATTAGGACCTTTGTGAGGTTATACCCATCTATGGTGGGGTCTAGGACGAGGGCCGCCGAACCCCCATGACGGATACTGGTCGGATGATTGTGCCGATCAAAGGTGATTGGGTATGTAGACCATGGGTTGTACTTCAGGGCTACGGGTTCCACCGCGCAGACTTCCTGAAGGGCGCGCTTCCTTTCCTTCTTAGGTATATGAGGGGCATATATCATGTTCACCGTTTTGACTTCGGGAGGGAACTTCTTCTGTCTGCCACCAATCGGACCCCGAGGTTCATCTTCATCCTTGCTGTGAGAGCTTTTGCCCTGGTCTTCAGATGCTATATTGCCGGCTTGTTTGAACACCCAGCTATTGCGGTGTGTATGGTTGGCAGGCATGTCCGAAGTCCCATGGATTTGGTAAGGCCTCTCCATGATTTTCTCGAGATGGGTGGGTACATCGCGATTGCCCTTAGGAGGCTTCTTTCGCTGTCCCGGTCAGGAGTTGCGGAATCCAACATTTATGGACGTGTCATCGGCATCGCTATTATTGTGTCGGTGCTTATTATTATTGCGCTTTGATTTCGAGGTGCCATCCCGGGCTTCAGGTGCCACGGGGTCATCGGCATTATGGTCATGTTTTGCCAGCCAATTGTCTTCGCCCACGTAGAAGCAGGTCATGAGGGTAGTGAGGGTGGACATGATCTGAGGTTTATCCTGGCCGAGCTAGCGGGCTAGCCATTCGTCCCGAATATTTCGTCGAAAAGAGGCTATAGCCTCGGCGTCCGAAGAGTCAATGATTTGGTTCTTTTTAGTTAAGAACTGATTCCAGAATTGCCGGGCGGACTCGCCGGGCTTCTGGATGATGTTGCTCAGATCAGAGGAGTCTAGAGGGCGGACATAGGTTCCCTATAAGTTAGAACAGAACGCATCCTCCAGGTCTTCCCAGCATCCAATGGAGTTTTTGGGGAGGTTGTTTAACCAGTGTTGAGCTGGCCCCTTAAGCTTAAGAGGTAGGTATTTGATGGCATGGAGATCCTCTCCTCGTGCCATGTGGATATGGAGAAGGAAGTCCTCGATCCATATAGCTGGGTCGGTGGTCCCGTCATATTGTTCTATATTTACAGGTTTGAACCCTTCGGGGAACTGATGCCTCATTACCCTATCTATGAAGCACGATGGGTGGGCGCCACCTCCGACCCATCTGTATGGGGCCGATTACGGTCCCAGACTCTGTGGTTTTGGTCGAACCATGGTCTATACTCTATCCGATGAGTAATCTCTGGATCCGTAGATGGATCTCGTGCGGTCTGCTCTGTGATCTAGGTCATCGCGCAAGTCAAACTTGTAATCGGGTTCGAGTGGCTCCTTACCCCGTCTTCTGGGTATTGTCGGTTCGTAACCGGTGTCAATGGACGTTCTGTCACGCCCACGAGGAGGGCGGTCCGGCTTGTCATATGGGATATGACGCGGAGATGGAGTGTTAGTGAGCTCATCGTTGAATTGTGGCGGCAGCCTTCGCCGAGGGTAACTTTTGGGCTGGTTTGTCAGACCAGTGTCGTATACTTCCTCGGCTAAGAGGACTTTCGTCCATCGATCATTGAGGTTACCTTGTTCGGCTTTAAGTTTCCATTCTTTGGCCTTTAGGCTGCGAGTCGTTGCTATGAGCCGCTGCTTGATTTCTTCCTGATCCTCGTGGTTATCGGGAATGTATAGGTCATCGGCTTCCGGTGTGCCTTCCTCTTCAACGGGGGGAAGGTACTCGTCTTCTACGGGGTCATTGGCGTTGTCGGTATTGTTTTGGTCCTCAGGCCCATCTGGACCCTCCAACGGGTGCTCGGGGATATCAGGATTTCCATGATCGGCGGGGGCATTATCATCCCCATTGCTGATGGTAGCTCTTCTTCCCTTTTTTTCTTTTGGACCGCTTATGTGATCTCCGGTGCCTTGATGGCTCATCGCCCGATTTGTTGCCATCGCTGGGAGGTGTGTTGTTCCCATTGGTGGCAGGAGTATCCACCATGTAGATGCCGTATGTGGAAGTGGCGGTCCAACTCCCAGTATTGACGGGGGTGAGAGCACGGTCCTCTTCATGCATGTATTCTGCCTCCTCGGAGGTATAGTCTAGCACGTTGGTTAAGCCTTCGACGGTGGCTATCAAGTGGGTGGTGGGTGGGTCGAAAAATCCGTCCCTGCCCGAACTGTAACTGAGCCGGACATAGATCAGGGCTGGATCGTTAGCGATTTTCAACGATGAGAATTGCTATAAGGCCTCGTCGACCGCTGAGGGCCCGATTGGATCCAGCTATTCACAACTCGTGGAGGCAACCCCCATGAAGCCCACCCATGGGGAACGTTCGGTAGGAACACATGTCCGGTCATACGGCTTGATGGCCAGGCCAGGGTTAGAGATCGGACTGCCGCCATCGGTGACCCCATTGGCATGTCCGATGGAGGAGCTCGAGGTTAAGGCCTCAGAGTCCTCTACAGGCGAAGTTGTGAGCCCAATTAATTACAAGTCGCCTCGAGAGTCGACAGAAAACTCTAGGTTTTCAAATCTAACTTCCTGATCGGGGGCGAGGCTCTCAATGCGGCCTACATGACCGGTGGAACCAGCATGTAGCACACTGCTACAGAAGGCGAAGATCTGCCCGGGGACAAAAACATCCATGTTGCAGACCTCTTCGCTAATAAAAAGGCGAGGTGTCGATCCCATCTCGCTCATAGAGGAACTCTCAATGAAAGCACCAATGTTAGTGTCAAAACCGGTGGATCTTGGGTAGGGGGTCTCGAACTGTGAGACTAGGATTGATGGTAATAAGAGACGAAGGGGACACGAGTTTACCCCGGTTCGGGCCCTCTAATGAAGGTAATACCCTACGTCCTGCTTGGTTTTATTGATGGTGTAAGAGGTTACAGAGTTGATCTACCTCGAGATCGTATGTCTAACCCTAGATGAGTTGTTCTACCTTTACACCCTAAAACCCTTTGGTTTATATAGATGTCGAGGAGGCCTAGGGTTTACACATGGTCGGTTACACGCTGAAGAGATAAACATGCCTATTTACTACATCAAACGTGAAGCGCAAGCCGCGCCCCTCGAAGCTTCCATCTTGGTAACTGGGCCTTCAGATCAACCAGTGTTCGGCAAGTGGCCCATACACAACAGGTCAGCTATCCGAGGACCCCCTAATACAGGACTCCCTCACCGGGGATACGGTATTTCGCCGCACCCATGACAGGTATACGGTCTTGAACCCGAGGCTGTGGAGGCGGCTGGATCATAGAAGCATCTTTGTTGCCTTTCCTCACTCTCTTCCTATGCTTCTTTGCTACTGGAAGGCCGTCTATAATATGTTCAGCCTCCGGAGGCGGCAATTCAGGCACCGACTCATGACGCTCAAACCCTGAGTACTCATACTGTTGATCCATCAATCCTCCATCGTCATAGGCGCCAGTATTGAGATACTGTAGAGAGTCATCGTCATCCTCATCGATGGCATCGATATCATGCATTGCTTCTTCGATGGTGGCGACATTATCAGCGACTAATGGAGCCTCTTCCTCACCCCGTCTGCTATCACCCAGCACGAGAGGCGACGCTAATTGGGTAGGTGGGGTGTTGATTTTCATACCTTGCTGAGGTTGTGTGGTCGTGGGTGTGCTCTGCTACTTCTCGAGCGTGCGTTGGTTTTTCCCTTGAAGAGGAAAGGGTGATGCAGCAAAGTAGAGGTAAGTATTTCCCTCAGTTTGAAAACCAAGGTATCAATCCAGTAGGAGTATCAAGATGAGGCACCAAGAAACCTGCACAAACACAAACAAACTTGCACCCAACGCGATAAAGGGGTTGTCAATCCCTTCACGATTACTTGCAAGGTGAGATCCGATAGTGATAATGAGTAAATATAAATAAGTAAATAAAATTGCAGAAAGGTAATTTTGGTGTTTTTATGTTTAGATCTGAATATATAATATGTAAAATAGACCCGGGGGGCATAGTGTTCACTAGAGGCTTCTCTCACGATAGAAAGTATTGCGGTGGGTGAACAAATTACTGTTGAGCAACTGATAGAATCGCGCAAAGTCAAGACAATATCTAAGGCAATGATCATGCATATAGGCATCATGTCCGAGACAAGTAGACCGATACTGTGTGCATCTACTACTATTACTCCACACATCGACCGCTATCCAGCATGCATCTAGTGTATTAAGTTCATAACAAATGGAGTAACGCTTTAAGCAAGATGACATGATGTAGAAGGATAAATTCATGCAATATGATATAAACCCCATCTTTTTACCCTTGATGGCAACAACATGATATGTGCCTCGCTACCCCTTCTATCACTAGGTGAGGACACCGCACGGTATGAACCCAAAACCAAGCACTTCTCCCATTGCAAGAATCATAGATCAAGTTGGCCAAACTAAACCCATAACTCGAAGAGACTTGCAAGGATATGAAATCATGCATATAAGAAATCAGAGGAGACTCAAATAATATTCATAGATAAGATGATCATAAATCCACGATTCATCGGATCTCAACAAACACACCACAAAAGAGAATTACATCGGGTAGATCACCATGAAGATCATGGAGAACTTTGTATTGAAGATCAAAGAGACAGAGAAGAATCCATCTAGCTACTAGCTATGGACCCGAAGGTTTGATGTGAACTACTCACGCATCATCGGAGAGGCAAGGATGTTGATGAAGATGGCCACCGGAGATGGATTCCCCTCCGGCAGGATGCCGGAACGGTCTCCCGATTGGTTTTTGGTGGTTCTGGAGGCTTGCAGCGACATAACTTGCGACCTAGGTCTAATTCTGTGCGTTTGGCTATTTATAGGACCGTATGGCGGTGGAAACAAGTGTAGATAGGCCACGATGAGGTCACGAGCCCCCTAGCCACGGCCTAGGGGGGCCGCGCCTCCCAGGCTCGTGGCTCCCTCGGCCCACTTCTCTGGTATTTCTTCCTTCAGGTATTTTTGATATTTTTCATAAAAAAACATGGCGAAAGTTTTATTCCATTTGGACTCCGTTTGATATTCCTATCTGAAAAAGATCAAAAACACGGAAAAAACAGGAACTGGCACTGGGCACTGAGTTAATAAGTTAGTCCCAAAAATCATATAAAATAGCATATTCATGCATATAAAACATCCAAAGTTGATAATATAATAGCATGGAACAATAAAAAATTATAGGTATGTCGGAGACGTATCATGCTCCCGGGCGCCTCCAGATGAAGCAGACTCTTTGGCCACAACAGGACCCACCTCTTGCAATCACCAAGCCGTTGCAGGGTCTCGTCGTCGTCTCCCCCTAGTATCGGAGGAGCCAAATTCTCGTGGCCCAGTTTGACACTGGCTGTGGAAACCTTGAAGACATCAAGGGGGATTGGCCGGCTATGGAATAATTGTTTCTTTGGCTTCACTACCGTCGCCTTCCCCACATCCACCTTTTGGCCGCTGATGGTGTACAATATGGTGCACGGTGTTACGTCGGCCTGCAAAGACATGTCTGCGACATGAGACATCCTAAAGGCAACGGAAACTGTAGATTATACATTTAATGAAGAGGGCTGGTGTGACAGGTACCATGAGGGCGTCGAGCTCAGACAAAGACGAAGCACCGCCGAGCACGTCCGAGACAGAGGACAGGCTGCTATGAGCAGGTATAGGAGCCGGTGCAGGAACAGGTGCGGGAGCCGGTGCAGGAGCTAGTGCGGGAGCCGATGCACGAGCTGGTGCGAGAGCCGGTGTAGGAGCAGGTGCGGGAGCCGGTGCACGAGCAGGTGCTAGTGCAATGCTAGTCGAGCTGCTCCCGAAGAAGTTGGAAAGGGGAAAGTCCGCTGCCTCTTTATTTGGATTTTTCCTGCTCCAACTAACGGTAGCCGGAACCAAGACACCATACGAAGCTGCAATCTCCTGTTTTGCGGCAGCTACCACTGTTGCGACTATCTCCACTGATTTATTATCAACCGCAATCGCAACCTTCTTGTCGATGTTTTCTTCATTTAACCTTTGTCTTTCCTTTCTCGCCTCTGTGGTCTCACGGTAGTACTTCTTCCATGTGGCACCGTCTCAGATGTCGTGCATGCGTCCATATGACGGCCAAGTGTCCACCGGGAGTCCTTTCAATATGTTCAAGGCCCGGTTGAATGGGGTGTCCCACTTGGGCCTCGCCAACGCCTTAGACGGCGAGTCACTTTCGGCCGCAATCCTTTGTTTCTCTCTCTACAAAAGGAACAAGGATCGTTTACAAATATGACTAAACGTGCAGTCGAATTGATGAGAAGCTAAAATTAGGGGGTAAATTAAAATTTACCAACAGCCTCATGAACTTCGTCGTGACCGCGTCCGTCTTGAAAGCCTTCTTGACTAGGTCCCAATGGTACTGGGCCCTAAGGATGTCACGCTCCTACGGGGCGGTGAACTCCGTCAAGGGGTCTGGGATTCCCAAACTTTTACGTTTCGCGTCCTCCTTGGCCCATATGGACCTCTTCCTCGTGTAACCATGGCTTTCGAGGTGGTGGCACCCCATGTTCCTTTCTTGAAGCCCCTTTATGTACTCCGACTTTTCTTTGGCAGCTTCGACAATGCAAGCCGCCTTGAATATTTCAAACTGCTCTTTCGTAATTGTCGGATTATCCTTTACAATCTCGGGGTAGGGTTCCTTTTTTTCAATAATCCTTGCTTTCACCCTTACTTTCCAGGCGGACAATGCGCCGCTAAACTTGCCCATGGCGCGTTCTTCATTGCCAGGTCTTTATCTGGAGTTTCGTACTTGTTTTCATCCCGGCCCGGGAAAAAGAACACCTGGTGCAGCTTCGTTAGGAGGGACTGCTTCATATCTGGTATCTTCGTTAGTTTCGCATCATTGACGGTGGTGGTTACCCGTAGGATGCAGCCTATTTGATTGTCGTAGCACGCGCGTGCTTCTGCAAGATCTTTTGGCTCAAAATTGTCATCGTCCACCTCCGTGACCACCAGTCGTCTAGTAGTGATAAGCCAGTTTGGGCGCCGTTGCCTCTTTGGTTTCGGCTCTATACCGGCTTTGCCAGTCTCGGTGCCGCTATCGGCGCTGGTATCGGCCCCGGTGTCAGTCTCAGCGCCGGTCTCGGTGCTGGTGTCAGTCTCAGCGTTGGTCTTGATGTCGGTCTCAGTCTCGGACGTGATAGGTGGGCCCTACAACAACCGTTTCTGATCGAGAAGGTTCAAATAGGCGTCGGCCGCCGTGTAGACATTGCAATCACCAAAACCATGTCTTTCATCGTTGATAGCCATGTTTCGTACGATTAAATCTAGTCAATTAATTCTAGACCTAATAAAATGAAAAAAAGGCCAATGTTTTGCAGGAATGTTGATTCTTTCCCGTTGCGGCAAATCCTGGGCACTCGATATGTCCTAGTTTGTAGCACAAGTCATGCCGAAATTCACGGAAATTTTTGGCATGACCTTTGCTACATACTAGACAAATAGAGCACCTTAAATTTTCTGGAACGAAAACGAATCAACATTCCGGAAAAACATAGGCCACTTGGAATCATTCCCTACAAACAACAAAAGGCCACTTGGGCACAATCGGACCACTTCAATGTTGCATATAACAGGACCACTTAAGAACATGTACATGAGCAAACACTATTGAGGACTTTGCATGTAACATGACCACTTCAAATTGCATCTCCTAGTGTTTGAAACTTCAAGAAAATCTACACAAATCTCATGCTCTCTCAAACTCAATTCAAAAACCAAGTATTGATGGATGAACCCTAGAAACCTAGAACCTTTACATATTTTTGTCGTAATAAAAATTATGTCCTAATAAGAATTATGAACCCTAGAACTCAATTTATGTCCTAATAAAAATTATGAACCCTAGAACAGGTAGAGAGAGAGGAGGGGTGGGGGGTTTACAGAGAGGGGAGAGATAGCGGCGGGGAGGTTCTAGGCGATGGAGGCAAGGGCGGCAAGGGCGCGCGGCTCCGTTGGCGACGACGGAGGCAGTGACAGCGACGAAGGCAGGGCGGCGAGGAGCGGACGAGGGAAGTAGTGGCGGCAAGGGAGGCAGGGGCGTCAAGGGTGCATGGCTTTGGCGGTGGCGACGCCGCACAGCTCCGGTGGGGCAGGGCCGGCGAGGGAATAACAGCAGCGAGGGAGCAGGGGTGGCGATGGAGGATATCGATGGGGAATGGGGGAAATGATTTAGCAAAATTTTGAGCCCGCGCGGGGTTAAGTCAATATAGTGGTAGCGCTGGTTGGCAAAAGCACTATAGCTAAGTTAGGTATAGCACTTTCTACCAAAACGCGCTACTGCTATAGGAAGTAGTTTTTATTTTTCCTTTTTCTTTTCTTTTTATCTAAGGAATGTAGCTATAGCGCGGTCTTATAAAACGCGCTACTGCTATAGTAACTACAATGTTTTGTGGCAGCAAGCGCAACTGCTATGCCTTTCTCCTTTATTTTCCTTTTTTGGTGTATCTTTATATTTTCTTTTTTTTCATTTCTCCTTTTTCTACTTCTTTCATTTTCATTTACTTTTCTACTTTTTTCCATTTTATTTTCTTTTTTTAGCAGTAGCGCTCTATACAGGAAACACACTACTACAAGGCACTTAGCGGTAGCGTTCTTTTTGAAGCCTCGCTACTACTATTTCTAACCTACCGGCAACAGTGTGTGAATTATAATAGTACGCATTTACGTTCAGACGCGCTACTGCTACAACCATAGCTGTAGCGCAGTTTATTGACACGCGCTACTACTAAGTAGCAGTAGCGCTCTATTCTAACTAGCGCTACTGATATACCTCTATGTATAAGGTTTTCCCTAGTAGTGTCAATTCTTAACAAAGTTATAGCATCCGCAAGACTATTAGTTTTATTGAGAATGGAACCTCCTAAGGTAGGAAGCGTTCCCGCACAAGTAAAAAAATCTTGAATAACACCTTTTTCAATGATATTGCCACTACCTATGGGGATTTTTTTGTATGAGTGATAGTAGGTTCTTCTTGAGGGTTGTTATTAACAAGGTCATCAAAATTCCCCTCAAGACTATTACTATCCTTTTCATTGAAAGTCTCCCTAGATTCCGACATGGTGGCAACAAAGCAATCAAGCACACAAGCAAACGAAAGGCAAACGAAAGAAGGGTGAATAAAAAGGCAAATCTTTTTGGTATTTTCTGAAAATCATTTTAGAAGTGGGGGAGAGGAAAACGAGAAGCTAATGGAAAATAATGTAAATGCAAGAGATGAGTTTGTGATGGGTACTTGGTAGGCTTGATGTGTTATTTGCAACTTGGTAGGCTTGGTATTTGCCACGGCGCCAGAAATCCTTCTTGCTACCTCTTGAGCGTGCGTTGATTTTTCCTTGAAGAGGAAAGGGTGATCCGGCGAAGTAGATAAGTATTTCCCTCAGTTGTTGAGAACCAAGGTATCAATCTAGTAGGAGGAACAAGCAAGTCACCAATAGATGCACCTACACAAACAATCAAAGTCTTGCACCCAACGTTGTAAAGGGGTTGTCAATCTCTTCATGATTATTTGCAAGGATTAGATCCGATAGATATAGATGTAAACGAGAACGGAAATTAAAAGGTAAATAAATTGCAGCAAGGTATTTTTGGAATTTTTAATTTATAGATCTGAAAGTATATTATGAAAATTAGACCCGGAGGGCATAGGTTTCACTAGAGGCTTCTCTCTCGAAGGAAAATATCATGGTGGGTAAACAAATTACAGTCAAGGAATTGATAGAAAAGCGAATAATCATGTAGTTATCCAAGGCAATGATCATGCATGTAGGCATCACGTCCGTATCAAGTAGACCGAAACAATTCTGCATCTACTACAATTACTCCACACATCGACCGACTCCTGCCTGCATCTAGATTATTAAGTTCATGAAGAACAGAGTAATGCATTCAGAAAGATGACATGATGTAGAGGTATAAACTCAAGCAATATGATGAAAACCCCATCTTGTTACCCTTGATTGCAACAATACAATACATGCCTCACTACCCCTACTATGTCACTGGGTGAGGACACCGCAAGATTGAACCCAAAACCAAGCACTTCTCCCATTGCAATAATTACCAATCTAGTTGGACAGACCAAACCAATAACTCGAAGAGACTTGCAAGGATATGAAATCATGCAAATAAGAATTCAGAGGAGATTCAAATAAGATTCATGGATAATCTGAACATAAACTCACAATTTGTCGGATCCTGACAATCACACCACAAAAGAGGATTACATTGGATGGATCTCCATGAAGATCATGAAGAACATAGTATTGAAGATCAAAGAGAGAGAAGAAGCCATCTATCTACTAGCTATGGATCCGTAGGTCTGTGGTGGACTATTGACGCATCATCAGAGGGGCAATGGAGTTGATGTAGATGCCCTCCGTGATCGAAACAACCAGAAAAGGCTCCAAGATTGGATCTCTCGAGAACGGAGGCTTCTGGCAGTGGAAAAGTATTTTCATAGCTTGTTTTGATGTTGGGGGAATATTTGGAAATTTATAGGCCCGATATTAGGGCCAGGAGATCTGCCAGGAGGCGACAAGCCTGCTAGGCGTGGCCAGGGGGGCGCCTAGCAGGCTTGTGGCTCCCTGACAGGGTCCCTATCATGCACTCCAAGCCTGGTTGATTTGTTTCCTTCCAAACAAATTCCTTCTGAAGGTTTTATTCCGTTTGGACTCCATTTTATATTCCATATCTCCAAAACTCAAATACAATGAAAAACAGAAACTCGCACTAGGCTCTAGATTAATAGGTTATTCCCAAAAATAATATAAAAAAGCATATTAATGCATATAAAACATCCAAAAGAGATAATATAATAGTATGCCATCATCAAAAATTATACATACAATGGAGACGTATCAAGGACCCCTTAAACCAGGATTCCCTCAGCAGTCACTTAAGACAGTGTGGAATTGTTTCACAATTGACACCACTAGGAACACCACAGTGTAATGGTGTGTCTGAATGTCGTAATCGAACCTTATTAGGTATGGTGTGTTCTATGATGTCTCTTGTCGATTTTCCACTATCGTTTTCGAATTATGCATTAGAGACAACATTCACTTTAAATAGGGCACCATCGAAATCCGTTGAGACAGCGCCATATGAACTATGGTTTGGCAGGAAGACAAAGTGGTCGTTTCTTAAAGTTTGGGGATGTGATGCCTATGTAAAAAAGCTTCAGCCTGAAAAGATGGAACCCAAAGCGGAGAAATGTGATACGTCTCCATTGTATCTATAATTTTTGATTGTTTCATGCCAATATTCTACAACTTTCATAAACTTTTGGCAACTTTTTATACTATTTTTGGGACTAACATATTAAACTAGTGCCCAGTGCTAGTTCCTGTTTATTGCATGTGTTTTGATTCGCAGATTATCCAATGATGTGTTGCCATCCTATGATGTCTGGGTAGATTTTTGTTGTACTATGGGTTGATTGATGATCATGATTGGTTTGAGTTGCATGTTTTATTATTGGTGTTGTCCTATGGTGCTCTCCATGTCACACAAGCGTGAGGGATCCTCGTTGTAGGGTGTAGCAATGTGTTCATGATTTGCCTATGGTGGGTTGCTTGAGTGACGGAAGCATAAACCTGAGTTGGTGGGTTGTTGCTTATGGGAGTAAAGAGGATGTCATACCTTATAATGCTATGGTTGGGTTTTACCTTAATGATCTTTAGTAGTTGCGGATGCTTGCTAGAGTTCCAATCATAAGTGCATATGATCCAAGTAGAGAAAGTATGTTAGCTTATGCCTCTCCCTCATATAATATTGCAATAATGATGAAAATTCCACAGCTCCTATCACCACTTTTCCACACTCATTAAACTAACTTAGTTGTTTCTTTATCTTAGCAACCCCTAGTTTTTATTTACGTGCTCTTTATTATCTTGCAAACCTATCCTGTCACACCTACAAAGTACTTCTAGTTTCATACTTGTTCTAGGTAAAGCGAACGTTAAGCATGCATAGAGTTGTATCAGTGGTCGATAGAACTTGAGGGAATATTTGTTCTACATTTAGCTACTTGTTGGGTTCGATAATCTTAGCTATCGAAAGAGGCTACAACTTACCCCCTATACTTGTGGGTTATCAAGACCTTTTTCTGGCGCCGTTGCCGGGGAGCAATAGCATGGGGTGAATATTCTCATTTGTGCTTGTTTGATTTATCACTAAGTAGATTTATTTGTTGTTCTAAGTTGTTCTTTGTCATTAGTTATGGATATGGAACACAAAATACCAAAAAAATAGATGTACTTGCTACTCATGGAGATGGGGAACCTCCCTAAAACCCTCGATGCTCGTTATGTGAAAGATATTATGCACTACTTTAATAATCCTTAGAAAACCCCATTCAAATATATAATGGGATACACATTGGATCAACGTGAATACTTTAGGGGTTATCGCTTGTCTCAAAAAGGGAAACTCTTATGGGATCAAATTTATATGTTGAAATGGTATGCTTGGAATCTATGCTTGAGATATGATATTATTTGTTGCTCTAGGATGAAGGATAAACACCTTCCCTTTTCATGTAAATTTAATGATAATGAAACCTTGGCTTCTTATGCTAATGGTATATATGATTACTATGATGTGGAACAAATAGAAGAGTTTGTTGCTTTTGAGGGTGCTTATGAAATTGAAGCTTTGTTCAAAAAGTATGAAGATTATGATGATGTTGTTTACCGATCCCAAAATTTGGCTATGCATTGTTATTGTTATGCAAATTATGAATATAATGCCCATATTGATCAATTTATTGAGAAAGTCTCCGCTATCCAAGAAGAGACTAATATTTTGCAGTAATCTATGGAAGAAGAAATTGATGACACTGTGAGCTCATTGGATGAAAAAGATGAGGAGGAGAGCGAAGAACAAAAGGAGGAAGAGCGGACTAGCTACCCGTGCCCACCTTCTAATGATACTAACTCTTTAACTCATACATTGTTTAATTTCTCTTCGTTCTTACCGAAGGATGAATGCTATGATCCCTTGGATTTGTTTGAAATATCCCTTTTTGATGAACTTGATGCTTGCTATGCTTGTGGCCATGATGCAAATATGAATGATGCTTATGAAGATGAGCTTTCTATAGTTCCTTATGTTAAACGTGAAATTTTTGCTATTGCACCCACACATGATGATCCTATTATCTTTTTGAATTCTCCCAACTACACTATATCGGAGAAGTTTGCACTTATTAAGGATTATATTGATGGGTTGTGTTTTCCTATTGCACATGATAATTTTAATGAATATAATATGCATGTGCTTGTTGCTCCTACTTGAAATTATTATAAGAGAGGAACTACATCTTCACCTCTCTATGTTTCCGATACAATAAAATTGCAAGAAACTATGTAGGCTATGAATTGGCCTTTACTTCGTGTGAATGAATTGTTCTTGTATGACATGCCAATGCATAGGAAGAGAGTTAGACTTTGTTGTTGCATGATTTATATCACTTTGTGCTCACTAATTAATTACAAATCATTGCTAATTAAAATTGGCTTTGATATACCTTGGGATCCGGGTGGATCCACTACTTGAGCACTTTATGCCTAGCTTAATGGCTTTAAAGAAAGCGCTGCCAGGGAGACAACCCGGAAGTTTTAGAGAGTCATTTTATTCTGTTGTGTGCTTTTATATAGTTTAAAAACAAAAAATAAAGTGGGGAACTTGAAACTTTTTCAAAAAGAAAAGTGAAAGAGAGCAAGACGAGCAATGTTGAAGTGGGGGCTAGCCTTGAACTTGGCGCACTATGATGGTGGTGTGCCACAGCTATATAGCAGTGGCGCACCAGAATAAGGTGCGCCATTGCTATTTTTTTACTAATGGCACACCACATGAGCAATGCGCCATTGCTATTTTTTTGGTCCATCCCCCCACCAGACATAGCAATGGCGCACCACACCTAGGTGCGCCACTGCTATGCTACATAGTAGTGGCGCACCTACGTGTGGTGCGCCATTGCTATGTCTGGTGGGGGTGTGCCTGCGTGTGTGTGAGGTTAGTAATGGCGCACCCTCCCTAGTGCGCCATTGCTAGGGTTAGCAATGGCGCACCAGGGAGGGTGCGCCATTAATAACGTCTCACACACACAAACACACACAAACACCCCCCCCCCCCTGTGGATCGCCTTTTAGGTTTTTAAAACAATAAAAGAAAAAGATAAAAGATTCAAAAAAAGAGATGCCCATGTGTTATGTGTTCTAGTTGTTAGGAAAATTAACAAACATGAATTTTGAAAAAAAATTGCAAAAGGCCGCCGTGTTTCGGTAAAATGGCCGTAACTTTTGCATACGACCTCCGATGAAAAAGTTTTTATATGAAAAATCATCTACTCGAAAATTTACATTCGAATTCAACGGCTATGCCCGTTACCGATTTTCTAGAATCCTCAAAAACCTAACAGAAAAAAGTTACGATGCTTTTACGATCTGGAGGCAAAAATCGAAAAAATGCAAAAAATAAATAAATTAGCAATGGAGCACTAGTGCATGGTGTGCCACTGCTATTTTCCCGCCTTCAAAATTCAAAAGAATACAAAAATAAAAAACAAGTTAGCAATGGCGCACCTTATGAATAATGCGCCACTACTATTTTCCCGCCTTCACAATTCAAAAAAAGTCGGAAAAATAAAAAAAATTAGCAATGGCGCATCAGTGAATAGTGCACCACTACTATTTTCCCGCCTTCACAATTCAAAAAAATAGCAATGGCGCACGAGTGCATGGTGCGCCACTGCTAAGTTGGGATAGAAGTTTAAAAGGACCGGCCAGCCACTTACCCCTTCATTCTTCTCCTCCTCTCCTCCACTCCATCTCCTCCTCTCCTCCTCTGCTCCACTCCATCTCCAACTCTCCAGCGACCTCCTCCTCCTCACGGTGCTCCTCCTCCGGTGACCTCCTCCTCATGGTGCTCCTCCTCTGGCGAGCTCCTCCTCCCTCCTCTCCTCCTGACGATGATCCTCCTCCGGCGACCTCCTCCTCCCTCCTCTCCTCCTCACGGTGCTCCTCCTTCCTCTCCTGCTAACGGTCCTTCTCCTCCTCCCTCCTCTCCTCCTCACGGTGCTCCTCCTCCGGCGACCTCCTACACCCTCCTCTCCTCCTCATGATGCTCCTCCTTCCTGTCCTGCTAATGGTCCTCCTCCTCCTCTCCGGCGACCTCCTCCTCCCTCCTCTCCCGATCCTCATGGTCTCTCCTCCCTCCTCTCCTCCTCACGGTCTCTCCTCCCTCCTCCTCTACTTCCGGCCACATGTGGAGCTCCCCCGACACAAAGAACGTACCAGATCCAGGTCGAGAACAAAATTTGAAAATAATTCAAGCAAAAAACGAGCAAAAAAACAAGCCAAAAAAATGAGCCAGATCTAGATCCAGATCCAAATTCAAAATTCAAAAATAGCAATGGCGCACGGTGGGGGTTAGACGGTGCGCCACTATTCTTTTCCCGCCTTCAAAATTCAAAAAAAATTCAAAAATTCAAAAAAAAAGTTACTAGTGGCGCACATGTAGCAATAGTGATGGTTATTGGAAATATGCCCTAGAGGCAATAATAAATTAGTTATTATCATATTTACTTGTTCATGATAACCATTTATTATCCATGCTATAATTGTATTGATCGGAAACTTAGATGCATGTGTGGATACATAGACAAAAACCATGTCCCTAGTATGCCTCTAATAGACTAGCTCGTTGATCAAAAGATGGTTAAGGTTTCCTATCCATGGACATGAGATGTCATTTGATAACGGGATCACATCATTAGGAGAATGATGTGATGGACAAGACCCAAACTACAAACGTAGCATATGATCGTGTCAGTTTATTGCTACTATTTTCTGCATGTCAAGTATGTGTTCCTATGACCATGAGATCATGCAACTCACGGACATCGGAGGAGTGCTTTGTGTGTATCAAACGTCACAACATAACTGGGTGACTATAAAGGTGCTCTACAGGTATCTTCGAGGGTGTCTGTTGAGTTGGCATGGATCAAGATTGGGATTTGTTACTCCGTGTGACGGAGAGGTATCGCAGGGCCCACTCGGTAATACAACATCACAATGAGCCTTGCAAGCAATGTGACTAAGTTTTAGTTGCGGGATATTGTATTACGGAACGAGTAAAGAGACTTGCCGGTAACGAGGTTGAACTAGGTATGGAGATACCGACGATCGAATCTCGGGCAAGTAACATACCGAAGAACAAAGGGAACATCATACGGGATTAACTGAATCCTTGACATAGAGGTTCGACCGATAAAGATCTTCGTAGAATATGTAGAAGCCAATGTGGACATCCAGGTCCCGCCATTGGTTATTGACCATAGAGGTGTCTCGGTCATGTCTACATAGTTCTCGAACCCGCAGGGTCTGCACACTTAAGGTTTGGTGACGTTTCGGTAGTATAGAGTTATGTATGGTGGTGACCGAAGTTTGTTCAGAGTCCCGGATGAGATCCTGGACGTCACGAGGAGCTCCGGAATGGTCCGGAGGTAAAGATTCATAGATAGGAAGTCCTGTTTTGGTCACCGGAAAAGTTCCGGGCTTAATGGTAGTGTACCGGTAGTGCCGGTAGTGTGCCGGGAGACCTCCGGGAGGGGTATTTCGACCCAAGAGGCTTCATGGGCTGTGGGAAAGTAATAACCAGCCCTTAGTGGGCTGGTGGAATAACCACAATAGGCCCATGTGGCTGGAAGAAAGAAACCCAAAGGAAAAAGGTGGAAAAAAGGCAAAAAGGAAGAGTCCTAATCCTACTAGGAGTGGAGGAGGAGAGTCCTCCTCCACCTCCCACTTCGGCCGAACCAGCTAGCCTTGGAGGCCATGGTTGCCTCCTCTCCTCCTATCCTCCTATATATACTAGTGGATTTCTAGGGGTTTTGCACTAGTTTTTCAGCCACGTGCAAACCCTAATCTCTAGTGCATAGTTTCTCCTCTAGATCGGATTTCTGCAGTGCTTAGGCGAAGCCCTGCCGGAATTGCTCCACCACCATCGCCGGAGCGCTGTCACGCTGCCGGCAAACTCTTCTACCTCTCCGCTCTCTCTTGCAGGATCAAGACAGCGGAGATCGTCATCAAGTTGTACGTGTGCTGAACGCGGAGGTGTCGTCCGTTCGGCGCTAGATCGGAAGGACCGTGATCGAGATCGCGAGACATTTCGTGATGAGATCACGGAACGGATCCTGATGAGTTCACGGGACAGATCGTGATCAAAATCTTGGGACGGATCAGGATGAGTTCACGGGACGGATCATGATTGGATCGCGGGACGGATCGTGATGAGATCGCGGGACGCTCGGTGATTTGGATCGTGAAGACGTTCGACTACACCAACCGCGTTTCTTAACGCTTCCCTCTTAGCGATCTACAAGGGTATGTAGATCCACTCTCCCTCTCGTAGATTCTCACCACCATGGATAGATCTTGCGTGTGCGTAGGAAATTTTTTGTTTCCCATGCGACGTTCCCCAACAGTGGCATCATGAGCTAGGTCTATGTGTCGATGAGATCTCGAGTAGAACACAAAAGGTTTGTGGGCGTTGATGCTTAGATTGCTTCCTCCCTTGGTCGGATTTTGATTTAGCGGTATTGTGATATGAAGCGTCCTCGACCAACATTACTCGTACGCTTACGAGAGACCGGTTCCCTCAACCGCAACTTGTTGCATAGATGGCTTGCGGGTGACAGTTTCTCTCACTTTAGTTGGATCGGATCCGACAGAGGCGGTCCTTGAGAAGGTTGAAAATCAACTAGTGTATCACCGTTGTGGTTTTTGCGTAGATGAGAATTGTTCTTGCTAGATACCCGTAGCAGCCACGTAAAACATGCAACAACAATTACAGGACGTCTAACTTGTTTTTGCAGGGTATGTTGTGATATGATATGGCCAATTACTTGATGTGATATATATGATGTATGAGATGATCATGTGATGTATAGATTATCACGACTTGCATGTCGTTGAGTACGGAAACCGGTAGGAGCCATAGGGTTGTCTTTAATTATTGTATGACATGTGTGTCAATCATTAAGCGTTGTGCAATGCTTTACTTTATCGCTACGGTAGCAATAGTAGTAAAAGCATGTTGCACACGACAAACCCCGATGGCGACACGTTGATGGAGATCAAGATGATGGAGATCATGGTGTCATGCCGGTGACGATGGAGATCATGCCGGTGCTTTCATGATGGAGATCAAAAGCACAAGTTCATGGCCATATCATGTCAGTTATGATTTGCATGTGATGTTAATCCTTTTATGCACCTTGTTTTGCTTAGGACCACGGTAGCATTATAAGGTGATCCCTCACTTAATTTCAAGATAAATTGTGTTCTCCCCGAGTGTGCACCGTTGCAAAAGTTCGTTGTGTCGAGACACCACGTGATGATTTGGTGAGATAGACTCTATGTTCACATACAACGGGTGCAAGCCAGATTTGCACGTGCAGAACACTCGGGTTAAACTTGACAAGCCTAGCATGTACAGACATGGCCTCGGAACACAAGAGACCGAAAGGTCAAACATGAGTCATATAGTAGATATGATCAACATAATGATATTCACCATTGAAACCACCTCAACTCACATGATGATCGGACTTGAGTTGGTGAATTTGGATCATGTGACACTCGAATTGCTGGAGGGATGTCAATTTGAGTGGGAGTTCTTAAGTAATATGATTAATTGAACTCATTATCATGAACATAGTCAATAGTGTCTTTGCAAATTATGTTGTAGATTACTAGCTCGTGCAGTAGCTCCCTTAATTTTTATATGTTCCTAGAGAAATAGAGTTGAAAGATGATGGTAGCATTATTGCGGACTGGGTCCGTGATCTGAGGATTGTCCTCATTGTTGCATAGAAGGCTTATGTCCTTAATGCACCGCTCGGTGCGCCAACCCCTCTAGGGTCGTCTGTAGATGTTGTGAACATCTGACAGGCACGTTCTAATGACTACTTGATAGTTTAGTGCGTCATGCATTACGGCTTAGAATTGATGCTCCAAAACATTTTGAACGTCACGGAACATATGAGATGTTTCTAAGAGCTGAAATTAGGATCTCAGGCTCGTGCCCGTGTTGCGAGATATGAGATCTCCAACAAGATTCTTTGCCTGCAAGATGAAAGAGAATAGCTCAATCGTTGAGCATGTGCTCAGATTGGCTGGGTGCTACAATCGCTTGAATCAAGTGGGAGTTGATCTTCCAGATAAGATAGTGATTGATATAGTTCTCCAAGTCACTGTCACTAAAGCTACTAGAACTTAGTGATGAACTATAAAACGCTAGGGATAGAAATATTGATCCCTGAGCTGTTCGCGATGTTTGACACTGCGAAGGTAGAAATCAAGAAGGAGCGTCAAGTGTTGATGGTTAATCAAACCACTAGTTTCGAGAACGGCAAGAGCAAGGAGGGAAACTTCATGGATAGCAAGTCAGTTGCTGCTCCAGTGAAGCAACCCAAAGTTGAACTCAAACCCGAGACTAAGTGCTTCTGTTATGAGGTGAGCGGTCGCTGAAGCAAAACAACCCTAGATACTTGGTAGATAAGAAGGCTGGCAACATCGATAGAAGTATATTTGATATACGAGTTATTGATGTGTACCTTGCTATTACTCCTAGTAGAACCTGGGTATTGGATACCGGTTCGGTTGCTAAATGTTAGTAACTCAAAATAAAAGCTACGGAATAAACGGAGAACTAGCTAAGGGTTAGGTGACGATATGAGTTGGAAATGTTTCCAAGGTTGATGTGATCAACATCGCACGCTCTCTCTACCTTCAGGATTAGTGACGAACCTAAATAAATGTTATTTGGTGTTTTGCGTTGAGCATGAACATGATTAGATCATGTTTATTGCAATACGGTTATTCATTTAAGTTAGAGAATAATGGTTATTCTGTTTACATGAATAAAACCTTCAATGGTCACGCACCGAGTGAGAATGGTTTGTTGAAGTCTTGATCGTAGTAATACACATGTTCATAACATTGATGTCAAAAGATACAAAGTTAATAATGATAGTACCACATACTTGTGGCACTGCCGCTAAATGTCATATTGGTATAAAGCACATGAAGAAACTCCATGCTGATGGATCTTTGGACTCATTCAATTTCGAATCGGTTGAGACATGTGAACCATGCCACTTGGGCAAGATGACTAAAAAAACCGTTGGATGGAGCGGGCAAGTGATTCATTGGAAATGATACATGTTGATGTATGCAATCCAGTGAGTCTTGTAGTGTGCAGTGGATATCGTTATTTTCTTACCTTCACTTATGATTTAAGTAGATATAGTGTATATTTACTTACTGAAACACAAGTCTGAATCGTTTGAAAGGTTCAAGCAAATTCAGAGTGAAGTTTAAGATCATCGTGACAAGAAGATAAAAATGACTGCGATATGATCGTGGAGGTGAATATTTGAGTTACGAGTTTGGCATACAACTTAAGACAATGTGAAATTTGTTTCACAACTAACGCCACCTGGAACACCATAGTGTGATGGTGTGTTCGAACATCATAGTCATACTCTATTGGATATGGTGCGTGCTATGATGTCTCTTATCATTTTACTACTATAATTTTGGGGTTATGCATTAGAGACAACTACATTCGCTTTAAATAGGGCACCATCTAAATCCGTTGAGATGACACCGTGTGAATTATGGTTTGATAGAAACCTAAGCTGTCATTTCTTAATGTTTGGGGCTGCGACACTTGTGTGGAGAATGTTTTCACCTAATGAGGTCGAACCCAAGGCGGATAAATGCATCTTCATAGTACCCTAAGAACAGTTGGGTCAACCTTCTATCTCAGATCCAAGTGCAAAGTGTTTGTTGCTAAAATGGATCCTTTCTCAAGGAAAAGTTTCTCTCGAAAGAATTGAGTGGGAGGAAGATAGAACTTGATGAGGTTGTTAAACCTTTGTTCAACCAGAGAGTAGCGCAGCGCAGAAAGATGTTTCTGTGAAGCCTACGTTAGTTGAAGAGGAAGTTAATGATGATGATCATGAAGCTTCAGGATCAAGTTACTATCAAACTTCGTAGGTCGACAAGGATGTGTACTACTCCTAAGTGGTATGACAACCCTGTCTTTGAGGTCATGTTGTTGGACAACGATGAATCTACGAGCTATGGAGAAGTGATGATGGGCCCGGATTCCGACAAATGGTTGGAGGCCATGAAATCCGAGATAGGATCCATGTATGAAAACCAAGTATAGACTTTGGTAGACTTGCTCGTTGGACAGCAGGTCGTTGAGTACAAATGGATCTTTAAAATGAAGACAGACGCTGATGGTGAATATCACCATTTGTAAAACTCGACTTGTTGCAAAGTTGTTTGTGACAAGTTCAAGGATTTGACTACGATGAGACTTTGTCACTCATAGCGATGCTAAAGTCTGTTGGAATTATGTTAGCAGTTGCTACATTTTTCATTTATGAAATCTGGAAGATGGATGTCAAAACATCGTTTACTTAACGGTTTACTTGAGGAAAGGTTGTATGTGATACAACCAGAAAGTTTTGTCAATCCTAAGGATGCTAAAAGGTGTGCAAGCTTCAGTGATCCTTCTATGGACTGAAGCAAGCGTCTCGGAGTTGGAATATGCACTTTGATGAGGTGATCAAAGTTTTGAGTCTATACAAAGTTTATGAGAAACTTGTATTTGCAATAAAGTGAGTGGGAGCACCATAGAGTTTCTGGTAAGCATATGTGGTTGACATATTGTTGATCGGAAATGATGTAGAATTTCTAGAAAGCATAAATGGTTGTTTGAAAAGAGTTTTTCTAAGGAAGACCTGGATAAAGCTACCTAATTGTTGAGTATCAAAGATCTATAGAGATAGATCAAAATGCTTGATGAGAATTTCAATGAGTACATACCTTGACAAGATTTTGAAAGAGTTCAAAATGGATCAGTCAGAGAGAAGTGTTCTCGCCAGCTTTGTAAGGTGTGAAGTTGAGTAAGACTCAAAGCTCGACAACGGCAGAAGAAAGAGAAAGGACGAATGTCATCCCCTATGCCTTCATACGCTCTATATAGTATGCCATGCTGTGTACCGCACTTGTGTGTGCCTTGCCATGAGTCCGTCAAGGGGTACAAGAGTGATCCAGGAGTGGATCACTGGACAGCGGTCAACATTATCCTTAGTGACTAAAAGACTAAAGGAATTGTTTCTCAACTATGGAGGTGATAAAGAGTTCGCCGTAAAGAGTTACGTCGATTCAAGCTTTAACACCAATCCGGATGACTCATAATAGCAAATTTGGATACATATAGTGGAGTAGCCATTTGGAATAGTATCAAGTGGAGTGTGGTAGCAGTGTTTACAGTTTGACATAGAGATTTGCAAAGCACACACGGATCTGAATGTCACAGACCCGTTGACTATAAGACCTCTCTCACATGCAAAGCATGATCGAGCCCCAGAACTCATTGGGTGTTAGATTCATAACAATGCGAATCACATGGTGATGTGAACTAGATTATTGACTCTAGTGCAAGTGGGAGACTGTTGGAAATATGCCCTAGAGGCAATAATAAATTAGTTATTATCATATTTCCTTGTTCATGATAATCGTTTATTATCCATGCTATAATTGTATTGATCGGAGACTTAGATGCATGTGTGGATACATAGACAAAAACCATGTCCCTAGTATGCCTCTAATAGAGTAGCTCGTTGATCAAAAGATGGTTAAGGTTTCCTAGCCATGGACATGAGATGTCATTTGATAACGGGATCACATCGTTAGGAGAATGATGTGATGGGCAAGACCCAAACTACAAACATAGCATATGATCGTGTCAGTTTATTGCTACTGTTTTCTGCATGTCAAGTATGTGTTCCTATGACCATGAGATCATGCAACTCATGGACATCGGAGGAGTGCTTTGTGTGTATCAAACGTCACAACGTAACTGGGTGACTATAAAGGTGCTCCACAGGTATCTCCGAGGGTGTCTATTGAGTTGGCATGGATCAACACTGGGATTTGTTACTCCGTGTGACGGAGAGGTATCTCAGGGCCCACTCCGTAATACAACATCACAATGAGCCTTGCAAGCAATGTGACTAAGTGTTAGTTGCAGGATCTTTTATTACGGAATGAGTAAAGAGACTTGTCGGTAACGAGGTTGAACTAGGTATGGAGATACCGACGATCGAATCTTAGGCAAGTAACATACTGAAGAACAAAGGGAACATCATACGGGATTAACTGAATCCTTGACATAGAGGTTCGGCCGATAAAGATCTTTGTAGAATATGTAGGAACCAATGTGGACATCCAGGTGCCGACATTGGTTATTGACCGTAGAGGTGTCTCGGTCATGTCTACATAGTTCTCGAACCCGCAGGGTCTGCACACTAAAGTTTGGTGACGTTTCGGTAGTATAGAGTTATGTATGGTGGTGACCGAAGTTTGTTCGGAGTCCCGGATGAGATCCTAGAAATCACGAGGAGCTCCAGAATGGTCCGGAGGTAAAGATTCATATATAGGAAGTCCTGTTTTGGTCGCCGGAAAAGTTCCAGGCTTATCGGTAGTGTACCGGGAGTGTCGGTAGTGTACCGGGAGACCTCCGGGAGGGGTATTTCGACCCAAGAGGCTTCATGGGCTGTGGGAAAGTAATAACCAGCCCTTAGTGGGCTGGTGGAACAACCAAAATAGGACCATGTGTCTGGAAGAAAGAAACCCAAAGGAAAAAGGTGGAAAAAAGGCAAAAAGGAAGAGTCCTAATCCTACTAGGAGTGGAGGAGGAGAGTACTCCTCCACCTCCCAGTTCGGCCGAACCAGCTAGACTTGGAGGCCAAGGCTGCCTCCTCTCCTCCTATCCTCCTGTATATACTAGTTGATTTGTAGGGGTTTTGCACTAGTTTTTCAGCCACGTGCAAACCCTAATCTCTAGTGCATAGTTTCTCCTCTAGATCGAATTTCTACAGTGCTTAGGTGAAGCCCTGGCGGAATTGCTCCACCACCAACGCCCGAGCGCCGTCACGCTGCCGGCAAACTCTTCTACCTCTCCGCTCTCTCTTGATGGATCAAGACAGCGGAGATCGTCATCAAGCTGTACGTGTGCTGAACACGGAGGTGTCGTCCGTTCGGCGCTAGATCGGAAGGACCGTGATCGAGATCGCGAGACGGTTCGTGATGAGATCGCGGAACGGGTCGTGATGAGTTCGCAGGACAGATCATGATCAAAATCGCGGGACAGATCATGATGAGTTCGCGGGGCAGATCGTGTTTGGATCGCGGGACGGATCGTGATGAGATCGCGGGACACTCGGCGATTTGGATCGCGAAGACGTTCGACTACACCAACCGCGTTTCTTAACGCTTCCCGCTTAGTGATCTACAAGGGTATGCAGATCCACTCTCCCTCTCGTAGATGCTCATCACCTTGGATAGATCTTGCGTGTGCGTAGGAAAAATTTTGTTTGCCATGCGACGTTCCCCAACAGTGGTGTGGTAATAGTGGTGCACCTATACTGCGCCATTAATGGCAAAAATAGGTGTGCCACTAACAGTCCTTTTTCTAGTAGTGTGGAAACTTTGTGAATCTTGATTACAGAAAATTTTCAACAAAAATAATTATCCCCTTGTACAAATCCACTGGATTATAAAAATAATGTGCCAAGATTTGCCTTTAGGATGATTAGATTGCTTGTTTGGTGTGTGTAGTGCAAAAACAGAAACTTTGGTTGTAGTGCGTGAATTTACAATTTTTTTACTGGAATGTCAAAAGCTTCTCAAAATTTTACAAAGTATTGCTACGAAATTATTTTATTTTGCCCTAAATTTTCAGAGTTTTTAGAGTTACATAAGTATGGTGAATGTTCAGATTACTACAGACTGTCCTGTTTTTGATAGATTTTGTTTTTGATGCACTGTTTTGCTCGTTTTGATGAAACTATCAATTGTATCAGTGGTATAAGACATGGAAAATTTATATTACAATAGATACAATGCAAAAAAATATATGAATTGGTTAGAAAAAATACTTAAAGTGGTGATTTGTTTTATTATAGTGACATATCTCACGAGGGTTTTGTTAAGTTTTGTGTGATTGAAGTTTTCAAGTTTTGGGTGAGATCCGGATGGATGAAGGAATAAGGAGTGGAAATAGACTAAGCTTGGGGATGCCTGAGGCACCCGAAGGTAATATTCAAGGACTCCCAAGAAACTAAGCTTGGGGATGCCCCGGAAGGCATCCCCTCTTTCTTCTAACAACCATCGGTAATTTTACTTGGAGTTGTATTTTTATATGTCACATGATATGCGTAAATCTTGGAGCGTAGTGTGATTTTTATTTTTATTTTAATAATTCACCATGCTGGTATGATAAAGTCCTTGGTTGATTTATATAAGGCTCTTTGCACCTCACTTATATATTTTGAGTATGGCTTTATAGAATGCTTCATGTGCTTCACTTATATCATTTGAAGTTTGGATTGCCTGTTTCTCGCACATAGAAAACCGCCATTTGTAGAATGCCCTTTTGCTTCACTTATATTTGTTAGAGCATGGGTGTCAGTGTCAAAACCGATGGATCACGGGTAGGGGGTCCCGAACTGTGAGACTAGAATCAATGGTAACAGGAGATGAAGGGGACACAGATTTACCCAGGTTCGGGCCCTCCTATGGAGGTAATACCCTACGTCCTGCTTGGTTGTATTGATGGTATGAGGGATTATAGAGTTGATCTACCTTGATATCGAATAGCTAACCCGAGATGAGTTGTTCTGTCCTTATAACCTAAAACCCTCCGGCTTATATAGACGCCGAGGGTACCTAGGGTTTACACATGGTCGGTTACATGCTGGAGAAATAAACATGCCTATCTACGATCGACGACTTGGAGAATACGTCATGGCTCCTCGAGGCTTCCATCCTGCCGACGGTGACCCTGATCATGCAATGCCCACCTCGCGACCCATACTGTTTAGCCCATAAGCAATAGGTCGTCTATCCGAGGACCCCCTAATCCAGGACTCCCTCAGTAGCCCTCGGACTAGCCTTCAATGCCGATATATATCCGGTCAATCTCCTCGTGTCGTCATCTTTGGCTTGCGAGGCGAGTCCCTCACTCCTCCTTGTTCGGCAACCGACCAGTCTTCGGCAAGATCCCAAGCGTTGGGAGCGTAGGTCCATTATAATAACCGCCTGTGTTTCTCGATTTCCGCGCGTCGTGGGGAGGTGAGCGGCCAATGATTTTTACAATCTTACCCCTCCGCAATGGAGGCACCACCCATTTAATAAAAAAACGAGGTTCAAACCACATCCTCTTCCACCACATCGGGAAAAAGCTCCAAGCGGAAAATCCACGAAAAATATGGCGAACGCCCCCAGCTCCTCTGCGCGCCCCTACGGATCACATCTTGGGGACTAGACTAGCTGCTCCGTAGCACTCATGTGGCTTCGTGATCTAGAGACCCAGGGGTATCTCCCTCCTTTAGATCTGGCAATGACCCGCACAGGCTTAATCTCCTGCAACAATGAAGCTTTCGTCGAACGTTTCCCCAATCCTCACAGGGGGAACGTGTATACTTCATCCCTTTTCTCCTACGGGGCCTCGGGTTTCCCATCCACCCGTTTCTAAGGGGATTGCTGAAATTCTATGGGATACAGCTTCACCACCTTACTTTGGGGTCTATCTTGCACATCTCAGGCTTTGTTGGACTCTGCGAGATGTTCTTAGGTTGCGAGGCACATTTTGAATTGTGGAGAAAATATTTCTGTCTCGTCCCCCGAACTCGGGACAAGACAATTTTGGAGGTCGACGGAACCGAAGTGTGTCGTATAGAGGGGGCAGGGTATCCGGTGGGCACACCGAAGGAATCCGAAGAGTGGACTTTGGAATGGTTTTTTATTGAAGATGTCCCCCTGTTCGAGCCAGCTCGGACAGGTCTACCCGAATACTCCAACGTCCCCTTAAAGAAAAGATATAACTGGCGGCCGAGGAGTCTGTCCCAAGAGGAAAGCGTCGAAGTGCAACGCCTGGCGGCTCAGGTGTGGATGCTTGCCCACCATCAATTGACCATGATCGATCTCATGGCCGCTGCCATCTCCTGGTGCGTGCAACCCATCCAACAGAGTATGCACCCCTTGTGGCGCTACAATGGGACAAGCAACACCACGTGCTCCCAAAGACTAGGGCCCGCCAACCAGGCGGTGTTGGCCGCCGCCCTTGCTGACCTGTATAAAGGGGAGCAAGAGGACTTTATTCGGTGGGAAACCAAGTAAGGATACTCAACCCACAATCCTATCCAATGGGTAAGCCCTGTTGGAAATATGAGCAATTTACCATATGATTTTATTAATAAGTAAAATAAATAAAACATCATGGAAAGCATAACTATTATAGTAAAGCTAAAACAAGCCATGTTTTCTAAAAGAAAGAAAGCAAATAGCATGCATATATGTGAAGAAGAACAGAACATATGTGGCACAAAGGGTGGTGCAAGATAAACTAGAGAAAGAAACCGACACATGATCTTGACGAGAGAGAACAAGAGCACGTACAGAACAGTGGAAGAAGTCCCGGTTTTGGGGTCGGTGTCATTGCCAGCCATGTTGTCGAAGAGGTCGATGTCGGGGAAGAAGTCGTCGTTGGGGAAGTTGTCGTCGGTGTCCGTGATGAACAGGTCAGTAGTCATGCAGAGCGCTCCCCAAAAACCTTATCACCCTTCTCCCATACGGGACTCAAAGGGGTGCGGTTTTGGAGGCCTACTGTCCCAAACCTACGGTGCATGCCGCAAGCCGGGATGGAGAAGATCGTAGCAGCAACGCAGTGTTCAGGAACCGGTGGCGAGAGGAAGAAGTAGATCTGGTGTGTCTCTCTGAGAGGAGCGACCTCCCTTTTATAGGCGCAAGAGAAGTAGGTGAGAGGGCAGCGACGGGAGGTGAAAAGAGGAGGCAGACGAAGTGAACGGTCTTCAGCCACTGTTCGGATTCAGTGTCCACTACAGAAAAACATTCCCGCAACCCGCGGCGCGTCATGACGAGGCGTGGCGTGGCGTGGCGTGGCGAGGCGGGCGGCGGAGGAGGAGCGCGCGTGGATGTCCCTCTTGTTCTCATCCTCATACATGTGGGGAAAGAACCTCCCTTATAAAGAGGTCCAACTCCCTCTAAACTAGCAATGTGGGACTAAACATTAGTTCCACCTCTTGCCTTGCACGAATGGGCTGCGTGGGCCTCTAGGATTTATTAGGAATTTCTGAAACTGCTATTGGGCTTGGCCCATAATAGACAAAATTCCAGCAATCCCCCACCAGATCCCAGAGGCACACAAAATTTGCCTTTGGGTTCTAAAACATTGTTTTATATACCGGTACTGCAGTGGAGACTGTTAAGTTGAACTTCCACCTAGAACTCTATGCTGCACTAGTAAACAACTTGAATAGTGGACTGGGCCTTGAACTGCAAGTTTTCTGCGAATCTAGCTTCACACAAAGCCTTGACCGATACTGGGCTACCGTGGTTCTTCCCCGCGAGTGGAGATTATGCGTCATACTCCGAGACCTTTCGTGAGTTTACTAGAGAGAAACCCACTCTCATAGATTGTGACGTTTAACAATCAGACTCATATAGGTGTGTTCTTCAAAAGATGTTCTGCAGGACAACATCTCTACTTCAATGAGCCACTTAGAACACATTAAGATATACATCAACCTGCCATGCAGATTTAGGAGAGTATTGCCTCTTCATGGAGTGGTATTGTTAACAGTAAGGATACTCTCCTCTCAGTTGACCAACAGCTTGTCTTCCACATCTAATTCATGGGATCTCCGATCACAAAGAATAGGTTACCACTGTGACCAACTCATATTGCGGGTCTCATACCCATCTCCCTCGATGCATTATCTATCACATTATGTGATAGACCCTTAGTAAAAGGATCTGCCAGATTTTTAGACGTTTGGATATAATCCAATGCAATAACTCCAGAGTTTCTCATTTTCCTGACAGACTTTAACCTTCTCTGAACATGTCTTGATGACTTCATGTTATCCTTTGAACTACTCACTTTCGAGATCATGGTTTGATTGTCAAAGTTCATAAGAATACCCGGTACAGGTTTCTCAACAACAGGCAAGTCATTCAAGAGCCGACGAAGCCAATCTGCTTTGACCGTAGCTGTATCTAGTGCTTCCATTGTTGACCTCGTTAAGATGGCCTGCTTGCAAGACTTCCAAGAAACAGCGCCACCTCCATGAGTGAATACATATCCGCTCGTGGCCTTTATCTCATCAGCATCTGAGATCCAGTTTGAGTCACTATACCCTTCAAGCACCTTTGGGTGCCCGGTATAGTGAATTCCATAATTTGCAGTGCCCCTCAAATAATGCATAACTCTTTCTAGAGCATTCCAATGATCATCTCCAGGTTTTGAAACAAAGCGACTCAGTTTGCTAACAACAAAAGAGATGTCAGGTGTTGTGGCACTGGCCAAATACATGAGCGAGCCAATAATCTGAGAATATTTCAATTGGTCTCTAGCAATTCTTTGATTCTTTCGAAGCAACACACTAGCATCATATGGTGTTGGAGAGGGCTTGCAGTCACTATAACCAAAGTGACTCAAGATCTTTTCCACATAGTGAGATTGAAGCAATGTAATCCCACCATCATCATCCCTCAATAGCTTGATGTTTAGAATGACATCAGCCACTCCTAAATCCTTCATTTCAAAGCAACGAGATAGGAAATCCTTGACCTCCTTAATAACCTTCACATTTGTTCTGAAAATCAGTATGTCATCAACATACAAGCAAAGGATAACTCCCTCGCCCCCACCATGGCGATAGTACACACATTTATCAGCTTCGTTTACAACAAAGCCTGCGGCTGTTAAAGTTCTTTCAAACTTCTCATGCCACTGCTTGGGTGCTTGCCTAAGTCCATACAAAGACTTCAGCAACTTGCACACTTTCCCTTCCTGACCATCTACTACAAACCCATCTGGTTGTTCCATATAAATTTCCTCTTCTAACTCTCCATTTAGGAAAGCAGCCTTAACATCCATTTGATGAATGAGAAGACCATGTGAGGCAGCAAGTGAAAGTAGAACTCGAATAGTGGTTAGCCGAGCCACAGGTGAGTAAGTATCAAAGAAGTCTTCACCTTCCTTTTGGGTATAACCCTTAGCCACGAGCCGAGCCTTGTACTTCTCAATAGTACCATCAGGCCTAAGCTTCTTCTTGAACACCCATTTGCACCCTATAGGTTTGCACCCATAAGGTCGATCGGTTATCTCTCAAGTTTCATTTGCCAAGATGGAATCCATCTCACTACAGACCGCTTCCTTCCAGTAGTCAGCATCTTCAGAAGCATAGGCCTCTGAAATAGAACTGGGAGTGTCATCTATGAGATACACAAGAAAATCATCACCAAAAGACTTTGCAGTCCTCTGCCTCTTGCTCCTAGTAGGAACTTCATTGTTCTCCTCCACAGGATCTTCAAAGTGTTCCATCGAAATCGCAGGTTCAGTAATTGTAACTAGTTCCTGAGTCGATGAACTAGGCATCTTCTGATTAGATGAGGTAGCCATATCCTTCATGGGAAAGATATCTTCAAAGAAAGTCGCATCATTTGACTCCATGATCGTACCGACATGCATGTCAGGTACTTCAGATTTTATAACCAAAAATCTATAACCAATGCTATGAAAAGCATATCCCAAGAAAACACAATCCACAGTCTTAGGTCCAAGCTTCCGCTTCTTTGGAATTGGCACATTGACTTTCGCCAAACAGCCCCACGTTCGTAGATAAGAGAGCTTCAACCTTTTCTTTTCCCATTCCTCGAATGGAGTTATCTCTTTGTTCTTTGTGGGAACTCGGTTTAGGACATGACATGCAGTCAATATCGCCTCCCCCTACCATGCCTTGGAGAGACCCGATGTGTCTAACATGGCATTAACCAAATCAGTTAGAGTACGGTTCTTTCTTTCGGCCGCCCCATTTGACTGAGGTGAATAGGGAGGCGTCCTCTCATGGATTATACCATGTTTCCCACAAAAAGAATCAAATTCATTTGAGAAATACTCTCCACCACCATCGGATCTAAGCCTCTTGATCTTCCAATCAAGTTGGTTTTCCACTTCAGCTTTATAGTTCTTGAAATAGTTCAAAGCCTCATCCTTAGATTTCAGAAGATACACGTGGCAATATCTAGTGGAGTCATCAATCAGCGTCATAAAATACCTCTCTCCACCTTTTGTCAAAACACCATTCATTTCACATAGATCTGAATGTATGAGCTCTAGTGGTGCAAGATTTCTCGTTTCCGCAGTCACATGAGACTTACGAGGTTGCTTAGCTTGCACACATACTTGACACTTAGATCCATTGACAGTGGTGAAACTAGGGATTAAGTTTAACTTTGCTAGTCGCGACATGCAACCAAAATTAACATGACAAAGACGTGAATGCCACACATTTGATTCACTATTATTGCAAACATGATTAACAACTTTATTGCAAACATCCGACAAGGATAAACGAAACAGTCCTCCTGACTCATAGCCTTTGCCAACGAAGGTTCCATACTTGGATATTACAAATTTATTCGATTCAAAAACAAGCTTGTAGCCATCTCTACACAGAAGAGATCCGCTAACAAGATTTTTATTGACGGAGGGGACATAATGCACGTTCTTCAGTTGCACGATCTTCCCCAAAGTAAACTTCAGATCGACCATGCCAACACCACGAACAAAAGCACTTGAACCGTTTCCCATCAGCATGGTTGAAGTGCCTGCGGTCTGATAAGAGGAAAACATAGAAATATCACCGCATACATGCACATTAGCACCTGTGTCAATCAACCAATCAGGAGAATGACATACTGAAAGAATGGTGGGAAATATACCATACCCATCATCGTTCATGTCAATGTCTCCAATGATAACATTAGCGGTCTTTGCACCTTTCCCAGGAATACGCTTGTCATAGCGATTAGGGAAACTGGGAGCCCAATGGTCAGGATCTCCACACACATGGTAAACACCTTTCTTCTTGTCATTCTTCTTCTTGAAGTTGGTGTGCTGTACAGCCTTGTTCTTCCCATCAAATTTTGCTTTACCATCAAATTTGCCCTTGTTCTTGAACTTGTGGGGCTGGAAGTTTTTCTTCTATACCAGATTGGCACTAGATCCTCCCTCAATGCCTCGAGCACGTGTATCCTTTCCTCTCGCCTTTTCTTCGACATCAAGAGTACCGATGAGATCCGGGATGGAAAACTCCTCTCTCTTGTGTTTCAGAGAGGTAGCAAAGTTCCTCCACGTAGGAGGAAGCTTAGTGATGATGCCTCCGGCAAAAAACTTGTCCGGTAACATACAATTGAAGTGCTCAAGTTCTCTAGCAAATGACTGTATCTCGTCAGCTTGCTCAACCACGGAGCGCTCTTCAGTCATCCTGTAGTCATAGAATTGTTCCATGATGTACAGCTCAGTGCCGGCATCCGAGACCCCAAACTTGGCCTCGAGTGCATCCCACATATCTTTTCCATTATCAATTGATGCATAAGCATCAACTATGTTCTCACCAAGAATACTCAAGAGAGCAGCCTTAAACAGGGTATCCATTTTCTGGAAAGCTTGCTCCTGTTGAGCATCATAATCTTCTGGTATGCCAAGAGTGGCGTCATAGCAACTCATGGTTTGAAACCATAAGACTGCCCTCACGCGCCACCTCTTGTAATGCACACCTTTAAACATAGGAGGCCTCATAGATGCAGCAAAACCACTTGGGGTAAATTGCCTATTATAAGGTTTTTGGATTGTTGGAAATATGAGCAATTTACCATCTGATTTTATTAATAAGTAAAATAAATAAAACATCATGGAAAGCATAACTATTATAGTAAAGCTAAAACAAGCCATGTTTTCTAAAAGAAAGAAAGCAAATAGCATGCATATATGTGAAGAAGAACAGAACATATGTGGCACAAAGGGTAGTGCAAGATAAACTAGAGAAAGAAACCGACACATGATCTTGACGAGAGAGAACAACATTACGTACGGAACAGTGGAAGAAGTCCCGGACTTGGGGTCGGTGTTGTTGCCAGCCATGTTGTCGAAGAGGTCATCGACGTCGGGGAAGAAGTCATCGTTGGGGAAGTTGTCGTCGGTGTCCTTGATGAACAGGTCAGTAGTCGCGCAGAGCGCTCCCCAAAAACCTTATCACCCTTCTCCCGTACAGGACTCAAAGAGGTGCGGTTTCGGAGGCCTACTGTCCCAAACCTACGATGCATGCCTAAAGCCGGGATGGAGAAGATCGTAGCAGCAGCGCAGTGTTCAAGAACCGGTGGCGAGAGGAAGAAGTAGTTCCGGTGCGTCTCTCTGAGAGGAGCGACCTCCCTTTTATAGGCACAAGAGAAGTAGGTGAGAGGGCAGCGACGGGAGGTGAAAAGAGGAGGCATACAAAGTGAACGGTCTTCAGCCAAAGATCCGCGCCTTTCGGATTCAGTGTCCACTACAGAAAAACGTTTCAGCTCTTGCGTGACCTTTCGTATACCCATCGTGCGTGGCAAAAATTTAGACATCGGCTCGGCTCATTCCCGCAACCCGCGGCGCGTCGTGACGAGGCGTGGCGTGGTGTGGCGAGGCGGGTGGCGAAGGAGGAGCGCGTGTGGATGTCCCTCTTGTTCTCATCCTCATACATGTGGGGAAAGAACCTCCCTTATAAAGAGGTCCAACTCCCTCTAAACTAGCAATGTGGGACTAAACATTAGTTCCACCTCTTGCCTTGCACGAATGGGCTGCATGGGCCTCTAGGATTTATTAGGAATTTCTGAAACTGCTATTGGGCTTGGCCCATAATAGACAAAATTCCAGCAAGCCCTTTTCCCTCTACAAACATAGTTCAGGGTTTCCATTCCGTACTTCATTTGACCAAAGTCTTGCATGAATAGTAATGGAGGAGCTTTATCGAGACAGTCAACTGTCTGGCTCCTCAGCCTGAAAGCTATTCACATGATGATGATCTGGGTTTCCATGAGGACCATGATCTTCTAATTGATTTTGAAGAAGGAGTCTATTATCAAGTTAGCCTCAACCAATCCCCGGTGTCTATCATAGTCGATTTCCCCGGATTGTTCTCCATCCCTGCCACAGACAAGAAGAAGAAGAGCTAGTCCCGCAAGAGGCAAGCTACCAACATCGCCCCAAAAGCGCCGGCTCCGACTCCCCAAAATAGTTGATCCACGCGCCATACGCTGGTAACCGAGATTGTGGCCGAATCAGAAGCCAACAGGGATCCTACCAAAGAGCCGGCCGCGAGGACAAATCAGCCTGCCCGCTCAACCCAAAGGTACATTGTTTGGTTATCTTCTTATTATCATAATCAATAGAGCCTTACTAAAATTTATTTCATTGAAATACTTATGCGAAATGCCCAGTCTTCTCCCGTTGAAGAGGTCGCCAGGGTGTCCGGAAAACCCCAAAATTCCAGAGCCACGGCTCATGCCGATCCTGCTATAGGAGCCCTCATGGCCAATCCAGTACCTGTCAATTCTGGTGATGGTGTACCCGTTACCAAATCGGAAGTGGGAAGTGCCATGAATCATCGGTGATGATGGGAGGCCATGCGGCATCCAATATTCTCCGAACCAGAGTTCGGCGCCCTTCACTTGGCAGACGCGCACATTGGTATTGCCCGAGCCGGGTTCGGCGAAGCTATGAATATGATATCGGCTAGCATGTAGGTAAGTAATCGATTTTTATAGAGTCCAAACACTCATGTAAACCCAGTAGCCCCCGAGCCTTAAATTGGTTCAGAACAACCGAATTAAGGGTCTATAACGCTGTTGTGCTGCTAATGTAGGCTTCGGATCAACAGAACGTGCAACTGGCAAAGGAGCTAAAGGAGAGCCAATCACAGGTTCAAGCTGTGAAGGCAGAGATAGAGCAAGTGAAGAGCTTCACCCGGGAGGCCCATGGTGAGTATATCGGTGCTGTTAATTTCCAGTAAATGTTCATGCTGACGCAAGGATTCTATTTAGTAGCCGAATCCATAGGGCATATGCAAAAATAGCTGGATGAAGCCCGAGAAGCTCAGCGGTACGCCGAGTCCCAGCACAAGGCTAGGTGTGGTCTTATGAACCATCTCCAAGTGGAGAAGAAAAAACAGGCCGAAGAAATTGATAATTTAAAGGCTCAATTGGCCTAGACCCGAGAAGAAAATTAGAAACTTCAAAGGGGCATGTTTGTTAAGTATGATCTGAATATTAGTAAGTACTTTGTGTAAAGGAAGTATGATAAGAATGTATTTCCCTCATGTATAGGTCTTCTGTCCGGGTATCTTGAAGAAGACTTCGGATCCTATCATGGGAACTTGCTAAAGGAGTTGCCCGCCCTCCATGAGCGTTCTCTGAAAGCAATGAAGGTCATGTTAAAAGTGATATGGCCTGCCGAACAGCCACCGGAAGGGATGTCTGAACTGTCCAATCGATTGAAGGGAGCTCGAAGCAGGTTCGAGCTGTGGACGATATCGGCTTGCCGGGAAGGAGCACGAGAGGCATGGGCAATGATCAAGACCTGCTACACCGGACTTGACACAGAGCGGATGGCTCGGGTTGGTCCCGTGGGATCGGATGGTCAAGAAGTGCCCCTACACCTGGTGTATGACCAAGTGATGCCTGTTGCCCGCCTTTCAAGGGAAGACTACTCCGTAGACACAATAATCGATAACTTAGATCGGCAACCGAATGTGTAATTCTGTATACTTTCGGACGAACAATCTGTGTTGTAAACTTTGTCTTAACCGGCCATCAGCTTCTCCCTCCCATGCGATGAGCGCTGGAGTGTCCCTCGCTATTTGTTATTCCAAAAGAGTAAATTGTGTTTGGGGAACCAGGCAATCCGGCCATGCGGTACGAACAGAGAGAAAGCACACAAAGATATATGTTATATTACTGCTTAGCGTAAGAAACATATTCCAAGGAAAATAGTACCTCGATCGTTACCTTTCTTCGGGCCCCTGCGAAGATCATAGGTAAAGGTCTGCATACCGCTAGTATGCGGCTAAGGGTGTTTTTAGGAAAAATGAATCGAAACAATGGCGATAACGGCCATAGCCGTATTAAGTGCTTCCATCATGGCCGACCAATTGTCTACGTAAGATAGATAGCTTTCGACTTCACCCGTCTAAGGTACGTTTCCAGATGACCCGGTCGTAACAATCGCAGAGGTGTTCCCTTTACCCTCTAGCTGAACAATCGGGAACATAGAGGGTAACCACAGGAGCGAGGCAACCTAGCTTGGCAAAGTCTTAGTTCAAATTGATGCATATGATGGCTTGAGAGTGACAAAGGAAACGTTTGTACAGGATAAGTGTGAGTAAATACTTATAATATATAAACGTTGGCTTCGAGAAGAAGCCCCCAGGTGTTGTGTTCAGGTTTAACACTATATGTCGATAACCTTAGTACAAGATCGGTTTGACCGAAGATGGAAAAAGAAATCAATCCTATCAAATAGCAAAGTGGGAAGGGAAGAAAAAGTAAAAGGAAAGATGAGAAAAAAAGAAAAATATTGGAGAATTGGATGACACCGATTTATTCGTAGAAGCGCCGAAGACGAGGTGTGTTCCATGGGTTTGGTTCAAGGCGATTGCTTGACGGGCTCCGAAGACGATAGGCTCCTCCCGTGAGTACTTCGTCGATGATGAAGGGGCCCTCCCATTTGGGGTTGACTTTATGCTTCTGCTTCTCCAGGAGCTGTAGGACGGGTTCGCCTACGTTGTATGCTTTTTCCCTGATCTCCCTACTCTGGTAGCGTCGTGCTTGCTGCTGGTAAAAACTGGAGCGAGCCCGAGCTATGTCACGCTCCCCCTCTAAGGCATCTAGGTCGTCCTGCTGATCCAACTCGGCCTCCTTTTCCTCGTACATATGCACTCTTGGTGCATCCTGAATAATGTCGCAGGGGAGAGCTGCCTCTGCCCCATAGACCATGAAGAACGGTGTATAACCCGTTGATCTGTTCGGGGTGGTGCGCAGGCCCCATAAAACGGAGTCGAGTTCCTCCACCCAATCACAGTCGGATTCGTGAAGAGATTGGACCAAACGTGGCTTGATGCCGCTCATAATGAGGCCGTTTGCTCGTTCCACTTGTCCGTTGGTCTACGGATGATAGACTGGCACGTAATCGAGCTTTATGCCCATTTTTCCGTACCAGTCCTTGACCTCTTGGCCCGTGAAGTTGGATCCATTATCCGCTATGATGCTGTGTGGGACAACATGACGGTGTACCACGCTGGAGATGAAGTCGATCACTGGTCTGGACTTGGCTGATTTGACGGGCTTTGCTTCTATCCATTTGGTGAATTTGTCAACCATGACCAGTAGGTATTTATTTTTCTTGGTCCCCCCTTTAAAGGGTACGACCATGCCCAGCCCCCAGACCGCAAAAGGCCAAGTGATCGGAATAGTCCGAAGAGCTGTTGGGGGCATGTGACTTTGATTTGCAAAGAGTTGACACCTCATGCAATGTTTGACAAGCGACTGGGCGTCCGTTCGAGCTGTGGGCCAAGAGAAACCAGCTCTAAAGGCCTTGCTAACTAAGGCTCTTGTCGCAGCATTATGGCTGCCCATGCCTGTGTGGACTTCGGAGAGGAGCTCATGTCCTTCTTCCTCGGATATGCACCGCTGTAATATTCCGGTTGTGCTTTTCTTGTATAACTTCCCTCGTGTACTTTGTAGGCCTTGGATCACCGAACTATGCGTCGTGCCTCTGTCTGATCGTCGAGGAGTTCCTTGCGAAGAAGGTAGGCGAGGAAGGGATCTGTCCATGGTGCAATTACTACCTTTGCCTCATGAGCCGAAGGCGTTTCACCCACTACGGAGCCACCGATGATGTGATTGTCTGGTTCGTTTACAGGGGAAACAACCTCGTCCGCCATATCTGGACTAGCGCCTTTGTCATCGTCTTGCCATACTACGGATGGTTTGAAGAGATGCTCCGGGAAGGTGTTTCTCGAGACAGGGTCACGCTTGGCTCCCATGCGGTCCAGTTTGTCGGCGGCTTGGTTGTTGTCGTGAGCAACATGGTGAAATTCCAACCCTTTGAACCGAGCAGATATCTTTAGGACGGCATTTCTGTATGCCGCCATCTTCGGGTTTTTGGCGTCAAATGCGCCATTAATTTGGGAGATGGCCAAGTTAGAGTCTCCCCATACCTCTAGTCGGTGTATGACCATTGATACTGCCATCCTAAGACCACGAAGAAGAGCTTCGTATTCGGCTGCATTGTTGGAGTCGGCATACATGATTTGCAACACGTATCGCACGTTATCGCCTATGGGGGATGTGAGGACAACTCTAGCCCCAGTCCGGCCAAGGTTTTGGATCCATCAAAGTACATTGTCCAATGGGAGTATGCGTTGTATTCATTGGGGACCTCGGCCTCTGTCCATTCAGCCAAGAAATCTGCCAATACCTAAGATTTTATGGCACGACGTGGCTTATAGGTTATTTCAAAGGGAAGAAGCTCAATGGCCCACTTGGCTATGCGGCCGGTGGTGTCCTTGTTGTTGATTATATCGTTCAGGGGGACTTTGGATGCCACTGTTACCGCACACTCTTGGAAGTAGTGTTTGAGTTTCCTTGATGCCATGAACACCGTGTAGGCTATCTTTTGGTAGTGCAGATATCTGGTCTTCCATTGCGTTAGCACTTTTCACTCATAATAGACCAGTTTCTGAGTATGGAATTTGTTTCCCTCCTCATCTCGTTCAACAACGAGCACCGCGCTGACCACTTGATTGGTGGCCGATATGTATAACAACATGGGCTCACCGGCGCCTCGCACTGTGAGTATGGGATTGGTTGCCAGTAGTGTTTTAATTTCTTCTAATGCAGTCGTTGCTTCGTTGGTCCACTCGAATTTGTTGGTCGGTTTCAGCAGCTTATAGAGTGGTAAAGTTTTCTCTCTAAGGCAGGAGATAAAGTGGCTTAACGCCTCTATGCACCCAGCTAGCCTCTGGACATGCTTCAGCTCTATAGGAATTGCAAGTTCCGATAGGGAGCGGATCTTAGCTGGAGTCACTTCTATTCCTCTATGGGAGATGATGAATCCAAGCAGCTTACTAGAAGGAACTCCAAATACACATTTTTCCGGATTGAGTCGTATGTCATATTCGCGTAGACTCGCAAAGGTTTGTCATATGTCGTCGATCAGCTGGCTGACACGTTTGGTTTTGACTACCACGTCGTCCACGTATGCCTCGACTGTCTTACTAACCTGTGTCGTGAGACACGTTTGGATCATGTGCTGGTATGTGGCCCCAACGTTTTTAGCCCAAAAGGCATCATGTTGAAGCAGAATGGCCCGTAGGGGGTGATGAATGCGGTTGTCGCTTGATCGGATTCCTTCATTTTAATCTGATGGTATCCGGACTAAGCGTCGAGGAAACACAACGAATCGTGTCCGGCTGTAGCGTCAATTATCTGGTCTATGCATGGTAAGGGAAAAGGGTCCTTAGGGCGGGCTTTGTTGAGGTCTTTGAAATCGACACACAACCGCCATCACTTGTCCTTCTTTGGTACCATCACCAGGTTTGCCAACCATTGGGGGTTCTTGATCTCCCAAATAAAACCAGCCTCTAACAGTTAGCTAATTCTTCCCCCATAGCTTGTCACTTGGGTTCGGAGAAGTGACATAGAGTCTGTTTAACGGGCTTAAAGCCCGCGATAATGTTCAGACTGTGTTCGGCAAGCCATCGTGGGATTCCGGGAATATCGGAAGGATGCTAGGCAAAAATGTCCCAATTTTCTCGAAGAAAATTCCGCAGTGCCTCATCCACAAGGGGATCGAGCTGGGCTCCGATGGATACTGTCTTATTGGGGTCGTCGGATGTACTTGAAACTTGACAATTTCCTCTGCGGATTTTAAGGACGTGGACTTGGGCCTTTTGCTAAGGATCACATCGTCCTTATTAACTGTTGACCGTAGTGCGGTCAGTTCTTCTGCTACGAAAGTCTCAAATAATGCCTCGAGGGCGAGTGCTGTTGTTGTTTTTTCGGCCCGAAGGGCTATGTTCAGATCACTGGAGATCATGATCACTCCATTTGGTCCTGGCATTTTAAGTTTCATGTACCCATAATGGGGTATAGCCTGGAATTTTTTGAAGGCGTCACATCCCAATAGGGCATGATAGCTGCTTGGGAAGGGTACGATGTGGAAGAGAAGTTCTTCGGATCAGTAGTTTTCGGGCGTGCCGAACACTACATCTAGGACGATGTGTCTGGAATAGCGTGCCTTTCCCTGGAATGATTCCCCGGAAGGTTGTACTGCTATGTTCGATGCGAGATCAGTCGAATTGCATTTTTTCCAAGGTGCCTTCATATATTAGGTTTAAACCACTGCCACCATCCATTAGCACCTTATGTAGCCTGTATCCATCAATAATGGGGTTCAAGACTAGTGCGTCCGGTGAGTGACTGGGAAGAATGGCCGACTGGTCAGTATGTCCAAAGGTAATCGGTATGTCTGTCCATGCACTAGTTGCTACCACATGGTAGAACTGTTCGAGCTCTCTAAGAGCCCCATTCCTCTTGTTCCTTGAGGGGAACGTTTCTTCGATCGTCAGGACTTCGGCATTGTATTCGGGCGACGATGGGGAGCGCCCATTCGACAAAGGTGTTTCAAGAATAGCCTCGCCACTTTTTGCCACTTGTCTGACGACCCAGCAAGCTCTAAGGATGTGATTCGGGCTTGTATTTAGCAACACAGAATGTATAGGGCAAGGTTTATCCAGTAGTCCGTCAAGGACAGTGCCAACCCCTGAAGGGGGTCTATTTCTTTTTTTGGCGGATTTGTATCTTGCTGGCCGCTTTGGAGGTACCCTCCTTTTCTGATCTCCGCTAGGGTTCTTGGGTAAAGTTGGTTCCGAAAACAACCGTTAGGGTTGCCAAGCACTTTCCATGGCACAGTATTTCTGTACCAAATCGGATAACTCCGAAAAGTCACAAATGTGTCTACGGGCCAAGGCGTTAAGAATTCCTTCATCATGGCAATTGCGAATGAAAACTGTCATTATCTCTTGGTCACTAAGACCTTTTTCTCTGCTTCTAGCCAATAGGAGTCTGGCCCAAAAGTGGTGGACTGATTCTCCTTGTAATTGCTTGATATCCGAAAGTCCAAGGACATGGGCTTTAATGCTATATTGGGATGATCATCTTGGGTGGCGGGTGGGAAAAATCTGATTCCACGCCACATTGAGTGTCCGAAATCGTAGATTCTGAATCATGTGGTAGGTCCTGAGTCGATGATGATCCGACTCGAGGGTGGTCTCTGGCATCTGATTCTCGGATGAAGTCTCGGTGATCAGAGACCGGAGAGTAGACTCTTTTCAGTTCCGGTTGTCGAGATGAATCCTTGGCTGGGCACTCGATGGTAGCAACAAGGTGGGTGACAGGTGGGACATGAATCTCCTTGTCATCGGGCCTGATCCCGAGCCGGTCATAGACCGGAACCTAGTAATCCGACATACGCATGGCTTCGATCCGATCAAACAACTCGTTTAAGAACAAGGCGATGGTAGGATGTGTATCGCTGAGGTGAGTGGATTCTACGGACGACGTGACAGTTCTGGAGCCGCGCCAAAGTGGATCCATGCTCCGTATAATAGCGGGGCTTGATGCCTACGGCGTCGAGGCGTCTGGACTTATAGGCTTCTCCTCGAAGGTCGAGGGAGCCATTAGAGCAAGTATTCTGCATGAATCAGCGACGAACTCTAAGCTTCCAAACTTGATCTTCTAATCGGGGGAAAAGCTTCCGATCTAGCCATGGTGGCTGATCGGGTTGGCGTGTGACAAGGTGTCACTGCCTGCGAGATTCTGATCGGAGGTGAGAATCCCCTGGATACAGATCTCGTTGCTCGTGACGAGGCGAGCCATCGATTCCTTAGGTGTTCATAGAGGAACTCTCAATGAAAGCACCAATGTCGGTGTCAAAACCGGCGGATCTTGGGTAGGGGGTCCCAAATTGTGAGACTAGAATCGATGGTAACAGGAGACGAAGGGGACACAGATTTACCCAGGTTCGAGCCCTCCTATGGAGGTAATACCCTACGTCCTACTTGGTTGTATTGATGGTATGAGGGGTTACAAAGTTGATCTACCTCAAGACCGAATAGCTAACCCTAGATGAGTTGTTCTGTCCCTATAACCTAAAACCCTCCGGCTTATATAGACATCGAGGGTACCTAGCGTTTACACATGGTCGGTTACATGCCGAAGAGATAAACATGCCAATCTACGATCGACGACTTGGAGAATACGTCATGGCTCCTCAAGGCTTCCATCCTGTCGACGATGACCCTGATCATGCAATGCCCACCTCGCTGCCCATATAGTTCGTCCCATAAGCAATAGGTCGTCTATCCGTGGACCCCCTAATCCAGGACTCCCTCAGTGGGCATATCTTTTGTAGAAAGAATTAAACTTTCATGCTTCACTTTTATCTATTTAGAGAGTTAACGGGAGTTGGTCATTCACATGGTTAGTCATAAAATCCTAGATAAAACTTGTAGATCACTGAATATGATGTGTTTGATTCCTTGCAGTAGTTTTGCGATATAAAGATGGTGATATTAGAGTCATGCTAGTGAGTAATTGTGGATTGGTAGAAATACTTGTGTAAAGGTTTGTGATTCCCGTAGCATGAACATATGGTGAACCGTTATATAAGGAAGTCAGAGCATGATTTGTTTATTGATTGTCAACCTTTGTGTGAGGGTCGGGAGCAAGCGATGGTTAACTCCTACCAACCTCTCCCCTAGGAGCATGCGTCTAATACTTTGCTTTGATGACTAATAGACTTTTGCAATAAGTATGTGAGTTCTTTATGACTAATGTGAGTCCATGGATTATACACACTCTCACCCTTCCATCTTTGCTAGCCTTTCTAGTACAGCGCAACTTTCGTCGGTGCATTAAACCCACCATATATCCTCCCTTAGAACAGCCACCATACCTACCTATTATGGCATTTCCATAGCATTTCGAGATATATTGCCATGCAACTTCCACAATTCCGTTTATTATGACATGCACCATCATTTTCATATTGCTTTGCATGATCGTAAGATAGCTAGCATGATGTTTTCATTGATTGTCCGTTTTTTGATATCATTTGCTATGCTATATCATTTCATATCCCGGTACACCGCCAGAGGCATTCATATAGATTCATATTTTGTTCTAGATATCGAGTTGTAAGTAAATAAAAGTGTGATGACCATCATTATTAGAGCAGTGTCCCATGTGAGGAAAGGATGATGGAAGCTATGATTCCCTCACAAGTTGGGATGAGACTCTGGACTTTATGAAAAATAAAAGAGGCCAACGAAGCCCAAATAAAAAAAGAGGCCTTAGATGGCCACCAAAAAATAAAAAGAGAGAGAAAAGAGAGAAGGGACAATGCTACTATCCTTTTTCCACACTTGTGATTCAAAGTAGGACCATGATCTTAATGATAGAGAGTCTCCTATTTTTTATCACTTTCATATACTAGTGGGAATTTCTCATTATATAACTTGGCTTGTATATTCCAATGATGGGCTTCCTAAAATTGCCCTAGGTCTTCATGAGCAAGCAAGTTGGATGCACACCCACTTAGTTTCTTTTTGATCTTTCATACACTTATAGCTTTAGTGCATCCGTTGCATGGCAATCTATTAATGGGCATCTCCATAGCCCGTTGATACGCCTAGTTGATGTGAGACTATCTTCTCCTTTTGTCACAACATCCACCATATTCTATTCCACCTATAGTGCTATATCCATGGCTCATGCTCATGTATCGCGTGAGAGTTGAAAAGGTTTGAGAAAATAAAAGTGTGAAAACAATTGCTTGACTTGTCACTGGGGTTGTGCATGATATAAGTACTTTGTGTGGGGAAGATGGAGCATAGCCAGACAATATGATATTGTAGGGATAACTTTCTTTTGCCATTATATTTTGAAGATATACAATTGCTTTGTTAGTATGCTTGAAGTGTTATTGTCTTAATGTCAAATGATAGACTATTGCTTTGAATCACTCATGTCTTAATATTCATGCCATGATTAGATTATATGAACAAGATTATGCTAGGTAGCATTCCACATCAAAAAAATATCTTTTTTATCATTTACCTACTCGAGGACGAGCAGGAATTAAGCTAGGGGATGCTGATACGTCTCCGTCGTATCTATAATTTTTGATTGTTTCATTTCAATATTCTACAACTTTCATATAGTTTTGGCAACTTTTTATACTATTTTTGGGACTAACATATTGATCCGGTGCCCAGTGCCAGTTCTTGTTTGTTCCATGTTTTTTGTTTCGCAGATTATCCATACCAAACAAAGTCCAAATGCGATAAAAACTTACAGAGATTTTTTTGTAATATATGTGATTTTTGGGAAAAAGAATCAACACGAGCCAATGCCCGAGGAGGTGGCAAGCCTGCTAGGCGCGGCTCACCCCCTGGCTGTGCCTGGCAGGCTTGTGGCCACCCTTTAGGTCGGTTGGAGTTGTCCTTTGGACGCAACAAAGCTAATTTTGGGAGATCCCCTCAAAATTTCAGCCTGATCGGAGTTACAGATCTCCGGATACTTAAGAAACTGTGAAAGGCCAGAATCTGGGAACGCAAAAACAGAAGGAAACACACACACACACACACACACAGAGAGAGAGATCCAATCCCTCTGCCGCCATGAAGGCCATGGACCAGAGGGGAAACCCTTCTCCCATCTAGGGGGGATGTCAAGGAAGAATAAGAAGGAGGGGTCTCTCTTCCCCCTCTCTGAGTGGCACCGGAACACCGCTGGGGCCATCACCGTGACGGCGATCTACTCCAACAACTCTGCCATCTTCACCAACACCTCCATCACCTTCCCCCATCTATATACAGTGGTCCACTCTCTCGCAACCCGTTGTACCCTCTACTTGAACATGGTGCTTTATGCTTCATATTATTATCCAATGATGTGTTGCCATCCTATAATGTCTGAGTAGATTTTTGTTGTCCTATGGGTTGATTGATGATCATGATTGGTTTGAGTTGCATGTTTTATTATTGGTGTTGTCCTATGGTGCTCTCCGTGTCGCGCAAGCGTGAGGGATGCTCGCTATAGGGTGTAGCAATGTGTTCATGATTTGCCTATGGTGGGTTCCTTGAGTGACAGCAGCATAAACCCGAGTAGGTGGGTTGTTGCATATGGGAGTAAAGAGGACTTCATACCTTATAATGATATGGTTAAGTTTTACCTTAATGATCTTTAGTAGTTGCGGATGCTTGCTAGAGTTCCAATCATAAGTGCATATGATCCAAGTAGAGAAATTATGTTAGCTTATGCCTCTCCTGTTGGAAATATGCCGTAGAGGCAATAATAAATTAGTTATTATCATATTTCCTTGTTCATGATAATCGTTTATTATCCATGCTATAATTGTATTGATCGGAGACTTAGATGCATGTGTGGATACATAGACAAAACCATGTCCCTAGTATGCCTCTAATAGACTAGCTTGTTGATCAAAGATGGTTAAGGTTTCCTAGCCATGAACATGAGATGTCATTTGATAACGGGATCACATCATTAGGAGAATGGTGTGATGGACAAGACCCAAACTACAAACGTAGCATATGATCATGTTAGTTTATTGCTACTGTTTTCTGCCTGTCAAGTATTTGTTCCTTTGACCATGAGATCATGCAAATCACTGACACTGGAGGAGTGCCTTGTGTGTATAAAACGTCGCAACGTAACTGGGTGACTATAAAGGTGCTCTACAGGTATCTCTGAGGGTGTCTATCGGGTTGGCATGGATCAAGACTGGGATTTGTTACTCCATGTGATGGAGAGGTATCTCAGGGCCCACTCAGTAATACAACATCACAATAAGCCTTGCAAGCAATGTGACTAAGTGTTAGCCATGGGATCTTGTATTACGGAATGAGTAAAGAGACTTGTCGGTAATGAGGTTGAACTAGGTATGGAGATATCAACGATCAAATCTCGGGCAAGTAACATATCGAAGAACAAAGGGAACATCATATGGGATTAACTGAATCCTTTACATAGAGGTTCGACCGATAAGGATCGTCGTAGAATATGTAGGAACCAATGTGGGCATCCAGGTCCCGCTATTGGTTATTGACCGTAGAAATGTCTCGGTCATGTCTACATAGTTCTCGAACCCGTAGGGTCTGCACACTTAAGGTTCGGTGACGTTTAGGTAGTATAGAGTTATATATGGTGGTGACCGAAAGTTGTTCGGAGTCCCAGATGAGATCCCGGACTTCACGAGGAGCTTCAGAATGGTCCGGAGGTAAATACTGATATATAGGAAGTCCTATTTTGGTCGCCGGAAAAGTTTCGGGCTCATCGGTAGTGTACCGGGAGTGCCGGTAGTGTACCAGGAGACCATCAGGAGGGGTATTTCGACCCAAGAGGCTACATGGGCTATGGCGGAGTGAATACCAGCCCTTAGTGGGCTGGTGGAAGTCCCACACGAGGCCCATGCGGCTAGGAGAGAAAATCCAAAGAAAAAAGGTGGAAAAAAGGCAAAATAGGGAGGAATCCTAGTCCTACTAGGATTGGAGGAGGAGTCCTCCTTTCCTCCATGATTCGGCCGAACCAAGGGCTGGCCCCTTGAGGGCCAAGCCTCCTCCTCTCTTCCTCCTATATATACTGGAGGTTTTAGGGTTTTTGGCACTTGATTTTCAGCCACGTGCTACCCGTTCCTCTAGTGCATAGTTTCTCCTCTAGATCGGATTTCTGAAGTGCTTAGGCGAAGCCCTGCCGGAATAGCTCCACCACCATTGCCAGAGCACCGTCATGCTGTCGGAGAACTCTTCTACCTCTCCGCTCCCTCTTGCTGGATCAAGAAGGCGGAGATCGTCATCAAGCTATATGTGTGTTGAACGCGGAGGTGTCGTCCGTTCGGTGCTAGATCGGAAGGACCCTGATCAAGATCGTGAGACGGATCGTGATGAGATTGCAGGACAGATCGTGATGAGTTCGCAGGACAGATCATGATTGGATCGCGGGACGGATCATGATGAGATCACAGGATGCTCGGCGATTTGGATCGCGAAGACGTTCGACTACACCAACCGCGTTTTGTAACGCTTCCCGCTTAGCGATCTACAAGGGTATGTAGATCCACTCTCCCTCTCGTAGATGCTCATCACCATGGATAGATCTTGCGTGTGCGTAGGAAAATTTTTGTTTCCCATGCAACGTTCCCCAACGGTGGTATCAGAGCTAGGTCTATGTGTAGATGAGATCTCGAGTAGTACACAAAGAGTTTTTGGGCGTTGATGCTTAGATTGCTTCCTCCCTTGGTCGTTTTTTGGTTCAGCGGTATTGTGGGATGAAGCGGCCCAGACCAACATTACTCGTACGCTTATGAGAGACCGGTTCCCTCAACTGCAACTTGTTGCATAGATGGTTGGCGGATATCAGTTTCTCTCACTTTAGTTGGATCAGATTTCTCGAAAAACATTGTTTTCAAAAGACCCTTTACTTCTCATCTTATTTGAGCTTTATCAAATGATCTCTCTTACCTCAAATACTTAGAAAATACCCTTTCCCATTTGGCCACACTAAGGATCAACTAAGACCACTACGAGGAGGACAAGATATCGAAACAACTGATGGTAACTTCAAAGTAAAGAAGATTTCACCATGCATTAGAAGAGTTGAAGCTACACGAGTTGAAGACTGTCAAGACCCGAAGAAATTGAAGACCATGAAGAATTTCCAAGATATTATGCCCCTAGAAGACCAAACCCCTGTTGTATAATCACGTTAGACACGATGATTTGTGAGCTGTCATGTGTGTGCAATTTTTTCGACAGCCACAAACAAATCCCATTTCCAAAACTATATTGTTTGTATTGTGTGTATCTCTCTCGATCCCTCTCTTGTATCTCATCCCAAACCCTTGGACCCAATAGATGTTGAATGAAGCTAGACTCGTTTATTCCGGATCGATGACTTAGTTAGAGACAGAAGAATGGATTCAGAACATGGAGGATCATCTAAGGAGTAACCATGTTGCAAGGAACGAGATGGTCCAGTATGCTCTTCGGTACTTTGCAGAAGGTGCTGCACATTGGTGGAAGATGCATGAAGATATCCATGATAGGCAAGCATCACTCACTTGGGAAGAATTCAAGATGACTCTGCAAAAATCTCATGTTGTCACGAACACCCAGAAGCCCCGTTGCAAAGAAGTGAAGAAGATTTGTGCATGCAAGATATGTGGAGAGATAGGACACACCCAGGAAGAACACAAAGAAGGATGCCCTCATTGTGAAGAAAATCACCAAGCTGAGGAATGCCCAACTGGGCAGGTGACATGTTTCTTGTGTGAAGGAACTATGCATTACCCGGCTCAATGCCAAATGCACCCCAAGGTACAAGAAGTCATCAAGAAGCAGAAGGAAGCCATGAAGGAAGCCTTCAGAGAAAATTTAGGAGAACTTGTGATGAAGGAAGATGTTGAAGACCCTAATGGAGAAGGCCTAACCAGATTTTACTCCAATGCCTGCTATTCATGTGGAGAAGAAGGACATTTCTCACAGGATTGTATGAAGGAAAGAAAAGAGTATCTGGGAAACTTCCCGACATAAGAAGTGGAGTTTGATCCACAGGAAATTGAAGGTTTGATCGGAACAAAGAAGCTCAGGAAGAGACAAGCCCCTGAACAGACGGACCTGAGTCATATCAGATGTTTCAAGTATAAGGATATGGGCCACTACGCCAATAAGTGCCCAAGAAAGGAACCAGAACCCCAAGGAGCAAACACCAACATCAAGAAGCCATGAGACTTGTCAGAAATCATCTGTTTTCATTGAAAGGAAGCAGGACATTATGCTAGTAAATGTCCAAAGGAGAAGAAAGCTAGAATGAGGTAGTTAATTTTTGAAGATGGAAATAAGTGTATCATGAAGCACTCTCGTTTTCATGAGATTATTTTGTAACGGAAGTCTCTGAGATTGTAATAACTTCGTAAATCAATGAAATTTGTTGTGTCATGATTTTCTATGAGTTGTTACCCCATGAACAAAGATCTCCGACTATTTTCGAGGATATGAGAAAATATGGTCTATGCAAGCATGCGTGCATTTCATTTTAAGTGTTGTAGCAACCACAGGGACAAATGAATGAAGAAAATACCATTCATGTTAAGGAGTTTGGATAAGTGAATACAGGTGAATAGAATGTGAAACCATATCAAACTATGCGGATGATAACCTTTGTGACAAAGTGCTTTTGAAGATGGAATATTGGAAAAAGGAATGATTGTGATGAAACCGTACCCAAGGTTAAACAGACCAATGGAAAGGAAAATGAATTCCATAGAGTGGGATCTAGACAGGAATAAGTCTGTGAATTTGTTATCTCAAGGGTATGGTGGAGTGAACTGAAGGTAATGTTGGAATATGGAACGATAGTAACCCCAAGAGTGAGTTAAAGCTATTCAAGTATTCAAGAGAACCCACAACTCGCTGACCTCGGGATTGATAAGGTTCAAGCCCTACCTTTGTGAAGGAAGAAACTTGGGATAAGCTATCACTGTTTAGCAAAACATTCTCTTAGGAGCATATGAAAACCTGGTAGTTGTGAAGGAATGCTAGATCTTTTGCTCAGCTTGCAGAATCATTGGATTTGTCCGAACTTCGTTCGTTGATAAGAGAAATTTCTGCAATACTTGTGAGGAAGCCCAAGTGTTAGAATACGAGATTCACTGAACCTTATACAAGGTAATGATTTCAGTGCGGCATGGCTTGGCCACCATGACGACTTACTCTTATCATTCTCTTGCTATTCGGATTTGGTAAATCTGAGTGACTTACCCATAGTAAAGAGACGACATTCTTGGAAGCTTTTTGTTTAAGCCCTAGAATGGTATGAAGGAAACCCTTTGTACAGGATAGTTACTGTTACACGTAGGAATTTTACGGTGAGGAATGAAGCCAAGACCCATTTCACTGCAGGGTAACCACTAATGGTAGACCACCATGAGCTCTTCGATAAGTTATTTAGAATGGTCGCGAGACTTATCAGTTAAGAAGACCTAGTATCGGAGGAAAGTGCATTTTGTTATGAGAACACAAGATTTTGATATAACGGAAGAGCATCACTGAAGGAGCTATCATAAAGAATGAGAAGAGACAGATGCACCCAGAGGACTGTCATGATTTTGAGGGACCAGTAACTCTCAGTTTAAGTGTGGTAGACCCCACACCTTCTTGGTCGATGGTTTTGCTAGAAGACCCCAACCCTAACCTATTCTTTCTAGCCTCTTCGAATCTCGAGGACGAGATTCATTTTAAGTGTGGTAGGTTTGTAACATCCCAAATTTTGGAATGTTATAATAAATATTAGAATGAGTGTTTGTTTTCTTGAGTGATTGAATTGAGTGAAATTTGAAACTTTTAAAAACTTTTGTATGAGAGGGAATGACATGACTTTCCTATGTGCTTTTGAATTCAAATTATTACATTTCAAATCAATGAGAGAAGATGACATGACTTCTTCAATATGAAAAAATTTGAAAAGTGAATTTGAAAACTATTTGAAAAAAACAAATTCTGATATGGAGTTCCTTTCTGAATTTCCAATTTGAAGTTTGAAAAAATTCAAACCCCTTGACAAAACTTTAGAGGAGTAATATGACACAACACACCAGGGGTTATTTTGTGAAGTATTTCAACCATAAAACCCAGGGGGTTATTTGAAAATTATTTGCAAAAATAATTAAAATCAATTTAAGCATTTCCTAAAAATAATTTTTTTAAAGTATTTATTTTGGCCGTGGAAAAATGTTCATTAAATTACATTTATTACCCTGGTCAATTTAATATATAAATCTTCATTTTTTGGAAGTGTTTTGATTGCCATAAATGAGTTTCCTTTCATTGGAAAATTAGAAAAGGAAAGGAATTAACGCGTATTAAAAAAACCGGCCAGCCCACCTGCCTTAACTCCCCCCCCCCCGAAATTACTCCAATCTCACTAATCCCGCGCTCGTCTCCCTCCCTTTCCTTTCTACAACCTTGAGCTGCTCCTATAAATACCCGAGACCTCCCGCACCCCGTTCCACCCCTAAGCCCCATTCCCCGTGCCCTCTCGCCGCCACGCCATTGCCATCGTGTCGCTCCACCCCGACCACCCGAGCCCTCCCAAGCCCACCATACACTTCCCCATGGCCATGCGCACCTCCCCAACCACTCGCCCGAGCCCCGCACCCACTGGAGACGCCCCTCCATCCAGACCCGACGCTGCCATCCGCCATTACCGACGTGGTGCTCCAACCGGTCATCCTCAAGCCTCATCGACGCCACCTACCTCGTCGTCATCCTCGCCTGCATCGAACGGAGCAAACCCCAACGCTAGAGGACCACCGGAGCATCTCGCCGCATCACCTCGCCGCCTCGGACATCGCCGGAGCCGTCAACCGCCGCGGTGAGCTCCTCCTCCTCCTCTCCACCGTTAGATCTCAGATTGACGCGCGAGATTAGAAGTTCTAAATACGTCGAAGCATTTTCTATTAGGAGTCGGATGTCCACCCGAAACACTCTCTCACGCACACCCTTTGCCCAAGAGAATAGCGCCACGTGTACCCCCTGTCCGCTTAGAAACGTTTTTCTTTTTTCTGTTTTAATTTCAATTTCAAAAATAGTTCTATTTTTCTTTTCTTTATATATTTTATGTTTTTAATTATTTTAATTTGATTATTTTTGAATCATGTCAAAAATTTCATCTAGTTTCTTTAGATATAATGTTTGACCATATTTGAATAATTTAAAATTGAATTCAAACAGATTTGATTCAAATCTTATTTTTTGAATATCTTGTGTTTAAAAACTTATTTTGAGTTGATTCTCTTTGCTGCTTGTCACTAGTGACCTTAGTTATCAGTAGATAGAACTTGGGAATTTTTAGAATAATTTAAATTAGTATTTTCAAGCAAAACAGATTTTGTTTAGCTTTTTTAGGTTTATTTATGTTTCTTTTGTTTTAAATTTTTTTAATTTATTTTCTATTATATTAGTTGATAGATTTTATGAAGTTTTATGTTAGATAACAGTAGCCCTTCAAACAAATATTATTTTATTAGTTGATTTCGTGAAAATCAATTCTAGTTCAATTATAACTTGTAATTGATTCCCATTTGCTAGTTTGATTTGCTATTGGAAAATATCTTTAATAAAAATTGTTTTATAAAAATATAATTTATGTTAACTTAGTTGTTATATATTTTGTTTTCTGTTATTTTAATATTTTATTGTTTTGCTTGTTGTTAAGTTTATTAGGCAAAAAAATTGTGTTGTTTAGAGTATTGTTTTTCTTAGCTCTTACTTGTTCTTCAGAAGTAATCCTTTTACTAAGTAAATTATTTACTAAAATAATTTTGCTATATTTTTATTTGTTTTCTTTTGTTACCTTTGAAAATAGGATCATTTGTAGAGAAAACCAACCCTTGGTTGTGTTGATGAAGTTTTGTTGTTTTGAGTTTTGTCTTAAGTATTTCCTTCATCACAACCTTGTTGCTTTTGGTTTTTGTGTTACTATTGATTGTTAGAATTGATTGCTATTACGATTGCTTATATGAATGCAATGTTTGATTATATAGATTTTCATCGGAGAGTGACAAATAGTCTAACAAGTTATTTCTGAGAGTGATATTATTCTTCATCAACAGTACGGGCAAGTTCACTTTGACCATTTTGTTCATACCTATGTTTTATTGCATGTAGTGACATCATTCAACAAATCCCTCCCATAGTGTTATTGAAAATTCTTGTAGTTGAGTAGAATGCATGTGGTAGGAACCCACCACTTGTTACTAAAGCCCCGGGAACGTTAGTTATTTCTATGCTATGCTAAAGTAGACGGGGTCTGGTATGAGTGTTCGTGAGTGGTGTGAGAAGGAGGAGTCTACGTCAAGATGACAACTTCATGAAGGCATCTTCAAGTCTTGCATTCTTCAAGACCTCAAGGCATTCGAGACTCGAGAAACAAGTTTTCAATACACACTATTGGGTGAAGGATGGTTGATTGGGCATCCCTGGAGTAACCAGTGGATGGTCGGGATGCATGGAGAAGCGCCATGACATCTTGCGGAAAGCTTCACCCAGACTCAAAGAGTCTGATGAATACTTCATGCCCGGAAGCTTACCTGTGTAGCCACAAGTCATTATGGGCTCTGGCTTGGTTGATCTTTGTTGTGACTCTAGCTAGGCAGTGCTACGAGATGTAGTCGACGTTAGGATTGGATGGGCACTGACAGTAGTCAGGGAAGCACTCTGGAAGACCATGTTTCGTTCGTCCTATTCTCAAACAACCGGCAGCGTGAGGACTTACCAGGAGGGAACGAATCTTGTGGGTAAAGTACACAACACTCTGCAGAGTTAAACCTAATCGATTAGCCATGTCCCGGGTTACGGACAAATTTGAGCCTCTGGACTTGGATCAATCTCTGAACTCTCAACACTAGACTGATAATTAATTGTGGGAAACTTATGATACTTGTGGGTATTAAGACATCGGTTGGCAGAACCTTGTCATGTTAGGTAACTCTGTAGTGAAAACTCCATGATATTCCTTTGTTGTAGGGAAAAAAAATAAAATTCAGCTTTTATGCAAAAACTCAGACACAGAGCCACAAAGCCTTACTGCATATAGAATAGTTTTTATCTTTTGTTCTGCTATGGTGATCTTGTCGGTACATTCAATGTACTGACCTACACGGCTACAACGTCTTATGTTGCAGATAAGCTCTACGACGGGTAAGAGTACGATTCACGGTTACGGTCTACACTCAACCTGCCGTTGGTGTTTATTGGGACTCCACTCCTGTTGACTGTTTCCGCTGAGATTTTAAGGTATATATCAACTTTACGTTATTTACATGTGATTGCACTTTGATATATACATTGATGTACTGTGTGTGCCAGCATACTGATCCAGGGATGGCACAGAACACATAGAGGCTTGACTCGTTTTGAGTCAGGTCGCTACATGCTATGTAATGCTTTACTTTATCGCTAAATGGTAGCAATAGTAGTAGAAGCATGATGGGTGTGACAACCCCGATGGCGACACGTTGATGGAGATCAACATGATGGAGATCATGGTGTCATGCCCATGACGATGGAGATCATGCCAGTGGTTTCAAGATGGAGATCAAAAGCACAAGTTCATGGCCATATCATGTCACTTATGATTTGCATGTGATGTTAATCCTTTTATGCACCTTGTTTTGCTTAGGACGACGGTAGCATTATAAGGTGATCCCTCACTTAATTTCAAGATAAATTGTGTTCTCCTCGAGTGTGCACCGTTGCGAAAGTTCGTCGTGTCGAGACACCACGTGATGATCGGGTGTGATAGACTCTACATTCACATACAACGGGTGCAAGCCAGTGTTGCACATGCAGAACACTCGGGTTAAACTTGACGAGCCTAGCATGTACAGACATGGCCTCGAAACACAAGGGATCGAAAGGTCGAACATGAGTCATATAGCAGATATGATCAACATGATGATGTTCACCATTGAAACCACCTCAACTCACGTGATGATCGGACTTGAGTTGGTGAATTTGGATCATGTATCACTCGAATGACCGGAGGGATGTCAATTTGAGTGGGAGTTCTTAAGTAATATGATTAATTGAACTCATTATCATGTACATAGTCAGTAGTGTCTTTGCAAATTATGTTGTAGATTACTTGCTCGTGTTCTAGATCCCTTGAATTTTTATATGTTCCTAGAGAAATAGAGTTGAAAGATGATGGTAGCAATATTACGGACTGGGTCCGTGATCTGAGGATTGCCCTCATTGATGCACAGAAGGCTTATGTCCTTAATACACCGCTCGGTGCACCAACCCCTCTAGCATCGTGTGTAGATGTCGTGAACATCTGACAGGCACGTTCTGATGACTGCTTGATAGTTTAGTGTGTCATACATTACGTCTTAGAATTGAGGCTCTACAACGTTTTGAATGTCACGGAACATATGAGATGTTCTAAGAGCTGAAATTAGGATCTCAGGCTCGTGCCCGTGTTGCGAGATATGAGATCTCCAACAAGATTCTTTGCATGCAAGATGAAAGAGAATAGCTCAATCGTTGAGCATGTGCTCAGATTGTCTGGGTGCTACAATCGCTTGAATCGAGTGGGAGTTGATCTTCCAGATAAGATAGTGATTGATATAGTTCTCCAAGTCACTGTCACTAAGCTACTAGAACTTGGTGATGAACTATAAAATGCCAGGGATAGAAATAATGATCCCTGAGTTGTTTGCGATGTTTGACACCACGAAGGTAGAAATCAAGGAGGAGGGTCAAGTGTTGATGGTTAGTAAAAAACCACTTGTTTCGAGAAGGGCAAGGAGGGAAACTTCATGGATGGCAAGTCAGTTGCTGCTCCAATGAAGCAACCCAAAGTTGAACCCAAACCCGAGACTAAGTGCTTCGATTATGAGGAGAGCGGTCGTTGAAGCGGAACAACCCTAGATACTTGGTAGATGAGAAGGTTGGCAACGTCGATAGAAATATATTTGATATACGTGTTATTGATGCGTACCTTGCTAGTACTCCTAGTAGCACCTGGGTATTGGATACCGGTTCGGTTGCTAAATGCTAGTAACTCAAAGTAAATGCTACAAAATAAACGGAGACTAGCTAGGTGTGAGGTGACGATGTGTGTTGGAAATGTTTCCAAAGTTGATGTGATCAACATCGCGCGCCCTCTCTACCTTCGGGATTAGTGACAAACCTAAATAAATGTAATTTGGTGTTTGCGTTAAGCATGAACATGATTAGATTGTGTTTATTGCAACATGGTTATTCATTTAAGTTAGAGAATAATGGTTATTCTGTTTACATGAATAATACCTTCAATGGTCATGCACCCAGTGAGAATGGTTTGTTGAATCTTGATCGTAATAATACAAATGTTCATAACATTGATGCCAAAAGATACAAAGTTAATAATGATAGTACCACATACTTGTGGCACTGCCGCTAAATGTCATATTGGTATAAATTGCATGAAGAAACTCCATGCTGATGGATCTTTGGACTCATTCGATTTTGAATCGGTTGAGACATGCGGACCATGCCTCTTGGGCAAGATGAATAAAACCCCGTTTTCCGGAAAGGGCAATTGACTTGTTGGAAATGATACATGTTGATGTATACGGTCCAATGAGTGTTGTAGCGTGTAGTGGATATCGTTATTTTCTTGCTTTCATTGATGATTTGAGTATATATGAGTATATTTACTTAATGAAACACAAGTATGAATCGTTTGAAAAGTTCAAGAAAATTCAGAGTGAAGTTTAAGATCATCGCGACAACAAGATAAAAATATCTGCGATATGATCGTGGAGATGAATATATGAGTTACGAGTTTGGCATACAACTTAAGACAATGTGAAAATTGTTTCACAACTAACGCCACCTGGAACACCATAGTGTGATGGTGTGTCCGAACATCATAGTCGTGCTCTATTGGATGTGGTGCATGCTATGATGTCTCTTATCGTTTTGCCGCTATAGTTTTGGGGTTATGCGTTAGAGACAACTACATTCTCTTTAAATAGGGCACCATCTAAATCCATTGAGATGGCACCGTCTGAAACTATGGTTTTATAGAAACCTAAGCTGTCATTTCTTATTGTTTGGGGCCGCAACGCTTATGTGAAAAGAGGTTTTCACCTAATGAGCTCAAACCCAAAGCAGACAATGCATCTTCATAGAATACCCTAAGAACAGTTGGGTATACCTTCTATCTCAGATCCAAGTGCAAAGTGTTTGTTGCTAAAACAGGTCATTTCCCGAGAAAAAGTTTCTCTCGAAAGAATTGAGTGGGAGGAAGATAGAACTTGATGAGGTTGTTGAACCTTTGTTTCAACCAGAGAGTAGCACAGCGCAAAAAGATGTTTCTGTGGAACCTACGTCAGTTGAAGAGGAAGTATATGATGATGATCATGAAGCTTCGGATCAAGTTACTATCAAACCTCATAGGTCGAAAAGGATGCATACTGCTCCTGAGTGGTATGACAACCCTGTCTTGGAGGTCATGTTGTTGGACAACAATGAACCTACGAGATATGGAGAAGCGATGATGGGCCCGGATATCGACAAATGGTTAGAGGCCATGAAATCCGAGAAAGGATCCATGTATGAAAACCAAGTATAGACTTTGGTAGACTTGCTCGTTAGACGGCAGGTCGTCGAATACAAATGGACCTTTGAGATGAAGACAGACGATGATGGTGAATGTCACCATTTATAAAGCTCGACTCGTCACAAAGAAGTTTCCGATAAGTTCAAAGGGTTGACTGCGATGAGACTTTCTCACTCGTAGCGATCCTAAAGTATGTTGGAATTATGTTAGCAGTTGCTGCATTTTTCAATTATGAAATCTAGCAGATGGATGTCAAAACATAGTTTCCTTAACGCTTTACATGAGGACAGGTCGTATGTGATACAACCAGAAGGTTTTGTTAGTCCTAAGGATGCTAAAAGGTGTGCAAGCTTCAGTGATCCTTCTATGGACTGAAGCAAGCATCTATGAGTTGGAATATACACTTTGATGAGGTCATCAAAGTATTTGAGTCTATACAGAGTTTATGAGAAACTTGTATTTACAAAGAGTGAGTGGGAGCACTATAGAATTTCTGATAAGTATATGTGGATGACATATTGTTGATCGGAAATAATGTAGAATTTCTGGAAAGCATAAACGGTTGTTTGAGAAGTGATTTTCAAAGGAAGACCTGGATACAGCTACCTAATTGTTGAGCATCAAGATCTATAGAGATGGATCAAGATGCTTGATGAGACTTTCAATGAGTACATACCTTGACAAGATTTTGAAAGAGTTCAAAATGGATTAGTTAGAGAAAGAGTTCTCGCCTGATTTGTAAGGTGTGAAGTTGAGTGAGACTCAAAGCTCGACAACGGCAGAAGAAAGAGAAAGGACGAACGTCGTCCCCTATGCCTTAGCCATAGGCTCTGTATAGTATGCCATGTTGTGTACCGCACCTGTGTGTGCCTTGCCATGCGTCCGTCAAGGGGTACAAGAGTGATCCAGGAGTGGATCAATGGACAGCGGTCAAGATTATCATTAGTAACCAAAAGACTAAAGAGATGTTTCTCGATTATGGAGGTGATAAAGAGTTCGTCGTAAAGAGTTACGTCGATGCAAGCTTTAACACCAATCCGGATGACTCATAGTAGCAATCTGGGTACGTATAGTGGAGCAGCCATTTGGAATAGTACCAAGGGAAGTATGGTAGCAGTGTTTACAGTTTGACATAGAGATTTGCAAAGTACACACGGATCTAAATGTCGCAGACCCGTTGACTATAAGACCTCTCTCACATGCAAAATCATGATCGAGCCCCAGAACTCATTGGGTGTTAGATTCATAACAATGCGAATCACATGGTGATGTGAACTAGATTATTGACTCTAGTGCAAGTGGGAGACTCTTGGAAATATGCCCTAGAGGCAATAATAAATTAGTTATTATCATATTTCCTTCTTCATGATAATCGTTTATTATCCATGCTATAATTGTATTGATCGGAGACTTAGATGGATGTGTGGATACATAGACAAAACCATGTCCCTACTATGCCTCTAATAGACTTGCTCGTTGATCAAAGATGGTTAAGGTTTCCTAGCCATGGACGTGAGATGTCATTTGATAACGGGATCACATCATTAGGAGAATTGTGTGATGGACAAGACCCAAACTACAAATGTAGCATATGATCATGTGTCTTGCCCAAGATGCAGTCCTATCCTTATTTTGGCACGAGGGCCTCGACAGGGATAGAAGCGCATCTCGACGCATTCGCAAGAATGGATATCATTACAAGTGCATGTACATAAGAGATGAGTATATGGAATTGGCTTACACTCGCCACAAACTACATCAGAGTCACATCAATACAACAACATACTCAAACATCATACATAAGAGCAGGGTCCGACTACGGACGAAAAAAAATGACAAAATGACATCCACCCTTGCTATCCCAGGCTGCCTCCTGGAACCCATCCAAGATTGAAGAAGAACAAGAAGAAAAACTCCAAGTCAAATCAAGCAACGCGCTCACGTCAAATCATCACATTACCTGTACCTGCAACTGTTGTTGTAGTAATCTCTGAGCCATATGGACTCAACAATCTCATTTCCAAGGGTATCAAGACTATTAAAGCTTAATAGGTGAGGTATGGTTAAGTGGTGAGGCTGCAGCAAGCGACTAAGCATTTGTTTGAGTGGCTAACTTACGAGTACAGAAATTAAAGTATGGTGGACTAAGCATAACGGACGTGAACTAGTAATGATCACTAAGTGATCCTGAACACCTACTTACGTCAAACATAACCCCATCGTGTTCTGTTTAGGATAAGAACTCATGAAAAGAGACAGTCATGGTTACGCACACAGTTGGTGTATTTTATTAGAGTTTACTTGAAGTTTTCTATGACCGGGTGTTATACAAAGTATCCAAGTTTGCCACATAACCGCGGGCATGGCTTTTCGAAAAGATTTAACCCTACAGGGGTGCTCCAACTCATCCATCATAAATTAACCACATGCAGCGGGAATAACCTCAACCATGGATCTCGTGATCATCCTAGGCAATTCCAAAGGAAATCCACCACCTCGAGATAGCCCGAAGAAAATCAGAATTCCTCACTCAAGACGTTCGAGAAAGGCAAAACAAATCCAGCAAGGCTGCCTGACGTGTCGACGAACCTGAGAGGAGCCGCGTATCTCGTTCTCAGGACACCACAAATGAGCGAAGCGTACGGTGGCCTGATAGACATCTCCCGAGTTGCCCCGGGCTGGCCCCGCACGGTGCTCTAGTTTGGACCAACACTCATGAGGAGCACTGGCCCGGGTTGTTGATTAATTATCCACGGGATCTGGAAAATCCCCTATGCTAGTTCATTAATTATTAGGCAAATGTAGTACCAATGTTGGGCCTTGCCAGACAAGTTTTATACTAACCTGAAAATCAAGGGGGTCCCCATAACAACCCCGACCATGTTAGGAGCGCTCAATTATGGAACATAACACCGGTTCACAAGTAACTAGGGGCGGCAAGAGTGGAACAAAACACCAAGCAAAAGGCCAAGCCTTCCACCTTTACCAAGTATATATGTGCATTAAATTAAATAGCAACAATATTTTGATATAACAAAAGAAGGTCCATGTCAACACATGGAAGCAAATGCACCTACAACTAGCAATGCTATAAGAAGGGCTGAGCAAGCGGTAACATAGCCAAACAAAGGTTTGTTGGGATGTGGAGGGGTTAGAGACTTATCATGGCAATGTTGGGGGGCTGATCAAACAAGATTCTAAGCAACTTACATATGCAACATGTTCAAAACGGAGCCACGGTTCAACCACAAACACCAAAACAAGTTTTAGTCAAAATCTGCCCAAAACAGCAAGATAGCATTTTGCACGCATGAAAACATCAAGCTACAAGATTCTAAAATGCACAAACTAAGCATGGGGCAGTAGTATATAACACACACTTCATTTCATATTCACATATCATAAATAAAAAATGCATGGATCACAAGGTAGGAAGCTCACAAGGAGGCTACATGTAAACAGTTTCAGACTTACTGAAAATAGCACTTTTCGACAGTGCAGTTTTTATCACGAAGGCATATTGACAGCAGCGAAACTATATGCTACAGAGCATATTATGGCAGGAAACTTAACAGCATACTAAAGGACAATATCAACTACAAATAACTCCATTACGCCTACCACAAAAGAGTTCTAGATCACTAGCAAATCACATGGCAAGACAGCAACAAAATATTACAGATTCCAGACTTAGAAATATTTTGGACCCTCAAAACAGCAGAATTTTATAGCAAGTTGACAACAACGAAACAACACCTAAACATTCATTTCTATGACAAAAAAAATGTCCAAGGGCTAGGACACATATCAAAGGGCATTTTTCATGTTAAAAATTAATTCATATCATGCATGGATTAAATTCCACAAAATTAACAAAAGGGCATCACGGCAGAAATGGCATGCACACAAATATGCTCAAATGGCTAAAATAAATGCACAGGTAAATACTATGGCTTTTTCTACCCCGAAAATATATATAATATGAATAGGTCCATGTGGAAAATTAATCACAATTAAATATGCGAACATATGGCCTAATCACCTTATAGCAATTCATTAATGCAAATTAAATGCAACCAACACGTCAACATTTTGATCATGCATGAAAATGCGATGTCGACGAGATGAACATTTTTAGTGATTTGGATTAAATCCCGATGCACGTTTAATTATTATGCGCAATGCAATTCGAGACAATATGCAACATAACAGAATTAGGCATGTGAAATATTGTAAGCATGGATGAAAATGACATATTATTAATCTACATTTTATTATAAGCATTTTACATATTAAAATTATTTCGAACCTGTGCACGGTTAAATAATAATGAAATTTTTAAAACAGGCAAAGATATGCAAAAAAACAAACAACGCGGGGGGGCTGGGCTCACCTTGTGGGCCAAGGCCCATGAGGCAGGAGGCTGGCAGGTGGGCTGGGTCGAGGGAGACCGGCTGGCGCTCGTGGGCCGCTGCGCACGAGCAGGCGAGTGAGGCGGTCAACGGGGGAGCGGCCTCGTCCTCCCCGTGCTCCCGCACGAGGGCACGGCCATGGCGGCGGCTGGGCGACGGCGGTGGACTCTGGCGTGGCGGCGAGGGAGGATCCGGCGCGGGGAGACCAGGGGAGGCCGGATCCGGCGGCAGTCGACCCATTTCCGGCGACGGCGAGGCCAGGCGGCGGAGCTTGGGCGGCAAGGGCCATCCCGGCAGCGGCCTGTGGGAGGAAGAATGTAGCGACCCGACCTGAAAGGTCAAGTCTCCGGTGTTTCCGTACCATCCCAAGATCATGCTGGTACACACACGGTACATCAATGTATATATCAAAGGGAAATCACACAGCATTAAATTAATCGAAATCTCATATCGAGTCCTTTATTACAATAAAGATTACAATAAAGTGGCTGAAGACCAACTCATGAGAATAACTAAGTCTTGCGGAAGCGTCGAAGGTAGGTGAGTCCATCTGACTCCAAGGGCATCTCACTGAGCATAGAACGTGTCCTCACTCCTGGTCGGAAAAGTACTCTGCAACATGATACGTTGCAGCCGTGTAGGTCAGCATATGGAATATGCCGGCAAAGTCACAAGAGAGGGGTGAAAAATAATCAGCTAATCTATATGCTTATATGGCAGGTGGTGGTGTAAGTTTTTGCGTAAAGCCAAGTTTTTCCTACATCAAGAGAGGGGCTAAGCAAAATATTACTAAGTTGGTTGATTAATGAGATGGTTCCACCAACCAATTCTCATACCCAAATTGTTAATACCCACAACATCATATTAATTTGTGTTGAGGTTTCCGGAAATTCCAATTCCTTTGGCTCAAGTTGTCCATGACCGTGGACATGGCTAATCGATTAGGTTGAGTACTCTGCAGAGTTTTGCACACGTTCCCCACAAGATTTGGTCGCCTCCATTTGATTTCTCGCACTTCCGGGTGTTTGAGAAACGGATGACCAAAACATGGTCTTCCAAAGGGTTTCCCTGCGACTCTGACGGTGCCCATCCTTTCCTACCGTTCTTCTACCTCTCGTAGCACCACCTGTCCAGGGTCCCCACGATGTCCAACCAAGCCAGAGCCCATAATGACTTGTGGCTGTGCAGGTAAGCCTTGGGTTTTGAAGCATCCATCCATCTCTTTGTGCCTGGGTGGACCTTTCCGCGTGAATACTGGCCATCTCCAGCATCACCTAGGCTAACCACTAGTTTCTCCAGGGCGCCGTTCAACCATCATCCACCCAGAGGTATGTTGAAAACTTGGAGTCTTGAAATCTTGATCATTATGCAGGTCTTGAAATTATTAACTCTCTCAACTCTCATTATTCACACAACCAACCCCGTCTACTAATAGCATAGCAAAAGTAAAACAACGTTTCCCGGGGCCAATGTTGTCTATGGGGTTGAGAGGGGTACCTACCACATGATACTACTACAAGGTATCCAAGTTTCCAACTAACCTATCTTGCATGCAATTGGGGAAGATGGTAGAACTAATGCATATAAAACATGGGTAAAAGTATGATCAAGGTGACTTGCCTGATTGATGATCTTCGTACATGAGTGACTCTAAGTAACAAGCTTCGCACTCCGGATAATCTAACGAAACAAACAATGCACTCACATAATCATACAATCAAAATATTGTAGCCAACACACCCATATCAACAAAGAACTAGTAAACAGTTGAGACAAACAATGCACAAGTCATAAGTAAGAAAACACATAAAGTTTTGTTTTCCAAAGGAAATGATGAAAACACTACTACATAATAATAAAACTATTTTGAAATAACAAGACAATTGTTGACAGCAAGAAAAACAATAGAATATTTTATTATTAAACAAAGAAAATCAATTTAAGTTTGTTGGGAAAACTTTAGTAAACTTTATAAAAGTTTTGATAAACACTATATGAATCAACTATAGTTATACTAACAAAAAGAATGAAAAACTAAACTTGTTATTTATTAGCAAAACATGTTCTTAACAGAAAATAATTTACAAATAAACTTGTTTTAGGAAAACAAAATTAAATATTATAAAACTTTGTTTGAAGCAAAACCATTAGTTAGTTGTTTTAATCAAATGATGCCTATTTGAAAAGAAGTTGTGATTCCTATGTTAAATGAAATTAAATTAGGCAAATTTATATTTTCATTAACAGTGAGTAAAAACACTAAATGTTTACTAACAGAATCTAATAAACAAATGAAACCAACATCTAAATCAAACTAATTAAAATTAAGTTTATAAAACCATATTATAATAATAAGCAGATTCTGTTTTTGGTTAAAACATTAATCAAATATATCATGAAAATCCTCAAACTATACATGAAGATAGTCCTAACTAATACCAAACAGTAGCAAAAAGAATCATGTCAAAATCTATTTTCAAACTCTAGTTATTCAGATTTGAAGATTTTGAGCAAATTTGATTACATTCAAATTTTATAGTTCAAATTTGAAATTTAAAAGTACAGGGTGAAACTACATGAAAAATGTGAGCTATTGCAAAAAGAATCAACTCAAAACACTAAATAGATTAAAAGATATAAGCAAAACAAAATTGGAAAACATTCTGTTAATTAAAACAAAACAGAAAATGAAAAAAAGATTTGCGTCGGTCAGGGGGCTACGTGGCGTGATCCGATTGGCTAGCGAGTGTGTGCGGTAGGTGAATTAGAGCGGGCGACCGATTCGGAAGAAGATACCGGTTCGGACTTAAGTCCGTTCTAATCTGGACCGTGGGTTCGGGATCCGATGGTCGAGGGGGCTTACTGGGTAGAAGTCGTCGGCGTCGGGGTACTCCGGCGAGTCCGGTAGCGGTGATTGCGACGGCGAGGTGCTCCGGTGGTCGGGGAAGACGGGGAAGTGGTCCGGGCAACGGCGATGGTTCTCCGGAGTTGATTGGTGGCGACGGCGAGGCGAACGGTGGTCGGAGGTGGTGGCTACGCTCGACGGGAGGTCCGGTGGTGGTGGCTACTTCGGCGAGAAATCGACGGCGTCTCGGCAAGAGAGAGAAGGGGGACTCGGGGTGAAATGGATGCGGGGGTTGCCGGCTACTTATAGGGCGCTCGAGGGGTGCGGGGGAGTAATGGGGAGAGAGATCCGGCGAGGGGAAACGGTCGGCGACGAGATCCGGTCCGGCGCTCGCGGGGAAGACGATGACCGTTTCGGGCAACGGTCGGTTGGCGTGGGACCCGGATGTCAGCAAGTGGGCGCGTGACCGCTACGCGCGGTCGGCCGACCGGTAATGAATGCGCGATTAATTGCCCGTGGGCCGGCCCGTTTAAATGCAACCGTTACCGATTTTCTTTAATATTTTTACAGAGACATTCAAAAGCTTTTAAAGCATTCAAATCGTCTCCAAAAATAGGGGTATTATATATCAAAATTAACAGAATAATAAATTCTATTCAATGAACATTTTTATTCTGTCATTTGAAGACTTTGAAAAAAATATTATTTTCAGAAATTGCCTAATTGTTTTTGAATCCTTTTTGCAAATATTTTCAAAATAACTCCTGGTAATTTTTGTTCAAATAATTCACAAATTTGACCCTGGTGTGGAGTGTCATGTTACTCCTCTCTTATTTTGAACATTTAACCAGAATTTCAATTAGGGAAATGCAACATAGGGAAAAGTAGAAGGGACTTTCAGAAAATCAGAAAAGGCATTTCAACTATCACATACAATCAAGCAATGATGATGATAGATGCATAGCTATATCATAACATTACAAAATGGAATTTTGGGATGTTACAAAGAAGGAGGCCGGGGGGTTAGAGAGAGAGGGGGAGGAAGAGAAGGAAGGGGAAAGGAGAGGAGAGGATCCGGCGGCGGCGGCCAGGGGTCCAGTCACCGGCGGCAGCTACTCCGAGAAGGAGTTGTGGGCTGGCCACCATGGGAGCTGCGCGAGGAGCGGGGCTGCACTGGGGTCGCTGGACATGTCCGGTAGGTGGGATTTTGGGCGAATTTCAGTCCCTAGATCGCGATCTGAGGGCCAAAAATGGGCAGTTGGATGGGGCTGCGGGATCTGGAGGAGGAGGGCTAGCAAGTTGGGTTTTTTCTAGGGGTGTGGCTGCAATTTTCCATGGGGGAAACCCTAGAGAGAGTGGGAGCTCTCTCCATGGGGTTATATATAGGGAAGGCACTAGGGGCTGGGGGTTGGACCTTGTCCGTCCGATCGCGATCCGATGACCGAGAACGGAGGAAGGGCTAAGTGGGCTAGTGTAGATGGGCTAGGTGGAGAAGAGAGGGAAGTTTGTGACCCGTGACACAAAGGTTTTAAAACACCGACAAACGTCCAATAATAAACCGATCACCTCACTGCTACGGCTGACCGACGGGGTATCAAACGAACTCAGAACGCGACGAAATTCGACAGCTAGTCTACCTACAACATAACAAGACTACATGTCAAGTTTCGACTCAATCCAAGAATATTTTTGCGCGCACTTAAAAACGGTTTTATTTAAATGATGTCGTGGGCACGTGCATGTGTGGTTGGTCTCAAAATGGTCAGCGACGAGAACGGAGAGAACTGGCAACTACGAACGGATGCAAGTTTTCGAAAACGGGAGATGATGCTATGCAGATGATGCGAATGATGCGGTGATGAATGGAACACACAAACGATACCAGCCGAGAATGGAAAGAAAGGGGAACCTTTTGGAATCTTCTGGAGCGTCGGTCCCGAGCTGTTAGAACTCTCCTCTACTACACGAGGATCTCGTCCCGAGATCTAGAATGAAAAAGGGGAAGAGAAAGAGCAAAAGGTAAAACTTAGTTGCTTCTTGACAAACGAGTGAAATCAATGAATCGTGAAGGATGCAAAGAGATGAAGAATGAGGAACAAGCAGAATTCACAAGAAATTTCGGCAGCACTTTGGTAGGAAAGAGAGGAAAAATTTGATATGATGGAAGTAAATTGAAAGAGAGGCACCAAACTTTGGTTGGATTAGAATCAAAACTTCATAAGATGGAAGGATCAGGAAAAGATTACACAGCACTCCGGTAAAATGAATAAGCAAAGAAAGAACATGATCTAGATCAAGCAAGATGATGGATTGAATAGAGCAACAAGATATGCAAAAACTTCTTTCACCAAGAGGAGGAGGAGAAATGTAACATCCCAAACTTTGGAATGTTATAATAACTATTAGAATGATTGTTTGTTTACTTGAGTGATTTGAAAGTGAGTGAAATTTGAAACTTGTTGAAACTTTTGAAAATTTGATGAGAGGGAATGAAATGACTTTCCCAAAACTCCCACTCTGCATTTCGATCACCAGGAATTCAAATTCATTTCATCACAAAACCCCAGAGAGAAGATGACATGACTTCTTCCATTTAAAGAAATGAGAAGGGATTTGAAAATGGTTTGAATTCCCATTTGGAAAATATTTCAAATTCAGAAACTTTATGCAACTCAATGATTTTCATGAGAGAGGATAATATGACTTCTTCAATTATTATGAAATATGAGTTGGGAGTTTAAAAGAATTTGAAAGTGCCTCTAAATAAATTTTTGGAATCCATTTCATATTGGATCCTATTCAAATTTCAAAGTATTCAAACCCCTTGTCAAATAATTTGAGAGGAGTAAATATGACACTCCAAACTAGGGGCATTTTTGTGAAGTTTTTGAACTATAAAACCCAAAGGGTTATTTGAAAAATATTTTTGCAAAAGATTTTAAAACCAAATAGGTATTTCTGAAAATATTATTTTTTTAAAAGTGTGCAAATGACAGAATAAAAATGTCCAATTAATGGCATTTATTATTCTGATAATTTGATATAAAATTTTCCTATATTTGGAATTTTATTGAATGTGTTAAATAGGTTTTTATTACTATGGAAATAGAAATAGGAAAAACTTTAGAGGCTTTAAAGCCCGCCGGCCCACTTTCCTTTTAGCCCCCCCCCCCCCCGAAACCGCTCTGCACGGGTCGCCCGCTGACTGCGTCTCTCTCCCCCTCTCGCTGACCGGTGGGCCCCACCAACCGACCGCGTTGTTCCCGCGTCCATCCCCCTCCTCCTGCTCCCTCTGTCCCCTCCCGAGCGCCGCCGTCGCCGGAGCCATCACCGGACTCCTCTCTCCCCTGCCGATTCGGACGCCCCGACCCTCCCTATAAAGCCCGAGACTCTCTCCCTCCATTCCCCCGCTTTTCCCTCTCTGCCACACCCCCTCTTCACCGGAATTCCTCACCGGAGTCCGAAGCGGCCGCCGCACCATTTTTGAGCAACTGCTCCACCCCGATTCCCCCGAGCGCCACCGAGCCCTCCATCCACCTCCTCTCGCCCGTGCGCACCTTTCCCACCCCTCTGCTTCACCGGAGACCCACCAGTACGGCGCAACCATCACCCTCGCTGGAGTTTCCCCGAACCCCAAAGCTCCCTCCGCTCGTGGTTGTCGCCTCCGTCGTCCCCGAGCCTCTTCGACACCACCATCCTCGCTGCTGTGTTCCCCTGCGCCGCCTGGTGCCATGAGCCGTGCCAAAGGACCACCGGCGCCACCTCCATGAGCCTCGCCGATGTCCTCGCCGCCTCGGACCACCGGAGACCTCCCTCGTCGGCGACCATTCGCACGGTGAGCCTCCCCATCCACCCGATCAGCATCCGACGGCCACGATTAGAATAACTTAGCCCCGAACCGTTTTTCTCTTCGGTCCGGCCATCTGCTCGTATTGCCTCGCACGCTCACATCCGTAGCCAATCAGGAAGCGACACATCACCCCCTGTCCGTCAGAAAATGGATTTTTCATTTCTGTTTCCAGAATAGTTTCAGATTTGTTTTGCTTATAACTTGTATGTTTTTGATTATTTTTAATTGATTTTTTTTGCATTAGATCACAAATTTCATCTAGTTTCTGTAGATACCAAATTTGACCATGTTTGAACATTTAAGTTTGAATTTAAACAGATTTGATTTAAAACTTGTTTTCTGAATAACTTGAGTTTAAAATATATTTTTATATGAATCTTTTTGCTACTGTTTGGTATTACTTAGGACTATCTTCATGTTTAGTTTGAGAATTTTTAGAATAAATTTTATTAGGGTTTTAACTAGAAACAGAATCTGTTTAGTTTCATATTAGTTTATTTATATTGATTTACTTTGTTTTATTTTTGAAAATCTGAGTATGATTTATATTAAGTTTCAGATTTCATTTAGTTTTGTTGTTCCAAACCTTAGTAATTTACTTGCTGTTAACAAAATTTAATTTTAGTTTATAAATTTTGTTGTAGGGATCTATACCCTCTTTCAAATAGGTATAGTTGTTTTAAAAGTAAATTTGTTAGTAACAATTCTTTTAACTAAAGTTTTAAGTAATTAGATTCTGTTTTCTAATAAAATTTGTAGTAATTCCTTTCTGTTAAGAAATGTTTTGTTAATAAATAATTTAGTTTTGCTCTATTATGATAGGAAAACTACATCCTTCATCATTAGGTAATGTCTTATAAAACAACTTAGAATTAGTAGAGATTATTTTCACAAAGTTTTAGATGATTTAATTATGTTTTATAATAAATATTTTTACTAATTCTTTTCTGTTAACTATTAGTTAGTTACAAACCTAGTTTTGTTTTAGTAGTAGTTTAGCCACTAAAACTTAGAGTCCATTGCTTTGCTTTGTTATGTTTTGATATGTTGCTCTAGTAATGACTAGTTGGTTCTTATTAACAAATATTTAAAATATTTTTTTATGAGTTTTATTTTCTGTTAACTTAATTGTTTCCTAATTGTTTTCTCTTAGTTTATGGTTGTGCTTGTAGTTAAGTTCATTAGGCAAACACTTATGTTGTTTTGGATAATGTTTTCATAGTTTTACTTGTTCTTCAAAAGTAATTCTTTTTGTGAGTAAAATTATTTACTAAAATAATTATGTTATATTTTACTTTGTTAATGCTTTGGTACTATTGAAAATAGTTGTTTGTAGGGTAAAACTACTTTAGTGGCTTTTATGAAAACTTTCTTGATTCTAACTTTTGTCTTAAGTATTTCCTTCATCAACCTCGTTGCTTTTGTTCTTGTGTTTACCTTGTGATTGTTAGAATTGATTGCTAGTATGATTGCTTATATGAATGCAATGTTTTTTATATAGATTTTCATCGGAGAGTGACGAATAGTCTATCAAGTTATTTTCTGAGAGCAATCTTTATCTTCATCAACAGTACAGGCAAGTTCACTTTGACCATCTATATCATACCTATGTTTTTATTGCATGTAGTGACATCATTCAACACATCCCTCCCGTAGTGTTATTGAAATTCTTGTAGTTGAGTAGAATGCATGAGGTAGGAACCCACCACTGGTTACTAAAGCCCCGGGAACGTTAGTTACTTTTATGCTATGCTAAAGTAGACGGGGTTTGGTATGAGTGTTCGTGAGTGGTGTGAAGAAGGACTCTACGTCAAGACGACAACTTCATGAAGACATCTTCAAGTCCTGCATCTTCAAGACCTCAAGACTTCGAGACTCGAGAAGACAAGTTTTCAATACACACTACTGGGTGAAGGATGGTTGATTGGGCATCCCTGGAGAAACCAGTGGATGGCCGGGATGCATGGAGAAGCGCCATGACATCTTGCGGAAAGCTTCGCCCAGACTCAAAGAGAAGGATGAATACTTCATGCCCGGAAGCTTACCTGTGTAGCCACAAGTCATTATGGGCTCTGGCTTGGTTGATCTTTGTTGTGACTCTGCTGGGCAATGCTACGAGATGTAGTCGGCGTTAAGATTGGATGGGCACTGTCGGACAGTCAGGGAAGCACTCTGAAAGTCCATGTTTCTTTCATCCAGTTCTCAAACACCAGGCAGTGCGAGGACTTACCAGGAGGGAAAGAATCTTGTGGGTAAAGTACACAACACTATGCAGAATTAAACCTAATCGATTAGCCGTGTCCACGGTTACGGACAATTTGAGCCTCTGGACTTGGATCTATCTCTAAACTCTCAACACTGGACTGATAACTTAATTGTGGGCAACTTAAGATACTTGTGGGCATTGAGACATTGGTTGGCGGAACCATGTCATGATAGGTGATTCCATAGTCAAATTCCTGATATTCCTTTTGTTGTAGGAAAAAATAAAACCAGCTTTTACGCAAAAACTTAGACACAGAGCCATAAAGCCTTTGCATATAGAATAGTCTTTATTCTTCTGTTCTACTATGGTGATCTTGCCAGTACATTCAATGTACTGACCTATATGGCTGCAATGTCTTATGTTGCAGATACTCTTCTACGACGGGTAAGAGTACGATTCAGGGTTACGGTCCGCACTCAACTTGCCGTTGGTGTTATTGGGACTCCACTCCCGTTGACTGTATCCGCTGCTAATTTAAGGTATATATCAGTTTTTACGTTTACATGTGATTGCACTTTGATATATACATTGATGTACTGTGTGTGCCAGCATACTGATCCAGGGATGGCACAGAACACACAGAGGCTTGACTCGTTTTGAGTCGGGTCGCTACAAGAAAACTTGGATTATTTATAACACCATGGTAGCAACAATCCTTAGGAAATGCTTTTGGTGAAATTCAACCCAAGATAACTCCGAGAAAACGATATGGGTTTACTTATCTTATTCCTGACAATTTCCCTTTGAGACTCCTCATAATCAAGAATTTAATAACACCATCTCAAAAGACAATGGAGAAGGAATTGAATTTAGAAATCCAAGATAAGAACACTTGACCACCTCCAACAAGAATCTTGAAGAGCACTTGAAAATGAAAGAAATCTTGATGAACAACCATGAAGAACCTCTGGAAATGAGAGGATGATAGAAAAGAATTGAAGGATACAAAAAGATTAAGATTGGGCCTTCCAATGATTTAGATGAAGCTAGCGACAAGATACTTGAGAAAAACTAGGAACTCCGGAAAAGAAAGATGACCACTTGGGACAAGGAATTTGATATCATGAACAACTCTGGAAGAAAGATTGAGATACTTGAATGAACAAGAATAAGAATTATGATATGACTATCCTTCATCAAGTTAAAATTGATGACAAGCAACGGATTTCGTACACCACTTATTCTTCTTGAAAAGAACGGAGAGAGAGATAGCTCACAAACTTGAAGATGACTGCATGAGAACACCGAAAAGAATTCAAAACGAAAGAGGATACTACAAATGAATGAAATAACATGAGAATGAAGAGAGCATGATCCACCTAATAGAAAAATTCACAAGGCACCGGAAAGAATTAGAAACTAAAGAGGACAAATTAGACGAATAGATCAAGATTTGCCTAATAGAAACTGAAAAAGGCACCGGAATAATTGAGATACGAACGAAGGAACAACAATTGAGAAGAATTTGAGAATGAAAGCTGAAAGCTGAGAACGAAGAAATCTTCTAAAATGATGGCCTTTGGGAGGATCGAGAAATGAAAACAATTATGAAAGCACCGGATAGATATGGGAGGAATAACTCATGATCAAAACAATTGAGATGATAGCAACAAGCTAAAACCATGAATCTTTGGAAGAATGAAAAATGATTGAAGAGAACTCTCCTTTGGTCTTCAATGCTTAGAATGATGACGAGAAACACCACCACGAATTACTGAGACACTCCGGAACAATGAATAAAGAAAAGGTTGAGCCAACAATGAAAATGATTTAGAAGCGATCTTGAAGAAGGCATATGACTGATGAAATTCATTCTTACATCATATTGAAAAGAACTTGAGCACAACTCCGGAAAGATTAGAAGAGTCAGGTAGGATCCTGGGAAACCTGTGGGTTATGGGCCCACTCAAAAGAAACCATCGTTGAAACAATTGACTACAGAGAGATTGCACCGATTCAAATTAAGAACTTGACGATATGAGACCCTTGAAATAATTTAAGAGGACAAGAATGAAAATGAATATCTTCTGAGATATCTTCAACACTTCGGATAGAAAAGAGAGATGACTAAAAAAGAGATACTTGGATAAGAATTTCCAACATGGGAGAGAAATTAGAGAATGAAAATGATATGATGAACACCAAGAACTAGAATTGAATCCACCGGGAAGGGAAACAAGAATAAAGAACGATGAACTTGAAGCACTTGAGGATCATCATAAAGAATCACTGGAGAAGAATAACAACGAGAACAAGGAAGATGAAGATAGATCTTGAAATTGAAACTCATGAGAATATTCACAAAGAATCACCGGAAACAAGATAGAAGAAAATATAGCAGAAGCATTACATGAATAGAAAAGACACTTGGATGAGAATTTAATCATTGAAGAAAAAGGGTGGGAGGGCAGGAAAACAAAGAAAACTTGGGACGGATGAGAAGAACTCCGAAAAGAAACATGAGGATTAATCTTGCAATATTGGAGAGGATAGAATTGTCTTGAAGAGAAGCACACCAATAGGAAAAGAATTGATATGACAACTTGATTGGTCAAAAGAACTAGCATTCCCACAGAAGTATGAGAACACTACTTAGCAAGATTTGAATCACCACTTGACATCAAAGCAACTCGAATTACCATATTCAAAACAAAACAAAGGATGACGCTTACGAAACAAGCCAGAACAAATACATACCCACGATGCACTTGTTGGAAAGATAATCCTAGGTACCTACTTGAATTCCCACCTAAGAACTTCCGAAAACTTTCTGGTTATGCAATCCGGTGTGGGGGATACAAGGAGGAAATATCTCACACAACTAGCAACCCTACACCCCAACTAAATCCATCCTTCAACACATCACTAGAGGCTATCGCAAATTCATCTAACTCGAATCCTCGAACTCACAACGATAGTAAACCATGGTGGTACCCCGGATGCCTCCCCAGTACTGGGTGACTCCGATCTTATCTCACCACGATAAGTATTGAAGCAATTTCAAACATCCTCCGTCCTGAGATACTAAGAAAACCGAATGATAACGATGTGCCAAGAATTCCTCGGAGCTCAACTCCCTGAAAGAAATCAAGTCAGACAGGAGGCACCAAGATAGAACTCCGTCACATCGGCATCATATAGTTTCCAAAATACCCGCATGATCCTAAAAAAAAATTGAGCGAGAAGGGGAGTAGAAACAAAATTTCTAAGTCGAATACCTCACCAGAGCATAGAAGAGGAGTAAAAAGAATCCTACTCTCCGATATAACTAGACTCAAAACAGTTTTTCACTAGACACGACTCGGCTAAGTTCGATCAATCAAGGGGGCTCCTAGGTCGGTACAGGCTCTGATACCAACTTGTCACGCCCAAGATGCGGTCCTATCCTTATTTTGGCATGAGGGCCTCCACGGGGATAGAAGCGCATCTCGACATGTTCGCAAGAATGGATATCATTACAAGTACATGTACAGAAGAGATGAGTATATGGGATTGGCTTACACTCGCCACAAACTACATCAGAGTCACATCAATACAACAACATACTCAAACATCATACATAAGAGCAGGGTCCGACTACGGACGAAAACAAATGACAAAATGACATCCACCCTTGCTATCCCAGGCTGCCGCCTGGAACCCATCCAAGATTGAAGAAGAAGAAGAAGAAGAAGAAGAAGAAGAACTCCAAGTCAAATCAAGCAACACGCTCACGTCAAATCATCGCATTACCTGTACCTGCAACTGTTGTTGTAGTAATCTGTGAGCCACAGGGACTTAGCAATCTCATTTCCAAGGGTATCAAGACTATTAAAGCTTAATAGGTGAGGTATGGTTAAGTGGTGAGGCTGCAGCAAGCGACTAAGCATTTGTTTGAGTGGCTAACTTACGAGTACAGAAATTAAAGTATGGTGGACTACGCATAACGGACGTGAACTAGTAATGATCACTAACTGATCCTGAACATGTACTTACATCAAACATAACCCCACCGTGTTCTCTTTTGGATAAGAACTCACGAAAAGAGACAGTCATGGTTACGCACACAGTTGGTGTATTTTATTAGAGTTTACGTCAAGTTTTCTATGACCGGGTGTTAAACAAAGTATCCAAGTTTGCCACATAACCGCGGGCACGGCTTCTTGAAAAGATTTAACCCTGCAGGGGTGCTCCAACTCATCCATCATAAATTAACCACACGCAACGGGAATAACCTCAACCATGGATCTCGTGATCATCCTAGGCAATTCCAAAGGAAATCCAACATCTCGATATAGCCCGAAGAAAATCAGAATTCCTCACTCAAGACGTTCGATAAAGGTAAAACAAATCCAGCAAGGCCGCCCGACGTGTCGACAAACCCGATAGGAGCCGCGTATCTCGTTCTCAGGACACGACAGATGAGCGAAGCGTACGGTGGCCTGATAGGCATCTCCCGAGTTGCCCCGGGTTGGCCCCGCACGGTGCTCTAGTTTGGACCAACACTCTTGAGGAGCACTGGCCCGTGTTGTTGATTAATTATCCACAGGGTCCGGAAAAATCCCCTATGCAAGTTCATTAATTATTACGCAAATGTAGTACCAATGTTGGGCCTTGCCAAACAAGTTTTATACTAACCCGAAAATCAAGGGGGTCCCCATAACAACCCCGAGCATGTTAGGAGCGCTCAATTATGGAACATAACACCGGTTCACAAGTAACTAGGGGCGGCAAGAGTGGAACAAAACACCAAGCAAAAGGCCAAGCCTTCTACCTTTACCAAGTATATATGTGCATTAAATTAAATAGCAACAATATTGTGATATAACAAAAGAAGTTCCATGTCAACACATGGAAGCAAATGCACCTACAACTAGCAATGCTATAAGAAGGGCTGAGTAAGCGGTAACATAGCCAAACAAAGGTTTGCTGGGATGTGGAGGGGTTAGAGACTTATCATGGCAATGTTGGGAGGCTTATCAAACAAGTGGTAGGTAGCGAGACATAACGATAAAATCGGAACAACTAGCATAGAAATGATAGTAATGGTATCCAGGGAAATGTGTCATCTTCCCTGAGATACCGCTCCGAAGAAGAACGAGTTCATGAAGAAGACGAGCCAACGTAGTCCAACGAATCCTCACACTCCGAACGCTTTCGGAACTCTATCGAGAAGAAGCAATCCGAAACAAACAATCAACACACTATACACCACAACATATGCATGACGCGATGCACAAACAAATAGGATGCATGTCCGGTTTAAATATGCAAGGCATGTCAAATCACAACAATCAAATTCTACACATTAAAGTGAAGCTCGATATGCAACGAGTTGCATATTGACGAAACTCCATGTTCGAATTATTTAGTTCACTCTTGTTAGGTACACGATGATATTAAATATTGTTAAACATTTCAAGAGGTGAAGCATAAGTAAACTAGCTATCTAGGCATCTTAAATGTGGCCGGAAACAACTTATAGTATTTCTGAAATGACCCCATATGTTAATTTCGAAATTGGTCCAGATCTGAACTAATCATATTTTATATTTGTTAAACAACATAATAAAGTATTCCATGACATTCTACACATCATTTTTGTCGATTTACATATATAGAACATCTCAAACGGAGCTACGGTCTAAAAGATATGAGCAATACAAGATGCACATGTCATGAATGCAAATGCATGGAAAATTCAATCACAAACATCTCAAATCATGAATGCAGCAAGTTATTATAAAACTACATGATATTATAAGCAAGTTACATATGCAACATGTTCAAAACGGAGCCACGGTTCAACCACAAACACCAAAACAAGTTTTAGTCAAAATCTGCCCAAAACAGCAAGATAGCATTTTGCACGCATGAAAACATCAATCTACAAGATTCTAAAATGCACAAACTAAGCATGGGGCAGTAGTATGTAACACACACTTCATTTCATCTTCACATATCATAAACAAAACATGCATGGATCACAAGGTAGGAAGCTCACAAGGAGGCTACTTGAAAACAGTTTCAGACTTGGTGAAAATAGCAGTTTTTGACAGTGCAGTTTTTATCACGAAGGCATATTGACAGCAGTGAAACTATATGCTACAGAGCATATTATGGCATGAAACTTAACAGCATACTAAAGGAAAATATCAACTACAAATAACTCAATTATACCTACCACAAAAGAGTTCTAGATCACTAGCAAATCACATGGCAAGAGAGCAACAAAATATTACAGATTCCAGACTTAGAAATATTTTGGACCCTCAAAACAGCAGAATTTTATAGCAAGTTGACAACAACAAAAAAACACCTAAACATGCATTTCTATGACAAACAAAATGTCCAAGGGCTAGGACACATATCGAAGGGCATTTTTCATGTTAAAAATTAATTCATATCATGCATAGATTAATTTCCACAAAATTAACAAAATGGTATCACGGCAAAAATGGCATGCACACAAACATGCTCAAATGGCTAAACTAAATGCACAGGTAAATACTATGGCTTTTTCTACCCTGAAAACATATATAATATGAATAGGTTCGTGTGGAAAATTAATCACAATTAAATATGCGAGCATATGGCCTAATCACCTTATAGCAATTCATTAATGCAAATTAAATGCAACCAACATGTCAACATTTTGATCATGCATGAAAATGCAATGTCGATGAGATTAACATTTTTAATATGTGATTTGGGTTAAATCCCGATGCACGTTTAATTATTATGCGCAATGCAATTCGAGACAATATGCAACATAACAGAATTAGGCATGTGAAATAATCTAAGCATGGATGAAAATGACATATTATTAATCAACATTTTATTCTAAGCATTTTACATATTAAAATTATTTTGAACCGGTGCACGGTTAAATAATTATGACATTTTTAAAACAGGCAAAGATATGCGAAAAACAAACAACGCGGGGGGCTGGGCTCACCTTGTGGGCCAAGGCCCATGAGGCAGGAGGCTGGCAGGTGGGCTAGGTCGAGGGAGACCAGTTGGTGCTGGTGGGCCGCTGCGCACGAGCGAGCGAGCGAGGCGGTCAACGGGGGAGGGGCCTCGTCCTCCCCGTGCTCCCGCACGAGGGCACGGCCATGGCGGCGGCTGGGCGACGACGGCGGACTCCGGCGAGGCGGCGAGGGCGAATCCGGTGTGGGGAGACCAGGGAAGGCCGGATCAGGCGGCGGCCGACCCATTTCCGGTGATGGCGAGGCCAGGCGGCGGAGCTTGGGCGGCGAGGGCCATGGCGGCAGCGTCCTGCGGGAGGAAGAAGGAGGCCGGGGGGTTAGAGAGAGAGGAGGGAGGAAGAGAAGGAAGGGGAAAGGAGAGGAGAGGATCCGACGGCGGCGGCCAGGGGTCCGGTTGCCAGCGGCGGCTACTCCGGCAAGGAGCTGCGAGCTGGCCACCATGGGAGCTGCGGGAGGAGCGGGGCTGCACTGGGGTCGCTTGACATGTCCGGGTTAGCCACCGGACATGTCCGGTAGGTGGGATTTTGGGCGAATTTCAGTCCCTAGATCGCGATCTGAGGGCCAAAATGGGCAGTTGGATGGGGCTGCGGGATCTAGAGGACGAGTGCTAGCAGGTGGGGTTTTTTCTAGGGGTGTGGCAGCAATTTTCCATGGGGGAAACCCTAGAGAGAGTGGGAGCTCTCTCTCCATGGGGTTATATATAGGGAAGGCACTAGGGGCTCGGGGTTGGACCTTGTCCGTCCGATCGTGATCTGATGACCGAGAACGGAGGAAGGGCTAAGTGGGCTAGTGTAGATGGGCTAGCTGGGGAAGAGAGGGAAGTTTGCGACCCGTGACATGAAGGTTTTAAAACACTGACAAACATCCGATAATAAATCGATCACCTCACTACTACGACTGACCGACTGGGTATCAAACGAACTCAGAACGCGACGAAATTCGACGGGCGGTCTACCTACAACATAACAAGACCGCACGTCAAGTTTTGATTCAATCCGAGAATATTTTTGCGCACGCTTAAAAATGGTTTTATTTAAATGATGTCGCAGGCGCGTGCGTGTGTGGTTAGTCTCAAAATGGTCAGCGACGAGAACGGAGAGAACCGGCAGCTACGAACGGATGCAAGTTTTCGAAAATGGGAGATGATGATATGCAGATGATGCAAATGATGCGATGATGAATGCAATACACAAACGATACCAGCCGAGAATGGAAAGAAAGGGGAATCTTCTGGAATCCTCTGGAGCGTCGGTCCCGGGCTGTTACATCGTGTCAGTTTATTGCTACTGTTTTCTGCATGTCAAGTATTTGTTCCTATGACCATGAGATCATGCAACTCACTGACACCGAACAAGTGCCTTGTGTGTATCAAACGTCGCAACGTAACTGGGTGACTATAAAGGTGCTCTACAGGTATCTCCGAGGGTGTCTATCGGGTTCGCATGGATCAAGACTGGGATTTGTTACTCTGTGTGACGGAGAGGTATCTCAGGGCCCACTCGGTAATACAACATCACAATAAGACTTGCAAACAATGTGACTAAGTGTTAGCCATGGGATCTTGTATTACGAAACGAGTAAATAGACTTGTTGGTAACGAGGTCGAACTAGGTATGGAGATACCGACGATCAAATCTCAAGCAAGTAACATACCGAAGAACAAAGGGAACATCATACGGGATTAACTGAATCCTTTACATAGAGGTTCGACCGATAAAGATCTTCATAGAATATGTAGGAACCAATATGGGCATCTAGGTCCCGCTATTGGTTATTGACCATAGAGGTGTCTCGGTCATGTCTACATAGTTATCGAACCCGCAGGGTCTGCACACTTAAGGTTCGGTGACGTTTCGGTAGTACAGAGTTATTGATTGCCTAGGGACAATTTCGCAACTCCTACCATCACTTTTCCACACTCGTTAAACTAACTTAGTTGTTTCTTTATCTTATCAACCCCTAGTTTTTATTTACGTGCTCTTTATTATCTTCCAAACCTATCCTGTCACACCTACAAAGTACTTCTAGTTTCATACTTGTTCTAGGTAAAGGGAACGTTAAGCGTGCGTAGAGTTGTATCGGTGGTCGATAGAACTTGAGGGAATATTTGTTCTACCTTTAGCTCCTGGTTGGTTTCGACACTCTTACTTATCAAAATAGGTTACAACTGATCCCCTATACTTGTGGGTTGTCAAGAAAATGCTTCTTCATAGGATACCCAAAGGAGACAGTTGGGTATACCTTCTATCTCAGATCCAAAGGCAAAGTGTTTTTCACTAAAAATAGAACATTTCTCGAGAAAGAATTTCTCTCGAAAGAATTGGTGGGAGGAAAATAGAACTTGATGAGGTTATTGAATATTTGTTTCAACCATAGAGTAGGGCACCGCAGAAACATGTTTCTGTGGAGCCTACGTTGGTTGAAGAGGAAGTTATGATGACGATCATGAAGATTCGGATCAAGTTACTATAGAACCTCGTAGGTCGACAAGGACGCGTAATACTCCTGAGTGGTACGCAACCCTGTCTTAGAGGTCATGTTGTTGGACAACGATGAACCTACGAGCTATGGAGAAGCGATGATGGGCCCGGATTCCAAGAAATGGTTAGAGGCCATGAAATCCGAGATGGGATCTATGTATGAAAACAAAGTATGGACTTTGGAAGTATTACCTAAACGGAGAAAGGCCATTCAGAACAAATGGATCTTTAAGAGGAAGACGGACGTGAATGATAAAGTCACCGTCTATAAAGCTCGACTAGTGGCAAAGGGTTTTTCAGAAGTTCAAGGAGTTGACTACGATGAGACCTTCTCACCCATAGCGATGCTTAAGTCTGTCAGAATCATGTTAGCAATAGCTGCATTTTTTGATTATGAAATTTGCCACATGGATGGCAAAACAACGTTCCGTAATAGTTTCCTTAAGGAAGAGTTGTATATGATACAACCAGAAGGTTTTGTTGATCCATAGAATGCTGACAAAGTTTGCAAACTCCGGTGATCCATTTATGGACTGGCGCAAGCATCTCGGAGTTGGAATCTTCGCTTTGATGAGGTGATCAAAGCGTTCGGGGTTTATACAAGTTTACGAAGAAGCTTGTATTTACAAGAAAGTGAGGTGCACAACATTTCAAAATGGATCAGTCCAAGAAGGGATTCTTGCCTGTATTGCCAGGTGTGAAGATGAGTAAGACTCAGTGCCCAGTGACTGCAGAAGATACAGAAAAGATGAGTGTCATCCCCTATGCTTAATCCATAGGCTCTATCATGTATGCAATGTTGTGCACAAGACCCGATGTCAGCCTTGCCATAAGTATGGTCGGAAGGTTTCAAAGTGATCCAGGAATGGGGCACTGGACGGCGGTCAAGAATATCCTTAAGTACCTGAAAAGGTCTAAGGAAATGTTTCTCATTTATGGAGGTAATCAAGAGCTCGTCGTAAAGGGTTACGTTGATGCAAGCTTTGACACTGATTCGGATGACTCTAAGTCTCAAACCAGATATGTATTCATTCTCAATGGGGGAGCGGTAAGCTGGTGCAGTTCCAAGTAGAGCGTGGTAGCCAATTCTACATGTGAAGCGGAGTACATCGCATCCTCGGAGGCGGCGTAGGAAGGTGTATGGATGAAGGAGTTCATGATAGATCTTAGAAGAGTGCCCAGTGCACTGAATCCAATGGCTTTGTTCTGTGACAACACTAGTGCCATTGCTCTAGCCAAGGAACCAAGGTTTCATAAGACGACCAGACACATAAAGCGACGCTTCAATTCCATCTGCGATTAGATCAAGGAGGAGGACATAAATATTTGCAAAGTGCACACGGATCTAAATGTCACAGACTCGTTGACTAAACCTCTTCCAAGGGCTAAACATGATCAACACCAGAACTGTATGGGTGTTAGATTCATTACAATGTAAATCACATAGTGATGTGAGCTAGATTATTGACTCTAGTGCAAGTGGGAGACTGTTGTAAATATGCCCTAGAGGTAATAATAAAATGGTTATTATTATATTTCCTTATTCATGATAATCATTTATTATCCATGCTATAATTGTTGGGGAACGTTGCATGGGAAACAAAAAAATTCCGACGCACACGCAGATCTATCCATGGTGATGAGCATCTACGAGAGGGAGAGTGGACCTATGTACCCTTGTAGATCGCTAAGCGAGAAGCGTTAAGAAACGCGGTTGGTGTAGTCGAACATCTTCGCGATCCAAATCGCTGACCGTCCTGCAATCCAATCACGAACCGTCCTCACGGTCCGTCCCGATCAAGCACCGAACGAACGACACCTCCGCGTTCAGCACACGTACAGCTTGATGACGATCTCCACCTTCTTGATCCAGCAAGAGGGAGCATAGAGGAATAAGAGTTCTCCGGCAGCGTGACGGTGCTCCGGCGATGGTGGTGGAGCTATTCCGGCAGGGCTTCGCCTAAGCACTGCAGAAATCCGATCTAGAGGAGAAACTATGCACTGGAGGAACGGGTTGCACGTGGCTGAAAATCTAGTGCAAAACCCTAAAACCCTCTAGTATATATAGGAGGAGAGGAGGAGAGTCTTGTCCCAAGGGCCAAGACTCCTTTGGTTCGGCCAAAGTGGGGAGGAGAGGAGGACTCCTCCTCCAATCCTAGTAGGACTAGGATTCCTCATTTTTTGCCTTTTTTCCACCTTTTCCTTTTGGATTTTACTTCCCTAGCCGCGTGGGCCTTGTGTGGAAGTTCCACCAGCACACTAAGGGCTGGTATTCACTCTCCCACATCCCATGAAGCCTCTTGGGTTGAAATACCCCTCCCGGTGGTCTCCCGGTACACTACCGGCACTCCCGGTACACTACCGATGAGCCCGAAACTTTTCTGGCGACCAAAACAGGACTTCCTATATATGAATATTTACCTCCAGACCATTCCGGAACTCCTCGTGACGTCCGGGATCTCATCCGGAACTCCGAACAACCTTTAGTCACCACCATACATAACTCTATACTACCGAAACGTCACCAAACCTTAAGTGTGCAGACCCTGCGGGTTCGAGAACTATGTAGACATGACCAACACACCTCTATGGTCAATAGCCAATAGCAGGACCTGAATGCCCATATTGGTTCCTACATATTCTACGAAGATCTTTATCGGTCGAACCTCTATGTCAAGGATTCAGTTAATCCCGTATGATGTTCCCTTTCTTCTTCGCTATGTTACTTGCCCGAGATTCGATCGTCGATATCTCCATACCTAGCTCAACCACGTTACCGACAAGTCTCTTTACTCGTTCCGTAATACAATATCCCATGACTAACACTTAGTCACAATGCTTGCAAGGCTTATTATGATGTTGTATTACCGAGTGGGCCCTGAGATACCTCTCCGTCACACGGAGTAACAAATCCCAGTCTTGATCCATGCCAACTCAACAGACACCCTCGGACATACCTGTAGAGCACCTTTGTAGTCACCCAGTTATGTTGCGACGTTTGATACACACAAGGCACTCCTCCGGTGTCTGTGAGTTGCATGATCTCATGGTCATAGGAACATATACTTGACATGCAGAAAACAGTAGCAATAAACTGACACGATCATATGTGATGTTTGTAGTTTGGATCTTGTCCATCACATCATTCTTCTAATGATGTGATCCCATTATCAAATGACATCACATGTAAATGGCTAGGAAACCTTGACCATATTTGATCAACGAGCTAGTTCATTAGAGGCATGCTAGGGACATAGTGTTGTCCATTACCCACACATGTAATGTATTTCCAATCAATACAATTATAGCATGGATAATAAACGATTATCATGAACAAGGAGATATAATAATAAACACTTTATTTATTGCCTCTAGGGCATATTTACAATAGTCTCCCACTTGCACTAGAGTCAATAATCTAGTTCACATCACTATGTGATTTACATTGTAATGAATCGAACACCCATGCAGTTCTAGTGTTGATCATGTTTAGCCCCTGGAAGAGGTTTAGTCAATGGGTCTGCAACATTCAGATCCGTGTGCACTTTGCAAATATTTATGTCCTTCTCCTCGATGTAATAGTGGATGGAGTTCAAGAGCTGCTTTATATGTCTGGTCCTCTTGTGAAACCTTGGTTCCTTGGCCAGAGCAATGGCACCAGTGTTGTCACAGAACAGGTTCATTGGATTCAGTGCACTGGGCACTACTCCAAGATCTGTCATGAACTGCTTCATCCAAACACCTTCCTTTGCCGTCTTGGAGGCTGCGATGTACTCCGCTTCGCACGTAGAATTGACCACTACGCTTTGCTTGGAACTGCACCAGCTTATCGCTCCCCCATTGAAAATAAATACATATCCGGTTTGTGACTTGGAGTCATCCGGATCAGTGTCAAAGCTTGCATCGATGTAACCCTTTATGACAAGCTCTTCATCACCTCCATAAACGAGAAACATTTCCTTAGTCCTTTTCAGGTACTTAAGAATATTCTTGACCGCTGCCCAGTGCTCCATTCCAGGATCACTTTGAAACCTTCCGGCCATACTTATGGCAAGGCTGACATCGGGTCTTGTGCATAGCATTGCATACATGATAGAGCCTATGGCTGAAGCATAGGGGATGACACTCATCTTTTCTCTATCTTCTGCAGTCACTGGGCATTGAGTCTTACTCAACTTCACACCTTGTAACACAGGCAAGAACCCCTTCTTGGACTGATCCATTTTGAACTTATTCAAAACTTTATCAAGCTATGTGCTCTGTGAAAGTGCTATTAAGCGTTTCGATCTATCTCTATAGATCTTAATGCCTAATATGAAAGCAGCTTCTCCTAGATCCTTCATTGAAAAACTCCTGTTCAAATATTCCTTCACGCTTTCCAGCATTTCTATATTGTTTCCAATCAGCAATATGTCATCCACATATAATATTAGAAACGCTATAGAGCTCCCACTCACTTTCTTGTAAATACAAGCTTCTCCGTAAGCGCTTATTCCAACTCCGAGATGCTTGCACCAGTCCATAAATGGATCGCTGGAGTTTGCAAACTTTGTCAGCATTCTCTGGATTGAAAAAACCTTCTGGTTGCACCATGTACAACTCTTCCTCAAGAAAACCGTTGAGGAACGTTGTTTTGACATCCATCTACTAAATTTCATAGTCGAAATAAGCAGCTATTGCCAACATGATTCCGACAGACTTAAGCATCGCTACGGGTGAGAATTTCTCATCATAGTAAACTCCTTGAACTTGTGAAAAACCCTTTGCCACAAGTCGAACTTTATAGACGGTGACATTACCGTATGTGTCTGTCTTCTTCTTAAAAGATCCATTTGTTCTGAATGGCCTTTCTCCCTTTTGGTAATACTTCCAAAGTCCATACTTTGTTTTCATACATGGATCCCATCTCGGATTTCATGGCCTCTAACAATTTCTCGGAATCCCGGCCCATAATTGCTCCTCCATAGATCATAGGTTCATTGTTGTCAACCAACATGACCTCCAAGACAGGGTTGCCGTACCACTCAGGAGCAGTACGCGCCCTTGTCGACCTACAAGGTTCAATAGTAGCTTGATCCAAAGGTTCATGATTATCATAATTAACTTCCTCTTCTATCGTCGTAGGTTCCACAGAAACATCTTTCTATGCTTCCCTACTTTCTGGTTGAAGTAAAGGTTCAATAACCTCATCGAGCTCTATTTTCCTCCCACTCAATTCTTTCGAGAGAAACTCTTTCTCAAGAAATGTTCCGTTATTAGCGACAAACACTTTGCCTTTGGATCTGAGATAGAAGGTATAACCGACTGTCTCTTTCGGGTATCCTATGAAGACGCATTTCTCCTCTTTGGGTTCCAGCTTTTCAGGTTGAAGCTTTTTGACATAAGCATCACATCCCCAAACTTTAAGAAACGACAACTTTGGCCTCTTGCCAAACCATAGTTCATATGGCATCGTCTCAACGGATTTCGAGGTGCCCTATTTAAAGTGAATGCACCTGTCTCTAATGCATAACCCCAAAACGATAGTGGCAAATCAGTGATACGTCCATTTTGCATCATGCTTTTATATTGATATTTATTGCATTATAGGTTGTTATTACACATTATGGTTCACTACTTATGCCTTTCCTCTCTTATTTTACAAGATTTACATGAAGAGGGAGAATGCCAGCAGTAGGAATTCTGGGCTGGAAAAGGAGCAAGTTTGAGATGTCTATTCTGCACAACTCCAAAAGCCGTGAAAATCAACGAGGAATTATTTTGGAATATATAAAAAATGCTGGGCCAAAGAAATGCCAGAGAGGGGCAGCCAGGAGGCCACGAGCCTGCCAGGCGCGGCCACCCCCCTGGTCGCGCCTCCTGGGCTCGTGGGCTCCTCGAAGCTCCTCTGGCCCCCATATTCCCCTATATGATGGCTTTCATCCCAGAAAAAATCAAGATACACCTCTCGGGAAGAAACGTCACCGCCACGAGGTGGAACTTGAGCAGAACCAATCTAGAGCTCCGGTAGAGCCATCCTGTCGGGGAAACATCCCTCCCGGAGGGGGAAATCATCGCCATCGTCATCACCAACACTCCTCTCATCGGAGGGGACTCATCTTCATCAACATCTTCATCAGCACCATCTCATCTCCAAACCCTAGTTCATCTCTTGCATCCAATCTCCGTCTCGCAACTCCGATTGGTACTTGTGAGGTTGCTAGTAGTGTTAATTACCTATGGTAGTTGATGCTAGTTGATTTACTTGGTGGAAGATCATATGTTCAGATCCTTAATGCTATTCAAATCCTCTCTGATCATGAACATAATTATGCTTTGTGAGTAGTTACTTTTGTTCCTGAGGACATGGGATAAGTCTTACTACTAGTAGTCATGTGAATTTGGTATTCGTTCGATATTTTGATGTGTTGTATGTTGTCTCTCCTCTAGTGGTGTTATGTGAACGTCGACTACATGACACTTCACCATTATTTGGGCCTAGAGGAAGGCATTGGGAAGTAATAAGTAGATGATGTGTTGCTAGAGTGACAGAAGCTTAAACCCTAGTTTATGCGTTGCGTCGTAAGGGGCTGATTTGGATCCACTAGTTTAATGATATGGTTAGGCTTTGTATTAATTCTTCTTTCATAGTTGCGGATGCTTGCGAGAGGGGTTAATCATAAGTGGGATGTTTGTCCAAGTAAGGACAGCACCCAAGCACCGGTCCACCCACATATCAAACTATCAAAGTAGCGAACGCAAATCATATGAACATGATGAAAACTAGTTGGACAACAATTCCCATGTGTCCTCGGGAGCACTTTACTTTATATAAGAGTTCGTTCAGGCTTATACTTTGCTACAAAAGGGATTGGGCCATATTGTTGCACCTTTGTTACTATTGTTACTTGCTACCCGTTACAAATTATCTTATCACACAACTATCTGTTACCGACAATTTCAGTGCTTGCAGAGAATACCTTGCTGAAAACTGCTTATCATTTCCTTTTGCTCCTCATTGGGTTCGACACTCTTACTTATCAAAGGGACTACGATAGATCCCCTATACTTGTGGGTCATCAAGACTCTTTTCTGGCACCGTTGTCGGGGAGTGAAGCGCCCTTGGTAAGTGGCATTTGGTAAGGAAACATTTATATTGTGTGCTGAAATTTATTGTCACTTGTCACTATGGAAACTAATACTTTGAGGGGCTTGTTTGGGGTATCTTCACCTCGACCGAAAGCACAAAGAGTTGCTCCTCAACCTACTGCACCTACTGAAAATATTTATTATGAAATTCCTTCGGGTATGCTAGAGAAACTGTTGGCTAATCCTTTTACAGGAGATGGAACATCACACCCCGACTCCCATCTAATCTATGTAGATGAAGTTTATGGTTTGTTTAAGCTTGCAGGTTTGCCCGAAGATGAGGTCAATAAGAAGGTATTTCCCTTATCTTTGAGGGATAAAGCATTGGCATGGTATAGGCTATGTGATGATACTGGATCATGGAACTACAAGCGATTGAAATTGGAATTTCATCAAAAGTTTTATCCTATGCATTTGGTACATCGTGATCGGAATTATATCTATAATTTTTGGCCTCGTGATAGAGAGAGCATTGCTCAAGCTTGGGGGAGGCTTAAGTCAATGTTATATTCATGCCCCAACCATGAGCTTCCTAGAGAGATTATTATTATGAACTTCTATGCTCGGCTTTCTCATGACAATCGCAACATGCTTGACACTTCTTGTACCGGTTCTTTCATGAAGAGAGATATTGACTTCAAATGTGATTTATTGGAAAGAATTAAACGCAATTCTAAAGATTGGGAGTTTGATGAAGGTAAGGAGTCAGGTATGAATCTTAAGTTTGAGTGCGTTAAATCCTTTGTAGAAACAAATACTTTTCGTGATTTTAGCGCTAAACATGGACTTGACTCTGAGATAGCAGCTTCTTTATGTGAATCATTTGCTACTCATATTGATCTCCCTAAGGAGAAGTGGTTTAAATATCATCCTCCCGTAGAATTTAATGTAGCTAAACCCATTTCAGTTGAAGAGAAAATTATAATGATTCTATTGTTCCTACTCCTTACATTGAGAAACCACCTTTCCCTGTTAGAATAAAGGATCATGCTAAAGCTTCAACTGTTATACGTAAGGGCTACATTAGAACACCGACACCCCCTGAGCAAATCAAAGTTGAACCTAGTATTGCTATTATCAAAGATCTCTTGGACGATAATGTTGACGGGCATGTTATTCAATTCTGTGAAGAGTCTGCTAGAATTGCTAAACCTCATCCTAGAGACAAACATAAACCTGTAGTTGGCATGCCTGTTGTTTCTGTTAAGATAGGAGATCACTGTTATCATGGTTTATGTGACGTGGGTGCTAGTGTTAGTGCGATACCTCAATCTTTATATAACGAAATCAAAGACGAGATTGCACCTGTCGAGATGGAATTTATTAATGTTACTATTAAACTTGCTAATAGAAATACCATATGCCCTATTGGAATTGTTAGAGATGTTGAAGTCTTGTGTGGTAAAACTAAGTATCCTACGGATTTTCTCGTTTTTGCTAGCACACAAGATAGCTTTTGTCCCATCATATTTGGTAGACCTTTTCTCAATACTGTTAATGCTCAAATTAATTGTGAGAAACAAACTGTTACTGTTGGCTTTGGAGGTGTGTCACCCGAATTTAATTTTTCTAAGTTGTAGCAACCCGACTCAAAACGAGTCAAGCCTCTGTGTGTTCTATGCCATCCCTGGATCAGTATGCTAGCACACACAGTACATCAATGTATATATCAAAGTGCAATAACATGTAATTAATGTAAAGTTGATATATACCTTAAAATCGCAGCGGAAACAGTCAACGGGAGTGGAGTCCCAATAACACCAACGGCAGGTTGAGTCCAGACCGTAACCCTGAATCGTACTCTTACCCGTCGTAGAGCTTATCTGCAACATAAGACGTTGCAGCCGTGTAGGTCAGTATATTGAATGTACCGGCAAGATCACCATAGCAGAAACAGAAGATAAATACTATTCTATATGCAAAAGCTTTGTGGCTCTGTGTCTGAGTTTTTGCATAAAAGCTAATTTTATTTTATTTTCCTACAGCAAAGGAATATCAAGAGTTTACACTACAGAGTTACCTAACATGACATGGTTCCGCCAACCGATGTCTTAATGCCCACAAGTATCATAAGTTGCCCACAATTATTTATCAGTCCAGTGTTGAGAGTTTAGAGATAGATCCAAGTCCAGAGGCTCAAATTGTCCGTAACCGGGGACACAGCTAATCGATTAGGTTTAACTCTGCAGAGTGTTGTGTACTATACCCACAAGATTTGTTCCCTCCTGGTAAGTCCTCGCACTACCGGGTGTTTGAGAACAGGATGAACGAAACATGGTCTTTTAGAGTGTTTCCCAGACTACTGTCAGTGCCCATCCATTCCTAACGTCGACTACATCTCATAGCACTGCCCAGCCAGAGTCACAACAAAGATCAACCAAGCCAGAGCCCATAATGACTTGTGGCTACACAGGTAAGCTTTCGGGCATGAAGTATTCATCCGTCTCTTTGAGTCTGGGTGAAGCTTTCCGCAAGATGTCATGGCGCTTCTCCATGCATCCCGGTGATCCACTGGTTACTCCAGGGATGCCCAATCAACCATCCTTCACCCAGTAGTGTGTATTGAAATCTTGTTTCTCGAGTCTCGAATGTCTTGAGGTCTTGAAGATGCAGGACTTGAAGATGCCTTCATGAAGTTGTCGTCTTGACGTAGAGTCCTCCTTCTCACACCACTCACAAACACTCATACCAGACCCCGTCTACTTTAGCATAGCATAAAAATAACTAATATTCCCGGGGCTTTAGTAACAAGTGATGGGTTCCTACCTCATGCATTCTACTCAACTACAAGAATTTCAATAACACTACGAGAGGGATTTGTTGAATGATGTCACTACATGCAATAAAACATAGGTATGAACAAAATGGTCAAAGTGAACTTGCCTGTACTGTTGATGAAGATAATTTTCTCTCAGAAATAACTTGATAGAACTATTCGTCACTCTCCGATGAAAATCTATATAGTCAAACATTGCATTCATATAAGCAATCATACTAGCAATCAATTCTAACACACAAGAATAACACAATAGTAAACACCAAAGGGGTTGTGATGAAGGAAATACTTAAGACAAAAGTTAAAATCAACAAAACTTCATCAAATCAACCTAAAGTGGTTTTCCCTTACAAATGATTTTATTTTCAAAAGGCAATACAACACTAACAAATTAAAATATAACAAAAGTATTTTAGTAAATATTTTACTTAGCAAAAAGAATTACTTTTGAAGAACAAGTAAAACTATGAAAACAACACACTAAACAACATAGGTTTACTAACTAATAAACTTACCAACAAGAAAACAATAAACTATTAAAATAACAGAAAACAAAAAATATAATAACTAAGTTAACATAAATTATATTTTATAAAACTATCTTATTAAAGATATTTTCCAATAGCAAAATCCAACTAGCAATGGAAATCAATTACAAGTTATAAATGAACTAGGATTGATTCCATGCAAGCAAAATAATAAATAACATAAAAATAAATTTGGTTGAAGTTCTACTTCTAACTAACATAAAACAAATTAAATATTTCCAACTAATATAAAAGAAAATAAATTAAAACAACTTAAAACAAAAGAAATAGGAATAAACCTAAAAAAAGAACTAAAACAGAATCTGTTTTGTTAACAATGCTAATTTAAGATATTCAAAAAATTCTAAAATTCTACCTACTGATAACTAAGATCCCTAGTGACCATTAGCAAAAAGAATCAACCAAAAATCTATTTTTAAACTCAAGATACTTAGAAAATAAGATTTAAATCAAATCTGTTTGAATTCAAATTTAAATTATTCAAATATGGTCAAAATTTATATCTACAGAAACTACATAAAATTTGTGACATGATTCAAAAAGAATAAAATTAAAATAATTAAAAACATAAAATATATAAAGAAAACAAAAACAGAACTATTTCTGAAATTGAAATTAAAACGGAAAAAAGAAAAATGTTTCTAAGCGGACAGGGGGTACGCGTGGCGCTATTCTATTGGGCAAAGGGTGTGCGTGATAGAGTGTTTCGAGCAGACGACCGACTCCTAATAGAAAACGCTTCGGCGTATTTAAAACTTCTAATCTCGTGCGTCAATCTGAGATCTAACGGTGGAGAGGAAGAGGAGCTCACTACGGCGGTTGACGGCTCCGGCGAGGTTCGACGATGTTTGAGGCGACGAGGTCGACGGGGACATCGCTCTGGTGGTCCTCCGGCGACGACGTCAGCACCAGGTGATGCAGACGAGCACGGCGACGAGGTAGCTGGCATCAGCGATGCTCGGGGACAACGGTGTCGGCGACGGCGAGCTCGTGAGTGGCGAGGTTCTCCGGGTGGTCGTCGGGGAAGGGACTCCGGTGGGTGCGGGACACTGGCGAGTGGATGGAGAGGTGCATGCGAGCAAGGTGAAGAGGTTGGTGGGCTCGGGAGAGCTTGGGGCGGTCGAAGTGGAGCGGCACGAGCACGAGGGCTTCGGTGGTGCGGAGCTCCGGCGAGCAAATGGCGGCGGCGAGAGGGCACGGGGAATGGGGCTTAGGGGTAGAACGGGGTGCGGGAGGCCTCGTGTATTTATAGGAGTGGCTCCGGGTCGTAGAAAGGAAAGAGAGAGGAGATGGCGGATTCAGTGGGATTGATGTAATTTCGGGGGGGAGTTAAGGCAGGTGAGCCGACCGGTTTTTATTAGAACATTAATTCCTCTCCTTTTCTAATTTATAGAGAATGGAAACTACTTTATGGCAATCAATACATTTCCAAAAACTGAAGATTTATATATTAAATTGACCAGGGGAATAAATGCAATTTAATGAACATTTTTCCACGGCCAAAAAAAATACTTAAAAAAAATATTTTCAGGAAATGCATTAATTCTTCTAATTTACAGAGAATGGAAACTACTTTATGGCAATCAATAAATTCCCAAAAAATGGAGATTTATATATTATATTAACCAGGGGAATAAATTCAATTTAATGAACATTTTTCCACGGCCAAAATAAATACTTTAAAAAATTATTTTTCAGAAAAATGCTTAAATTGATTTTAATTCTTTTGCAATAAATTTTCAAATAACCCCCTGGGTTTTAGGGTTCAAATACTTCAGAAAATAACCCTTGGTGTGGAGTGTCATATTACTCCTCTCAAATTTTGTTAAGGGGTTTGAATTCTTTCAAACTTCAAATTGGAAATTCGAATATGAAAGGAACTCCATATCAGGAAATTTTCAAATAGTTTTCAAATTCACTTTTCAAATCTTTTTATATTGAAGAAGTCATGTCATATTCTCTCACTGATTTTAAATGTAAGAATTTGAATTCAAAAGCACATGGGAAAGTCATGTCATTCCCTCTCATTCAAAAGTTTTTAGAAGTTTCAAATTTCACTCAATTCAATCACTCAAGCAAACAAACACTCATTCTAATATTTATTATAACATTCCAAAATTTGGGATGTTACATAAGTTTAGTAAACAACCTCATGAAAAATAATTGTCTAGTAAGGATGAAATTATCGCTCTTACTTCTATTGATGTTCCTCCTACTGATCCTTTAGAGCAATACTTGCTTGAACATGAAAATGATATGCATATGGATGAAAGGAACGAGATAGATAGAATTATCTTTGAACAATGTCCTATCCTTAAGAATAATTTGCCTGTTGAATTACTTCGAGATCCACCTCCACCCAAGGGTGATCCTGTGTTTGAGCTTAAACAATTACCTGATACTCTTAAGTATGCTTATCTTGATGAAAAAGAGATATATCCTGTTATTATTAGTGCTAACCTTTCAGAACATGAAGAAAAGAAATTATTGAAAACTTTCAGGAAGCATCGTGTTGCTATTGGATATACTCTTGATGATCTTAAAGGCATTAGTCCCACTCTATGCCAGCATAAAATTAAAACTGATCCTGATTCCAAACCAGTTGTCGATCCCCAACGAAGACTGAATCCTAAGATGAAAGAGGTGGTAAGGAAAGAAATATTAAAGCTTCTAGAAGCAGGTATTATTTACCCTGTTGCTTATAGTGATTGGGTAAGCCCGGTGCATTGTGTCCCTAAGAAAGGAGGTATTACCGTTGTTCCTAATGATAAAGATGAATTGATCCCACAAAGAATTGTTACTGGTTATAGGATCGTAATTGATTTTAGGAAATTAAATAAAGCTACTAAGAAAGATCATTATCCTCTACCTTTTATTGATCAAATGCTAGAAAGATTGTCTAAACATACACACATTTGCTTTCTAGATGGTTATTCTGGTTTCTCCTAAATGCCTGTTTCATAATCTAATCAGGAGAAAACCACTTTTACTTGCCCTTTCGGTAACTTTGCTTATAGACATATGCCTTTTGGTTTATGTAATGCACCTGCTACCTTTCAAAGATGCATGATGGCTATATTCTCTGACTTTTGTGAAAAGATTGTTGAGGTTTTCATGGATGATTTCTCCGTTTACGGATCTTCTTTTGATGATTGCTTGAGCAACCTTGATCGAGTTTTGCAGAGATGTGAAGATACTAACCTTGTATTGAATTGGAAGAAGTGCCACTTTATGGTTAATGAAGGCATTGTCTTGGGACATAAAATTTCTGAAAGAGGTATTGAAGTTGATAAGGCTAAAGTTGATGCCATTGAGAAGATGCCATGCCCCAAAGACATTAAAGGTATAAGAAGTTTCCTTGGTCATGCTGGTTTCTATAGAAGGTTTATTAAAGATTTCTCTAATATTTCTATGCCTCTCACTAATCTCTTGCAAAAAGATATTCCTTTTATTTTTGATGATGATTGTGAAGAAGCCTTTGAGATACTCAAGAAGGCCTTGATAACTGCACCTATTGTTCAACCACCAGATTGGAACCTACCTTTTGAAATTATGTGTGATGCTAGTGATTATGTTGTTGGTGTTGTCCTAGGACAAAGAGTTGATAAGAAATTAAATGTTATTTATTATGCTAGTAAAACTCTAGACAGTGCCCAAAGAAATTATGCTACTACTGAAAAAGAATTTCTAGCAGTTGTGTTTGCATGTGATAAGTTCAGATCTTATATTGTTGATTCTAAAATAACTATTCATACTGATCATGCTGCTATTAAATATCTCATGGAAAAAAAAGATGCTAAACTTAGACTAATTAGATGGGTTCTCTTGCTACAAGAATTTGACTTGCATATTGTTGATAGGAAGGGTGCTGAGAACCCCGTAGCAGATAACTTGTCTAGGTTAGAGAATGTTCTTGATGACCCACAACCTATTGATGATAGCTTTCCTGATGAACAACTGAATGTCATCAATGCTTCACGCATTACACCATGGTATGCTGATTATGCTAATTACATTGTTGCTAAATATATACCACCTAGTTTCACGTACCAACAAAAGAAAAAGTTTTTTATGATTTGAGACATTACTTTTGGGATGATCCTCACCTGTATAAAGAAGGAGTAGATGGCGCTATTAGACGTTGTGTACCTGAGCATGAACAGGGACAAATCCTACAGAAGTGCCACTCCGAGGCTTACGGAGGACACCATGCTGGAGATAGAACTGCACACAAGGTATTGCAATCTAGTTTTTATTGGCCTAGTGCATTTAAGGATGCCCGTAAGTTTGTCTTGTCTTGTGATGAATGTCAAAGAATAGGTAATATTAGTAAACGTCAGGAAATGCCTATGAATTATTCACTTGTTATTGAACCATTTGATGTTTGGGGTTTTGATTATATGGGACCTTTTCCAAAGTCCAATGGGTATACTCATATTTTAGTTGCTGTTGATTACGTTACTAAGTGGGTAGAAGCTATTCCAACTAGTAGTGCCGATCATAACACCTCTATTAAGATGCTTAAAGAAGTTATTTTCCCTAGATTTGGAGTCCCTAGATATTTAATGACTAATGGTGGTTCACATTTTATTCATGGTGCTTTCCGTAAAATGCTTGCTAAGTATGATGTCAACCATAGAATTGCATCTCCTTATCATCCTCAGTCTAGTGGTCAAGTAGAGTTAAGTAATAGAGAAATTAAATTAATTTTGCAAAAGACTGTTAATAGGTCTAGGAAGAATTGGTCTAAGAAACTTGATGATGCATTGTGGGCTTATAGAACTGCTTATAAGAATCCCATGGGCATGTCTCCTTATAAAATGGTTTACGGTAAAGCATGTCACTTACCTCTTGAGCTAGAGCATAAGGCTTATCGGGAAATCAAAGAACTTAACTTTGATTTCAAACTTGCTGGTGAGAAGAGGTTATTTGATATTAGCTCACTTGATGAATGGAGAACTCAGGTATATGAAAATGCCAAGTTATTTAAAGAGAAAGTTAAGAGGTGGCACGATAAAAGGATACAAAAACGTGAGTTCAATATAGGTGATTATGTCTTTCTATACAATTCCCATTTAAGATTTTTTGCAGGCAAGTTCCTCTCTAAATGGGAAGGTCCTTATGTTGTCGAAGAAGTATATCGATCCGGCTCCATCAAAATCAACAACACGGAAGGCACTTTTCCGAGAGTTGTGAATGGGCAAAGAATCAAGCATTATATCTCAGGTACTCCCATAAATGTAGAAAGCAATATAATTAATATCATAACCCTGGAGGAGTACATCAGGGATGTTTACCAGCCCTTTTCAGACTACGAAAATAGAGAGGTATGTGATACGGTAAGCAAACTAACCCCAAAACTTTTCCAATAGCATTTTTTCTTCGTTTTGGAATATTTAGAAAAATACAAAAAATTAAGGTAGTCCAGAAAGCGCACGAGCAGGCAACGAGCCTGCCAGGTGCGGGCCCACCCCCTGGCCGCGCCTGGGGGGCTCGTGAGCACCTCGTGTGCCTCCCGGACTCCGTTTTCTTGTGGAGCACTCCTTATAGCCGGTGAAAATTCATTATATAATCTCCCGAAAGGTCTAACCCTCGTATCACGCAAATATCCTCTCTTTTTGTTTCGAGCTGTTTTCTATCAGGATTCCGAAGGTCAAGCATCATGTCGTCTTCCGCCTCCAATCAAGTGCACGATGATGCTTGGTTGATGCAGATGGAGTCTCAAGGATCAGAAGTTGATGAGACAAACATGGAGGAAGATGTTGGGGACTCCTCTAAGGTGCACCCTCCGGCTTCGAAGCGGGGCACTTTGGCTAGCATCTCCACTATTCCAAATCCTCATCAAGCCATGGCCACTATCAACAATCGTTGAGGCCAGCAAGCACGAGAAGGGCTCCTACCTAGGAGGCCGCTACACAGGTTACATCGGAACAACTTTCACAATTTGATTCATAACTATGGAATTGAAAATACACTCCGTACACACATACCATCCAATTGGGATATGTCCCGTCCAAGTGAAAGTAATGCAGGAGAAAGCTCATGGGGGCCGACCAACAAACACCTTCTGGAGGAAATCCAGAAGAACACCATTATGATTCAGCGCGTGCTCAGTGAGTTACTGGATCTGAAGGCCAGCTTGAGCAAGCCAGCCGGTATCCCAGCTCCACCACCATCACCTCCAAAGGAAGACAATTGAACACACGGGTATGGGCACTCCCCTTGGCTTGTGCCAAGCTTGGGGGAGTTTCCCCGGTATCGTATCACCATCACATCTTTTGCCTTTACTTTTATTTATTAGTTCGATCCTTTTGGTAATATATTTATCTAGAAGAATAAAGTTCTTAGTATGATCTAGGCTTGAGTTTTGCTTTGTGTTACCCCCAATGTAATCGAGTTCGTAAGTTATATAATAAAGAGTGTTTTAGTTAAGGGCTTTGCTTCTTGACATGATCTAAAGGAAATAGTAATAAAAGAACAAAAGCATGAAAGATCATGTGATGATCTTATGGGAAGTGATGATTTCACATGTAAAAAGAATGTTGACTGAAACTTGTTGAGGGTAGACAAACGTAGACCTTGGTCATTGTTGCAATTAATAGGAAGTAATAAAGAAAGAGAGGTTCACATATAAATACATCATCTTTGACACCATCTATGATTGTGAACACTCATTAAACTATTACATGCTAAGAAGTAGATGTTGGACAAGAAAGACAGCATAATGAATTATGTTTGCTTGGTTCCGAACAATACTATATGATTATGGATCCTTTAGCATGTGACGCTTACTTCCACCTCATATTAGCCAAAACTTCTGCACTAAGTAGAGATACTACTTGTGCATCCATAAAACCCTTAACCAGTTTTGTCATGAGAGTCCACCATACCTACCTATGGATTGAATAAGATCCTTCAAGTAAGTTGTCATTGGTGCAAGCAATAAAAATTGCTCCCTAAATATGTATGATCTATTAGTGTGTGGAAATAAGCTTTGTACGAACTTGTGACGAGGAAGACATAAAAGTGACGGACTACATAATAAAGTTCTTTATCACAAGAGGCAATATAAAGTGACGTTCCTCCATACTAAGAGATCACACATACAAACCTCAAAAGCGCATGACAACCTCTGCTTCCCTCTGCGAAGGGCATATCTTGTACTTTTAATTTTTATCTTTAAAAGAGTCATGGTGATCAACACCAATTCCTTATTGTGCCATGATCTTGGCAAGCGTCATATGCTAGGGAAAGATCTATATTCATATATTAACTTGGAAGTAAGTAATCATGAGTTATTATTATTGACATTACCCTTGAGGTAAATCGTTGGGAGGCGAAACCATAAGCCCCTATCTTTCTTTGTGTCCAACTGAAACTTTGATCTCATGAGTACCGCGTGAGTTTTAGCAATTGTGGAAGGCTAAAAGATGATTGAGTATGTGGATTTGCCTTACAAGCTCTTATTTGACTCTTTCCGATGTTATGATAAATTGCAATTGTTTCAATGACTAAAGACTATTGGTTGTAAATTCTCAATAAGATTCCTGATGCATGCTTTACATTGTGAATGAATTGTCACTTTGGCATAAGGGATTATATGACGATATTGATGTTCTAAATATGATCATGATGCCTGCATGTCCATATATTATTTTATCGACACCTCCATCTCTAAACATGTGGGCATATTTATTGATCTCGGCTTCCGCTTGAGGACAAGCGAGGTCTAAGCTTGGGGGAGTTGATACGTCCATTTTGCATCATGCTTTTATATCGATATTTATTGCATTATAGGCTGTTATTACACATTATGGTTCAATACTTATGCCTTTCCTCTCTTATTTTACAAGATTTACATGAAGAGGGAGAATGCCGGCAGCGGGAATTCTGGGCTGGAAAAGGAGCAAGTTTGAGATGTCTATTCTGCACAACTCCAAAAGCCGTGAAAATCAACGAGGAATTATTTTGGAATATATAAAAAATACTGGGTCGAAGAAATACCAGAGAGGGGCAGCCAGGAGGCCACGAGCCTGCCAGGTGCGCCCCCCCCCCAGCCACGCCTCCTGGGCTCCTCGAAGCTCCTTTGGCCCCCCATCTTCCCCTATATGATGGCTTTCATCCCAGAAAAATCAAGAGACACCTCTCGGGAAGAAACGCCGCCGCCACGAGGCGTAACTTGAGCAGAACCAATCTAGAGCTCCGGCAGGACCGTCCTACCGGGGAAACTTCCCTCCCAGAGGGAGAAATCGTCGCCATCGTCATCACCAACACTCCTCTCATCGAAGGGGACTCATCTTCATCAGCACCATCTCATCTCCAAACCCTAGTTCATCTCTTGCATCCAATCTCCGTCTCGCAACTCCGATTGGTACTTGTGAGGTTGCTAGTAGTGTTAATTACCTATTGTAGTTGATGCTAGTTGGTTTACTTGGTGGAAGATCATATGTTCAGATCCTTAATGCTATTCAAATCCTCTCTGATCATGAACATAATTATGCTTTGTGAGTAGTTACTTTTGTTCTTGAGGACATGGGATAAGTCTTACTACTAGTAGTCATGTGAATTTGGTATTCGTTCGATATTTTGATGCGTTGTATGTTGTCTCTCCTCTAGTGGTGTTATGTGAACGTTGACTACATGACACTTCACCATTATTTGGGCCTAGAGGAAGGCATTGGGAAGTAATAAGTAGATGATGGGTTGCTAGAGTGACAGAAGCTTAAACCCTAATTTATTATGTTTGATTACTATATAGCTGTAAAATGTTTATTGAATATAAATAACATAATAAAATGAAAAAACTCATGTATGTTTGCATGTTGAGATGGGTCTTTTTTTCATTCATGTTCCATGATAAAGTGACATGCTTGCATGTTAAGAGACATATGATAACGGGGTTGAGCCTTTTCTCATGGATGTTGTGTGATGATGTGGCATGCTTACATGTTAAGATAAATAGTTAGTGGGGGCTACCCATTTGGATGTAGAAGATGACCTTGTGTTGATAGTTGGACTTACACGTGTGTGCGTGCGTGCGTGTGCGTGCGTGCGTGTGTTGTTTTTCTTGTAGAAACAGAGAAACTGAATAGCTTGTTTGCAAGATGGGTGACCTAAATTATATTTCATATATAAGTGATGACGCAACAAAAAATATGGACTTTTAGCTGCTTGGAGACGTCTGGTGTTGTTGTGCAATATTTCTTTTTCCAGGTGCAACTCTCTTTGCTAGTAAATCTATAGGCCAATCTACATTCAAAATTAAAGAAACATGTGGCCTTGTGTAGATAGTCAGAATTATACACCAATGAATTGTTTTTGTTGTAGAAACAGATAAACGAATAAAAAATCTAGTTTAGATATAAGTGAGAACGCAACAAAAATTATGGATTTCGTTTATCTGTTTCTACAACAAAAAATCTAGTTTAGATATAAACGAGAACGCAACAAAAATTATGGATTTTGCTTGGAGCCGTTTGGAGACGTCTAGTGTTGTTGTACAATATTCCATTATCCAAATGCATCGTCTATTGCTAATAAATCTATACGCCAATTTAGATTCAAAATTAAGGAAATGTGTGGCCTTGTGTTGATAGTTGCAATTACACACGCATGGATTGTGTGTGATGTTTTTTTCTATAGGAACACACAAATGGAATACTTTGTTTATAAGATGGTTAACCTAAATTCTAATATAGATAAAATTAAGGACGCAACAAAGGTACGGATTTTGCTACAGATGTCAAGTGTTGTTGTATAATATTTTGTTTTTCAGATGCATCTCTTTTTGCTAATAAATATATAGGGCAACCTAGATTCAAAATGAAAGAAATATGTGGCCTTGTGTTTAATCATTTCTAACATTTTTATCTAGGTTAAGCCAGTGACAAAGGCCAGTTTATCTCTTATATATTTCTAAAAAGGCACTTGGTAGCTTTTTGTTTTGGTTTTTTTCGTCATCCCTCACATCTTGTCTTTTTTTTGGTCTTTCCTGATCCCGTAGATCTCCCACGCCCCCCCCCCCCCTCGCACGAAAAAAACCCCGGTTCGCTCAACACGATCCTCTCGATCACCTCGCCGTCGGCCATGGCCTTCGCCCTCTCCATCTCCCTCACCGCCGCCGCCCCTACCATCCCTTCCCCCTCCCCTCATCACAAGATAAGAGGTCAGGTCAGGTCAGGCGGCGGCCCAGATCCGCCACGGCCGCCAAGGGCCACCGCGACAATCGCTCGCCCGCTCGCGCGCCGGGACAGGACCTCCGACGATGCGGCCGCTGCAACCGTGCTTCCTTGTGTTCTGCTCGTCCGAGCGGTTCCGCGTCCCACCGCGATGGAGCTTCCCCCCCGGCGCGTCCTTCTCTCTCCCCCTGGCGGCGGCGCGAGTTATCTCGACGGTGGCTTGGCAGCATGGTGCGGCGGAGCTCCGGCGCTGGCTCGTTTCTCTGGCGGGGGTGGAGGACATGGCCCCGTCCAGTGGTGCTGCCTCCGCGGCGGCTGCGGCATGGGGCCCTCGACCCTGATCTCGATTTGGATCTGGCCGTGCTCGGGCCTGGGCCATGGCGGCTCGTGAGGCGTGGCGTTCGTCGGGTCTAGGCGGCCTCTGGGCACCGTGGAGGTGCCAGCGACGGCGTTTTTTCCTGGCGTGGTGGTTCTGATGGAGTTGGTGGAGCATGGTTGCGAGGAGGTTGCGGTGGTCTTCTTCAAGTACCATGGGGGGAGCAGGAGGTCACGGCTGCGGATCTTGGCCAGATGTGGCCGGGATTCGCTGCGGTGGTCGGAGCACGTGGGGTGGCTTGAGGAAGGCGGCCCCTTTACGGAGATGGTGGCGGCACGACCAGATTCTGTGTTGGTGCTATGCAGGAGGTCGGAGCAGGTGCTACAGCCTACCGCCCGACGAGATGGCGATGGCGTGCTGCCTCCGACTGTCGATGCGAGCTCGGAGCCTCGGACGCGACCGGGTGTGGACTGCAACGGCGGCGGTGATGGCGGGAGCTCGGAGGCGACCAGGAGGTGAACTGCATATGTGCGAGCTCGATGGCAACCACGAGACCTCACCTCCGGCGTTCCTCTCCGCCCATGGTGACTTCACACTCGTAAGCCCCTCCTCTTTCCACATGCGTGCATGTAGTAGCAGATTGCATGATCTGTTGGCCTAAGTGTGATATTTGCGGTTCTCTTATTGTTAGTTTAGACTTGCAGACCCATGTTTCTTGCTCGGAGTGATGGCCAGAACATGTTTGTATCACTCAGATATTGAGAATCTTATCTCTATGGTAAAACCATGCAAATAATTTGCATATAGTGGTGGTTGTGCTAATCAAACCCCTTGTTTGATGAATTTAGTAGGAGGTATTCAGTTATGGAACCATTGTTTAGGTGGAGAGATTCCACGTGAGTTGTGTGTTTAATTTTGTTTGAATCAGTGAACTTGTGCAGGACTGTTTGCAAGTTTTCTCTACGGAATTATATTCTATATATGTGGCTGCTATGTCGGTTTCTTTACTAGTTTGGATCCTGATTTCTACTTAGTGGCTACTTTATAAATCTTTACGAGCTTCCAATGATTAGTGTTAATCAATCAGCATGCATAAGCTGGTTCGAGTCTATCCAGATTTCTTCCTATATGAGACACAATATAGTTCATATTAATGCAGATGTTAGATACCAATTCAGTTTTGAAGTTGACGGTGGTGCACATGTCCCTGCAGCCACTGGCGGTTGCTCCCCATCTCGGATGCTCCTGGCTTGGTGGCGCCCTCCACTGCTACCGCTTCCAGCGGTCGTGGCTGCAGGGGGTGGCCCTCCGGTGAAGAGCAGCGGCGACACCGACGGTTACCCCTTCCCACAGGCGCCCCGACCGGCACTACACATTCCCATCTCTTCGTCATCTCACACAGTCAGGGGACGCGCCAAGCACCTTCAATCACACAGCCACCGTGCGAGAGATCTTCCATCTCTGTATTCTTTCATTCAAGGTATTTTTTCAATGACGTGTTGCTTCAGGTTGTTTTAGATATGTGTTGCTTCAGATTTTGGCATAGATGATAGATTGATCCACGTGTGTTATCTATTTTTTCATAGATGATATATTGACTCACATTTCACATACCTGTGTTTGCCACGGTTTATGAACTGCATAAAACTGAAGAGCACCCTATACACTTGGATAAAACTGAAGAGAATTCAAGCTTGTTAACAGAGTTTAAAAAAAGTTATAACATGATCAATATAGCTTTTCGTAACTTTGGAGTCAGATTCATCTTTGTTTTCCCCCTGCATTTGGGATGAAGGGAAGCACTGAAACCTCATGCCTCCTCTAGCCATGATATACTTGAACAAGATGCATTTTCACGCGTTATATTCGAGCAGTACAGCCCGTGAAGCATTGGCAAAAAACTTTACTTCACATCACCCTGATCTTCCTCTACCTTACGATTTTTTTTTCCTTTTTGAGGTTTTCGACTCATTGTGCTTGTGTGTTTTTGGCATGAAGGAATTGCTTCGTAGAGCACCCTACCCGTGTACTGCTTTAATTGTTGGATTTGGGATCATTTATTGTTCTCTACACATGCTCACATTTAAATCTATAATTGGTTTTAGGTCGTCCATACAAACCTGCTGATGAGTTCCTGCAACCTGCAAATACAAGCTCATGACCGACTACAAGGAGAACACCTTCATGAACCAGGAATAACGATAAGAAAATGTTTTTCTGCTACCGCTTCGTATCTTCCAGTGTACAAGTGATCATTGTTTTCTTATCTCAAACTGAATTCTTCAAATCCACACTAAGAAGGAAAAGACAGGTAATGTCTGACACGTTCTCTTCTAATGTGGACTGAATAATGATACTTTTCCTCCTTACTATGGATCTTTTTTGCGAGACCTTACTATGGATTTGAACAAGTGATCATCGTTTTCTTATCTGAAACTTAATTCTCTTGTACAACACAGCTATGAGCCCACCTCGTGATATATATACTAGAAAGGGGAAGACACAAAATATGAACAGTGTTGCATGGCTCCAGCATGTATAGGTTGGTATTTTGGAATATTGATGCACAGATAAATATGAATAAGGTCGTTCTGAAATACCGAACGTATGGCTTGTAGTTCTAATAAAGAGGCAACACCTAACAGTTCACTTATACTAAATTATATGTGGTCTTTTCTGTGTGAATGAAATTATATATGGTCAGCCCATGTATCTGTGCGCAAGGCTAAAATCTGAGCATGTGCTTTTTGCCTCAATCAGGTTTTAAGTCTTTTCTTTCCTAATCCTATGACTACAGATTGTTGGGTGCTCCAAAACTGTTAATATCACTTATTTGAATAATCTCTAGATTGACTAGAGATGAGATTATCTGGCTTTGGGAATGGTTATACATTTTGTAGGTTATCTTTCCTCAGGAAGCAGTGGTGCCTGGGTGTTGCGGATGGAAGAAGAGTTGGACGTGGTCGTGGTCGATTAATCCATATGTGTATCTTCTACGAGCGGCAGAAGGTCAGGTATCACTACCAAATTACATTACTAACAGAAAATTTACTTATAATGATAGGAAATCGTATTGGTATTGATGGAGCTAGAACTACATAGTACAATCAACATGTGTCTAGCTCACAGCCCTTGTCCTCTAATTCCATGTTATGTATGCTTTCTCCTAAAGTTTCCATGAATTTTGCTTTACACCAAAAACTTAATCAAACTCCTTCGGGGACAAAAGTAAACACATACTACATATCTTAATATATTTTCTCCGAGTAGTATGCCCCAATTTTTAGTTCTTCATATACATTTTCCTATCATTACAAGTTCCTTACAAAAAGTTGTATCTTCGAAATGGACAAACTGCTTTATGTAATTCTATCATCCATTCTGATTTTGAGGCAAATATACATGTTATGAAATGCCTCCAAAGTCAACCACATAGCCATTTTTTTAAGAACTGGTGGGAATTTGTTTGTCAATAAAATTATTTTTTCAGGGAATGCTTCCTATTTCTCCAGTAAGCAAATAAACAGTGTGATTAACTTAACAACTCTCTATCCTTATTTGTTATTTATCTTATTCATAGCGCATTTTCCCCTTTTATTCATGTAACAATGGTGAACTTAGACTTTGTGTAAGGTGAGCCATTCTGTTTCCCTGAACTTAACAACTCTCTATCCTTATTTCTCCAGAAAGCCTGCAGACGATACTCACACCATCTGATTCCTTGAAACATGAAGTGTTTTCACATATGTTACAATCCAAGGTTTGTTAATTAATCATATTATTTGTATTCATAAGTAGTATAAAGTTGCTCCAAAATTGTTAATATGATTTTGGATGATATATTATGATGCTCACAAGGAGGTTATTGGTGCTCATTAAAATAGCAGTATGAAATAAGCCTGCATATATTTGTTGATTTTCAATTTAAGCCTTTTAACTCAACTGAGATTGTTATTTGTACATTATTTACGGACTTTTACCTCCTTTTTGCAGGCTATCTGGAACAATTGTAGGTTTTAATCAAGAAGTCCTCAATAGGTGGACTGGTTCAAAATGGAGAAGCATGCTGGTAGCTTTTCGGTTGGTTGTATTAAGCACTTAAGTTTGTAGCAATTCCTAACACCATATCTTTGGGATGCTTGTAATATTTTAGAAAACTATTTTTTTTCTGCCTGATGTGGCGTGATGTTCACAGGCGTCCTGACCCCATTTCCTCCTCACATATGGTCTGGATTTTCGGATAGCGTAGACATATGGAGACAATTTAGGGTTCTGAGTGTGCGTGTTGCTAATAGAATAATGAACAACCGGTAAGACTAATATTATAGACCTTCCCCCCATTCCTACCATGTATTATTTGACTTTTGTGCTAATACATGAAAAAATATTTTGTAAAATTGTGAGGTGTGACCTATATTTTCTGGGCAAGTTTTAGCCTTGTTATTCACAGTTGATGCTGCATGGCATTCATCTTTCACCCTTATATTTGATGTCACTGTTTGAGTGTATGTCTAATTAGGGTTTCTCTCCGGTTGGTGTTTGAATAGGAGGTTGCTCTCTTCCCTTTTATTTCATAGCTTATATTACAACATACACAGTTCCTTTTAGTCTTATGTGAAAATCCTTTTGATTCGATACACCAAATATGAAATTACATAACTCACACAAAACTGGAAAAATATTATAAAAATACAAATAAATGGCAATAAAAATGTAAACAATAAATGCTATCAAAGATTGATATATTTACCTGTCACAAGAGAGGTAGGAGTAGCACGTTCTAGAAGATGTGTTAGTAGTTTCTAAATGTAATAGTTTGCAAGCCAATTGCATATTATAATGAAGTTTATGGTTGTGACATTTGTTTAAAGGAAAAAAAATCGTCCATGTGTTGTTTTTATTTAAAGGATAATAACAATGCACATGCTTTCGTGAGAGAACCGATCTTAAGAATAAAGAGTCAATTACACGACAAGTGCTTGAACTTGGCAAGAAAAATCACTTTGGTGCTAAAACTTGTGGCATACATTGAACTGATATCAGAACTTGGCTTGGACGTGCATCTACGGTGCTAATCATGTTTGTATATGCTCAGTGTGCTGATGAGGCGCGCCAACGTGGCGTAGGACCCATTGTCAATGACTGGACTGGAAAGGCGGGGATGGGCGTGTGACTTGGGTTGCTTCATAAAAACACCCTGAAATATATCTTTATCATAAAAGAACCCTTAAATATTTATTTTTCTTAAAAAACAAGAGGGCCCAGCCGTCAAAAACAGTACAAAAAGGAAACGAATATGCATAAGTCAGGGGGTTTGAACACGCGACCTCATCCTAACAAGCCTGATGATAGCTATATGTGTTGATCTGTGTTTGGCATAAAAAAACTAATGACCTAGATGGGGCTTAAACGGGCTGTAGTGACCGCTGCCCATTATTACCATGATAGAGTTTTTAGTTTACAAATATGATTCAAATTTTCTATAAAAGGATTAAAATTCATGTTTACTATATTCCCATAAACAAAAAAGATCAAAATTTATATTTAATACTTAATTATATAATTATTTTTCTAAATAATGCTTGAATATATTTTAGAATTACAAGAACGGAATTTTTATTAATAATATTTCTCATAAAGTGAATACATGAATATTTATCTGAATGCATGAATACAGCCAAAAATAAATTTATATTTTTTCTCAATACATTAATAGTGCATGATTTTTTTTATAATTTACGAAAAATTTTATATTCATAAATATTATTTTAAAAACATAAATATTTTGAAGTAATACTTGCGTATTTAATAGGAACACATGTACATTCTTTTAAATAAGAACAGTTTTTAGAATTACTTGAACGTTATTTTCAATAATAATAGTTTTAGAATTAGATGAAAATTAATATAAATAATGATTTTAAGAATTACATGACCATTATGTTAAATAATAATATATATTTTAATTAAATTAGCATTATATTAAATATTTTTCTTATAATTACAAGAACACTATATAAAATAAGGTAATTTAGTTGTATGCGTAATATTTTTACTTTACGTATTCTTACAAAATGCTATGAAAAAAAACTAACATGTGAAAATGGTTTGCGGTGAGTGTAGTACATTTAAGCCCTATGTGTGTGCTTGTGTAGGTCATTATGGGTAGAAATCACATTTGTACCGCAACTGATACGCAGTGTGGTGGCTAGCTTGTCCGAGCTACATTAAAGGTGTTGTGTTTAGACCTGAGCGGTTCTATATTTTGCGTCCCAATTTTCTTTTCTTGTATTTTTTCCTGGCGGGTGCTGCCCAATTGTCATAGTGATGTGGCGCTATATTTTGCGTCCTAATTTTTCTTTGTTGTATTGCCTCGTGGCGGGTGGTGTCCAATTGTCATAGTGGCGTTTTAGGGTTCTTTTAAGAAGAAAATTGAGGTGCTTTTGTGAGAAAATAAAATAAAATATCAAGATGTTTTTGGAGAAAAAACATGCCACACGTTCGTCCCTGCCTTCCGGTCACTGACATTGGGTCCCATGCATGTTGGTATGCCTCGTCAACATGTTGTGCGTATACATAACATGAGTAGCACCCTAGATGCACGCCACGGCCAAGTTTTGGCACCGGTTCAATGTACGTCACAAGTTTTAACACCAAACTGACTTTTCTTGTCAAGTTTAAGCACCCGTGGTGTAATTGACACAAGAATAAAAAAGGGCATTTAAGTCTTATTATCATTAGTAATGCAGTGCATAATAAAGTGTTAAATGTTTGTATAGCACATTTATTTTGTGCAGCACATGTATAGGCCCGGTTTTCTTTATCGAAATACATTGCAATCGAAGTATATTCCAATTATTATTTTTCATTTTTTATTGGTTACCTCTCTATCTTTATAAAATTTGACATGCAATCAGAACAATTTTTCAAAAGCCCGTGACAAGGCACGGGCAATCTACTAGTGTTTTCTAGTGTTTGTGGGCTTTGCAGGATTTGTTTTTTAGGAAGGAAAGTATGGAATATTCAAGATGCATCTACTTTTTTCTTATAAAACTACAATGCATTCTGGATTTAAAATTAAAGAAACGTGTGACCTTATGGAGAGCGGCGTTTTGGCTCTCAGGTGCATCTGCACTCGCGCTCACGAAAAAAATCAAAACAAATAATAAAAAAATTCAAAAAATTCCAATTTTTTTGTGTGGTATATATTTTGATGCGTGAGGTTAGCTCCAAATTTCATATTATTTGGACATTTGAGGAGCTCTCAGCAAAAAAGACAAATCGGGGTCTGGAAAAAAAGTTTACTATTCACCAATTTTTTTTACCTGATTTGTCTTTTTTGTAGAGAGCTGCTCGGATGTCCAAATAAGTTGAAATTTGGAGCGGACCTCACGCATCAAAATATGTACCACACAAAAAAATTGGAATTTTTTGAATTTTTCTAGTATTTGTTTTTATTTTTTCCGTCGGCAGGTGTAGATGAGCCTGGGCTCAGAGACGAATTTTCCGACCTTATGTTGATAGTTTGGAACTACATCGATGGATTGTGTGTGTTATTTTTTCTGGCAGAGACAAAGAAAAACCGATTTCTTTGTTTGGAAGTCGGGTAACTTAAATTGTAGTTTATATATAAGTGTGGACGCAATAAAAAGTACCGTTTTTTGCTTCGAGCTGCTTGGAGACGTCCGGTGTTGCTATGCGATATTTTGTTTTTAGATGCATCTCCTTTTTTCTGATAAAACTACATGCCAATCTAGATTTAAAATTACAGAAATGTGTGGCCTTGTGTTGATAGATTGGAACTACACACCGATGGATTGTGTTTTTTTTTTCTGGTACAGACGGAAAAAGACGAATTCCTTGTTTGCAAGACGGGTAACCTAAACCGTAGTTTAGATATAAGCGCGGATGCAATAAACATTACCGATTTTGCTTCAAGCCGCTCGGAGACGTGAGGTGTTGTTATGCAATATATTTTGATTCGTTTTCTCTAATAAAACCATTGGCCAATCTGGATTCAAAATTAAAGAAAAAGTGTGGCTTTGTGTTGATAGTTTGGAACTACACACCAGTGGATTGTATGTGTTTTTTTTTCGGTAGAGAAAATAATGTTCAAGAATTAAGAAAATAAATAATGAAGAAAAAGTCGACGGAAAAAATAAAAAGCAGAAGAAAAACCGGTAAACCCAGCAAAGAAAAACACAAGGAAAAACAAAAGTGAAACCAATGGGAGCGTGCCGGCCCATACGTTTCGCTGTCAAGTTGTACTACGTGGGAGGCCCAAGTTCCAGGGCGGAGTGGCGATTAGGAGGCCCGAATAAAACCCTAGCACCTGGCCACCGCTTCCCTCACTCACTCCCCCACCCGGACTCCAGTAGGAAGGAGTAGCCAGCCATAGGCAGAGGCGGCTGGCACCTCTCCCCCTTTCACCCGGACTGCAATCTCCGATTCCGATCGCCACTGCCAGCCGCTTCCCCTCCCCTCCCTCTCTTAAATCCATCCACACACCCAAGACCAAGACAAGACAGATCGATCGATCGATCGATTGGCGCACTCAAGCTTTAAGAAGGAAGGCAAGGCAAATCGATCTGAGATGAAGAACTCCAAGGCGGAGACTTTGAAGGCAGTCGATCTGGGATCCATGGACGCAAGCGAGGAGGAATCCGAATTAAGTGAGGAGAAATTCGACGGAGGTGACGACTGGATGGACACCGACAGCGATGAGGAGGCCGTACAGTGGCCCCCGCCTCCTCCTGCCTACGGCTACCCCGACGACGGCCAATGGCGGCCCTACGTCCTCATCGACCAATTAGCTTACTTCGCCGACCGCGACAACTCCACCACCGCCACCACCACCGCCGAGTTCCCGGCAATGGGTTCCGAACTCAAGGGCCCCATCAAGGTCACCTTCTGCGCCGTCGCTCCGCCGCTCGTCTCTTACTTGTGTTTCCACGCCGCCGACATGGACCACGCCATATTCCCCCTCCAGCCCAAAATCTTGACCACAGAGGCCAACGGCGGCCTCCTCATCCTAAGGGTCGTCGTCGGTACCCATCATTCCGATTCCGCCTTCTTCAGCAATCGAGAATACTTCGTCTACGACCCCCGCGCCGCCAAGCTCCACCACCTCCCCCACCCCGGCCGCCAATACGAGTTCAACGAGTACGCACTTGCCATCGTGCGCAAGTGCAGCCAACACTGCAAACGCACCCCCCCCCCCCACCCCCCCCACCACTCACCATGACAGCGGCGGCCTCGCCCTCCGCCACTGCCATGTCGCCCGAGATCTCGCCCTACACCCCCATGGCCATGGCCATGGCCAGGAGCACCACCATGACTGCACCTACGTCGTTGCCGCACAATCTCATTCGTTCCGACGCCCCGAAACTTCTTACCTCTGCATGTACCACTCTGATATCAAGGCCTGGATCAAGAAGCAGGTGGTGGTCAACTCATATCCACCCCTCCACCGTACATCCAAGACGCTCGCCATAGGAGGAGACAGAGGCACCGTGGCCTGGGTTGATCTATGGAAGGGCATCATCTTCTGCGACGTCCTCGATGAACAACCCAAGCTCCGCTGCCTGGAGCTGCCCAAGACCATCATGCCCGAAGAGGTAATTGGGGTTGGCGATCCAAGGTCTGTTCGGGACATTGCCGTCGTTGGTAACGTCATCAAGTTTGTCGACATGTATGTCCGCTTCGATGGCTACTCTAAAACCTCCCATTATTGGAAGGCCGTCACATGGAGCATCAGGACCGGCAGCTTCTCCCCTAAGGATTGGGCCGTGGGTCGCCGCATTAAATCCACCGGTATACGCCCTCAATCAGCACTGGATAAGTTGATGGTTGAAGCTGGCATCAAGGCTCCCCTCCCAACCTTATCGACTCTCCATGTTGGCCTGCCCAACCTCAGCCTGCAGGATGATGACATTGTTTACTTGCTCGCCAAGATTGACTACCGCCTCAGCCGCCACACAGCATGGGTGCTTGCTCTTGACATGAGGAACAAGACTCTTAAGGAAGTGGACCTGTTTGATTCCAAGAGGACTCTTGGTTTGGCCAGGGGCTACGAGGCAAGTAGGATCTCCGCATATCTCAAACCTGCTCTAGGTAACTCATCATACTTCATTTTCACCCCTGGTCTGTTACTCCCAGTACATGCTAAATTACCATATTATAGTGCTGATTTTCTTGGTATCATCATATCACACACACAGATAGTGTAGGGTTTTGGGTGGATAATCTGAATTCAATTGAAGGGACATTTGCTAGGCCATGGTACCATTCATCTCAAGACAGGTCTGGTAGATGCTTGGCACTGCTGTTTTGGGACGAACAACTAGCGGGGTTCTAAATACATTATATAGGTGTAGCAATGAGATTGGACCTGGTAGGTATGCAGCCAGTACGCAAGTCAAATGCCAGCAGTGTGGGGATGCTAACAGTGAAATTCTCACCAGAACAATTCACACTTCTCCTCAGACATAGTAGTATAATTTCGAAGCTTGCTTCGGTACACCGCCCTTCAAAAAGTTTGCAATTTTCAATGCAGATCAAAGGCTGAGATTGTAACTTGCCCCTTCATTTAAAATGGGTAGAATAGTCTATCTACCTAATCTAATCACTAGTTGCTCTCTCTGCAAAAAAAAAACACTCCTTGCCTCTTCCTTATTCTTCACCATCAGCCATTATTTCCAGAGATGCTCTTTGTTGAACGTTCAACCTTTGCATATCCACACATGGGATCAATGACGGTCAACCTTGCCATTTAACTGATCCCAGATCACACAAATCTTGCTTTCGTTTTCAATCGAATCTCTTGTACGTTCCGATGCCCGATGGGATCTAAATCTGGATATGTAGTAGCAGTAACCAACGTATAATGGTGGGCTTGGGATTTCAATTGCGGAGACCAATTCCAATTCCTGATCCTGGTGCTTAATTGGGCCACGAAATTCCGAACTGTTTTCACCAGAGAAACAACTTCCAATGATTTCTTCATACTAGCAATGATGAGTGCTACTCATCTTGGTGATGTGATCTCTGGTGTAAAATAAGAGGTGGGAAATCATAATGAGTTGTAGTAATACTGGTTTCCTGTTTGTATGTCTGGTTGGCCCCTACGCAAATCATCGAAAAAACTCATGCTGGGTGATATTTTGATCAAGAAGTTAATTAGAATCGGTTGCATGGATCTACTAATTAGGCCCTGTTTGGTTACAGGGACTAGACTAGAAAAAGTCCCTTTTAGTCCCTATGTAACCAAACAGGAGGGACTTTTTCTTAAGGGGCTAGAAAAAGACTCTACTGGAGGGTCTTTTTTCTTTAGTCCTTGGGACTAAAAAAAGTCTAGTCCCTTTCAACCAAACACCCCCTTAATCATGATTGACGTGTGTTTTTTCCAGGGGAATCAGGATTAGTGTTGACCACTGAAAGTAGAAAAATACTTCTTTTATTCTCCCTCCGATTCCTTATTAATTGTTGCTGATTTGTACTAAATCAGCGACAATTAACATAGATCGGAGGGAGTAGTTGCTTTGAGATTCGGATATTATACACTTTACATGCTTATCAAGTCTGGCCTTTTTCACTAATCTTTCTTCTTGGAAATGTATAAAATAATGGTTATATTAGTGCTAGTTGTCTATGGATCAGTTACTCTTTCCCAAACTATTGCTGAAGACATGTGGAATTTGATATGACAGATCCAAAGCGAATACCGAAACGGCCAGGGATGCCGTTGCTGAAAGCCCCTAGCAAGAAGCGTACTGGTGATGACCATGGTGATTAATTTTGGGAAGGAGCTGGCACGAGGTTGCATAGGAGCTGTTTGACCTTGAGAATTGTGCCGGGTATCAATGGAGGGTGTAGTGGATGGATTATCATGTTTCACGGTTAATGTCTAGTCTGTCCCTTCTTTTGCCTGTCTTCTGTTTATTTTAGGATTATGGATCATTATGGATACTCTAAGGATCCCTCAAGACCCTGTCCAGGAGTGTCTTTGTTTTATTCATCTCATCTATATGCGCTGTATTAAAACTATGTATGAACTGTGTTAATGCACCTGTACCCCCTACTGTTTCCGTTTCTCGTGGTTACCTTTCGTTAGCACCATAACCTGTTGAGTTGGCTGAGTATTGTTTTTGACAATTGTTCTCTGAGTGACGCAAAACCTCCATTTTGGGTGGGGAGGCAGGTGCATGAGCTATGCCGGAAGGCTTATTGTGGTATAGAATTGTTTGTTTGTGCAACCGTTTTATTTTCTGTCAGAATTGGCTAGCTGCTTTCTTATTTACTACTCCCTCCGTTCCTGTTCCTAAATATAAGACTTTTTAGAGATTTAATTACAGATTCACTTTAAAATATGTTCATTTACATTCGTATCTAGTCTATTGTGGAATCTTTAAAGGTCTTATATTTTGGAACGGAGGGAGTAGCAGGGTGCATATGCATTGCCCCGTTATTTTTTTTTCTTTATACGTGTGCAGGGAGCACAGCTTATCCTTTCACAGCTTATCCTTTGTAAGTAAAGTTTTCACTTTATGTGATATAGCAAGATGCATACTTCCACTGTTATTGTGGTGTTTACCTACTTGTATATTTCATTGCAAAGTCTATCTTTGCTTGTTAGTTTCATTCGGGTGAAACTGAAGCTCCAGTATTATAGTCATTAGGAGATGTGGTCTTGCAGCTCCAGTATTATAGTCATTAGGAGATGTGGTCCTGCAGTTCTTTGAACTAGTACCGATTCTTCTTCTTACATACTCCTTTCAATCCTAAATATAAGACCTTTTAGAGATTTCATTATAAACTACATACGTCGTATTTTAGAGTCTAGATTCATTCATTTTGTTTCGTATGTAGTCTATAGTGCAATCTTTATAAAGTCTTACATTTAGGAACGAAGGAAGTGCAATATTTTATAAACAGTTATAGGTCTCTCGCCTATCTTTTTTTAAGGATCAGACTTAGTATTCCTAGAGATGACAAACTGGCTAAATCGCCAGCAACAGAGTTAAGTACAAACTCAGGGAAGCTGCCTAACCAGGTCTCACGTACCCAGCTCCCTAGACCATGACCATATGCAGCTATAGCGTGGGCTGCATTATTACAGGCTCTAGGACATACATCCAGTTTAACATTATCGAAAGCTACATTCAGTTAGAATTTTATCTCCTGAAACAAAGAGGCTTTTATGACATACATTCAGTTTAACATTATTAGAAGCTACATTCAGTTGGAATTTTATCTCCTTAAAAAAGAGGCTTCTAGGACATACATTCAGTTTAACATTATAAAAAGCTACATTCAGTTGGAATTTTATCTCCTGAAACAAATAACCTAGAGCTGATCTATCATACTCCTGACTTGTTATAGCCCGCGTCAACTCCATAGAGTCCATTTTGAAAATTACACCCTTACTTCTTTTTGATCAAGGATCAGGTGACGAAGAAGGTGTTATATCGAGGTAGATGTGTTCGTTGGCTTTACGCTTTGATTCCAAAGATTAGAAGATTCAATAAACAAGCTTTTGGTGTCACCAAACTATCATCAACACGGTGGCATGATCGTTTAGGACATGTAGCTTTTTCTTTAGTTCAACGTGTGCTTAGGAAAAATAAGCTTTCATATGTTGGAGAGCATGATGTCGAAACTATTTGTGATTCTTGTCAAAGAGCTAAAAGTCATCAATTGCCTTATCCGATTTCTACTAGTATTTCTACCACACCATTACAACTCATTTTTTCTGATGTTAGAGGCCTGCCCCCTCCTCTGTTGGTAGACATACCTACTATGTGAGTTTCATAGATGACTTTAGCAAATATTCCTGGATCCGTCTTCTCAAGAAAAGATCCGAAGTATTCCAAGTTTTTCACAATTTTCAAGCACTTGTTGAACGCAAATTCGATAGAAAAATCATTACCGTCCAATCTGATTGGGGAGGTGAATATGAGAAACTAAATTCGTTTTCCCAAGAACTTGGTATCTTTCATCACGTGTCTTGCCCTCACGCTCATTAACAAAATGGGTCAGCTGAACATTAGCATATGCACATTGTGAAGTCGGCTTAGCCCTTCTTGCTGGAGCTTCCATGCCTCTAAAATTTTGGGATGAGGTTTTTCTCATTGATGTCCACATCATAAAACATACTTCGTAGTCGTGTCATCAACAACGAAACTCCCACATAAAAACTCCTCCAAATCAAACCGGACTACACATCACTTCTTGTGTTTTGATGTGCTTGTTGGCCAAACCTTAGACCATATAACAATCGTAAACTTATGTTTATATCCAAACAATGTATGTTTATTGGTTATAGTGCACAACACAAGGGTGCCAAATGTTTAGATGTGTCCACCGGACGTGTCTATATCTCTCGCGATGTGGTATTTGTTGAGACACCATTTCCCTTAGCTGACCTTCATCCAAACGCCGGTGCTCTACTTCGTCAGGAAATCTTGCTTTTACCACCTCATCTCACCGGATTAGATCAAGGGGGAAATGGTTGTGATCATACGTTGACTAATTACACGATTATACCATTTTGAAAATTACACGATTGGCTCCCATGCTTGACGTTGCATTGATTGCATACACCATGCCTAAAGCTTCAGCATGGAGGGCACTTGATACATATTCCAGTTTTCCTGCTGCTGCAGCCAAAAACATAGCATTACTATTCCTCAAAGTAAAACCCGAGCCACCACATTTTGATGCTTCCTTAAATGCACTATCGGGGTTGACTTTCAGGAATGCAGGGGGAGACCATTTTGCCGTGGAAGTCTGCTTCTGGGCGCTCCTTTGCTTCTTAAGATTCCTGAAATCATTAACATGATAGTTAATATAAGCTAGAATTTTATCTGGCGCCTTCATCGTGTCTCCTGCATTGGCCTTATTTCTTTCATGCCACCATAAAAAAAACATGACACACACCTTTATGTTCTCCTCTTTTGTCAGACGAAACAACTAATTGAATAAGCTAAGAGAATTGTTGCAGACATTAGCTTGTTTCGAATATTATCCATTTGTGCTAAGCTCCACAGCCGTCTCACCATTTTGCGTTTAAGAAAACCATGACCACCATCCTCATTATATCAAAGGCACACTGGGCATCTACTATCTATTTCCATGCCTCTATTCTTCAGCCTCATTCTTAATGGTAAGCTATATGTTGCCATACGCCAAAGGAAATGGAGGACTTTATTTGGGAGAGGTAATGCCCATAGTTTCTTCCATTCAAAATCAATTGTCTCAGCGTTGCTTCTTGAACTAGACGGTTAGCCATGTCTTGATTCACGTTTTATACTGTCCATTGCTACCTTGTAGGCTGACTTCACTGAGAAGATCCCCTTTTTTTGTGAAAATGCCATGCAACACAGTCAGGTGTATGATCATAAATGGGGATTTGCAAGATTATCTCAGAATCTTCTGCATTGAAAGTTTGGCGCACAAGGTCGACATCCGAACTGTTTGTCATTGGGTCTATGAGGTCAGTAACCTTAGAAATCACTTGTCTCCCACGTAATGAATTCATGAACTTGGGGACATAGGTATGGATTGTTACTTGCTTTGCAATGGAGTCAATGCTTGTGTGTAAGTTGCCTGTTGTTCCTTGGCTGGATCTAATGTCATGGGGAGGGGGTCACAACATAATCTTTTTCGTGAAAGGATGAATTTTATTGACTTAAATGAAACATCAATAAGATACAAACATTATGAGAACACACTTGGCTCTTGGCTTCTGCATAGCTAAGATGCACACGACCAACATCAACACACACAAAAAAATAATAAAAGGGTCACAACAGACACTTTTTTGATAAAGGATGGATTTATTGGCTCAAATGGGCCATCAAGGGGATACAAAAATTATGGGCACACACTCGGCCTGTGCATAGCTAAGGTGCACACAACCAACACAGACAGAAAAATGCCGGTAACCAACAAAGGCATATAGACCAAAGCATAGGTAATGACGCAGAAAAATGTCAGCATTGCCAGGTCTAACCAACACGGTTCAGACCTAGGCTTTCACCCGGAGCTCAGGACCGAGTGCACATAGCACCATCATCGAAGTCACTCGTGTATTGTCGCCATCATTTTTGCATGGTCCCAAGCAGCTGCATGCGATGCGAATGCCGTTGCTGCACCACCATCCCCTCTGCATCAAGCCTTCGACCATAGTTTATCTCTCATAGCAGAAGTCAATCAGTGAATCTGGAGAGATGACCTCTCCGAAGAACTTGCGATGACCACAGTCGTCATGGAGCCGTAGGAGGCCACTATATCATAGTTTGCAGGCACCACCGTCCGGCCGACCAGATCGTGATCACCACCACCCTATCTGAGGCCACTTCACCCAAGGAGCATTCTTATGCAAAGAGACGGTAGGTATCCGCAGCTAAGCGAGCAGGTAGGAAGAGGCGTGGTGTGGATTTTGGATCTGAGGATGGTGCAAAGGGCACAACTGACTCGAGAGGAAGCTATGCATAGACTCGCCACTGCCATCCGCCGCGGGCTTAGCCTGGCGGCCTCCTCTGGCGACAACGAAGAGAGGGGTGAGTGAGATAAGGCGTCTGGAGGGTGGCAGCGGGGACCTCCGAAGTCGTTCGGGAGAGCAACCCGGGAGGTGAAGCAGTTCTGAATGTTCTCCTATACTCTTCCCATCACAACAAGATCAGATTTGTCGAGGTCGATGTTGTTAGACTTAATGTACATTGTCACGTTCAGTATTGGGCTGCATCATGCCATGGCCTGCATTCCTATTTTGTAGGGCGTGCATACCCCTCTCTCTGTATATAAGTTGTACTTGTGTAAGTAATCAGATAAGGTAAGAGTAATTCTCTCCAACTTGGCATCACACTTGCGAACCCTCCTCATGGCCTCGCCCGACTCCTCCCCTGCCTTCGGTGCTTCCACCAATGCCGCCACATCGTCGACCTCCCTATTCTCCATGGCGTCCGCTCCCGAAGCCCCCTTTGCCACCTCCGCGGCCACCTCTGCTCCATTCGTTTTTGGCCCAGGCACATCCTCCCTGCACGGCAGCTCCGCAGCATCCAAATCCACCTTCGCACCCCACTTTTCTTCCTCCACTCCGGCGGCTCCTCTGGCGCCTCGCCACCCCATATTCAATGACCATATCAAAAATCACATCAAGTTTCTTCATAATCCTGTAGATCACAATTACCACAAGTGGAAGTCCTTCCTCATGTTCCTTGTCCGTTATGGAGTTTCCTACCTCATCGAGCATCTCCCACCTCCCAATGCTGACCCATAGTACCTAGAACTCGATGTCCATGTGGCTCTTTGGATCTATGCCACACTTGCTGATACGATGGCCAACCATGTTTTGGTGCCACGACCACTTTTGCCATCTGGAAGAAGATCCATGATTACTTCCTCTCCAATCGCGCCGCCCAGTTCATGATCCTCAACAGGCAATACCACAACCTCAAACAAGGAGATCTTCCTGTGCCTGAGTATGCTCGTCCCATGAAGCATCTCACCTATGGCCTCGCTGACATCGACCATGCCGTCACCGAAGTCTACCTCACCACTCAATTCCTTCACGGCCTTGACAACACTAGTAGAGAAATCGCTAGCCACAAATCTTGTTGGTCGCATGCCGTTTTGGGCTGATGCCAACACTATTTTTCAAATAGCACTGGCGTCGCCCATTTTGGTACGCCATCACTAGTTACTTAGTGCCGATGCTGGATGTATGTGGAACGCCACTTGTATGTGGCCTCCAAGGGTGTGTGCAAGCGTAACTTACTGCTGGCATACTAGGTTCGTAGTAAATCGACATTATATGATATATCTATGGCATTGCCTTAGTCCGGATGCTAGAAGTTTTTTTTGTGGGTCCATTTTTTTAGTCAACATTAGGTCCCACGTAACACCGGTGTAGCATACAACAACACGCTAGGAATATACATGTTAGTGCTAGCGATAGGCTTGCCCACGAGGAAGCATGCCGATAGGCTTGATGGAGTAGGTCACTCACAGTTGAAGCATGATTTAAATGTGGATAGACATAACCTCCGAGACGACTTCGACAGAGCGCACACAATGGTGTTACAACAACCATATATAATCCTCCTTGGCTGCAGACTCACAAGGACACCTTAAAGAGAGAGAGAGAGCATGCAATGGCAGGGAGACAGAGGACCGATGCCCGGATCATTAGAGAGCACAACTCCAAATTTGTAGCTTGGTTAAAAGAGCGAATTTGGGAGAAACCACTGCCAACGGGTATTGACAATGCAAATTATCATCTATGCATTAGCAGTAGGCCCCGCATGCACCGTCGCCACCTACCAATCATATGATATCAATGGATACACATTCTATACTGAGGAAAAAGACAAAAAATCTGTACCAGAACTCAGGTGTCATGTTAATTGCCTCCACTGAGAATGAAACTAATAGATACTATGGATGGATCGAAGAGATATGGGAACTTGAGTACGTCGAAGATCACACGGTGCCACTGTTCCGAGTTAGATGCACGAAGAATGTCAAGAAGGAAGAATGTGGTGCCATTACCATGACCCTGCCCGAAGCACAAGCTGTTGGTGCAAAGGGTGTCAAAGGAATTACCACCGAATATGAGCCTTGGGTATTCGCTAAGGACGTGTCACAATGCTTCTATACAAAGCCAAGTCGTGTTGTCGTCAGGAGATCCAAGAGATCCATCGTCGGGATGGACGGACTGGATAACGAGGATGACTATGATCAGTTCGGCGTTGACCCAAAAGAAGAGGAGAACTGTAAGTGCATCTAGTGCCCCTTAGTGATTTTGGTGTATTGAAGACTTATAGGTTAAGGAACTAATGTGTTTGTGAGTGTACACAGGCTCTATAAGTCGATGAGGAGTTTGATATATTCGGAGATTACCGACCCCTAAAAATGTATGTCTTTAACTGAAGACTTTGGTATTCCCTGAAGACTTTGAAAATGAAGAAGTTGGTGTGACCTTGAAGATATGAACGAGGACTATGAAGCGTGAAGACTTTTGCTTTCGTAGTTTCATTTCCTTTCTTTGAGCCATAGGAAACACCATACTGTTAAAGGGGGCCGAGGTAATACTAAGGAAAATTTCCAACTGATGCTCAACTCCAAAAGCCTCAACCTATCCAATCCTTCGAGTGAAGCCTTTGGAAATCTCTTGCTGTTCAGTCAAGTTCTTCAGTGACAGAGATGATGTTCTTCTAGTCTCTGATGAAATTGATCTGACTGAGGAGTTAGGATTTCGCCAGTGCGAATTGCCTACAAGTGAGGAACATGATAAGCCTGAGGACTTTCATAGTTTGAAATTCTGACCCTTGATGTGCTTAGTGTCAGCTGTCCCCAATCACAAATATCCACATAATGGTCATATCATTGGGGGCATTTATGTCTTATCATGTCAGGTTGCACCCTGGCTATAAATAGCCACCCCCACAACCACTAGTTGGTTGGCTGCTCCGAGAGAGAACTGACACTTGTCATTTGAGAACAATCCATCCTCCGAGGACTTTGAGAGAAATTCATCAGTGAGGAAAAACCCAAATCCAAACCACCAAACCCAAAGTGACTGAGCATCACTGAAGAAATTCCTATGTGGAACCGACGCTTGTTACCTTTGAGGACTGTGTATCCTCAAGACGGTTAGGCGTCATGGTCTAGTGCATCATGCAGTCAATTGGGGATCATGGAGTGACCATGGTCTAGACCATCCAGTAGTCAATTGTGGATCGTTGGGTGACTAGTTTGTGAGGGTTTTGGAAGTCTAACCTGACGACTTACCACGAGTGTTGGGCGACGACTTTGTGACCTTATCTCAAGGAGAATACGATAAGGAATGTGTGTCCTCTGGTTTAAATACCAGGCCGCTCCAAACCAAACGTACGACTGTCACAGTAGTTGGAACTGGGTCATCAAACCACTGTCTTCATCGAGCTACCTGGTTGTATTTCCTCAACCCCTCTATTCCTCATATACTTGTTGATGAAATTGATCGTTACTGTTTGAAGAATTTGACTGAAGACTTTCACAATTTCCTCACCTCAAATTCTTCAAATTACCTTGTTCCTCACCTGCTTATCCTGTATCACGCTACTTGTAATCTGTGCATGTTTCATTTCATCATGATGACTATGGTGTTGCTATGTTTTTCATGCACTTGAGTACTTAATCCGCTGCTAGCTATTCATCACATTTCAAATTCCTCAAGTTGAAATTCCTCAAGTGATGAATTTGTAAAAATTTCCTATTCGCCCCCTCTAGTCGATATAACACACTTTCAATTGGTATCAGAGCAAGGTACTCCCTTGTTCTGTGTGATTTTGGTTTAACCATCTGGAGTTCTAGTTATGTCGACTGTAGGCATGATCAAGGTTTCCTTGGGATGTCCTACCTTCGATGGGACGGACTACCCCTACTGGAAGAACAAGATGCGCATGCATCTTGAAGCTATTGACAATGATCTCTGGTATGTTGTGGGAAATGGTGTTCCCTCTGTTACTCCCACAATCAATGCTGCTGATGTGAAGAGATTCAAGCAGCTCGATTCTCAAGCGAAGAATATCATTTGTGGCCATCTGAGCAAAGGTCAGTATGGCAGATTGAGTGCTTTGGAGTCTGCTAAGCTTATCTGGGATAGGCTGTCCAAAGTAAACGAAGGTGTTTCCACTCAACGTGACTCTCATGTTGATGTTCTTCGCAATCTCTTCAACTGCTTCAAGATACTTGACAATAAAAATGTTCAGCAAACTTTTGATCATCTTAATGATATCTCCAATGAGCTTCAAGCACTGGGTGCCACTGATATCACTGACCATGAAGTGGTGAAGAAACTGCTAAGATCTCTTGATTCCTCATTCGATACTCTGGCTTTGATGATTCAACAACGTGGAGACTACAAGTCACTTGATCCTGCTGATATTCTTGAGAGACTCAATAATCATGAATTCTAAAAAGCCGAGAAGAGAGCCCTCTATGGGCCAAGCTATGGATGATCTCGTGCTTTGAAGGCAAAAGCAATTTCCTCATCCGAAGGAGAATATTCTGATAGTAGCCTTGGTGATCATGAAGAACTAAGTCAGGAGCTAGCAATGCTTGTGAGGAAATTCCAGAAGTTCTCAAGGAGAGGTGGATTTGTAAAGTTATTAAAAGGAGGTTTGAGGAAATCAGATTCCTTAGATGACTACAAGAAAAGAACTTGTCACATATGCAAGAAATCTGGTCACTTCATCTCTGACTGTCCTCTCTGGGAAAAAGAATCAAAGAAGTGTTGGGGAATGTCGCATGGGAAACAAAAAATTTCCTACGCACACGCAAACCTATCCATGGTGATGAGCATCTACGAGAGGGAGAGTGGATCTACATACCCTTGTAGATCGCTAAGCGGGAAGCGTTAAGAAACGCGGTTGGTGTAGTCATACTTCTTCGCGATCCAAATCGCCGAGCGTCCTGCGATCTAATCACGAACCGTCCCGCAAACCAATCACGAACCGTCCCGTGATCTCGTCACGATCCATCCCGCGATCCGATCACGAACGTCCCGTGGCCTTGATCACGATCCTTCCGATCTAGTACCGAACGAACGACACCTCCGCGTTCAGCACACGTGCAGCTTGATGACGATCTCCACCTTCTTGATCCAGAAAGAGGAGGTGGAGAGGAGAGAGAGTTCACCGGCAGCGTGACGGCACTCCGGCGATGGTGGTGGTGGAGCAATTCCGGTAGGGCTTTGCCTAAGCACTGCGGAAAACTAATCTAGAGGAGCACCGATGGAACGGGTAGCACGTGGCCGTAGTTTCTCCCAAAACCCTAGCTATTCCACCAGTATATATAGGAGGAGAGGAGAGGAGAGGCAGCCAAGGCCTCCTTGGTTTGGCCGGCTAGAGAGGGGTGGAATCCTATTCCACCTCCAATCCTAGTTGGACTAGGATTGCTCCCTATTGGCTGATTTTCCACTTTTTCCTTTAGGACTTTCTCTCCTGTGCCATGGGCCTTTGTGGCTGTTTTCCCAGCCCACTAAGGGCTGGTTAATACTCTCCCACAGCCCATGGACCTCTTGGGGTCGAAATACCCCTCCCGGAGGCCTCCCGGTACACTACCGATGAGCCCAAAACTTTTCCGGCGACCAAACTGGGACTTCCTATATATGAATCTTTACCTCCGAACCATTCCGGAGCTCCTCGTGACGTCCGGGATCTCATCTAGGACTCTGAACAACCTTCGGTCACCACCATACATAACTCTACACTACCGAAACGTCACCGAACCTTAAGTGTGCAGACCCTGCGGGTTCGAGAACTATGTAGACATGACCGAGACACCTCTACGGCCAATAACCAATGGCGGGACCTGGACGTCCACATTGGTTCCTACATATTCTATGAAGATCTATCGGTCGAACCTCTATGTCAAGGATTCAGTTAATCCCGTATAACGTTCCCTTTGTTCTTCGGTATGTTACTTGCCTGAGATTTGATCGTCGGTATCTCCATACCTAGTTCAACCTCGTTATCGGAAAGTCTCTTTACTCGCGTAATAAAAGATCCCGCAACTAACAATTAGTCACATTGCTTTCAAGGCTCATTATGATGTTGTATTACCGAGTGGGCCCCGAGATACCTCTCCGTAAAACGGAGTAACAAATCCCAGTCTCGATCCATGCCAACTCAACAAACACCATCAGAGATACCTGTAGAGCACCTTTATAGTCACCCAGTTACGTTGCGACGTTTGATACACACAAGGCACTCCTCCGATATCCGTGAGTTGCATGATCTCATGGTCAAAGGAACATATACATTGACATGTAGAAAACAGTAGCAATAAACTGACACGATCAGACGCTACATTTGTAGTTTGGGTCTTGTCCATCACATCATTCTCCTAATGATGTGATCCCGTCATCAAAATTACATCTCATGTCCATGGCTAGGAAACCTTAACCATCCTTTGATCAACGAGCTAGTTCACTAGAGGCATACTAGGGACATTGTGTTGTCTATTTACCCACACATGCAATGTGTTTCCAATCACCACAATTATAGCATGGATAATAAACAATTATCATGAACAAGGAAATATAATAATAAACACTTTATATATTGCCTCTAGGGCATATTTCCAACAGTCTCCCACTTGCACTAGAGTCAATAATCTAGTTCACATCACTATGTGATTTACATGGTAATGAATCGAACACCCATACAGTTCTGGTGTTGATCATGTTTAGCCCTTGGAAGAGGTTTAGTCAACGGGTCTGCAACATTCAGATCCATGTGCACTTTGCAAATATTGATGTCCTTCTCCTCAATGTAGAACCAGATGGAGTTGAAGCATCGCTTTATGTGTCTGGTCCTCTTGTGAAACCTTGGTTCCTTGGCTAGAGCAATGGCACCAGTGTTGTCACAGAACAAGTTTATTGGATTCAGTGCACTAGGCACTACTCCAAGATCTGTCATGAATTGCTTCATCCAGACACCTTCCTTCGCTGCCTCCGAGGCTGCGATATACTCCGCTTCACACGTAGAATCAGCTACCACGCTTTGCTTGGAACTGCACCAGCTTACTGCTCCCCCGTTAAGAATAAATACGTATCCGGTTTGCGACTTAGAGTCGTCCGGATCAGTGTCAAAGCTTGCATTGACGTAACCCTTTACGACGAGCTCTTCATCACCTCCATAAACGAGAAACATGTCCTTAGTCCTGTTAAGGTACTTAAGGATATTCTTGACTGCTTGCCAGTGCTCCATTCCAGGATCACTTTGAAACCTTCCAGCCATACTTATGGCAAGGCTGACATCGGGTCTTGTGCACAGCATTGCATACATGATAGAGCCTATGGCTGAAGCATAGGGGATGACGCTCATCTTTTCTTTATCTTCTGAAGTCACTGGGCATTGAGTCTTACTCAACTTCACACCTTGTAACACAGGCAAGAACCCCTTCTTGGCCTATTCCATCTTGAACTTCTTCAAAACTTTATCAAAGTATGTGCACTGTGAAAGTGCTATTAAGCGTCTCGATCTATCTCTATAGATCTTAATGCCTAATATGAAAGCAGCTTCTCCTAGGTCCTTCATTGAAAAACTCTTATTCAAGTACTCCTTCACGCTTTCCAGCATTTCTATATTGTTTCCAATCAGTAATATGTCATCCACATATAATACTAGAAATGCTATAGAGCTCCCACTCACTTTCTTGTAAATACAAGCTTCTCCATAAACTTGTATAAACTCAAACGCTTTGATCACCTCATCAAAACGCTTATTCCAACTCTGAGATGCCTGCACCAGTCCATAAATGGAGTGCTGGAGTTTGCAAACGTTGTCAGCATTCTCTGGATTGACAAAACCTTCGGGTTGCATCATATACAACTCTTCCTCAAGGAAACCATTGAGGAACGCCGTTTTGACATCCATCTGCCAAATTTCATAGTCGAAATAAGCAGCTATTGCCAACATGATCCTGACAGACTTAAGCATCGCTACGGGTGAGAAAGTCTCATCGTAGTCCACTCCTTGAACTTGTGAAAAACCCTTTGCCACAAGTCGAGCTTTATAGACGGTGACATTACCGTCTGTGTCTATCTTCTTCTTAAAGATCCATTTGTTCTGAATGGCCTTTCGCCCTTGAGGTAATACTTGCAAAGTCCATACTTTGTTTTCATACATGGATTCCATCTAGGATTTCATGGCCTCTAACCATTTCTCGGAATCCGGGCCCACCACTGCTCCTCCATAGCTCGTAGGTTCATTGTTGTCTAACAACATGACCTCTAAGATAGGGTTATCGTACCACTCGGGAGTAGTACGCGTCCTTGTCGACCTACGAGGTTCAATAGCAGCTTGATCCGAAGCTTCATGATCATCATCATTAACTTCCTCTTCTACCGTCGTAGGTTCCACATAAACATCTTTCCGCGCTGCGCTACTCTCTGGTTGAAGTAAAGGTTCCATAACCTCATCAAGCTCTATTTTCCTCCCACTTAATTCTTTCGAGAGAAACTATTTCTCAAGAAATGTTCCGTTCTTAGCGACAAACACTATGCCTTCGGATCTGAGATAGAAGGTATACCCGACTGTCTCTTTCGGGTATCCTATGAAGACACATTTTTCCGCTTTGGGTTCCAGCTTTTCAGGTTGAAGCTTTTTGACATAAGCATCACATCCCCAAACTTTAAGAAACGACAACTTCGGCTTTTTGCCAAACCACAGTTCATATGGCGTTGTCTCAACGGATTTCGATGGTGCCCTATTTAAAGTGAATACAACTGTCTCTAATGCATAACCCCAAAACGATAGTGGCAAATCGGCAAGAGACATCATAGAACGCACCATATCTAATAATGTTCGATTATGACGTTCAGACACACCATTACGCTGTGGTGTTCCGGGCGGTGTCAACTGTGAAACAATTCCACATTGTCTTAAGTGACTGCCAAACTCATAACTCAGATATTCACCTCCTCGATCAGATCGCAGAAATTTAATATTCTTGTTAAGATGATTCTCAAACTCACTCTGAAATTGCTTGAACTTTTCAAACGTTTCAGACTTGTGTTTCATCAAGTAAATATACCCATATGTACTCAAGTCATCAGTGAAGGTGAGAAAGTAACGATATCCACTGTGCGCTGCAACATTCATTGGACCGCACACATCAGTATGTATGATTTCCATCAAGTCACTTGCCCGTTCCATTGTTCCAGAGAACGGCATTTTAGTCATCTTGCCCATGAGGCATGGTTCACATGTGTCAAGTGATTCAAAATCAAGTGACTCCAAAAGTCCATCAGCATGGAGCTTCCTCATGCGTTTTACACCAATATGACCTAAACGGTAGTGCCACAAGAAAGTGGTACTATCATTAACTACTCTACATCTTTTGGCATCAATGTTATGAACATGTGTGTCATCACTATCAAGATTCAATATGAATAAACCCCTCACATTGGGTGCATGACCATAAAAGATATTACTCATATAAATAGAACAACCTTTATTCTCTGATTGAAATGAGTAACCGTCTCACAATAAACAAGATCCAGATATAATGTTCATGCTTAACGCAGGCATTAAATAACAATTATTCAGGTTCATCACTAATACTGATGGTAATCGAAGAGAGAGCGCGCCGATGGCGATCACATCAACCTTGGAACCATTTCCCACGCGCATCGTCACTTCGTCCTTTGCCAGTCTTCGTTTATTCCGTAGTTCCTGCTTTGAGTTGCAAATGTGAGCAACCGAACCGGTATCAAATACCCAGGCACTACTACGAGAACTAGTAAGGTACACATCAATAACATGTATATCATATATACCTTGTTTGTCATTGGCCGCCTTCTTGTCAGCCAGGTACTTGGGGCAGTTCCGCTTCCAGTGACCAGTTCCCTTGCAATGAAAGCACTCAGTTTCTGACTTAGGTCCATGCTTAGGCTTCTTTGTAGGAGTAGCAACTGCTTTGCCATACTTCTTGGTTTTACCCTTCTTGCCTTTGCCCTTGCCATTTTTCTTGAAACTAGTGGTTTTATTGACCCTCAACACTTGATGTTCTTTCTGGATTTCAGACTCAGCGACTTTCAGCATCGCAAACAGCTCGGCGACTGACTTGTTCATCCCGTGCATGTTATAGTTCATCACAAAACTTGTGTAACTCGGTGGCTGTGATTGAAGAACTCTATCAGTGATTGCCTCTGGCGGAAGGGTAATTCCCAACTCACCTAGACGGTTTGAGTACCCAGAAATTCTAAGTATATGCTCATTGATAGACCCGTTCTCTTCCATCTTGCAAGCATAGAACTTATCGGAGGTCTCATAGCTCACGATCCGGGCATTCTTCTGAAATATAAACTTCAACTCCTGGAACATCTCATATGATCCATGACGTTCAAAACGTCTTTGAAGTCCCGGTTCTAAGCCATACAATATTGCACACTGAACTATTGAGTAGTCTCCAGCACGAGCCTCCCAAGCGTTCTTAACGTCTTCGGAGGTCATGTCTTCTGGTTGGTCACCAAGTGGTGCATCAAGGACATATTGTTTCTGGGAAGCCATAAGGATAATTCTCAGATTACGGGCCCAATCAACAAAGTTACTTCCGTCATCTTTCAACTTATCTTTCTCTAGGAACGCACTAAAATTCAGGGGTGCTACTACGCGAGCCATTGATCTACAACATAAATTTGCAAAGGTTACTTAGACTATTGTTCAAGATAATGAGTTTTAGTTAATCAAATTACTAAAGCTCCCACTCAAATTGACATCCCTCAGGTCATCTGAGTGTCACATGATCCAAATTCACCAACTCAAGTCCGATCATCACGTGAGTTAAGCTGGTTTCAATGGTGAACATCATTATGTTGATCATATCTACTATATGACTCATGTTCGACCTTTCGGTCTCTTGTGTTCCGAGGCCATGTCTGTACATGCTAGGCTCGTCAAGTTTAACCCGAGTGTTCTGCACGTGCAAATCTGGCTTGCACCCGTTGTATGTGAACGTAGAGTCTATCACACCCGATCATCACGTGGTGTCTCGACACGACGAACTTTCGCAACAGTGCACACTCGGGGAGAACACAGTTCATCTTGATATTCAAGTGAGGGATCACCTTATAATGCTATCGCCGTACTAAGCAAAACAAGGTGCATAAAAGGATTAACATCTCATGCAATTCATAAGTGACATGATATGGCCATGAACTTGTGTTTAAGATCTCCATCTTCGAAACACCGGCATGATCTCCATCGTCACCAGCACAACACCATGGTCTCCATCATCTTGATCTCCATCAATGTGTTGCCATTGGGGTTGTGGCGCCAGCCCTGCTTCTACTTCTATTGCTACCGCTTAGCGATAAAGTAAAGCATTACATATCGCTTAATGATTGACACGCAAGTCATACAATAATTAAAGACAACCCTATGGCTCCTGCCGGTTGCCGTATTCACCGACGTGCAAGTCGTGAAAATCTATACATCACATGATCATATCATACATCACATATATCTCATCATGTAATTGGCCATATCACATCACAACATACCCTGCAAAAACAAGTTAGACGTCCTCTAATTGTTGTTGCATGTTTTACGTGGCTGCTACGGGTATCTAGCAAGAACGATTCTCACCTACGCATAAACCACAACGGTGATACATAGATTGCTTTTCAACCTTCTCAAGGACCGCCTTTGTCGGATCCGATCCAACTAAAGTGAGACAAACTGTCGCCCGCAAGCCATCTAAGCAACAAGTTGTGTCGAGGGAACCGGTCTCTCGTAAGCGTACGAGTAATGTTGGTCTGAGCCGTTTTATCTCACAATCCTGCTGAACCAAAATCCGACCAAGGGAGGAAGCAATCTAAGCATCATCTCCCACAAAACTTTTGTGTTCTACTCGAGATCTCATCGAACTATCAACCTAGCTCATGATGCCACTGTTGGGGAACGTCGCATGGGAAACAAAATTTTTCCTACGCACACGCAAACCTATCCATGGTGATGAGCATCTACGAGAGGGAGAGTGGATCTACGTACCCTTGTAGATCGCTAAGCAGGAAGCGTTAAGAAACGCAGTTGGTGTAGTCGTACTTCTTCGCGATCCAAATCGCCGAGCGTCCCGCGATCTAATCACGAACCGTCCCACGAACCAATCATGAACCGTCCCACGATCTTATCACGATCCGTCCCGTGATCCGATCACGAACGTCCCGTGGCCTTGATCACGATCCTTCCGATCTAGTGCCGAACGGACGGCACCTCCGCGTTCAGCACACGTGCAGCTTGATGACGATCTCCACCGTCTTGATCCAGAAAGAGGAGGTGGAGAGGAGAGAGAGTTCACCGGCAGTGTGACGGCACTCCGGTGATGGTGGTGGTGGAGCAATTCAGGCAAGGCTTCGCCTAAGCACTGCGGAAAACTAATCTAGAGGAGCACCGATGGAACGGGTAGAATGTGGCTATAGTTTCTCCCAAAACCCTAGATATTCCACCAGTATATATAGGAGGAGAGGAGAGGACAGGAAGCCAAGGCCTCCTTGGTTCGGCCGGCTAGAGAGGGGTGGAATTCTATTCCACCTCCAATCCTAGTTGGACTAGGATTGCTCCCTATTAGCTGATTTTCCACTTTTTCCTTTAGGACTTTCTCTCCTGCGCCATGGGCCTTTGTGGCTGTTTTCCCAGCCCACTAAGGGCTTGTTAATACTCTCCCACAGCCCATGGACCTCTTGGGGTCGAAATACCCCTCACGGAGGCTTCCTGATACACTAACGGCACTCCCGGTACACTACCGATGAGCCCGAAACTTTTCCGGCGACCAAACTGGGACTTCCTATATATGAATCTTTACCTCTGGACCATTCCGGAGCTCCTCATGACGTCCGGGATCTCATCAGGGACTCCAAACAACCTTCGGTCACCACCATACATAACTCTACACTACCGAAATGTCACCGAACCTTAAGTGTGCAGACCCTGCGGGTTCGAGAACTATGTAGACATGACCGAGACACCTCTACGGCCAATAACCAATGGAGGGACCTGGACGTCCACATTGGTTCCTACATATTCTACGAAGATCTATCGGTCGAACCTCTATGTCAAGGATTCAGTTAATCCCGTATAACGTTCCCTTTGTTCTTCGGTATGTTACTTGCCCGAGATTCGATCGTCGGTATCTCCATACCTAGTTCAACCTTGTTACCGGCAAGTCTCTTTACTTGTTCCGTAATACAAGATCTTGCAACTAACAATTAGTCACATTGCTTGCAAGGCTCATTGTGATGTTGTATTACCGAGTGGGCCCCGAGATACCTCTCCGTAACACGGAGTAACAAATCCCAGTCTCGATCCATGCCAACTCAACAAACACCATCGGAGATACCTGTAGAGCACCTTTATAGTCACCCAGTTACGTTGCGATGTTTGATACACACAAGGTACTCCTCCGATATTCGTGAGTTGCATGATCTCATGGTCAAAGGAACATATACATTGACATGCAGAAAACAGTAGCAATAAACTAACACGATCATACGCTACGTTTGTAGTTTGGGTCTTGTCCGTCACATCATTCTCCTAATGATGTGATCCCGTCATCAAAATGACATCTCATGTCCATGGCTAGGAAACCTTAACCATCCTTTGATCAACGAGCTAGTTCACTAGAGGCATACTAGGGACATTGTGTTGTCTATTTACCCACACATGCAATGTGTTTCCAATCACCACAATTATAGCATGGATAATAAACAATTAACATGAACAAGGAAATATAATAATAAACACTTTATATATTGCCTCTAGGGCATATTTCCAACAACAAGAAGAAGAACAAGAAGTAATCTTCAAAGTCCTCAATGCACAAGAAGAATGGTTCCAGAAAGGCCCGGGCTTTCATTGGCAAGGAAATGGACTTAGAAGAAGAATCTGAAGAATATGAAGAAGAAGAAGAATCTGAGGTGGAATCTGTATCTGGTGTCGCTAGCCTTGCTCTCTCTACTGCTTTCTTCAACAAGTCCATCTTCAACGATGAAGAAAATGACTATTCCAACGACTTTGATGACATCAATGATGATTATGCTCCCACCTATTGCTTCGTGGCTAAAGTTTCCAAGGTACATAGGCATCACTCCTCCTTTCAATCCAGTGATGGTGAATCTGAGTGAAAGCTAGCTATGCCAAACTTGCTAATATTGCTACTAGGAAACAAAGTTCACTTGAAAAGCTTCAGAAAATGCTAGACAAAAGCGATGATCTATTGAATGAGGAAGTGGATCGGGCTCGAACTCTTTCTGACGATCTCAAAAGTCTTTAGACAAAGTATGATATCCTTCAGAGTCATCATAATGCCCTCTTAGCCGATCATGAGAAGCTTTCTTATGAATTTCTTCAAAGAAAGCAAGATCTTGAGAAACTAAGGGTGTCACATGAGGATCTACAAAGGGAAAACGATTCCTTACTGGCTCAACAGATCAGTACCACTCAGGAAGAATTTGCTCCACCTTGTTTGAAATGCATAGAAACTAAAACTGCTAATTCTTCACCTGAATGTTCAAATGCTTCTATTGCTGCAAATTCTTCAACCATTCCAGTGGTCACAAGTTCCTCATCTAAGGATACCACAAGTATCACTGACGAAAATGCAGGGTTGAAGGAACTGTATGTGACAGGCATGCACAAAAGTCTCAAAGGGCATCAAAACCTTCGTGATGTCCTCAAAAAGCAGATTCTAAACAGGAATCCTAGGAAAAAGGGTATTGCCTTTGAGAGGAAACTCAATGCTGATCGATCCTATTGGACACCTGAGCAGTACCTCAAAACCTCATGGGTTACTGGAAAAGGACATCCTGTAGATCCATCCACTTTATCTGGCTTTACTTGTGAAACTTCATATTCCTCTGATGAGTCACTTGACTCCAACTACAAATTCTTCAAAAATCAGAAAGGTGAAGTATTTGCTAGATTTGTTGGAACTAACTACAGGAACGGTTCACCTATGAAGAAAATCTGGGTTCCCAAGAGTTGCCTACAAAATCTTAAAGTGTATGTCGTCATGACTCCACTCATGAAGAACAGGAACCCCAGATCAAATTCCTCATATAGACCAGAGTCTTCACTTGGACCAAATTCATATCATTCTCGTGCTAATACATCTGTTTCGTAGGGAAAATCTAATAGTTCTGAATATGTGCATCATTCTTCAAATCATTGTCTTCATAAGTCCTCAAAGAATTTCTCTGCTTATTCATATGAGTACTCTAACCCTCGTCCTGTGAAACGAAGCGCACTTGCTTCAATGCCTTCCTTCTCATATGGTGCTCACAGAATGATGAACTCTTTACCATCCCTCTAGATGTGGGTGGTGAAGAAATTAAACTAATTTCTTATGTGTTGGAAATATGCCCTAGAGGCAATAAATAAAGTGTTTATTATTATATTTCCTTGTTCATGATAATTGTTTATTATCTATGCTATAATTGTATTGATTGGAAAACATTGCATGTGTGGATATATAGACAACACTTTGTCCCTAGTGTGCCTCTAGTAGACTAGCTCGTTGATCAAAGATGGTCAAGGTTTCCTAGACATTGACATGAGATATCATTTGATAATGGGATCACATCATTAGGAGAATGATGGGATGGAAAAGACCCAAACTATAAACCTAGCATATGATCATGTTAGTTTATTGCTATAGTTTTCTGCATGTCAAGTATATGTTCCTACGACCATGAGATCATGCAACTCACGGACACCGGAGGAGTGCCTTGTGTGTATCAAACATCACAACGTAACTTGGTGACTATAAAGGTGCTCTACAGGTATCTCCGAGGGTGTCTATTGGGTTGGCATGAATCAACAATGGGATTTGTTACTCCGTGTGACGGAGAGGTATCTCAGGGCCCACTCGGTAATACAACATCACAACAAGCCTTGCAAGCAATGTGACTAAGTTTTAGTCAAAGGATCTTGTATTACGGAAACGAGTAAAGAGACTTTCCAGTAACAAGGTTGAACTAGGTATGGAGATACCGACGATCGAATCTCAAGCAAGTAACATACTGAAGAACAAAGGGAACATCATACGGGATTAACTGAATCCTTGAAATAGAGGTTCGACCGATAAATACATATAATATGTAGGAGTCAATATGGGCATCTAGGTCCCGCTATTGGTTATTGATCGTATAGGTGTCTCGTTCATGTCTACATAGTTCTCGCACCTGCAGGGTCTGCACACTTAAGGTTTGGTGACTTTTTGATAGTATAGAGTTATGCATGGTGGTGAGCGAAGGTTGTTAGGAGTCCCGGATGAGATCCCGTATGTCACGAGGAGCTCCGGAATGGTCCAGAGGTAAAGATTGATATATAGGAAGTCCTGTTTTGGTCATCGAAAAAGTTCTGGGCTCATCGATAGTGTACGGGGAGTGCCGGTAGGGTACTAGGGGACCATCGGGAGGGGTATTTCGACCCAAGAGGCTACATGGGCCTTGGTAGAAGGAATACCAGCCCTTAGTGGGCTAGCCAAACTCCCACAGGAAGCCCATGCGGCTAGGGAAGAAACCCAAGGTGGAAAGAAAGGCAAAAGTGGAAAAAGGAAGGAGTCCTAATCCTACTAGGAGTGGAGGAGGAGGACTCCTCCCTCCGCTTCGGACGAAGTGGATTTGGATCCCTTGGGATCCAAGTATCCTCCCTCCCCTCCTCCTATATATGCTAGATGTTTTGAGGGGTTTTGCTATAGAATTTTAGCCACGTGCTGCCCTCTCCTCTAGTCCATAGTTTCTCCTCTAGATCGGTTTCAGCAGTGCTTAGGCGAAGCCCTGCTGGAATTACTCCACCACCATCGCTGCAACGCCGTCGCGCTACGGAAGAACTCATCTACCTCTCTGCTCCCTCTTGCTGGATCAAGAAGGCGGAGATTGTCATCAAGCCGTACGTGTGGTGAACGCGGAGATGCCGTCCGTTCAGTGCTAGATCGAGACGGATCGTGATTGGATCGCGGGATGCTCGATGATTTGGATCATGAAGATGTTCGACTACATCAACCGCATTTCTTAATGCTTCCCGCTTAGCGATCTACAAGGGTATGTAGATCCACCCTCCCCTCTCGTAGATGCTCATCTCCTAGATTGATCTTGGTGAAGCGTAGGAATTTTTTTGTTTCCCATGCAACATTCCCCAACAGTGGCATCATGAGCTAGGTCTATGTGTAGATGATATCTCGAGTAGAACACAAAAGGTTTGTGGGCGTTGATGCTTAGATTGCTTCCTCCCTTGGTCGGATTTTGGTTTAGCGGTATTGTGAGATGAAGCGGGGGGGGGGGGGGGGTGAGTAGGCGATTTTTACAAATTCATCACTTGAGGAATTTCAACTTGGGGAATTTGAAATGTGATGAATAACTAGCAGCGGAATAAGTACTCAAGTGCATGAGGAACATAGCAACAACATACTCATCATGATGAAATGAAACATGCATAGATTACAAGTAGCGTGATACAGGATAAGCAGGTGAGGAACAAGGTAACTTGAAGAATTTGAGGTGAGTAAATTGTGAAAGTCTTCAGTCAAATTATTCAAACAGTAATGATCAATTTCATGAACAAGTACACGAGGAATAAAGGGGTTGAGGAAATAGAACCAGGTAGCTCAATGAAGACAATGGTTTGATGACCCAGTTCAAACTACCGTGACAGTCGTACGTCTGGTTTGGAGCGGCCTGTTATTTAAACCAGAGGACACACAGTCCCAGGACACACAGTCCTTACCGTATTATCCTTGAGCTAAGGTCACCCAGTCCTCGCCCAACACTCGTGGTAAGTCTTCAGGGTAGTCTTCCAAAACACTCACAAACTGGTCACCCGACGATCCAAAATTGACCGTTGGATGCTCTAGACCAAGGTCACTTCATGATCCCTAATTTACTGCAGGATGCACTAGACCATGACGCCTAACCGTCTGGAGGATACACAGTCCTCAAAGGTAACAAGCGTCGGTTCCATACAAGAATTTCTTCAGTGATGCTCAATCACTTTGGGTTTGGTGGTTTGGTTGTGGGGTTTTCTTCAATGGAGAGCCATTCCTGCAGTTAGTTCCAACAAATCTAGCAAATACTTCACCTTTCTGATTTTTGAAGAATTTGAAGTTAGAGTCAAGTGAGTCATCAGAGGAATATGGAGTTTCACATGTAAAGCCTGATAAACTAGATGGATCTACAGGAGTGCCTTTTGCAGCAACCCATGAGGTTTTGGGATACTGCTCAGGTGTCCAGTATGAACCATCAGCGTTGAGTTTCCTCACAAAGGCAATACCCTCATTCCTAGGGTTCCTGTTCAGAATCTGCTTTTTGAGGACATCGCAAAGGATTTGATGCCCTTTGAGACTTTTGTATATGCCTGTCACATACAATTCCTCCAACCCTGCATTGTCATCAGTGATACTTGTGGTATCCTCGGATGAGGAATTTGAAACCACCGGAATAGTTGAAGAATTTGAAGTAATAGAAGCATTTGAACATTCAGGTAAAGAATTAGCAGTTTCACGTTCGATGCATTTCAAACAAGGTGGGACAAATTCTTCCTGAGCGGTACTGATCTGTTGAGCCAGTAAGGAATCGTTTTCCCCTTGGAGATCCTCATGTGACACCTTTAGTTTCTCAAGATCTTGCTTTCTCTGAAGAAATTCATAAGAAAGCTTCTCATGATCGGCTAAGAGGTCATTATGATGACTCTGTAGGTTATCATACCTTGTTTGAAGACTTTTGAGATCGACAGACAAAGTTTGAGTACGATCCACTTCTCGGTTTAACAGATCATCGCTTTTGTCTAGCATTTTCTGAAGCTTTTCAAGTGCACTTTGTTGTTTAGTGGCAAGCTTAAAAAGTTTAGCATAGCTAGGTTTCACATATTCATCAGATTCACCTTCGCTTGATTCAGAAGAGGAATGATGTTTTTGTACCTTTGAACCTTTTGCCATGAAGCAATAGGTGGGAGCGTAGTCATCATTGCTGACGTTGGAATCGTTGGCGCAATCAGATTCATCAGCATTGAAGATAGACTTGTTGACGAAGGCAGTAGCAAGAGCAAGGCTAGCAACACCAGATTCTGATTCTTCTTCAGAGTCTTCCTCTTCTTCATATTCTTCAGATTCTTCCTCAGAATCCATTTCTTTGCCGATGAATGCTCGAGCCTTTCTGGAACCATTCTTCTTGTGTCTCAAGGACTTTGAAGATGAGGATTTTGCAGATGAGGACTTTGAACATTTCTTCCTTTTCTTCGAGTCATCAGAACTATCATCTTTGTATTTCTTCTTCTTCTTTGAATCTTTTTCCCATAGAGGACAGTCAGAGATAAAGTGACCTGGCTTCTTGCATCGATGACATGTTCTTTTCTTGTAATCTTCTGAGGAATCTGATTTCCTCAAGCCACTTTTTGATGACTTTCCAAATCCGCCTCTCCTTGAGAACTTCTGGAATTTTCTCACAAGCATAGCTAGTTCCTGACTTAGTTCTTCAGGATCTCCAAGGCTCCTGTCAGAATCTTCTTCTTCAGATGAGGAAATTGCTTTTGCCTTCAGAGCACGAGATCTTCCATAGCTTGGTCCGTAGAGGTCTCTCTTCTCAGCTTGTTGGAATTCATGAGTATTGAGTCTTTCGAGAATATCAGCAGGATGAAGAGCTTTGTAATCTCCACGTTCTTGAATCATCAAAGCCAAAGTATCAAATGAGGAATTGAGTGATCTTAAAAGTTTCTTCACCACTTCATGATCCGTGATATCAGTGGCACCCAGTGCTTGAAGTTCATTGGAAATATCAGTGAGGCGATCAAACGTTTGTTGGACATTTTCATTGTCAAGCCTCTTGAAGCGGTTGAAGAGATTGCGAAGAACATCCACACGAGAGTCACGTTGAGTGGAGACACCTTCATTTACCTTGGACAGTCTATCCCAGATAAGCTTCGCAGTCTCTAGAGCACTCACTCTGCCATACTGACCTTTGCTCAGATGGCCGCAGATGATATTCTTCGCTTGAGAGTCGAGTTGCTTGAATCTCTTCACATCAGTAGGTGTAACAGTGGGAGCGACAGAGGGCACACCATTTTCCATAACGTACCAAAGATCGTTGTCAATAGCTTCAAGGTGCATACGCATCTTGTTCTTCCAGTAGGGGTAGTCCGTCCCATCGAAGGTAGGACAACCCATAGAAACCTTGATCATACCTGCAGTCGACATAACTAAAACTCCAGGTGGTTAAACCAAAATCACACAGAGACAGGGAGTACCTGCTCTGATACCAATTGAAAGTGCGTTATATCGACTAGAGGGGGGTGAATAGGCGATTTTTATAAATTCATCACTTGAGGAATTTCAACTTTGAGGAATTTGAAATGTGATGAATAACTAACAGCGGAATAAGTACTCAGTGCATGGAATACATCACGGCAGCATAGTCATCATGATGATATGAAACATGCACAAGTTATGAGTAGCGTGATACATGATAAGTAGTGATGAACAAGGTAACTTGAAGAATTTGAGGTGAGGAAATTGTGTAAGTCTTCAGTCACATTCTTCAAACAGTAAAGATATATTTCATCAACATGTAAACAAGGAATAAGGGGTTGAGGAATTAGAACCAGGTAGCCTGATGAAGACAATGATTTGATGACCCAGTTCCAACTGCTGTGACAGTCGTACGTCTGGTTTGGAGCGGCCTGGTATTTAAACCAGAGGACACACAGTCCCAGGACACACAGTCCTTACCGTATTCTCCTTGAGCTAAGGTCACACAGTCCTCGCCCAACACTAGTGGTAAGTCTTCAGGGCAGACTTCCAAAACCCTCACAAACTGTTCTACCGACAATCCACAATTTACTGCTGGATGCTCTAGACCAAGGTCACTTCGTGCTCCCCAATTGACTGCAGGACACACTAGACCATGACACCTAACCGTCTGGAGGATACACAGTCCTCAAAGGTAACAAGCGTCGGTTCCACACAGGAATTTCTTCAGTGATGCTCAATCACTTTGGGTTGGTGGTTTGATTATGGTTTTTTCCTCACTTTGGACAAAAGCCCTCGGAGGATGGGATGCTCTCAAATGCCAAGTGTCAGTTCTGTCTCTGAGCAACCAACCAGCTAGTGGTTGTGAGGGGTGGCTATTTATAGCCGGGGGCGCATCCTAACATGATATGACATTTATGCCCCCAATGATATGACCGTTATGTGGATAGGAATGATTGGGGACAGTCGGCGCTAAGCACAGCAACGGTCGGATTTTTGAACAATGAAAGTCCTGAGACATATCACGTTCCTCACTTGTAGGCCACTCGCACTGGCGAAGTCCTAACTCCTCAGTCAGAACAGTTTCCTCAGAAACCAGAAGAACTTCATCTCTGTCATTGAAGAACTTGACTGAGCTGGAAGAGGTTTTCAAAAGCTTCACTCAATTGGATATGTAGGTTGAGGATTCTGGAGTTGAGCATCAGTTGGAAATTTTCCTTAGTATTACCTCGGCCCCCTTTAACAGTACGGTGGTTCCTATGACTCAAGGAAAGGAAATGAAACTACGAAAACAAAAGTCTTCACGCTTCATAGCCCTCGTTCATATCTTCAAGGTCACACCGATTTCTTCAGTATAAAGTCTTCAGCAAAGTCTTCAAGTCTTCACCAAAGTCTTCAGTTGAAGACATATTTTTAGGGGTCGGTAATCTTCAGTTGTATCAACCTCCTCATCAACTCATAGAGCCTGTGTACACTCACGAACACATTAGTCTCTTAACCTATAAGTCTTCAACACACCAAAATCACTAAGGGGCACTAGATGCACTAACAATTTCCCCCTTTTTGGTGTTTGATGACAAATAGGTTAAGTTTTCAACAGGAATTAAAGATATGGAGTGTAAGTGCAGAGTATGAGGAAGTTGATTGCAAGATATAGATGAGCTCCCCCTGAAGATGTGCATATTTGAGGAATTTGCTTTGGACTGCAATTGCACATGGCAGGTTGAAACATGAAGAACTCCCCCTATATCTTGTAATCCATACACGCAGTTGAATATGTGATATAAAAATTTAAATAATGCTTGAAGAAGATGGGGTCTGACGAAATTCAGCATGCATGCATTAAGATACTTGAGGAATTAAAACATGCGAGGAAATAGGTGGGAAAAGTCAGACCTCCATCGGACTTAAGTTTACAACCCAATCAAAAAGTATCAGAAGAACGAGAGTTGTAACTTAAACAAAACAGCCCATATATAGATAGAGACCCGCTTGAATACTAACTCAAATTTCCTCCCCCTTTGTCATCGAAGACAAAAAGGGACGAAAACTGAGAACTAACGCCCTTTGAAGAAATTCATCGTGTTGGTGAAGGAGCGTCAGTGTAGTCAGGGTCGATCGTTGAAGCAGGGCCCGCAGCAGTATCTTCAGTCTCCTCAGCATCATCCGTCTCGCGCGATGAGGAACATGAACTTGCCACCAGCTGAGGAACTTGGACTTTCTTGAACTTCTTAGGAGGTTGACGAGCCCAATCAAAGTTTTCTTGAAGATTCAGCTCATCAAGTTCATCAGGAGGCAAGACTGCAGATATAGTGGCCCAAGTGCGCTTGAAGATTTCATGAGCATAATAGTGATTCTTCTTCACAGAGTTCTGAGTAACTGTCATATTGTGAAGAATAGCACACAACTGTCGCTTGAGCACTTGTGATTTCTGTCAACCTTCTGATGAAGACTGAGGAGAAGTTCTCGGTCAGTCATCACACGAGGTGCAGTGGCATGAGGTTTTGGAGCAGAGGCTTTTGCTGTTGAGTCCTGAGTGGCAGAATCATCATTTGTGGAGTAGGACGCAGCTTGACGAAACTGACCATCCATGGGTCGAGTTCCTTCATCAATAACGTCCTTGCCTTTGCCTTCAGCAATGGTAGTCTTGAGGACTTCAATCGGTGGAACAAATGCAAAGTCATTCTGGAAGTCAGCTTTGTAGGGAACTGAAGACTTGGTCCTGAGGAAGTTCATGATCCATGGAGCGAAGATCTTCAATTCAAAAGGAGCCATTGCAGATTGAGCAAGCGATCGCATGAAGAAATCGTGGAAGTTGATGGGAATCCCATGTATGATGTTGAACAACACATTCTTCATGATTCCTTCAACAGCTTCGTCTTTAGAGTTATGCCCTTTCTGAGGACATATGGTGTGGGTGAGGATCCTGTATACTGTCCTTGGCACATATAACAGGTCCTTTACAAGAAAAACAGTCCTCAGAGGCTTTCCAGGTGCCAGTTTCTTCATGAGCACATTCATCAGTTGATTTGGCACTGATGGATCATTGAATATACATCGAGATTCCTCGGATGGAATTTGAAGAGGAATAGTTTGAAGCAATTCAGATGCAGTTGCTGTGTAATGCTTTGATCCAGTCATCCAGTCTAGCACCCAAGAGTTGATGTCTAAGGAATTTCTACTGATGAACAGGGTTGCATAGAACTGAAGAATTAACTCCTTGTTCCAATCACAGATGTCAACATAGAAGGGAAGTAACCCAGCATCATATAAGACTTGAAGAACCGGGGTGTATGAGGGAATTGATTCCATGTCCACGTGAGGAATATGATGATGCTCAAAGATCTTCTTCTTCTCACATAGAACAGATGCATAGTAATTCATCTGAGAAGCTGTTCAGAACCTTGAGAGTCCAACACGAGCATTGTCATATGGGTTAGTGCCTGTGAAGACATGTGCTCGTTGAAGAAGTTGGATTTGATGAAAGTGGGACGACCAGGGCCTTTGAATGGCATACGCTGCACAGGTTGCAAATTACGCATGGCAGTCCCCTTTATTTCTTCAAGCATATGAGGAACAATCTGGAGGGCAGGTTCCTCAGTGCCTGGAGCTTCCTTTGCTATAGGAGCATCATCTGTGATCTGACCATCTTCATTTTCATCAGCCTCAGCAGCTGGAGTTTCATCAGTGATCTGAACATCAATATCTTCATTAGCTGGAAAATCTTCAGCATCTGGAAGATACAGAGGTTCAGAGTCTATTTGGACATCCTCAGCATGCTCAGACAACTGAGGAATGATAGACAACGTAGTTGTCATTGGGGATGTAGGATTAGCAGTTTCCCAGAATTCATCATGAATGACACGTGTGGTGCTACCAACATGAATGTCTTCATCCATGTCTTTAGCTGGAGTAGTTTCTTCCTTGTACTTGAGCAAAAGTAATGGTTGTTGGGGAGGTGAAGAAATGTCTTCGACCTCAATTTCTTCGTCCATCTGCTCTGTGGAAGCAGCAGAATGGATATCTTCATCTTCCGTGGGAATGACGTATTCTACGCCACAGGGAACAATTTCCAGAGACGGTGCTGAGGAAATAGGAATGACATCAAATGGCATCATTGAAGAACTTGTCAAAGTCTTCAATCTCTTCTCAGCAGGAGCTTCAGTGTCTGATGCCTTCCTTTTAAGATACGTCTTCTCAGCAACATCAATTTCTTCAGGTGTAGCTGAATCTTCAGCTGGCCTCTCTTTTTCTTCAGGCACAACAGTGGCAGTTGTCCTGGCAGGTTCATCAGTGAGCTGAGTTTCCTCAGCAGCACTGGTAGTAGCTTCTGGTACAGAAGCATAGTCATTTGCAGGTGGGGCTACTTCTGTTGCAGATTCCTTAGCAGGATGAGGAATTTCAGATGCAGATTCCTCAGCAGCTTGAGGAATTTCAGCAGTCGGAGGCTGAGGAGTGGTAGAACGTGCAGCGTTACGAGCAGCAGTGGAAGTGTTGTAATCCTTCACTGCAGCTTGAGCAACCTTGACAAATCTGTCTTTTGCTCCTGTCCATTCTCTGTCCAGTTTTTCTTGTTCTTCAGAGAGGTTGTGAACTCCGACTGAACAGTGACAAGCTGTTTCGGAGTCAAATTCATCACATTATCACGCAGAAATTTCTCCTTGCGTGCGATGTTTGCCTTGGCTCTCCTGGCCTTCTCTCTTCCATTTTTCTTCTGCGATGAAGTGTGTGAGGACATGGTCCACATTGGGAGGCAATTTCAATGCAGAGAGAGGTGTCTGTGGATCCTCAAGCCATATGTCGATGAAGTCAAGGATCATCTTCGGATCCAGCAGCAGAGGAATTGAGCTATCCTTAGCAGTGGAAGCCTTCAGCTGACTTTGTCTGATGATTTCTTCAAGCTCGTCATCATCAGCATCATCTTCATCATCATCCTCAGCTTTTGAGGAATTTTTGACAATTGTTTTGCTAGAGCTTGGGCGTAGACCCCTACCAGCTGTTTTCTTCAGCTTCAGTCCAGAGGGACTGGTTGAAGACTTTGTATCAGAAGGGCTTGCAGAGCTCTTCAGCTTTCTTGTGAAACCCTTAGTCCTCTTGCATGTTGCCAAGTGTACTGGGGTTGAGGATTTCTTCACAGCTGCTGAAGACTGAGCAGCCACGGTTCCAGCAGCAGAGGCCTTAGGTTGAGGCCTTTTAGCTTGAGGAGCATGCTATGAGGACTTTGAGGATGAAGAAATTTGTTTCACAGCAGACTTCTTCAAAATAGATTTCTTTGGACCACTTGAAGATGCACCAGCAGTGGCAGCAGCAGCAGAGTCCTCATTGAACTTCCTTACAACATCCTTGGCCTTCTTTGCCAGTTTGGCCTGCTGCTTTTCCCATAGTTCAGGAAAGTCCTCACCAGTCTTGAGACTGGTAGGATCAGCTATCTGATTCTTGGCGACTGGAGGCCTGCTGCAAGGAGGCTTCACAGCGAATTTCATCATGTACTTGGGAGTAACATAACGATATTCTCTCCATTCTTTTGCCCATCTCCGTTCTCTCTTCAAATGAGGATTTTGGACTCTTGAAGATTCTGAGGAGTTACACAACTTTTCTTCAAGTAGCGCTGCAAATGAGTTAACTTGATGAGAACCTAGTGATTCATCAGCAGACATATCAGTACCTGTGAACATAGTATAGGTGCGAGGAATTTGAAGAGGTCTTATGCGTTCTCAGAAATTTTGGAAAACAATTGGTTTGAGGAATTTGACCATGGATGTCTTGAGGAGTTTCACTAAGTGTTCTTTGTCTCAGGTTCCAGAGTTGTGCAAATTTGGGAATTCGCACAATTGAGGAATCTTAAAGAAAATTATTACTCAGGGAAAATCATCAAGAATGAGGAGATGTAAGGTTTTTGATAATTGAATCTATGACGAATAAACATCTTTTGAGGAATAGTAGAGTCAAATGAAGATCAAACCAAGGGCAGTAAAAATAATTTTAATTACCCTGATGAGGAACACAACGAACTCTGAGGTGAAATAGGGAGGTTCGTCCGTTCAGATCTCCCACGCCCTAACTTGGCAGAGGGAGATGTCTACAGCGGTGGCGGGATGAAGACTTCCGCGGCTGGTGTGAGTACGACGACGACGAGGTTGAGGCAGCGAAGCTCTTTCTCACCGGCGAGGATGATTTCAGCGGCGGCGCTGGGGCAGGGGCTCGGGAGAGGTAGAAGAGGAGAGTAACCGAGCTCAGGTGTAGTGAAGGGGTATTTACAGAGAAAGTGAAAAACGGATCCGCCTGAGGATTTTGGACAAGTTTACCCCTGACTCTTGCTCTCCTTGCGACAGGTGTCACCCACGTTCTGAGTAGTGGAGATACTGGGGGGGGATCGTGGGTTATCCAGTTGCTGGAATAGGAATGGTTTGAGCGGGAACCGCCGAAAATTTTGGTAGAGAAGTTTTAAAGTTTCCGTTCGCAAATTCTTCAGCTGTCAAGGACACATTGAAGACTTTGAACGAGTTCCAAAATAGAACGCATATGATGAATTTGAGAACAGACTTGGTTGAGTTTAGCATAGATGAGGTATAGGGTCTGTCGTGGTTTTGTCACGGCAGATGTCCGGGTTACCAGACTTGAGTTCAGAGCCATCGCCATGGTAGTGGACTCAAAGGGGTTAGTCGAGACAAAGGACACGAGTTTACCTAGGTTTGGCCCCTCAAGTCGAGGTAAAAGCCTACGTCCTGCTTGTGTTGTTATTGCTTGATGTGTCGATTACAAGGTGCTAGAAGCTTGCCCTAATTTTTGATAACCTAACCTCTAAGCTGCCCCGGCTCTGCCTTTATATAAGAGGTCAGAGCCGTCGGGTCTTACAGTTGTACAACCAGATCATGATTACATCTCCGAACCTATCTCTACCTTACTAGCCAAGTCATCCTTTGGAAGGTCTTGCGCATCCGGGTCTCTGTCGTCCGGCCCACATCATGAGCCGCTAATCATCTTGGGCCTCCAACTGGTACATGTCTCCGTGGGCCGGCTCATAGCCAATGCTATCAACCGGAACCTTCCAACCGGGTCATATCACGGGGTTATATCCCCAACATTAGACCCTAGGTTGAAGTGAGCCAGCTCATTTCATCCGTCTCTTGTAACTGTCTGAGAGTCGCCAGGAATGACCCAGCGTGACGTCATAGATACGCTGACGTATCAAATCTCTCGCATTTAACCGTTCTCCGAAGATCGAGGCGTCCGTTCGGCAAGACCGGTGTTGACGCCTGGGAATCCGCACCGTTTCCCCGTTAAATAGGACCCGCACGGGTCAAACCGACGCATTCCCGCTCGTGCGCCTCTTCTCCTTCCTCTTGCCGCTCGTCCGACGCTCGAGCTCGTCCGCCCCGCTCCGGCACCACTGTCCGTGCTTCACCAACTTAGGCCGCTGCATCACCCTATTCGCGCCAGAGTCTCTCCCATCGCCGTCTCCGCCTCCGGTAAGTCCTCCTTCCCGTAGCGTAGTCCGGTAGCAGATAGGGTTTTCGCCGGTCGGACCTCCACTGCGCGTTTCATTTGCCGGCGCGGCCGCACGACCAAGTCTCGGGCCCGGCCACGCATCCCTTTAGGCTGCGTTGTCTCCACCGCCATCGGACGTTGCTCGCCCGTGCGCAATGCGCGGTCGGTTAGGGCCGTAGGCCATTTTTTCATTTCTTGGTGTTCTTCGATTAGGTCGTCATAAAACCTCCTTTTTTAGCTTCGATAGATCCAAAACCTTTGCAACGTTTTGTGAAACTTGTTTGTCCGGGTCTTGATGACTTCCGGCTCATATGACCATAGTAAGCCGCTAGACTCCCTCCAGCTCTTTATCAGCCGACCCCTTAGGGCCTTTAATTTTTTAGAACCCTGTAATTTGTAAGCCACCATTGCTATTTGCCCTTGTTAATTAGTCGCCATTTTCTTCTTGTACAGTACTTTTAAGCCGCCAGGATGACACGCGCCACCAATTACTGCAATTGGGTCGGCTCCTGCATAACCGAGGAGTACCTGTCTGAATTAGTAGCCGCTGGCACCCTTCCTCCGAAGGAAGTGATCAGTTGGCGGGTTCCGACTAGTGAGACCCGCCCCGCCCCAAAGAAAGGGGAGGTCATAGTGTTTGCGGATCACATAGAACAAGGATTCGTGCCACCCGAGTCAAAGTTCTTCCGCGACATTCTGCATTTGTATAAGCTGCATCCCCAGGACCTGGCGCCAAACTCCGTCTCAAACATTTGTCACTTCCAAGTCCTCTGCGAGGCATACCTCCAATCAAGACGATCAGTCGGATTCTTCAGAGAGTTCTTCTACGCCAACCGCAAGACCGAATGCAAGGGCGGGCCAAGCTTGGAACTTGGAGGAATTACCATCTAGCGCCGGAGGGGTATCACCTTTCCGGCTATCCAGATGCCCAGCCACCCGAAGGACTGGAACAAGACGTGGTTCTACTGCAAGGACACGTCCCCTGAGTCGGAGCGCCGCCTACCGGGTTACCGTCCTTCCGGGCTCGCAACCGACACCTCACTGCCCGACCGGCTCTCAGCTGCCGACCGTGCTAAATACGAGGGTCCCCATGCCAGAGTGAAGGCTCTCCTGGCCAACGGCCTCATCGGAACGGACCTTATCCGCTGCTGGGTGGAGTGGCGGATCATGCCTCTGAGCCGCCGGAACCGGCTCATGTGTACATATCCGGGACAGTACGACAACGAGTTGTGCTTCGGCGCCACCACTCTGACCGAAGACGACGTCTGTATGACCGTCTGGAGTCTGGTGCACGAGACCTCCGGCTCATGCAGCAACATCGGTCTAGCGCCCTTCTGCGCGACCAACCCGACACCTCTTGTAAGTGTTTCATCTTTCTTCCGTCTGTTGTATATTTGCATACTCCTTTTCAAAGTTTGTCCTTCCTCCGGCTTAACTTGCACAGGCTGATTCCGACTTCTGGAAGAAGGAATACGTTCCTCCTCCGAAGGTAACCAAGAAGAAAGTCGCCGCCAAGAAGCAAAAGAAAGCGGCTCCTCAAGAGAACTGGTTCGAACCCCCAGCCTCTTCAGACTCGGAGGTAAGACCTTTCAACTCTACTCACTTAACTTTTTACCTTCCCGGCTCTTTTAATAACGTGTTTCCGTGTCTCACATGATGAAGTAGAAACAAGTCACACCAACGTTCCTGAGGTAACATGCATGTACTCTGACTCAGAATATTTCTTCCGAAAGCTGCGGCGGGTCGTTAGAAAATTTCCTCTATCTCATCCTCTTGCTCATCTGGCTCCTGATTTCCTTTCAAAAAAGCAACAGCAAGCTGAACGACGCCAGACCCGGAGCGCCGGCTCTGCAAAGCTTGCATCTGGACTGCCAAACTCGCCGACTCCTAAGAAGGGGCTTGCAGAGGTTAGTATCCCTACTTCCCTTTTTTTGTTTCTCTTCATGTCCAAATATCTTATCATTGCCGTGTCTTTGTTTTTCAGAAGACACCCTCATCGGGCGACTCTTCTGCCTCAGTTATACCTCCACCGAAGATTAATCCTCTGTAAGTGTTAGAAATATTTGGATGTCTTGATGAAATATCAATCTCCTTTAGGTGCTAACTCTTTTCTTTACAGTGCTCAGGCGAAATGCCACAAGACCCATCAGCCTTCCTCCAGCCCTGTTATTGATACCCAAGAATCTGAACAGCCGGCTCCAGCTCAACCGGATATTGTACAGCCGGAGGAAACTCCAGCGGAAGAAGAAGCTCCAGCAACGGATTCTACTGAGCCGGCAGCAGATGATGTTATTATGGAACACTCCCCCGCTGCTCCTTCAAAGCCGGTTGCACCCGTCAGGACCCCTGCGACTCCGGATGTTATCATCACCGGGTCTACCCAGAAGGAACCTTCACCAGCGCATGTCTTGACCCGGCATCCTGAGCCGTCTGAAGCTTCGCGGAAACTTCAATTTGACTCGTCGTACGACAAAATGACAGCCGAAGAACTCCACTCCAGCTACATGAACCGAGTCAACACCAGCCGTGATTTGGAACTCTGTCTGGTCAGCATGATGAAGAAAAAATATGAGGTATGTTACTTCCCTTGGTCATAACCTTCCCCAGCCCCCAAGGGCCGGATTAAATCTGATATAGAATTGAATTCGGGTCTTCTTTCGGAGGTTATGTAGAAAATACTCTTGCTTGAAATCATGCAACACTTGTACGCTGCCAACTATAGCCCCCAAGGGCCGGCTCAAATTTATTTGAGTCGGAACTTTTAAAATTAGGAAAGAACCATAATGTAGCCCCCAAGGGTCGGCTCAAATTTATTTGAGTCGGGACTTTTTGAGATTAGAAAAGAGCCAACATGTAGACCCCAAGTTCCGGGTCATTTTCTAAGAAGATGAGCCGGAACTGTAGATGTGAACAGATCAAATAGACATTAGCCCCCAAGTGTCAAATATATTGCTTGCAATCTGTTTGAGACTTGTAGAAAATGAACTTGTGAACCCTTATGCATATGAATATTCTTGTTGCTGCAATAGCTTATATTTCGCCTTTGATGTGCACAGGACGCTCTGAACGCCGCCGGCTCTGAGCTGGCTGATCTCAAGACCAATTTAGCAGCTCAACAGGAAGCTTGAGGTCTTGCTGACGAAAGATGCCGGCTCTTAGCCGAAGAAGTAGCCAAGCTCACCGCCGAGCTAACAACTATGAAAGAAGCATCTGAGTCGGAAAAAGCTGCACTAACCAAACGGGCGGATGACGCCGATCAGCGGCTCATCGCCGTTGCTGAGGAGCTTCAAGGGCTCAAACGGCACATCTCTAAGATGTCTGCCGCCTTATTTGGTAAGTCAATCGTTCCTGCACTCCTCATTTTAATGTCTTTTGATGAAATAACTGATGACTGACATGTCTCTTCCGGCTCATGTAGGACCTTTGAGCCGGCAACCTGCAGATGACAGCATCCTGGCGCTAAAGGCGGTGTACACCTTCACGGAACAACTGTACTGCGGTGCAATGTTCACCATAAAAAGCGTGCACTACAAGGAGAAGATCCCCAAGGCCCTGAGAGAGTTGTTGGAGCTGTTCTCGACGGTACCCAAACAAATCCAAGAGCTGAAGAGGTCGGCATTCCGCTCTGGAGTCGTCACAGGCTTGAGCCGGGCCATGGCCTTCGCGCCGGATCTCACGGCAGATGAAATGATGGGCGGGTATCCTTCGAAGAAGGCGGATGGCTCAGAATTCGCTGATGAAGATTACTACAAAGTCGTCAAGGACTCTCGCTATCTGGCGTCTGTAATGGCCGACGAGGCGGAGGACGACTTAAAGAGCTACCAAGCCGCCTACGACCAGGAAGATAAGCGGATACGCAGGCCTCTTTATGAGTGTGAAGATCTGATACCCGCCCGAAGCAAAGATCTCTTCCCTAGTGAGCTCAATGTCGCGCCTTTCTTTGAAGGGTCATTTGATGCCGTGTCTAACTGCAACTGGGAACTGGACAATCTTCAGATCCGAACCGCCGAAGACCCCGAGCAGGATTAGCCGGCCGAGTGATCAAACTTTGTAACAGTCAAAGCAAGTGTCGGCTCTTGTAATTACCCGCCCATGGCATGTTTAAAACTTTATCAGAAACATTGTCTGTTCCCTATGAGAACGTTCTTTTGTAACAGCCCTTTAATATTGAAATGCATTCGCCGGCTGTTTTGCTTTATAGTACTTGTCTTCTTTTCGCAGCTCTTTATTTCCTGCTTGGATAAGCTTGCCAACGATTCATGTGAGATACTTGTAAATCTTCAGAGCTCGTTTAGAGCCGGATAGCACCTCTATTGGCAATCAGCCCCCATGAATAAAACAAAGTTGTTGATAAACCAACACGTAGTCTTTCTGAAACGTGTGTCCTTCACCCGGACTCATTAGAGCCGGGAAATTTACTCCATCAGCCGGAGCATTATGACTCCTTCTTTTATGATGAAGGGCCATGGAAGAGCCGGCCGCCATAGGATAAAGTAAGCTATATCTGACGGTAGAAAGCCTCTATGTGACAATGGCGACCGTTGAGAACTTTTTTAAAGCGGCCTACAGCCGGCTGTATGAAGGGTGATGTAAGCTATACCATGATGGTAAGAAGCCTCCTCAAATCAGCCAATATTGAATAGGGCCGGCTGCCGATGGTATTATATAAGCTATACCTTATGGCAAGAAGCATCCATTCGATAGCCGCGACTAGTAATTTTACTAGCCGGCTGCGTGAAGGGTTTATGTAAGCTATACCCAAGGGCAAGAAGCCTCCTTCCACAACTATTTTTGGCGTAAACACCGGTTGTTAGGGTGAGATAAGCGAACCCGTCGGTAAGAAGCCCCTTCGACAACCGCGGTTAATAAGTAACCGGAAGTGGCATAAAGCCGACCATTAGGGTGAGATAAGCGATACCCATCGGTAAGAAGCCCCCTTCGATGGCCGCAGTTGATAAGCAACTGGAATTTGACGTACACGCTGCTGCCTTAGGGGAATTTTTAAAGCTATACCAAAGGTAAGAAGCCTCCATCAGCAACATCGCTTAATGTACTCAAACTATCCATCATACCAGTTCAGGGTCTCTAAAGCGAGACTGGCCGTCAACTCTGTGAGCCGGCTCAGGGTCTCTAAGGCGAGATTAACTGATAAGAGTTTAATTATTTAACTTACAACAGCTCAGGGTCTCTAAAGCGAGATTGGCCGTCAACTCTGTGAGCCGGCTCAGGGTCTCTAAAGCGAGATTGACTGGTAAGGGTAACAACAGTTCAGGGTCTCTAAGGCGAGATTGGCCGTCAACTCTGTGAACCGGCTCAGGGTCTCTAAAACGAGATTGACTGGAATAAATTCAACTTGGCACTTTAACCGGTTCAGGGTCTCAAAAAAGAGATTAACCGGCAAGACCTTGGCGGATCAAAGAACCATAGGAACCGCAAATTTGCTGGTATTGAAGAATTTCCTCCTTAAATCATGAAGATACACATAAGAGCCGGAGCTCAGGTCTTTGGTAGTAGTACTACTCTATATAAATATGATATGTACAATGATAACGGATCTGCATCATCTCTTAAGTATAATATGGCCGCAAGTGTGCCATGTTCCACGGCCGCAAAGTCTCCTGACCCGCCGTATCCGACTCATCACGAATATCAATGAGATAGTATGACCCGTTGTTGAGGTTTCTGCTGACCACAAAGGGCCCTTCCCACGGCGGAGAGAGTTTATGCATCCCAGTTTGGTCTTGAATAAGCCGGAGTACCAGGTCACCTTCCTGGAACGTCCGGGTCTTCACCCTGCGGCTATGATAGCGTCGCAGGTCTTGCTGGTAAATTGCTGGTCTGGCCGCTGCTAACTCTCGTGCTTCGTCCAAGGCATCCAATGCATCTTGACGTGCCAGCTCATTGTCCGTCTCAACATAAGCTGCCACCCTTGGTGAATCGTGCCGGATGTCACTGGGTAGAACCGCCTCAGCTCCGTAGACCATGAAAAAAGGTGTAAAACCTGTAGACCTGTTAGGTGTAGTCCGGATGCTTCATAAGACGGAAGGCAATTCATCAACCCAACACCCGGGCGTCCGTTGCAAAGGGACCATGAGCCGAGGTTTAACCCCTCGCAGTATTTCCTGATTAGCCCGCTCGGGCTGGCCATTGGACTGTGGATGTGCCACAGCTGAAACATCAAGCCGGATATGCTCCTTCTCACAGAACACCTTCATAGCCCCCTTAGAAAAATTTGTACCATTATCAGTGATAATACTATGTGGATAGCCAAAACGATAGATCAATGACTTGACAAACTCAACCGCTGTGGCACATCACACTTGCTTACTGGCTCAGCCTCCACCCACTTGGTAAACTTGTCAACCGCCACCAAGAGGTGCGTTTTCTTATCTTTGGACCTCTTGAAGGGTCCTACCATATCAAGCCCCCAGACCGCAAACGGCCAGGTGATAGGTATCATCCGCAACTCTTGATCCGGAACATGAGCACGTCGGCCAAATTTCTGACAAGCGTCACACTTACGGACCAGGTCCTCTGCATCCTTATGAGCCGTCAACCAGAAGAAACCATGTTGAAAAGCTTTGGCCACTAAAGATCGTGAACCGGCATGATGCCCACAGTCGCCAACATGAATTTCTTTTAAGATCTGCTGGCCCTCCTCTGGTGACACACATCGTTGGAAAACACCCGTCAAACTGCATTTGTGTAACTTGCCATTGATAATTGTCATGGACTTGGAACGGCGCGCGATCTCCCGAGCCCGGCTTTCATCATCCGGCAACTCGCCGCATGTCAAGTACGCTAAATAAGGAGTAGTCCAATCTGGAATAACATGAAGAGCCGCCACTAGAGCCCCTCCGGGTCAGGAATTGCCAGATCCTCCTCAGAAGGCATTTTGACAGTCGGATGATATAACACATCAAGAAAAACATTATGCGGCACCGGCTTACGCTGAGACCCGAGTCGTGATAATGCATCAGCCACCTCATTCCGTCGACGATCAATATGATCCACCTGATATCCCTTGAAATGACCTGCAACAATATCAACCGCCTGTCGATAAGCCGCCATTCATGGGTCCTTTGAATCCCAAGTACCTGAAACTTGCTGAGCCACAAGATCTGAGTCGCTCAGGCATCTAACCCGGCTCAAATTCATCTCCTTAGCAACTCTCAAACCATGGAGCAAGGCTTCATACTCAGCAGCATTATTAGTACAGGGGAACATCAACCGGAGCACATAACAAAATTTGTCACCTTTGGGGGAGGTGAGAACCACACCAGCACCAGACCCCTCAAGCTGTTTAGACCCGTCAAAGTGTATAGTCCAGTATGTGTTATTCGGCTTCTCTTCAGGCGCCTGGCACTCTGTCCAATCATTTATGAAATCCACCAAGGCTTGAGATTTAATTGCTGTACGAGGGGTGTAACTGACGTTGAGAGGTCCCAACTCTAAAGCCCACTTAGCAATCCGCCCTGTAGCCTCTCTGTTCTGAATAATATCTCCCAATGGGGAAGAGCTTAGTACAGTTATTGGATGGCCCAAAAAGTAGTGCTTCAGCTTACGATTAGCCATAAAGACCCCGTATACAAGTTTCTGCCAATGCGGATACCGCTGCTTGGACTCAGCCAAGACCTCACTGATGTAGTAAACAGGCCTCTGAACGGGATACTCCTTCCCTACCTCCTTGCGTTCGACCACAATCGCCACACTAACCGCCCGGCTATTAGCTGCTACATATAAGAGTAGCGGCTCTTTCTCAGCCGGAGCGGCCAATACTGGCGGCTTAGTCAATTGCTTTTTAAGAGCTTCCAGCGCCTCTGCGGATGCCTTGCTCCACTTAAACTCGTCCGTCTTTTTCATCATTTGATATAAGGGGATGGCCTTCTCCCCAAGCCGGCTTATGAACCGGCTCAGCGCAGCGATCCGGCCTGCAATACGCTGAACATCATTGATGCACGTCAGCTCTCGCAGAGAAGTAATAGCCTTGATTTTATCCGGGTTAGCCTCGATGCCACGCTCAGAGACCAAGAACCCCAAAAGCTTTCCTGCAGGAACACCAAAAACACCCTTTGCCGGGTTAAGCATCATTTTGTAGACCCAGAGATTGTCAAAAGTTTCCTTAAGGTCCTCCAAGAGGGTCTCTTTCTTCCTGGACTTCACCACTATGTCATCCACATAGGCATGAACATTACGAGAGACAATTCTGCACACACCGCTGGTAAGTCGCCTGGGCACTCTTGAGCCCAAAAGGCATTGAGATGTAGCAGAACGCCCCAAAAGGTGTGATAAATGATGTCTTCTCCTAGTGCTTGACTGCCATTTTGATCTGACGATATCCGGAGTAAGCATCCAAAAAGCACAAATTCTCACAACCGGCTGTTGCATCGATGATCTGATCAATGCGAGGGAGTGCAAAGGGATCAGCTGGACAAGCCTTGTTGATATCTGTGTAATCTATGCACATACGCCAAGTACCATTCTTTTTAAGCACCAACACTGGATTAGCCAACCACTTCTGGTGAAAAACTTCGACTATAAAGCCAGCGGCCAAGAGCCGGGCAACCTCTTCCCCAATAGCTTTCCGCCTCTCCTCATTGAAATGCCGCAGAAACTGCTTGATCGGCTTAAACTTTGGATTCACATTAAGATTGTGCTCAGCGAACTCTCTCGGTACACCCGGCATGTCAGAAGGTTTCCATGCAAAGATGTCCAGATTCTCACGGATGAATTCGATGAGCGCGCTTTCCTATTTGGGATCCATGTGAGCCCCAATGATGAACTGCTTGGATGAGTCGCCCGGAGTAAAGTCCACTGTTTTAGTATCATCCACTAAAAACTTGAGAGGCGGATCTGCTTCTATGTTTGGCTTCTTCAACGGAGTCATGTCCTCCGGGTCAACGTTCTCCTTATAGAATTTCAGCTCCTCCTGTGCACAGCTAGCCTCCGCATAAGCCGCATCGCCTTCCTCACACTCAATAGCCGTCTTCCGATTGCCATGAACCGTAGTCGTGCCATTTAAGCCGGGCATCTTAAGCTGCAGATAGACATAACAAGGCCTAGCCATGAACTTGGCGTAAGCCGGCCGCCCGAACAATGCATTATAAGGGCTCTTGATCTTGACCACCTCAAACCACAAGGTCTCCACCCTGTAATTATACTCATCGCCGAAAGCCACCTCCAAAGAGATTTTACCTATCGGGTACGCCGACTTAGCAGGTACCACACCATGAAATACAATAGATGAAGTTTTGAGATCCTTGTCTAGCAACTTCATCCGCCGGAAGGTGTCATAATATAAGTTGTTGATACTGCTACCTCCGTCCATGAGCACATTATTTACTCCATAACCATGTATCTGAGGGGCCACGACCAAAGCTAGCCAGCCCGGGTCATTCACCCGCGGCGGGTGATCTTGCTTGCTCCACGTTATCTCATACTCTGACCACGGCAGGTATCGTGGGAGAGCCGGCTCGACCGTATTAACCGATCGCTTCCGTAGTTTGTCATCTCGCCGGCTGTTACCAGTCGTAAACACATGGTATTGCCCCGAACTGAGCTGCTTCGGGTTACTCTGGAATCCAGACTGATTGCGCTACTGCTGCTGCTACTGATTATTATTATGATTGTTGTTGCCAGGGTGCTGTTGATGCGGCTGATTGTTATGACCCGGATGACCTACTCCTGTGCCGCCAAGACCAAACCCGACACCTGACCTGCCATGGCCTGACCCGCCAGGCCCTGAGCCGCCAGGCGGCCCACCGCCCTGATTATGAGGTGGTTGAAAGTGTTGATTCTTAAATCTCTGCATGATAAAACAATCGCCCCACGCATGCGTGGACGCCTTCTCAGGCATACTGTGCTCTGGACAGGGCTTCCTAAGCACCGCTTCCAAATTGAAAGGAGGTCTGTTATCGCGCTGGTACGGCTTATAACACCCGTTCCCCTTAGGAACATTCGGCCCTGTGTTAGCATTTGCCACCAGCTATGACCCGCCACCAGCGTTCTTCTGTCTGTTCTGATTCCCGTTCTTCTTTCCTTGATTTGATTTCTCCTCATCCGAACCCAGATCCTTGGTGGTGTCTAAGTCGGCGTACTTCGTTAGAGCCGTCATGAGCTCCCCCATGTCTTGGCACGTACGTTTAAGCCGGCCAAGTTTCTGCTTCAGTGGAATAAAAGGACAATTCTTCTCCAGAACATCTTTGAGGTATTTCTCTTGTGAGATGAAAATGCCATTGTCTTGCTGACGAATTTGAAGACCTAAGAAGAATTTCAATTCTCCCATCATAGACATTTGATATTCTTAACTCATCATATAGGCAAATTCATCACTGTTATGTTTGTCAGTACATCCAAAGATAATATCATCAACATATATTTGGCATATGAACAGTTCATTGTCATAGGATTTTGTGAAAAGAGTTGGGTCGAGTGAACCGGGTTTGAAGCCTTTCTTCATGAGGAATTCTTCAGAGTGTCATACCATGCTCGTTGGGCCTGCTTGAGGCCATAGAGAGCTTTGTTGAGTCTGAAGACTTTGTCAGGATGCTTAGGATCTGCAAAACCTGGGGGTTGAGCAACATATACTTCTTCCTCAATCTTACCATTGAGGAATGTACTTTTCACATCCATTTGATATAAGATGATATTGTGATGATTAGCATAAGCAAGGAGTATTCGACTAGCTTCTAGTTTAGCAACAGGTGCAAAAGTTTCATCGAAGTCAATTCCTTCAACCTGTGTGTAGCCTTGAGCTACAAGTCGAGCCTTATTCCTCACCACAAGGCCATTTTCATCTTGCTTGTTGCGGTAGATCCACTTTGTACCTATGACGTTATGTTTGCGAGGATTTGGCCGCTTGACAAGTTCCCATACGTTGTTGAGCTTGAATTGATGCAATTCCTCTTGCATAGCTTGAATCCACTCTGGCTCCTTGAATGCTTCATCAACTTTGGTGGGCTCTATGATAGAGACAAAAGCAAAGTTCCCACAAAAGTTAGTTAAATGAGAAGCCCTAGAGCGTGTGAGAGGACCTGGTGCATTGATGCTGTCGATGATTTTGTCAATCTGAATTTCATTTGCTACTCTTGGGTGTGCTAGTTGATTTGTGTGAGGACTTTCATCAACACCATTTTCTTCGGGAATCCTTGCATGAGAGTCTTCACCATCTGGGACGATTTCTTCAGTGGGAATAACATCTTCAGTTTCCTTTAGCTTGATGATTTCCTCAGGAGTCTGTTCATCTATCACAGAAGGTGGGTGCTCTCTTTGCGAGCCATTAGTTTCATCGAACCGCACATCTACAATTTCAACAACCTTGTGATGATAGGTGTTGAAGACTTTGTAGGTGTGCGAGTCCTTTCCGTAACCAAGCATGAAACCTTCATGTGCTTTTGGTGCAAATTTAGAACTGTGGTGAGGATCTCTGATCCAACATTTTGCACCGAAGACTTTGAGATAACTTACATTGGGTTTATTGCCTGTCATGAGCTCGTATGAGGTTTTCTTGAGGAATTTGTGAAGATATACTCCGTTGATGATGTGGCATGCAGTGTCGATAGCTTCGGGCCAGAAACGACGAGGAGTCTTGTATTCATCAAGCATGGTTCGGGCCATCTCGACGAGAGTCCTGTTCTTTCTTTCCACAATGCCATTCTGCTGAGGAGTGTAAGGGGGAGATAATTCATGAGTAATACCAAGTTCATCAAGATATTCATCAAGATTCGTGTTCTTGAACTCGGTCCCATTATCATTCCTGATATGCTTGATCTTGACGCCAAAGTTGGTGGAGGCCCTTCAAGCAAATCGCCTGAAGACATCCTGTACTTCATTTTTGTACAGAATGATATGCACCCATGTGTAGCGTGAGTAATCATCTACAATGACGAATCCATACAGACTTGAAGCAGTTGTTAGTACAGAATAGTGAGTGGACCAAAGTGATCCATATGAAGTAATTCAAAGGGATGAGTAGTGGTCATGATTGTCTTCGAGGGATGCTTGGATCTGGTCATATTTCTAGATTCACAAGCCCCACAAAGGTGATCCTTGAGGAATTTGACGCCTTCAATGCCAATGACATGCTTCTTCTTCACGAGCGTGTGCAAGTTCCTCATACCCGCATGACCAAGTCGTCGATGCCACAACCAGCTTTCTGAGGACTTTGCAAGTAGGCATGTGGTAGGCTGAGGTCTTGTAGAGAAATCAACAATATACAAATCTCCTCTCCTAAAGCCTTCGAAGACTTTGGAATTGTCAGATTCCATGATGACAACACAACGATGTTTTCCAAATACCACAACCATATCAAGATCACAAAGCATTGAGACAGACATGAGGTTGAACCCAAGGGATTCGACGAGCATCACTTTATCCATGGTTCGGTCTTTTGAGATAGCAACCTTACCAAGTCCCAATACCTTGTTTTTTTCCTTTGTCAGCATAAGTGATATGCTTCAGATGAGATGGAGCGAGTGGCAAATTCATCAGAAGACTTGTGTCACCAGTCATGTGGTTTGTGCATCCACTATCGAGGACCCACTCAGTAGCTTTTGGAGCATCATCCTGCAGATGAATTAGTACTACTTACGAACTCATATGCTTCAGAGTGAAGAATATGACATCAATTTCATCGGATAGAATTTCATTACACAATATAGCAAGCAATGTGAGGACGTGAGAAATGAGGAATTCATTTCATCATGGTTAGCTTGCGTCCTTTCAAGCATTTCCTCAGGTCTCCAGCAAGTTCATCAGATGTTCAAATTCATCTGGAGACCTGACCCTGCAATGAACGATTAGTTCGATTTCTTCACCACCCACATCTCAAGGGGTGGCAAAGAATTCATCAGGCTGCGAGCACCATAAGAGAAGGAAGGCATTGAAGCAAGTGCGCTCCATTTCACAGGTCGAGGGTTAGATTATTCATATGAATAAGCAGAGAAATTCGTCGAAGATTTATGAACATAACAGTTTGAAGAATGATGCATATACTCATAGCTCTTAGGTTTTCCCTGCGAAACAGAAGCATTAGCATGAGAATGATGATTTTGACCATTTGAGGAATTTGGTCCACTTGAGGAATTTGATCTGGGGTTCCTTTTCTTCACCAGTGGTGTCGTGAGGACATTCACTTGAAGATTTTGTAGGTAGCTCTGGGGAACCCAGATTTTCTTCAATGGAGATCCATTCCTGCAGTTAGTTCCAACAAATCTAGCAAATACTTCATCTTTCTGAGTTTTGAAGAATTTGAAGTTAGAGTCAAGCGAATCATCAGAGAAGTATGAAGTTTCACATGTAAAGCCTGATAAAGTAGATGGATCTACAAGAGTGCCTTTTGCAGCAACCCATAAGGTTTTGGGATACTGCTCAGGTGTCCAATATGAACCATTAGCGTTGAGTTTCCTCACAAAGGCAATACCCTATTTTCTAGGGTTCTTGTTTAGGATCTGCTTTTTGAGGACATCGCAAAGGGTTTGATGCCCGTTGAGACTTTTGTATATGCCTTTCACATACAATTCCTTCAACCCTGCATTTTCATCAATGATACTTGTGGTATCCTCGGATGAGGAATTTGAAACCACTGGAATAGTTGAAAAAATTGCAGTAATAGAAGCATTTGAACATTCAGGTGAAGAGTGAGCAGTTTCACGTTCGATGCATTTTAAGCAAGGTGGAGAAAATTCTTCCTGAGCGATACTGATCTGTTGAGCTAGTAATGAATCGTTTTCCCTTTGGAGATCCTAAACTGACATCTTTAGTTTCTCAAGATCCTGCTTTCTCTGAAGAAATTCATAAGAAAGTTTCTCATGATCGGCTAAGAGGTCATTATGATGACTCTGTAGGTTATCATACATTGTCTGAAGACTTTTGAGATCAATAGACAAAGTTTGAGTACGATCCACTTCATGGTTTAACAGATCATCGCTTTTGTCTAGCATTTTCTGAAGCTTTTCAAGTGCACTTTGTTGTTTAGTGGCAAGCTTAACAAGTTTAGCATAGCTAGGTTTCACATATTCATCAGATTCTCCTTCACTTGATTCAGACGAGGAATGATGTTTTTGTACCTTCGAACCTTTTGCCATGAAGCAATAGGTGGGAGCGTAGTCATCATTGCAGATGTCAGAATCGTTGGTGCAGTCAGATTCATCAGCATTGAAGAAAGACTTGTTGACGAAGGCGGTAGCAAGAGCAAGACTAGCAACAACAGATTCTGATTCTTCTTCAGAGTCTTCCTCTTCATCATATTCTTCAGATTCTTCCTCAGAATCCATTTCTTTGCCGATGAATGCTCGAGCCTTTCTGGAACCATTCTTCTTGTGTCTCGAGGACTTTGAAGATGAGGATTTTGCAGATGAGGACTTTGAAGATTTCTTGTTTTTCTTCGAGTCATCAGAACTATCATATTTGTATTTCTTCTTCTTCTTTGAGTCTTTTTCCCATAGAGGACAGTCAGAGATAAAGTGGCCAGGTTTCTAGCATCGATGGCATGTTCTTTTCTTGTAATCTTCTGAGGAATCTGATTTCCTCAAACCACTTCTTGATGACTTTACAAATCCACCTCTTCTTGAAAACTTCTGGAATTTCCTCACAAGCATAGCTAGTTCCTGACTTAGTTCTTCAGGATCTCCAAGGCTGCTATCAGAATCTTCTTCTTCAGATGAGGAAGTTGCTTTTGCCTTCAGAGCACGAGGTTTTCCATAGCTTGGTCCGTAGAGGTCTCTTTTCTCAGCTTGTTGGAATTCATGATTATTGAGTCATTCAAGAATGTCAGCTGGATCAAGACCTTTGAAATCTCCGCGTTCTTGAATCATCAAAACCAGAGTATCAAATGAGGAATCTAGCGGTCTCAGCAGTTTCTTCACCACTTCATGGTCAGTGATATCAGTGGCACCCAATGCTTGAAGTTCATTGGAAATATCAGTGAGGCAATCAAACGTTTGCTAAACATTCTCGTTGTCAAGCCTCTTGAAGTGGTTGAAGAGATTGCGAAGAACATCCACACGAGAGTGACGTTGAGTGGAGACACCTTCATTCACCTTGGATAGCCTGTCCCAGATAAGCTTCGCAGTCTCCAGAGCACTCACTCTGCTATACTGACCTTTGCTCAGATGTCCACAGATGATATTCTTCGCTTGAGAGTCAAGTTGCTTGAATCTCTTCACATCAGCAGCGGTAACAGTGGGAGCGATAGAGGGCACACCATTTTCCACAACGTACCAGAGATCGTTGTCAATAGCTTCGAGATGCATACGCATCTTGTTTTTCCAGTAGGGGTAGTCCGTCCCATCGAAGGTAGGACACCCCGCAGAAACCTTGATCATACCTGTAGTCGACATAACTAAAACTCCAGGTGGTTAAACCAAAATCACATAGAGACAGGGAGTACCTGCTCTGATACCAATTGAAAGTGCGTTATATTGACTAGAGGGGTGTGAATAGACGATTTTTATAAATTCATCACTTGAGGAATTTCAACTTTGAGGGATTTGAAATGTGATGAATAACTAACAACAGATTAAGTACTCAGTGCATGGAATCCATAGCAGCAGCATAGTCATCATGATGAAATGAACCATGCGCAAGTTATGAGTAGCATGATACAGGATAAGTAGTGATGAACAAGGTAACTTGAAGAATTTGAGGTGAGGAATTGATGAAAGTCTTCAGTCAAATTCTTCAATCAATAAAGATCAATTTCATCAACATGTAAATGAGGAATAAGCGAGTTGAGGAAATAGAACCAGGTAGCCTGATGAAGACAATGATTTGATGACCCAGTTCCAACTGCTGTGATAGTCGTACGTCTGGTTTGGAGCGGCCTGGTATTTAAACCAGAGGACACACAGTCCCAGGACACACAGTCCTGACCGTATTCTCCTTGAGCTAAGGTCACACAGTCCTCGCTCAACACTCGTGGTAAGTCTTCAGGGCAGACTTCCAAAACCCTCACAAACTGGTCACCCGGTGATCCACAATTTACCGCTGGATTCTCTAGCCCAAGGTCACTTCGTGATGCCCAATTGACTGCAGGATACACTAGACCATGACGCCTAACCATCTGGAGGATACACAGTCCTCAAAGGTAACAAGCGTTGGTTCCACACAGGAATTTCTTCAGTGATGCTCAATCACTTTGGGTTGGTGGTTTGATTGTAGGTTTTTACTCACTTTGGGACAAAAGCCCTCGGAGGATGGGATGCTCTCAAATGACAAGTGTCAGTTCTCTCTCTGAGAAGCCAACCAGCTAGTTGTTGTGTGGGGTGGCTATTTATAGCCGGGGGTGCATCCAGACATGATATGACATTAATGCCCCCAATGATATGACCGTTATGTGGATAGGAATGATTGGGGACAGCTGGCGCTAAGCACAACAACGGTCGGATTTTCGAACAGCGAAAGTCCTCAGACATATCACATTCCTCACTTGTAGGCAATTCGCACTGGCGAATTCCTAACTCCTCAGTCAGAACAATTTCCTCAGAAACTGGAAGAACTTCGTCTCTGTCAGTGAAGAACTTGACTGATCTGAAAGAGGTTCCCAAAGGCTTCACTCATATGATTGTGTAGGTTGAGGATATTGGAGTTGAGCATCAGTTGGAAATTTTCCTTAGTATTATCTCAGCCCGCTTTAACAGTATGGTGGTTCCTATGACTCAAGGAAAGGAAATGAAACTACAATAACAAAAGTCTTCACGTTTCATAGTCCTCGTTCATTTCTTCAAGGTCCACCGATTTCTTCAGTATAAAGTCTTCAGCAAAGTCTTCAAGTCTTTCACCGAAGTCTTCAGTTGAAGGCATACATTTTTAGGGGTCGGTAATCTCCGTTTGTATCAAACTCCTCATCGACTTATAGAGCCTATGTACACTCACGAACACATTAGTCTCTTAACCTATAAGTCTTTAACACACCAAAATCACTAAGGGGCACTAGATGCACTAACAATTCCATGCACTGAGTACTTAATCCCCTGTTAGTTATTTATCACATTTCAAATCCCTCAAAGTTGAAATTCCTCAAGTGATGAATTAATAAAAATCGTCTATTCACCCCCCCTCTAGTCGATATAACGCACTTTCACCCACTCTGTAGCTTTTGGAGTATCATCCTGCAGATGAATTAGTACAACTTACGAACTCATATGCTTCAGAGTGAAGAATATGACATTAATTTCATCAGATATAATTTCATCACACAATATAGCTAGCAAGTAATGTGAGGACGTGAGAAATGAGGAATTCATTTCTACATGGTTAGCTTGTGTCCTTGCAAGCATTTCCTCAGGCCTCCAGCAAGTTCATCAGATGTTCAAATTCATCTGGAGACCTGACCCAGCAATAAATGATTAGTTCGATTTCTTCACCACCAACATCTCAATGGGTTGCAAAGAGTTCATCATCCTGCGAGCATCGTAAGAGAAGGGAGGCATTGAAGCAAGTGTGCCTTGTTTCACAGGTCGAGGGTTAGAGTATTCATATGAATAAGCAGAGAAATTCTTCGAAGATTTAGCAACATAATGATTTGAAGAATGATGCATATATTCATAACTCTTAGGTTTTCCCTGCGAAACAGAAGCTTTAGCACGAGAATGATGATTTTGACCATTTGAGGAATTTGGTCCACTTGAGGAATTTGATCTAGGGTTCCTTTTCTTCAATAGTGATGTCTTGAGGACATTCACTTGAAGATTTTGTAGGTAGCTCTTGGGAACCTAGATTTTCTTAAATGGAGAGCCATTCCTGTAGTTAGTTCCAACAAATCTAGCAAATACTTCACCTTTCTGATTTTTGAAGAATTTGAAGTTAGAGTCAAGTGACTCATCAGAGGAATATGGAGTTTCATATGTAAAGCCTGATAAAGTAGATGGATCTACAGGAGTGCCTTTTGCAGCAACCCATGAGGTTTTGGGATACTTCTGAGGTGTCCAGTATGAACCATTAGCGTTGAGTTTCCTCACAAAGGCAATACCCTCATTCCTAGGGTTCCTGTTCAGAATCTGCTTTTTGAGGACATCGTAAAGGATTTGATGCCCTTTGAGACTTTTGCATATGCCTGTCACATATAATTCCTTCAACCCTGCATTGTCATCAGTGATACTTGTGGTATCCTCGGATGAGGAATTTGAAACCACTGGAATAGTTGAAGAATTTGTAGTAATAGAAGCATTTGAACATTTAGGTGAAGAATTAGCAGTTTCACGTTCGATGCATTTCAAACAAGGTGGGACAAATTCTTTCTGAGCGGTACTGATCTGTTGAGCCAGTAAGGAATCATTTTCCCTTTGGAGATCCTCATGTGACACCTTTAGTTTCTCAAGATCTTGCTTTCTCTGAAGAAATTCATAAGAAAGCTTCTCATGATTGGCTAAGAGGTCATTATGATGACTCTGTAGGTTATCATACCTTGTCTGAAGACTTTTGAGATCGACAGACAAAGTTTGAGTACGATCCACTTCTCGGTTTAACACATCATCGCTTTTGTCTAGCATTTTCTGAAGCTTTTCAAGTGCACTTTGTTGTTTAGTGGCAAGCTTAACAAGTTCAGCATAGCTAGGTTTCACATATTCATCAGATTCACCTTTGCTTGATTCAGAAGATGAATGATGTTTTTGTACCTTTGAACCTTTTCCCATGAAGCAATAGGTGGGAGTGTAGTCATCATTGCTGACGTTGGAATCGTTGGTGCAGTCAGATTCATTATCATTGAAGATAGACTTGTTGACGAAGGCAGTAGCAAGAACAATGCTAGCAACACCAGATTCTGGTTCTTCTTCAGAGTCTTCCTCTTCTTCATATTCTTCAGATTCTTCCTCAGAATCCATTTCTTTGCCGATGAATGCTCGAGCCTTTCTGGAACCATTCTTCTTGTGTCTCGAGGACTTTGAAGATGAGGATTTTTCATATGAGTACTTTGAAGATTTCTTCTTTTTCTTCGAGTCATCAGGACTATCATCTTTGTATTTCTTCTTCTTCTTTGTGTCTTTTTTCCACAGAGGACAGTCCAGAGATAAAGTGACCTGGCTTCTTGCATCGATGACATGTTCTTTTCTTGTAATCTTTTGAGGAATCAGATTTCCTCAAGCCACTTTTTGATGACTTTCCAAATCCCCCTCTCCTTGAGAACTTCTGGAATTTTCTCACAAGCATAGCTAGTTCCTGACTTAGTTCTTTAGGATCTCCAAGGCTGCTATCAGAATCTTCTTCTTCAGATGAGGAAATTGCTTTTGCCTTCAGAGCACGAGATCTTCCATAGCTTGGTCCGTCGAGGTCTCTCTTCTCAGCTTGTTGGAATTCATGAGTATTTAGTCTTTCGAGAATATCAGCAGGATCAAGAGCTTTGTAATCTCCACGTTCTTGAATCATCAAAGCCAAAGTATCAAGTGAGGAATTGAGTGATCTTAGCAGTTTCTTCACCACTTCATGGTCCGTGATATCAGTGGCACCCAGTGCTTGAAGTTCATTGGAAATATCAGTGAGGCGATCAAACGTTTGTTGGACATTTTCATTGTCAAGCCTCTTGAAGCGGTTGAAGAGATTGCGAAGAACATCCACACGAGAGTCATGTTGAGTGGAGACACCTTCATTTACCTTGGACAGTCTATCCCTGATAAGCTTCGCAGTCTCTAGAGCACTCACTCTGCCATACTGACATTTGCTTAGATCGCCGCAGATGATATTCTTCGCTTGAGAGTCGAGTTGCTTGAATCTCTTCACATCAGCAGGTGTAACAGTGGGAGTGACAGAGGGCACACCATTTTCCACAACGTACCAGAGATCATTGTCAATAGCTTCAAGGTGCATACGCATCTTGTTCTTCCAGTAGGGGTAGTCCATCCCATTGAAGGTAGGACAATCCGCAGAATCCTTGATCATACCTGCAGTCGACATAACTAAAACTCCAGGTGGTTAAACCAAAATCACACTGAGACAGGGAGTACCTACTCTGATACCAATTGAAAGTGCGTTATATCGACTAGAGGGGGGTGAATAGGCGATTTTTATAAATTCATCACTTGAGGAATTTCAACTTTGAGGAATTTGAAATGTGATGAATAACTAACAGCGGAATAAGTACTCAGTGCATGGAATACATCACGGTATCATAGTCATCATGATGATATGAAACATGCACAAGTTATGAGTAGCGTGATACATGATAAGTAGTGATGAACAAGGTAACTTGAAGAATTTGAGGTGAGGAAATTGTGTAAGTCTTCAGTCACATTCTTCAAACAGTAAAGGTCTATTTCATCAACATGTAAACAAGGAATAAGGGGTTGAGGAATTAGAATCAGGTAGCCTGATAAAGACAATGATTTGATGACCCAGTTCCAACTGTTGTGACAGTTGTACGTCTGGTTTGGAGCGGCCTGGTATTTAAACCAGAGGACACACAGTCCTTACCGTATTCTCCTTGAGCTAAGGTCACACAGTCCTCACCCAACACTCGTGGTAAGTCTTCAGGGCAGACTTCCAAAACCCTCACAAACTGGTCACCCGGCAATCCACAATTTACTTCAGGATGCTCTAGACCAAGGTCACTTCATGCTCCCCAATTGACTGCAGGACACACTAGACCATGACACCTAACCGTCTGGAGGATACACAGTCCTCAAAGGTAACAAGCGTCGGTTCCACACAGTAATTTCTTTAGTGATGCTCAATCACTTTGGGTTGGTGGTTTGATTATGGGTTTTTCCTCACTTTCAGACAAAAGCCCTCGGAGGATGGGATGCTCTCAAATGACAAGTGTCAGTTCTCTCTCTGAGCAGCCAACCAGCTAGTGGTTGTGGGGGGTGGCTACTTATAGCCGGGGGTGCGTCCTAACATGATATGACATTTATGCCCCCAATGATATGACCGTTATGTGGATAGCAATGATTGGGTACAGCTGGCGCTAAGCACAACAACGGTCGGATTTTCGAACAATGAAAGTCCTCAGACATATCACGTTCCTCACTTGTAGGCCATTCGCATTGGCGAAGTCCTAACTCCTCAGTCATAACAGTTTCCTTAGAAACCAGAAGAACTTCGTCTCTGTCACTGAAGAACTTGACTGAGCTGGAAGAGGTTTTCAAAAGCTTCACTCAATTGGATATGTAGGTTGAGGATTCTGGAGTTAAGCATCAGTTGGAAATTTTCCTTAGTATTACCTCGGCCCCCTTTAACAGTACGGTGGTTCCTATGACTCAAGGAAAGGAAATGAAACTACAAAAACAAAAGTCTTCACGCTTCATAGCCCTCGTTCATATCTCCAAGGTCTCACCGATTTCTTTAGTATAAAGTCTTCAGCAAAGTATTCAAGTCTTCACCAAAGTCTTCAGTTGAAGACATATATTTTTAGGGGTTGGTAATCTTCAGTTGTATCAACCTCCTCATCAACTCATAGAGCCTGTGTACACTCACGAACACATTAGTCTCTTAACCTATAAGTCTTCAACACACCAAAATCACTAAGGGGCACTAGATGCACTAACAAGATGCTTGAGCAGTGAGGTGTGTAGATCCGGTCATCCAGTCCAAGATCCAGGAGTTGATGTCAGTGGCATCACCTGTGATGTGCAGTGTGGCATAGAATTGAAGAATTAACACTTCATTCCAATCGCAGATGTCCACAAAGAAGGGAAGAAGTCCTGCCTCATGAGCAACTGCGAGCACCGGCGTGAAGGATGGAATTGTTTCCATATCAGCATGAGGAAGTTGATGGTGCTCGAAGACTTTCTTCTTGTCAAACAGAATTGATGCATAGTAATTCATCTGAGTGTCAGTCCAGAATCTGGTTCGCCCGGCCCTTGCTGAGTCATATGGATTAGGACCAGTGAAGAAAATGTGCTTATTGAAGAAATTGCTTTTGAGGAATTTGGGGCGCTTTGAGCCTTTGAATGGTATCCTGGGCTTCGGCTGAAGGTTTGGCTTGAAGCGGCCCTTGATCTCCTTCAGCATGGGAGGAATTTCTTCAGACTGAGGAATTTGTGGAGCAGTTTCCTCAGTGGCAGTTGCAGCAGCAAAGTCATCAGCTGATGCAGCTGGATTTTCTTTAGTGGCTGGAGCAGCCATGTCATCAGATCCTTCGTGAATTTCTTCAGTCTGGGCTTGGAACTGAGGAATCTTTGACAGAGGAGTGGTCATTGGGGAGTTTGGGTGAGTAGCTTCCCAATATTCATCATTGATGACAGGTGTTGTGTTGCCAATGTCCACATCCTCATCTATTTCTTCAACGCCGACCTCTTCCGCAGTAAACTGAGGCGGGGGCGATGATACCAGTGGAGTTGAAGCATTTGCTTCGACTTCAATTTCTTCATCAATCTACTCTGTTGAAGCAAGAAAATGATCTTCTTCATCTTCATCATCTGGGATGACATAGTCAACACCAAATGGAACAATCTCATAGGCTGGTGTTGAGGATATTGGAGTGGCATCTAATGGTTTGGTTGAAGATTTTGGCAAGGTCTTCAACTTCTTCACGGCTGAGGAATCTGAAGTTGAAGCTTTTCTCTTTAGTGCCTTCTCCTTAGCAGCCTTAGTTTTCTTCGCTTCTGATGCAGAAGGAAGGTTGATTGTCTTCACCTTTGATGATTTGGCTGTTTCAGCTAAAGGTGAAGGTGGTACATTTTCTTCAGGCACGACTGATGCAGTCGCCCTTGAGGTATCAATTTCATCAGGCATAGCAAAAGCTTCAGCTGGCCTGTTTGTTTCTTTAGGCACAACAGTGGAGGTTGTCCTGGTATTTTCTTTAGCAGGTTGAGTTTCTTCAGCCACAGGAGCATTTTCATTAGCAGGATGAGCAATTTCTATTGGAAATATGCCCTAGAGGCAATAATAAAATGGTTATTATTGTATTTCCTAGTTCATGATAATTGTCTATTATTCATGCTGGATCAAGGCGTAGGACACGTCACCGGGCTGCACGTGTGTTGAACGTGGAGGCACCGTTGTTCGGTGCTAAGATCGGAGTCCACCGTGATTTGAATTGCTGCGAGTACGACTCCACCAATCGCGTTCTTGTAACGCTTCTGCTTAGCGATCTTCAAAGGTATGAAGATGCAATCTCTCCCCTCTTGTTGTTGGTTTCTCCATAGATACATCTTGGTGACATGTAAGAAAATTTTGATTTACTACTACGTCTCCCAACAGTGGCATCATGAGCTAGGTCTATGAGTAGAATGTATGCACGAGTAGAACACAAAGCAGTTGTGGGCGTCGATCTTGTTAATATGCTTGCCGTTACTAGTCTTATCTTGATTCGACGGTATTGTGGGATGAAGCGGCCCGGACCAACCTTACACGTACGCTTACGTGAGACCGGTTCCACCGCCTGACATGCACTAGTTGCATAAGGTGGCTAGCGGGTGTGTGTCTCTCCCACCTTAGTCGGATTGGATTCGATGAAAAGGGTCCTTATGAAGGGTAAATAGAAATTGGCATATCACGTTGTGGTTTTGGCATAGGTAAGAAACGTTCTTGCTAGAAACCTATAGCAGCCACATAAAAACTTGCAACTACAAATTAGAGGACGTCTAACTTGTTTTTGCAGCATATGCCTTGTGATGTGATATGGCCAAAAGGATGTGATGTGATGCATTGTGATGTATGAGATTGATCATGTTCTTGTAATAGGATTCACGACTTGCATGTCGATGAGTATGACAACCGACAGGAGCCATAGGAGTTGTCTTATTTTATTGTATGACCTGCGTGTCAATCATAAATGCCATGTAATTACTTTACTTTATTGCTAAGCGTTAGCCATAGTAGTAGAAGTAATAGTTGGCGAGACAACTTCATGAAGACACAATGATGGAGACCATGGTGTCGTGCCGGTGACAGTGATGATCATGGTGCCCCGAAGATGGAGATCATAGGAGCAAGATGATATTGGCCATATCATGTCACTATATTGATTGCATGTGATGTTTATCATGTTTACATCCTATTTGCTTAGAACGACGGTAGTAAATAAGATGATCTCTCAATAAAATTTCAAGAGAAGTGTTCACCCTAACTGTGCACCATTGCTAAGGATCGTCGTTCCAAAGCATCACGTGATGATCGGGTGTGATAGGTTCTAACGTTCGCACAACGGATGTAAGCCAGATTTACACACGCGAAACACTTAGGTTGACTTGACGAGCCTAGCATGTACAGACATGGCCTCAGAACACGGAAGACCGAAAGGTCGAACATGAGTCGTATAGAAGATACAATCAACATGAAGATGTTCACCATGGATGACTAGTCCGTCTCACGTGATGATCGGACACGGGCTAGTTGACATGGATCATGTGTCACTTGGATAACTAGAGAGATGTCTATCTAAGTGGGAGTTTATTGAATAATTTGATTATGTGAACTTAATTATCATGAACTTAGTATAAAATTTCCTTTACTATCTATATTGTAGATCTAATGGCCAACACGAATGTCACCCTCAATTTCAACACGTTCCTAGAGAAAACCAAGCTGAAAGATGATGGAAGCAACTATGCGGACTGGGTCCATGGCTTGAGGATCATCCTCATAGCTTCCAAGAAATTTATGTCCTTGATGCACCGCTCAGTGACCCACCCCTTGTCCCAGCAGAACAAGACGTTGCGAACGCTTGGCATTCTCGCTGCGATGATTACTACATTGTTCAGTGCGGCATGCTTTACAGTTTAGAACCGGGGCTCCAAAAGCGTTTTGAGCAACACGGAGCATATGAGATGTTCCAAGAGCTGAAACTGGTTTTCCAAGCTCATGCCCGGGTCGAGAGATATGACATCTCCGACAAGTTCTTTAGCTGTAAAATGGAGGTGAACATTTCTGTTAGTGAGCACATCCTCAAGATGTCTGGGCTTCACAATCGCTTGACTCAGCTAGGAGTTAATCTCCAGGATGACTCGGTCATTGACAAAATCCTCCAGTCGCTTCCACCTAGCTACAAGAGCTTTGTGATGAACTACAACATGCAAGGGATGCAGAAGTCCATTACTGAGTTGTACTCGATGCTGAAATCAGCGGAGGTCGAGATCAAAAAGGAGCATCAAGTGTTGATGGTAAATAAGACCACTAGTTTCAAGAAAGGCAAGGGTAAGAAGAACTTCAAGTAGGACATCAAAGCTATTGCCGTGCCTGGTAAGCAAGTTGCCAGGAAGAAGAAGAACAAGAATGGACCCAAGCCTGAGACTGAGTGCTTTTATTGCAAGGGTACAGGACACTGGAAGCGGAACTGCTCCAAGTATTTAGCGGATAAGAAGGACGGCAACGTTAAAGGTATATGTGATATACTTGTTATTGATGTGTACTTGACCAGCGCTCGTAGTAGCTCCTAGGTATTTGATACCGGTGCAGTTGCTCACATTTGTAACTCCAAGCAGGAGCTGCGGAATAAGCGGAGGCTGGCAAAGGACGTGGTGACGATGCGCGTCGGGAATGGTTCCAAGGTCGATGTGATCGCTGTCGGCACGCTACCTCTACATCTACCGATGGGATTAGTTTTAAACCTTAATAATTGTTATTTAGTACCAGCTTTGAGCATGAACATTGTATCTGGATCTCGCTTGATGCGAGATGGTTACTCATTTAAATCCGAGAATAATGGTTGTTCTATTTATATGAGAGAAATGTTTTATGCTCATGCCCCGCTGGTCAATGGTTTATTTTTGATGAATCTCAAATGTGATGTTACACATGTCCATAGTGTGAGTACCAAAAAGTGTAAGGTTGATAACGATAGTCCCACTTACATGTGGCACTGCTGCCTTGGTCATATTGGTGTCAAACGCATGAAGAAGCTCCATGCTGATGGACTTTTGGAGGCACTTGATTTCGAATCATTTGACACGTGCGAACCATGCCTCATGGGCAAGATGACCAAGACTCCGTTCTCCGAAACAATGGAGCGAGCAACTGACTTGTTGGAGATAATACATACCGATGTATGCGGTCCAATGAGCGTCGAGGCTCGCGGTGGCTACCGTTATGTTCTCACCCTCACTGATGACTTGAGCAGATATGGTTATGTCTACTTAATGAAACACAAGTCCGAAACCTTTGAAAGGTTCAAAGAATTTCAGAGTGAGGTCGAGAATCAACGTGACAGGAAAATAAAATGCCTACGATCTGATCGTGGCGGAGAATATTTAAGTCACGAGTTTGGCACACACCTTAGGAAATGTGGAATTGTTTCACAACTCACGCCGCTCGGCACACCTCAGCGAAATGGTGTGTCTGAACGTCGTAATTGCACTCTATTGGATATGGTGCGATCTATGATGTCTCTTACCGACTTACCGCTATCATTTTGGGGATATGCATTAGAGACTGCCACATTCACTTTAAATAGGGCACCGTCTAGATCCGTTGAGACGACACCGTATGAATTATGGTTTGGAAAGAAACCTAAGCTGTCGTTTCTAAAATTTTGGGGATGCGATGCTTATTTGAAGAAACTTCAACTTGAGAAGCTCGAACCCAAAGCGGAAAAGTGCATCTTCATAGGATATCCCAAAGAGACTATTGGGTATACCTTCTACCTACGATCCGAGGGCAAAGTATTTGTTGCCAAGAATGGATCCTTTCTCGAGAAAGAGTTTCTCTCGAAAGAAGTAAGTGGGAGGAAAATAGAACTTGATGAGGTAATTGTACCTCCACTCGAACCGGAGAGTAGCGCAGCACAGGAAGTTGTTTCTGTGGAGCCTGCACCGGCCAGAGATGAAGTTAATGATGATGATCATGAAGCTTCAGATCAAGTTGCTATTCGAAGGTCCACTAGGACACGTTCCGCACCAGAGTGATACGACAATCCTGTCCTAGAGATCATGTTGTTGGACAACGGTGAACCTTCGAACTATGAAGAAGCAATGGCGGGCCCGGATTCCGACAAATGGCTTGAGGCCATGAAATCCGAGATAGGATCCATGTATGAGAACAAAGTGTGGACTTTGGTGGACTTGCCTGATGATAAGCGAGCCATTGAAAATAAATGGATCTTTAAGAAGAAGACCGACACAGACGGTAATGTGACCGCCTATAAGGATCGGCTTATCGCTAAGGGTTATCGAAAAGTTCAAGGAGTTGACTACGATGAGACTTTCTCACCCGTAGCGATGCTAAAGTCTGTCCGAATCATGTTAGCAGTTGCCGCATTTTATGATTATGAGATGTGGCAAATGGACGTCAAAACAGCATTCCTTAATGGCTTCCTCAAGGAAGAACTGTATATGATGCAGTCGGAAGGTTTTGTTGATCCTAAAGATGCTAACAAGGTATGCAAGCTCCAGCGCTCCATCTATGGGCTGGTGCAAGCATCTCGAAGTTGGAACATTCGCTTTAATGAGGTGATTAAAGCGTTTGGGTTTGTACAGGTTTATGGAGAACCCTGTATTTACAAGAAAGTGAGTGGGAGCTCTATAGCATTTTTTATACTGTATGTGGATGACATGCTGATAATGGGAAATAATATAGAACTCTTGGAAAGTATAAAGGCCTACTTGAATAAGTGTTTTTCAATGAAGGACCTTGGAGAAGCTGCTTACATATTAGGTATTAAGATCTATAGAGATAGATCGAGACGCCTCATTGGTCTTTCACAAAGCACATACCTTGAAAAGATATCGAAGAAGTTCAATATGGATCAGTCCAAGAAGGGGTTCTTGCCTGTGTTGCAGGGTGTGAGATTGAGTACGACTCAATGCCCGACCACAACAAAGGATAGAGAAGAGATGAGTGTCATCCCCTATGCTTCGGCCATAGGCTCTATTATGTATGCCATGCTGTGTACCAGACCTGATGTGAACCTTGCCATAAGTTTGGTAGGGAGGTACCAAAGTGGTCCCGGAGCGGAACACTGGACAACAGTCAAGAATATCCTAAAGTACCTTAAAAGGACAAAGGACATGTTTCTCGTATATGGAGGTGCCGAAGAGCTCGTCGTAAAGGGTTACGTCGACGCTAGCTTCGACACAGATCCGGACGACTCCAAGTCACAAACCGAATACGTGTATATTTTGAACGGAGGGGTAGTCAGCTGGAGCAGCAGCAAGCAAAGCGTCGTGGCGGCATCTACATGTGAAGCGGAGTACATAGCTGCTTCAGAAGCAGCAAAGGAGGGAGTTTGGATGAAGGAGTTCATCACCGACCTAGGAGTAATTCCCAATGCGTCGGGCCCGATGACTCTACTCTGTGACAACACTGGAGCTATTGCCCTTGCGAAGGAGCCCAGGTTTCACAAGAAGACAAGACACATCAAGCGCCGCTTCAACTCCATCCGTGATTACATTCAGGAGGGAGACATAGATATTTGTAAAGTGCATACAGATCTGAATGTCGCAGATCCATTGACTAAACCTCTCTCACGAGCAAAACATGATCAACACCAGAATGCTATGGGTGTTCGATTCATCAAAATGTAACTAGATTATTGACTCTAGTGCAAGTGGGAGACTGTTGGAAATATGCCCTAGAGGCAATAATAAAATGGTTATTATTGTATTTCCTAGTTCATGATAATTGTCTATTATTCATGCTACAATTGTGTTAACCGGAAACCGTAATACATGTGTGAATACATAGACCACAAAATGTCCCTAGTGAGCCTCTAGTTGGCTAGCTCGTTGATCAATAGATGGTCATGGTTTCATGACCATGGACATTGGATGTCATTGATAACGGGATCACACCATTAGAAGAATGATGTGATGGACAAGACCCAATCCTAAGCATAGCACAAGATCGTGTAGTTCGTTTGCTAAAGCTTTTCAATGTCAAGTATCATTTCCTTAGACCATGAGATTGTGTAACTCCCAGATACCGTAGGAATGCTTTGGGTGTGCCAAACGTCACAACATAACTGGGTGGCTATAAAGGTACACTACGGGTATCTCCGAAAGTGTCTGTTAGGTTGACGCGAATCGAGACTGGGATTTGTCACTCCTGTGATGGAGAGGTATCTCTGGGCCCACTCGGTAAGACATCATCATAATGAGCTCAATGTGACTAAGGATTTAGCCACGGGATGATGTATTACGGAACGAGTAAAGAGACTTGCCGGTAACGAGATTGAACAAGGTATAGGGATACCGACGATCGAATCTCGGGCGAGTACCATACCGATAGACAAAGGGAATTGTATACAGGATTGATTGAATCCCTGACATCGTGGTTCATCCAATGAGATCATCGTGGAGTACTTGGGAGCTAGCATGGGTATCCAGATCCCGCTGTTGGTTATTGACCGAAGAGGTGTCTCGGTCAGGTCTACGTGTCTCCCGAACCCGTAGGGTCTACACACTTAAGGTTCGATGACGCTAGGGTTATAAGGAAATAGTGTACATGGTTACCGAAGGTTGTTCGGAGTCCCGGATGAGATCCCAGACATCACGAGGAGTCCCGGAATGGTCCGAAGACGAAGATTGATATATAGGAAGTGAGGATTTGGTTACCGGAAGTGTTCCTAGTGTCACCGGTAGTGTACCGGGACCACCGGAAGGGTTCCGGGGGTCCATCAAGTGGGGACACCAGCCCCGGAGGTCTCCATGGGCCTAAGGTGGAGTGAACCAGCCCATTGTGTTGGGGAACGTCGCATGGGAAACAAAAAATTTCCTACGCACACGCAAACCTATCCATGGTGATGAGCATCTACGAGAGGGAGAGTGGATCTACATACCCTTGTAGATCGCTAAGCGGGAAGCGTTAAGAAACGCGGTTGGTGTAGTCGAACATCTTCGCGATCCAAATCGCCGAGCGTCCCGCGATCTCATCACGATCCGTCCCGCGATCCAATCACGATACGTCCCGTGAACTCATCACGATCCGTCCCGCGATCTCATCACGATCCGTCTCACGATCTTGATCACGATCTGTCCCGCGAACTCATCACGATCCGTTCCACGATCTCATCACGAACCGTCTCGCGATCTCGATCACGGTCCATTCGATCTAGCGCCGAACGGACGGCACCTCCGCGTTCAGCACACGTGCAGCTTGATGACGATCTCCACCGTCTTGATCCAGCAAGAGGAGGTGGATAGGAGAGAGAGTTCACCGGCAGCGTGACGGCGCTCCGGTGATGGTGGTGGAGCAATTCCGGCAGGGCTTCGCCTAAGCGCTGCGGAAAACCGATCTAGAGGAGAAACTGTGCACCGGTGAAACGGGTAGCACGTGGCCGGAAATTCTGTCCAAAAACCACCCAATCCACTAGTATATATAGGAGGAGAGGAGAGGAGAGGCAGCCAAGGCCTTTGGGTCGGCCGAAATAGGAGGTGGGAGCAATCCTACTTCACCTCCAATCCTAGTTGGAGTAGGATTGCCTCCTATTGGCTGATTTTCCACTTTTTGCTTTAGGACTTTCTCTCCTGCGCCATGGGCCTTTGTGGCTGTTTTCCCAGCCCAATAAGGGCTGGTTATTATTCTCCCACAGCCCATGGACCTCTTGGGGTCGAAGTACCCCTCCCGAAGGTCTCCCGGTACACTACCGGCACTCCTGGTACACTACCGGCACTCCCGGTACACTACCGATGAGCCCGAAACTTTTCCGGAAACCAAACTGGGACTTCCTATATATGAATCTTTACCTCCGGACCATTCCGGAGCTCCTCGTGACGTCCGGGATCTCATCCGGGACTCCGAACAACCTTCGGTCACCACCATACATAACTCTACACTACCGAAACGTCACCGAACCTTAAGTGTGCAGACCCTGCGGGTTCGAGAACTATGTAGACATGACCGAGACACCTCTACGGTCAATAACCAATGGAGGGACCTGGACATCCACATTGGTTCCTACATATTCTACGAAGATCTTTTTCGGTCGAACCTCTATGTCAAGGATTTAGTTAATCCCGTATAACGTCCCCTTTGTTCTTCGGTATGTTACTTGCCCGAGATTCGATCGTCGGTATCTCCATACCTAGTTCAACCTCGTTACTGGCAAGTCTCTTTACTCGTTCCGTAATACAAGATCCCGTGACTAACACTTAGCCACATTGCTTGCAAGGCTTGTTGTGATGTTGTATTACCGAGTGGGCCCTGAGATACCTCTCCGTCACACGGAGTAACAAATCCCAGTCTCGATCCATGCCAACTCAACAAACACCATCGGAGATACCTGTAGAGCACCTTTATAGTCACCCAGTTACGTTGCGATGTTTGATACACACAAGGCACTCCTCCGATATCCGTGAGTTGCATGATCTCATGGTCATAGGAACATATACTTGACATGCAGGAAACAGTAGCAATAAACTGACACGATCATATGCTATGTTTGTAGTTTGGGTCTTATCCATCACATCATTCTCCTAATGATGTGATCCCGTTATCAAATGACATCTCATGTCCATGGCTAGGAAACCTTAACCATCCTTTGATCAACGAGCTAGTCCATTAGAGGCATACTAGGGACATGGTTTTGTCTATGTATCCACACATGCATTTAAGTCTCCGATCAATACAATTATAGCATGGATAATAAACGATTATCATGAACAAGGAAATATGATAATAACTAATTTATTATTGCCTCTAGGGCATATTTCCAACAGTCTCCCACTTGCACTAGAGTCAATAATCTAGTTCACATCACCATGTGATTCGCATTGTTATGAATCTAACACCCAATGAGTTTTGGGGCTCGATCATGCTTTGCATGTGAGAGAGGTCTTATAGTCAACGGGTCTGCGATATTCAGATCCGTGTGTACTTTGCAAATCTCTATGTCAAACCGTAAACACTGCTACCACACTCCACTTGGTACTATTTCCAAATGGCTGCTCCACTATACGTATCCAGATTGCTACTACTAGTCATCTGGATAGGTGTTAAAGCTTGCATCGACGTAACTCTTTACGACGAACTCTTTATCACCTCCATAATCAAGAAACATTTCCTTAGTCCTCTGGTTACTAAGGATAATTCCGACCGCTGTCCAGTGATCCACTCCTGGACCACTCTTGTACCCCCTGACAGACTCGTGGCAAGGCACACATAGGTGCGGTACACAGCATGGCATAATATAGAGCCTATGGCTAAGGCATAGGGGACGACATTCATCCTTTCTCTTTCTTCTGCCGTTGTCGAGCTTTGAGTCTCACTCAACTTCACACCTTACAAATCAGACGAGAACTATTTCTCTGGCTGATCCATTTTGAACTCTTTCAAAATCTTGTCAAGGTATGCACTCATTGAAAGTCTCATCAAGCATCTTGATCTATCTCTATAGATTTTGATGCTCAACAATTAGGTAGCTTTATCCAGGTCTTCCTTAGAAAAACACTTTTCAAACAACCTTTTATGCCTTCCAGAAATTCTACATTATTTCTGATCAACAATATGTCAACCACATATACTTATCAGAAACTCTATAGTGCTCCCACTCACTTTATTGCAAATACAAGTTTCTCGTAAACTTTGTATAAACATCAAAAACTTTGATCACCTCATCAAAGTGTATATTCCAACTCCGAGATGCTTGCTTCAGTCCATGGAAGGATCACCAAAGCTTGCACACCTTTTAGCATCCTTAGGACTGACAAAACCTTCTGGTTGTATCACATACAACCTTTCCTCAAGTAAACCGTTAAGGAAATGATGTTTTGACATCCATCTGTCAGATTTCATAATTGAAAACGCAGCAACTGCTAACATAATTCCAACAGACTTTAGCACCACTACGAGTGAGAAAATCTCATCGTAGTCAACTCCTTGAACTTGTCACAAACAACTTTGCAACAAGTCGAGCTTTACAAATGGTGATATTTACCATCAGCGTCTGTCTTCATTTTTAAAGATCCATTTGTACTCAACGACCTGCCGTCCAACGAGCAAGTCTACCAAAGTCTATACTTGGTTTTCATACATGGATCCTATCTCGGATTTCATGGTCTCATCCATTTGTCGGAATCCGGGCCCATCATCGCTTCTCCATAGCTCGTAGGTTCATCGCTGTCCAACAACATGACCTTTAAGACAGGGTTGTTGTACCACTCAAGAGCAGTACACGTCCTTGTCGACCTACGAGGTTCGATAGTAACTTGATCCGAAGCTTCATGATCATCATCATTAACTTCTTTCTTCAACTAACATAGGCTTCACAGAAACAACTTTCTGCGCTGCGCTACTCTGATTGAAACAAGGTTCAATAACCTCATCAAGTTCTATCTTCCTCCCACTCAATTCTTTCGAGGGAAACCTTTTCTCAGGAAAGGATCCATTCCAGCAACAAACACTTTGCACTCGGATCTGAGATAGAAGGTATACCCAACTGTTCTTGGCGTATTCTATGAAGATGCATTTGTCCGCTTTGGGTTTGAGATCATTAGGTGAAAACATTTTCCACACAAGCTTCGCAGCCCCAAACATCAAGAAATGACAGCTTTAGGTTTCTATCAAACCATAATTCACACGGTGTCATCTCAACGGATTTAGATGGTGCCCTATTTTAAAGTGAATGCGGTTGTCTCTAATGCATAACCCTAAAACGATAGTATTAAAACGATAAGAGACATCATAGTATGTGCTATATCAAATAAGGCATGACTACGACGTTCGGACACACCATCACACTATGGTGTTCCAGGTGGCGTGAGTTGTGAAACAACTTTCACATTGTCTAAATTTGTATGCCAAACTCGTAACCCAGATATTCACCTCCACGATCATATCGTAGAAATTTTTATCTTCTTGTCACGATGATCTTTAAACTTCACTCTGAACTTTGCTTTGAACCTTTCAAACAATTCAGACTTGTGTTTCATTAAGTAAATATACACTATATCTACTCAAATCATCAGTGAAGGTAAGAAAACAATGATATTCACTGCAAGCTATAAACACTCATTGGATCGTATACATCAACATGCATTGTTTCCAATAAGTCACTTGCCCGTTTCATCAAGCCAGAAAACGGGGTTTAGTCATCTTACCAAAAGGCATGGTCCGCATGTCTCAACCGATTCAAAATCGAATGAGTCCAAAGATCCATCAACATGGAGTTTTTTCATGCGCTTTATACCAATATGACATTTAGCGGCAGTGCCACAAGTATGTGGTACTATCATTATTAACTTTGCATCTTTTGGCATCATTGTTATGAACATGTGTATTACTATGATCAAGATTCAATGAACCACACTTACTAGGTGCATGACCATTGAAGGTATTTATTCATGTAAGCAGAATAACCATTATTCTCTAACTTGAATGAATAACCGTGTTGCAATAAACATGATCTAATCACGTTCATGCTTCAATGCAAAACACCAAATAAAATTTAGGTTCGTCACTAATCCCGAAGGTAGAGAGAGCGTGCGATGTTTGATCATATCAACCTTGGAAACATTTCCAACACACATCGTCACCTCACACTTAGCTAGTTCTCCATTTATTCCGTAGCTTTTATTTCGAGCAACCGAACCGGTATCCAATACCCAGGTGCTACTAGGAGTACTAGCAAGGTACACATCAATAACATGCATATCAAATATACTTCTGTCGACTTAGCCAGCCTTCTTATCTACCATGTATCCAGGGTTGTTCCGCTTCAGTGACCGTTCTCCTCATAATGGAAGCACTCAGTCTCGGGTTTAGGTTCAACTTTGGGCTGCTTCACTGGAGCAGCAACTGACTTGCCATCCATGAAGTTTCCCTACTTGCCCTTGCCCTTCTCAAAACTAGTGGTTTTTACTAACCATCAACACTTTGATGCTCCTTTTTGACTTCTACCTTCGCGGTGTCAAAACATCGCGAGAAGCTCAGGAATCATTTCTATCCCTGGCAATTTATAGTTCATCACCAAGTTCTAGTAGCTTAGTGATAGTGACTTGGAGAACTATATCAATCACTATCTTATCTGGAAGATCAACTCCCACTCGATTCAAGCGATTGTGGCACCTAGACAATCTAAGCACATGCTCAACTATTGAGCTATTCTCTTTCGTCTTACAAGCAAAGAATCTTGTTGGAGATCTCATATCTCGCAACAAAGGCACGAGCCTGAGATCACAATCTCTGCTCCTAGAACATCTCATATGTTCCGTGACGTTCAAAACGTTTTGGAGCCTCAATTCTAAGCTGTAATGCATGACACACTAAACTATCAAGTAGTCATCGAAACGTGCCTGTCAGATGTTCACAACATCTATAGACGACGCTAGAGGGGGTGGCGCACCGAGCGGTGCATTAAGGACATAAGCCTTCTGTGCAGCAATGAGGACAATCCTCAGATCACGGACCCAGTCCGCAATATTGCTACCAACATCTTTCAATTCTATTTCTCTAGGAACATATAAAAATACAAGGGAGCCACAACGCGAGCTAGTAATCTACAACATAATTTGCAAAGACACTTTGACTATGTTCATGATAATGAGTTCAATTAATCATATTATTTAAGAACTCCCACTCAAATTGACATCCCTCCGATCATTCGAGTGATACATGATCCAAATTCACCAACTCAAGTCCGATCATCACGTGAGTTGAGGTGGCTGCAATGGTGAACATCATTATGTTGATCATATCTACTATATGACTCATGTTCGACCTTTCGGTCTCTCGTGTTCCGAGGCCATGTCTGTACATGCTAGGCTCGTCAAGTTTAACCCGAGTGTTCTGCGCGTGCAAATCTGGCTTGCACCCGTTGTATGTGAACGTAGAGTCTATCACACCCGATCATCACGTGGTGTCTCAACACGACGAACTTTCGCAACGGTGCACACTCGGGGAGAACACAGTTCATCTTGAAATTCAAGTGAGGGATCACCTTATAATGCTACCGCCGTACTAAGCAAAACAAGGTGCATAAAAGGATTAACATCTCATGCAATTCATAAGTGACATGATATGGCCATGAACTTGTGTTTAAGATCTCCATCTTCGAAACACCGGCATGATCTCCATCGTCACCGGCACAACACCATGATCTCCATCATCTTGATCTCCATCAATGTGTTGCCATTGGGGTTGTGGCGCCAGCCCTGCTTCTACTTCTATTGCTACTGCTTAGCGATAAAGTAAAGCATTACATAGCGCTTAATGATTGACACGCAGGTCATACAATAATTAAAGACAACCCTATGGCTCCTGCCGGTTGCCGTACTCAACGACATGCAAGTCGTGAAATTCTATACATCACATGATCATCTCATACATCACATATATCTCATCATGTAATTGGCCATATCACATCACAACATACCCTGCAAAAACAAGTTAGACGTCCTCTAATTGTTGTTGCATGTTTTACGTGGCTGCTATGGGTATCTAGCAAGAACGATTCTCACCTACGCATAAACCACAACGGTGATACACTAGTTTGCTTTTCAACCTTCTCAAGGACCGCCTTTGTCGAATCCGATCCAACTAAAGTGAGAGAAACTGTCACCCGCAAGCCATCTAGGCAACAAGTTGCGTCGAGGGAACCGGTCTCTCGTAAGCGTACGAGTAATGTTGGTCCGGGCCGCTTCATCTCACAATCCCGCTGAACCAAAATACGACCAAGGGAGGAAGCAATCTAAGCATCAACGCCCACAAACCTTTTGTGTTCTACTCGAGATCTCATCGAACCATCAACCTAGCTCATGATGCCACTGTTGGGGAACGTCGCATGGGAAACAAAAAATTTCCTACGCACACGCAAACCTATCCATGGTGATGAGCATCTACGAGAGGGAGAGTGGATCTACATACCCTTGTAGATCGCTAAGCGGGAAGCGTTAAGAAACGCGGTTGGTGTAGTCGAACATCTTCGCGATCCAAATCGCCGAGCGTCCCGCGATCTCATCACGATCCGTCCCGCGATCCAATCACGATACGTCCCGTGAACTCATCACGATCCGTCCCGCGATCTCATCACGATCCGTCTCACGATCTTGATCACGATCTGTCCCGCGAACTCATCACGATCCGTTCCACGATCTCATCACGAACCGTCTCGCGATCTCGATCACGGTCCTTCCGATCTAGCGCCGAACGGACGGCACCTCCGCGTTCAGCACACGTGCAGCTTGATGACGATCTCCACCGTCTTGATCCAGCAAGAGGAGGTGGATAGGAGAGAGAGTTCACCGGCAGCGTGACGGCGCTCCGGTGATGGTGGTGGAGCAATTCCGGCAGGGCTTCGCCTAAGCGCTGCGGAAAACCGATCTAGAGGAGAAACTGTGCACCGGTGAAACGGGTAGCACGTGGCCGGAAATTCTGTCCAAAAACCACCCAATCCACTAGTATATAGGAGGAGAGGAGAGGAGAGGCAGCCAAGGCCTTTGGGTCGGCCGAAATAGGAGGTGGGAGCAATCCTACTTCACCTCCAATCCTAGTTGGAGTAGGATTGCCTCCTATTGGCTGATTTTCCACTTTTTGCTTTAGGACTTTCTCTCCTGCGCCATGGGCCTTTGTGGCTGTTTTCCCAGCCCAATAAGGGCTGGTTATTATTCTCCCACAGCCCATGGACCTCTTGGGGTCGAAGTACCCCTCCCGAAGGTCTCCCGGTACACTACCGGCACTCCTGGTACACTACCGGCACTCCCGGTACACTACCGATGAGCCCGAAACTTTTCCGGAAACCAAACTGGGACTTCCTATATATGAATCTTTACCTCCGGACCATTCCGGAGCTCCTCGTGACGTCCGGGATCTCATCCGGGACTCCGAACAACCTTCGGTCACCACCATACATAACTCTACACTACCGAAACGTCACCGAACCTTAAGTGTGCAGACCCTGCGGGTTCGAGAACTATGTAGACATGACCGAGACACCTCTACGGTCAATAACCAATGGAGGGACCTGGACATCCACATTGGTTCCTACATATTCTACGAAGATCTTTTTCGGTCGAACCTCTATGTCAAGGATTTAGTTAATCCCGTATAACGTCCCCTTTGTTCTTCGGTATGTTACTTGCCCGAGATTCGATCGTCGGTATCTCCATACCTAGTTCAACCTCGTTACTGGCAAGTCTCTTTACTCGTTCCGTAATACAAGATCCCGTGACTAACACTTAGCCACATTGCTTGCAAGGCTTGTTGTGATGTTGTATTACCGAGTGGGCCCTGAGATACCTCTCCGTCACACGGAGTAACAAATCCCAGTCTCGATCCATGCCAACTCAACAAACACCATCGGAGATACCTGTAGAGCACCTTTATAGTCACCCAGTTACGTTGCGATGTTTGATACACACAAGGCACTCCTCCGATATCCGTGAGTTGCATGATCTCATGGTCATAGGAACATATACTTGACATGCAGAAAACAGTAGCAATAAACTGACACGATCATATGCTATGTTTGTAGTTTGGGTCTTATCCATCACATCATTCTCCTAATGATGTGATCCCGTTATCAAATGACATCTCATGTCCATGGCTAGGAAACCTTAACCATCCTTTGATCAACGAGCTAGTCCATTAGAGGCATACTAGGGACATGGTTTTGTCTATGTATCCACACATGCATTTAAGTCTCCGATCAATACAATTATAGCATGGATAATAAACGATTATCATGAACAAGGAAATATGATAATAACTAATTTATTATTGCCTCTAGGGCATATTTCCAACACATTGGTGGGCTGGTGCGCCACTCCCACCCAGCCCAAGGCGCAGGAGAGGTGGAGAGAGGGGAAACCCTAGACCCAGGTGGGCCTAAGGCCCAGTAGGGCTGCGCCTTTCCTCTCTCCCCCTTTGGCCGCCGGCCTAAACCCCATCTAGGGGCTGCCGCACCATCTAGGGTGGGAACCCTAGATGGGGTGCCTCCTCCTACCTCTCCCCTATATATATGTGAGGTTTTCAGGGCTGCAACACACACGAGTTCCTCTCTCTCTGGCACAGCCCTACCTCTTCCTCTCCTCATTCTCCGTAGTGCTTAGCGAAGCTCTGCCCGTGTACCACGCAGCTCCACCGCCACCACGCCATCGTGCTGCAGGAGCTCTTCCCCAACCTCTCCTTCCTCCTTGCCGGATCAAGGCGTAGGACACGTCATCGGGCTGCACATGTGTTGAACACGGAGGCACCGTTGTTCGGTGCTAAGATCGGAGTTCACCGCGATCTGAATTGCTGCGAGTACGACTTCACCAACCGCAGTCTTGTAACGCTTCCGCTTAGCGATCTTCAAAGGTATGAAGATGCAATCTCTCCCCTCTCGTTGCTGGTTTCTCCATAGATAGATCTTGGTGACACATAGGAAAATTTTGATTTACTACTACGTCTCCCAACAATTTCATCAGCCTAAGGAATTTGTGGTTGCGATCGAGCTGCAACCCTTGTGTTGTGGTCCTTAACAACAGCTTGGGCAGCCCTGACGAATCTCACTTTGGTGCCCTTCCATTCAGCATCATACCTTTCTTGTTCATCAGAGAGGCAGCGAATTTCAGACTGAACGGTGATGAGTTGATGTGGAGTCAAATTCATCACGTTATTCCTCAGAATTTTTTTCTTTCCGAGCCCTATTCCTCTTAGCTCTGTGAGCTTGTTCTCTTTTCCATTTTTCCTCAGCAATAAAGTGGGTGAGGACATGGTCCACACCGAGAGGCAGGTTCAGTGAGGAAATTGGGGTGTTGGGATCCTCATGCCATATATATATGAAGTTGAGGATCATCTTGGGATCCAGCAGAAGTGGAACAGTGTTGCCTTTGCCCATTGGAGCCTTTTGCTGACTTTCTCTGATGACTTCTTCAAGTTCTTCATCATCAGCTTCATCATCATCCTCAGATCCTAAGGGTACAATCACAATAGCTTTGCTAGTTTGAGGACTTGGTCGTCAACCTCGTCCAACAGTTTTCTTCAGTTTCAACATAGTAGGACTTGTTGAAGACCGTGCTTGAGCAGAGGGACTTGCTGAAGCCTTTGAAGTAATATGGAAGTCCTTTGTTCTCTGACATGATGCAAGGTGCACAGGAGTTGAGGATTTAGCAGCAACAGAAGAAGATTGAGCAGCTACTGAACCAGCGGCTGATGCCTTTGAATGCTTTGCTTGATGAATCTGTTGTGATGATTGTGAAGTTGAAGACTTCGACTTTACAGCAGATTTCTTCACCATAGTTTTCTTTGGAGAACTAGGAGAGGCTCCGATAGTGGCAGCAACAACAGAGTCTTCATTGAATTTCTTCACAACCTCTTTTGCTCTCTTTGCCAGCTTGACTTGCTGTTTCTCCCATACATGAGGAAAGTCTTCACCAGTCTTGAGACTAGTGGGATCAACAATTTGATTTTTAGCCAAGGGAGGCCCGCTACAAGGAGGTTTCACAAAGAATTTCATCATATATTTTGGAGTCACATAACGATATTCCTTCCACTCCTTTGCCCATCTTCTCTAAATTTTCTGCGGACGAATCTTTCTCTGCTTAGTCGTCTCTTTTCCATGAATTTCTTCATCGGGTGTGCAGTATTCCTCATACAAGTCATCAGGTATCTCAAAAGCTGTCTACACATCTGGTTTATTTCCACCTTTCTATGGCTTCTTCCCATCAGCCATTTTGTTTGGCCGAGGATTCTGAACTCTTGAAGATTCTAAATAGATTCATAGATTTTCCTCAAGAAACGCTGCAAATGAGTTAAGTTGATGAGAACCTAGTGATTCATCAGCAGACATGTTTGTACCTGTGAACAGAGTATAGGTGCGAGGAATCTAAAGAGGTCATATGCATTCTCAAAATTTTTAAATAAAATCAAGAGTGAGGAATTTGATCATGGGTGTCTTGAGGAATTTCACTAAGTATTCTTTGTCTTAGGTTCCAGAGTTGTGCAATTTTTGAGGATTCACACAATTGAGGAATATTGAAGAAAATCACAACTTAGGGAAAACATCAAGTGTATGAACATGTAAGGTGCTTTAGAATGAGATTCTCGAAGAATAAATACCTTTGAGGAATTTGAGGAAAACTTGAAGATCAAATAAGGGCTGTAAAAATAGATTTTAATTACCCTGATGAGGAACATGCCGAACTATGAGATGAGATCGAGGAAGTTCGTCAGTCCAGATCTCCCATACCCTAGCTCGGCAGAGGGAGACAACTACAACGGCAGTGGGATGAAGACTTCCGCGGCTGATGCGAGTACGGTGACGACGAGGTTGAGGCAGTGAAGCTCTTCCACACCAGTGACGATGAGTTTAGCAGCGGTGCTAGGTCGAAGCTCGGGAGAGAGTAGGTGTGAGAAGTAACCGAGCACAGTGAAAGGGGAGGGGGTATTTATAGTGGTGGTCAAAACCAATCCGTCTGAAGATTTTGAACAAGATTGCCCCTGACCCTTGCTCTCCATGCGACATGTGTCACCCACGTTCTGAGTAGTGGCAATAGTGGGGGATCATGGGTTATCCAGTCATGGGAATCGGAACCGTTTGAGCGGGAAACGCCGAATATTTTGATAGTGAAAATTTTAAAGTTTTCGTTCGCAAATTCTCCAGCTATCAAGGACACAACAAAGACTTTGAATGAGTTTCAAAGTAGAACGCATATGAAGAATTTGTGAACAGACTGGGTTGAGTTTAGCATAGAGGGGGAAAGGGTCTGATCACATTCACTTAGATGAAAATGAACTTGAAGAATTAGCAATAAGTGAATGCTGTTGAGGACATTGAAAACTCAAATATACTTGTATATAGTCAATGAAGAACATAAGTTTCATAGTTTGAAGAATTTGAAAAGTTGAGGAATTTGAAAACTTGAGGAATTTAAAAATTTGAAGAATTTGCAAAATGACGAAAAACTCAACTTTGAAGAATTTCAACTATGGTTTGTGGCGTGACTCACTGTATAAGAATGATGACTTCAGACACAGCGTACAATTGTCGTAGGGTTCTGAGAATCAAATTCTTCATTAATTTCTTCACACTTAGAGGGTTATTCTTCATTGATTGAACAAAACGTTACTTCATGTGTTGCACATCTAAGTCATCAATTTTGCATAAGTGTTAGGATGTGTGTCATTTTTCAAAGAACATTTGAAGATTCTAAGATATTTAGCTCACACCGCAACTTGCAAAATATCTTTTCATTCAAGGGCTTTGTGAAGATCTCAGCCAGTTGTTTTCAGTAGGGATGTGGTCGATGGCTATATCACCCTTGAGTACATGATCTCGAAGAAAGTAATGACGACTCTGGATGTGCTTGGTCTTGGAATGCTAAACTCGGTTGTAAGCAATCTTGATGGCACTCTCGTTGTCGCAGGAGAGAGGCACATTCTTCAACTTGATGCCGTAGTCCTTGAGGGTTTGCTTCATCCACAACAGTTGAGCGCAACATGAACAAGCAGCAATGTACTCAGCTTTAGTAGTAGATAGTGACACACAGTTCTGCTTCTTTGAGGACCAACAGACTAAGGATCGTGCGAGAAAATGACATGTGCCTGAGGTTGACTTGCGGTCCACGCGATCTCCAGCATAGTGTAACATCCCAAAATTCCATTTTGGAATGTTATGAAATATAGCTATGCATCATCATTTCTTGAATGTATGAATTTGTTGAAATGTTTCTTCTGACTTTCTGAAAGCCCCTTTCTATTTCCGCTATGTTGCTTTCACCTATTTGAAAACCTTGGTAAAAGTTCAAAATAAGAGGGAGGAACATGACACTCCACACCAGGGACTTCTTGGTGATTTATTTGAACAATAAAAACCATGGGTTATTTTGATAAATATTTGCAAAAGGTTTTAAAAACAAATAGGCCATTTCTGAAAATATTTTTTTTCAAAGTATTCAAATGACAGAATAAAAATGTTCAGTAAATGAAATTTATTATTATATTAATTTTGATATATAAGTTTACTATATTTGGAATTATATCGAAGGCATTAAGACAGTTTTATTGTGTTGTTATTTAGAAAAAAGGAAAATCTTTAAAGCTTTAAAAGCCCGGTCGGCCCGTCTGCCTTTAAGCCCTCCCGACTTGCCTAATTATCGACCGACCGATGCGCTAACGTCACTCTCTCTCTCTCTCCGACACCCTGGCCCCACTGCCCGATCCTGAAAACGCCGCGGCCATCTCCTTCCTCGCACAAGCGCCGCCGTCGTCGGAGATCTCTCCACCGGATCTCCCTCCTCCTTCCTTCCCTCGCTCCGCCTCGCCCCTATATAAGTGCGGCCCCTCTCCGCGCTCCATTTCCCCCCGAACCCCTCTCTCTCCCTCGCCAGAACGCCCCGCACCATCCTCGCCGGAGCTCTGCCCAGACCGAAACTCCCACCGCGCGTGCTCGTCGCTCCACTCCACCCCACGCCTCTCCGACGCTGCCAATCATCACCGGAGGATCACCGCCATCGTCTGGACCCCTCCGACAACTCCCTCGACCACCAGAGCAACCTCCGACGACCTCTTCGACCACCGGCCGCCGTCAACGTCACCGGAGCACCACCCGACCACCGCTGTGAGCCCCCCCGTCCCTAGATCGTCCGATCTAAATCCAACGCCTAGGATTAGATCGTTTTAAAAAAAATCGAACCGGTATGTGATAAACTTCGGTCGTCTGCCCGCAAACCCTCCCGCGCACATGTTAGCCACCAATAGGAAGCCGCCACGTCACCCTGTTCGTCCGATCAGTTTTAGTTTCTTTTTCTTTTTTGTTTCAAAAAACAGAATGATTTCAAATTTTGTTTTGATCATATCTTTTAAACTATTTAGTGTTTTTAGTAAATTATTTTTTAATTAGCTCACATATTTCATGTAGTTTCACCCTGTAGTCTTAGATTTTAAATTTGAACCTTAAAATTTGAATTTAATCAAATTTTCTCAAACTACTCAAATCTGAATAACTAGAGTTTAAAAATAGATTTTTATATGAATCTTTTTGATAATGCTTGGTATTAGTTAGGACTATCATCATGCTTAGTTTGAGTATTTTTAGGATGTATTTGTTTAGTGTTTTAGCTATAAACAGAATCTGCCTAGTAGTTAGTATAGTTTTATTAATTTAGTTTTTGTTAAATCAGATTTGTTATATTTTGTTTTAGTAGGATTCTGTTGTTAAATATTAGGTGTTGTACTTGATGTTAATAAAAAAATATAATTGCTTAGTTTATTTCTTTATTGTTATAGGAATCTCAACTCCTTTTTCAACTAGGTATAATTTGATCAAAACAAACTAGTTAGTAATGGTTCTTTTAACAAAAGTTTTAAATAATTAAATTCTATTTTCTAAGAAAGATTTTAGTAAATTCTTTTCTGTTAAGATAATGTTTTGTTAATAAAAATTATAGTTTAGTTTTACTCTATTGTTAGTAAACCCTAGCCCACTTCATGTAGTAGAGTTTAACAAAACTTTTAAAATCATACTAAGATTGTTCTTAACAAAACATTAAATGGATTTAATTATGTTTATTAATAAAATATTTTATTGTTTCGTTGCTGTCAACTATTGTTTTGTTAATATAAATAGTTTTATTGTTAGTGTTAGTTTACCCATCATATTTTAGAAAACAAAACTATATGTTGATTTCTTTTCTTGTGATTGTGCCTTGTCTTGTCTTGAGTGACTCTAGTTCATTCCTGATTTTGTGAGTTACAATTTTTTTTGTTGTATGCTTATTGAGTGCTCTTGTTTGATTCGTTAGATCATCCGGAGTGCGAGGCTTGTTACCTAGAGTCCCTCGAGTACGAAGATCGTCAATCAGGCAAGTCACTTTGACCATGTATACCTATGTTTTATTGCATTAGTTCTTCCATTTCCCCAATTGCATGCAAAGTAGGTTAGTTGGAAAATGTGGTAGGTACCCCACCCCTTTGACACTTTGGCCCCGGGAAACGTTCAATTAGTTTTGCTATGCTATTAGTAGACGGGGTTGGATGTGTTATTCATGAGAGTAGTGAGGTAATAATTTCAAGACCTACTATGATGATCAAGACTTCAAGATTTCCAAGTTTTCAACATACCTCTGGGTGGATGATGGTCGAACGGTGCCCTGGAGAAACCAGTGGTTAGCCTAGGTGATGCTGGAGATGTGCCAGTATTCACGCGGAAAGGTCCACCCAGGCACAAAGAGATGGATGGACGCTTCAAGACCCAAGGCTTACCTGCATAGCCACAAGCCATTATGGCTCTAGCTTGGTTGGATATTGTGGCGACACTGGACAGGCGGTGCTACAAGATGTAGAAGAACGGTAGGAAAGGATGGGCATCGACAGAGTCTAAGTGGGACCCCTTAGAAGACCATGTTTTGGTCATCCGTTCCTCAAACACCCTGAAGTGCGAGGAATCCAACGGAGGCGATCAAATCTTGTGGGGAACATGTGCAAAACTCTGCAGAGTACCCAAACCTAATCGATTAGCCGTGTCCACGGTCATGGATGACTTGAGCCAAAGGAACTGAAACTTCCAGAACTCTCAACACAATTAATATGATGATGTGGGGATTAGTAACTTGGGTATGAGAATTGGTTGGTGGAACCATCTCGTTAATCAACCAACTTAGTAATAACTTTTGCTTAGCCCCTCTCTTGATATAGGAAAAATTGGCTTTACGCAAAAACTTACTACCCCACCGGTCATACTTGCATGTAGATTAGATGATTATTCTTTTCACCCCTCTCTTGTGACTTTGCCGGCATATTCCATATGCTGACCTACACGGCTGCAACGTATCATGTTGCAAAGTACTTTTCCGACCAGGAGTGAGGATACGCTCTACGCTCGGTGAGATTCCCTTGGAGTCAGATGGACTCATCTACCTTGAAGCTTCTGCAAGATTTAGTTATTCTCATGAGTTGGCCTTCAGCCACTTTATTGTAATCTTTATTGTAATAAAGGACTCGATATGAGATTTCGATTAATATAATGCTGTGTGATTTCCCTTTGATATATACATTGATATACCATGTGTGTACAAGCATGATCTTGGGATGGTACGGAAACACCGAAGATTCGACCTTTCAGGTCGGGTCGCTACAGAAATGGTATCAGAGCACACGCTGACTGTAGGACGTAACCTCTAGGATTGGAAAAGCCTTAGGATCATTCTTTTTCCTTTGTTTTACAATTCTTATATATTCTCATCTGCTCATTTCTGATTTTCTCTCCAATGACTTTCGACATTTCTAGATGGCCACCTTCACCCCCGTTCGCTTCACGGAGTTCTGCCAGCCTGACGCAACCATGCCTTTTGGCAAGAAGCTGACCCAGATCGTCAAGGACGTGAAGATTGCTTAGCCAACCATCACCGGGATTGCGATCATGTCTTTCCCATAGGACGCTCGCTACAGGATCGAAGTGCATATTCCCGGGAGAACCTTTGGATATATCACAAAACCCATCGACTTCAAGTTTATGGCACCCAGCTGGATTCTCGGGAGAGACATGGCGATTCACCGTGCCCTCAGACGTATTCAGGAGGAATACAGGGGTGGTCCCATTTCTCGAGACCTCAACACGATTTGTCGCAGGGATGTCCATGGAAACATCATCACCAATCCCATTGGAGACTCCACCATTTCATATATCCATACTTTGGAGATTCATGTCAGGGCTCTGGAACTTCGTATACGTGCAGACACGAAGACCATCAAGAATCTGATGAACCGCGAGCTGGATCTTGAAGCTGACATATGGGAAGCCAATTATGAACATGAGCATGAAGTGAAGGACTTTCTGGAGAGGATCGAGAAGCTGAATACTCGCATCGCAACTCTGGAGGAACAGCTGGACATGGGGGAAAATCTTCACCCTGAAGGAGACATGGCACCCTTCATCAGCGACGATGATGACTATGAGGAGAGCACCACCGGAGGACCCACGACTATGCACTTTTGAGGAGAACTTTAGTCATGCCCTCCATGTATCTTTTATTTTCAACGTTAAATCGTAGGTCGATGCTTGATTTGAATTGAGACTTGTATCCCGATGTTTGAACCCTTGTGTGGAATTAATGAATGAGTGTTTGATGTGATATGTTTGTGATTGCATATGGGTAGTGATTTTGTTTCTAGGCCCTTGTTCTATTCTAATTCTCATCCCTCTGAAAACAGCAAGATGCCTCCCCGACGTGAGTCTGACTTCACCTTCCTGCCGGAACTCACACAACTCCTCCAGCAGTAGAATGCCTTGATGCAGCTACTGATCCAGAATCAGACCAATAACCAGAAAAACAACAACAACCCTCCACCTCAGGCTGACAACCTCACCCGTTTTCTGAGATTGAACCCTCCAACTTTCTCCAGCAGCACTGAGCCCATTGTGGCAGATGACTGGCTCCGTAAGATGGAGAGAGAACTCGTCACCGCTGGATGTACTGACGCTGAAAAGGTGCGCTTTGCCGCACATCAACTTGAAGGACCAGTAGCTTCATGGTGGGAGAACTACACGACCACATATCCTATTGCTGGTGTGACTTGGGAACAATTCAAGCTTGCTTTCCGTACCGCTCATGTCTCAGCTGGAGCCATGAGTCTGAAGAAGCGCGAGTTTCGCAACTTGTGCTAGGGAAATCACTCTGTGGCCCAATATGTGGATGAATTCAGCATGTTGGCCCGTTATGCACCAGGAGATGTGGCCGATGATGCGGCCAAACAGGAGAAGTTTCTAGAAGGACTCAACGATGAGTTGAGCATGCAGCTGGTAGTGGCTACCTTCAACAACTACCAAGAGCTGGTGGACAAGGCCCTCATCTTGGAGGGAAAACAACAGTAAATTGAGAACCGCAAGAGGAAGTGTACTCAGGGGAAGTTCAACTCTGGAGCTCATCAGAAGCCCCGCTACTCCCCGTACTCAGGGAATACCGGATCAGGGACCGGTAAGTTACGAAGGCACACTCATGCCGTGCAAAACCATGGAGGCCACAACCATGGAGGAAATGGGAGTACCCGTCCCACCAATGGCAACTTCAAGAATGACAATGGGAATGGGAACAACAACCAGCACCGTCACGCTCCTACTCAAAAGGATCTAAGCCACATCACCTGTTTCAAGTGTCAAAAGACAAGGCACTATGCTACTGAGTGTCCCCAGAGGAAGCAGGGAAATGGAAACAACAACAATAATGGCAACTCAGTAGCTAAGAAGCCCAACCCTTTTCCCCGTGCTCAGGTGAACCACATTGATGTGGAGGAAGTCTATGATCAACCTGAGACTGTGGTTGGTAAGTTTTTATTGCATTCACATCCAGTTACAGTACTTTTTGATTCCGGTGCAACTCATTTATTCATATCAAGGGTAGTTGTGGAAACGTATGGTTTGCCCACCAAAACCCTTAGTCAGCCATTTAAAGTCAGTTCCCCAGGAGGTATGATGATGGCAGGGATAGGATGCCATGCCTTGAAGCTCAATATAGGAAACCATGTTTTTCCCAGCGACCTCATCATCTTAGAGTCGCAGGGATTGGATGGAATCCTAGGCTTGGATTGGATGACCAAGTATGAAGGAAACCTTGACTGTCCCAGCAAGTCTATCTTGCTCACCACCCCGGAGAACAAGAGGATTAAGTATGTATCTCGACGCACACGGATGAGTGCTCGGTTAAATTCTCTCACGGGAGTTGTTTAGGAGGAAGTACCTGTGGTAAAAGACTTTCCGGATGTATTCCCGGAAGAATTACCAGGCATGCCACCCGATAGAGAGATTGAGTTCCTGATAGAGCTACTGCCAGGAACAACCCCAATTTCCAAGAGACCCTATTGGATTCCCGCAAATGATCTATTGGAAATCAAGAAGCAAATTAAGGAGTTATTGGACAAGGGGTATATACGCCCAAGTTCTTCACCTTGGGGAGCCCCAGTTCTTTTGGTGGAGAAGAAGGATAAAACCTTGAGGATGGTAGTCGATTATCGTGCTTTGAACGAAGTGACTATCAAGAACAAGTATCCCCTGTCGATGATCAATGACTTGTTTGATCAACTAGTAGGAGCCAAAGTGTTCTCCAAGATCGATCTTCGATCAGGGTATCACCAGTTGAAAATTTGTGAACAGGATATACCCAAAACAGCTTTCACCACAAGGTATGGCTTGTATGAGTATACTGTCATGTCTTTTGGTTTGACAAATGCTCCTGCTTACTTCATGAGTTTGATGAACAAAGTATTTATGGAATACCTGGACAAGTTTGTCGTGGTGTTCATCGATGACATTTTGATATTCTCCAAGAACGAGGAAGAACACAAGGAACATTTGTGTTTAGTTCTGGAGAAGCTGAGAGAGCATCAGTTATATGCCAAGTTTAGCAAATGTGAATTTTGGCTGACGGAAGTCAGATTCCTTGGACATGTTATTTCCGGAGATGGAATAGCAGTGGACCCCGCTAAGGTTGAATCCTTCACCGAGTGGAAGTCACCCACCTCAGTTAAGGAGATCCACAGTTTCCTCGGACTTGCCGGATATTACTGGAGGTTCATTGAGAATTTCTCAAAGATTGCCAATCCCATGACGGAGTTGTTGAAGAAAGAGTCTAAGTATATTTGGACTAAGGAATGTGAAGCCAGTTTCCAGGAGTTGAAGAAACATTTGGTCACAGCCCCAGTGTTGATTCTGCCAAATATTCGGAAGGACTTCCAGGTTTATTGTGATGATTCACGTCAAGGACTTGGAGGAGTACTCATGCAAGATGGATATGTTGTAGCTTATGCATCCAGACAACTACGACCTCATGAGTTGAATTATGCCACCCATGATTTGGAATTAGCAGCCGTAGTGCACGCACTCAAGACCTGGAGACATTTCCTTGTCGGAAACAGTTATGATATTTACACTGATCATAAGAGCCTGAAGTATATCTTCACGCAGAAAGAGTTGAACCTCAGACAAAGGAGATGGCTAGAGTTAATCAAAGACTATGACATGAGACTGCATTATCATCCTGGGAAGGCAAATGTTGTAGTAGATGCCTTGAGTCGGAAAACTTATGTGAACACCCTCACAGCGGGAGGATTACCCCAGGAGTTAGCCGATATTCTCAGAGAGCTCCGGATAGAGATAGTTCCAAGAGGATATGTTGCCACACTGGAGATCCAGTCCACCTTGACCGAAAGAATTCGCGAAGCCCAGAAGACGGACAAGGTGAAAGCTGAGATTAAGCAAAGAATGAAAGATGGTAAAGCTAAAGGTTTTCGTGAGGATCAATGTAACATCCCAAAATTCCATTTTGGAATGTTATGAATATAGCTATGCATCTATCACCATCATTGCTTGAATGTGTGGAATGTTGAAATGCCCCTTTTCAAATTCTGAAAGCCCTTCCTATTTTTTCATGTTGCTTTCACCTATTTGAATTCTTGGTAAAAAGTTCAAATAAGAGAGGAGGAATATGACACTCCACACCAGGACGAAATTTGTGATTTATTTGAACAATAAAAACCAGGGGTTATTTTGAAAATATTTGCAAAAGAATTTAAAAACAAATAGGCCAATTCTGAAAATAATTTTTTTTAAAGTATTCAAATACCAGAATATAAATGTTCATTAAATGGCATATTTTATTATGATAATTTTGATATATAATACTCCTATGTTTGGAAATATATTATTTGCAATAAAAGCTTTTTACTACGCTGTTTTATTAAAAAGGAAAGGAACTAATAACGATTCGGGTCGGCCCACCTCTTAAATGCCGAATCCCCTTGATTCCGGCCGACCGACGCGCTGCCGACGCCCTTCCTCTCTCTGACCCCTGGGCCCCACCCGACCGCCGAAAATCCCGCGTCGGTCACTCCCAACCTCCGCGCGCGCCGACGCTGGCGAGATCCACTCGCCGCGGGATCTTCTCCCCTTCCTTTCCCCGAGCCCCCTCTTCGGCCTACATAAGAGCGCCAGCTCCCCCGCCTCCATTCCCACCCCGACCCCTCTCTCCTGTCGCCAGACCGTCGCAGGAGAGCTCGCCGGAGTTGCAGCCACCACTGGAGCTCCCCATCGCCGTGCCGGTCGCCTCGGACGTCCCCTCGCCCCTCCGATCTCACCACCCGTCGACGGAGCACCCCCGCTGTCGTCTGGACCCTTCAGCCATCGCCAACGACCACCGGAGCGCTGCCCCGACGTCTTCGCCGCCTCGGACTCGCCGGAGCACTCCAACGCCGGCGACCTTTACACGGTGAGCCCTCCCATCCACCCGATCTAGATCCGACGGCTAGGATTAGAAGCCTTTATTCCCGAACCGTTTTTCTCTTCGGTCTGGTCGACCACCCGCAACCATCCAAAGCACGCGCTAGCCAGCCAATAAGAACCCGTCACGTCACCCTGACCGTCCGGTAGCTTATTTTTTCTTTTCTGTTTAGTTTTAGTTAACATAAGCTTTTCAAAATTTGTTTTAGTGATAACTTTTAATCTATTTAATGTTTTGAGTTGATTCTTTTTGCAATAGCTCACATTTTTCATGTAGTTTCACCCTGTACTTTTAAATTTCAAATTTGAACTATAAAATTTGAATTGAATCAAATTAGCTCAAAACATTCAAATTTGAATAACTAGAGTTTGAAAATAGAATTTGACATGAATCTTTGTTTTACTGTTTGGTCTTAGTTAGGACTACCTTCATGCTTAGTTTCAGAATTTTTAGGATGATTTTTCTTAGTGTTTTAGCTATAAACAGATTCTGCCTATTAGTTAGTATAGTTTAAATTAACTTAGTTTTAGTTAGTTTAAATTAGAATTTAGTTTTGTTTGTTTAATAGGTTCTGTTGCTTAAACATTTAGTGTTTTTACTTACTGTTAATAAAATATAAATTTGCTTAGTTTATTTTCTTTATTAACATAGGAATCTCAACACATTTTCAAATAGGATTAATTTGATTAAAACAACTAGTTAGTAATAGTCTTTCTTTCAACAATTTTTATATAAATTAATTCTGTTATCTAAGACAAGTTTTTAGTAGTTAAGATAATGTCTTAGTAATAAATAATAAGTTTTGTTTTGCTCCTTGTGAGTAAAACTATAGTTGCTTCATATAGTATTGTTTATCAAAACTTTACTGAAGTTTTTCTTACAAAACTTTAAATTGATTCTATTCTGTTTATTAGTAAAAATATTTATTGTTTACTTGCTGTCAACCATTGTTTTGTTAATACAAATAGTTTTGTTATGTTAGTAGTGATTTTCCCATCATCTTTTAGAAAACAACTTGTGTGTTTTCCTGCTTGTAATTTGTGCATTGTTTTGTCTTGATTGTTTACTAGTTCTTTGTTGATGTGTGTGTTAGTTACATTATTTTGTTGTATACTTATTGAGTGCTTGTTTGCTTCATTAGATTATCCGGAGTGTGAAGCTTGTTACCTAGAGTCACTCACGTACGAAGATCAGCAATCAGGCAAGTCAACTTGATCATGTTTTTACCCATGTTTTATATGCATTAGTTCTACCATCTTCCCAATTGCATGCAAGATAGGTTAGTTGGAAACTTGGTTACATTGAAGTAGTATCATGTGGTAGGCACCCCCCCTCAACCCCTTTGACAACTTTGGCCCCGGGAGACTTTAAATTTGTTTTGCTATGCTGTTAGTAGACGGGGTGGGTTGTGTGAATCATGAGGGTTGTGAGGTAATAACTCCAAGACCTATGATGGTCAAGACTTCAAGACTTCAAGTTTTCAACATACCTCTGGGTGGATGATGGTTGAACGGTGCCCTGGAGAAACCAGTGGTTAGCCTAGGTGATGCTGGAGATGTGCCAGTATTCACGCGGAAAGGTCCACCCAGGCACGAAGGGATGGAAGGATGCTTCAAGACCCAAGGCTTACCTGCATAGCCACAAGCCATTATGGGCTCTGGCTTGGTTGGATATTGTGGCGACACTAGACAGGCGGTGCTACGAGATGTAGAAGAACGGTAGGAAAGGATGGGCACCGACAGAGTCTCAGTGGGACCCCTTAGAAGACCATGTTTTGGTCATCCGTTCCTCAAACACCCTGAAGTGCGAGGAATCCAATGGAGGCGATCAAATCTTGTGGGGAACGTGTGCAAAGCTCTGCAGAGTACTCAACCTAATCGATTAGCCGTGTCCACGGTCATGGACGACTTGAGCCAAAGGAACTGAAACTTCCAGAATTCTCGAAACAAATTAATATGATAATGTGGGTATTAATAATTTGGGTATGAGAATTGGTTGGCGGAACCATCTCATTAATCAACCAACTTTAGTAATATTTTGCTTAGCCCCTCTTTTGATGTAGGAAAAACTTGGCTTTACACAAAAACTTACCACCCCACCTGCCATATATGCATGTAGAACAACTGATTATTTTTCACCCCCTCTCTTGTGACTTTTCCGGCATATTCCATATGCTGACCTACACGGCTGCAACATATCATGTTGCAGAGTACTTTTCCGACCAGGAGTGAGGACACGCTCTACGCTTGGCGAGATGCCCTTTGGAGTCAGATGGACTCATCTACCATGAAGCTTCCGCAAGACTTAGTTATTCTCATGAGTTGGCCTTCGGCCACTTTATTGTAATGATAATTGTAATAAAGGACTCGATATGAGATTTCGTTCATAAAATGCTATGTGATTTCCCTTTGATATATACATTGATGTACCATGTGTGTACCAGCATGATCTTGGGATGGTACGGAAACACCGGAGACTTGACCTTTCAGGTCGGGTCGCTACAATGAACAAGGAACTCTGTGGTTTGAGAACCGAATCTATGTGCCCAATGACCCAGAGCTCAGGAAGTTGATACTTCAAGAAGCCCACGACTCACCGTACTTGATACACCCAGGCAACACCAAGATGTATCTGGACTTGAAGGAAAGTTATTGGTGGACAGGTATGAAGAAGGATATTGCAGAACACGTTGCAATATGTGATGTTTGTCAGCGAGTAAAGGCGGAACATCAGAAACCAGTAGGGTTAATCCAACCTTGGCCAATACCCGAGTGGAAATGGGAAAAGCTTGGTATGGACTTCATCACAGGATTGCCCAAGACCCGTTCAGGTTATGATTCCATCTGGGTAGTGGTTGATCGCTTGACCAAGGTGGCTCATTTCATCCTGGTGAAGACCACCTATACCAGTGCTAAGTTAGCCAAGATATATATGACCAGGATCGTGTGTCTGCATGGAGTTCCGAGGAGTATCGTGTCAGATAGAGGAACACACTTTACCTGAAAGTTTTGGCATCAGTTGCATGAAACTTTGGGTACGAGGCTGGAGTTCAGTACAGCTTTTGATCCACAGACCGATGGACAGATTGAGAGAGTCAATCAGATTCTGGAAGACATGTTGAGAGCTTGTGCACTAGACTATGGGTCTAGTTGGGATGACAACTTACCTTACACCGAATTCTCATACAACAACAGTTATCAGACCAGTCTGAAGATGGCCCCTTTCGAAGCTTTATACGGAAGGAGGTGCAGAACACCATTGATGTGGGATGGTGTTGGAGACCGAAAACTTTTTGGTCCTGACCTTATCCAAGATTCTGAAGAAAAAGTCAAGTTGATTCATGACAGACTCAAGATAGCTCAATCCGGCAGAAGAGCTATGCTGACAGCAAACGCAAGGAAGTGACGTATGAAGTGGGAGACCGAGCATATCTTCGTGTGTCCCCACTTCGTGGAATCAAGAGGTTTGGTGTTAAAGGAAAGTTAACACCCCAATTCATAGGCCCCTACAAAATTCTTGAACGTAGAGGCAAAGTTGCATACAAGCTGGAATTGCCGGAAGGATTGTTCGGAGTTCATGATGTGTTCCATGTGTCCCAGCTGAAGAAATGCCATGCTAAGATGGCTGATATTCCTTTGAGAGACACCGTGCCCCTAGAGGCCATAAAGCTTGACAGTGATCTCACTTACGAGGAGAAGCCTGTCAAGATCCTCGAGACTGCCAACAGAGTTACCCACAGCAGGATCATCAAGTTCTGTAAGGTTTTGTGGAGTCACCACACCGAGGAAGAAGCCACCTGGGAACGCGAAGAAGATCTTCGTAGAGACCACCCGCACCTATTTTCTAGCCAACCCGAATCTCGAGGGCGAGATTCATCTTAAGGTGGGTAGGTTTATAACATCCCAAAATTCCATTTTGGAATGTTATGAAATATAGCTATGCATCATCATTTCTTGAATGTATGAATTTGTTGAAATGTTTCTTCTGACTTTCTGAAAGCCCCTTTCTATTTCCCCTATGTTGCTTTCACCTATTTGAAAACCTTGGTAAAAGTTCAAAATAAGAGGGAGGAACATGATACTCCACACCAGGGACTTCTTGGTGATTTATTTGAACAATAAAAACCAGGGGTTATTTTGAAAAATATTTGCAACAGGTTTTAAAAACAAATAGGCCATTTCTAAAAATATTTTTTTTTCAAATATTCAAATGATAGAATAAAAATGTTCAATAAATGGAATTTATTATTCTCTTAAATTTGATATATAATTTTACTATATTTGGAATTATATCGAAGGCATTAAAATAGTTTTATTGCGCTGTTATTTAGAAAAAAGGAAAAATCTTTAAAGCTTTAAAAGCCCGATCGGCCCGTCTGCCTTTAAGCCCTCCCGACTTGCCTAATTATCGACCGACCGACGCGCTGACGTCACTCTTTCTCTCTGACACCCTGGCCCCATCGCCCGATCCCGAAAACGCCGCGGCCATCTCCTTCCTCGCGCGCGCGCCGCCGTCGCCGGAGATCTCTCCACCGGATCTCCCTCCTCCTTCCTTCCCTCGCTCTGCCTCGCCCCTATATAAGTGCGGCCCCTTCCACACTCCATTACCCCCCGAACCCTTCTCGCTCCCTCGCCATAATGCCCCGCACCATCCTCGCCGTACCTCTGCCCCGACCGAAACTCCCACCGCGCGTGCTCGTCGCTCCACTCCACCCCACGCCTCTCCGATGCCGCCAATCATCGCCGGAGGATCACTGCCGTTGTCTGGACCCCTCCGACGACTCCCTCGACCACGAGAGCAACCTCCGACGACCTCTGCGTCCACCGGCCGCTGTCAACGTCACCGGAGCACCACCCGACCACCGCTGTGAGCCCCTCCCCCCTCCCTAGATCGTCCGATCTGAATCCAACGCCTAGGATTAGATCGTTTTAAAAAAACCGAACCGGTATGTGCTAAACTTCGGTCGTCCACCCGCAAACCCTCCCGCGCACATGTTAGACAACAATAGGAAGCCACCACGTCACCCTGTTCGTCCGATCAGTTTTAGTTTCTTTTTCTTTTCTGTTTCAGAAAATAGAATGATTTCAAACTTTGTTTTGATCATATCTTTTAAAATATTTAGTGTTTTTAGTAAATTCTTTTTGCATTAGTTCACATATTTCATGTAGTTTCACCATGTAGTCTTAGATTTTAAATTTGAACCTTAAAATTTGAATTTAATCAAATTTGCTCAAACTACTCAAATCTGAATAACTAGAGTTTAAAAATAGATTTTTATATGAATCTTTTTGCTAATGCTTGGTATTAGTTAGGACTGTCATCATGCTTAGTTTGAGGATTTTTAGGATGTATTTGTTTAGTGTTTTAGCTATAAACGTAATCTGCCTAGTAGTTAGTATAGTTTTATTAATTTAGTTTTTGTTAAATCAGATTTGTTATATTTTGTTTTAGTAGGATTCTGTTGTTAAACATTAGGTGTTTTACTTGCTGTTAATAAAAATATATAATTGCTTAGTTTATTTCTTTATTGTTATAGGAATCTCAACTTCTTTTTCAACTAGGTATAATTTGATCAAAACAAACTAGTTAGTAATGGTTCTTTTAACAAAAGTTTTAAATAATTAAATTCTGTTTTCTAAGAAATATTTAGTAAATTATTTTCTGTTAAGATAATGTTTTGTTAATAAAAATTATAGTTTAGTTTTACTCTATTGTTAGTAAACCCTAGCCCACTTCATGTAGTAGAGTTTAACAAAACTTTTAAAATCATACTAAGATTGTTCTTAACAAAACTTTAAATGGATTTAATTCTGTTTATTAATAAAATATTTTATTGTTTCCTTGCTGTCAACTATTGTTTTGTTAATATAAATAGTTTTATTGTTAGTGGTAGTTTACCCATCATATTTGAGAAAACAAAACTATGTGTTGATTTCTTTTCTTGTGATTGTGCCTTGTCTTGTCTTGAGTGACTCTAGTTCATTCCTGATTTTGTGAGTTACAATTTTTTTTGTTGTATGCTTATTGAGTGCTCTTATTTGATTCGTTAGATCATCCGGAGTGCGAGGCTTGTTACCTAGAGTCCCTCGAGTACGAAGATCGTCAATTAGGCAAGTCACTTTGACCATGTATACCTATGTTTTATTGCATTAGTTCTTCCATTTCCCCAATTGCATGCAAAGTAGGTTAGTTGGAAATTTGGTTACTTGATGTAGTATCATGTGGTAGGTACCCCACCCCTTTGACACTTTGGCACCGGGAAACGTTCAATTAGTTTTGCTATGCTATTAGTAGACGGGGTTGGATGTGTGATTCATGAGAGTAGTGAGGTAATAATTTCAAGACCTACTATGATGATCAAGACTTCAAGATTTCCAAGTTTTCAACATACCTCTCGGTGGATGATGGTTGAACAGTGCCCTGGATTAACTAGTGGTTAGCCTAGGTGATGCTGGAGATGTGCCAGTATTCACGCGGAAAGGTCCACCCAGGCACAAAGAGATGAATGGACGCTTCAAGACCCAAGGTTTACCTGCACAGCCACAAGACATTACGGGCTCTGGCTTGGTTGGATATTGTGGCGACACTTGACAGGCGGTGCTACGAGATGCAGAAGAACGGTAGGAAAGGATGGGCACCGACAGAGTCTCAGTGGGACTCCTTAGAAGACCATGTTTTGGTCATCCGTTCCTCAAACACCCTGAAGTGCGAGGAATCCAACGGAGGCGATCTGTAGCGACCCGACCTGAAAGGCCGAATCTCCGATGTTTCCGTACCATCCCAAGATCATGCTGGTACACACACGGTACATCAATGTATATATCAAAGGGAAATCACACAGCATTATATTAATCGAAATCTCATATCGAGTCCTTTATTACAATAAACATTACAATAAAGTGGCTAAAGGCCAACTCATGAGAATATCTAATTCTTGCGGAAGCGTCGAAGGTAGATGAGTCCATCTGACTACAAGGGCATCTCACTGAGCATAGAACGCGTCCTCACTCCTGGTCGGAAAAGTACTCTGCAACATGATACGTTGCAGCCATGTAGGTCAGCATATGGAATATGCCGGCAAAGTCACAAGAGAGGGGTGAAAAGATAATCATCTAATCTATATGCAAATATGGCAGGTGGGGTGGTAAGTTTTTGCGTAAAGCCAAAATTTTCCTACATCAAGAGAGGGGCTAAGCAAAATATTACTAAGTTGGTTGATTAATGAGATGGTTCCACCAACCAATTCTCATACCCAAATTGTTAATACCCACATCATCATACTAATTGTGTTGAGAGTTCCGGAAGTTTCAATTCCTTTGGCTCAAGTCATCCATGACCGTGGACATGGCTAATCGATTAGGTTGTGTACTCTGCAGAGTTTTGCACACATTCCCCACAAGATTTGGTCGCCTCCGTTTGATTTCTCGCACTTCACGGTGTTTGAGAAACGGATGACCAAAACATGGTCTTCCAAAGGGTTTCCCTGCGACTCTGTCGGTGCCCATCCTTTCCTACCGTTCTTCTACCTCTCGTAGCACCGCCTGTCCAGGGTCACCACAATATCCAACCAAGCCAGAGCCCATAATGACTTGTGGCTGTGCAGGTAAGCCTTGGGTCTTGAAGCACCCATCCATCTCTTTGTTCCTGGGTGGATCTTTTCGCGTGAATACTGGCCATCTCCAGCATCACCTAGGCAAATCCACTGGTTTCTCCAGGGTGCCGTTCAACCATCATCCACCCAGAGGTATGTTGAAAACTCGGAGTCTTGAAATCTTGATCATTATGTTGGTCTTGAAATTATTAACTCTCTCAACTCTCATGATTCACACAACCAACCCCGTCTACTAATAGCATAGCAAAAGTAAAACAACGCTTCCCGGGGCCAATGTGTTGTCAAAGGGGTTGAGAGGGGGTACCTATCACATGATACTACTACAATGTAACCAAGTTTCCAACTAACCTATCTTGCATGCAATTGGGGAGATGGTAGAACTAATGCATATAAAACATGGGTAAAACATGATCAAAGTGACTTGCCTGATTGATGATCTTCGTACGTGAGTGACTCTAAGTAACAAGCTTCGCACTCCGGATAATCTAACGAAGCAAACAAGCACTCAATAAGCATACAACAAAATATTGTAACTCACAAACATCAACCAAGAACTAGTAAACAAATCAAGACAAAACAATACACAAATCACAAGTAAGAGAAACACACAAAGTTTTGTTTACTAGGAGGTGATTGATAAAACACTACTAACATAATAAAACTATTTTGGAATAACAAAACAATTGTTGACAGCAAGGAACAATAAAATATTTTATTAATAAACAGAAGAAAATCAATTTAAGTTTGTTGGGAAAACTTTTGTAAAGTTTGTAAAAGTTTTGATAAACACTATATGAAACAACTATGGTTTTACTAACAAAAGAGTAAAACAAAACTTATTATTTATTAGTAAAACATGTTCTTAACAGAAAATAATTTACAAATAAACTTGTATTAGAAAACAAAATTAAATTATATAAAACTTTGTTTGAAAGCAAAACTATTACTAACTAGTTGTTTTAATCAAAATAAACCTATTTGAAAAGAAGTTGTGATTCCTATCTTAACAAGGAAATAAACTAAACCATTATATATTTTTTATTAACAATAATTAAAATACAAGGTGTATAATCAATAGAACCTACTAAACAAATTAAAACTAAATCTAAGTTAAACTAACTAAAACTAAGTAAATAAAACTATACTATAACACTAGGCAGATTCTGTTTATATCTAAAACACCAACAATAATAATCCTAAAAATTCTCAAACTAAACATGGTGATATTCCTAACCAATAACAAACAGTAGCAAAAAGATTCATATCAAAATCTATTTTCAAACTCTAGTTATTCAGATTTGAAGATTTTGAGCAAATTTGATTAAATTCAAATTTTATAGTTCAAATTTGAAATTTAAAAGTACAGGGTGAAACTACATGAAAAATTTGAGCTATTGCAAAAAGAATCAACTCAAAACATTAAACAGGTTAAAAGATATAAGCAAAACAAAATCAGAATAGATTCTGTTAACTAAAACAAAATCAGAAAAGGGAAAAATCTACCGGACGGCCAGGGGGCTACGTGGAACGATCCTATTGGTTGGGGGCGTGTGCGTGCGAGAGCTTACGGGCGGGCGACCGGACCGAAGAGAAAAACGGTTCGCCGTTTTAAGTGTTCTATTCTGAGCCGTTGGATCTAGATCGGAGGGAGGGAAGGGGCTCGACGACTTTACCGGAGGGGGTGTGGGAATTCCGGCGATGGAGGCGGCGGCCGGTGGTCGAGGACGTCGCCGGAGGGGTTTCCGGTGGTCGAGGGAGGCAGTGGTGGGGTTCGGACGACAGCGGGCGAGGTTCTGCTTCGAAAGGAGGGGTCGGAGAAGGGCGAGGATGACCGAGGCGTTGGCTACGGGCGATGGGAGCTCCGGTGGTGGTGCAACTCTGGCGAGGAATTGGCAGCGCCTCGGTGAGGGACAGAGGGGGTTTGGGGGGGGGGGAATGAAGAGAGGGGAGTGGCCGGTACTTATAGGGGGTGCGGGGAGTGAGAGGGAGTGATGGGGAGGCGAGATCTGCGGGGATGAAAGAAACGGCCGGCGAGGACGACGTCGCGTGCGGGAGGAAGGAGGCGACCGCGCGGGCGAAACGGTCGGTCGGGTGGGGCCCGGTGTCAGTGAGAGGGGAGGAGGTTAATGCGCATCGGTCGGTCGACCGGTAACGGTCTCGGCTTTTAAAGCCGTTGGGCCGGCCCGTTTAATACCGGAAACCGTTACCGTTTCTTTTTAATAATTTTCCAGAGCGTTCAAAAGCTTTTAAAACATTCAAATCGTCTCTAAATACAGGAGTATTATAAATCATAATTAACAGAATAATGAATTCTATTTAATGAACATTTTTATTCTGTCATTTGAATACTTTGAAAAAAATAATATTTTCAGAAATTGCCTAATTGTTTTTAAATCCTTTTTGCAAATATTTTCAAAATAACCCCTGGTTTTTATTGTTCAAATATATCACCAAGATGACCCTGGTGTGGAGTGTCATGTTCCTCCTCTCTTATTTGAACTTTTTACCAAGATTTCAAATAGGTGAAAGCAACTTAGGGAAAAATAGAAAGGGCTTTCAGAAATTTAGAAAGGGCATTTCAACAGTACATGTATTGAAGCAATGATGCAGATAGATGCATAGCTATATATTCATAACATTCCAAAATGAAATTTTGGGATGTTACAAACCTACCCACCTTAAGATGAATCTCGCCCTCGAGATTCGGGTTGGCTAGAAAATAGGTTCGGGTGGTCTCTACGAAGATCTTCTTCGCGTTCCCAGGTGGCTTCTTCCTCGGTGTGATGGCTCCACAAAACCTTACAGAACTTGATGATCTTGCTGCGGGTAACTCTGTTGGCAGTCTCGAGGATTCTGACAGGCTTCTCTTCGTAAGTCAGATCATTGTCAAGTTGTATGGCCTCTAGGGGCACTGTGTCTCTCAAAGGAATATCAGCCATTTCAGTATGACATTTCTTCAGCTGGGACACATGGAACACATTATGAACTCCGGATAATCCTTCTGGCAATTCCAACTTGTATGCCACTTCGCCTCTACGTTCAAGAATTTTGTAGGGGCCTATGAATCTGGGTGCTAATTTTCCTTTAACACCAAACCTCTTGATTCCTCGAAGCGGGGACACACGAAGATATGCCCGGTCTCCCACTTCATACGTCACTTCTTTGCGTTTGCTGTCAGCATAACTCTTCTGTCGAGATTGAGCTATCTTGAGTCCGTCACGAATCAGCTTGACTTTCTCTTCCGAATCTCGGATAACGTCGGGACCAAAAAGTTGGCGGTCTCCAACACCATCCCACGTCAGCGGTGTTCTGCATCTCCTTCCGTATAAAGCTTCGAAAGGGGCCATCTTTAGACTGGTCTGATAACTGTTGTTGTACGAGAATTCTGCATAAGGTAAGTTGTCATCCCAACTAGATCCATAATCTAGTGCACAAGCTCTCAACATATCTTCCAGAATCTGGTTGACTCTCTCAGTCTGTCCATCTGTCTGCGGATGAAAAGCTGTACTGAACTCTAGCCTTGTACCCAAAGTTTCATGTAACTGAAGCCAAAACTTTGAGGTAAATTGTGTTCCTCTATCTGACACGATACTCCTCGGAACACCATGCAGACATACGATTCTGGTCATATATATCTTGGCTAGCTTAACACTGGTATAGGTGGTTTTCACTGGAATGAAATGAGCTACCTTGGTCAAGCGATCTACCACTACCCAGATGGAATCATAACCTGAACGGGTCCTGGGTAATCCTGTGATGAAGTCCATACCAAGCTTTTCCCATTTCCACTCGGGTATCGGTCAAGGTTGAAGTAACCCTGCTGGTTTCTGATGTTCTGCCTTTACTTGCTGACAAACATCACATATTGCAACATGTTCCGCAATATCTTTCTTCATACCTGTCCACCAATAACTTCCCTTTAAATCGAGATACATCTTGGTATTGCCTGGGTGTATCGAGTAAGGTGAATCATGGGCTTCCTGAAGTATCAACTTCCTGAGCTCTCGGTCATTGGGCACATAGATTCGGTTCTCAGACCACAAAGTTCCGTGTTCATCCTCACGAAAACCTTTAGCCTTACCATCTTCCATTCTCTGTTTAATCTCAGCTATCTCCTTGTCCGATTTCTGGGCTTCACGAATTCTTTCGGTCAAGGTGGACTGAATTTCCAGTGTAGCAACATATCCTCTTGGAACTATCTCTAGTTTGAGCTCTCTGAGATCATCGGCTAACTCTTGGGGTAATCCTCCCGTTGTGAGTGTGTTCACATAAGTTTTCCGACTCAAGGCATCGGCTACAACATTAGCCTTACCTGGATGGTAGTGTAATCTCATGTTATAATCCTTGATTAACTCTAACCATCTCCTCTGTCTGAGGTTCAACTCTTTCTGTGTGAAAATATATTTCAGGCTTTTATGGTCGGTGTAAACATCACAACTATTTCCGATAAGAAAATGTCTCCAGGTCTTGAGTGCGTGCACTACGGCTGCTAGTTCCAAATCATGGGTGGCATAATTCAACTCATGAGGTCGTAGTTGTCTGGATGCATAGGCTACAACCTTTCCATCTTGCATGAGTACTCCTCCAAGTCCTTGACGTGAAGCATCACAGTAAACTTGGAAGTCCTTCCGAATATTGGGCAAAATCAACACTGGGGCTGTGACCAAACGTTTCTTCAACTCCTGGAAACTGGCTTCACATTCCTCAGTCCAAATATACTTAGATTCTTTCTTCAACAACTCCGTCATGGGCTTGGCAATCTTTGAGAAATTCTCAATGAATCTCCGGTAATATCCGGCAAGTCCGAGGAAACTGCGGATCTCCTTAACTGAGGTGGGTGACTTCCACTCGGTGACGGCTTCAACCTTAGCGGGGTCTACGGCTATTCCTTCTCCAGAAATAACATGTCCAAGGAATCCGACTTCTGTTAGCCAAAATTCACATTTGCTGAACTTGGCATATAACTGATGCTCTCTTAGCTTCTCGAGAACTAAACGCAGATGTTCGTTGTGTTCTTCCTCGTTCTTGGAGAATATCAAAATGTCATCGATGAACACCACGACAAACTTGTCCAAATATTCCATAAACACTTTGTTCATCAAATTCATGAAGTAGGCAGGAGCATTAGTCAAACCAAAGGACATGACAGTATACTCGTATAAGCCATACCTTGTTGTGAAAGCTGTTTTGGGTATATCCTGTTCACGAATCTTCAGTTGATGATACCCTGATCGAAGATCGATTTTAGAGAATACTTTGGCGCCTACTAGCTGATCAAACAAATCATTAATCATCGGCAGAGGGTACTTGTTCTTGATAGTCACCTCGTTCAAAGCACGATAATCGACTACCATTCTCAAGGTTTTATCCTTCTTCTCCACCAGAAGTACTGGGGCTCCCCAAGGTGAAGAACTTGGGCGTATATAACCTTTGTCCAATAACTCCTTAATTTGCTTCTTGATTTCCAACAGATCATTTGCGGGCATCCGATAGGGTCTCTTGGAAATTGGAGCTGTCCCTGGCTGTAGCTCTATTAGGAACTCAATCTCCCTATCTGGTGGCATGCCTGGTAATTCTTCCGGAAATACATCCAGAAAATCTTTTACCACGGGTACTTCCTCCTGAATAACTCCCGTGAGAGAATTTAACCGAGCACTCATACGTGTGCGTCGGGATACATACTTAATCCTCTTGTTCTCTGGGGTGGTGAGTGAAACAGACTTGCTAGGGCAATCAAGATTTCCTTCATACTTGGTCATCCAATCCATGCCTAGGATTACATCCAATCCCTGGGATTCTAAGACGATGGGGTCGGTGGGAAAATCATGGTTTCCTATATTGAGTTTCAAGGCATGGCATCCTATCCCTGCCATCATCATACCTCCTGGGGAACTGACCTTAATGGGCTGACTAAGGGTTTTGGTGGGCAAACCATACTTATCCACAACTACCCTTGATATGAATGAATGAGTTGCATCGGAATCAAAAAGTACTGTAACTGGACGTGAATGCAATAAAAACTTACCAACCACAGTCTCGGCTTGATCATAGACTTCGTCCACGTCGAGATGGTTCTCCTGGGCACGAGGAAAAGGGTTTGGCTTCTTGGCTGCGGAGTTGCCATTTCCATTTCCCTGCTTTCTTTGGGGACACTCAGTAGCATAGTGCCCTGTCTTCTGGCACTTGAAACAGGTGATGTGGCTCAGATCCTTCTGAGTAGGAACGTGACGGTGTTGGTTGTTGTTCCCATTCCCATTGTCAGTCTTGAAATTGCCATGGTTGGGACGGGCATTCCCATTTCCTCCATGGTTGTGACCTCCATGGTTGTGCACGGCATGAGTGTGCCTTCCAAACTTACCGGTACCTGATCCGGTATTTCCTGAGTACGGGGAGTAGCGGGCTTTCTGATGAGCTCCAGAGTTAAACTTCCCCTGGGTGTACTTCCTCTTGCGGTTCTCAATTTGCTATTGCTTTCCCTCCAAAATGAGGGCCTTGTCCACCAGCTCTTGGTAGTTGTTGAAAGTAGCCACTACCAGCTGCATGCTCAACTCATCGTTGAGTCCTTCTAGAAACTTCTCTTGCTTGGCTGCATCATCGGCCACGTCTCCTGGTGCATAACGTGCCAATGTGTTGAAGTCGTCCACGTATTGGGTCACAGAGCGATTTCCCTGGCGCAAGTTACGAAACTCGCGCTTCTTCAGACTCATGGCTCCAGCTGAAACATGTGCGGTGCGGAAAGCAAGCTTGAATTGCTCCCAAGTTACATCAGCAATAGGATAGGTGGTGATGTAATTCTCCCACCAGGAAGCTGCTGGTCCTTCAAGTTGATGTGCGGCAAAGCGCACCTTCTCAGCATCAGTACATCTAGCGGTGACGAGTTCTCTCTCCATCTTACGGAGCCAGTCATTTGCCACAATGGGCTCAGTGCTGCTGGAGAAAGTTGGAGGGTTCAACCTCAGAAAACGGGTGAGATTGTCAGTCTGGGGTGGATGGTGGTTGTTATTGTTGTTCTGATTGTTGGTCTGATTCTGGATCAATAACTGCATCAGTGCATTCTGCTGCTGAAGGAGTTGCGTGAGTTTCGGCGGGAAAGTGAAGTCAGTCTCACGTCGTGGAGGCATCTTGCTGTTTTCCGAGGGGTGAGAATTAGAATAGAACAAGGGCCTAAAATAAGAAATCACTACCCATATGCAATGCAACAAACATATCACACCAAACACTCATTCATTTATTCAATCAATGTCAAACATCGGGAATACAAATCTCAATCAAACTACACATCGACCTACGCTCTTAACGTTGAAAATAAAAGATACATGGAGGGCATAACTAATGTTTTCCTCAGAAATACATGGTGACTGAGTCTCCTCCAGTGGTGCTCTCCTCATAGTCATCATCGTCGCTGATGAAAGGAGCCAAGTCTCCCTCAGGATGAAGATTTTCACCCATGTCCATCTGTTCCTCCAGAGTGGCGATGCGAGTGTTCAGCTTGTCGATTCTCTCTAAGAAATCCTTCACCTCATATTCATGCTCATAGTTGGCTTCCCGCAAATCAGCTTCAAGGTCAATCTCACGGTTCATCAGATTCTTGATTGTCTTCATATCAGCACGAACTCGAAGCTCTAGAGTCCTGATGTGAGTCTCCAATGTCTGGATATTGGAAATAGTGGTGTCTGCAGTGGGAGGAGTTATGATGTTTCCATGAACATCCCTGTAACAAACCACGCTGAGTCCTGGTGAAATGGTTCCACCTCTGTATTCCTCCTGAATATGTCCAAGGGCACGATGAATGGCCATGTCTCTCCCAAGTATCCAACTGGGTGCCACGAACTTGAGGTCGATGGGTTCCTTCTGGTTCCCAAAAGTCTTCCCTGGAATATGCACCTCGATCCTGTAGCGTCCATCTTGGGGAAATGACATGATAGGAATCCTGGTGATGCTCGGCAAAGCAATCCTTACATCCTTGACGATCCTCATCAGCTCCTTACCAAAGGGCATCGTTGCGTCAGGCTGGCAAAACTCCGTGATCAACACTGGAATGAAGGTGGCCATCTATAAATTTTGAAATAATCGGAGAGGAGTCAGAAACAAATAGATGAGAGTATAAGAATTTTAAAGACAAAGAGATACAATCCTAAGGCTTTCCAGTCCTAGAGGTTACGTCCTACGGTCAGCGTGTGCTCTGATACCATTTCTGTAGCGACCCGACCTGAAAGGCCGAATCTCCGGTGTTTCCGTACCATCCCAAGATCATGCTGGTACACACACGGTACATCAATGTATATATCAAAGGGAAATCACACAACATTATATTAATCGAAATCTCATATCGAGTCCTTTATTACAATAAAGATTACAATAAAGTGGCTGAAGGCCAACTCATGAGAATATCTAATTCTTGCGGAAGCGTCGAAGGTAGATGAGTCCATCTGACTCCAAGGGCATCTCACTGAGCATAGAACGCGTCCTCACTCCTGGTCGGAAAAGTACTCTGCAACATGATACGTTGCAGCCATGTAGGTAAACATATGGAATATGCCGGCAAAGTCACAAGAGAGGGGTGAAAAGATAATCATCTAATCTATATGCAAATATGGCAGGTGGGGTGGTAAGTTTTTGCGTAAAGCCAAAATTTTCCTACATCAAGAGAGGGGCTAAGCAAAATATTACTAAGTTGGTTGATTAATGAGATGGTTCCACCAACCAATTCTCATACCCAAATTGTTAATATCCACATCATCATACTAATTGTGTTGAGAGTTCCAGAAGTTTCAATTCCTTTTGCTCAAGTCGTCCATGACCATGGACACGGCTAATCGATTAGGTTGTGTACTCTGCAGAGTTTTGCACACGTTCCCCACAAGATTTGGTCGCCTCCGTTTGATTTCTCGCACTTCACGGTGTTTGAGAAACGGATGACCAAAACATGGTCTTCCAAAGGGTTTCCCTGCGACTCTGTCGGTGCCCATCCTTTCCTACCGTTCTTCTACCTCTCGTAGCACCGCCTGTCCAGGGTCACCACAATATCCAACCAAGCCAGAGCCCATAATGACTTGTGGCTGTGCAGGTAAGCCTTGGGTCTTGAAGCACCCATCCATCTCTTTGTTCCTGGGTGGATCTTTCCGCGTGAATACTGGCCATCTCCAGCATCACCTAGGCAAATCCACTGGTTTCTCCAGGGTGCCGTTCAACCATCATCCACCCAGAGGTATGTTGAAAACTCGGAGTCTTGAAATCTTGATCATTATGTTGGTCTTGAAATTATTAACTCTCTCAACTCTCATGATTCACACAACCAACCCCGTCTACTAATAGCATAGCAAAAGTAAAACAACGTTTCCCGGGGCCAATGTGTTGTCAAAGGGGTTGAGAGGGGGTACCTATCACATGATACTACTACAATGTAACCAAGTTTCCAACTAACCTATCTTGCATGCAATTGGGGAGATGGTAGAACTAATGCATATAAAACATGGGTAAAACATGATCAAAGTGACTTGCCTGATTGATGATCTTCGTACGTGAGTGACTCTAAGTAACAAGCTTCGCACTCCGGATAATCTAACGAAGCAAACAAGCACTCAATAAGCATACAACAAAATATTTTAACTCACAAACATCAACCAAGAACTAGTAAACAAATCAAGACAAAACAATACACAAATCACAAGTAAGAGAAACACACAAAGTTTTGTTTACTAGGAGGTGATTGATAAAACACTACTAACATAATAAAACTATTTTGGAATAACAAAACAATTGTTGACAGCAAGGAACAATAAAATATTTTATTAATAAACAGAAGAAAATCAATTTAAGTTTGTTGGGAAAACTTTTGTAAAGTTTGTAAAAGTTTTGATAAACACTATATGAAACAACTATGGTTTTACTAACAAAAGAGTAAAACAAAACTTATTATTTATTAGTAAAACATATTCTTAACAGAAAAGAATTTACAAATAAACTTGTTTTAGAAAACAAAATTAAATTATATAAAACTTTGTTTGAAAGCAAAACTATTACTAACTAGTTGTTTTAATCAAAATAAACCTATTTGAAAAGAAGTTGTGATTCCTATCTTAACAAGGAAATAAACTAAACCATTTTATATTGTTTATTAACAATAAGTAAAACACTAGGTGTATAATCAATAGAACCTACTAAACAAATTAAAACTAAATCTAAGTTAGACTAACTAAAACTAAGTAAATAAAACTATACTATAACACTAGGCAGATTCTGTTTATATCCAAAACACCAATAATAATCATCCTAAAAATTCTCAAACTAAACATGGTGATAGTCCTAACCAATATCAAACAGTAGCAAAAAGATTCATATCAAAATCTATTTTCAAACTCTAGTTATTCAGATTTGAAGATTTTGAGCAAATTTGATTAAATTCAAATTTTATAGTTCAAATTTGAAATTTAAAGGTACAGGGTGAAACTACATGAAAAATGTGAGCTATTGCAAAAAGAATCAACTCAAAACATTAAACAGGTTAAAAGATATAAGCAAAACAAAATCAGAATAGATTCTGTTAACTAAAACAAAATCAGAAAAGGGAAAAATCTACTGGACGGCCAGGGGGCTACGTGGAACGATCCTATTGGTTGGGGGCGTGTGCGCGCGAGAGCTTACGGGCGGGCGACCAGACCGAAGAGAAAAATGGTTCGCCGTTTTAAGTGTTCTATTCCGAGCCGTTGGATCTAGATCGGAGGGAGGGAAGGGGCTCGACGACTTTACCGGAGGGGGTGTGGGAATTCCGGCGATGGAGGCGGCGGCCGGTGGTCGAGGACGTCGCCGGAGGGGTTTCTGGTGGTCGAGGGAGGCAGTGGTGGGGTTCAGACGACGGTGGGCGAGGTTCTGCTTCGAAAGGAGGGGTCGGAGAAGGGCGAGGATGACCGAGGCGTTGGCTACGGGCGATGGGAGCTCCGGTGGTGGTGCAACTCCGGCGACGAATTGGCAGCGCCTCGGTGAGGGACAGAGGGGGTTTGGGGGGGGAATGAAGAGAGGGGAGTGGCCGGTACTTATAGGGGGTGCGGGGAGTGAGAGGGAGTGATGGGGAGGCGAGATCTGCGGGGATGAAAGAAACGGCCGGCGAGGACGACGTCGCGTGCGGGAGGAAGGAGGCGACCGCGCGGGCGAAATGGTCCGTCGGGTGGGGCCCGGTGTCAGTGAGAGGGGAGGAGGTTAATGCGCGTCGGTCGGCCGACCGGTAACGGTCTCGGCTTTTAAAGCCGTTGGGCCGTCCCGTTTAATACCGGAAACCGTTACCGTTTCTTTTTAATAATTTTCAAGAGTGTTCAAAAGCTTTTAAAACATTCAAATCGTCTCTAAATACAGGAGTATTATATATCAAAATTAACAGAATAATGAATGCTATTTAATGAACATTTTTATTCTGTCATTTGAATACTTTGAAAAAAATAATATTTTCAGAAATTGCCTAATTGTTTTTAAATCCTTTTTGCAAATATTTTCAAAATAACCCCAGGTTTTTATTGTTCAAATTTATCACCAAGATGACCCTGGTGTGGAGTGTCATGTTCCTCCTCTCTTATTTGAACTTTTTACCAAGATTTCAAATAGGTGAAAGCAGCTTAGGGAAAAATACAAAGGGCTTTCAGAAATTTAGAAAGGGCATTTCAACAGTACATGTATTCAAGCAATGATGCAGATAGATGCATAGCTATATATTCATAACATTCCAAAATGAAATTTTGGGATGTTACACGATCAAATCTTGTGGGGAACATGTGCAAAACTCTGCAGAGTACCCAAACCTAATCGATTAGCCGTGTCCATGGTCATGGACGACTTGAGCCAAAGGAACTGAAACTTCCGGAACTCTCAACACAATTAATATGATGATGTGGGGATTAATAACTTGGGTATGTTGGTTGGTGGAACCATCTCATTAATCAACCAACTTAGTAATAACTTTTGCTTAGCCCCTCTCTTGATGTAGGAAAAATTGGCTTTACGCAAAAACTTACTACCCCACCTGTCATATTTGCATGTAGATTAGATGATTATTCTCTTCACCCCTCTCTTGTGAATTTGTCGGCATATTCCATATGCTGACCTACATGGCTGCAACGTATCATGTTGCAGAGTACTTTTCCGACCAGGAGTGAAGATACGCTCTATGCTCGGTGAGATGCCCTTGGAGTCAGATGGACTCATCTACCTTGAAGCTTCCGCAAGATTTAGTTATTCTCATGAGTTGGCCTTCAGCCACTTTATTGTAATCTTTATTGTAATAAAGGACTCGATATGAGATTTCGATTAATATAATGCTGTGTGATTTCCCTTTGATATATACATTGATGTACCGTGTGTGTACCAGCATGATCTTGGGATGGTACGGAAACACTGGAGATTCGACCTTTCAGGTCGGGTCGCTACACATAGTTAGCATCAGAGTATCCGACGAGGTGAAGATTTGAGCCCTTGGGATACCATAAGTATCGAAGAATATGTTTCACAGCCTTATGTTGTGATTCCTTCGGTGTTGCTTGGAATCGGGCACACATGCAAACACTCAGCATAATATCAGGCCTAGATGCACATACATACAATAATGAGCCAATCATGGAGCGATATACCTTCTGATCGAAATCTTTACCATTTTCGTCGGTGCAGAAATGGCCTTTTGAAGGCATTGGAGTTTTGACGCCTTTGCAATCTTGCATGTCGAATTTCCTCAGAACATCCTTGAGGTATTTCTCTTGAGAGATGAAGATGCCATTGTTTTGCTGACGAATTTGAAGAACTAAGAAGAATTTCAACTCTCCCATCATAGACATTTGATATTATTCACTCATCATATAGGCAAATTCATCACTGTAACGTTTGTCAGTACAACCAAAGATAATATCGTCTACGTATATTTGGCATATGAACAAATCATTGTCATAGGATTTTGTGAAAAGAGTTGGGTCGAGTGAACCGGGTTTGAAGCCTTTCTTCATGAGGAATTCCTTCAGAGTGTCGTACCACGCCCGAGAGGCCATCTTGAGGCCATAGAGGGCCTTGTTGAGTCTGAAGACTTTGTCAGGATGCTTAGGGTCTTCAAAACCTGGGGGTTGAGCAACATATACTTCTTCCTCAAGCTTACCATTGAAGAATGCACTTTTCACATCCATTTGATATAAGATGATATTATGATGGTTAGCATAAGCAAGCAATATGCGAATAGCTTCAAGTCTAGCAACACGTGCAAAAGTTTCATCAAAGTCAATTCCTTCAACCTATGTGTAGCCTTGAGCTACAAGACGAGCCTTATTCCTCACCACAAGGCCATTTTCATCTTACTTGTTGTGGTAGATCCACTTGGTACCTATGAAGTTATGCTTGCGAGGATCTGGCCGCTTGACAAGTTCCCACACGTTGTTGAGCTTGAATTGATGCAATTCCTCTTGCATAGCTTGAATCCACTCAAGCTCCTTGAATGCTTCATCAACTTTGGTGGGCTCTATGATAGAGACAAAGGCAAAGTGCCCACAAAAATTAGTCAAATGTGAAGCTCTTGAGCGAGTGAGGGGACCTGGTGCATTGATGTCATCGATGATTTTTTCAATCTACACTTCATTTGCAACTCTTGGATGAGCAGGTTGACGTGGCTGAGGATTTTCATCAACACCATTTTCTTTAGGTGTATCAGCATGAATGTCTTCATTTGACGGAATGACTTCCTCAGTGGGTATGACATATTTAGTAGCCTTCAGCTTAATGGATTCCTCAGGGGTCTGTTCATCTAACACAGAAGGCAGGTGCTCTCTTTGCGAGCCATCAGTTTCATTGAACCGCACATCTATAGTTTCAACAACCTTGTGGTGGAAGGTGTTCAAGACTGTGTCGGTGTGCGAGTCCTTTCCGTAACCAAGCATGAAACCTTCATGTGCTTTTGGTGCAAATTTAGAACTATGGTGAGAATATCTAATCCAACATTTTGCACCGAAGAGTTTGAGATTACTTACATTGGGTTTCTTGCCAGTCATAAGTTCATATGAAGTCTTCTTGAAGAATTTGTGAAGATATACCCTGTTGATGATGTGGCATGCAATATCAATTGCCTCAGGCCAGAAGCAAGGAGGAGTCTTGTATTCATCAAGCATGGTGCGAGCCATCTCAACAAGAGTCCTATTCTTGCGCTCCATGACGCTGTTCTGCTGAGGAGTATAAGGGGCAGATAACTCATGAGTAATAGCAAGTTCATCAAGATATTCATAAAGATTGGTGTTCTTGAACTCAGTCCCATTATCACTCCTGATATGCTTGATCTTGATGCCGAAGTTCGTGTAGGCCCTTGAAGCAAATCGTCTTAAGACATCCTCCACTTCAGACTTGTACAAAATAATATGCACCCAAGTGTAACTTGAGTAATCATCAATAATGACAAAGCCATACAAACCTGAAGAATTTGTTAGTGTGGAGTAATGAGTGGGGCCAAAGAGATCCATGTGAAGCAATTCAAAAGGTCGAGTCGTGGTCATGATTTTCTTCGAGGGATGCTTGGATCTGGTCATCTTTCCATACTTGCATGCACCACAAAGGTGGTCCTTGAGGAATTTGACACCTTTAATGCCAATGACATGCTTTATATTCATGAGTGTGTGCAAGTTCCTCATACCAGCATGTCCAAGTCGTCGATGCCACAGCCAGCCTTCTGAGGACTTTGCCAGTAGGCATGTGGCAGGTTGAGGACCTGTAGAGAAATCAACAATATACAAGTCTCCTCTCCTAAAGCCTTCGAAGACTTTGGAATTGTCAGATTCCATGATGACAACACAACGATATTTTCCAAATACGACGACCATATCAAGATCATAGAGGATAGTTGTGAGTGGGAATAGCTGGCGCTAAGCACAGTAACGGTCGGATTTTCGAACTATGGAAGTCCTCAGACATATCACGTTCCTCACTTGTAGGCAATTCACACTGGCGAAATCCTAACTCCTCAGTCAGATCAATTTCCTCAGAGACCAGAAGAACATCGTCTCTGTCACTGAAGAACTTGTCTGAGCCGTAAGAGATTTCCAAAGGCTTCACTCAAAGGATAGTGTAGGTTGAGGATTTTGGAGTTGAGCATCAGTTGGAAATATCCTTAGTATTACCTCGGCCCCCTTTAACAGTACGGTGTTTCCTATGACTAAAGAATAGAAAATGAAACTACGAAAACAAGTCTTCATGCTTCATAATCCTCATTCATGTCTTCAAGGTCACACCGACTTTCTTCATCTACAAAGTCTTCAATAAGTCTTCACCAAAGTCTTCAGAAAGTCTTCAGCAAAGTCCTCACTTGAAGATATACATTTTTAGGGGTCGATAATCTCTGAATATATCAAACTCCTCATCGACTTATAGAGCCTGTGTACACTCACAAACACATTAGTACCTTAACCTATAAGTCTTCAATACACAAAAATCACTAAGGGGCACTAGATGCACTAACACAAACCCTTTGCGATGTCCTCAAAAAGCAGATTCTGAAGAAGAAACCAAGGAAAGAGGGTATTACCTTTGAGAGCAAACTCAACACTGATGGATCCTACTGGACACCTGAGCAGTACCCCAAGACCTCATGAGTTGCTGCAAAAGGACCTCCTGTAGATCCATCCACTTTATCTGGCTTTACTTGTGAAACTTCATATTCCTCTGATGAGTCACTTGACTCCAACTACAAATTCTTCAAAAATCAGAAAGGTAAAGTATTTGCTAGATTTGTTGGAAGTAACTACAGGAACGGTTCACCTACGAAGAAAATCTGGGTTCCCAAGAGCTACCTACAAAATCTTCAAGTAAATGTCCTCATGAAACCACTCCTGAAGAACAGGAACCCAGATCAAATTCCTCATATGGACCAAAGTCTTCACCTGGACCAAATTCCTCAAATGGTCAAAAATATCATTCTCGTGCTAATGGATCTATTTTGCAGGGAAATTCTAAGAGTTCTAAATATGTGCATTATTCTTCAAATCATTATGTTCATAAGTCCTCGAAGAATTTCTCTGCTTATTCATATGAGTACTCTAACCCTCGTCTTGTGAAATGAAGCGCACTTGCTTCAATGCCTCCCTTCTCATATGGTGCTCGTAGAATGATGAACTCTTTGCCACCCCTCTAGATGTGGGTGGTGAAGAAATTGAACTAATTTTTTATGCAGGGTCAAGTCTCCAGATGAACTTGAATGTCTGATGAATTTCCTGGAGACCTGAGGAAATGCTTGAAAGGACGCAAGCTAAGCATGAAGAAATGAATTCCTCATTTCTCACATCCCCACACTACTTGCTTACTATCTTGTGTGATGAAATTCTGTCTGATGAAATTGATGTCATATTCTTCACTCTGAAGCATATGAGTTCGTAAGTTGTACTAATTCATCTACAGGATGAACCTCCAAAAGCTATTGAGTGGGTCCTTGATAGTGGATGCACAAACCACATGACTGGTGACAAGAATCTACTGATGAATTTGCCACTTGCTCCATCTCATCTGAAGAAGATCACCTATTCAAACAAAGGAAAAAACAAGGTATTGGGACTTGGTAAGGTTGCAATCTCAATGGACCGAACCATAGATAAGGTGATGTCTGTCTCAATGCTCTGTGATCTTGATATGGTCGTCGTATTTGGAAAATATCGTTGTGTTGTCATCATGGAATCTGACAATTCCAAAGTCTTCGAAGGCTTTAGGAGAGGAGACTTGTATATTGTTGATTTCTCTACAGGTCCTCAACCTGCCACATGCTTACTTGCAAAGTCCTCAGAAGGCTGGTTGTGGCATCGACGACTTGGACATGCGGGCATGAGGAACTTGCACACACTCATGAAGAAAAAGCATGTCATTGGCATCAAGGGCATCAAATTCCTCAAGGACCACCTATGTGGCGCATGTGAATCTGGAAAGATGACAAGATCCAAGCATCCCTCGAAGACAATCATGACCACTACCCGACCTTTTGAATTGCTTCATATGGATCTCTTTGATCCCACTCACTACTCCGTACTAACAAATTCTTCAAGTTCGTATGGACTTGTCATTGTTGATGATTACTCTCGCTACACATGGGTGCATATCATTCTGTACAAAAATGAAGTGCAGGATGTTTTCAGATGATTTGCTTCAAGGGCCTCCACCAACTTTGGCGTCAAGATCAAGCATATCAGGAGTGATAATGGGACTGAATTCAAGAACACTAACCTTGATGAATATTTGGATGAACTTGGTATTACTCATGAGTTATCTGCCTCTTATACCCCTCAGCAGAATGGCAACATGGAACGCAAGAACATGACTCTTGTTGAGATGGCTCGAACCATGCTTGATGAATACAAGATCCCTCGACGTTTTTGGCCTGAAGCAATTGATACAGCGTGCCACATCATCAATAGGGTATATCTTCACAAATTCTTCAAGAAGACTTCATATGCGCTTATGATAGGCAAGAAACCAAATGTAAGTTATCTCAAAGTCTTCAGTGCAAAATGCTGGATTAGAGATCCTCACCATAGTTCTAAGTTTGCACCGAAAGCACATGAAGGTTTTATGCTTGGTTATGGAAAGCACTCGCACACCTACAAAGTCTTCAACACCTTTCATCACAAAGTTGTTGAAACTGTAGATGTGCGGTTCGATGAAACTAATGGCTCGCAAAGAGAGCACCGGCCTTCTGTGTTAGATGAACAATCTCCTGAGGAATCTATCAAGCTAAAGGCATCTGAAGATGTCATTCCTACTGAGTAAATCATTCCATCAACTGAACACTCTCCTGCTGATATACCTGAAGATAATGGTGCTGATGAAAATCCTCAACTTCGTTAGCCTGCTCATCCAAGAGTAGCAAATGAAGTGCAGATCGACAAAATCATCGATGACATCAATGCACTAGGTCCTCTCACACGTTCAAGAGCTTCACATTTGACTAACTTTTGTGGGCACTTTGCTTTTGTCTCAATTATAGAGCCCACCAAAGTTGATGAAGCTTTCAAGGAGCCTGAGTGGATTCAAGCTATGCAAGAGGAATTGCATCAATTCAAGCTCAACAATGTGTGGGAACTTGTCAAGCGGCCAGATCCTCGCAAGCATAACATTATAGGTACCAAGTGGATCTATCGCAACAAGCAAGATGAAAATGGCCTTGTGGTGGGGAATAAGGCTCGACTTGTAGCACAAGGCTACACACAGGTTGAAGGAATTGATTTTGATGAAATTTTTGCACCTGTCGCTAGACTTGAAGCTATTTGAATATTGCTTGCTTATGCTAACCATCACAATATCATATTATATCAAATGGATGTGAAAAGTGCATTCCTCAATGGTAAGCTCGAGGAAGAAGTGTATGTTGCTCAACCCCTAGGTTTTGAAGATCCTAAGCATCCTGACAAAGTCTTCAGACTCAACAAGGCCCTCTATGGCCTCAAGCAGACCCCTCGGGCGTGGTATGACACACTGAAGGAATTCCTCATGAAGAAAGGCTTCAAACACGGTTCACTTGATCCAACTCTTTTCACAAAATCCTATGACAATGAACTGTTCATATGCCAAATATATGTTGATGATATTATCTTTGGATGTACTGACAAACGTCACAGTGATGAATTTGCCTATATGATGAGTGAAGAATATCAAATGTCTATGATGGGAGAATTGAAATTCTTCTTAGGTCTTCAAATTCATCAACAAGACAATGACATCTTCATCTCTCAAGAGAAATACCTCAAATATGTTCTGAGGAAATTCGACATGCAAGAATGCAAAGGCGTCAAAACTCCAATGCCCTCAAAAGGACACCTCTGCACTGATGAAAATGGTAAATATTTCGATCAGAAGGTATATCGCTCCATGATTGGTCTTTATTGTATCTTTGTGCATCTAGGCCTGACATAATGCTAAGTGTTTGCATGTGTGCTCGATTCCAAGCAACACCGAAGGAATCACACCATAATGCTGTGAAACACATTCTTCGATAATTAGCTCACACACCAACACTTGGATTATGGTATCCCAAGGGCTCGAATCTTCACCTCGTCGGATAGCCTGATGCTGACTATGCTGGAGATCGCGTGGATCGCAAGTCAACCTCAGGCACATGTCATTTCCTCGGACGATCCTTAGTCTGCTGGTCCTCGAAGAAGCAGAACTGCGTTTCTCTCTCTACTGCTGAACCTGAGTACATTGCTGCTGGCTCGTGTTTGCTCAGTTACTATGGATGAAGCAAAGCCTCAAGGACTACGGCATCAAGCTGAAGAATGTGCCTCTCTACTGTGACAACGAGAGTGCTATCAAGATTGCATACAACCCAGTTCAGCACTCCAAGACAAAGCACATCCAGATTCGTCATCACTTTCTTCGAGATCATGTACTCAAGGGCGACATCTCCATCGACCACATCCCCACTGAAGAACAACTGGCCGATATCTTCACAAAGCCCTTGGATGAAAAGAGATTTTGCAAGTTGCGGTGTGAGCTAAATATCCTAGAATCTTCGAATGTTCTGTCAAGAAGAACACACATCCTAACACTGATGCGAAATTGATGACTTAGATGTGCAACACACGAAGTAACGTTTTTCTTCAATCAATGAAGAATAACTCTGTAAGTGTGAAGAAATTAACGAAGAATTTGATTCTCAGAACCCTACGACAATTGTACGTGGTGTCTGAAATCATCATTCTTATATGGTGGGTCATGCTACCAACCAAAAGTTGAAATTCTTCAAAATTGAGCATTGCATTTTATTTGCAAATTCTTCAAATTTGACAAATTCCTCAAGTTTTTCAAATTCATCAACTTTTCAAATTCTTCAAAACTTTTGAGACTCATATTCTTCATTGACTATATATATATTTGGGTTTTCCAATGTCCTCAACAACATTCACTTATTTCTAATTCTTCAAAATGATTTTCATCTAAGTGAGTGTGATCGGACCCTTTCCCATCTATGCTAAACTCACCCCAGTCTGTTCACAATTTCTTCATATGCGTTCTACTTTGAAACTTGTTCAAAGTCTTCACTGTGTCCTTGACAACTGAAGAATTTGCGAACGAAAACTTCAATTCTTCACTACCAAAATTTTTGGCGGTTCCCGCTCAAATAGTTCCGATTCCCGCGCCTGGATAACCCACAATCCCCCCTCAATCTACACTATGAAGAACATGGGTGACACCTATCGCGAGGAGAGAAAGGGTCAGGGGTAAACCTGTCCAAAATCCTCGGGTGGATCAGGTTTCCCTCCCTCTATAAATAACGCCTCCCCTTCAATTGTGCTCAGTTACTCATCCCATTCCTCTCCCGAGCTCCTACACAGCGCCGCCGCTAAAGTCATCGTCGCCGGTGAGGAAGAGTTTCGCTGCCTCAACCTTGTCGTCGCTGTACTCGCATCGACCGCAGAAATCTTCATCCCGTCGCCGCTGTAGCTGTCTCCCTCTGGCAAGCTAGGGTGTGGGAGATCTAAACTGGCGAACTTCCTTCTTCCATCTCTGTGCTCGCCGTGTTCTTCACGAGGGTAATTAAGATTTATTTTACTACCCTAGTTTGATCTTCAGTTACTACTACTATTCGTCAAAATGTGTTTATATGCTATAAATCCAACTCTCAAGCACCTTACATCTCCTCATACTTGATTATTTTCCCTAAGTAATGATTTTCTTCAAGATTCCTCAATTGTGCAAACTCTCAATTTGCACAACTCTGGAACCTAAGACAAAGAACACTTAGTGAAATTCCTCAAGGCATCCATGGTCAAATTCCTCAAACCTATTTTTCTTCAATCTTCTGAGAACGCATATGACCTCTTCAAATTCCTTGCACCTATACTCTGTTCACAGGTACAACATGTCCGCTGATGAATCACTAGGTTCTCATCAACTTAACTCATTTGCAACGCTACTTGAAGAAAAACTGTGTACCTCTTCAGAGTCTTCAAGAGTTCATTTTCCTCAAGTGAAGAAAATGTCTGATGGAAAGAAACCTCAGAAAGGAGGGAAGAAGCCAGATGTGTACACTACATTTGAGATCCCTGAAGATCTGTATGATGATTATTGCACACCTGATGAAGAAATTCATGGAAAGGAGATGACCAAGCAGAGGAAGATCTGTCTGCAAAAGATTGAGAGGAGATGGGCCAAAGAATGGAGAGAATATCGTTATGTAACTCCAAAATACATGATGAAATTCGCTGTGAAACCACCTTGCAGCAGGCCTCCTCTTGCTCAAAATCAGATCGCTGATCCCTCAAGCCTCAAAACTGGTGAGGACTTTCTTCATCTATGGGAGAAGCAACAAGCCAAGCTGGCGAGGAAAGCCAAAGAGGTTGTCAAGACATTCAATGAGGATTCTACTGCTGCTGCTGCCTCTGCCGGAGCTTCTGCTAATGCTCCAAAGAAAATGGTGAAGAAATCTGCTCTGAAGATTTGTTCTTCAACATCAAAATCCTTAGTGCAAATTCCTCAAGGTCAAAGGCCTCAGCCTAGAAAGCCTTCAGCTCCTGGAGCTGCTACCGCTCTGTCATCTGCTGCAGCTACAAAATCCTCAACTCTAGTGCACCTGGCAACATGCAAGAGGACCGAGGGTTTCACCAAAGTTCCAAAGCTCACTGCAAGCCCCTCCACGACTGCTAAGTCTTCAACGAGTCCCTTTACATTGAAGCTGAAGAAAACTGCTGGACGAGGTCAGAAACCAAGTCCTCACACCAGCAAGGTTGTGGTTATAGTTCCCTCAGGTTCCTCAAAGGGTTATGATGAAGATGATGATGAAGAATTGGAGGAAATCATCAGACGGAGTCAGCAAAGGACTGCCACTGCTAAAGGAAGCTCCATTCCTCTTCTGTTGGATCCCAAGACGATCCTGAATATAATCGACATTTGGCATGAAGATCTAAACACCCCTCTCTCTTCACTGAATCTGCCTCTGGGTGTAGATCATGTGATGAACTTGACTCCCAAGCATTTAGTCACAGTTCAGTCAGAAATCTGCACTCTCTCTGAAGATCAAGAGAAATATGATGCTGAATGGAAAGGAACAAAGGTCAGATTCGTCAGGGCTGCTCAAGCTGCTGTGAAGGACCGCAACTCCAGGGTTGCAGCTCGATCGCAACCTCAAAAGCCTCAGTTTGAAGAAATTCCTCAGACTGTAGATGAAATTCCTCAGGCTGCTGATGAAACTACTCATCCTGATGAATCTTCTCCTGGAAACACTTCTGCACCAGAAGCCACTGCCAGTGCTGCTGAGGAAACTCAGATCACTGATGAACATGCCAGGGCAACCTCCAATATTGCGCCTGAAGAAACTGCTATGCCATCAGGTACTGGTGTTGTACCTGAAGAATCTGAGAGGCCAGCTGAAGAATCTGTTGTGCCTGAAGAAACTAAACCAACCATGGCGGCTGCATCAGCCGTTCCTGAAGACACTGCAACTGCTGAGGAAAATCCTCTCAAGAGAAAAGCTTCAGCTTCTGATGCCCCTATGTTGAAGAAGCTGAAAACCTCATCAAGTTCCTCAGCAATTCCAATTGATGCAACTCCCATTTCCTCGGCACCAGCCTATGCTATTGTGCCAATAGGGGAAGCGTACGACGTCCCTGAAGAAGAAAATCATTCGGCTGCTTCCATAGAGCCTATTGATGAGGAAATTGTTATTGATGACGCTGCATCAACTCCTAAGGTATCATCGCCTCAGCTTCTGCTAACTGCTGGCGTTGATGACATTGACGAAGAAGTTGACATTGGTGACACTACTCCAGTCATCAATGATGAATATTGGGAATCTGCACATCCCAACTCACCTGTGGCAACTCCTCTGATGTTGATTCCTCAGTCACCTGCACAAACTGAGGAAATACCTAAAGATTCTGAACACCTGTACCTTCCAGACCCTGAAGAAATTCCAGCTGCAATAGCTAAGGAAATTGATGCTCCGGCCACTACTGAGGAACCTATTCTACAAATCACTCAGTCTGCTGTTCCTCCCATGCCAACTGAGATCAAGGGGTGCATTCGACCAAATCTTCAACCTAAGCAAAGAATGCCATTCAAAGGTTTGGTCCGCCCCAAATTCCTCAAGACAAATTTCTTCAATGAACACATGTTATTCATAGGACCAAATCCTTATGATTTTGCTCAGACTGGTCGCACAAGGTTCTGGACTCCCACGCAAATGAACTACTATGCCTCTGTTCTATGTGATAAGAAGAAAATCTTGGAGCACCATAATATTCCTCATGTGGACATGGAGTCTATTCTATCATTCACGCCGGTGCTCCAAGTTCTTCATGATGCTGGGCTTCTTCCCTTCTGTGTAGATGTCTGTGACTGGAATAAGGAGTTGATTCTTCAATTCTATGCCACTCTATACATTAGTGGAAATTCCTCAGACATCAACTCCTAGGTCTTGGACTGGATGACCGGAATAACTCATTTCACTGCAAGCTCTTCTGAATTGTTTCAGTCTGTCCCAGTTCCAATTCCTTCAGATGAAGCTCGCTGCCTGTTCAATGATCCACCACTACCGAATCAGATGATGAATGTGATGATGAAGAAATTAGCGCCTGGAAAGCCTCAAAGGATAACCTTTCTTGTGAAGGATTTGTTGTATGTACCAAGAATAGTCTATCGCATACTCACTCATACCCTATGTCCTCAGAAGGGCCACAACTCTGAAGAAGAAGAAGTGGAAGGACTCATGAAGAATATGGTTTTCAACATCATTCATGGGATTCCCATCAACTTTCACGATTTCTTCATGAGGACTCTGATCGATGCTGCTATGTCACAATTTGAGTTGAAGCCCTTTGCTCCATGGATTATGCATTTCATCAGAACAAAGTCTTCAATTCACTTCAAGGATGACTTCCAGAATTATTTCAGTTTTCTGCCCCCGATTGAAGTCCTCAAAAGCACAATTGATGAAGGAAAAGGCAAGGATGTCATTGATCAAGGCACTCGTCCATTGGATGGTCAGCTTCGCCAAGCAGTATCCTACTCCACCAATGATGACTCTGCCACATAGGACTCCTCTGCCAAAACCTCTGCACAAAAGCCTCATGCAACTGCTCCTCGTGTGATGACTGATCGTGAGCTTCTCTTAAGTCTTCATCAGAAGGTCGATCGAAATCACAAGTGGGTCAAGCGTCAACTTGGGTATATAGTGCAGAACATGACTGTGATGCAGAACACTGTCAAGAGGAACCACTATTATGCTCATGAAAACCTCAAGCGCTCTTAGGCTGTGCTGAATCACATCATGCCTTCTGAAGAATTGGATGAGCTGAACTTTGAAGAATATCCTGACATCGCTCGCTGTCCTCAGAAGAAGTTCAAGAAAGTCCAAGTTCCTCTGATGGTCACCAGTTCATATTATTCATCACGCGAGCGCGCTGAAGATGAAGACGTTGAAGACACTGCTGCTGGCCCTGCATCAACAAACGACCCCGACAAAGGGGAAGAAAATTTGCGTTAGTCTTCAAGCGGGTCTCTATATATGGGCTATTTTTGTTTAAGTTACAACTCTCGTTCTTCCAAAACTTTTGTTGATTGAGTTGTAAACTTAAGTATGATGGTGGCCTGACACTTTTGAACTATTCGCATGTTTATTTCCTTAAAGTACCTTAATGCATACATGCTGAATTTCGTCAGACCCCATTTTCCTCACGCATTTCAAATTCTTCATATCATATGTTCAAATGCGTGTATGGATTACAAGATAAAGGGGGAGCTCTCCATGTTTTAACCTGCCATGTGCATTTGCAGTCCAAAGCAAATTCCTCAAATATGCACATCTTCAGGGGGAGTTCTTCTATATCTTGCAATCAAATTCCTCAAACTCTGTACTTTCACTTTATATGTTTATCCTCGTTGAAAACTTAACCTATTTGTCATCAATCACCAAAAATGGGGAGATTGTTAGTGCATCTAGTGCCCCTTAGTGATTTTGGTGTATTGAAGACTTATAGGTTAAGGTACTAATGTGTTTGTGAGTGTACACATGCTCTATAAGTCGATGAGGAGTTTGATATATTCGGAGATTATAGACCCCTAAAAATGTGTGTCTTCAAGTGAGGACTTTGCTGAAGACTTTGGTGAAGACTTTGTGAAGACTTTGTAGATGAAGAAAGTTGGTGTGACCTTGAAGACATGAATGAGGATTATGAAGCATGAAGACTTGTTTTCGTAGTTTCATTTTCTATTCTTGAGTCATAGGAAACACCGTACTGTTAAAGGGGGCCGAGGTAATACTAAGGATATTTCCAACTGCTGCTCAACTTCAAAATCCTCAACCTACACTATCCTTTAAGTGAAGCCTTTGGAAATCTCTTACGGCTCAGACAAGTTCTTCAATGACAGAGACGATGTTCTTCTGGTCTCTAAGGAAATTGATCTGACTGAGGAGTTAGGATTTCGCCAGTGCGAATTGCCTACAAGTGAGGAACGTGATATGTATAAGGACTTTCATAGTTTGAAAATCCGACCAGTGTTGTGCTCAGCGCCAGCTATCCCCACTCACAACTATCCACATAACGGTCATATGATTGGGGGCATTTATGTCATATCATGTCAGGTTGCACCCTGGCTATAAATAGCCGACCCCCACAACCACTAACTAGTTGGCTGCTCCGAGAGAGAACTGACACTTGTCATTTGAGAGCAACCCATCCTCCGAGGACTTTGAGAGAAAATCATCAGTGAGGAAAAACCCACAAGCAAACCACAAAAACCCAAAGTGATTGAGCATCACTGAAGAAATTCCTGTGTGGAACCGACGCTTGTTACCTTTGAGGACTGTGCATCCTCCAAACGGTTAGGCGTCAAGGTCTAGTGCTCCTGCAGTCAATTGGGGACCACGAAGTGACCTTGGTCTAGAGCATCCAGTAGTAAATTGTGGATCGCCGGGTGACCAGTTTGTGAGGGTTTTGGAAGTCTACCCTGAAGACTTACCATGAGTGTTGGGCGAGGACTGTGTGACCTTAGCTCAAGGAGAATATGGTAAGGACTGTGTGTCCTGGGACTGTGTGTCCTCTGGTTTAAATACCAGGCCGCTCCAAACCAGACGTACGACTGTCACAACAGTTGGAACTGGGTCATCAAACCATTGTCTTCATCGTGCTACCTGGTTCTATTTCCTCAACCTCCCTATTCCTCATAAACCTATTGATGAAATTAATTGTTACTGTTTGAAGAACTTGACTAAGGACTTTGGCAGATTCCTCGCCCCAAATTCTTCAAGTTACCTTGTTCATCACTACTTATCCTTTATCATGCTACTCACTGTTCGTGCATGTTTCATTTCATCATGATGACTAAGCTGATACTATGCTCCTCATGCACCTGAGTACTTATTCCGCTGCTAGTTATTCATCACATTTCAAATTCCTCAAAGTTGAAATTCCTCAAGTGATGAATTTGTAAAAATCGCCTATTCACCCCCCTCTAGTCGATATAATGCACTTTCAGTTTGATGCCCTTAGAGACTTTTGTACATCCCTGTCACATACAATTCCTTCAACCCTGCATTGTCGTCAGTGATACTTGTGGTATCCTCAGATGAGGAATTTGAGACCACTGGAATAGTTGAAGAATTTGCAGCAATAGAAGCATTTGAACATTCAGGTGAAGAATTAGCAGTTTCATGTTTGGTGCATTTCAAACAAGGTGGAACAAATTCTTCCTGAGCGATACTGATCTGTTGAGCCAGTAAGAAATCATTTTCCCTTTGTAGATCCTCATGTGACACCCTTAGTTTCTCAAGATCTTGCTTTCTTTGAATAAATTCATAAGAAAGCTTCTCATGATCGGCTAAGAGAGCATTATGATGACTCTGAAGGTTGTCATACTTTGTGTGAAGACTTTTGAGATTGTCAGACAAAGTTTGAGTCTGATCCACTTCCTCATTCAACAGATCATCGCTTTTGTCTAGCATTTTCTGAAGCTTTGCAAGTGCACTTTGTTGCTTAGTGGAAATTTTAACAAGTTTAACATAGCTAGGTTTCACATATTCATCAGCTTCACAATCACTTGATTCATAGGAGGAGTGATGCTTATGTACCTTGGAGCCTTTTGCCATAAGACAAAGTGAGGAAGATGAATCAGGATCCGATTCCTGGGTTTTGAGGATTTTCTTGAGTTCAATGAACATGGGGTCCCTGCGAGTGTGATAGCCTTCATTGATGTCCATGATCCTATCCTAGATGAGTTTGGCATTTTGAAGATGACAGATGCCCTTAAACATGACGCTTAATAGGCCTGAGCAGATGGCTAGCTCCTGACTTAGTTCTTCAGGATCACCAAGGCTACTATCAGAATCTTCGCCTTTGGATGAGGAAATTGCTTTTGCCTTCAGAGCACGAGATCTTCCATAGCTTGGTCCATAGAGGTCTCTCTTCTCAGCTTGTTGGATTCATGAGTATTGAGTCTCTCAAGAATATCAGTAGGATCAAGTGACTTGTAGTCTCCACGTTCTTGAATCATCAAAGCCAGAGTATCGAATGAGGAGTCAAGAGATCTTAGCAGTTTCTTCACCATCAGTGGCACCCAGTGCTTGAAGCTCATTGGATATATCAGTAAAACGATCAAAAGTTTGCTGAACATTTTCATTGTCAAGTCTCTTGAAGCGGTTGAAGACATTGCGAAGAACATCAACACGAGAGTCACGTTGAGTGGAAACACCTTCTTTGACTTTGGATAGCCTATCCCAGATAAGCTTAGCAGACTCCAAAGCACTCCCTCTGCCATACTGACCTTTGCAAAGATGGCCACAGATGATATTCTTCGCTTGAGAATCGAGTTGCTTGAATCTCTTCACATCAACAATGTTGATTGTGGGAGTAACAAAGGGGACACCATCTTCCACAACGTACTAGAGATCATTGTCAATTGCCTCAAGATGCATACACATCTTGTTCTTCCAGTAGGGGTAGTCCGTCCCATCGAAGGTAGGACACCCCGCGGTAACCTTGATCATACATGCAGTCGACATAACTAGAACTCTAGGTGGTTAAACCAAAATCACGCATAACAAGGGAGTACCTTGCTCTGATACCAATTGAAAGTGCATTACATCGACTAGGGGGGTGAATAGGCGATTTTTACAAATTCATCACTTGAGGAATTTCTACTTGAGGAATTTGAAATGTGATGAACAACCAGCAGCGGAATAAGTAATCAAGTGCATGAGGAACATAGAAACAACATAGTTATCATAATGAAATGAAACATGCACATATTACAAGTAGCATGATACAGGATAAGCAGGTGAGGAACAAGGTAATTTGAAGAATTTGAGGTGAGGAAATTGTGAAAGTCTTCAATCAAATTATTCAAACAGTAACAATCAATTTCATCAACAAGTACACGAGGAATAGGGGGGTTGAGGAAATAGAACTAGGTAGCTCGATGAAGAGAATGGTTTGATGACCCAGTTGCAACTGCTGTGACAGCCATACGTCTGGCTTGGAGCGGCCTGGTATTTAAACCCGAGGACACATAGTCCCAGGACACACTGTCCTTACCGCATTCTCCTTGAGCTAAGGTCACACAATCCTCGCCCAACACTCGTGGTAAGTCTTTAGGGTAGACTTCCAAAACCCTCACATACTGGTCACCCGGCGATCGACAATTGACTGTTGGATGCTCTAGACCAAGGTCACTTCATGATCCCCAATTGATTGCAGGATTCACTAGACCATGACGCCTAACCATCTGGAGGATACATAGTCCTCAAAGGTAACAAGCGTCGGTTCCACACATGAATTTCTTCAGTGATGCTCAATAAATTTGGGTTTGGTGGTGTGTTTGTGGGTTTTTCCTCACTGATGATTTCCTCTCAAAGTCCTCGGAGGATGGGTTGCTTTCAAATAACAAGTGTCAGTTCTCTCTCGGAGCAGCCAACCAACTAGTGGTTGTGTGTGGGGGGTGGCTATTTATAGCCAGGGTGCAACCTGACATGATAGGACATAAATACCCCCAATGATATGACCGTTATGTGGATATTTGTGATTGGGGACAGCTGGCGCTAAGCACAACAGTGGTCGGAATTTCGAACTATGAAAGTCCTTAGACATATCATGTTCCTCACTTGTTGGCAATTCGTACTGGCGAAATCCTAACTCCTCGGTCAGACCAATTTCATCAGAGACCTGAAGAACATCATCTCTATCACTAAAGAACTTGACTGGACTGCAAGAGATTTCCAAAGGCTTCACTCGAAGGATTGGATAGGTTGAGGCTTTTGGAGTTGAGCATCAGTTGGAATTTTTCCTTAGTATTACCTCGGCCCCCTTTAACAGTACGGTGTTTCCTATGACTCAAATAAAGGAAATGAAACTACGAAAATAAAAATATTCACGCTTCATAGTCCTCGTTCATATCTTCAAGGTCACACCAACTTCTTCATTTTCAAAGTCTTCAGGGAATACTAGTCTTCAGCAAAGTCTTCACAAAGTCTTCACCAAAGTCTTTAGTTGAAGATATACATTTTTAGGGGTCGGTAGTTTCCGAATATATCAAACTCCTCATCGTATAGAGCTTGTGTACACTCACAAACACATTAGTTCCTTAACCTATAAGTCTTCAATACACCAAAATCACTAAGGGGCACTAGATGCACTAACACTTAGATTGCTTCCTCCCTTGGTCATGTTTTGGTTCAGCGGTATTGTGGGATGAAGCAGCCCGGACCAACCTTACTCGTACGCTTACGAGAGACCGGTTCCATCGATTGACGTGTAACTTCGTTGCACAAAGATGACTGGTGCGTGTCTGTTTCTCCTACTCTAGTTGGATCGGATTCGACAAAGGCGTTCCTTGAGAAGGTTGAAAAGCAACTTATGTATCACCTTTCTAGTTTTGCGTAGGTGATAATTGTTCTTGCTAGATACCCGTAGCAGCCATGTAAAACATGCAACAACAATTAGAGGACGTCTAAATTTTTTTTGCAGGGTATGTTGTGATGTGATATGGCCAATTACATGATGAGATGTATGAGATGTATGAGATGATCATGTGTTGTATAGAATATCACGACTTACATGTCGATGAGTACGGCAACCGACAGGAGCCATAGGGTTGCCTTTAATTATTGTATGACCTGCGTGTCAATCATTAAGAGCTATGTAATGCTTCAATAGTAGTAGAGGAATGGTGGAAGCGACAACTCAAATGGCGACACGTTGATGGAGATCATGGTGTCATGCCGGTGACGATAGAGTTCATGTCGGTGCTTTCAAGATGGAGATCACAAGCACACGTTCATGGCCATATCATGTCACTTATGATTTGCATGTGATGTTAATCCTCTTATGCACCTTGTTTTGCTTAGGACGACGGCAGCATTATAAGGTGACCCCTCACTTAAATTTCAAGATGAATTGTGTTCTCCCCGAGTGTGCACCGTTGCGAAAGTTCGTCGTGTCGAGACACCACATGATGATCGGGTGTGATAGAATCTACGTTCACATACAACGGGTGCAAGCCAGTGTTGCACATGCAGAACACATGGGTTAAACTTGACGAGCCTAGCATGTACAGACATGGCCTCAGAAGACAAGAGACCAAAATGTCGAACATGAGTCATATAGTAGATATGATCAACATGATGATGTTCACCATTGAAACCACCTCAACTAACGTGATGATCGGAGTTGAGTTGGTGAATTTGGATCATGTGTCACTCAGATGACCCGAGGGATGTCGAGTTGAGTGGGAGCTTTAGTAATTTGATTAACTAAAATCATTATATTGAACAATAGTCTTAGTAACCTTTGCATATTTATGTTGTAGATTAATGGATCGCGCAGTAGCACCCCTGAATTTTAATGCGTTCCTAGAGAAAGCTAAGTTGAAAGATGATGGAAGTAACTTTGTGGACTGGGCCCGTAATCTGAGGATTATCCTCACGGCTTCCCAGAAGTCACATGTCCTTGATGCACCACTTGGTAACCAACCTGAAGAAATGTCATCCGAAGACGTTAAGAACGCTTGGGAGGCATGTTCTTGAGAGTACTCAATAGTTCAGGGTGCAATATTGTATGGCTTAGAACCGGGACTTCAAAGACGTTTTGAACGTCATGGAGCATATGAGATGTTCCAGGAGTTGTAGTTTATCTTTAAGAAGAATGCCCGGATCGAGAGGTATGAGACCTCCGATAAGTTCTATGCTTGCAAAATGGAGGAGAACGGGTCTATCACTGAACATATACTCAGAATTTCTGGGTATTCGACTCGTCTGGTGGAGTTGGGAAAGCCCCTTCTGCCAGAGGCGATCACCGACAGAGTTCTTCAATCATTGCCCCCTAGATACAAGATCTTTGTGATGAACTATAACATGCACGGGATGAACAAGTCAGTCGCCGAGCTTTTTGCGATGCTGAAAGTCGCTGAGTCTGAAATCCAGAAAAAACATCAAGTGTTGATGGTCAATAAAACCACTAGTTTCAAGAAGAATGGCAAGGGCAAGAAGGGTAACTCCAAGAAGAGTGGCAAAATAGTTTCCCCTCCCATGAAGAAACCCAAGGCTGGACCCAAGCCAGAAACTGAGTACTTTCATTGCAAGGGAACTGGTCACTGGAAGCGGAACTGCCCCAAGTATCTGACTGTCAAGAAGGCGGCCAACAACAAACAAGGTATATATTATATACATGTTATTGATGTGTACCTTACTAGCTCTCGTTGTAGTGCCTGGGTATTTGATACCGGTTCGGTTGCTCACATTTGCAACTCAAGACAGGAACTACGGAATAAACGAAGGCTGGCGAAGGACGAAGTGACGATGCGCGTGGGAAATGGTTCCAAGGTTGATGTGATCGCTGTCGACACGCTCTCTCTTCGATTACCATCGGGATTAGTGATGAACCTGAATAGTTCTTATTTAGTGCCTGCGTTAATCATGAACATTATATCTGGATCTTGTTTATTGCGACACGGTTATTCATTTAAATTAGAGAATAATGATTGTTCTATTTATATGAGTAATATCTTTTATGGTCATCCACCCAATGTGAGGGGCTTATTCATACTGAATCTTGATAGTGATGATACACATATTCATAACATTGATGCCAAAAGATGTAGGGTTGATGATGATAGTACCACTTTCTTGTGGCACTGCCGTTTGGGTCATATTGGTGTAAAACGCATGAGAAAGCTCCATACTGATGGACTTTTGGAGTCACTTGATTTTGAATCACTTGACACATCTGAACCATGCCTCATGGGAAAGATGACTAAAACACCGTTCTCTGGAACAATGGAACGGACAAGTGACTTGTTGGAAATCATACATACTGATGTGTGCGGTCCAATCAATGTTGTGGCACGCGGTGGATATCATTATTTTCTCACATTCACTAATGACTTAAGTATATATGGGTATATTTAGTTAATGAAACACAAGTCTGAAACGTTTGAAAATTTCAAGCATTTTCAGAGTGAAGTTGAGAATCATCGTAACAAGAAGATTAAATTCCTACAATCTGATCGAGGAGGAGAATATCTAAGTTATGAGTTTGGCCGTCACTTAAGACAGTGTGGAGTTGTTTCACAATTGACACCGCCTGGAACACCATAGCGTAATGGTGTGTCCGAACATCGTAGTAGAACCTTATTAGATATAGTGCGTTTTGTGATGTCTCTTGCAGATTTGCCAGTATCGTTTTGGGGTTATGCATTAGAGATAGCTGCATGCACTTTAAATAGGGCACCATTGAAATCCGTTGAGACGGTGCCATATGAACTGTGGTTTGGCAAAAGGCCAAAGTTGTCGTTTCTTAAAGTTTGGGGATGTGATGCTTATGTCAAAAAGCTTCAGCCTGAAAAGCTGGAACCCAAAGTGGAGAAATGCGTCTTCATAGGATACCCGGAAGAGAGAATTGGATATACCTTCTATCTCAGATCCAAAGGCAAAGTGTTTGTCGCTAAGAACAGAACATTTCTTGAGAAAGAGTTTCTCTCGAAAGAGTTGAGTGGGAGGAAAATAGAGCTTCATGAGGTTATTGAACCTTTACTTCAACTAGAGAGTAGCGCAACGCAGAAAGATGTTTCTGTGGAGCCTACGATAGTTGAAGAGGAAGTTAATGATGATCATGAAGCTTCGGATCAAGTTGCTATTGAACCTCGTAGGTCGACAAGGGCGCGTACTACTCCTGAGTGGTACTGCAACCCTGTCTTGGAGGTCATGTTGTTTGACAACAATGAACCTACGAGCTATGGAGGAGCGATGATGGGCCTGGATTCCGAGAAATGGTTAGAGGCCATGAAATCCAAGATGGGATCCATGTATGAAAACAAAGTATGGACTTTGGAAGTATTACCTGAAGGGCAAAAGGCCATTCAGAACAAATGGATCTTTAAGAAGAAGACGAACACGAACGATAATGTCACCGTCTATAAAGCTCGACTTGTGGCAAAGGTTTTTTTCACAAGTTCAAGGATTTGACTACGATGAGACCTTCTCACCCATAGCGATGCTTAAGTCCGTCGGAATCATGTTAGCAATAGTTGCATATTTCGACTATGAAATTTGGCAGATGGATGTCAAAATAGCGTTCCTCAACGGTTTCCTTGAGGAAGAGTTGTATATGAGGCAACCAGAAGGTTTTGTCGATCCAGAGAATGCTGGCAAAGTTTGCAAACTCCAGCGATCCATTTATGGACTGGTGCAAGCATCTCGGAGTTGGAATAAGCGCTTTGATGAGGTGATCAAAGCGTTTGGGTTTATACAAGTTAATGGAGAAGCTTGTATTTACAAGAAAGTGAGTGGGAGATCTATAGCGTTTCTAATATTATATGCGGATGACATATTGCTGATTGGGAACAATATAGAAATGTTGGAAAGCGTGAAGGAATATTTCAATAAGAGTTTTTCAATGAAGGACCTAGGAGAAGCTGTTTTCATATTAGGCATTAAGATCTAAGACATATATTGAGACGCTTGATAGCACTTTCACAAAGCACATACCTTGATAAAGTTTTGAAGAAGTTCAAAATGGACCAGTCCAAGAAGGAGTTCTTGCCTGTGCTACAAGGTGTGAAGTTGAGTAAGACTCAATGCCCAGTGACTGTAGAAGATAGAGAGAAGATGAGTGTCATCCCCTATGCTTCAGCCATAGGCTCTATCATGTATGCAATGCTATGCACAAGACCCAATGTCAGCCTTGCCATAAGTATGGCCGGAAGGTTTCAAAGTGATCCTGGAATGGAGCACTGGACGGCGGTCAAGAATATCCTTAAGTACCTGAAAAGGACTAAGGAAATGTTTCTCGCTTGTTGTAAAAGGTTACGTCAATGCAAGCTTTGACATTGATCCGGATGACTCTAAGTCACAAACCGGATACGTATTTATTCTCAATGAGGGAGCGGTAAGCTGGTGCAGTTCCAAGCAAAGCGTGGTAGCTGATTCTACATGCGGAGCGGAGTACATCATGGCCTCGGAGGCAGCGAAGGAAGGTGTTTGAATGAAGCGGTTCATGACAGATCTTGGAGTAGTGCCCAGTGCACTGAATCCAATGACTTTGTTCTATGACAATACTGGCGCCATTGCTCTGGCCAAGGAACCAAGGTTTCACAAGAGGACCAGACACATAAAGCGACGCTTCAATTCCATCCACGATTACATCGAGGAGAAGGACATAAATATTTGCAAAGTGCACACGGATCTGAATGTTGCAGACCCGTTGACTAAACCTCTTCCAAGGGATAAACATGATCAACACCAGAACTGCATGGGTGTTCGATTCATTACAATGTAAATCACATAGTGATGTGAGCTAGATTATTAATTCTAGTGCAAGTGGGAGACTGTTGGAAATATGCCCTATAGGCAATAAATAAATTGTTTATTATTATATTTCCTTGTTCATGATAATTGTTTATTGTCCATGCTATAATTGTATTGATTGGAAACACATTGCATGTGTGGATATATAGACAACAATTTGTCTCTAGTGTGCCTCTAGTAGACTAGCTCGTTGATCAAAGATGGTCAAGGTTTCCTAGCCATTGACATGAGATGTGATTTGATAATGGGATCACATCATTAGGAGAATGATGGGATGGACAAGACCCAGACTGTAAACGTAGCATATGATCGTGTCAATTTATTGCTACAGTTTTCTGCATGTCAAGTATATGTTCCTACGGCCATGCGATCATGCAAATCACGGACACCGGAGGAGTGCCTTGTGTGTATCAAATGTCACAACATAACTGGGTGACTATAAAGGTGCTCTATAGGTATCTCTGAGGGTGTCTGTTGGGTTGGCATGAATCAACACTAGGATTTGTTACTCTGTGTGACGGAGAGGTATCTCAGGGCCAACTCGGTAATACAACATCACAACAAGCCTTGCAAGCAATGTGATTAAGTGTTAGTCACGAGATCTTGTATTACAGAAATGAGTAAAGAGACTTGCCGGTAACGAGGTTGAACAAGGTATGGAGATACCGACGATCGAATCTCGGGAAAGTAACATACCGAAGAACAAAGGGAACATCATACGGGATTAACTGAATCCTTGACATAGAGGTTCGACCGATAAAGATCTTCGTAGAATATGTAGGAATCAATATGGGCATCCAGGTCCCGCTATTGGTTATTGACCGTAGAGGTGTCTCAGTCATGTCTACATAGTTCTCGAACCCACAGCGTCTGCACACTTAAGGTTTGGTGACGTTTCGGTAGTATAGAGTTATGCATGGTGGTGACCGAAGGTTGTACAGAGTCCCATATGAGATCCCGGACATCACGAGGAGCTACGGAATGGTCCGTAGGTAAAGATTGATATATAGGAAGTCCTGTTTTGGTCATCGAAAAAGTTCCGGGGTCATCGACAGTGTACCGGGAGTGCCGGGAGGATACCGGGGGACCATCGGGAGGGGTATTTCGACTCAAGAGGCTACATGGGCTGTGGTATAAGGAATACCAGCCCTTAGTAGGCTGGCCAAAGGCCCACAGGAAGCCCATGTGGCTAGGGAAGAAACCCAAAGTGGAAAGAAAGGCAAAAGTGGAAAAAGGAAGGAGTCCTAATCCTACTAGGAGTGGAGGAGGATGACTCCTCCCACTTCAGCCGAAGTGGATTTGGCTCCCTTGGGAGCCAAGTCTCCTCCCTCCCCTCCTCCTATATATGCTAGAGGTTTTGAGGGTTTTTGCTACAGAATTTTAGCCACATGCTGCCCTCTCCTCTAGTCCGTAATTTCTCCTGTAGATCAGTTTCAGCAGTGCTTAGGCAAAGCCCTGCTGGAATTACTCCACCACCATCACCGCAACGCCATCGTGCTGCCAGAGAATTCGTCTACCTCTCCGCTCCCTCTTGCTGGATCAACAAGGTGGAGATCGTCATCAAGCCGTATGTGTGCTGAACGCGGAGGTGTCGTCCGTTCGGTGCTAGATCGAGATGGATCGTGATTGGATTGCGGGACGCTCGGCGATATGGATCGCGAAGACGTTCGACTACATCAACCGCGTTTATTAACGCTTCCCACTTAGCGATCTACAAGGGTATGTAGATCCACTCTCCCCTCTCGTAGATGCACATCTCCTAGATTGATCTTGGTTAAGCGTAGGAATTTTTTTGTTTCCCATGCAACGTTCCCCAACATTATGCAGGGGCAGGTCTCGAGATGAACTTGAACGTCTGATGAATTTGCTGGAGACTCGAGGAAATGCTTGAAAGGATGCAAGCTAACCATGATGAACCTCCAAAAGCTACTGAGTGGGTCCTCGATAGTGGATGCACAAAGCACATGACTGGTGACAAGAATCTACTAATGAATGTGCCACTTGCTCCATCTCATCTGAAGCATATCACCTACGCATACAAAGGAAAAAGCAAGGTATTTGGACTAGGTAAGGTTGCAATCTCAAAGGACCGAACCATGGATATGGTGATGTTAGTCGAATCCCTCGGGTTCAACCTTATGTATGTCTCAATGCTTTGTGATCTTGATATGGTTGATGTATTTGGAAAATATCGTTGTGTTGTCATCATGGAATCTGACAATTCCAAAGTCTTCAAAGGCTTTAGGAGAGGAGACTTGTATATTGTTGATTTCTCTACAGGTCCTCAGCCTGCCACATGCCTACTTGCAAAGTCATTAGAAGGCTGGCTGTGGCATCGACGACTTGGCATTGAAGGTGTTCATGAAAAAAAGCACGTCATTGGCATTGAAGGTGTCAAATTGCTCCAGGACCACCTTTGTGGTGCATGCAAGATTGCAAAGGTGTCAAAACTCCAATGCCTTCAAAAGGCCACCTCTGCACTGATGAAAATGGTGAAGATTTCGATCAGAAGGTATATCGCTCCATGATTGGCTCATTATTGTATCTATGTGCATCTAGGCCTGATATTATGCTGAGTGTTTGCATGTGTGCCCGAGTCCAAGCAACACCGAAGGAATCACACCATAAGGCTGTGAAACATATTCTTCGATACTTAGCTCACACACCAACGCTTGGATTATGGTATCCAAGGGCTCAAATCTTCACCTTGTTGGATACTCTGATGTTGACTATGTTGGAGATCATGTGGATCGCAATTCAACCTCAGACACATGTCATTTCCTCGGACGATCCTTAGTCTGTTGGTCCTCGAAGAAGCAGAACTACGTGTCACTATCTACTGCTGAAGCTGAGTACATTGCTGCTGGTTCATGTTGCGCTAAGTTGGTGTGGATGAAGAAAACCCTCAAGGACTATGGCATCAACTTGAAGAATGTGCCTCTCTACTGCGGCAACGAGAGTGCCATCAAGATTGCTTAAAACTGAGTTAAACATTCCACGGCCAAGCACATCCAGATTCGTCATCACTTTCTTCGAGATCATGTACTCAAGGGCGACATCGACATCAACCACATCCCTACTGAAGAACAACTGGCCGACATCTTCACAAAGCCCTTGGATGAAAGAGATTTTTCAATTTGTGGTGTGAGCTAAATATCTTTGAATCTTTGAATGTTTTTTGAAAAAGGACACACATCCTAACACTTATGCAATATTGGTGAATTAGATGTGCAACACATGAAGTAACGTTTTTCTTCAATCAATGAAGAATAACCCTCTAAGTGTGAAGAAATTAATAAAGAATTTGATTCTCAGAACCCTACGACAATTGTACGCAGTGTCTGAAGTCATCATTCTTATACGGTGGATCACGCCACCAACAATAGTTAAAATTCTTCAAAGTTGAGTTTTTCGTCATTTTGCAAATTCTTCAAATTTTCAAATTCCTCAAGTTTGCAAATTCCTCAACTTTTCAAATTTCTCAACTTTTCAAATTCTTCAAACTAAGTAACTCATGTTCTTCATTGACTATATACATATATATTTGAGTTTTTAATGTCCTAAAAACATTCACTTATTGCTAATTCTTCAAGTTGATTTTCATCTAAGTGAATGTGTCGGGGATATACCCCGCGGTATGACCCGGGAGACAAGTCACAGGATGACCAAGCCCAAGACCCGGCAGGTGAGCCGGTGCTAGGCGGCTCACAAGAGAAGGCCCACAAGAGAAGGCCCGAAGAGAGAAGGATTCCCTTAAAGGAAATAACACCCGGAGTGGGATTCGTGAGAGACGAGTCCTAATCCTACTCCTAGTAGGACTCTATTTGTAAGCCTATCCTTTCCACTTATATAAGGAGGGGTAGAGCACCCCTAGAGGGACATATTCTAAAAAGACACAAGTCCACAAGTTTAGACAACAAGAGATTAGAGATAGAGAGATTAGACGCTCTCGAGATTATATGTAGTAATTAGCACCCTTGTAACCGAGAGATCTTCATCATCATCAATACCAGACAAGCAGGACGTAGGCTTTTACCTCCATCGGAGGGGCCGAACTTGGGTAAACTCGTGTCTCTCGATTCCGACCAATCCCTCTCAAGACACCAGATAGTCGCGACCGCCTCGAACCTAAGTACGTTCACCCGGACATCTGCCATGACAAAACCATGACAGAATGTGATCGGACCCTTTCCCCCTCTATGCTAAAATCAACCTAGTTTGTTCACAAATTCTTCATATGCTTTCTACTTTTAAACTCGTTCAAAGTCTTCACTATGTCCTTGACAACTGAACAATTTGCGAACGGAAAACTTCAAAATTTTCACTATCAAAATTTTCTGCGTTTCTCGCTCAAACGGTTCCGATTCCCATGAATGGATAACCCACGATCCCCCACTATCGCCACTACTCAGAATGTGGGTGACACATGTCGCATGGAGAGCAAGGGTCAGGGGCAATCTGGTCCAAAATATTCAGATGGATTGGTTTTCACCTTCGCTATAAATACCCCTCCCCTTTTATTGTGCTCGGTTACTCCTCACTCCTACTCTCTCCCGAGCTACGACCTAGCACCGCCGCTAAATTGATCGCCGCCAGTGTGGAAGAACTACATGTAAGCCGCCCCTTCAACTTATATAAGGAGGGGCGGGTCACCCTGAGAGGGTCAAGATTTTAGACGTCTCAATAGATAGGTCTTAGATAGACAAGAGATTAGAGACTCTCGAGATTAGAGGTAGCAAAACAGCACCCTTGTAACCGAGAGATCTTCCTCATCATCAATACCAAACAAGCAGGACGTAGGCTTTTACCTCCATCGGAGGGGCCGAACTTGGGTAAACTCGTGTCTCTCGATTCCGACCAATCCCTCTCAAGCCACCAGATAGTCGCGACCGCCTCGAACCTAAGTTCGTTCACCCGGACATCTGCCGTGACAAAACCATGACAGAATGTGATCGGGCCCTTTCCCCCTCTATGCTAAACTCAACCTAGTTTGTTCACAAATTCTTCATATTCTTTCTACTTTTAAACTCGTTCAAAGTCTTCACTATGTCCTTGACAGCTGAACAATTTGCGAACGAAAAACTTCAAAATTTTCACTATCAAAATTTTCGGCGTTTCTCGCTCAAACGGTTCCGATTCCCATGAATGGATAACCCACGATCCCCCAATATCGCCACTACTTAGAATGTGGGTGACACATGTCGCATGGAGAGCAAGGGTCAGGGGAAATCTGGTCCAAAATATTCATATGGATTGGTTTTCACCTTCGCTATAAGTACCCCTCCCCTTTTATTGTGCTCGGTTACTCCTCACTCCTACTCTCTCCCGAGCTACGACCTAGCACCGCCGCTAAATTGATCGCCGCCAGTGTGGAAGAACTACATGTAAGCCGCCCCTTCAACTTATATAAGGAGGGGCGGGTCACCCTGAGAGGGTCAAGATTTTAGACGTCTCAATAGATAGGTCTTAGATAGACAAGAGATTAGAGACTCTCGAGATTAGAGGTAGCAAAACAGCACCCTTGTAACCGAGAGATCTTCCTCATCATCAATACCAAACAAGCAGGACGTAGGCTTTTACCTCCATCAGAGGGGCCGAACTTGGGTAAACTCGTGTCTCTCGATTCTGACCAATCCCTCTCAAGCCACCAGATAGTCGCAACTGCCTCAAACCTAAGTTCGTTCACCCGGACATCTGCCATGACAAAACCATGACAGAATGTGATCGGACCCTTTCCCCCTCTATGCTAAACTCAACCTAGTTTGTTCAAAAATTCTTCATATGCTTTCTACTTTTAAACTCGTTCAAAGTCTTCACTATGTCCTTGACAGCTGAACAATTTGCGAACAGAAAACTTCAAAATTTTCACTATCAAAATTTTCGGCGTTTCCCGCTCAAACGGTTCCGATTCCCATGAATGGATAACCCACGATCCCCCACTATCGCCACTTCTCAGAATGTGGGTGACACATGTCGCATGGAGAGCAAGGGTCAGGGTCAATCTGGTCCAAAATCTTCAGATGGATTGGTTTTCACCTTCGCTATAAATACCCCTCCCCTTTTATTGTGCTCGGTTACTCCTCACTCCTACTCTCTCCCGATCTACGACCTAGCACCGCTGCTAAATTCATCGCTGCCACTGTGGAAAAACTACACTGCCTTGACCTCGCCGTCGTCGTACTCGCATTGGCCGCAGAAGTCTTCATCCCGCCGCCGCTGTAGCTGTCTCCCTCTACCGAGCTAGGACGTGGGAGATCTGGACTAACGAACTTCCTCAATCTCATCTCATAGTTAGTCGTGTTCTTCATCAGGGTAAATAAAATCTATTTTTACTACCCTTATTTGATCTTCAATTTTTCCTCAATCTTCACAAAGGTGTTTATTCTTCAAGAATCTCATTCTAAAGCACCTTACATGTTCATACACTTGATGTTTTCCCTAAGTTATGATTTTCTTCAAGATTCCTCAATTTTGTGAATCCTCAAAATTTGCACAACTCTGGAACCTAAGACAAAAAACACTTAGTGAAATTCCTCAAGACACCCATGGTCAAATTCCTCACTCTTGAGTTTATTGTAAAACTTCTAAGAACGCATATGACCTCTCCAAATTCCTCGCACCTATACTCAGTTCATAGGTACAAACATGTCCGCTGATGAATCACTAGGTTCTCATCAACTTAACTCATTTGCAATGTTTCTTGAGGAAAAACTCTGCACTTTTTCAGAATCTTCAAGAATTCAGAATCCTCAGCCGAAGAAAATGGCAGATGGGATGAAGCCACAGAAAGGTGGAAAGAAGCCTGATGTGCAGACTGCTTTTGAGATTCCTGAGGACTTGTATGAGGAATACTGCACACCTGCTGAAGAAATTTACGGTAAAGAGACAACAAAGCAGAGAAAGATATGATTGTAGAAAATTGAGAGGAGGTGGGCAAAGGAGTGTAAATAATACCGCTATGTGACTCCTAAATACATGATGAAATTCGAAGTCAAGCCACCTTGCAGCAGGCCACCCTTTGCTCCTAATCAAATTGCTGATCCCACTAGTCTCAAGACTGGTAATGACTTTCCTCATGTATGGGAAAAGCAGCAAGCCAAGCTTGCCAAGAAAGCAAAGGAAGCTGTGAGAAAATTCAATGAAGACTCTGCTACTGCTGCCCCTTCCGGAGCCTCTGCAAGTGCTCTGAAGAAAATCACTATGAAGAAGTCTGCTGAGAGGACAAAGTCCTCAACTTCAAAATCCTCACACCAGATTCCTCAGGCTAAGTCTTCAAAGGCCTCAGCTATGGGCTTTGTAGCTGCTCAATCATCAACCACTGCCATAAAATCCTCAACGCCAGTGCACCTTGCAACTTGTCAAAGGACCAAGGGATTTTCAATTGCTTCAGGGGTTTCCGCAAGTTCCTCTGCCCAAGCACAGTAATCAACGAGTCCTTCATTGATGAAAATGAAAGCAACTACTAGACGAGGCATTCGACCAAGTTCTCAACCCAAGAAGGTGGCGTTCACAATACTATCAGATTCCACAGATGAAGCTGGTGATGAGGAACTTGAGGCAATCATCATAAACAAGCAAGAGCGAGTGGCTCAAGCAAAGGGCACTCAAATTCCTCTTTTGCTTGATTCAAAAATGGTGTTGAACTTCATTGATATCTGGCACAAGGATCCAAAAATGCCAATTGATGACTTGAAGCTGTCTCCTGGTCCTGATCATGTCCTCACTACTTTCATAGCTGAAGAAAAATGGAAGTATGAGAAGGCCAGACAAACCAAGAAGGCTTAGTACAAGAAAGAACATTTCTTGAAGAACAATGTTCTGAAGATTTCTCCTGAGGAACTTGTAAACATGCAGTCTGAGATCAAAAACCTCAGTTAGTAATTCAATAGATACTATGCTGATTGGAAAGGCACCAAGGTTCGCTTCGTCAATATAGCTGATAAAGTCATAAATAATCACAACACAAGGGTTGAAGGTCGATCGCAACCACAAATTCCTCAAGCTGAAGAATCTGCTCAGCCAACTAAAGAAATTGCAAGCGCAGGTGATGAAGTTGAGACTGCTGAAGAACCTGCCAGGGCAACCACCACTATTGCGCCTGAAGAAAAATCCAGGGCAGCCAAAACCACTTATGATGACAATGCTCAAGAAATAGCTGCGCCTGATGAAATTGAACCCACTAGGACGACTGTGTCAGTCGTTCCTGAAGAAACTAAAGCTGCTGAGGAAAAGACACTAAAGAGCAAAACATTAGCTTCAGACTCCTCAGTCATGAAGAAGTTGAAGATTTTGCCAAGTTCTTCAACTGAACCCATTGATGCCACCCCAATTTCCTCAGCACCAGCCTATAAGATAGTTCCATTTGGTGTTGACTATGTCAACCCAAATGATGAAGATGAAGAAGACCATTCTGCTGCTTCGACAAAGCAGATTGGTGAAGAAATTGAAGTTGAAGCAAATGCTTCAACTCCACTGGTATCATCGTCCCCGCCTCAGTTTACTGCTGAAGTGGCCGGCATTGAAGAAATATATGAGGACGTGGACATTGGCAACACAACACCTGTCATCAATGATGAATATTGAGAAGCTGCTCACCCAAACTCCCCAATGACCATTCCTCAGTCACAGATTCCTCAGTCCCCAGCCCAGACTGAAGAAATTCCCGAAGGATTTGATGACTTGGCTGCAACAGCCACTGAAAAAATTCCAGCTGCATCAGGATATTGCTGCTCCAACTGTCACTGAGGAAACTGTTGCTCAAATTACTCAGATTGAAGAAATTCCTCCTATGCGTAAAGAAATTGTGGGCCGTTTCAAGCCAAACCTTCAGCCGAAGCCAAGGATGCCATTCAAAGGCTCAAAGCGCCCCAAATTCCTCAAGTCAAATTTCTTCAATCAGCACATTTTCTTCACAGGACCCAATCCATATGACTCAACTAGGGCAGGGCCCACCAGATTCTGGACTCCAACACAGATGAACTATTATGCATTAGTATTGTTTGACAACAAGAAAGTTTTCGAGCATCACCAAATTCATCACGCCGATATGGAGACAATCCCTTCCTTCACACCGGTGCTCACAGTTCTTCATGATATAGGAATTCTTCCTTTCTCTATGGACATTTGCGATTGGAATGAAGAGCTAATTCTCCAATTCTATGCCACTTTGCACATCACAGGTGATGCTTCTGACATCAACTCCTGGGTCTTGGACTAGATGACCTGGTCAACTCACCTCACTGCTCCAGCATCTGAATTGCTTCGGTCTCTCCCAGTTCCAATTCCTTCAGAAGAAGCTCGCCGTCTGTTTGATGAACCTGCTCTACCCAATCAACTGATGCAAGTGCTGATGAAACTGTTGTCTCCTGGAAAACCTCAACGGACAACCTTCCTTGTGAAGGATTTGCTATATGTGCCCAGGACGGTCTATCTCATTCTCACCAACTCCCTATGTCCTCAGAAGGGCCACAACTCTGAAGAAGAAGAAGTAGAGGGAGTCATGAAGAACATGCTATTCAACATCATTCATGGCATTCCCATCAACTTCCATGATTTCTTCATTAGGACATTGGCGAATGCAGCACTAGCCCCATTTGAACTGAAGCGTTATGCACCCTAGATCATGAAATTCATCAGATCAAGGTCTTCAGTTCCCTTCAAGGCGGACTTCCAGAATCACTTCGGGTTCTTTCCCCCGATTGAAGTCCTCAAGAGCACAATTGCCTTAGTTGAAGGAAAAGGCAAAGCCATCATTGATGAAGGCACTCGTCCATTGGATGGTTAGGTTCACAAAGCTGCATCTTACTCCACCAATGATGACATAGCTACCCAGGACTCAGCTGCAAAAGGCTCAGCGCAAAAGCCTCAAGAGTCTGCTCCTCGTGTGATGACTCATCGTGAACTGCTCATAAGTCTTCATTAGAAGGTTGATCATAATCTAAAGTGGGTGAATCATCAGCTTGCTTCCATTGTGCAAAACATGACTGTGACGCAGAACTCTGTGAGGAAAAATCACTACTATGTGCATGAAATCTTCGATCGCGCATGGGCCATTCTCGCACACCTCAAGACTCCTGAGGAACTCAAAGCCATGGAATTTTAGCAAGACTTTGACTGGTCTCATCCTCCTCAGAAGAAATTCAAGAAGGTTCAGGTTCCTGAGATGGTTACAAGTTCATATTCTTCATCGCGTGAGACGGATAAAGCTGAGGACATTGATGACACTGCGGCAGGCCCTGCATTGACAAACGACCCCGACAACGCTGGCGCTCCTTCCTCACCAACAAGATGAAGTTCTTAAAGGGGCGTTAGTCCTCATTTTTTTGTCCATTCTGGTATTCAGTGAAAAAGGGGCAGAAAATTTGAGTTAGTCTTCAAGCGGTTCTATATATATGGGCTGTTTTTTGTTTAAGTTACAACTCTCGCTCTTCTGAAGCTTTTGTTGGTTGAGTTGTAAACTTAAGTCTGATGGTGGTCTCACTCTTTTGAACTGCTTTCCGCATGCTTATTTCATCAAGTACCTTAATGCATGCATGTTGAATTTCGTCAGACACCATTTTCATCATGCATTTCGAATTCTCCATATCATATGTTCAAATGTGTGTATGAATTACTAGATATAGGGGGAGTTCTCCATGTTTTTAAACCTGCCATGTGCATTTGCAGTCCAAAGCAAATTCCTCAAATATGCACATCTTTAGGGGGAGTTCTTCTATATCTTGCAATCAAATTCCTCAAACTCGGTATTTACACTTCATAGTATTATTCCCGTTGAAAACTTAACCTATTTGTCATCAATCACCAAAAAGGGGGAGATTGTAAGTGCATCTAGTGCCCCTTAGTGATTTTGGTGTATTGAAGACTTATAGGTTAAGGAACTAATGTGTTTGTGAGTGTACACAGGCTCTATAAGTCAATGAGGAGTTTGATATATTCGGATATTACCGACCCCTAAAAATGTATGTCTTCAACTGAAGACTTTGGTGAATACTATTCGGATATTACCGACCCCTACAAATGTATGTCTTCAACTAAAGACTTTGGTGAAGACTTTGGTATTCCTTGAAGACTTTGAAGATGAAGAAGTTGGCGTGAACTTGAAGATATGAACAAGGACTATGAAGCATGAAGACTTTTGTTTTCGGAGTTTTATTTCCTTTGTTTGAGTCATAGGAAACACCGTATTGTTAAAGGGGGCCAAGGTAATACTAAGGAAAATTTCCAACTAATGCTGAACTCCGAAAGCCTCAACCTATCCAATCCTTCGAGTGAAGCATTTGTAAATCTCTTGCAGTTCAGTCAAGTTCTTCAGTGACAGAGACGATGTTCTTCTAGTCTCTGGTGAAATTGATCTGACTAAGGAGTTAGGATTTCGCCAGTGCGAATTGCCTACAAGTGAGGAACATGATAAGCCTGAGGATTTTCATAGTTCGAAATTCCGACCATTGTTGTGCTTAGCGCCAGCTGTCCCCAATCACAAATATCCACATAACGGTCATATCATTGGGGGCATTTATGTCTTATCATGTCAGGTTGCACCCTGGCGATAAATAGCCACCCCCCACAACCACTAGTTGGTTGGCTGCTCCGAGAGAGAACCCCTCCTCCGAGGACTTTGAGAGAAATTCATCAGTGACGAAAAACCCAAATCCAAACCACCAAACCTAAAGTGATTGAGCATCACCAAAGAAATTCCTGTGTGGAACTGACGCTTGTTACCTTTGAGGACTGTGTATCCTCCAGACGGTTAGGTTTCATGGTCTAGTGCATCCTGCAGTCAATTGGGGATCACAGAGTGACCTTGGTCTAGAGCATCCAACAGTCAATTGTGGATCGCCGGGTGACCAGTTCGTTAGGGTTTTGGAAGTCTACCCTGAAGACTTACCACCGGTGTTGGGTGAGGACTTTGTGACCTTAGCTAAAGGAGAACACGGTAAGGACTGTGTGTCCTCTCGTTTAAATACCAGGCCGCCCCAGACCAGACGTACGACTGCCACAGCAGTTGGAACTGGGTCATCAAGCCATTGTCTTCATCGAGCTACCCGGTTCTATTTCCTCAACCCCTTATTCCTCGTATACTTGTTGATGAAATTGATCGTTACTATTTGAAGAATTTGACCGAAGACTTTCACAATTTCCTCACCTCAAATTCTTCAAATTACCTTGTTCCTCACCTACTTATCCTGTATCACGCTACTTGTAATCTATGCATCTTTCATTTCATCATGATGACTATGTTGTTGCTATGTTTGTCATGCACTTGAGTACATAATTCTCTGCTAGCTATTCATCACATTTCCAATTCCTCAAGTGATGAATTTGTAAAAATCGCCTATTCACCCCCCTCTAGTCGATATAACGCACTTTCAAGAACTATGCCGATGATGAATATTACACCACCAGAAGGATAAGAACTACCTTGCCTGAGACAGGATGTCCCTTCTTACGAAGCAGTCATAACACGTGACGGAAGTCATCAAGCAAGATTAAAAAGACCCAAACCTTCGTTGAGAGGATTGTCAAACGACGTCATACTTGATTATTTTGTGTGCTTCATTATTCGTGTACTACACTTTTGTGTACTTATCATTGCATAGTATGTACTTCACACGATATTGTTGTACTTCATTTGTGTAACGTCCTAATTTGAATTATTATATACTTTGAGCCACATTCATGTATGCATTTTCACACGCCATTTGTCAAGTATTATTAGAAGAGCCCAAGTTATCACAACACCAATTACTGTTGGCATCGGCCACGTCATTGGCGCAAACACTATTGACTAACCAGCATCTTTATCTACACTTTGTTGTGAGAATAACTTGGATCCATTTCTCCCCCCCCCCCCCGCCGTCGGACACTGCTCTCCACCGTTCCCCCACCCAGCCGCGCCCACACCCCGCGCCATATGTGCCATCGTGCTGCCCAGCCCTTCCCCAAGCCCACCCGCTCATCCAACAGCCTCTTCCTCCTTCGTCCTGTCTGGCCACTCTATCCCTCCACGGTGGTCCTTTCCGGCCAATCTCTCCCTCCGTCACCCTGTCCGGCCTCCCCATCTGCCATGGAACTCCATCATCGCGCAGTCTTCATGGGTGCCCCCACCGTGCCCTGTTGACAGCGACCCCCACTAGATTTGGACGGTAAGAACTATCTCTAACCATTTGATGAAATGTGAATTGATGAAATGTTATATGTTGCATCATCGTGTGTTCTTGTGAATTGTCTCGCTCTAGATATGTTTCTTGTTGCAGGGAAAGAGGTCGAGTGAGGCCAATTTTTTGGCGAAATGTAGATTCATTTCCGTTTCATAAAAAATTCTTGCTCTCAGTATGTCCGTTTTTTCCGTTGACTTTTATTTTGTGAATGCAGCACAAAATGGAAGAATGCCCGTACTGTTAAAATAAATGAGGCAACTACCCGAGTGATCACAACTTTGAAGAGTTAAAAGAATGAAGGCAGCTTCCTAAGTGATCGCAACTTGGAAGAGTTAAGAGAATGGAGGCACCTACCTGAGTGATCGCAACTTGGAAGAGTTAAAAGAATGGAGGCAATGACCTGAGTGACCACTACTTGGAAGATTGGAGATTGCTGAACCTCTATGCTCCACCATGCATGGAGATGCAAGGGTTGATTTCCCTCTTCTTCAAGATTGATCCTAATAAATGTGATAAGTACCGTACTAGTAGTTGCAACGATTCTTAATGTATGCATATATATAAATGATGTGTACCATAATATAAAAGATGTTGTATTTCGTTTTCATTTCTTATCGGAATCAATGTGGGACACAAACATCATCATGTATATACTGATATAGAATTGCGCTGCCGCCGCAACTTTTCTCGTTGCAGTGGCAGCGTTATTTTGTTGCGTTTGGTCATTTAGTACTGGCGTGCGAAACAACCGGCACACGCATATTGACCTATCCAGTGTATGGCATTGGAAAAGTTAACACGTCGTAGATATATATGATATTGCCATCGTGGCGACAAAGACAATGCCATAGGTAATGAAAATACTGCTGGCGTAGGCTCCAATGCCACCACTATTATTTAACTGTGGCGCGATAGTGCTGGCATCGGGTGCCTACGCAATCAAGGCCCTTTTTGCCATGCCATAGCTAGGCTTTTCTGCACTAGTGCAAGCACCTCGACACGATCCATGTTGTTCTCGGGGACCAGACCCTCCCGTTCGACGTCGTCCCCTCTTGGGTCACCCTCGCTAAGGAATCGAAGCGCAATGCACCATCGAGGAAAGCACTTTGATGTTCGGCCTCCATAGTCCGAGCTTCTCTGGTGGCAACTATTGGGAGATGTAGTAGTAAATAAAAAAAATTCCTACGATCACCAAGATCTATCTATGGAGAAACTAGCAACGAGTGGGGAGAGATTGCATCTTCATACCTTTGAAGATCGCTAAGCGGAAGCGTTACAAGAACGCGGTTGGTGGAGTCGTACTCGTAGCGATTCAGATCGCGGTGGACTTCGATCTTAGCGCCGAACAACGGCGCCTCCGCGTTCAACACCATTGCTTGATTGTATGTGTTAGTTGAAATGCCATTTCTGATTTTTCTGAAAGTCCTTTCTACTTTTCCCTATGTTGCTTCCCCTATTTGAAATTTTGGTTAAATGTTCAAAATAAGAGAGGAGTAACATGACACTCCACACCAGGGTCTAATTGGTGAATTATTTGAACAAAATAACCAGGGGTTATTTTGAAAATATTTGCAAAAAAGGATCTAAAAACAATTAGGCAATTTCTGAAAATAATATTTTTTTCAAAGTGTTCAAATGACAGAATAGAAATGTTCATTAAATAGCATTTATTATTCTGTTAATTATGATATATAATACCCCTATATTTAGAGACGATTTGAATGCTTTAAAAGTTTTTGAATGTCTCTAGAAATTATTAAAAAGAAACGGTAACCGTTTCCGGTATTAAACGGGCCGGCCCACCGGCTTTAAAAGCCGAAACCGTTACCGGTCGGCCGACCGAGCGCATTCACTCCCCTCTCTCTCACTGACACCGGGCCCCACCCCCGACCGACCGTTGCCCGAAACGGTCATCGTCTTCCCTCCCCCGCGCTCACCGGATCCGACGCCGGCAGTTTCCCCCTCGCCGGATCTCTCTCTCCCCTCTTAACTCCCGCACCCCCCCGAGCCTCTATAAGAACCGGACCACTCCCCGCATCCATTCACCCCGAGCCCCCCTCTCCCCCTCGCCGGAACGCTGCCAATTGCTCGCCGGAGCTACCCCAAGCCGAAGCTCGCCGCCGACCGTAGCCACCACCTCCGACCATCATTCGCCTCGCCGTCGCCACCAATCGCCTCCGGAGGACCGTCCCCGTCGCCCGGACCACTTCCCCTTCTTCCCCGACCACCGGAATACCTCGCCGACGCCGTCGCCGCTACCGGACTCGCCGGAGTACCCCGACGCCGGCAACCTCCTCCCTGTAAGCCCCCTCGACCGTCGGATCCCGAATCAACGTTCCAGATTAGAACAAACTTAAACCGAACCGGTATCTTCTATCAATCGGTCGTCCGCTCTAATTCACCTACCGCACGCCCCCCCTTAGCCAATCGGATCACGCCACGTAGCCCCCTGACCGACGCATTTTTTTTATTTTCTGTTTTGTTTTAATTAACAGAATGTTTTCCAATTTTGTTTTGCTTATATCTTTTAATCTATTTAGTGTTTTGAGTTGATTCTTTTTGCAATAGCTCACATTTTTCATGTAGTTTCACCCTGTACTTTTAAATTTCAAATTTGAACTATAAAATTTGAATGTAATCAAATTTGCTCAAAATCTTCAAATCTGAATAACTAGAGTTTGAAAATAGATTTTGACATGATTCTTTTTGCTACTGTTTGGTATTAGTTAGGACTATCTTCATGTATAGTTTGAGGATTTTCATGATCTATTTAATTACTGTTTTAACCAAAAAAACAGAATCTGCTTATTATTATAATATAGTTTTATAAACTTAATTTTAATTAGTTTGATTTAGATGTTGGTTTCATTTGTTTATTAGATTCTGTTAGTAAACATTTAGTGTTTTTACTCACTGTTAATAAAAATATAAATTTGCCTAATTTAATTTCATTTAACATAGGAATCACAACTTGTTTTCAAATAGGCATCATTTGATTAAAACAACTAACTAATGGTTTTGCTTCAAACAAAGTTTTATAATATTTAATTCTGTTTTCTAAGACAGATTTAATAGTAAATTCTTTTCTGTTAAGAACATGTTTTGCTAATAAATAACAAGTTTAGTTTTCATTCTTTTGTTAGTACAACTATAGTTGATTCATATAGTGTTTATCAAAACTTTTATAAACTTTACTAAATTTTTCCCAACAAACTTAAATTGATTTTCTTTGTTTAATAATAAAAAAATTCTATTGTTTCCCTTGCTGTCAACAATTGTTTTGCTATTTCAAAATAGTTTTATTATGTAGTAGTGTTTTCATCATCCCCTTTGGAAAAACAAAACTTTGTGTGTTTTACTTGCTAGAGACTTTTGAGCATTGTTTGCATAGTTTGTTTAGTACTTCTTTGCTGAATGTTATGAGTACTTATTATGGTTGTATGCTTATTTGAGTGCATTGTTTGTTTCGTTAGATTATCCGGAGTGCGAAACTTGTTACCTAGAGTTACTCAAGTACGAAGATCATCAATCAGGCAAGTCACTTTGATCATGTTTTACCCATGTTTTATATGCATTAGTTCTACCATCTCCCCAGTTGCATGCAAGATAGGTTAGTTGGAAACTTGGTTACATTGTAGTAGTATCATGTGGTAGATACCTCTCTCAACCCCCTTTGACAACATTGGCCCCGGGAAACGTTGTTTTACCTTTTGCTATGCTATTAGTAGACGGGGTTGGTTGTGTGATTCATGAGAGTTGAGAGAGTTAATAATTTCAAGACCTACATAATGATCAAGATTTCAATACTCCAAGTTTTCAACATACCTCTGGGTGGATGATGGTTGAACGGCGCCCTGGAGAAACCAGTGGTTAGCCTAGGTGATGCTGGAGATGGCCAGTATTCACGCGGAAAGGTCCACCCAGGCACAAAGGGATGGATGGGTGCTTCAAGACCCAAGGCTTACCTGCACAGCCACAAGTCATTATGGGCTCTGGCTTGGTTGGATATCGTGGTAACTCTGGACAGGCGGTGCTACGAGAGGTAGAAGAACGGTAGGAAAGGATGGGCACCGTCAGAGTCGCAGGGAAACCCTTTGGAAGACCATGTTTTGGTCATCCGTTTCTCAAACACCCTGAAGTGCGAGAAATCAAACGGAGGCGACCAAATCTTGTGGGGAACGTGTGCAAAACTCTGCAGAGTACAAAACCTAATCGATTAGCCGTGTCCACGGTCATGGACGACTTGAGCCAAAGGAATTGGAACTTCCGGAACTCTCAACACAAATAATATGATGATGTGGGAATTTAATAATTTTGGGTATGAGAATTGGTTGGTGGAACCATCTCATTAATCAACCAACTTAGTAATATTTTGCTTAACCCCCTTCGATGTAGGAAAAACTTGGCTTTACGCAAAACTTACACCACCACCTGCCATATAAGCATATAGACTAGCTGATTATTTTCACCCCTCTCTTGTGACTTTGCCGGCATATTCCATATGCTGACCTACACGGCTGCAACGTATCATGTTGCAGAGTATTTTTCCGACCAGGAGTGAGGACGCGTTCTATGCTCAGTGAGATGCCCTTGGAGTCAGATGGACTCATCTACCTTCGACGCTTCCGCAAGATTTAGATATTCTCATGAGTTGGCCTTTAGCCACTTTATTGTAATTTTTATTGTAATAAAGGACTCTATATGAGATTGCGATTAATATAATGCTGTGTGATTTCCCTTTGATATATACATTGATGTACCGTGTGTGTACCAGCATGATCTTGGGATGGTACGGAAAACACCGGAGACTTGGCCTTTCAGGTCGGGTCGCTACAGAAATGGTATCAGAGCACACGCTGACCGTAGGACGTAACCTCTAGGATTGGAAAGCCTTAGGATTGTTTCTCTTTGTCTTTAAATATCTTATACTCTCATCTATTCGTTTCTGACTCCTCTCCGATTATTTCAAAATTTATAGATGGCCACCTTCATCCCAGTGTTGATCACGGAGTTTTGCCAGCCTGACGCAACGATGCCCTTTGGTAAGGAGCTGATGAGAATCGTCAAGGACGTAAGGATTGCTTTGCCGAGCATCACCGGGATTCCTATCATGTCATTTCCCCAAGATGGACGCTACAGGATCGAGGTGCATATTCCAGGGAAGACCTTTGGGAATCGGAAGGAACCCATAGATCTCAAGTTTGTGGCACCCAGTTGGATACTTGGAAGAGACATGGCCATTCATCGTGCCCTTGGACGTATTCAGGAGGAATACAGAGGTGGAACCATTTCACCAGGACTCAGCATGGTTTGCCGCAGAGATGCCCATGGCAACATCATCACCAATCCCACTGCAGACACCACTATCTCCTATATCCAGACCTTGGAGACTCACATCAGGACTCTGGAGCTTCGAGTTCGTGCTGACACGAAGACTATCAAGAATCTGATGAATCGCGAGCTGGACCTTGAAGCTGATCTGCGAGAGGCCAACTATGAACACGAGCATGAAGTGAAGGACTTCCTAGAGAGGATTGATGAGCAGAATGCATGCATCACAACTCTGGAGGAGCAGCTAGACATGGGGGAAAACCTTCACCCCGAAGGAGACATGGCACCCTTCATCAGCGACGATGAAGACTATGAGGAAAGCACCACCGGAGGACCTACGACTATGCACTTTTGAGGAGAACATTAGTTATGCCCTCCAATGTATCTTTATTTTAGTCGTTAAAGCGTAGGTCGATGTTTAGTTTGTCTGAGATTTGTATCTCGAGGTTTGACATTGATTGAATAAATGAATGAGTGTTTGGTGTGATATGTTTGTTGCATTGCATATGGGTAGTGAATTTCTTATAGACCCTTGTTCTATTCTAATTCTCATCCCTCTGAAAACAGCAAGATGCCTCCACGACGTGAGACCGATTTCACTTTTCTGCCGGAACTCACTCAACTCCTTCAGCAGCAGAATGCACTGATGCAACTATTGATTCAGAATCAGACCAACAACCAGAACAACAACAACAACAACCACCATCCACCCCAGACTGACAATCTCACCCGTTTTCTGAGATTGAATCCTCCAACTTTCTCCAGCAGTACTGAGCCCATTGTGGCAGATGACTGGCTCCGTAAGATGGAGAGAGAACTTGTCACCGCTGGATGCACTGACGCTGAGAAAGTGCAATTTGCCGCACATCAACTGGAAGGACCAGCAGCATCATGGTGGGAGAATTACACCACCACTTATCCTATTGCAGATGTGACTTGGGAGCAGTTCAAGCTTGCTTTCCGCACCGCTCATGTTTCAGCTGGAGCCATGAGTCTAAAGAAGCGCGAGTTTCGCAACTTGCGCCAGGGTAATCGCTCTATGGCCCAATATGTGGAAGAGTTCAGCATGTTGGCCCGTTATGCCCCAGGAGATGTGGCCGATGATGCGGCCAAGCAAGAAAAGTTTCTGGAAGGACTCAATGATGAGTTGAGCATACAGCTGGTAGTGGCTAATTTCAACAACTACCAAGAGCTGGTGGATAAGGCACTTATTCTGGAAGGTAAACAGCAGCAGATTGAGAACCGCAAGCGGAAGTACCCTCAGGGGAAGTTCAACTCTGGAACTCATCAGAAGCCTCGCTACTCCCCGTACTCCGGGAATACCGGATCAGGAAACAGTAAGTTTGGAAAGCACACTCATACTGTGCATAACCATGGAGGCCACCATCATGGAGGAAATGGGAACAACCGTCTCAACCATGGTAACTTCAAGACTGACAATGGGAATGGGAACAACAACCAGCACCGTCACGTTCCTGCTCAGAAGGATCTGAGTCACATTACCTGTTTCAAGTGCCACAAGACAGGGCACTATGCTACTGAGTGTCCCCAGAGCAAGCAAGGCAATGGAAACAACGGCAACTCCGCAGCCAAGAAGCCCAATCCGTTTCCCCGTGCTCAAGTGAATCACATCGATGTGGAAGAAGTCTATGATCAGCCCGAGACTGTGGTTGGTAAGTTTTTATTGCATTCACGTCCTGTTACAGTACTTTTTGATTCGGGTGCAACTCGTTCATTCATATCAAGGGTAGTTGTGGATAAGTATGGTTTGCCCACCAAAACCCTTAGTCAGCCCATTAAGGTTAGTTCTCCAGGAGGTATGATGATGGCAGGGATAGGATGCCATGCCTTGAAACTCAATATAGGGAACCATGTTTTTCCCACCGACCTCATCGTCTTAGAGTCACAAGGATTGGATGTAATCCTAGGCATGGATTGGATGACCAAGTATGAAGGAAATCTTGATTGCCCTAGCAAGTCTGTTTCACTCACCACCCCGGAGAACAAGAGGATTAAGTATGTATCCCGACGCACACGTATGAGTGCTCGGTTTAAATTCTCTCACAGGAGTTATTCAGGAGGAAGTACCTGTGGTAAAAGAATTTCCAGATGTATTTCCGGAAGAATTACCAGGAATGCCACCAGATAGGGAAATTGAGTTCTTAATAGAGCTACAGCCAGGGACAGCTCCAATTTCCAAGAGACCCTATCGGATGCCCGCAAATGATCTGTTGGAAATCAAGAAGCAAATCAAGGAGTTATTGGACAAGGGGTATATTCGCCCAAGTTCTTCACCTTGGGGAGCCCCAGTACTTTTGGTGGAGAAGAAGGATAAATCTTTGAGAATGGTAGTGGACTATCGTGCCTTGAACGAGGTGACTATCAAGAACAAGTACCCTCTACCGATGATTAATGATTTGTTTGATCAGCTCGTAGGAGCCAAAGTATTCTCCAAGATCGATCTTCGATCAGGGTATCACCAGTTGAAAATTCGTGAATAGGATATACCCAAAACAGCTTTCACCACGAGGTATGGCTTGTATGAATATACGGTCATGTCTTTTGGATTGACTAATGCTCCTGCCTACTTCATGAATTTGATGAACAAAGTATTCATGGAATACCTAGACAAGTTTGTTGTGGTGTTCATCGATGACATTCTGATATTCTCCAAGAACGAGGAAGAGCATAAGGAACATTTGCGTTTAGTTCTGGAGAAGCTAAGAGAGCATCAGTTATATGCCAAGTTCAGTAAATGTGAATTTTGGTTGACGGAAGTCGGATTCCTTGGACATGTTATTTCCGGAGAAGGAATAGCCGTAGACCCCGCTAAGGTTGAAGCCGTCACCAAGTGGAAGTCACCCACCTCAGTTAAGGAGATCCGCAGTTTCCTCGGACTTGCCGGTTATTACCGGAGGTTCATTGAGAATTTCTCAAAGGTTGCCAAGCCCATGATAGAGTTGTTGAAGAAAGAATCCAAGTATGTTTGGACTGTGGAATGTGAAGCCAGTTTCCAGGAGTTAAAGGAACGTTTGGTCACAGCCCCAGTGTTGATCTTGCCCGATATTCGGAAGGATTTCCAGGTTTATTGTGATGCTTCACGTCAAGGACTTGGAGGAGTACTTATGCAGGATGGAAAAGTTGTAGCCTATGCTTCCAGACAGCTACGACCTCATGAGTTGAATTATGCCACGCATGACTTGGAATTAGCAGCCGTAGTGCACGCACTCAAGACTTGGAGACATTTCCTTATCGGAAATAGTTGTGATGTTTACACCGACCATAAGAGCCTGAAGTATATCTTCACGCAGAAAGAGTTGAACCTCAGACAGAGACGATGGTTAGAGTTAATCAAGGACTATGACATGAGATTACACTACCATCCAGGTAAGGCTAATGTTGTAGCCGATGCCTTGAGTCGGAAAACTTATGTGAACACACTCACAGCTGGAGGATTACCTCAAGAGTTAGTCGATGATCTCAGAGAGCTCAAGCTAGAGATAGTTCCAAGAGGATATGTTGCTACACTGGAAATTCAGTCCACCTTGACCGAAAGAATTCGAGAAGGCCAGAAATCGGACAAGGAGATAGCTGAGATTAAACAGAGAATGAAAGATGGTAAAGCTAAAGGTTTTCGTGAGGATGAACACGGAACTTTGTGGTTTGAGAACCGAATCTATGTGCCCAATGAACCAGAGCTCAGGAAGTTGATACTTCAGGAAGCCCACGATTCACCTTACTCGATACACCCAGGCAACACCAAGATGTATCTGGATTTAAAGGAAAGTTATTGGTGGACAGGTATGAAGAAAGATATTGCAGAGCATGTTGCGATATGTGATGTTTGTCAGCGAGTAAAGGCAGAACATCAGAAACCAGCAGGGTTACTCCAACCTTGAACGATACCCGAGTGGAAATGGGAAAAGCTTGGTATGGATTTCATCACAGGATTACCCAGGACCCGTTCAGGTTATGATTCCATCTGGGTAGTGGTAGATCGCTTGACCAAGGTAGCTCATTTCATTCCAGTGAAAACCACCTATACCAGTGCTAAGCTAGCCAAGATATATATGACCAGGATCGTATGTCTGCATGGAGTTCCGAGGAGTATCGTGTCAGATAGAGGAACACAATTTACCTCAAAGTTTTGGCATCAGTTACATGAAACTTTGGGTACAAGGCTAGAGTTTAGTGCAGCTTTTCATCCGCAGACAGATGGACAGACTGAGAGAGTCAACCAGATTCTAGAAGACATGTTGAGAGCTTGTGCGCTAGATTATGGATCTAGTTGGGATGATAACTTGCCTTACGCAGAATTCTCATACAACAACAGTTATCAGACTAGTCTAAAGATGGCCCCTTTCGAAGCTTTATACGGAAGGAGGTGCAGAACACCACTGACGTGGGATGGTGTTGGAGACCGACAACTTTTTGGTCCCGACCTTATTCAAGATTCGGAAGAGAAAGTCAGGTTGATTCGTGACAGACTCAAGATAGCTCAATCTCGACAGAAGAGTTATGCTGACAGCAAACGTAAAGAAGTGACATATGAAGTGGGAGACCGAGCATATCTTCGTGTATCCCCGCTTCGAGGAACCAAGAGATTTGGTGTTAAAGGAAAATTAGCACCCAGATTCATAGGCCCCTACAAAATTCTTGAACGTAGAGGTGAAGTTGCATACAAACTGGAATTGCCAGAAGGATTATCCGAAGTTCATAATGTGTTCCATGTGTCCCAGCTGAAGAAATGTCATACAGAGATGGCTGACATCCCTTTGCGAGACACCGTGCCCCTAGAGGCCATACAGCTTGAAAGTGATCTAACTTATGAGGAGAAGCCTGTCAAGATCCTCGAGACATCCAACAGAGTTACCCGCAGCAAGATTATCAAGTTCTGCAAAGTTTTGTGGAGTCACCATACTAAGGAAGAAGCCACCTGGGAACGCGAAGAAGATCTTCGTAGAGACCATCCGCACCTATTTTCTAGCCAACCCGAATCTCGAGGGCGAGATTCATCTTAAGGTGGGTAGGTTTGTAACATCCCAAAATTCCATTTTGGAATGTTATGAAAATAGCTATGCATCTATCATCACCATTGCTTGATTGTATGTGTTAGTTGAAATGCCATTTCTGATTTTTCTGAAAGTCCTTTCTACTTTTCCCTATGTTGCTTCCCCTATTTGAAATTTTGGTTAAATGTTCAAAATAAGAGAGGAGTAACATGACACTCCACACCAGGGTCTAATTGGTGAATTATTTGAACAAAATAACCAGGGGTTATTTTGAAAATATTTGCAAAAAAGGATCTAAAAACAATTAGGCAATTTCTGAAAATAATATTTTTTTCAAAGTGTTCAAATGACAGAATAGAAATGTTCATTAAATAGCATTTATTATTCTGTTAATTCTGATATATAATACCCCTATATTTAGAGACAATTTGAATGCTTTAAAAGTTTTTGAATGTCTCTGGAAATTATTAAAAAGAAACGGTAACCGTTTCCGGTATTAAACGGGCCGGCCCACCGGCTTTAAAAGCCGAAACCGTTACCGGTCGGCCGACCGAGTGCATTCACTCCCCTCTCTCTCACTGACACCGGGCCCCACCCCCGACCGACCGTTGCCCGAAACGGTCATCGTCTTCCCTCCCCCGCGCTCACCGGATCCGACGCCGGCAGTTTCTCCCTCGCCGGATCTCTCTCCCCTCTTAACTCCCGCACCCCCCCCGAGCCTCTATAAGAACCGGACCACTCCCCGCATCCATTCACCCCGAGCCCCCCTCTCCCCCTCGCCGGAACGCTGCCAATTGCTCGCTGGAGCTACCCCAAGCCGAAGCTCGCCGCCGACCGTAGCCACCACCTCCGACCATCATTCGCCTCGCCGTCGCCACCAATCGCCTCCGGAGGACCGTCCCCGTCGCCCGGACCACTTCCCCTTCTTCCCCGACCACCGGAATACCTCGCCGACGCCGTCGCCGCTACCGGACTCGCCGGAGTACCCCGACGCCGGCAACCTCCTCCCTGTAAGCCCCCTCGACCGTCGTATCCCGAATCAACGTTCCAGATTAGAACAAACTTAAACCGAACCGGTATCTTCTATCGATCGGTCGTCCGCTCTAATTCACCTACCGCACGCCCCCCCTTAGCCAATCGGATCACGCCACGTAGCCCCCTGACCGACGCATTTTTTATTTTATTTTCTGTTTTGTTTTAATTAACAGAATGTTTTCCAATTTTGTTTTGCTTATATCTTTTAATCTATTTAGTGTTTTGAGTTGATTGTTTTTGCAATAGCTCACATTTTTCATGTAGTTTCACCCTGTACTTTTAAATTTCAAATTTGAACTATAAATTTGAATGTAATCAAATTTGCTCAAAATCTTCAAATCTGAATAACTAGAGTTTGAAAATAGATTTTTACATGATTCTTTTTGCTACTGTTTGGTATTAGTTAGGACTATCTTCATGTATAGTTTGAGGATTTTCATGATCTATTTAATTACTGTTTTAACCAAAAAACAGAATCTGCTTATTATTATAATATAGTTTTATAAACTTAATTTTAATTAGTTTGATTTAGATGTTGGTTTCATTTGTTTATTAGATTCTGTTAGTAAACATTTAGTGTTTTTACTCACTGTTAATAAAAATATAAATTTGCCTAATTTAATTTCATTTAACATAGGAATCACAACTTCTTTTCAAATAGGCATCATTTGATTAAAACAACTAACTAATGGTTTTGCTTCAAACAAAGTTTTATAATATTTAATTCTGTTTTCTAAGACAGATTTAATAGTAAATTCTTTTCTGTTAAGAACATGTTTTGCTAATAAATAACAAGTTTAGTTTTCATTCTTTTGTTAGTACAACTATAGTTGATTCATATAGTGTTTATCAAAACTTTTATAAACTTTACTAAAGTTTTCCCAACAAACTTAAATTGATTTTCTTTGTTTAATAATAAAAAAATTCTATTGTTTCCCTTGCTGTCAACAATTGTTTTGCTATTTCAAAATAGTTTTATTATGTAGTAGTGTTTTCATCATCCCCTTTGGAAAAACAAAACTTTGTGTGTTTTACTTGCTAGAGACTTTTGAGCATTGTTTGCATAGTTTGTTTAGTACTTCTTTGCTGAATGTTATGAGTACTTATTATGGTTGTATGCTTATTTGAGTGCATTGTTTGTTTCGTTAGATTATCCGGAGTGCGAAACTTGTTACCTAGAGTTACTCAAGTACGAAGATCATCAATCAGGCAAGTCACTTTGATCATGTTTTACCCATGTTTTATATGCATTAGTTCTACCATCTCCCCAGTTGCATGCAAGATAGGTTAGTTGGAAACTTGGTTACATTGTAGTAGTATCATGTGGTAGATACCTCTCTCAACCCCCTTTGACAACATTGGCCCCGGGAAACGTTGTTTTACCTTTTGCTATGCTATTAGTAGACGGGGTTGGTTGTGTGATTCATGAGAGTTGAGAGAGTTAATAATTTCAAGACCTACATAATGATCAAGATTTCAATACTCCAAGTTTTCAACATACCTCTGGGTGGATGATGGTTGAACGGCGCCCTGGAGAAACCAGTGGTTAGCCTAGGTGATGCTGGAGATGGCCAGTATTCACGCGGAAAGGTCCACCCAGGCACAAAGGGATGGATGGGTGCTTCAAGACCCAAGGCTTACCTGCACAGCCACAAGTCATTATGGGCTCTGGCTTGGTTGGATATCGTGGTAACTCTGGACAGGCGGTGCTACGAGAGGTAGAAGAACGGTAGGAAAGGATGGGCACCATCAGAGTCGCAGGGAAACCCTTTGGAAGACCATGTTTTGGTCATCCGTTTCTCAAACACCCTGAAGTGCGAGAAATCAAACGGAGGCGACCAAATCTTGTGGGGAACGTGTGCAAAACTCTGCAGAGTACAAAACCTAATCGATTAGCCGTGTCCACGGTCATGGACGACTTGAGCCAAAGGAATTGGAACTTCCGGAACTCTCAACACAAATAATATGATGATGTGGGAATTTAATAATTTTGGGTATGAGAATTGGTTGGTGGAACCATCTCATTAATCAACCAACTTAGTAATATTTTGCTTAACCCCCTTCGATGTAGGAAAAACTTGGCTTTACGCAAAACTTACACCACCACCTGCCATATAAGCATATAGACTAGCTGATTATTTTCACCCCTCTCTTGTGACTTTGCCGGCATATTCCATATGCTGACCTACACGGCTGCAACGTATCATGTTGCAGAGTATTTTTCCGACCAGGAGTGAGGACGCGTTCTATGCTCAGTGAGATGCCCTTGGAGTCAGATGGACTCATCTACCTTCGACGCTTCCGCAAGATTTAGATATTCTCATGAGTTGGCCTTTAGCCACTTTATTGTAATTTTTATTGTAATAAAGGACTCTATATGAGATTGCGATTAATATAATGCTGTGTGATTTCCCTTTGATATATACATTGATGTACCGTGTGTGTACCAGCATGATCTTGGGATGGTACGGAAAACACCGGAGACTTGGCCTTTCAGGTCGGGTCGCTACACTACGCAATCAAGGCCCTTTTTGCCATGCCATAGCTAGGCTTTTATGCACTAGTGCAAGCACCTCGACACGATCCATGTTGTTCTCGGGGACCAGACCCTCCCGTTCGACGTCGTCCCCTCTTGGGTCACCCTCGCTAAGGAATCGAAGCGCAATGCACCATCGAGGAAAGCACTTTGATGTTCGGCCTCCATAGTCCGAGCTTCTCTGGTGGCAACTATTGGGAGATGTAGTAGTAAATAAAAAAAATTCCTACGATCACCAAGATCTATCTATGGAGAAACTAGCAACGAGTGGGGAGAGATTGCATCTTCATACCTTTGAAGATCGCTAAGCGGAAGCGTTACAAGAACGCGGTTGGTGGAGTCGTACTCGTAGCGATTCAGATCGCGGTGGAGTTCGATCTTAGCGCCGAACAACGGCGCCTCCGCGTTCAACACACGTGCTGCCCGGTGATATCTCCTATACCTTGATCCAGCAAGGGGGGGGGGAGAGGTTGAGGGAGAGCTCCGGCAGCACGACGGCATGGTGACGGTGGAGCTGCGTGGTCTCTGGTAGGGCTTCGCCAAGCACTACGGAGAACGAGGAGAGGGAGGAGTAGGGCTGCACCGGGAGAGGAAGAAACTGTGTTCTTGGCAGCCCAAAACCCACCACTATATATAGGAGGAGAGGGAGGAGGAGGCACCCCATCTAGGGTTCCCACCCTAGAGGGTGCGTCAGCCCTAGATGGGTCTTGGTCAGTGGCCAGAGAGGGGAGAGGGGGAGGGCGCAACCTTAGTGGGCCTTAGGCCCATCTGGGTCTAGGGTTTCCCCTCCCTCCCACCTTTCCCGTGCCTCGGGCCAGGGTAAAGGGCGCACCAGCCCACTTTGGGGCCGGTCCCTTCCACTCTCGGCCCATGCAGACCTCTGGGGCTGGTGGCCCCACTTGGTGGACCCCCGAAACCCTTCCGGTGGTCCCGGTACGTTACCGGTAATTCCCGAAACACTTCCGGTGGCCAAATCCTCACTTCCTATATATAAATCTTTGTCTCCGGACCATTCCAGAACTCCTCGTGACGTCCGGGATCTCATCCAGGACTCCGAACAACCTTCGGTAACCATGTACATTATTTCCCCATAACCCTGGCATCATCGAACCTTAAGTGTGTAGACCCTACGGGTTCGGGAGACACGTAGACATGACTGAGACAACTCTATGGTCAATAACGAACAGCTGGATCTGGATACCCATGTTGTCTCCCACATGCTCCACGATGATCTCATTGGATGAACCACGACGTCGGGGATTCAATCAATCCCGTATACAATTCCCTTTGTCTACCGGTATGATACTTGCCCGAGATTCGATCATGAGTATCCCTATACCTTGTTCAATCTCATTACCGGCAAGTCTCTTTACTCGTTCTGTAATACATCATCCTGTGGCTAACTCCTTATTCACATTGAGCTCATTATGATGATGTCTTACCAAGTGGGCCCAGTGATACCTCTCCGTCACACGGAGTGACAAATCCCAATCTCGATTCGTGCCAGCCCAACAAACACTTTTGGAGATACCCGTAGTGCACCTTTATAGCCACCCAGTTATGTTGTGACGTTTGGCACACCCAAAGCATTCCTACGGTATCTGGGAGTTGCACAATCTCATGGTCTAAGGAAACGATACTTGACATTGGAAAAGCTTTAGTAGACGAACTACACGATCTTGTGCTATGCTTAGGATTGGGTCTTGTCCATCACATCATTCTCCTAATGATGTGATCCCATTATCAACTACATCCAAAGTCCATGGTCATGAAACCATGACCATCTATTGATCAACGAGCTAGCCAACTAGAGGCTCACTAGGGACACATTGTGGTCTATGTATTCACACATGCATTACGGTTTCCGGTTAACACAATTATAGCATGAACAATAGACAATTATCATGAACAAGGAAATACAATAATAACCATTTTATTATTGCCTCTAGGGCATATTTCCAACAGTCTCCCACTTGCACTAGAGTCAATAATCTAGTTACATTGTGATGAATTGAACACCCATAGTATTCTGGTGTTGATCATGTTTTGCTCGTGAAAGAGGTTTAGTCAAGGGATCTGCGACATTCAGATCCGTATGTACTTTACAAATATCTATATCTGCCTCCTGAATGTAATCATTGATGGAGTTGAAGCGGCGCTTGATGTGTCTTGTCTTCTTGTGAAACCTGGGCTCCTTTGCAAGGGCAATAGCTCCAGTGTTGTCACAGAATAGAGTCATCGGGCCCGACTCATTGGGAATCACTCCTAGGTTGGTGATGAACTCCTTCTTCCAAACTCCTTCCTTTGCTAGTTCCGAAGCAGCTATATATTCTGCTTCACATGTAGATGCCGCCACGATGCTTTGCTTGCTGCTGCACCAGTTGACTGCCCCTCCATTCAAAATATACACGTATCCAGTTTGCGACTTGGAGTCGTCCGGATCTGTGTCGAAGCTAGCATCGACGTAACCCTTTACGACAAGCTCTTCGGCACCTCCATATATGAGAAACATGTCCTTTGTCTTTTTCAGGTACTTTAGGATATTCTTGACCGCTGTCCAATGTTCCGCTCCGGGATCACTTTGGTACCTCCCTAGCAAACTTATGGCAAGGTTCACATCAGGTCTGGTACACAGCATGGCATACATAATAGAGCCTATGGCTGAAGCATAGGGGATGACACTCATCTCTTCTCTATCCTTCGCCGTGGTCGGGCATTGAGTCGTACTCAATCTCACACCCTGTAACACAGGTAAGAACCCCTTCTTGGACTGATCCATATTGAATTTCTTCAATATCTTTTCAAGGTATGTGCTTTGTGAAAGACCTATGAGGCGTCTCGATATATCTCTATAGATCTTAATACCTAATATGTAAGCAGCTTCTCCAAGGTCCTTCATTGAAAAACAATTATTAAAGTAGGCCTTTATACTTTCCAAGAGTTCTATATCATTTCCCATTATCAGTATGTCATCCACATATAAGATGAGAAATGCTACAGAGCTCCTACTCACTTTCTTGTAAATACAGGGTTCTCCATAAACCTATACAAACCCAAACACTTTGATCACCTCATTAAAGTGAATGTTCCAACTCCGAGATGCTTGCACCAGCCCATAGATGGAGCGCTAGAGCTTGCATACTTTGTTAGCATCTTTAGGATCGACAAAAACTTCCGTCTACATCATATACAGTTCTTCCTTGAGTAAGCCATTAAGGAATGCCATTTTGACGTCCATTTGCCAGATCTCATAATCATAAAATGCGGCAATTGCTAACATGATTCGGACAGACTTCAGCATCGCTATGGGTGAGAAAGTCTCATCGTAGTCAACTCCTTGAACTTGTCGATAACCCTTAGCAAAAAGCCGAGCCTTATGGACGGTCACATTACCATCTGCGTCAGTCTTCTTCTTAAAGATCCATTTATTTTCAATGGTCGCTTATCATCAGGAAAGTCCACCAAAGTCCATACTTTGTTCTCATACATGGATCCTATCTCGGATTTCATGGCCTCAAGCCATTTGTTGGAATCCAGGCCCGCCATCACTTCGTCATAGTTCAAAGGTTCACCATTGTCCAACAAGATGATCTCCAGGACACGGTTGCCATACCACTCTGGTGCGGAACGTGTCCTAGTGGACCTTCGACGTTCAATAGTAACTTGATCTGAAGTTTGATGATCATCATCGTTAACTTTGTCTCCAGCCGGCGTAGGCTCCACAGAAACAACTTCCTATGCTGCCCTACTCTCCGGTTCGAGTGGAGGTACGATTACCTCATCAAGTTCTATTTTCCTCCCACTTACTTCTTTCGAGAGAAACTCTTTCTCGAGAAAGGATCCATTCTTGGCAACGAAGACTTTGTCTTCGGATCTGAGGTAGAAGGTATACCCAATAGTCTCTTTGGGATATCCTATGAAGACGCACTTTTCCGCTTTGGGTTCGAGTTTCTCAGGTTTAAGTTTCTTCACATAAGCATTGCATCCCCAAACTTTTAGAAACGACAACTTAGGTTTCTTTCCAAACCATAATTCATACGGTGTCGTCTCAATGGATTTTGACGGTGCCCTATTTAAAGTGAATGCGGTAGTCTCTAATGCATATCCCCAAAATGATAGCGGTAAGTCAGTAAGAGACATCATAGATCGCACCATATCCAATAGAGTGCGATTACGACGTTCAGACACACCATTTCGCTGTGGTGTGCCAGGTGGCGTGATTTGTGAAATAATTCCATATTTCCTTAGGTGCGTGCCAAACTCGTGACTTAAATATTCTCCGCCACGATCATATCGTAGGCACTTTATTTTCGTGTCATGTTGATTCTCTACCTCACTCTGAAATTCCTTGAACCTTTCAAAGGTTTCAGACTTGTGTTTCAATAAGTAGACATACCCATATCTTCTCAAGTCATCAGTGAGGGTGAGAACATAACGGTAGCCACCGCGAGCCTCGACGCTCATTGGACCGCATACATCGGTATGTATTATTTCCAACAAGTCAGTTGCTCGCTCCATTGTTTCGGAGAATGGAGTCTTGGTCATCTTGCCCATGAGGCATTGTTCGCATGTGTCAAATGATTCGAAATCAAGAGACTCCAAAAGTTTATCAGCATGGAGCTTCTTCATGCGTTTGACACCAATATGACCAAGGCGGCAGCGCCACATGTAAGTGGGACTATCGTTATCAACATTACACTTTTTGGTACTCACACTATGGACATGTGTAACATCATGTTCGAGATTCATCAAAAATAAACCATTGACCAGTGGGGCATGACCATAAAACATTTCTCTCATATAAATAGAACAACCATTATTCTCAGATTTAAATGAGTAGCCATCTCGCATCAAACAAGATCCAGATACAATGTTCATGCTCAAAGCTGCTAATAAATAACAATTATTGAGGTTTAACACTAATCCCGAAGGTAGATGTAGAGGTAGCGTGCCGACGACGATCACATCGACCTTGGAACCATTCCCGACGCGCATCGTCACCTCGTCCTTTGCTAGCCTCCGCTTATTCCGTAGCTCCTGCTTGGAGTTACAAATATGAGCAACTGCACCAGTATCAAATACCCAGGAGATACTACGAGCGTTGGTTAGGTACACATTAATAACAAGCATATCACATATACCTTTAACGTTGCCAGCCTTCTTGTCCGCTAAGTACTTGGGGCAGTTCCGCTTCCAGTGACCGGTACCCTTGCAATAAAAGCACTCAGCCTCACGCTTGGGTCCATTCTTGTTCTTCTTCCCGGCAACTTGCTTACCGGGAGCGGCAACAGCTTTGTCGTCCTTCTTGAAGTTCTTCTTACCCTTGCCTTTCGTGAAACTAGTGGTCTTATTCACCATCAACACTTGATGCTCCTTTTTTATCTCGACCTCCACTGATTTCAGCATTGAGTACAACTCAGGAATGGACTTCTCCATACCCTACATGTTGTAGTTCATCACAAAGCTCTTGTAGCTAGGTGGACGCGACTAGAGGATTCTGTCAATAACTGAGTCATTCGGGAGATTAACTCCCAGCTGAGTCAAGCGGTTGTGCAACCTAGACATTTTGAGTATGTGCTCACTGAAAGAACTATTCTCCTCCATCTTACAGATGAAGAACTAGTTAGAGATGTCATATCTCTCGACCTGGGCATGAGCTTGGAAAACCAGTTTCAGCTCTTGGAATATCTCATATGCTCCGTGTTGCTCAAAATGCTTTTGGAGCCCCGGTTCTAAACTGTAAAGCATGCCGCACTGAACAAGGGAGTAGTCATCGCAGCGCGACTGCCAAGCGTTCGTAACATCTTGGTCCGCTGGGAAAATGGGTGGGTCACCTAGAGATGCATAAAGGACATACAATCTCCTGGAAGCTATGAGTATGATCCTCAAGCTACGGACCCAGTCCGCATAGTTGCTTCCATCATCTTTCACCTTGGTTTTCTCTAGGAACGCGTTGAAGTTGAGGGTGACATTCGCGTTGGCCATTGGATCTACAATATAGATTGTAAAGACAATTTTAGACTAAGTTCATGATAATTAAGTTCACATAATCAAATTATTTAATGAACTCCCACTTAGATAGACATCTCTCTAGTCATCCAAGTGACACATGATCCATGTCAACTGGCCCGTGTCCGATCATCACGAGAGACGGACTAGTCATCCATGGTGAACATCTCTATGTTGATCGTATCTTCTATACAACTCATGTTTGACCATTCGGTCTTCCATGTTCTGAGGCCATGTCTGTACATGCTAGGCTCATCAAGTCAACCTAAGTGTTTTGCGTGTGTAAATCTGGCTTACACCCGTTCTATGCGAACATTAGAACCTATCACACCCGATCATCACGTGGTGCTTCGGAACAACGATCCTTAGCAACAGTGCACAGTTAGGGTGAACACCTTTCTTGAAATTTTATTGAGAGATCATCTTATTTACTACCGTCGTTCTAAGCAAATAAGATGTAAACATGATAAACATCACATACAATCAATATAGTGACATGATATGGCCAATATCATCTTGCTCCTTTGATCTCCATCTTCGAGGCACCATGATCATCACTGTCACCGGCATGACACCATGATCTCCATCATCATGATATCCATCATCGTGTCTTCATGAAGTTGTCTCGCCAACTATTACTTCTACTACTATGGATAACGTTTAGCAATAACATAAAGTAATTACATGGCGTTTATGATTGACACGTAGGTTATACAATGAAATAAGACAACTCCTATGGCTCCTGCCGGTTGTCATACTCATCGACATGCAAGTCAGGAATCCTATTACAAGAACATGATCAATCTAATACATCACAATGCATCACATCACATCCTTTGACCATATCACATCACAAGGCATATGCTGCAAAAACAAGTTAGACGTCCTCTAATTCGTAGTTGCAAGTTTTTACGTGGTTGCTATAGGTTTCTAGCAAGAACGTTTCTTACCTACGCCAAAACCACAACGTGATATGACAATTGCTATTTACCCTTCATAAGGACCCTTTTCATCGAATCCAAGCCGACTAAGGTGGGAGAGACAGACATCCGCTAGCCACCTTATGTAACAAGTGCATGTCAGGCGGTGGAACCGGTCTCATGTAAGCGTACGTGTAAAGTTGGTCCGGGCCGCTTCATCCCACAATACCACTGAATCAAGATAAGACTAGTAGTGGTAAGCAAATTAACAAGATCGACGCCCACAATTGCTTTGTGTTCTACTCGTGCATAGATTCTACGCATAGACCTAGCTCTGATACCACTGTTGGGAGACGTAGTAGTAAATCAAAATATTTTCCTACGATCACCAAGATCTATCTATGGAGAAACCAGTAATGAGTGGGGAGAGATTTTATATTCATACCTTTGAAGATCGCTAATCGGAAGCGTTATAAGAACGCGGTTGGTGGAGTCGTACTCGTTGCGATTCAGATCGCAGTGGACTCTGATCTTAGCACCGAACAACAGCGCATCCGCGTTGAACACACATGCAGCCCGGTGACGTCTCATATGCCTTGCTCCAGCAAGGAGGGAGGAGAGGTTGAGGGAGAGCTCCGGCATCACGACGACGTGGTGACGGTGGAGCTGCGTGGTCTCCAACAGGGGTTCGCCAAGCACTAAGGAGAACGAGGACAAGGAGGAGTAGGGCTGCGCCGAGAGAGGAAGAAACCATGTTCTTGGCAGCGCAAAACCCACCACTATATATAGGAGGAGAGGGAGGAGGAGGCAAACCATCTAGGGTTCCCACCCTAGAGGGTGCGGCAGCCCTAGATGGGTCTTGGGCGGAAGCCGGAGAGGGGAGAGGGGGAGGGCGCAGCCCTAGTGGGCCTTAGGCCCATCTGGGTCTAGGGTTTCCCCTCCCTCCCACCTTTCCTGCGCCTTGGGCCAAGGTGGAGGGTGCACCAGACCACTCTGGGGCTGTTCCCTTCCACTCTCGGTCCACGCAGCCCTCTGGCGCTGGTGGCCCCACTTGGTTGACCCCCGGAACCCTTTCGGTGGTCCCGGTACGTTACCGGTAATTCCCGAAACACTTCCGGTGACCAAATCCTCACTTGCTATATATCAATCTTTGTCTCCGGACCATTCTGGAACTCCTCGTGACGTCCGGGATCTCATCCGGGACTCTGAACAACCTTTGGTAACCACGTACACTATTTCCCTATAACCCTAGCGTCATCGAACCTTAAGTGTGTAGACCCTACGTGTTCGGGAGACACGTAGACATGACCGAGACAACTCTCTGGTCAATAACCAACAGTGGGATCTAGATACCCATGTTGGCTCCCACATGCTCCACGATGATCTCATCAGATGAACCACGACGTCGGGGATTCAATCAATCCCGTATAAAATTCCCTTTGTCTACCGGTATGATACTTGCTCGAGATTCGATCGTCAGTATCCCTATACCATGTTCAATCTCATTACTGGCAAGTCTCTTTACTCGTTCCGTAATATATAATCCCGTGGCTAAATCCTTAGTCACATTGAGCTCATTATGATGATGTCTTACCGAGTGGGCCCAGAGATACCTCTCCGTCACACGGAGTGACAAATCCCAGTCTCGATTCATGCCAACCCAACAGACACTTTCGGAGATACCCGTAGTGCACCTTTATAGCCACCTAGTTACGTTGTGACATTCGGCACACCCAAAGCATTCCTACGGTATCCGGGAGTTGCACAATCTCATGGTCTAAGGAAACGATACTTGACATTGGAACAACTTTAGTAGACGAACTACACGATCTTGTGCTATGCTTAGGATTGGGTCTTGTCCATCACATCATTCTCCTAATGATGTGATCCCATTATCAAGGACATCCAATGTCCATGGTCATGAAACCATGACCAGCTATTGATCAACAAGCTAGCCAACTAGAGGCTCACTAGGGACACATTGTGGTCTATGTATTCACACATGCATTACGGTTTCCGGGTAACACAATTATAGCATGAACAATAGACAATTATCATGAACAAGGAAATACAATAATAACATTTTATTATTGCCTCTAGGGCATACAATAATAACCCATTTTCCATCATGCCCCGCTATGGTGTCTAGTGTCGGCGACAGTGCCCAGGGCGACCGTGGTGACCGCCCCGACAACCGCCACATCCACCTACTCATGGTCGTGGTGAGCGCAACAATGATAGTGATGACTGTGGCTGCGGATGTGACCATGGGCATGGCAACTCTAGTGGACATGGCCAGCACTCCGCCCCTCTGATGGCTCCCTTCACCGACAATGTTGCATCATATGGGATGGCCCTTCCCTCCCCTCACTCCAAGTGGGTGCCTCCAAATGCGACCGATGTGATCGGACCCCCACCAGTCTTCCACACTCATGCCTACCCCGTTCATGCCCAGGATCCACAGCACCCTGCTCCGCTGTACTCGCCGATGCCCTACTACCCACCCCACCATCATGGGATCATTACTCCATGATGAACGCCGCCTACATCAATGGTGGCCACCCGGTTGCACCATCCTCCAAATGGTACCTTGGCAGCAGCGCATCCTCTCACATCACCGGTACCCCGGGTATCTTAACCTTGTCTAGTTCTTCCTTAAAGTATTGTATTACTTATACAGTGCTTGTTGGCAATGAGCATCATCTTCCCATCACCAGTTCTTGCTCCACCACTCTCCCTCCCTCTAATTTTCGCCTTAATGATGTCCTTGTTTCTCCTTCTATTGTTACTAATCCTATCTCCGTTCACCAAATCAATAGAGATAATTTTTTCACTATTGAATTTTATCCCTATGGTTTCATTGTGAAGGATCTTCAAACACGGAAGTGCTCATGATATCCACTAGCTTCGTTGGTCTCTGCCCAATCATCGGAAACAAATCGTCTTGGCCCTCTGCTCTCACTGCCGCCACTTCCATGCCGGATCTCTGGCATTGCCGGCTTGGTCACACCAACGCCCATTCTTTCCCCACTCTCTCTAAGGATTTTCTTAGTACTTGTAATAAGGCGCCCCATACTCCTTATACCATGAGACGCCTCAAACGTATCTGCTTTTCCAAACACTTTTGCTCTTGTTCTGGACTCCAATTTATATGATTTGAATGAAACTAACCCATATTGATGTTGTTTTCAACAAAACTACTTTGGTCTTATTTTTGTGCAGAAATGAAAGTTCCTAGAATTGGTTGAAACTTTTTGTGAATTATTTGTGGAATATCTGATGAATTATGGAGCGAAGATCCACCAGAGGGGGGCTGCCTATGGGCCACAAGCCAATAGGGCGCGACCACCCCCTGGCTAAGGGAGGTCGGGATTAAGGGGTCCTCAGGCTGCCGACCTGTCTCGTGTGGGCCGAACTAATGGGCCGCTCGATGGATACTATAGGAAGACAGGAACTAGACGGGTATTCCACGATCAGGAAGGACACCTCAAGGTGCCATGGTGTGTCCTCCAAGTCATAGATGGTAGAATAGGTGTGTTAACTACCGTTTACATCTAACCCTAGGGCCCCTGGTGTGTATATAAACCAGAAGGTATAGTTCGTATAGACATGTTAACTCATCTAGGTTTTAGACCATCTGATCTCGTCGTAGATCAACTCTGTAATCATCATACACTTCAATATAACTAACTAGGACTTAGGGTTTTACCTCCTCAAGAGGGACCGAACCTTGGTAAACATCATCTCTGATACGTCTCCAACGTATCTATAAGTTTTGATGATCTCATGCTATTATATTATCTATTTTGGATGTTTTATATGCATTAATATGCTATTTTATATTATCTTTGGGACTAACCTATTAATCTAGAGCCAAGTACCAGTTTCTGTTTTCCCCTTGTTTTGAAGTTTTGCACATATGGAATATTAAACGGAGTCCAAACGTAATAAAACCTTCGGAAGAAATATTTCTGGCAGGAAACAAGTTGATCAAGCTTGGAGTGCACGTCAGGGGAGGTGCCAGGGCTCCACAAGCCTACTAGGCGCGACCCCCCTGGCCGCGCCTAACAGGCTTGTTGCTCGGTGGCAGGTCTCCTAACCCTATTCTCTGGCCTATAAATACCCAAATATCCCCCCAACATCAAAGAGAGCCACAAAAATACTTTTCCGCCGCCAGAAGCCTCCGTTCCCGAGATATCCAATCTTGGAGCCTTTTCCGATAATCTGCCGGAGGGGGTTTCGATCACGGAGGGCATCTACATCAACTCCATTGCCTCTCCGATGATGCGTGAATAGTCCACCACAGACCTACGGGTCCATAGCTAGTAGCTAGATGGCTTCTTCTCTCTCTTTGATCTTCAATACCATGTTCTTCATGATCTTCATGGAGATCTATCCGATGTAACCCTCTTTTGTGGTGTGTTTGTCAAGATCCGATGGATTGTGAGTTTATGTTCAATTTATCTATGAATATTATTTGAATCTCCTCTGAATTATTATTTGCATGATTTCATATCCTTGCAAGTCTCTTCGAGTTATTGTTTGGTTTGGCCAACTAGGTTGCTAATTCTTGCAATGGGAGAAGTGCTTGGCTTTGGGTTCAATCTTGTGGTGTCCTCACCCAGTGACATAGTAGGGGTAGCGAGGCACGTATTGTATTGTTCCCATCAAGGGTAACAAGATGGGGTTTTCATCATATTGCTTTAGTTTATCCCTCTACATCATGTCATCTTTCTTAATGCGTTACTCTGTTCTTCATGAACTTAATACTCTAGATGCAGGCAGGAGTCAGTCGATGTGTGGAGTAATAGTAGTAGATGTTGAATTGTTACGGTCTACTTGTCACGGACGTGATTACTATATGCATGATCATTTCCTTGTATAACTACATGATTATTCGCTTTTCTATCAATTGCTTGACAGTAATTTGTTTACCCACCGTGATATTTGCCTTCAAGAGATAAGCCTCCAGTGAAATCTATGGCCCCCCGGGTCTATTTTCCATCATATACTTTCAGATATATAAATCAAAAATACCAAAACTATATTGCTGCAATTTATTTACCTTTTACTTTCCGCACTCGTTTACATCTATCTCCTTCAGATCTAATGCTTGCAAATAACCTTGGGGGGATTGAAAAACCCTTTATAGCGTTGGGTGCAAGAGTTTGATTGTTTGTGTAGGTGCATCCATTGGTGACTTGCTTGTTCCTCCTACTGGATTGATACCTTGGTTCTCAAAAACTTAGGGAAATACTTATCTACTTTGCTGCATCACCCTTTCTCTTCAAGGGAAAACCAACGCAAGCTCAAGAGGTAGCAAGAAGGATTTCTGGCGCCGTTGCCATGGAGGATACACATCAAGCCTACCAAGTACCCATCCCAAACTCATCTCTTGCATTTACTTTATTTTCCATTTGCCTCTCGTTTTCCTCTCCCCCACTTCTAAAATGATTGTCAGAAAATACCAAAAAGATTTGCCTTTTTGTTCGCCCTTCTTTTGTTTGCTTTCGTTTGCTTGTGTGATTGATTGCTTGCTTTGTCACGATGACTGAGAATACCAAGTTGTGTGAATTTTCCAATACTAATAATAATGATTTTATTAGTACTCCTATTGCTCCCGCCACTAGTGCAGAATCTTATGAAATCAATGCTGCCTTGCTAAATCTTGTTATGAAAGAACAATTTTTTGGCCTTCGTAGTGAAGATGACACATCCCATCTAAATACTTTCATTGAGTTGTGTGATATGCAAAAGAAGAAATATGTGGATAATGATATTGTTAAATTGAAGCTATTTTCGTTCTCGCTATGAGATCTTGATAAAAGTTGGTTTTCATCTTTGCCTAAAAATAGTATTGATTCATGGAATAAGTGTAAAGTTGCTTTTATTTCCAAGTACTTTTCGCCTGCTAAGATCATCTCCCTTAGGAACGATATAATGAATTTTAAGCAACTTGATCATGATCATGTAACACAATCTTGGGATAGGATGAAATTAATGATTAGGAATTGTCCCGCGCATGGTTTGGGCTTATGGATGATTATACAAATTTTCTATGCGGGATTGAACTTTGCATCTAGAAATCTTGTAGATTCTACCGTGGGTGATACTTTTATGGAAATCACGTTAGGAGAAGCTACTAAACTCCTAGATAATATCATGACAAACTACTCTCAATGGCATACGTAAAGATCTCCTACTAGTAAAAAAGTGCATGCTATTGAAGAAATAATTACTTTGAGTGAGAATATGGATGAATAGAGGAAATTGTTTGCTAGTAAGAGTGCTCCTATTGATCCTAATGATATGCCTTTGTCTTCTTTGATTGTAAATAATAATGAATCTATTGATGTGAATTTTGTTGGTCGAAACAATTTTGGTAACAATGCATATAAAGGTAATTTCAACCCTAGGCTGTTTCCTAGTAATTCCTCTAATAATTATGGTAATTACTACAACAATTCTTATAGAAATTATAATAAGATGCCCTCTGATCTTGAGAATATTGTTAAATATTTTATCGGTTCGCAAATTTTTTTAAATGCTTCTATTGAAGAAAAAGTGCTCAAGATTGACGATTTGGTTAGGAGTGTTTATAGAATTTCACTTGAGGTTGATTCTTTGAAAGTTAGATCTACTCCACCCAAGAATGATATTAATGAGTCTTTAAATTCTATGAGAATTTCTATTGATGAAAGTAAGGAAAGAACCGCTAGAATTTGTGCTAAGCTTGAATGGCTTGAAATGGTGTTTTCTCGTGATAATAATGATGAAGAACTTAAAGTGATTGATGTGACTCCTGTTGAATCTTTGTTTCTAATGTAAATCTTGATAATAAGTCAACTTTAGTTGAAAGGTGTCCCAATGATTCGGAGTCTATAGATCTTAATGCTAAGATTGATAAAAGTGGGATTGAAGAGGTCAAAAATTTAAATAGCAATGAACCCACTCTTTTGGATTTCAAGGACATTAATTATAATAGAATCTCTTTTATTGATTCTATTTCATTTCTCCAATCCATGTTGAATTCTCCTCATGCTTAGAGTCAAAATAAGGCTTTTACTAAACATATCGTTGATGCTATGATGAAATCTTTTGAAGAAAGACTTGAGTTAGAAGTTTCTATTCCTAGAAAACTTCATGATGAGTGGGAACCTACTATTAAGATTAAAATCAAAGATTATGAGTGCCATGCTTTGTGTGATTTGGTTGCTAGTGTTTCCACGATTCCGAAAACTTTATGTGATGTGCTAGGTTACCATGATCTTCATGACTGCTCTCTAAATTTGCATCTTGCAGATTCCACTATTAAGAAACCTATGGGAAGGATTAATGATGTTCTTATTGTTGCAAATAGTAATTATGTGCCCTTAGATTTCATTGTTCTTGATATAGATTGCAATCCTACATGTCCTATTATTCTTGGTAGACCTTTCCTTAGAACTATTGGTGCAATTATTGACATGAAAGAAGGAAACATTAGATTCAATTTCCACTAAGGAAAGGCATGGAACAATTTCCTAGAAAGAAAATAAGATTGTATTATGAATATATTATGAGATCTACTTTTGAATTGCATACCAAAGATGACAATACCCAGATCGATTGCATTTTGCCTAGATAGGGGCGTTAAACAATAGCGCTTGTTGGGAGGCAACCCAATTTCATTTTTGTGTTCTATTTTTGCTTATGCTTTTGAGTGTTTACCACACTATTAATTATGTATTAATTGTTTTTTTTGTTTTAATTAGTATTTGAGCCAAGTACACCTTTGAGGTAATCTAAGGTAGTTGTTGATTTGATCTTGCTGGAAAACAGAAACTTTTGCGCTTCGTTCAGGAACTTTCTAGATTTTTCAGAGCGTCGAATCGATCTAAAATGTTTACACAATATTGATATATAAATTTCCCAGGTTTTCCTAATTATTTAGAATATTTTTAGTTACATAAGTATATGAAGTTTTCAGTTTGCTACATACTATTCTGTTTTTGACATATTCTGTTTTCTTTGAGTTGTTTGCCTATTTTGATGAATCTATGGGTTGTATCATGTGGTATGAGCCATGGAGAAGTTAGATTAAAGTAGGTATAAGACAAATATAAATAAGTAATGAGTTCACAATAGTACCTAAAGTGGCGATTTACTTTCTTATACTAAGGGATCTCATGAGTTCTCTGTTAAGTTTTGTGTTGTGAAGTTTTCAAGTTTTGGGTAAAGATTTGATGGACTATGGAATAAGGAGTGGCAAGAGCCTAAGATTGGGGATGCCCAAGGCACCCCAAGTCATATTGAAGGATGCCAAAAGTCCTAAGCTTGGGTATGCCCCGAAAGGCATCCCTTCTTTCGTGTTCAATCCATCGGTAAATTTATTTGAGGCTATATTTTTATTCACCACATCATATATGTTTTGCTTAGAGCGTCTTGTATGATATGAGTCTTTGCTTGTTATTTTTCCACAATCATCCTTTATGCACACATATTTTGAGAGAGACATGCTGAATCGTGAATTTATTAGAATACTCTATGTGCTTCGCTTATATCTTTTGAGTTGGGCAATTTTGCTCTATGTGCGTCACATATCTTTTAGAACACGGTGGTGTTTCCATTTTATAGAAAGACTTGAACTCTCATACCTCACTTATATTATTTTGAGAGCCTCTAAATATCATGTTAATTGGTCTAGGTTACGAATTTAGTCCTAATATGATAGGCATCCAAGAGGGATATGATAAAAACTTCCATATTAAGTGCATTGAGTATTATGAGAAGTTTGATTCCTTGCATAAAGTTTTGAGATATAAATATGGTAATGTTAGGAGACATGTTAGGAAGCAAATTGTGATTTGGTAAAAATACTTGTGTAAAGGTTTGTGATTCCCGTAGCATGCACATATGGTGAACGCCATGTAAGGAAGTCTGAGCATGACTTGTTTATAGACTGTCGGCCTTTGAGTGTGGGTCGGGGGCACGCGATGGTTAACTCCTACCAACCTCCCCCCTAGGAGCATGCGTTTAATGCTTTGCCTCAATTACTAATAGACTTATGCAATAATTATGTGAGTTCTTTATGACTAATGTTGAGTCCATGGATTATACGCACTCTTACCCTTCCACTTTTGCTAGCCTCTCTATTAGCGCACAACTTTCGCTCGTATACCATATACCTTCCTCAAAACAGCCACCATATACCTTCCTCAGAACATGAACCATTACCTTCCTCAAAACAGCCATCATACCTACCTATTATGGCATTTCCATAGCCATTCCGAGATATATTGCCATGCAACTTCCACCGTTTCCTTTTATGACATGCATCATCACTTCCATATTGCATATAGAGTCATATTTTGTCATGGGTATCGAGTTGTAATTTTCCTTCTGAGTTATAAGTAAACAAAAGTTTGATGATTTTCATTAATAGAGCATGTCCCATGTAAGGAAAGGATGATTTAATCTATGATTCCCTTATTAGTAGGGATGAGAGTGCGTACTTTATGAAAAAATTTAAAAGAGGCCAGCCAAGCCCAAATAAAAAATGAATAAAAGAGGCCTTAGATGCCCACATAAAAAATGAGAGAAAATAGAGAAGGGACATTGCTACTATCTTTTTCCACACTTGTGCTTCAAATTAGCACTAGGATCTTCATGATAGAGAGTCTCCTATTTTGTCACTCTCATATAGCTAGTGGAAATTTTTCTTCACGATGCACGTCCACTTAGTCTCTTTTTGAGATTTCATACACTTATAGCTCTAGTGCATCCATTGCATGGCAATCCCTACTAACTCACATTGATATCTATTGATGGGCATCTCCATAGCCTGTTGCTACGCCTAGTTGATGTGAGATTATCTTCTCCCTTTCCTTCACAACCGCCACCATATTATATTCCACCTATAGTGCTATATGCATGGCTCGCGCTCATGTATTGCGTGAGAGTTGAAAAAGTTTGAGAAAATAAAAGTGTGAAAAAATTGCTTCACTTTTCATTGGGGTTGTGCATGATATAAATACTTCATGTGGGGGAAGATGGAGCATACCCAAACCGTATGATATTGTAGGGATAACTTTCTTTTGCCATTATATTTTGAAGAGATACAATTGCTTTGCTAGTATGCTTGAAATGTTATTGTTTCTATATCAATATTAAGCTTTTGTTTTGAGTCCTACATATCTGAATATTAATGCCACAATAAAGAATATTACATGGATAAATATGTTAGGTAGCACCTCACATCAAAAATTCTGTTTTTATCACTTACCTACTCGAGGACGGGCAGGAGTTAAGCTTGGGGATGCTGATACGTCTCCAACGTATCTATAATTTTTGATGATGTCATGATATTATATTATCTGTTTTGGATGTTTTATATGCATTAATATGCTATTTTATATTATTTTTGGGACTAACCTATTAATCTAGATCCAAGTGCCACTTTCTGGGTTTTTTCTTGTCTTTGAGTTTTGTAGATATGGAATATTAAACGGAGTCCAAACGAAATAAAACCTTCAAAAGGAATTTTTCTGGAAGGAAACAAGCCGATCAAGCTTGGAGTGTACGTCAGGGGAGGTTCCAGGGCGCCACAAGCCTGCTAGGCGCGCCCTTTGGCCATGCCTAGCAGGCTTGTCGCTCCGTGGCAGGTCTCCTAACCCTATTCTCTGGCCTATAAATACCCAAATATTCCCCAACATCAAAGAGAGCCACACAAATACTTTTCCGCCGCCGGAAGCCTCCATTCTCGAGAGATCCAATCTTGTCTTTTCCGGTAATCTGCCGGAGGGGGACTCGATCACGGAGGGCATCTACATCAACTCCATTGCCCCTCTGATGATGCGTGAATAGTCCACCACAGACCTAAGGGTCCATTACTAGTAGCTAGATGGCTTCCTCTCTCTCTCTCTCTTTGATCTTCAATACCATGTTCTTCATGATCTTCATGAAGGTCTATCCGATGTAATCCTCTTTTGTGGTGTGTTTGTCAAGATCCGATGAATTGTTAGTTTATGTTCAGATTATCCATGAATCTTATTTCAATCTCCTCTGAATTCTTATTTGCATGATTTCATATCCTTGCAAGTCTCTTCGAGTTATTGGTTTGGTTTGGCCAACTAGATTGGTAATTCTTGCAATGGGAGAAGTGCTTGGTTTTGGGTTCAATCTTGCGGTGTCCTCACCTGGTGACATAGTTGGGGTAGCGAGGCACGTATTGTATTGTTCCCATCAAGGTTAACAAGATGGGTTTTTTGTCATATTGCTTGAGTTTATCCCTCTACATCATGTCATCTTTCTTAATGCATTACTCTGTTCTTCATGAACTTAATACTCTAGATGCTGGCAGGAGTAGGTCAATGTGTGGTGTAATAGTAGTAGATGTAGAATCGTTTCGGTCTACTTGTCATGGACATGATGCCTATATGCATGATCATTGCCTTGGATAACTACATGATTATTGGCTTTTCTATCAATTGCTTGACAGTAATTTGTTTACCCACCATGATATTTGCCTTCAAGAGAGAAGCCTCTAGCGAAATCTATGGCCCACGAGTCTATTTTCCATCATATACTTTCAGATCTATAAAACAACAACAACAACAACAACAACAACAACAACAAAGCCTTTAGTCCCAAACAAGCTGGGGTAGGCTAGAGGTGAAACCCATAAGATCTCACGACCAACTCATGGTTCTGGCACATGGATAGCAAGCTTCCACACACTCCTGTCCATGGCTAGTTCTTTGGTGATGCTCGAATCCTTCAGATCTCTCTTTACGGACTCTTCCCATGTCAAGTTCGGTCTACCATAGCTTCTTTTGACATTATCAGCATGCTTTAGCCATCCGCTATGCACTGGGGCTTTTGGAGGCCTGCGCCGAATATGTCCAAACAATCGCAGACGATGTTGGACAAGCTTCTCTTCAATTCGCACTACCCCAACTCTATCTCATATATCATCATTTTGGATTCAGTCCTTCCTTGTGTGGCCAAACATCCATCTCAACATGCGCATCTTCGCCACACCTAACTGTTGCACATGTCGCCTTTTAGTCGGCCAGCACTCAGCGCCATACAACATTGCGGGTCGAACCGCCGTCCTATAGAGTGTGTTTGGTAGAGTGCATGGAGGGTGCATGAGCTCAACAATTCCCTCTTCGACCCACTTTTGGGTGTTTGGTAGTCTGCACGGGGCCTCCTCAGCATGCACGACCTCAGCCCAAATACCCTCTTAGCATGCATGAAGAGAGAGCACTCCAACAGCCGTTCGCTCGTCAGCATGCATGAGCTAAGTGAGTGACAATGTGTTTCAAATAATGTCGAGGATTTCTAAAAAATAATTTAATTTTCAGAAAATGTTCAGAATACCAAAAAATGTTTAGATTTTCAAAATTTGTTCAAATTTTCAAAAAATGACAGGATTTTCAAATATGTTAAAATTTTCGAAAATGTACATGAATTCATATTTGTCTAGATCTACAAAATTTGTTTAAATTTTCAAAAAATTTGATTTTTGTAAATTTTCGATTTTTAAAAAATGTTCAGATATTGAATTTTTGTTTAAAAAATTAAAAATATCAATATTTGAAAACGTGGTCAATTTTTCAAAAAAAAAATTAGAAATTCAAAAAATGTTTAAATTTTCACAAAATATTATTTTTTCATGTTTCAATTTTTTCGCAATTTTAAAATATTTTGTTCACTTGTTTGAAAATACTAGTTGTTACAGTACCGGCCGACATGTCTAAAGAGATGCAAGCTGCCAAACAGAGTCTCAACTTAGCATGTCTTAGCACATACATCGCTACCAAACAACATCAAATGCATGTACTCAGCATGGCTACACTCAGCATGTATCAGAGAAGAACAACCATGCTAGGTTGGGAATACTACCAAACACACCCATAGAACTTGCCTTTTAGCTTTTGTGGCACCCTCTTTGTCGTGGTGTTGTCACAGCAGACGTCCGAAGACTTAGGTTCGAGGCCCTTGCTAAGGTGATGGACTCAAAGGGGTTGGTTCAGACGAGAGACACGAGTTTACCCAGGTTCGGCCCCTTAAGAAGAGGTAAAAGCCTACGTCCTGCTTGTGTTGTATTGATTGGAGTATCGATTACCAGGGACCGGATTCGCTTGACCTAGTTCTCGATTGATTGGTTTCTGTCTAAGTCACCTCGTGTCTCGCCTTTATATAGGAGGTCAAGACCACGGGTTACACAAGTCTCATACCGACTCTTACAACGTATCTGACTCTATCTCTATGATGTCTTGCCATCTTGGACAAGCCGTCTCCGGGCGGCTTAACCGCCTGGGTCGTCATACCTTCTTCCGTCTGGGTCTTCGTCTTGGCCCATCTTGGTAAACCGCCACACGGCCAGGCCTACTTATTTTGGCCCACTTCATAGGCCCAACACTTATGAGCCGCTAGGTATGACCCGGCCCTACCTGGGCAGGTCTTACCATGGGGTTATATCCCCCAACATTAGGCCCCAGGTTGATTTGAGCTTGCTCACATCAATCTTCAAGCTTTCCTTGGCGGTGAGTCTCACACTCTATTACCTGAAAAGAAGATATGTAACACACCATCACCTCACGTAGAATATGCCAAAAAGATTCCGTGACGACCTAAATGGATCTTTCATTAAAACGGTCGTCCCAAAAATAGAGGTGTCCGTCTCGGTCGGTTAGTTTTTGCCGCCTTGATTCTCGCGCCCGTTTGGCCTTCCAACCTCCAGCCTCTTAAATAGGACCGTGAAGAGTCATCTCATTTCCTCCGCTTGCCTCCACCTATTCTTCTTCCTCCCGACGCCGTCACTCCCGAGCTCCACCATGCCGTTGAAGCTCCGTTGCCGTCGTCGACCCAGGCCGCTGCATCAACCTGAAACCGACCAGAATCTTGCCCACATCCACCGCATTGCTTCCGGTAAGTCTTTCTTCCTCCTGTAGATCGTAGCTTAGCGCTCCAAATCCACCAAGTTATTTGGCCCCCTTAGAGCGCGAGTTCTTTGTAATGCCAAGAGACACATAGCTCAGTAGATCTTGTAGTGTTCAACTTCCCGCTATGGTAGATCGTGTGAAATCGTCCTTAGCCTAGCATGCATCTATGGTTGTTTCCTTTTATTGCCTTTGAACTTATCAGTTTCCCCTCAGTTCGTCGCGAGGTTTCAAATAAATCTTCTTTTCCTCTGCTTGTAGATCCATAGTTACAGAGATAACCTGTGAAACATGTTTGTCACTTAGCAATATTTTGCTTCGTTGCTCTGTCAACTTAACCCGCCATTGCATCGGCGGCTCTCTCAACACACTGTGGTGGCTTAGCATTCTAATTTCCTTAGCCGCCTTAGTTGTTAAGTTACTTTCTCACCGACCGCGTACCGCTACCTTTCACAGCCTTAATCCGCCAACATGTCTTGGGCGTCTTCCACGTGCAACTGGGTCGGCTCTACGGTGACTGAAGAGTCTCTGCAAGACTTTGTAGACGCAGGAACCTTGCCGTCCAAGGAGGTCATTCACTGGCGGGTTCCAGGCAATGAAAAGAAGCCTATCCCAGGAGGGTGAAATAGTTATTTTTGCGGACCACCTTGCACACGGTTTCAGCCCGCCCGGTTCAAAAAAAATTCCGCGACGTCCTCCATTTCTTCAAGCTGCACCCTTAGGACATTGGGCCCAACTCAGTCTCAAACATGTGCAACTTACAAATCCTCTGAGAAGCATACTTACAAGAAGAGCCGTTAGTTGACCTCTTTCGTGAGTACTTTTATGTGAACCGCCAGACGGAAGTGGTGGCCGGCCCAAGCTTAGAGCTCGGCGGGGTCTCCATTCAAAGAAGATGGGATATGGCTTTCCCTACTACCTGGATGCCAAGTCACCCCAAGGACTAGAACGAAACATGGTTTTACTGCAAAGACACATCTCAGAGGGAGAGCATCCACTGTCGGGTTACCGTCCTACCCATATCCGCACCACAACGGAACTCCCAGATCGGATGTCAGCATATGCACGAGTGAAGTATGCTTCGGCTTTCGCCAAGATTAGATCCCTCCTGGCCAATGGTATGACAGGAATCGACCTGACCTGCTGCTGGATCTCTTGGAGGGTCATGCTCTTGAGCCGGCGGGATGGGCTTATGTGCGAATATACGGGTGACGCCAATGACCCCCTCTGCTTCAACCACACTACTTTGACAGAGGAAAAAATCATTACTCCTATCAAGGGACTTGTCCGAGAGTCCCAAGAAGCTTGCCACTCCATCGGGATATAACCTTTGTGTGCTGCTAACCCGGCCCCAGATGTAAGAACAACTTTCTAATCTCTTTCTTTCTGGGTTAACCATGTACGTAGTGTCCTTTAACATCTTTCGGCGGTTCTCTCTTTCAGGCTAACTCCGCCTTCTGGAAGAAGAAGTATACTCCTCCTGCGAAGAAATCTAAGGAGAAGACCGACGCTTGTAAGAATAAAGCCGCCACTCCAGAGCAACATGAAGCTGACGACTCAGGGGTAGAACTTAACTCTCCTGTCTGCCTTTTATGCATCTTGCTGACCAAATTACTCAAAAGAAGAATCGGAAACAAGCCATGCCAACGCTCCTCAGGTAACCTATATTTCATCTGACTTATAACCCCTTCCACCAAAGAAGATACGGTGGGTCGTCCGAAAAGTCCCACTTTCTCATCCTCTTGCTTACTTAGACCCCAATTTTCTTTTGAAAAAGCAACAACACACTTCCCAACATCAGACCCGAAGCACCATCTCTAAGGATCTTGTGGCCAAATTATCCAATTCTTCATTTCAGCGGAAACGGCTGGCTGAGGTACTTGCTTAACTAATCTCAACTTTGTCAAACTTGTGTTATGACCTTACTCTATTTTATATTGCCTTAATTGTCTTTAGGAAACGCCCCCATCGTCAGGCGACTCTACGGTGACTCAGCTGCCACCTCTGAAAATTAACCCAGAGTACGTGCTTTTATGTCTGCACCATATCCTTTGTCATCCTTGCTCTTTATGTAATAACCTTCTGTGGTTTCCAGGGCTCAAGCAAAACAAAGGAAAAGCAGCGCGTCTATCTCTGCCTCCAGTTCCGAAGAACCGGAGGCTGCTAAGCTGGATTCTTTGGTGGCTCATGCTGAGCCCAGTGCGGCTACCAAGGATGTGCCTAAAGTCACCCATCGGTCCTCCAAACCGTCGGCCCCTGAAATGGCAACTGATATTCCTCCAAGGACCAGTTCTAAGCCGCCAAGCCCTTCAACAGCCGTCAAAGATCCAACTCTTCCGGACGTCATCATTATTGGCACTGGCTTTCAATCTCCTCAACCTCATGTGCCGACGAAGCACACTGAGAAAACTGAAGCTTCTGACAAACTGGACTTTGAATTTCCCGTGGTGGAGAAAATGACCGCCGATGAGTTACATGCTGGTTATCTGAACCGACTCTCCGCAAGCCGGAACATGGAGCTCAAACTTGTAAACTTGATGAAGAAAAAATATGAGGTACTCCTTCATTTCCTTATACCCTTATGTAGCCCCCAAGAGCTGGTTTAATATTTGCCAATGGTAAACCGGGCCTTCCAATCCATGTCATAAGTAGAAACACTTAGCTTGTAGCCCCAAGCATAGGATTAATATGTATATGTTAAGCCAATACTCAGTGTTGATGAGTTGATCAATGGTAGCCCCCAAGTTCGGGCCAATATAGAAATAACGGGCCAGAACTTCCTTATAGATTTGGAGAGCGCCGATGTAGCCCCCAGTGTCGGCTTAACTTGATGAAAGTGAGCCGGAACTTCATTGTAGACTTGGAAAGCATCAATGTAGCCCCCAAGTGTCGGCTTAACTTGATGAAGGTGAGCCGGAACTTCATTGTTGACTTGGAAAGCATCAATGTAGCCCCCAAGTGCCGGCTTAACTTGATTAAGATGAGACAGAATTTCATTGTAGACTTGGAGAGCAAAGAGATATTAGCCCCCAAGTGTCAAGTATATTGCTTGCAATCTGCTTGAGACTTGCATTATGTTTCCTTAGCTGACCATCTAATATTTTTTATCCTGGCGACTTGTCCTTGCTCTGCTTTTGCATGTCACAGGACGCCTTGAACAATGCCGAGTCTGATCTGACCGGCTTAAAAGACCAACTTGCCTCCCAGAAAACTGCCCGGGGTATAGTAGAAGAAAAATATAGGGTTGCCATCAAAGAGCTAAAGAAAGTGCAATCTGACTTCGCTGCTTTCAAGGAGACCACTAAAGCGGAGCAAGCCGCCCTGGCAAAGCGGGCAGATGATGCTAACCAGCGGCTCAAGCTCGTATCAAACGAGTTGCAAACTCTGAAACTCCACATCTCAAGGGTGGCTGGTGCCATATTTGGTAAGTACTAAATACTCCTCAAATTTACTTGCTTGAAAAGTTGCACAGGCGGCTTATAACATAAAATCCGACTTGTGTAGGTCAAAGAAGCTGTCAACTTGGTGCTGACAGCCTGTTGCAGCTGAAAGCTGTCTACACTCTGTCAGAGCAATTGTACCACGGGACCCTTTGCAGCATCCGAGCTATGCTGAACAAAGAAAGCATCCCAAGTTTATGAAGGAAGTCATAGAGGTATTATCAACCCTTCCAAAGCAAATTCAAGAGCTCAAAAAATTAGCCACCCGGAAGGGAGCCATTGCTGCGATAAGCCGGGTGTTGCCTTTTCTCCAGAGCTGACTGCTAAAGAGATGATGGACGGCTTCCTTTCTAAGAAGGACGACGGATCAGAGTTCACAGAAGCCGACTACGCCCATTGTATGAAGGCCTCCAAGGTCCGTGCATCAGTGCTAGCGGAAGAAGTGAACCTGTCAACATACCAGGTGGCTTACAACGCTGAGAACAAGCGAGTGCGTGGTACAACCTTCGAGGCCATGGACTTAACTCCTGCACGCCATAAGCATATCTTTGCTCCTGACATTGACCCGTCTCCCCTCTTTGAAGAGGACAACTTTGAAGCTTTAACCAACTGCAACTGGGACGTGGACAATCTTCAGATCGAGGAGGTCGAAGACCCGTCGTAGGATGACCCGCCGTCCAGCTGAACAAATTTATCCTGCCATGGTATAACCCGGCTCCTTGATCCACCGAAACTTGAGCGGTGTAAAACCTTTAAGTCTTGCTTTTTGGGCTTTGTGGAGAGCTTTGTAATAGGCTATAGAAAAAACCTTGTCTTGCCTGAACTGTGCCATCATGCACATAGGAAATCGCACGGCTTAATATATTCATCTGCCTTGTGCTTTAATCTGATCAAATTTCATGGCGGCTTATCTTGAGAGGCAGCCTACAAGAACACACCACAACATAGTTTCTACGTTGCTGCGGGGGCGGCTTAGAATTGCACAACCCGAAGATGTTAAATCTTTCCTGGCTTTTCTTTTTCAATAACACATGTGCCGGTTCTTCTAGGTGGACTCGCTAGTAGAACTCCTTAACAATATAGGGTCTCTATCGAGATTATTGGCCATCAACTTCTTTGAACGGCTCAGGGTCTCTAAGAGAGATTAACTAATAAGAGCATAACGACCAAGAAAGAGATGCAGCAGGGCATGAGTACCCTGGCAGCCCATAAACTGCCTCTCACGTGACATAAATCTGTCGTTTTAAACTTAAACAATGCAAGGTCTTTAAAAGATTAACTGATTAAGAGTACGAAACATGCCACATAGCGGAGAGTCGGCAGTATATGAGAGAGTTTATCATCGCTTTCCATAAGCAGGCCCTCACGTGACAAGAGCAACCGATTTAACCTTAACCGGTACAGGGTCTCTATCGATATTGGCTGTCAATCTCTTTGAACGGCTCAGGGTCTCTAGGTGAGATTAACTGGTAAGAGTTCGGTGGGTCACATAGAGGAGCAACATCAGCTTATAGGCAGGTTTAACTCAAACTTGCGGTGGCTTAAGAGCCGATCAAGAGGGTATGTAAGCTAAAACCGGTGGGTTGGAAGCCCCCAAATGACCTTGTTGACGGAGTCAACTTTTTGGGTTTATAACTCGCCTGACTGTGGCTTAAGAGCCAATCAATAGGGTGTGATAAGCTAAACCTCGTGGGTTGGAAGCCCCCTAGATGACCTTGTTGATGGAGTCAACTTTTGGGTATATAACCCGCCTGACTTTAGCTTAAGAGTCGATCAATAGGGTCTGATAAGCTAAACCCGGTAGGTTGGAAGCCCCCTAGATGACCTTGTTGACGGAGTCAACTTTTGGGTATATGACCTGCCTGACTTTGGCTTAAAAGACGATCAATAGGGTATGATAAGCTAATCCCGGTGGGTTGCAAGCCCCCTAGATGACCTTGTTGCGCAAACTGAGATACGCGAAACGGTAGAGGCCCCGGCTTGCAGGGATGCCAACTTTATTCATATATATAAGTGATATGTACAATGGTGGTGTACAGTGTCGAATGTTGATGACTCAAGTATAATAAGGCCGCAGATGAGCTATATTCCACGGCCGGCGGGTGTCCTTCCCAGAAGTGCTTGACTCCTCTCATATATCAATGAGATAATACGACCCGTTGTTGAGATTTCTGTTAACCACAGAAGGTCCTTCCAATGGCGGGGATAACTTGTGTGCATCTGTCTGATCTTGAATCAACCGCAACACTAAGTATCCTTCTTGAAATGTCCGGGTCTTAACTCTGCGGCTATGATAGCGACACATGTCTTGCTGACAAATTGCCGATCGAGCCACCGCCAGATCATGCTCTTCCTCCAAAGCATCCAACGCATCTTGATGTGTCTCATTATCAGCCTCAACATAAGCCGCCACCCGTGGAGAGTCATGACGTATATCGCTTGGTAACACAGCTTCGGCACCATAAACCATGAAGAAAGGCGTATATGTTGTTGATCTGTTGGGAGTAGTTCTGATGCTCCATAAGACTGCTGGCAACTCCTCTACCCAATAACCCGGCGTTCGCTGTAAAGGAACCATAATCCGGGGTCTGATGACTCTCAAAATTTCCTGGTTAGCATGCTCTGCTTGACCATTGGATTGTGGATGAGCAACTGCAGAAACGTCAAGTCGGATGTGCTCACTTTCATAGAACACTTGCATAGACCCCTTGGATAAATTCGTACCATTAACTATGATGATACTATGAGGGTAACCAAAGCGGTAGATCAACTTTTTAACAAATTGAACCGTTGTAGCCGTGTCACACTTGCTAAACTTGTCCACTGCCACCAAGAGGTGGGTCTTTTTGTCCTTCGATCTCTCTAAAGGCCCAACCATATCAATCCCCCAGACTGCAAAGGGCCAGATGATCGGAATCATGCGCAATGCCTAAGCCGGGACGTGAGCACGTCAGCCGAACTTCGGACATCCATTGCACTTGCGAACCAAGTCTTCTGCATCCTTATGATCCGTCAGCCAGAAAAAACCATGTCGAAAAGCCTTGGCCACCAAAGATTTTGAGCTGGCGTGATGACCACAATCGCCAGCATGAATTTCATTCAAGATTTCCTTGCCTTCTTCAGGTGAAACACAACATTGAAAAACGCCAGTAACGCTGCACTTATGCAACTCACCATTGATGATTGTCATAGACTTAGATCGCCTGATGATCTGTCTTGCCGAGTTTTCATCCTCAGGCAACTCGCCGCGAGTCAAGTACGCCCGGTAAGGCACGGTCGAGTTAGGGATAGCATGTAAAGCCGCCACTAGCTGCCCCTTTGGGTCAGGTATAGCCAAGCCTTCCTCTGAAGGTAACTTAACTGACGGGTGATGTAGTACGTCTAAGAAAACGTTAGGTGGCACCAGCTTACGCTGAGAACCCTGCCTTGACAGGGCGTCAGCCGCCTCGTTCCTATGACGATCAATATGATCCACCTGATAACCCTTGAAATGACCAGCGATGACATCCACCGCCTAACGATAAGCCGCCATCCGCGGGTCCTTGGAATGCCATGTTCCTGAAACTTGCTTGGCTACGAGATCTGAATCACCAAGACATCTAAACTGGCTCAGGTTCATCTCCTTAGCCACCCGGACGCCATGAAGTAGGGCTTCATACTCAGCTACATTGTTAGTACAAGGAAACATTAACCTTAGCACATAACAGAACTTGTCACCTTTCGGGGAAGTTAAAACAACCCCTGGCCCTGATCCTTCCAGTTGCCTGGATCCATCAAAGTGGATTGTCCAGTACGTGTTATCCGGCTTCTCCTCAGGCGCCTGACACTCTGTCCATTCGTTGATGAAGTCCACCAAGGCCTGAGACTTGACCGCCGTGCGAGGCACGTATTTAAGATTAAGAGGTCCAAGTTCTAATGCCCACTTAGCAATTCTGTCGGTGGCTTCTCTGTTTTGAATTATGTCTCCCAACGGGGACGAGCTAACCACTGTGATCTGGTGCCCCACGAAGTAATGCTTCAACTTACGATTCGCCATGAACACCCCATACACCAGCTTCTGCCAATGTGGGTACCTCTGCTTTGACTCTGTCAGGACCTCACTAATGTAGTAAACCAGCCTCTGAACTGTATATTCCTTCCCTGCCTCCTTACGCTCAATGACGATCGCGGCACTGACTACCTTGTTATTAGCCGCCACGTATAAGAGCAAAGGTTCCTTCTGAGCCGGAGTAGCTAAGACCGGCGGCTCAGTGAGTTGCTTCTTGAGTGCCTCAAATGGCTCACCCGCCACCGTACTCCAGACAAAGTTGTCTGTCTTCTTCATCATCTGGTATAAAGGGATAGCCTTCTCACCAAGGCGGCTTATGAACCGGCTTAACGCAGCGATCCGTCCCGTCAGACGCTGAACATCATTGATGCATGCCGACTCAGACAAAGAAGTAATAGCCTTAATTTTATCTGGATTAGCCTCGATGCCATGCTCGGAGACTAGAAACCCCAAGGGCTTGCCTGCAGGAACTCCAAAAACACACTTAGCCGGATTAAGCATCATCTTGTAAGCCCGTAGGTTGTCGAAAGTTTCCTTCAGGTTGTCAAGTAGAGTCTCTTTCTTCCTTGACTTGACACAATATCATTCACATATGCATGAACATTGCGTCCAATTTGACTGTGAAGATAGTTCTGTACACAACGCCGGTAAGTCGCCTGGGCACTCTTGAGCCCCAAAGGCATAGACACATAGCAGAAAGCACCAAAAGGCGTGATGAAAGCCGTCTTCTCTTGGTCCTTGACTGCCATCTTGATTTGATGATAACCAGAATAAGCATCCAGGAAGCATAAGCTCTCACAACCCGTCGTTGCATCAATAATCTGGTCAATACGGGGGAGAGTAAACGGGTCAACTGGACATGCCTTGTTAAGATCAGTGTAATCCACACACATACGCCATGTGTCGTTCTTCTTAAGCACTAGCACTGGGTTAGCAATCCACTCTGGGTGAAATACTTCAATGATGAACCCTGCCGCCAGAAGCCAGGCCACCTCTTCCCCAATGGCCTTGCGCCTCTCTTCATTGAACCGCCAAAGGAACTGTTTGACCGGCTTAAACTTAGGATCCACATTAAGGTGGTGCTCAGCAATCTCTCTCGGTACACCCGGCATGTCAGAAGGCTTCCATGCAAAGATGCCCGATTCTCACGGATGAATTTGATGAGCATGCTTTCCTATTTGGGATCCATATTAGCCCTAATAGTGAACTATTGAGATGAGTCGCCCGGAGTAAAATCCACCTGTTTGGTATCATCCGCCGAAAACTTGAGGGAGTGGCTCGGATTCTGTGGTGGGCTTCTTGAGCAGAGTCATGTCCTCCGAGTCAACATTTTCCTGTTGGGGAACGTCGCATGGGAAACAAAATTTTTCCTACGCACACGCAAACCTATCCATGGTGATGAGCATCTACGAGAGGGAGAGTGGATCTACGTACCCTTGTAGATCGCTAAGCGGGAAGCATTAAGAAACGCGGTTGGTGTAGTCGAACATCTTCGCGATCCAAATCGCCGAGCGTCCCGCGATCTCATCACGATCCGTCCCGCGATCCAATCACGATCCGTCCCGTGAACTCATCACGATCCGTCCCGCGATCTCATCACGATCCGTCTCACGATCTTGATCACGATCTGTCCTACGAACTCATCACGATCCGTACCGCGATCTCATCACGAACCGTCTCGCGATCTCGATCACGGTCCTTCCGATCTAGCGCCGAACGGGCGGCACCTCCGCGTTCAGCACACGTGCAGCTTGACGACGATCTCCACCATCTTGATCCAGCAAGAGGAGGTGGAGAGGAGAGAGAGTTCACCGGCAGCGTGACGGCGCTCCGGTGATGGTGGTGGTGGAGCAATTCCGGCAGGGCTTCGCCTAAGCGCTGCAGAAATCCGATCTAGAGGAGAAACTGTGCACCGGTGAAACGGGTAGCACGTGGCCGGAAATTCTGTCCAAAAACCACCCAATACACTAGTATATATAGGAGGAGAGGAGAGGAGAGGCAGCCAAGGCCTTTGGGTCGGCCGAAATAGGAGGTGGGAGCAATCCTACTTCACCTCCAATCCTAGTTGGAGTAGGATTGCCTCCTATTGGCTGATTTTCCACTTTTTGCTTTAGGACTTTCTCTCCTGCGCCATGGGCCTTTGTGGCTGTTTTCCCAGCCCACTAAGGGCTGGTTATTATTCTCCCACAGCCCATGGACCTCTTGGGGTCGAAATACCCCTCCCGGAGGTCCTCCGGTACACTACCGGCACTCCCGGTACAATACCGATACTCCCGGTACACTACCGATGAGCCCGAAACTTTTCCGGAAACCAAACTGGGACTTCCTATATATGAATCTTTACCTCCGGACCATTCCGGAGCTCCTCGTGACGTCCGGGATCTCATCCGGGACTCCAAAAAACCTTCGGTCACCACCATACATAACTCTACACTACCGAAACGTCACCGAACCTTAAGTGTGCAGACCCTGCGGGTTCGAGAACTATGTAGACATGACCGAGACATCTCTATGGTCAATAACCAATGGCGGGACCTGGACGTCCACATTGGTTCCTACATATTCTACGAAGATCTTTATCGGTCGAACCTCTATGTCAAGGATTCAGTTAATCCCGTATAACGTCCCCTTTGTTCTTCGGTATGTTACTTGCCCGAGATTCGATCGTCGGTATCTCCATACCTAGTTCAACCTCGTTACTGGCAAGTCTCTTTACTCGTTCCGTAATACAAGATCCCGTGACTAACACTTAGCCACATTGCTTGCAAGGCTTGTTGTGATGTTGTATTACCGAGTGGGCCCTGAGATACCTCTCCGTCACACGGAGTAACAAATCCCAGTCTCGATCCATGCCAACTCAACAAACACCATCGGAGATACCTGTAGAGCACCTTTATAGTCACCCAGTTACGTTGCGACGTTTGATACACACAAGGAACTCCTCCGATATCCGTGAGTTGCATGATCTCATGGTCATAGGAACATATACTTGACATGCATAAAACAGTAGCAATAAACTGACACGATCATATGCTATGTTTGTAGTTTGGGTCTTATCCATCACATCATTCTCCTAATGATGTGATCCCGTTATCAAATGACATCTCATGTCCATGGCTAGGAAACCTTAACCATCCTTTGATCAACGAGCTAGTCCATTAGAGGCATACTAGGGACATGGTTTTGTCTATGTATCCACACATGCATTTAAGTCTCCGATCAATACAGTTATAGCATGGATAATAAACGATTATCATGAACAAGGAAATATGATAATAACTAATTTATTATTGCCTCTAGGGCATATTTCCAACAGTCTCCCACTTGCACTAGAGTCAATAATCTAGTTCACATCACCATGTGATTCGCATTGTTATGAATCTAACACCCAATGAGTTTTGGGGCTCGATCATGCTTTGCATGTGAGGGAGGTCTTATAGTCAACGGGTCTGCGATATTCAGATCCGTGTGTACTTTGCAAATCTCTATGTCAAACCGTAAACACTGCTACCACACTCCACTTGGTACTATTTCCAAATGGCTGCTCCACTATACGTATCCAGATTGCTACTACTAGTCATCCGGATAGGTGTTAAAGCTTGCATCGACGTAACTATTTACGACGAACTCTTTATCACCTCCATAATCAAGAAACATTTCCTTAGTCCTCTTGTTACTAAGGATAATTCCGACCGCTGTCCAGTGATCCACTCCTGGACCACTCTTGTACCCCTTGACAAACTCATGGCAAGGCACACATAGGTGCGGTACACAGCATGGCATAATATAGAGCCTATGGCTAAGGCATAGGGGACGACGTTCGTCCTTTCTCTTTCTTCTGCCGTTGTCGAGCTTTGAGTCTCACTCAACTTCACACCTTACAAATCAGACGAGAACTATTTCTCTGGCTGATCCATTTTGAACTCTTTCAAAATCTTGTGAAGGTATGCACTCATTGAAAGTCTCATCAAGCATCTTGATCTATCTCTATAGATTTTGATGCTCAACAATTAGGTAGCTTTATCCAGGTCTTCCTTAGAAAAACACTTTTCAAACAACCTTTTATGCCTTCCAGAAATTCTACATTATTTCCGATCAACAATATGTCAACCACATATACTTATCAGAAACTCTATAGTGCTCCCACTCACTTTATTGCAAATACAAGTTTCTCGTAAACTTTGTATAAACATCAAAAACTTTGATCACCTCATCAAAGTGTATATTCCAACTCCGAGATGCTTGCTTCAGTCCATGGAAGGATCACCAAAGCTTGCACACCTTTTAGCATCCTTAGGACTGACAAAACCTTCTGGTTGTATCACATACAACCTTTCCTCAAGTAAACCGTTAAGGAAATGATGTTTTGACATCCATCTGTCAGATTTCATAATTGAAAACGCAGCAACTGCTAACATAATTCCAACAGACTTTAGCACCACTACGAGTGAGAAAATCTCATCGTAGTCAACTCCTTGAACTTGTCACAAACAACTTTGCAACAAGTCGAGCTTTACAAATGGTGATATTTACCATCAGCGTCTGTCTTCATTTTTAAAGATCCATTTGTACTCAACGACCTGCCGTCCAACGAGCAAGTCTACCAAAGTCTATACTTGGTTTTCATACATGGATCCTATCTCGGTTTTATGGTCTCATCCATTTGTCGGAATCCGGGCCCATCATCGCTTCTCCATAGCTCGTAGGTTCATCGCTGTCCAACAACATGACCTTTAAGACAGGGTTGTTGTACCACTCAAGAGCAGTACACGTCCTTGTCGACCTACGAGGTTCGATAGTAACTTGATCCGAAGCTTCATGATCATCATCATTAACTTCTTTCTTCAACTAACATAGGCTTCACAGAAACAACTTTCTGCGCTGCGCTACTCTGATTGAAACAAGGTTCAATAACCTCATCAAGTTCTATCTTCCTCCCACTCAATTCTTTCGAGGGAAACCTTTTCTCAGGAAAGGATCCATTCCAGCAACAAACACTTTGCACTCGGATCTGAGATAGAAGGTATACCCAACTGTTCTTGGCGTATTCTATGAAGATGCATTTGTCCGCTTTGGGTTTGAGCTCATTAGGTGAAAACATTTTCCACACAAGCTTCGCAGCCCCAAACATCAAGAAATGACAGCTTTAGGTTTCTATCAAACCATAATTCACACGGTGTCATCTCAACGGATTTAGATGGTGCCCTATTTTAAAGTGAATGCGGTTGTCTCTAATGCATAACCCTAAAACGATAGTATTAAAACGATAAGAGACATCATAGTATGTGCTATATCAAATAAGGCATGACTACGACGTTCGGACACACCATCACACTATGGTGTTCCAGGTGGCGTGAGTTGTGAAACAACTTTCACATTGTCTAAATTTGTATGCCAAACTCGTAACCCAGATATTCACCTCCACGATCATATCGCAGAAATTTTTATCTTCTTGTCACGATGATCTTTAAACTTCACTCTGAACTTTGCTTTGAACCTTTCAAACAATTCAGACTTGTGTTTCATTAAGTAAATATACACTATATCTACTCAAATCATCAGTGAAGGTAAGAAAACAATGATATTCACTGCAAGCTATAAACACTCATTGGATCGTATACATCAACATGCATTGTTTCCAATAAGTCACTTGCCCGTTTCATCAAGCCAGAAAACGGGGTTTAGTCATCTTACCAAAAGGCATGGTCCGCATGTCTCAACCGATTCAAAATCGAATGAGTCCAAAGATCCATCAACATGGAGTTTCTTCATGCGCTTTATACCAATATGACATTTAGCGGCAGTGCCACAAGTATGTGGTACTATCATTATTAAGTTTGCATCTTTTGGCATCATTGTTATGAACCTGTGTATTACTATGATCAAGATTCAATGAACCACACTTACTAGGTGCATGACCATTGAAGGTATTTATTCATGTAAGCAGAATAACCATTATTCTCTAGCTTGAATGAATAACCGTGTTGCAATAAACATGATCTAATCACGTTCATGCTTCAATGCAAAACACCAAATAAAATTTAGGTTCGTCACTAATCCCGAAGGTAGAGAGAGCGTGCGATGTTTGATCATATCAACCTTGGAAACATTTCCAACACACATCGTCACCTCACACTTAGCTAGTTCTCCATTTATTCCGTAGCTTTTATTTCGAGCAACCGAACCGGTATCCAATACCCAGGTGCTACTAGGAGTACTAGCAAGGTACACATCAATAACATGCATATCAAATATACTTCTGTCGACTTAGCCAGCCTTCTTATCTACCATGTATCCAGGGTTGTTCCGCTTCAGTGACCGTTCTCCTCATAATGGAAGCACTCAGTCTCGGGTTTAGGTTCAACTTTGGGCTGCTTCACTGGAGCAGCAACTGACTTGCCATCCATGAAGTTTCCCTACTTGCCCTTGCCCTTCTCGAAACTAGTGGTTTTTACTAACCATCAACACTTTGATGCTCCTTTTTGACTTCTACCTTCGCGGTGTCAAAACATCGCGAGAAGCTCAGGAATCATTTCTATCCCTGGCAATTTATAGTTCATCACCAAGTTCTAGTAGCTTAGTGATAGTGACTTGGAGAACTATATCAATCACTATCTTATCTGGAAGATCAACTCCCACTCGATTCAAGCGATTGTGGCACCTAGACAATCTAAGCACATGCTCAACTATTGAGCTATTCTCTTTCGTCTTGCAAGCAAAGAATCTTTGTTTGAGATCTCATATCTCATAACACGGGCACGAGCCTGAGATCACAATCTCAGCTCTTAGAACATCTCGTATGTTCCGTGACGTTCAAAACGTCTTGGAGCCTCAATTCTAAGTCGTAATGCATGACGCACTAAACTATCAAGTAGTCATCAGAACGTGCCTGTCAGATGTTCACAACATCTACAGACGACGCTAGAGGGGGTGGCGTACCGAACGGTGCATTAAGGACATAAGCCTTCTGTGCAGCAATGAGGACAATCCTCATATCACGGACCCAGTCCGCAATATTGCTACCATCATCTTTCAACTCTATTTCTCTAGGAACATATAAAAACACAAGGGAGCTACAGTGCGAGCTAGTAATCTACAACATAATTTGCAAAGACACTACTGACTATGTTCATGATAATGAGTTCAATTAATCATATTACTTAAGAACTCCCACTCAAATTGACATCCCTCAGGTCATCTGAGTGTCACATGATCCAAATTCACCAACTCGAGTCCGATCATCACGTGAGTTGAGGTGGCTTCAATGGTGAACATCATTATGTTGATCATATCTACTATATGACTCATGCTCGACCTTTCGGTCTCTTGTGTTCCGAGGCCATGTCTGTACATGCTAGGCTCGTCAAGTTTAACCCGAGTGTTCCGCATGTGCAAATCTGTCTTGCACCCGTTGTATGTGAACGTAGAGTCTATCACACCCGATCATCACGTGGTGTCTCAACACGACGAACTTTCGCAACGGTGCACACTAGGGGAGAACACAATTTATCTTGAAATTAAGTGAGGGATCACCTTATAATGCTACCGTCGTCCTAAGCAAAACAAGGTGCATAAAAGGATTAACATCTCATGCAATTCATAAGTGACATGATATGGCCATCAACTTGTGTTTAAGATCTCCATCTTCGAAACACCGGCATGATCTCCATCGTCACCGGCACGACACCATGATCTCCATCAACGTGTCGCCATCGGGGTTGTCACGCCCTGCATGCTTCTACTACTATTGCTACCGTAGCGATAAAGTAAAGCATTACATAGCGCTTTAATGATTGACACGCAGGTCATACAATAATTAAAGACAACCCTATGGCTCCTGCCGGTTGCCGTAATCACCGACATGCAAGTCGTGATAATCTATACATCACATGATCATCTCATACATCACATATATTTCATCATGTAATTGGCCATATCATATCACAACATACCCTGCAAAAACAAGTTAGACGTCCTCTAATTGTTGTTGCATGTTTTACGTGGCTGCTACGGGTGTCTAGCAAGAACAATTCTCACCTACGCAAAACCATAACGGTGATACACTAGTTTGCTTTTCAACCTTCTCAAGGACCGCCTTTGTCGGATCCGATCCAACTAGAGTAAGAGAAACTGTCACCCGCAAGCCAGCTAAGCAACAAGTTGCATCGCGGGAACCGGTCTCTCGTAAGCGTACGAGTAATGTTGGTCCGGGCCGCTTCATCTCACAATACCGCTGAACCAAAATCCGACCAAGGGAGGAAGCAATCTAAGCATCAACGCCCACAAACCTTTTGTGTTCTACTCGAGATCTCATCGAACCATCAACCTAGCTCATGATGCCACTGTTGGGGAACGTCGCATGGGAAACAAAAATTTTCCTACGCACACGCAAACCTATCCATGGTGATGAGCATCTACGAGAGGGAGAGTGGATCTACGTACCCTTGTAGATCGCTAAGCGGGAAGCATTAAGAAACGCGGTTGGTGTAGTCGAACATCTTCGCGATCCAAATCGCCGAGCGTCCCGCGATCTCATCACGATCCGTCCCGCGATCCAATCACGATCCGTCCCGTGAACTCATCACGATCCGTCCCGCGATCTCATCACGATCCGTCTCACGATCTTGATCACGATCTGTCCTACGAACTCATCACGATCCGTACCGCGATCTCATCACGAACCGTCTCGCGATCTCGATCACGGTCCTTCCGATCTAGCGCCGAACGGACGGCACCTCCGCGTTCAGCACACGTGCAGCTTGATGACGATCTCCACCATCTTGATCCAGCAAGAGGAGGTGGAGAGGAGAGAGAGTTCACCGGCAGCGTGACGGCGCTCCGGTGATGGTGGTGGTGGAGCAATTCCGGCAGGGCTTCGCCTAAGCGCTGCAGAAATCCGATCTAGAGGAGAAACTGTGCACCGGTGAAACGGGTAGCACGTGGCCGGAAATTCTGTCCAAAAACCACCCAATACACTAGTATATATAGGAGGAGAGGAGAGGAGAGGCAGCCAAGGCCTTTGGGTCGGCCGAAATAGGAGGTGGGAGCAATCCTACTTCACCTCCAATCCTAGTTGGAGTAGGATTGCCTCCTATTGGCTGATTTTCCACTTTTTGCTTTAGGACTTTCTCTCCTGCGCCATGGGCCTTTGTGGCTGTTTTCCCAGCCCACTAAGGGCTGGTTATTATTCTCCCACAGCCCATGGACCTCTTGGGGTCGAAATACCCCTCCCGGAGGTCCTCCGGTACACTACCGGCACTCCCGGTACAATACCGATACTCCCGGTACACTACCGATGAGCCCGAAACTTTTCCGGAAACCAAACTGGGACTTCCTATATATGAATCTTTACCTCCGGACCATTCCGGAGCTCCTCGTGACGTCCGGGATCTCATCCGGGACTCCAAACAACCTTCGGTCACCACCATACATAACTCTACACTACCGAAACGTCACCGAACCTTAAGTGTGCAGACCCTGCGGGTTCGAGAACTATGTAGACATGACCGAGACATCTCTATGGTCAATAACCAATGGCGGGACCTGGACGTCCACATTGGTTCCTACATATTCTACGAAGATCTTTATCGGTCGAACCTCTATGTCAAGGATTCAGTTAATCCCGTATAACGTCCCCTTTGTTCTTCGGTATGTTACTTGCCCGAGATTCGATCGTCGGTATCTCCATACCTAGTTCAACCTCGTTACTGGCAAGTCTCTTTACTCGTTCCGTAATACAAGATCCCGTGACTAACACTTAGCCACATTGCTTGCAAGGCTTGTTGTGATGTTGTATTACCGAGTGGGCCCTGAGATACCTCTCCGTCACACGGAGTAACAAATCCCAGTCTCGATCCATGCCAACTCAACAAACACCATCGGAGATACCTGTAGAGCACCTTTATAGTCACCCAGTTACGTTGCGACGTTTGATACACACAAGGAACTCCTCCGATATCCGTGAGTTGCATGATCTCATGGTCATAGGAACATATACTTGACATGCATAAAACAGTAGCAATAAACTGACACGATCATATGCTATGTTTGTAGTTTGGGTCTTATCCATCACATCATTCTCCTAATGATGTGATCCCGTTATCAAATGACATCTCATGTCCATGGCTAGGAAACCTTAACCATCCTTTGATCAACGAGCTAGTCCATTAGAGGCATACTAGGGACATGGTTTTGTCTATGTATCCACACATGCATTTAAGTCTCCGATCAATACAGTTATAGCATGGATAATAAACGATTATCATGAACAAGGAAATATGATAATAACTAATTTATTATTGCCTCTAGGGCATATTTCCAACATTTCCTTGTAGAACGTGAGCTCTGCTTTAGCGCAACTTGATTCTGCGTAAGCTGCATCTCCTTCCTCACACTTAATAGCCGTCTTCTGATCACCAAGTACTATAATCGTCCCATTCAACCCGTGCATCTTGAGCTGTAAGTAGACATAGCAAGGCCTAGCCATGAACTTGGCGTAAGCTGGTCGTCCAAACAGTGCATGATATGGACTTTTATTTTTTACCACCTCAAACCACAAGGATTCCACCCTGTAGTTGTATTCGTCACCAAGGCGACTTCTAAAGAGATCTTACCCACTGAATAAGCCAACTTGCCAGGTACCACACCATGAAAGACTGTCGAGGAAGGCCTAAGATCCTTATCAAGCAACTTCATCCGGCGGAACATGTCATAGTACAGGATATTGATGTTGCTGCCACCATCCATAAGTACCTTAGTGAGAATGTATCCTCCCACTTGGGGGGCAACTACCAGAGCTAGCTGCCCCGGGTCGTCAACACGCGGCGGATGATTATCTCTAGTCCAAGTTATATCATACTCAGGCCACTTCAAATATTGCGGGAGAGCCGGTGTGATTGTGTTAACCGCCCACTTGCACAACTTATGATCTCGCCTATCAAGGCTAGTCATAAAAACATGATATTGGCCCAACTGAGCTGCTTCGGATTATTCTGATACCCAGACCGGTTACTCTGCTGCTGATTACTGCCACCAGATTGTTGATGATGACTTCCTTGATTTCCCTGACCCTAATAGCCGGACCCTGTGCCGCCAGAACCAAGACCGACTGCTGACCCGCCTAGCCCTGAGCCACCTGGCGGGCCACCACCATTGTTGTGATGCTGCCGCAAGTTGTAATCCTGAAACTGTCACATAATGTGCCAATTCCTCCACGTGTGACCCCCATCTTATCAGTCCAACTGTGCTCTGGACAAGGTTTATTGAGCATCTCCTCCAAGTTGAAAGTAGTTTTACCCTTATTAAAGGGTTGTCTAAAATTCCCATTGCCCTTAGCACAATTGTTCCCAGCGCTGGTGTTGGCCACCAATTCTGACCCGCCTTCTAGATTCTTCCTCTTGCCTTGGTTGCCATTGCTTGTCATACCCTTTCCATTGTTGTTCTTCTTACCCTGACCAGGCTTCTCCTCATCAGAGTCAGTGTATTTCGTGAGAGCCGCCATGAGCTCCCCCATGTCTTGATATGAGCGCTTGAGCCGACCGAGCTTTTGCTTCAGAGGCATAAAATGGCAATTGTTCTCCAGAATCAAAACCGCTTGAGCCGTCGTAATCTATTCTGACGAGTGGATGATAGTTGAGACCCGCCGGACCCAATGGTGAGCCGACTCATTCTCCTGTTGCACACAATGATCCAAATCCACAATCTTCATGGGATGCTTGCACGTCCCTTGCAATTTTTTGATGAACTTTGCCTTTAACTTGGCCCAGGAATTAATGGTGTTGGGTGGCAAGCCCTTCAACCACGTGCGCGCCAGCCCTTCCGGCATCATGATGAAATACTTGGCACATACTGCGTCATTGACATCTAACATCTCCATGGGCAGCTCATAGCTTTCAATCCAAGCCTCCGGAGACAGGTCAGCAGTGTAATTTGGAACCTCGCGAGGGCCCTTGAAATCCTTCGGCAGACGTTCGTTCTGCAAAGCCGGCGCTAAGAACGGCACTCCGACGACCCTGTAAGTTATTCCCGCTACTGCCAAGATGGAAGGTGCGGGTTCTTGATGAGCCACCGCCGCCGCCAGAGTCGTCGCCTCTTGTTGTGCACTCGCCCAGTCCACCAGTGCCTGAGCATCCAAAACCGCTCGGTCATCTCGTGGCGGGACCCTATATATGTCGATCACTGCTAGAATGTAGCGACCCGACCTGGAAGGTCAAGCCTCTGTGTTCTGTACCATCCCTGGATCAGTATGTTGGCACACATAGTACATCAATGTATATATCAAAGTGCAATCACATGTAATTAACGTAAAACTGATATATACCTTAAAATCTTAGCGGAAACAGTCAACGGGAGTGGAGTCCCAATAAACACCAACGACAGGTTGAGTGTAGACTGTAACCCTGAATCGTACTCTTACTCGTCGTAGAAGAGTATCTGCAACATGAGACATTGCAGCCGTGTAGGTTAGCATTTTGAATATGCCGGCAAGTCACAAGAGAGGGGGTGACAATAATCATCTATACTATATGCATATATGGTAGGTGGGGCGAAGTTTAAGTTTTGTGTAAAGCAATTTTTTTCCTACAACAAGAGAGGGGGCAAAAGAAAAAATATTACTACAAAGTTGGTTGTTTAATGATATGGTTCCACCAACCAATTCTCATACCCAAGTTAATAATAATACCCTCATCAATATGAATATTTGTGTTGAGAGTTGCAGATAGTTTCAGTTCCTTTGGCTCAAGTTGTCCATGACCATGGACACGGCTAATCGATTAGGTTTGAGTACTCTTCAGAGTTTTGCACATGTTCCCCACAAGATTTGATCGCCTCCGTTGAATTCCTCGCACTTCAGGGTGTTTGAGAAACAGATGAACAAAACATTGTGTTTCAAAGGGTTCCTCTGAGACTCTGTCGGTGCCCATCCATTCCTACCGTTCTTCTACATCTCGTAGCACCGGCTGTCCAGAGTCACCACAATGTCCAACCAAGCCAGAGCCCATAATGGCTTGTGGCTGTGCAGGTAAGCCTAGGGTCTTGAAGTATCCATCCATTCCTACCGTTCTTCTACATCTCGTAGCACCGGTTGTCCAGAGTCACCACAATGTCCAACCAAGCCAGAACCCATAATGGCTTGTGGCTGTGCAGGTAAGCCTCGGGTCTTGAAGTATCCATCCATCTCTTTGTGCCTGTGGGGACCTTTCCACGTGAATACTGGCACTACTCCATCAACACCTAGGCTAACCACTGGTTTCTCCAGGGCGCCGTTCAACCATCATCCACCCAGAGGTGCATTGCATCATGAGGTCTTGAAAAATAATTCTTGGAGTCTTGAGGTCTTCATCATCAATTAAGTCTCACAACTCACATGGTAGACACTCAACAAAAACCCCGTCTACTAAAAGCATAGCAAAATAAAATACTTCCCGGCCAAAGTAACAAGGGTAATAGGGTGGCCTACCACATGATACTACTCAAGTAACCAAGTTTCCAAGTACCTACTTTGCATGCAATGAGTGGAAAGGTTGATCTAATGCAAATTGAAAACATAGGTAATAACATGGTCAATGTGAACTTGCCTCGTAAGGTTGATGGAGATAGAATCGCTCTCAGAAAGTTACTTGATAGAACTATTCATCACTCTCCGACGGAAATCTATATAGCCAATCATTATATTCATAAGAAAACACTTCTAGCAATCAATACTAACAATAAATGAGCAACACAAAACCAAAAACAACAAGTTTGCGATAAGGAAATACTTAAGACAAATGCTAAAACAACAAAACTTCATCAAAACAACCAAGAATAGTTTTCCCTACAAACAACTATTTTCAATAGTAACAAAACAAAAACAAAGTAAAATATAACAAAAGTATTTTAGTAAATATTTTACTAGCAAAAAGGATTACTTTTGAAGAACAACTAAGAACTAAGAAAAAAAATACTCTAAACAACATAAGTTTTTGCCTAACAAACTTAACAACAAGAAAAACAATAAAATAATAAAATAAGAGAAAACAAATATATATAATAACTAAGTAAACAGGAAGTAAAACTTATAAAACAATTTGTGAAAATAATTTCAAATAGGAAATCCAACTAGCAATGAAATCAATTTGCATGTTATTATGAAACTAGAATTGATTTCATGCTATAAAAAATAATAAATAACATAAAAATAAGTTTGGTTGAATACTACTGCTAACTAAGAGAAAACAAAGTAAAATTTGTCAACTAATATAAAATAAAACAATTTAAAACAAAAGAAATAGAAATAAACCTAAAAGAACTAAAAAAGAATCTGTTTTGCTAAAAAATCTAATTTAGATTATTCTAAAAAATCCCCAAATTCTACCTACTATTGAACTATGTCACTAGTGACAAGTAGCAAAAACAATCAACTCAAAACCTATTTTTAAACTCAAGTTATAAGCAAATTAGTGTTTGAAGCAAATCTGTTTGAATTCAAATTTAATTATTCAAATATGGTCAAACATGATATCCATAGAAACTAGAACAAATTTGTGACACAATGCAAAAATAATCAATTAAAAACCCTAAAACTTCTAAGAGTTTTTCAATTTATAAAACAGAAACTATTCTGTTTTTAAAACAGTAAACCAAAAAGAAAAAAAACTAATCTGACAAACAGGTGTACACATGGCAAGATCCGATAGGCTATGGGTGTACACTGAAATTGCTAAACGAGTTAATGGCCGCTAAATAGATGAATCGTTTCGGCTAAAATAACTAAAAGGAAAACCGGTTGGTTCCCTGAAATAAACCGAATCGGTACGGGGCTCCTAATCTGAGCCGTTCAAACAGATCGGACGGAGGGGAGGGGCTTCGGTGACTCACTGCAGTGGAGGAGGTCTCCGGTGATGTCGATGGCGAGGCAGGGACGGCGAGGTTGATGGGGAGACGTCTCTAGTGATTTTTCGGCGACGGCAATGGCACCAGACGATGCGTATGAGCACGGAGAAGATGATGATGGTGATGGAGATGGCTGGGGACGACGATGGCCAGCAGCACAAGCTCAGGGCGGCGGAGGTGGTGTTCGGGTGGTCATCGAGGAGGTCGCTCTGGTGGCTCTGGAGCACGGGCGAGTGCAATGGGAGGTGCGGGCGAGCGACGTGGATTAGATGGTGGGCTCGTGAGGCGGCGGAGGTGTTGGAGTAGCTCGATGGGGCGGCAATGTCGCGGTGGCGGGGCTCTGCTCCGGCGACGGATTGCAGGTGAGGAGATACGTCGGGCAGGGGGCTTAGGGGGGAACGGGTCAAGGGGCCTTGGGCTTATATAGCCAGGGATCTCAGGTTCTCAGATGGTAGGGAATCGCCAAGGGGATCGGCTCCGGTGCGGCTCCAGCAAGGTATGGAAGGAGGAAGAAGAAAAGGAAAGTGAAGATCGGGTCGGGCGGTGGGTCCCGCACATCAACGGCAGAGAGAGTGGGAGCGAGGGATCAGTTGGCCGATCTGAAAAGATTCAGGTCTGGCGAGAGGGCGATCAGGACGGGTCTTTCCAATTGGGCCTCTAGGGTTTCCGATTAAAGGATTTTTTCCTTCTATAAAACAAAAACAGAAAAGGAAGTTGCATAAAAGGAAAACTAAAATACTTATATGTAGACATATTATATATCAAAATGACCAGAAAAATAAAATCTAAACGATGAACATATTTGCACTATCAAATAAAATTCTTAAAAAATCAGAAAAATCAAACAGTGCTACTATTTTAAATAAAAGGCAAATGAAACATTTTAAAAATACCAAAATTGCTTCAAATCATTTATCTCCATTTTATACTCAAGGGAATCATTTTACCCTATTTTCCATGTATTTTATTTTTGGAAAAAATAAATTTTTAAAACCAATTTCAAAAATGGATTAGAAACCTAATATGAAATATTTCAGAAATAGTTTTCTGAGTTTTATAAATTCAAATAAGATTCAAATGACCCCTGGTTTGGAGTGTCATATTACTCCTCTCAAAATCTTCTCAAGGATATTTGAATTCTTTCGAGATTTAAAATGGAACCAAATATGAAAACGATTCGAAAAAGAATAATTCAGAGATTTTCAAATCCACTTTTCAAATTCCTTGTTTATGAGGAAGTCATGTTATCTTCTCTCACTTATTTGAAATGGAATTGAATTTGAATTCAAATCGCATGGGAAAGTCATGTCATTCCCACTCATTCAAAAGTTTTTGAAAGTTTCAAATTTCACTCAAATTCAATCACTCAATCAAACAAACAATCAATCATATATTTATGATAACATTCCAAAATTTGGGATGTTACATAGAAACCGCCGCGACTCATAGCGCCGGCTGTAGCTGTGGCTGGGGATGGGGGTTGAATGCACGCGACTCCGACTGTAAGTATACTTCTCATGCTGGGCCATCGCCGTCTACAGGTATCCAATAGCATTCAGCACATCCTCTGCGAAGGGCGCTTCATCCGGATAGGGATCATACCAAGCTGGGTTGCTACCGCCACCATGTTCTCCGCCGGGTTTGAATAATGGCCTGCTGGCGTTGGAAAAGCCATTGATGAGGTCTGGTTCCGCCGAGGCGGGTTAAGCTGCTGTCAAGCCGCCGGCCGATTTCAAGGTGCTTCCATTGTCCGTCCCGCTCCTAGCATGTTAAAATGGTTTTTGGCCTCATAAAGTTCTGGTAAGCGGGACTGATGCCTCATCCGCTGAACCGTCGCTGCAGATTGCTGCTCCAGCTCAAGGTGGAAAGCATCCGCCCTAAGGCGCTCTGCCTCCATGTCCATCTGAGCAGTCAGCGCGCTGATCCCCTGTTGGACTTCAGTCATCTTGTCCTTCAGCCTTGCAATCTCTGCATTCCAGGCTGCTTCATTCTCAGCCGTGACCTTAGTCGCCATCAGGGCTGTAAGCTCGTTCATCAGATCCAGAAGAACCTGAGCCGGCGGCGGGTCATCCGCCGACCCTGCTACCCCGGCGGCTGTACTGCTCGGGCCCGGCGCTGAACCTGGCATGAAGACGGCCGCATGAGTCGGCGGCCCATGATCCTCCGGCTCATGACACTCCTACTCGGCGTAAAGCTCGTCATAGCCCCCGATCCTTCAATCATGAAGTTGGTAGATTGATTCCGTCTCTCCGCTCCAAGATCCATCCTCCGAATAGACAAGAGTTTCCTATGACATGGAACCCTCAAGATCCGTTCCATGAGTGAAACCGACGAAGACATGCTTCTTGCCCGGATTAGCACGGGCGAGTTGCACGTGTCGGGTGGGTTGCGTGTGCCGGGCTGGCTCGACGATGTTGGTGCACACATCCGGCCCGGGTGTAGATCCGCCGATCTTGCCGATGAAGACATGGATTCCGCTAAAGGGAACCCAGAAACCGTACTCGACAGAGTCGGCCTCAGGGCCCCAGCCGGCGTCGTCGATGTAGAGCCGGCCATGACAACTCTTGTTCATCCTGCCAACAGCATACCCCTCGATCCCTAGGAGAGAGCCCTTTGAGAACTCAACACCACCTAGCGCTAACCCCACGGTGGGCGCCAACTGTCGTGGTTTTGTCACGGCAGATGTCCGAAGACTTAGGTTCGAGGCCATCGCTAAGGTGAAGGACTCAAAGGGGTTGGTTGAGACGAGGGACACGAGTTTACCCAAGTTTGGACCCTCAAAAAGAGGTAAAAGCCTACGTCCTTCTTGTGTTGTATTGATTGGAGTATCGATTACAAGGGAGAGGATTCGCTTGACCTAGTTCTCGATTGATTGGTTTCTGTCTATGTCGCCCTAGGTCTCGCCTTTATATACGAGGTCAAGACCACGGGTTACACAAGTCTCATACCGACTCTTACAACGTATCTGACTCTATATCTATGTTGTCTTGACATCTTGGGCAAGCCATCAATGGGCGGCTTAACCGCACGAGTCTTCATACCTTCTTCCGTCTGGGCCTTCTTCCTGGCCCATCTTGGTAAACCGCCACACGGCCAGGCCTACGTCTTTCGGCCCGCTTCATCGGGCCGGACCTTATGAGCCGGCAGGTATGACCTGGCCCTAGCTGGGCGGGTCTTACCACAGGGTTATATCCCCAACACTCTTGTCATAGAGAATGCCAGAAGCTTGGCGCCACTTCATCCATCCGCCTTTAATTCGATGGTTCACATCTTCATCGATATCCCCATCCTTCTGCAACATTGACCCCAAATATCGAAAGATGTCCTTCTGAGGCACCACCTGCCCATAAATACTAACAACCTCCTCCTCCTCCTCCTCGTGCCTAGTAGTACTAAAAGTGCACCTCATGTACTCGGTTTTAGTCCTACTAAGCCTAAAACCTTTTGATTCCAAGGTTTGCCTCCATAACTCCAACTTCCTGTTGACCCCCGTCTAACTCTCATCGACTAGCACCACATCGTCTGCAAAGAGCACACACCATGTGATATCTCCTTGTATATCCCTTGTGACCTCATCCATCACCAAGGGAAAAAGATAAGGGCTAAAAGCTGACCCTTGATGCAGTCCTATCTTAATCGGGAAGTCATCAGTGTCGCCATCACTTGTTCGAACACTTATGACAATATTATCGTACATGTCCTTGATGAGGGTAATGTACTTTGTTGGGAGTTTGTGTTTTTCCAAGGACCGTCATATAACACTCCGCGGTATATTATCATAGGCCTTCTCCAAGTCAATGAACACCATATGCACGTCCTTCTTTTGCTCCTTATATCTCTCCATAAGTTGTCGTACCAAGAAAATGGCTTCCATGGTCGACCTCCTAGGCATGAAACCAAACTGATTTTTGGTCATGCTTGTCATTCTTCTTAAGCGGTACTCAATGGCTCTTTCCCGTAGCTTCATTGTATGGCTCATCCATTTAATTCCATGGTACAACTCTGAACATCCCCTTGTTCTTGAAGATTGGTACTAATATACTCCGTCTCCATTCTTCTGGCATCTTGTTTGCCCAAAAAATGAAGTTGAAAAGTTTGGTTAGCCATACTATCGCTATGTCCTCGAGGCCTCTCCACACCTCAATGGGGATACAATCAGGTCCCATCACCTTGCCTCCCTTCATCCTCTTTAAAGCCTCCTTGACCTCCGACTCCTGGATTCGCCACACAAAATACCTGCTAGTATCATTAAAGGAGTCATCCAGATCAATGGTAGAGGTCTCACTCTCCCCATTGAACAGCTTTTCAAAGTACTCCTGACATCTATGTTTAATCTCCTCGTTCTTCACCAGGAGTTGATCTGCTTCGTCCTTGATGCACTTGATTTGGTCAACATCCCTCATCTTCCTCTCTCGGATCTTGGCCATCTTATAGATGTCCCTTTCGAATTCCTTCATGTCTAACCATCGGTAGAGGTCCTCATACGCCTGACCCCTTGCTTCACTCATAGCTCGCTTTGCGGCCTTCTTTGACATCTTGTAATTATCTATGTTGTCTCCACTCCTATCCAGATATAGGCATCTCAAACAATCTTTATTCTCCTTAATTGTCTTCTGGACATCATCGTTCCACCACCAGGTATCTTTAGCTTCTCTTCTACTTCCCCTGGACACTCCAAACTCCTCTGAGGCCACCCCACGAATGCAAGTCGCCGTATTCATCCACATGTTGTCTACATCACCTCCTTCCTCCCAAGGGCCCTCCTTAATGAGCCTCTCCTTGAACGCCTGTGCTACCTCCCCCTTGAGCTTCCACCACTTCGTTCTAGCGACTTTGGCACACTTGTCCTGCTGGACACGAATCCAAAAGTGGAGATATATAAATAAAAAATACCAAAAATATCTTGCTGCAATTTATTTACCTTTTACTTTTCACACTCATTTACATATATCCCTTTTAGTTCTAATCGTTGCAAATAACCGTGAAGGGATTGACAACCCCTTTATAGTGTTGGGTGCAAGAGTTTAATTGTTTGTGTAGGTGCATCCACTGGTGACTTGCTTGTTCCTCCTACTGGATAGATATCTTGGTTCTCAAAAACTTAGGGAAATACTTATCTACTTTGCTGCATCACCCTTTCTCTTCAAGGGAAAACCAACGCAAGCTCAAGAGTTAGCAGTCTCCTTCATCCCCAGTTACCCATCGATCCCACATCTACAACTCCATACCCCCTACCCGAGAACCGCCAGTTTTGAAACCGACATTGGTTCTTTCATTGAGAGTTTTGTTGTGGATCGCCGAAAGATTGGTGGCTCGCTTAATCATCAGCTAGGAGGTCCGTAACAGGGACGTTTTCATCCCTGGTCAGATCTTCGTGTTCAGAAGCATAGTACAGCACATCGATCTGACCGGCCACCTCGGCAAGGTCGGAAGCTTCGCTCCCAATTAGGAGGTCAGGTTCGGGAACCTAGAGTTCATCACTGACCCCCGAGGAGATCTTGTTTTAACACGGGTCTCGACTCCCCTTGAAGAGCCCATGCACCCCGACGCCTTAACTTCGGAGGCTGTGGATCCCGCCGCTGGGGGGCCTCTATCCCTAGTCCGGCCCTAAAGCCCAACCTGGTCGATACGCCCAGGTCTACCTCGATCGAGCACAACCCGGGCGCATCCTCAAACGACCCTAGGGCCGCGATACTACTGATCAACCCCATCACTCAGACGACATGTGTTGGGGAACGTCGCATGGGAAACAAAAAAATTCCTACGCACACGCAGATCTATCCATGGTGATGAGCATCTACGAGAGGGAGAGTGGATCTACATACCCTTGTAGATCGCTAAGCGGGAAGCGTTAAGAAACACGGTTGGTGTAGTCGAACATCTTCACGATCCAAATCGCTGAGCGTCCCGCGATGTAATCACGAACCGTCCCGCGAACCAATCATGAACCGTCCCGCGATCTCGTCACGATCCGTCCCGCGATCCAACCACGAACGTCCCGTGGCCTTGATCACGATCCTTCCGATCTAGTATCGAACGGACGACACATCCGCGTTCAGCACGCGTGCAGCTTGATGATGATCTCCACTGTCTTGATGCAGAAAAAGGAGGCAGAGAGGAGGAAGAGTTCACCGGCAACATGACGGTGCTCCAGCGATGGTGGTGGAGTGATTCCGGCAGGGCTTCGCCTAAGCACTGCGGAAAACTGATCTAGAGGAGTACCGGTGGAACGGGTAGCATGTGGTCATAAATTATGTGCAAAACCCTTTTATTCCACCAGTATATATAGGAGGATAGGAGGAGGAGGGATGGCGTAGGGCTCGGCCCCTCTTGGAGTTGGCCGAAGCAAGAGAGGAGGAGTCATACTCCCCCTCCACTCCTAGTAGGAGTAGGACTCTTCCTTTTTGCCATTTTTCCACCTTTTACTTTAGGCCTTTTTCCTCCTGGTGCCATGGGCCTTTTGTGGCTGTTCCAACAGCCCACTAAGGGCTGGTTATTATTCTCCCACAGCCCATGGACCCTCTAGGGTCGAAATACCCCTCCCAGAGGTCTCCCGGTACACTACCGGCACTCCCGGTACACTACCGATGAGCCCGAAACTTTTTCGGCGACAAAACTAGGACTTCCTATATATGAATCTTTACCTCCGGACCATTCCGGAGCTCCTCGTGACGTCCGGGATCTCATCCGGGACTCCAAATAACCTTCGGTCACCACCATACATAACTCTACACTATCGAAACGTCACCGTACCTTAAGTGTGCAGACCCTGCGGGTTCGAGAACTATGTAGACATGATCGAGACACCTCTACGGTCAATAACCAATGGCGAGACCTGGATGTCCACATTGGTTCCTACATATTCTACAAAGACCTTTATCGGTCGAACCTCTATGTCAAGGATTCAGTTAATCCCGTACGATGTTCCCTTTGTTCTTTGGTATGTTACTTGCCCGAGATTCGATCGTCGGTATCTCCATACCTAGTTCAACCTCGTTACCGGCAAGTCTCTTTACTCGTTCTGTAATACAAGATCCTGCAACTAACAATTAGTCACATTGCTTGCAAGGCTCATTGTGACGTTGTATTACCGAGTGGGCCCCGAGATACCTCTCCGTCACACGGAGTAAGAAATCCTAGTCTCGATCCATGCCAACTCAACAGACACCATCGGAGATACCTGTAGAGCACCTTTATAGTCACCCAGTTACGTTGCGACGTTTGATACACACAAGGCACTCCTCCGATGTCCGTGAGTTGCATGATCTCATGGTCATAGAAACACATACTTGACATGCAGAAAATAGTAGCAATAAACTGACACGATGATATGCTACGTTTGTAGTTTGGGTCTTATCCATCACATCATTCTCCCAATGATGTGATCCCGTTATCAAATGACATCTCATGTCCATGGCCAGGAAACCTTAATCATCTTTTGATCAACGAGCTAGTCTATTAGAGGCATACTAGGGACATGGTTTTGTCTATGTATCCACACATGCATTTAAGTCTCCGATCAATACAATTATAGCATGGATAATAAACGATTATCATGAACAAGGAAATATGATAATAACTAACTTATTATTGCCTCTAGGGCATATTTCCAACAACATGGACTCCTCCGAGGTCTGACAGTTAAGCAAGCTACCCGGCCGGATCCAAGCTATGGGCACAAGTGACGACCAACCCTCGGACTACGGTCGGATCGGGCTTGGAACAGACGACAGGGAAAATCATGTCCCACCTATCACGTATTTGGTCTCTATCGCCGAGAACCCGGCCGAAGGTTCCCCCTCTCAATCACCAGAGTTACGAAAGATTTATGTCCCGGTTCCTGACCGCCAAGACCGCGCGTGTAGTCCAGAATCCGGATTTCACCCCGAGAATAGTTCGGAGCCAGTTGTCGATCTAGCCATGACTTGGAGTCTGTGTCGCAAGGCCCCACCGATACAACGGACTTCGAAACCTATCGCGCCAGACCCCACAATGGTACGTGACACGACCATCAAGATCTCAGACGAGCATCCTATTAGAATGCAAAGTTTTCCCCACCCACCACCCAAATCGAGCATTCTTCAAGAATTGCAGGAGAGCCCGACGCTTGGAGCTTACGGGAAGTTATACAACACCTAGGGGAATCAATCCATCATTTTTGGGCCAGATTCCTCCTTACCAAAGATAGGGTGAAGAGCTGTAGCGGCAAGGAGATGATAACAGCCTTTCGGCATAACTGCCATGATCAAGGAATTCCCAACTCCCTCGCCCGATGCCCCCATTCAAAATTTTGCCAAGAATTCAGACCTGGTGCGCAAATATTGTGCCATGGAAAAAACTTGGAAATTATAGCAAATGCGCATGGAACCTGCCCATGTTGAACAACCTCAAGGAGTTTGGAGTGGGCGCGTACCCCCAAGACGGCCGGCCAAACACTTGCCTCCCGAGGAAAGGAATAAAACTCTATAAGCCAGAATCGTACTTGATGGACTATTGGACAAGCCATGCCCCATACACTCCATCTTTCTAAACACGAGCCCGACTCACAGCCTTTGGGCTTGCTGGGTTATTAGGCAAGTCTCAAAGCACGGAGAGGCCATCCTCGAGGCCCCATCCCAAGGTAGACGTCCAGCAACGCCACCCGAATTCAATGCCGAGGTCCTAACGATCTATGAAACGTTCTCCTCCAAAAACCAGAGGAAGATAGATCTTTGAGAACTCGATCAAATACATCAGATGACAGGAACGAGCTCATGGACAAACACACTGATCACTTTCGGCGAGGCCGACCAACCGAGAACACGCATAGACCGAACACGTGTCGCCCTGGTCCTTAACCCCATAGTCAACGGATTCAGGTTGCTCAACGTGCTAATGGACGGTGGCAGCGGTCTAAACCACATTTATGAGGATACTTTGGACAAAATACAGTTCGATAGATTTTGCATCAAAAAAGCAACACACCTTTTCAAAGAATCATCCCCCGAACGGAGCCACGTTGTACTAGACGAATCACACTCGATGTAGTATTCGGCACCACCGAGAACTACAGATCTGAAGAACTTCATTTCTATATTATGCGCTTTCACGGTGGCTACCATGCTCCGTTAGGGCGCGACGTGATGCAGAGCATCCTACAGACATCACCATGACAGGACCCTGGTTGGCAAGTGACATGTGCAACATCTACTTCACATAATTAAAGGTGAATCATCTCCTTTACATGTGTTCATTTTATCCGCTAGAGGATGGTATACTACTTGACACTCCTCCCGTGTGCATGCACAGGTACTGTCGGAGCTTCACGGATGATGAGGAGGAGTGCCAGCACCTACGTACAACTACACCATCCGCGAGGGAAGCGTGGACGCGGAGAAGGAATAAGAGGAGCTATAGGAAGTCCAGGACACCGGTACAACCGGCCAGCAACCGGCCAATAACCGGTCGACGGTACAACTGGGCCACCACCGGACCACCCCCGCCCAGGCTACTTATGTGGTGCGGTGCAAGGCCGGTACCACACCGGTTGTTCCAGTTATTGTTTCTTGACCTGTACAACCGGCCACCTGAGCGGTACAACCGCTCGACTGCCTGTGCGTAGGACGGGCTTTGGCCCATGTATGTCCCTCTCCACTTATCCCTTCATGGCCAAGACTACATATACTCCACCCCCACCTCCATTCTAGGGTTAGCTATGGTTTTGCTCTTAGTAAGTTGAGCCTAGATCCTTCCACTACCTCTCCCGTGGAGTAGATGCCTATATAGGAGAAGATTCCCTAGTGGAAGTCAAGGCCCCTTTCGAGCGAAGATCCTCCGGGATATCAAGGCCCCATCTCCCCATGGGATTTGGGATGAACTATACCATGTATCCTTCTTTCCCTTTGTCGTTCATGTACCTTCTAAATCTTGTGTGTGGTGAGTCTAGTGGACGTGTGATTGGACTTGTTCTTGAGTGTTCCCTCTTGTGATTTCCCCTCGTGTTCTTCATGTTCTTCGTGTTCTTGATGTTTTCCCCTCCAATTCGTGAAAGATCGACACACATGGGCTTGCTACGTATCATATTGGTATCAAGAGCCACATTTCTCATGAATTTGGAGTCCTCCCCTTCGTTTTGTAGCCTTAATTTTGTGTGTTTTTGGTCCCACTTCGAAAATCCCCACCAAAAATAGCCTCACCAATTTTTTGTAATTTGTTGGTTCTTCTGACATTTGGTTGTGTTTGATTCACGATTTTGTTGTTTGGCAAGTGGATCTTGGCATCCCCCACTTCCCCACCACGAAAACCATCCCAAAATTTTCTTTTACCATCAATTTGATCCAATTTTTTTGATTTGGTCCTCCCCCAAGTTCACCCCGTGCTCACATCTGGGAATTTTCCCGATACTAGCGGTACAACCGCCCCCCAAAGCAGTAGAACCGCTCCCCCTTTCCCCAGCGGCAATCTGGAATCCCAGTTTCGCCCCAGGAGTGGTACAACCGCCCTCAAAAGCGATACAACCGCTAATTCCCAGGTTGAAACCTCAAGGACGCTCCAGGAGCGGTACAACCGCTCTTACAAGTAGCACAGTTGCCCATCCCAGTCTCAGCCTCGGCCGATTCACCATTTTGACCATAACTTCTACTCCCGAACTCCAATTTGAGTGTTCTTTGGCTCATTTTGAAGCTATCGTCATGACCGAGATCCTCATCTTGGTTTTACCACCATTTGACTCCATAAATTTTTTTGCATATTGGCATCTTTGCCTAGGCCTCCACCATAACTTCCGCATAGTTTTCCCACCATAGTCTTCCGCCACATTAAGCCAATTTTGTTTGAGATTTTGAGTGGCGGTTTCCGTTTCCTAAGGTTTTTCGGCTATTTAGGGATGGTTCTCCATCGACAACGCCGCTACTCATCATCGACATAGCCTCAACATCGACATTGGCCACTTTGCCTTTTGGCACACCAACCGTAAGCAAGGACGGTAACCTCAACGACATTCATTGTCTATTTCCTTGCCATTGCATTGATCGCTCCAAGCCTACTGCATACCTTACCCATTGAGACTAGCGAGTTGAGAATTGCCGGACCACATTACTTGTGCACCGTAGTGTTACTCATATGTCGCATAGCTACATTTAGCGTGCAAACATCTTGTCATCTACATTGTGCCATAAGTCCCTCCCATGCATATCCATCATACTTGTCTCATATCTTGGTTCGAGCATCAAGCAAAAAAAGAAAAGAAAGATAAAAAGCTTTTAAGAAAAAGAGGATATACAAAAGAGCTTGTAAGCAATACAAATAGCATTGAGCCATTTTGCATAGTTCATACACTTGGATCATACATATATAGCATAATTGGGATTGAATACGGCATATTTACTCTTTTAGGTTGGTACACAAGCGCATATCTAGCCCATTTGAGCAATCGAGCTATTGTCTCTTCTAGTATCCGTGCAACACGAGCTTTTCCCAGGTCTATCACATTTTGTGCTCAACCCTTGGTTGGGCGGATCCCATTTATCTATCCGTGTGTGTGTGTTCCTAGTGCCACCATAGCTATTGATGTATTTGCTTTGCATTCCAATTTTGTGAATCTTCCTCGGCATTTTCAATATCTTGACTCACATTTTGCTTGAATTTTGTGCCACTTGTCCTAACCAAGCCACTTGATAAGCTTTATGTTGTAGGTGTGAGTGAACAAGTCCGGTACCAATTCCTCTATTCTCTCAATTCACATTGAGTGAAACGGGACACATCCTCAACTTTGGGAACAGTATCGTGGTATTGTTTATATAATTTCCCACTCACCTTTGCTCGAGTCTTTTGATGGCTAGGCAAAGCACACCATCTTCGGTCTTTAACGACTACATCAACATGAGAAACCACATCAACCAACAACTCGAGCAACTCGCCGTCGACATACGACACTCCGAAGCTCGGAAAAGTGACATGATGGCCGCACACATGGAGCAACTTTCACACATGGTGGCCAACTACAAGTCTTCTTCCCCTTCGTCATTGTCAAGGCGTAGATGCTCAAGTCACACATCTTCAAAGAAACAAGTGCGCGAAGACCAAGATCATCTCACAGGACAAGCTTTGACGCTAAGATCAAGGCGATCGACTACACGCATGGATGACCCTTCCATCTTCGGAAGCATCCCAATGAAGATGGTCAAGCATGCGAATTTCCCTTTGGTAATGGAGGCGAGTGATGATGTGCCATCTTCAGCCTTCATCCACGACGACGACGAGATGGTTGAACATGGGACTATCCCTTCAACCATGGCGGCGAAAGGAGTAGACCATGGAGACGTTTGCACCTACATCTCTCCGACACCTACATATGACGATATGCCCCAATTTCTATGTGAGGAGAGCCACCACCACATGAGTGAGATGAGTGACTCCACCATATATGACATTGAGTGCATTTCCTACGAGAGGATGAGTGTTACCACCACTAGCCACAATATGATGAGTTGCAACATTTCCCATGTGAGGAGAGCCACAACCCCCACCACTTGAGTGAGATGAGTGACTCCACCATGTGTGAGCATGAGCGCAACTACCTAGAGGGAGTGAGTGAGCCACACCACTTAGTGAGAGAGGTAGTTGAGATGGCACGTGAGGACACCATGATTTGTAACAACTTAGCCTCTACTCCTATTGTGTCTTCTTCTTTGGTGCAAGGTCTCATGCATGATGACGTGTCGACCCTCGACGATTCCATCCCTCCAATGGGAATGACGATGGCCATGGTGGATGATGATGCACCCCCCACATGGTTCCATCATGATGAAGACAACCACGGGTTGGTTTCTCCGACCTCACCTACACCACATGACTGGAATGAAGAAGGTAACATAGGTGAAGGTTATGCTCTTGTCCCACTAGTGGACTATCTTTACATTGATTGCTTGCACAATGTTGATCACCTTATGGATACTTCACATGCTATGTCTTCTTCATGCTTACATGTGCCCCCTATTTATGATGCATATGATGATGATCATGTTGACTTACCTAGTTGTGATGCTATACTCCATAGGATATCATGTGAAAACTCTATTGGTCACATCATGTTTGACAATCAGCTACACTTGTCATATGCTATGTGTGAAATTTCCCATATTGCATCTTTGCAATCTCACTGTAGCGACTATGCATATCCCATAAAAGTAAATCCCATTTTCTCATATGGCATAGATGACAAACCCATGGTTATTGGCATTTGTTTTTCTTGTGATGATATTGCCATGCTTCCTTTGCATTATTTGCGCAATAATTTTCATATGACATGCCATGACCACCTAGCTTCGAATATGCATTGCTTTGGATGTTGTCCATTTTCTCCATATTATGCTACCATTATTGCACATGAGGAGACCCCCTTAGTTTCCATATACATCTTAGGATATTGAGTTCCATCCAACACTTTGCATGATCCCCATATTTGTGTGCACAATATGCTTGCCATTGATATGAATAAAATGCTTGTGCCACATACTTTCTATAAATTACATCCCAATAATGTTGAGCATAATAACTATAATTGCATGATGGACGACGTATTCCTATACCATGCAACTCATTTATTTGAGCATTGAAAATTTTCTTCTAATGAAAACAAGCACATGCACATCCTAATGGATGATCTCTACATATACCACGCGCACAACATTTTTCCTTTGTCTTTGTTGCGTGTAGGTACTCATGAATACTCATCAACCTCACAATCCCATGAGTTGACGAAAAGAGATCTTGAGAGCACCGATGCTTTGGGATTCATAGGAATGTGTCTCCAACCATTCCCCTCACACAAGGACTACGTGCACCTCTTCTACATGGCTCTCACATGGTTACAGCTTATTCTCCATTATATATATCCTTTGCCCATATTGCCATGTTCACTTTGCATGATATGCTCATTAATATGCCCTTGCTATGCATTTGTGACCCATGCTTTGTATTACACATGATCCATGGTTACCGTATTTGTATGTGTATTTGCGAGCTTGGTGGAGATACTACTTGTTTTCTCCATGTTTGCTTTGAGCCCCATGCCTATGATGATATATTGATCATGTTTTGTTCCCGTGCTTGCGTTATGTCATGTGCATTGTCTATGCCTATTATTTGCTCAAATGACATGACTGCCATGAATTCCTATAGTATGTTGCATCTTCGCACTACTAGTTTGCACGCCATGATCACTATGCTTTCTTATGTTGCATCACCGATGTGCTCCTTTTATGCGGTTAATGACAACCATTGCCATGGTTTTCACACGACTGCCATTGCATATCGTCACATATCTCCATGTGTTGCCTCTTTCTTGCTATATTATTTTCCATGTATTGAGTGCAATAACGCTTCTACTCTTGCTAATGTGATTGTCCCCATAGCTTTCTCACATATTCTTGGAGCTTTTGACATCTTTCATGTGAATCATGCTTGTCTTCCTTCTTTGCACCATATGCCTAGTGCCATGAATATAGCCATTGTTGCATCATATTGTTCATGCACTTTTGTTCATAATGGTTATGTGCAAAAGAAGAGAACTTTCATGATGGATGATGTGTTTATCTACCATGCACATACATTCTTTGCTTTGTTGTGCGTATGTGTAGGATACTTTGACTACATGTCAACTTCCACTTCACAAGAGTTGAAGATTTGAGCTCTTGAGAGCGAGACATGCTACAACAACGAGTTTCTACATCACACTTGCTTGCACATCAGCATTGTGATGGACGCACAAGGTCACACTTTTAAGGTGACATACTTCTTGAGCATGGATATTGTGCATCTTCATACTTGCGTTGCTTGTACCATGACATATATTGGTCATCTTGGACCACTTACCTGCACACATGTTAGAGATATTTTTTTCACTCATGCCATCGTTCCATATCTCATGACATATATGCCTTGTGTGTTGCATCCAACTTGTGGATTGTTTGCTCTTATCATATGCTTGGTTGCAACAATGTCCGTTCTTCAACTTTGCCATGCCACATTGCTTTCTACATGCTTGACTTGATTGCCTCACACATGATGACCAATTTATATTTATATTATGTTGAGTGCCACACTTTCTTCACTACACCATGTGCACATTATGCTTGGTTTGTCTTGCACTTCTGATTGCCCCATGTGCTCAAACACATCATTCTACTTGGTGTTGCGAATCATTCCTATGCCTACCATAGAACTTTTGTTGATTTCTTTCTGCATATGTGTGATACGTCTCCAACATATCTATAATTTATGAAGTATTCAAGCCATGTTTACAATAATTCTATATGATTTTGGTATGATTTTATTAGAACTAACCCGAACTGATGCTATTTTCAGCAGAACTACCATGGTGTTGTTTTTTGTGCAGAAATAAAAATTCTCGGAATGGGATGATAATTTAGTATGATTTTTTCTAGACCAAAAGAGACCCACGAAGCATTGGAGTTCGGCCAGAAGAGCCACGAGGAGGTCACAAGCATGCCAGGCGTGGCCATCCCCCTGGTCGTGCCTAGCAGACTTGTCACCACCTCGTGGCACCTCTTGACGTGAGATCGATGCCACAAATTTCTATAAATATAGAAACCTCTGAAAAGAAACCTAGATCGGGAGTTTCGCCACCGCAAACCTCCAGAGCCACAAAAAACCAATCTGGAGCCCGTTCCGACACCCTGCCGGAGGGGCGAACCATCACCGGAGGCCATCTTCATCATCCCGCCGGTCTCCATGACGAGGAGGGAGTAGTTCACCCTTGGGGATGAGGGTATGTACCAGTAGCTATGTGTTTGATTTCTCTCTCGTGTTATTGAGATGGCACGATCGTGATGTACCGCGAGATTTATTGATATAGATGAATCATTGGAGTTTTCCCCTCTCTATCTTGTTGTGATGAACTGAGTTTTCCCTTCGAAGTTTTCTTATCGGATTGAGTCTTTAAGGATTTTAGAACACTTGATGTATGTATTGTGATGGGATATCCATGGTGACAATGGGATGTTCTATTGATCCACTTGATTTGTGTTTTGGTGATCAACTTGCGGGTTCCGTGACCTTGGGAATCTATGCATATGGGTTGGCACACGTTTTTATCTTGACTTTCTGGTAGAAACTTGGGGGCAGTCTTTGAAGTTCTTTGTGTTGGATTGAACATGATGAATCTGAAATTATGTGATGCATATCCTATAATCAAGCCCATGGATACTTGTGACGACATTGGAGTATCTAGTTGACATTAGGGTTTTGGTTGATGTGTATCTTAAGGTGTTATGTTAGTACAAACTCTAGGGTTGTTCGCAACACTGTTAGGGATAGCTCATAAGATTGATCAGAAAAGATAACTCTGAGGTGGTTTCGTACCCTACAGTAATTTCTTCGTTAGTTCTCCGCTATTTGTGACTTTGGAGTCAACTCTTTGTCGCACGAGAGGTATTTACATATGATTCAACTATGTTAGTATTGTTGAGAGAAATTGCACTAGTTAAAGTATGGACCCTAGGCCTTGTTTCCAAGCATTTATACAACGTTTTTCTCGCTGTTTACTATTATTTACCTTGTTGTTTTTATATTTTCAGATTACAAAAACCTTTATCTACCACCCATATTGCACTTGTATCACCATCTCTTCGCCGAAGTAGTGCACCTATACAATTTGTCATTGTATTGGGTGTGTTGGGGACACAAAAGATTTCTTGTATTTGATTGTAGGGTTGTTTGAGAGAGACCATCTTCATCCTACACCTCCCATATATTGATAAACCTTAGGTCATCCACATGAGGGAAAATTTACATTGTCCTACAAAACTCTGCGCTTGGAGGCCCAACACGAGTCTACAAGAAGAAAGTTGTGTAGTAGACATCAAGCCCTTTGCTGGCTCCGTTGCCGAGGAGGTGTGTGCTTGAAGATATATCTTTAGATCTTGCAATTGAATCTTTTAGTTTCTAGTTTTTCACTAGTTTGGTTTTATAAAATAAAACTACAAAAAAATGGAATTGAGGTTGCCTCATATGCTTCATCTTTGTAATGTCTTTTGTGAAAATGATCGAAAGGAAAATTGTGCTCAAGTGTTAGAAGAAGAAGTTATTAAAATGTTTGGCACTAAATCTTTGAGTGATGAGCATGATTGCAATGTTGTTAGTATGAATTCTTTGAATATCCATAGTAATAATGATGGTTGCACTAGTCATGATAAAAATATTTCTTATAAGCATGTCAATTTTTGTGGAGTGCATAGAGTTTGTCAAGTCATGCCTAAAAGGGAATAAAGATTTTGTAAGAAACATAAGTATTTAGAAACTAAATGGTTGCAAGAGAGGCTATATGTTTGTGCTGAAAGACTTCATATTTCCCGTCGTCCTTATGAACTTTGCAATGAAAGTGGTCATTTTAATTTCCAATGTGAATTATTTCATGATCGAATTGTGTCCAATAATTGTGACAACCTCATTACCCTTGAGCATCATAATGAACTTAGTATATTTTTGGGATATGAACAAATGAAATGTAAAACTAAGACTGTTCCATCTTGGGTTCTCATGAAAATGATTGATTTTGGTCTAAATGAAATCTATATGTATTGCGTGGTAAATTGCATTGAGAATCCTTATATTTCCAATTACTTAAGACAATAAAACTTATATAAGATGAAGATAATACTAATGAAGGCGAAGAGGTTTCCCAATATCCTCCTATTTTTTTCTTATGATGAATCAGGTAGCGAGGAGGAGCTTTTTATTCAACCAACCTCTTTAAAAAGAATCTTGGAGGAATTAAATAAACCCACACATAATGTGGTGAAGAATAAGAAAAGAAGGAAAAGTAAAGGTAAAGAGGTATCTCTCCCAAATAATTGTGCTCCCATTATTGATAGGCCTCATGAGAATAAATCAAAATAGTTGTGGAAGATGATACACTTGAGGATGATTTTGTTTTGCCTATTGCTTGTTGTGAGAATTATGATTGGGAAGATAATGATACTTATTATAATCTTGAATATATTTATTCCACCAACATGGAGGATGACAATAATGATACTATTGGTGCTATTCATACCATTAATGATGAGAGTGATTATGTTTATGATATGCAAAGCCACAAGCTTGGGGATGCTATGTTTGATGAAAATGACATGTTTGAGAATTTATTTTCTGAAATTAATGTTTGTCCCAAGCTTGGGGATGCTATGCTTAATGAAGATGATCTTTTTATTCCCCCTACTTTGAATGATCAAATTTGTCATAATGATTGCATGCCTTCTAGTTATGATGATTATTGTAATGACACTTATGCGATGAAAAAGAGTGATGATTACTATTATGATACTTGTCCTAATTATGAATATCATTTTACTGAATATTATTATTTTAGTGTGGAACCAATTTGTAGTATTCAACTCTTTTATGATACTCCCACTATTAGTCATGAGAACAAATTTTCTTGTGTGGAGAGTTTAAAATTTCTATGCTTGTAGATCATGAAAAGAATGCTTTATGTGCTGGTTATATTGTGGAATTCCTTCATTATTCTACTGAAAATTATTATGAGGGAGGAACATATGCTTGTAGGAATTGCAATAATATCAAGTTTCCTCTCTATGTGTTAAATTTTTTGAAGTTATGCTTGTTTTGCCTTCCTATGCTAGTTGATTCTTGCTCCCATAAATTGTTTGCTAACCAAATATCTATGCACAGGAAGTGGGTTAGACTTAAATGTGCTTTTAATGAGATTCATGATGCTCTTTTGCATGTTTCAATTATTATTCCTATGTGAGCATCATTGAAATCATCATGCGTAGGTAAAAGGCATTAAAGAAAAGCTCTTGTTGGGAGACAACCCAACACTTTTACTTTCTGTTTTTTTGTGTTAAAATTATTAACATACTGTATTAATCATGTTTTGTGTCTTTTATTTCACTAAATAGCCAAGTAAAGCCTTTGGGATAGTGTGGATACTTGCTTGTTTGATTCTGTGCAAAAACAGAAAGTTTTGCGTCCAGTATATGCATTATTTGATTTTACTGGAGCATCAAAAAATTCAGAAATTGTGACACAACATTTATATGCAAATTAAATAAGTTTTCCTAATTTTTCCGAATTTTTAGAGTGAGGAAAGTATAGTTATCATTCAGATCTTTACAGACTTTTCTGTTTTTGACAGTTTCTGTTTTTGCATGCATAGTTTGCTTGTTTCTAGTGTTCCTATAGCTTATATTGACTAATATAAATTGTGGGAATTATGAATACATTAGGTAACATGTGTGAACATTTATGAATCTTGTCTTGACAGTACCTAAGTGAATGATCTATATTTACTACACTAACCCATCTCACGAAGTTCCGTTAAGTTTTGTGTGATTGAAGTTTTCAAGTTTTGAGTGAGACACCGATATGAGGAGAATAAGGAGTGACAAGAACCTAAGCTTGGGGATTCCCAAGGCACCCACAACATAATATTCAAGTAAGACTCAAGCGTCTAAGCTTGGGGATGCCCCGGAAGGCATCCCCTCTTTCGTCTTCAACACCATCGGTATATCTTACTTGGAGCTATATTTTTATTCGCCACATAATATGAGTTCTGCTTGGAGCATAATTTTATTTTGTTGTTCTCCTTTATGTGTTATTTATAATATTATTTTTAAATAAAAAGTTCCAAGAATGGCCTTAGGATGGTTGCATTGCATGTTTTGATATTTGCTGGGTATAAACAAAAACTTCTGCTGTAGTGTTTGAATTATCATATTTTAATGGAACGTGGAAGTTTCTGAAATTTTTACATAGTATTTTAATATAAATTATTTAGCATGTCCTAAAGTTTCATAATTTTTTGAGTTACATAAGTACACTGTTTTCATAAATTGCTACAGAATGTTCTGTTTGGACAGATTGTTGTCATAGTTTTGTTATTTACTTGTCCTATTGTTTTCATAGCCTATACTGGTAGATATAAATTTTGGAAATGATAGTATAAAGTACCTAATGTTTGAAATTATCATGCAACTTGTCTTGGCAGTACATAAAGAGTTGATTTATTGTTATGTGTACTAACCTATCTCATGAGTTCTATTCGAGTTTTGTGTGGATGAAGTTTTTGAGAATAGGTGAAACCATGATATGAGAGGATTGAACGAGATACAAAAGCTCAAGATTGGGGATGCCCAAGGCACCCCAAGTAAATATTTCAGGAACTCTCAAGCATCTAAGATTGGGGATGCTACGCATCCCACCTCTCTTCATCAACTATCGGTTAGCCTATGTTGAGCCTAAATTTCAATCGTTCACATGATGTGTGCTATTCTTGGAGTATTATTTTTGTTTTGCTTGATGTCTAAATAAAATACTCAGATCTGGAAATATTTATTGAGATAGAGATAGAGAGAGAAAGTCCTCACATAGCTACTTAATTGTTTGACTACTTATTGATGTTTACTCATATATTTTGGAGTAGTTTTGTCATTTACTCTCGTGCTTCACTTATATCCTATGAGTAAATGGTTGAATTAATTGAATATCATAAATATAAAATTATATGTGTTTTATATGCTTACCCATGAGGATTAATGACTTCACATATAATAAGTATAGGTGGTAAAATTTATTGAAAGTTAGCAAACACCGCATTGGTCACTCGAACCATTCATGAAAGAATATTGAAGAAAGAGAGATTTCACATATAAATATACTATCTTGGACATCTTATATGATTTTTAATACACATTAATTATTTTCAAACTTGATAAAATTAGTTGAAGCTGGACAAGGAAGACAATGTATTGTGGTGCTTGCTTCCACCTCATACTAGGCAAAACTTCCACACCAAGTAGAAATACTACTTGCGCATACAAACACCCTTAAACCAAAAGTTGTTCCATATGAGTCCACCATACCTATCTATATGAGGTATTTACCTTCCGTTCCAAGTAAATTTGCATGTGCCAAACTCTAAACCTTCAAAAAATATTCTGTTTTGTATGCCTGAATCGCTCATATAGTAACTAGGGGTTGTCAGTATCTTCCTTGCTAGGTGGGTTATTCTCACGATATGTGTTGATTCACTATCATTCATGTGAAAGTGGCTGGTAACAGGGATTCCTAGTCCCGAAATCGAAAGAAAAAAATGCAAATAATTAAACAAAACTCCGCCAGGAATGTTGTTGGTATGGACGGTACCCGTGGATGCGGCTCGCCGTGGAGTGTGATTGATTGGTGGAGAGGGAGTAAAACCTTTACCATTCTATTTGGGAACCGCCTATAATGTATCTAGCATGGAGGATACCGAGATCTCTCGGTTGTTATGGTGACAATGAAAGCATACCGCTCAAAATTATTATTCATCTCTATTTTAAAAGCTCGAGCTCTGGCACCTTTGCAAATCAATTCTTCCCTCTGCGAAGGGCCTATCTTTTACTTTCTAGTACTTACCTTTATGCAAGAGTCATGGTGATCTTCACCACTTCCTATATTTCGCCTTTTTTCTTTTGGCAAGCGTCATGTGTTGGGGAAAGATCCAAGCATATATCGCCATTCAAATATATTTGATCATGAATTATTATTGTTAACAATTATCTATATGATAAATAAGTTGGGAGGCAAAACTTTAAGGTCCTATCTTTCTCTGTGTTCGATGGATGCTATTTGTTCTTATAATATGCTTTGAGTTTTAGCAATCATGGAAGACTATATTATAGTTGATTATGTGCAATTTGCTAAATCAAAGCTCTAACATAGATGAAAATAAGATGAATTGCCATTGTTTGGTGATTGAAAGCATAGTTTTTTTGTCTATACTTTAACATGTGGATAGCTTGTTATTTCATCATGAGAAGTTTTATGAGATGTGCTACTGTTTATTATATATAATGATGCTAGAAAAAGTGTTTGGAATTATCATTGATCAAATTTATGCACTATGCTAGCATTCACACTTCATAAATTATTGATTTTATCATTTACCTACTGGAGGACGAGCAAGAATTAAGCTTGGGGATGTTGATACGTCTCCAACATATCTATAATTTATGAAGTATTCATGCCATGTTTGGAATAATTCTATATGATTTTGGTATGATTTTATTAGAACTAACCCGGACTGATGCTATTTTCAACAGAACTACAATGGTGTCGTTTTTTGTGTAGAAATAAAAATTCTCAAAATGGGCTGCAAATTTAGTATGATTTTTTCGAGACCAAAAGAGACCCCCGAAGCATTGGATTTGGGCCAGAAGAGCCGCGAGGAGGTCACAAGTGTGACAGGTGTGGCCATCCCCCTAGCGGCGCCTAGCAGACTTGTCAACGCCTCGTGGCACCTCTTGACGTGAGATCGATGCCAAAAATTCCTATAAATATAGAAACCTCCAAAAAGAAACCTAGATCGGGAGTTCCGCCGCCGCAAGCCTCCAGAGCCACAAAAAAACAATCGGGAGCCCATTCTGACACTCTGCTGGAGGGGGAAACCATCACCGAAGGCCATGTTCATTATCCTGGCGGTCTCCATGACGAGGAGGGAGTAGTTCACCCTTGGGGATGAGGGTATGTACCAGTAGCTATGTGTTTGATCTCTCTCTCTCTCGTGTTGTTGAGATGGCATGATCTTGATGTACCGCGAGATTTATTGATATAGATGAATCATTGGAGTTTTCCCCTCTCTGTCTTGTTGTGATGAATTGAGTTTTCGCTTTGAAGTTTTCTTATCGGATTGAGTCTTTAAGGATTTGAGAACACTTGATGTATGTCCTGCGATGGGATATCTGTGGTGACAATGGGATGTTCTATTGATCCACTTGATTTGTGTTTTGGTGATCAACTTCCGGGTTCCGTGACCTTGGGAATATATGCATAGGGGTTGGCACATGTTTTTATCTTGACTTTCTGGTAGAAACTTTGGGGTACTCTTTGAAGTTCTTTGTGTTGGATTGAACATGATGAATCTGAAATTATGTGATGCATATCGTATAATCAAGCCCATGGATACTTGTGGTGATATTGGAGTATCTAGGTTACATTAGGATTTTGGTTGATGTGTATCTTAAGGTGTTATTTTAGTAAAAAATCTAGGGCTATTCGTGACACTTATAGGGATAGCTCATAAGATTGATCAGAAAAGATAACTTTGAGGTGGTTTCGTACCCTATAGTAATTTCTTCGTTAGTTCTCTGCTATTTGTGACTTTGGAGTGAACTCTTTGTCGCACGAGAGGTATTTACATATGATTCAACTATAGTATTGTTGAGAGAAATTGTACTAGTGAAAGTATGGACCCTAGGCCTTGTTTCCAAGCATTTATACAACATTTTGCTCGCTGTTTACTATTAATTACCTTGCTGTTTTTTATATTTTCAGATTACAAAAACCTTTATCTACCATCCATATTACACTTGTATCACCATCTCTTTGCCGAACTAGTGCACCTATACAATTTGCCATTGTATGGGGTGTGTTGGGGACACAAGAGATTTCTTGTATTTCATTGCAGGGTTGTTTGAGAGAGACAATATTCATCCTACACCTCCCACGGATTGATAAACCTTAGGTCATCCACTTGTGGGAAAAATGCCATTCTCCTACACAACTCTGCGCTTGGAGGCCCTACACGAGTCTACAAGAAGAAAGTTGTGTAGTAGACATTAATGTGTTGTGACCATGAGGTAGATGCTTGCTATATTGTCACATATATTTTCATCCCTTCCTCACTTAGGCATACTTGTTTCCATGATTACATGCCATGCCACAATCCCTTGTCACACCATATGTTATGCATAATGACAACACTTGCACGGTGAATCACCACTTGAATGCTTGGTTTTGCACTAATGCTAACCCCATTTGTTTTTCCAAGTGTTTGTCATATTTACTCCTGTTGAAGGACTTACAAGACGGTGCGACATTGGAGAGTTCCCCTTTGGAACTTGATGATGATCAGAGTTGGTGATCGCCGACTCCTACATAGCAACGACATATCTTTCCCGTGGTGATTTGAATCTTGATCCGCGGACGGATCTTTCCCAAGAGGGAGGGGATGATGCGGAGCATGCTATGGACTCACCATGACAGGAGCCTGTTTGGCAAGTGACACGTGCAACATCAACTTCACATACATAAAGGTGAATCATCTCCTTTACACATGTTCACTTGATCCCTTCAAGGATGGTATACTACTTGACACTCCTCCTGTGTGCATGCACATGTATTTTTGGAGCTTGAGGAATGATGCGGAGGAGTGCCATCACCTACATACAACTACACCATCCACGAGGGAAGTGTGGAAGCGGAGAAGGAAGAAGAGGATCTATAGGAAGTCCAGGACCCCGGTACAACCGGTTGACGGTACAACTGGGCCACCACCGGACCACCCCCGCCCAAGCTACGGATGTGGAGCGACGCAAGGCCGGTACCATGCCGGTTGTTCCGGTTATTGTTTCTTGACCGGTACAACCAGCCATCCGAGCGGTACAACCGCTCGACTGTGTGTGCGCTGGACGAGCTTTGGCCCATGTGTCTCCCTCTCCACTTACCCCTTCGTGGCCAAGACTATATATACTCCACCCCCACCTCCATTCTAGGGTTAGCTATGGTTTTTATCTTAGTAAGTTGAGCCTAGCTCCTTCCACTACTTCTCCCATGGAGTAGATGCCTCTATAGGAGAAGATTCCCTAGAGGATGTCAAGGCCCCTTTTGACGGAAGATCCTCCGGGATACCAAGGCCCCATCTACCCATGGGATTTGGGATGAACTCTACCATGTATCCTTCTTTCCCTTTGTTGTTCATGTACCTTCTGGCTCTTGTGTGTGGTGAGTCTAGTGGATGTGTGATTGAACTTGTTGTTGAATGTTCCCTCTTGTGATTTCCCCCTCATGTTCTTCGTCTTCTTGAGGTTTCCCCCTCCAATTCGTGAAACATCTACACACACGGTCTTGCCTCATATCATGAAGCCTTCACAAGATTCCAGGCTATACCTCATTATGGGTACATGAAGCTGAAAATGCCGGGACCGAACGGTGTGATCACAATTGTAAGTGACCCAGACAGCGCCCTTCAAGCTCAAAATAAAACATCATTACTAGCCCTTGATGCGCTAGCTGAGATCCTTGTTGCAGAAGAAGTGACCACACTTCGCTCTGTAGTGGATAAGGATGATGTGATTCTCGGCAAAAGGCCAAAATCCACATCCTTTAAACCTGCAAATGAAAGCATCAAATTTCTGGTGCATCCAACGTACCCCAATAAAACATCATCCATCGAAGCTCAGCTGGATCCCGCGGTTGACAAAGCACTTCGCTCATTCTTGTGCGAAAATTAGAACATATTTGACTTGCACCCCTGAGATATGCCAGGAATCCAACGAAGGCCAATGGAGCACAACCTGAACGTAATTGCAGGCTTCAAGCCCGTCAAGCAGGCTTTATGCCGCTTTTCCGAACGTAAGTGTCAAGCTATGGGTGAGGAACTTGCCAAACTACTCGAAGCTAGGTTCATTAGAGAAATCAAACACCCCGATTGGTTGGCAAATCTGGTCATGGTAGCAAACAAAGACAAATCCTGGAAACTGTGCATCGATTTAAAAGACCTCTATAAAGCCTGCCCTAAGGGTCCTTTCCCTTTACCCCGCATAGACCAGATCATCGACGCTACTGCCGGACACGACTTACCGTGCTTCCTCGATGCTTATTCTGGATACCATCAGATCAAAATGCAGTAGTCTGATCAAGCTACAACCGCCTTCATCACCCCCTATAGGCCATTTTGCTTTAACACAACACCCTTCGGGTTAAAAAACGCAAGCGCCACATATCAACGCATCATCTAGACATGTCTGGAAAAGAAAATTGGCCAAACAGTTGAGGCATATGTGGACGATGTGGTAATCAAGACCAGACACGTCAGCCAACTGGTAGATGACCTTAGACAAACCTTCGCTAACCTACGAGAATATGATATACTACTCAAGCTGGACAAATGTGTTTTTGGAGTCCCAGCCGGAAAACTTCTCGGATTTATTGTCTCCCAAAGAGGAATAGAGGCCTATCCCGCGAAGATCTGAGCCCTATCCCAACTAGCGATCCCTACGGAGCTAAAACACGTTCAAAGACTGGCAGGCTGTGTGGTGGCTTTGAGCCACTTTATCTCCTACCTAGGTGAAAAGACTCTACCACTCTACAAGCTGTTGAAACGGACCAAAAACTTCCAAGTGGACCGATGAAGCAGTAGCCGCACTAGGAAATGAAAACATTGCTGGCAAGTAACCCCACATTAGCAGCGCCTAGTGCCAGCGAACTGATATTATTGTACATTTCGTCTACCAGTCAGGTGGTCAGTGCGGTTCTTGTCATGGAGTGGGAGGCTAAGGGCCACAAATTCTGGGTACAGAAGCCAGTTTATTTTGTATTCGAAGTGCTCACTCCATGAAAATCCAGGTACCCACATTACCAGAAGATAGCCTATAAAGTGTTTATGGGATCACGCAAACTCTGACACTATTTTCAAGAGTGTTCGGTCACGACGGCATCCGAAGTACCCTTGAATGAAATAACCAACAACAGGGACGTGATGTGGCTTGAGACTGCATCGGTAGTTCCCCAAAGAGGAAGGGATGACGCAGCACAATGATGATAGGTATTTTCCTCAGTTATGAAACCAAGGTATCAATCCGTAGAGGAAGATCATGCACCCACGTAAACAACACCTACACACAACAACAAATACTTGCAACCCACGCGAAAGAGAGGTTGTCACGCTCTCTACGGTATAAGATAGATTAGGTAATGATAGTTTTGGCAAATAGATCTCGCAAGAACACGAAGTAAAATAAATAAACAAAATGTTCAGCAAGGTATTTTTTGGATTAATAGATCTGAAAACAAAAGAAGCAAATAGTAGATCGGAAAGCAATATGATGGAAAAGTAGACCCGGGGACCGTAGGTTTCACTAGTGGCTTCCCTCATGAGTATAGTATTGGAAATATGCCCTAGAGGCAATAATAAATTGGTTATTACTATATTTTTCCTTGTTCGTGATAATCGTTCATTATCCATGCTATAATCGTATTGATTGGAAACTCAAATACATGTGTGGGTACATAGACAAAACTGTGTCCCTAGTATGCCTCTAGTTAACTAGTTCGTTGATCAAAGATGGTCAAGGTTTACAGGCCATAGACATCAGATGTCATTTGATAACGGGATCACATCATTAGGAGAATGATGTGATGGACAAGACCCAAACTATAAACGTAGCATATGATCGTGTCAGTTTATTGCTACAGTTTTCTCCATGTCAAGTATCTGTTCCTATGACCATGAGATCATGCAACTCACTGACACTGGAGGAGTACCTTGTGTGTATCAAATGTCGCAACGTAACTGGGTGACTATAAAGGTGCTCTACAAGTATTTTTGAGGGTGTCTGTTGGGTTGGCATGGATCAAGACTCGGATTTGTTACTCCATGTAACGGAGAGGTATCTGAAGGCCCACTCGGTAACACAATATCAAAATAAGCCTTGCAAGCAATTTGACTAAGTGTTATACACGGGATCTTGTATTACAAAACGAGTAAAGAGACTTGCCAGTAACAAGATTGAACTAGGTATAGAGATACCGACAATCGAATCTCGGGCAAGTAACATACCGAAGAACAAAGGGAACAACATACGGGATTAAATGAATCGTTGTCATAGAGGCTCAACCAATAAAGATCTTTGTAGAATATGTAGAAGCCAATATGGGCATCCAAGTCCCGCTATTCGTTACTGACCGTAGAGGTGTCTCGGTCATGTCTGCATAGTTCTCGAACCCACAGGGTCTGCATACTTAAGGTTCGGTGACGTTTTTGTAGTATAGAGTTATGTATGGTGGTGACCGAAGGTTGTTCGGAGTCCTGGATGAGACCCTAGACATCACGAGGAGCTCCGGAATGGTCCGTAGGTAAATACTGATATATAAGAAGTTGTGTTTTAGTCACCGAAAAAGTTTCGAGCTCATCGGTAGTGTAGCGGGAGTGCCGGGAGGGTACGGGGGGACCATCGGGAGGGGTGTCTCGACCCAAGGTGCCGCATGGGATATGGGAGGTGGTAAACCAGCCCCTAGTGGGCTGTCCGAATCCCCACTAATGGTCCATGCGGCTAGGGTGGAGAAACCCAAAGGTGGAAGGAGGATTCCAAGTGGAGAGAAGGAGTCCTAATCCTACTAGGATTGGAGGAGGACTCCTCCTCCCCACCTTCGGCCGAACCAAGGGCTGGCCCCTTGGGGCGCGAGGCCTCCTCCCTCTCTCCTATTACATATACTAGAGGTATTGATGGTTTTGAGATCCAGAAATCAGCCATGTGCTACCCTCTTCTCTAGATTGTGGTTTCTCCTCTAGATTGTTTCAACGGTGCTTTGGCGAAGCCCTGCTATGTAACATCCCAAATTTAATAATGTTATAATGTTATAATAAATTATTACAATGTTATAATAAATTATCCCAAATTTAATAATGTTATAATGTTATAATTTATTATTACAATGTTATAATAAATTATTTTTAAAAAAAATATTTGCAAAAAAAGAAATAAACTCAATTTGAGCATTTTCTGAAAAAATACATTTTTTAGAGTATCCATTTTGGCCGTGGAAAAAAGTTCATCTTATTGCATTTATTTCCCTGATCATTTTGGTATATAAAACTTTAATTTTTGGAAATGCTTTGATTGCCCAAAGTATAGTTTCCTTCTCTACTATTGATAAAAAAGGAAAAAAATTATATTTGGAAAGTCCACCGCAGCCCACCTACCGAATCTGGCCCGATCCGGATCCAGATCGGATCCGAATCTCTTTCCGACCGGCCGCCCGATCCCTTTCCCTCTCTCCTCTCTCTCTCTGGCGCGTGGGACCCACCGCCCAACCGTATCCCGCGTCGGACGTCACCTTCCTTTCTCCTCCCTCTTTCCTTCCCTCGCCGGCAAGATCGGATCCGCCGTGATCTCCCGACCCCTTGCTAGTTCTAGCAACCTGACCCCCTGGCAATAAAGCCCAAGGCCTCCTCGGCCCGTTCCCCCCCCCCCCCCGAAACCCCGATCCTCCCTCGCCAGAACGACGCCCCACGCTCGTCGGTGTGCCCAACCACCATCCTGCCATTATCGACCCCGTACGCGCCCTAGCCACTCCCCTCGCCACCCGAGCACACCATCCGCTCCACCACCCTCGCCCGCACCTCCCCGTGCATCCGCCCGAGCTCCGGAGCCACCGGAGCGACCTCCCCGTCGACACCCGTACGCCACCGCCGCCTTCGAGCTCGCCGTCGACGCCTCCGACCACCTCCACCAACGCCAAGACCACCTACGTGATCGCCTTGCTCGCCAGCATTGACCGGACCCCGTCCCCGACGCTGAAGACCACCGGAGCCATCGCCTGCATCAAGCCAAGTTGCCAGACACCGTCGAACTCGCCGGAGTTGACCTCCCGCTGCGGTGAGCCTCTCCCCTCCGTCCGATCGATTGAATGACCCCGATTAGAGTGCGTACCCCTTCGGTTTATTTAAATGAACCGGCCGGTTTTTCCTCAGTTTAGATTAGCCGAATCGTTTTCTGCTAATTAGCGGACGTTCACCCATTTATCTATCGCGTGCACACCTCTGACGAATCACAGACCGCCACGTGTACCCCTGTCCGTTAGTTAGAATTTTCTTGTTTTCGTTTTCTGTTTTAAAAACAGAATTGTTTTTGTTTTTTTTTCTTTATATATTTTATGTGTTTAATTTTTTTTGTTGATTATTTTTACATTATGTCAAAATATTATTCTAGTTTCTATAGATATAAAGTTTGACCATATTTGAATAATTTAAAATTTGAATTCAAACAGATTTGATTCAAATCTTATTTTCTGAATATCTTGAGTTTAAAAATAGATTTTTAGTTGATTATTTTTGCTACTTGTCACTAGTGACTTTATTTAACAATAGGTAGAATTTGAAAAAAATTAGAATATTTTAAATTAGTAGTTTTAGCAAAACAGATTCTGTTTTAGTTCTTTTTAGGTGTATACCTATTTCTTTTCATTTAAATTGTTTTGATTTATTTTCTTCTATGTTAGTTGACAAATTTTATTTTGTTTTATGTTAGTTAGCAGTAGTATTTCAACCAAGTTTATTTTTATGTCATTTATTAATTTATAGCATGAAATCAATTCTAGTTTCATAATAACTTGCAAATTGATTTCATTGCTAGTTTGATTTCCTATTTGAATTTTTTTAAATTGTTTTATAAGTTTCACTTTCTGTTAACTTTATGTTAGATCATAAACAATTTGTATTAAAGTTGAAATTGTTTGTTGTTAATTCAAGGTTAACATTGTTGTTGTCATAAGATGAGTTTTGATAAAAGCTTTTGATTAGTTCTTAAGTTATTCTTCAAAAGTAATTCTTTTTGCTAGTAAAATAGTTGCTAGAATACTTTTGCTAGGTTTTACTTTGTTGTTGTCTTACTATTTGAATATAGGATTATTTGTAGAAAAAACCAACCTTGGTTGTGTTGATGAAGTTTTGTTGTTTTGAGTTTTGTCTTAAGTATTTCCTTCATCACAACCTTGTTGCTTTTGGTTTTGTGTTACTTATTGATTGTTAGTATTGATTGCTTATATGAGTGAAATGTTTGATTATATGGATTTCTATTGGAGAGTGATGAATAGTTCTATCAAGTAAATTTCTGAGAGTGATATTTACCTTCACCAACAGTACAGGCAAGTTCACATTAACCATGTTATTACCTATGTTTTCAATTTGCATTAGTTCAACCTTCCCACCCATTGCATGCAAAGTAGGTACTTGGAAACTTGGTTACTTGAGTATTATCATGTGGTAGTCCACCCTATTATGCTTGTTAATTTGGCCGGGACGTATTTTATTTTTGCTATGCTTTTAGTAGACGGGGTATTGGTTGAGTGTCTACCATGTGAGTTGTGAGACTTAATTGATGAAGACCTCAAGACTTATAGCCCCACCTGCCATATATGCATACAGTATGGATGATTATTTTCACCCCCTCTTTTGTGACTTACCGGCATATTCAAAATGCTGACCTACACGGTTGCAACGTCTCATGTTGCAGATACTCTTCTTCGACGAGTAAGAGTATGATTCAGGTTTACGGTCTACACTCAACCTACCGTTGGTGTTTATTTGGGACTCCACTCCCGTTGTCTATTTCCGATGAGATGTTAAGGTATATATCAGTTTTACGTTAATTACATGTGATTGCACTTTGATATATACATTGATGTACTGTGTGTGCCAGCATACTGATCTAGGGATGGCACAGAACACATAGAGGCTTGACCTTTTCAGGTTGGGTCGCTACAGAAATGGTATCAGAGCACATGTTGACTTTAGGACGTGACCCTAGACAACTGGAAACCCCATAGGACAGCATATCTCTCAAACCTTATTCTCCAAAAAAAACTTTTACTTCTCATCCCTTCTGAGTTTTATCAAATAGTTAGATAATACCATTGTCCCTTTGACCACTCAGAGGAGTCAACCAAATTGCCACGTCCACCAAGACAAGATATCGGACAACTAATGACCAACTCAGAGAAAGATGTATTTCACTATGGGAGGAGCTACCAAAAAAATTGAAGACTATAAGGATGTGAAGAAATTGAAGACCATGAACAGTTTCAAAGATTTTATGTCCGCTAGAAGACCAAACCCATGTTGCATACTCACGTTAGATACGGTGATGTGTGAGCTGCCATTTGTGTGCATTTTGTTTGACAACCACAAATAAGACATATTTTTTCAAAACTCTTGTTTGTATTGTGTGTATCTCCTTCTATTTCCCCAGTATCTCTTCCTAAAACCCTTGGACCCAATAGATGGTGAATGAAGCTGGACTTGAATTCTCTGGACCAATGACCCAGCTGGAGGCAGAAGTATGGATTCAAAACATGGAGAATAGCTTCGGGAGCAACTCGATTGCAAAGAAGTATGAGGTTCGATATGCCCTTCAGTACCTTACCCAAAGTGCTGCTATCTGGTGGAGAATGCATCATGCCATACAAGGATTTAATGGAGCAAAAACTTGGGAAGAATTCAAGAAGACTCTGTTAAGATCCTGCCTCATTCAGAAGCATTGTGTTAACCCGATGAAGAAGGCTTGTGCATGCAAGATCTATGGAGAAGGAGGACATATCTCACAGGATTGTGCAAAGGAATATTTGGAAGAATTCCTGACAGAAATGTTTGGGTGTACTTCTCAGGAAATAGAAGCTATGATCTGTACGCAAGGGTCTAGGAAGAAGAGAAAGCATATCAGGAAGAGACAAGCCCCTGAACAGAGGGACCTGAGTCATATCAGATGTTTCAAGTGTAAGGATATGGGTCACTACGCCAATATGTGCCCAGGAAAGGAACCAGAAATCCAAGGAGCAAAAACCAACATCAAGAAGCCCCGAGACTTGACAGAAATCATCTATTTTCGTTGCAAGGAAGCAGGACATTATGCTAGTAAATGTCCAAAGGAGAAGAAAGCTAGAATGAAGTATTTAATTTTTGAAGATGGAAATAAGTGTATCATTAAGCACTCCTGTTTTCATGAGATTATTTTGTAACGGAAGTCTCTAAGATTGTAATAACTTCATAAATCAATGAAATTTATTGTGTCATGATTTCTTATGAGTTGTTACCCCATAAACAAAGATCTCTGACCATTTTTGAGGATATGAGAAAATATGGTCTATGAAGGCATATGTACATTTCATTTTAAGTGTGGTAGTAACCGGTAAAACCACATGATCCATGGAATAAGAAAGTGTCATATTGCCAAGGAGTCTGGATCAAATGAAAATAGTGAAAGGTAATGTTGTACCATATCAAACTCTATGGATGACAACATTTGTGACAAAATACTTTTGAAGTGGGAATATTGGGAAAAGGAATGATTGTGATTAAACAATACCCAAGGCTAAATAGACCAATGGAAAGGAAAAAATATTCAACGGATAGAACCTGTATCAAGGATGGATCTCATAGTTTCATGAAGGTTGCCCAAGATCATGAAGGAAGAAGTTGTGATTTGATCATCAAACGTTTTTCTTAGGAGGATACGAAACCTCGAGAGATTTAATGAAACGATAGATGTTTTATTTAGCTTGCAAAATCAATGGATTTAACCGAACTTCGTTCATTGACAAGAGAAATTTCTGCAATGCTTGTGAGGAAGCCCAAGTGTTAGAATATGAGATTCACTAAACCTTATACAAGGTAATGATTTCAGTGCGACATGGATTGATCACCATGATGACTTACTCTTATCATTTCTCTTGCTATTCAGAATGGTAAATCTGAGTGACTTACCCATAGTAAAGAGACGACGTTCTTTGAAGCTTTTGTTTAAGCCTTAGGATGGTATGATGAAAACCCCTTGTACATGACAGTTGCTATCACACGTAGGAATTTTACAGTGAGGAATGAAGCCAACACCCATTTCACTACAGGATAACCACTAATGGTAGACCGCCATGAGATCTTCCATAAGTTATTTAGAATGATCACGAGACTTGTCCGTTAAGATCTAGTAACGAGAGAACTTTGTATTGAGAATGGAAACACTGGATTCTGACGGAAACGTTATAAATATAATGGAAGAGCATCACCAAGGAAGTTACTCTGAAGAATGTGAACAGACAGATGCACCACAGGATTGCCATGATTTTGAGGGACCACTAACTCTCATTTTAAGTGTGGTAGACCCCACACCTTCCAGGTCAATGGATTTGTTAGAAGACCCCAAACCCTAACTTATTCTTTCTAGCCCTTTCGTATCTCGAGGATGAGATTCATTTTAAGTGTGGTAGGTTTCTAACATCCCAAATTTTGGAATGTTATAATAAATATTAGAATGATTGTTTGATAGAGTGAGTGATTGAACTTGAGTGAAAATTGAAAATTTCAAAACAAAAACTTTTGAATGAGAGGGAATGACATGACTTTCCCATATGCTTTTGGAATTCAAATTCCTACATTTCAAATCAGTGACAGAAGATGACATGACTTCTTCAATATAAAAAGATTTGAAGAGTGAATTTGAAAACATTTGAAATTTTCTGATATGGAGTTCCTTTCATATTTGATTTCCAATTTCAAGTTTGAAAGAATTCAAACCCTGGACAAATTTTGAGTAGAGGAACATGACCCTCCAAACCAGGGGTATTTTTGTGAAATATTTCAACCCTGAAAACCATGGGGTTATTTGAAAAATATTTGCAAAAAAGAAATAAAGCCACTTTGAGCATTTTCTGAAAAAACGTTTTTTTAGAGTATCTATTTTGGCCGTGGAAAAATGTTCATCTTATTGCATTTATTTCCCTGATCATTTTGTTATCTAAAGCTTTATTTTTTGAAAATGTTTTGATTGCCCAAAATATAGTTTCCTTCTCTATTATTATTAAAAGGAAAAAAAATATTTGGAAAGTCCACTACAGCCCACCTACCGAATCTGGCCCGATCTGGATCCAGATCGGATCCGAATCTCTTTTCGACCGGCCGCCCGATCCCTTTCCCTCTCTCCTCTCTCTGGCGTGTGGGACCCGCCGCCCGACCGTATCCCGCATCGGACGTCACCTTCCTTTCTCCTCCCTCTTTCCTTCCGTCGCCGGCGAGATTGGATCCGCCATGATCTCCCGATCCCTTGCCAGTTTTAGCACCCCAACCCCCTGGCTATAAAGCCCAAGGCCTCCTCGACCCGTTCCCCCCCCCCCCCCGAAACCCCGATCCTCCCTCGCTAGAACGATGCCCCATGCTCGCCAGAGTTCCCGACCACCATCCCGCCATTGCCGACCCCGTGCTCGCCCTAGCCACTCCCCTCGCCACCCGAGCACATCATCCGCTCCACCACCCTTGCCCGCACCTCCCCGTGATTTTGCCCGAGCTCCGGAGCCACCGGAGCGACCTCCCTGTCGACACCCGTACGCCACCGCCGCCTCGGAGCTCGCCGTCGACGCCTCCGACCACCTCCGCTGACGCCAAGACCACCTACGTGATCGCCTTGCTCGCCAGCATCAACTAGACCCCTTCCCTGACACCGAAGACCACCGGAGCCCTCGCCTGCATCAAGCCAAGTTGTCGGCCGCCGTCGAACTCGCCGGAGTTGACATCCCGCCGCGGTGAGCCTCTCCCCTCCGTCCAATCTGATTGAACAGCCCCGATTACATCGTGTGTACCCCTTCGGTTTATTTTAAATGAACTGGACGGTTTTTCCTCAGTTTAGATTAGCCAAATCACTTTCTGCTAATTAGCGGACGTTCACCCATTTAGCTATCGCGTGCACACCTCTAACGAATCACAGACCGGCACGTGTACCCCTCTCCGTTAGTTAGAATTTTCTTGTTTCCGTTTTCTGTTTTAAAAACAGAATAGTTTTTGTTTTTGTTTTCTTTATATCTTTTATGTTTTTAAATTTTTTTAGTTGATTATTTTGCATTATGTCAAAATATTATTCTGGTTTCTGTAGATATAAAGTTTGACCATATTTGAATAATTTAAAATTTGAATTCAAACAGATTTTTTCAAATCTTATTTTCTGAATATCTTGAGTTTAAAAATAGATTTTTAGTTGATTCTTTTTGCTACTTGTCACTAGTGACTTTATTTAACAATAAGTAGAATTTGAGAATTTTTAGAATATTTTAAATTAGTATTTTTAGCAAAACAGTTTCTGTTTTAGTTTTTTTTAGGTTTATACCTATTTCTTTTCATTTAAATTGTTTTGATTTATTTTATTTTATGTTAGTTGACAAATTTTACTTTGTTTTATGTTAGTTAGCAATAGTATTTCAACCAAGTCTATTTTTATGTCATTTATTATTTTATAGCATGAAATCAATTCTAGTTTCATAATAACTTGCAAATTGATTTCATTGCTAGTTTGATTTCCTATTTGAAAAAATAGTTTTTTTAAATTTTTTTATAAGTTTCACTTTATGTGAACTTTATGTTAGATCATAAACAATTTTTATTAAAGTTGAAATTGTTTGTGGTTAATTCAAGGTTAACATTGTTGATGTCATAAGATGAGTTTTGATAAAAGCTTTTGATTAGTTCTTAAGTTATTCTTCAAAAGTAATTCTTTTTGCTAGTAAAATATTTGCTAGAATACTTTTTTTAGGTTTTACTTTGTTGTTGCCTTACTATTTGAATATAGGATTATTTGTAGAGAAAACCAACCTTGGTTGTGTTGATGAAGTTTTGTTGTTTTGAGTTTTGTCTTAAGTATTTCCTTCATCACAACCTTGTTGCTTTTGGTTTTGTGTTACTTATTGATTGTTAGTATTGATTGCTAGTATGAGGCGATCAAATCTTGTGGGGAACGTGTGAAAAACTCTATAGAGTACTCACAACCTAATCGATTAGCCGTGTCCATGGTCATGGACAACTTGAGCCAAAGGAACTGAAACTATCTGGAACTCTCAACACAAATAATTATATTGATGAGGGTGTTAGTGTTAACTTGGGTATGAGAATTGGTTGGTGGAACCATCTCATTAAACAACCAACTTTGCAGTAATAATTTTTGCTTTTGCCCCCTCTCTTGTTGTAGGAAAAAATTGCTTCACGCAAAACTTAAGCTTATAGCCCCACCTGCCATATATGCATATAGTATAGATGATTATTTTCACCCCCTCTTTTGTGACTTGCCGGCATATTCAAAATGTTGACCTACACGGTTGCCATGTCTCATGTTGCAGATACTCTTCTCCGACGAGTAAGAGTATGATTCAGGGTTACGGTCTACACTCAACCTGCCGTTGGTGTTTATTTGGGGCTCCACTTCCGTTGACTATTTCCGCTGAGATTTTAAGGTATATATTAGTTTTACGTTAATTACATGTGATTGCACTTTGATATATACATTGATGTACTATGTGTGCCAGCATACTGATCTAGGGATGGCACAGAACACACAGAGGCTTGACCTTTTCAGGTCGGGTCGCTACATGCTAGAATATTTCCACCACCATCGCCGACACACCATCACGCTACCAGAGAACTCATCTACCTCTTCGATCCCTCTTACTGGATCAAGAAGGCAAAGATGGTCATCGAGTTGTACGTGTGCTGAACGCGAAGGTGTTGTCCGTTCAGCGCTAGATCAGAAGGACCGCGACTGGATTACGGGACGAATCGTGATTGGATCGTGGGACGCTCAGCGATTTCGATCACGAAGACGTTCGACTACATCAACCGTGTTTCTTAAGGCTTCTCGCTTAGCGATCTATAAGGGTATGTAGATCCACTCTCCCCCTCGTAGATGCTCATCACCATGGATAGATCTTGCGTGTGCGTAGGAATTTTTTTGTTTCCCATGCAACGTTCCCCAACAGTGGCATCATGAGCTAGTTCTATATGTAGATGAGATCATGAGTAGAACCCAAAGGAGTTTGTGGGCATTGATGCTTAGATTGCTTCCTCCCTTGGTCGTATTTTGATTCAGCGGTATCGTGAGATGAAGCGGCCTGGGAGTTTTTAAGTAATATGACTAATTTCATTATCATGAACATAGTCAAAATGTCTTTGAAAATTATATTGTAGATTACTAGCTCGTGTTGTAGCTCCCTTGATTTTTTTTATATGTTCCTAGAGAAATAGAGTTGAAAGATGATTGTAGCAATAATGTGGAGTGGGTCCTTGACCCGAGGATTGTCCTCATTGCTGCATAGAAGGCTTATGTCCTTAAATGCACCGCTCGGTGCGCCACCCCCTCTAGCATCGTCTGTAGATGTCGTGAACATCTGATAGGCACGTTCCGATCACTACTTGATAGTTCAGTGTGTCATGCATTACGGCTTAGAATTGAGGCTCCAAAATGTTTTGAACGTCATGAAACATATGAGATGTTCCAAGAGCTGAAATTGGGATCTCAGGCTTGTGACCGTGTTGTGAGGTATGAGACCTCCAACAAGATTCTTTGCCTACAAGATGAAGGAGAATAGCTCAATCGTTGAGCATGTGCCCAGATTATCTGGGTGCCACAATCGCTTGAATCAAGTGGGAGTTGATCTTCCAGATAAAATAGTGATTGATATAGTTCTCCAAGTCACTGTCACTGATCTACTAGAGCTTCATGATGAACTATAAAATGCTAGGGATGGAGATAATGATCCCTGAGCTATTCACCATGTTTGACACCGTGAAGGTAGAAATCAAGAAGGAGCATCAAGTGTTGATGGTTAGTGAAACCACTAGTTTCGAGAAGGGCAAGGGCTAGGAAGGGAAACTTTATGGATGGCAAGTCAGTTGCCACTCCATTAAAGCCACCCAAAGTATGAACCCAAACCCGAGACTAAGTTCTTCTATTATGAGGACAATGGTCGTTGAAGTGGAACAACCCTAGATACTTGGTAGATAAGAAGGCTGACAACATCGACAGAAGTATATTTGATATACGTGTTATTGATGTGTACCTTGCTAGTACTCCTAGTAGCACCTGGGTATTGGATAACGGGTTCGGTTGCTAAATGTAAGTAACTCGAAATAAAAGCTACAGAATAAACAGAGTCTAGCTAAGTGTGAGGTCACGATGTTGGAAGTGTTTCCAAGGTTGATGTGATCACCGTCGCACGCTCTCTCGACCCTCGGGATTAGTGATGAACCTAAATAAATGTTATTTGGTGTTTGCATTGAGCATGAACGTGATTAGATCGTGTTTATTACAATACGGTTATTCATTTAAGTTAGAGAATAATGGTTATTCTGTTTACATGAATAATACCTTGAATGGTCATGCACCTAATGAGAATGGTTTATTGAATATTGATCGTAGTAATACACATGTTCATAACATTGATGCCAAAAGATACAAAGTTAATAATGATAGTACTACACACTTGTGGCACTACCGCTAAATGTCATATTGGAGTAAAGCGCATGAAGAAACTCCATGTTGATGGATCTTTGGACTCTTTCGATTTTGGATCGGTTGAGACATGCGGGACATGCCTCTTGGGCAAGATGACTAAAACCCTATTTTCCAGCTTGATGGAATGGGCAAGTGACTTATTGGAAATGATACATGTTGATGTATACGGTCCAATGAGTGTTGTAGCATGCGCTGAATATCATTATTTTCTTACCTTCACTGATGATTTGAGTAGATAAAGTGCATATTTACCTAATTAAACACAAGTCTGAATCGTTTGAAAAGTTCAAGCAAAATCAGAGTGAAGTTTGAGATCATCGTGACAAGAAGATAAAATGTCTATGATATGATCGTGGAGGCGAATATTTGAGTTATGTGTTTGGTATACACCTTAAGACAATGTGGAAGTTGTTTCACAACCCACGCCACCTGGAACAACATAGTGTGATGGTGTGTCCGAACATCGTAGTCGTGCTCTATTGGATATGGTGCGAACTATGATATCTCTTATCGATTTGCCACTATCGTTTTGAGGTTATGCATTCGAGACAAGTACATTCACTTTAAAAGGGGCACCATATAAGTCCGTTGAGATGACACCATATGAATTTTGGTTTGGCAGAAACATAAACTGTCATTTCTTAATTGTTGAAGCTTCGACGCTTATGTGAAAAAGGGTTTTCACCTAATGAGCTCGGACCCAAAGCATACAAATGCATCTTCATAGAATACCCTAACGTATCAGTTGGGTAAACCTTCTATCTTAGATCCAAGCACAAAGTGTTTGTTGCTAAAACGTGTCCTTTCTCGAGGAAGAGTTTCTCTCGAAAGAATTGAGTGGGAGGAAGATAGAACTTGATGAGGTTGTTGAACCTTTATTTCAATCAGAGAGTAGTGCAATGTAGAAAGATGTTTTTGTAGAGCCTACACCAGTTGAAGAGGAAGTTAATGATAATGATCGTGAAGCTTCGCATCAAGTTGCTATCAAACGTCCTAGGTCAACAAGGGCACGTATTTCTCCTGATTGGTATGGTAACCCTGTCTTAGAGGTCATGTTCTTGGACAATGATGAGCCTACGAGCTATGGAGAAGCGATGATGGGCCCGGATTCCGACAAAGGGCTAGGAGCCATGAAATCCTAGAAAGGACCATGTGTGAAAACCAAGTATGGACTTTGGTAGACTTACCCGTTGAATGGCAGGCCATTGAGTACAAATGGATTTTTTTAAGAAGAAGACAGACGATGATGGTGAATGTCACCATTTATAAAGCTCGACTTGTCGCAAAGAGGTTTCTGACAAGTTCAAGGAGTTGACGGCGATGAGACTTTCTCAACCGTAGCGATGCTAAAGTCTGTTGGAATTATGTTAGCAATTGTTGTGTTTTTCAATTATGAAATCTAGAAAATGGATGGCAAAACATCGTTTCCTTCCTTGAGGAAAGGTTGTATGAGATACAACCAGAAGGTTTTGTCAAGTCCTATGGATGCTAAAAGGTGTGCAATCTCCAGTGATCCTTCTATGGTCTAGAGCAAGCATCTCGGAGTTGGAATATACACTTTGATGAGGTGATCAAAGTTTTTGAGTGTATACAAAGTTTATGAGAAACATGTATTTACAAATAAAGTTAGTGGGAGCACTATAGGATTTCTGATAAGAATATGTGGATGACTAATTATTGATCGAAAATAATGTAGAATTCTGGGAAGCGTAAACGGTTGTTTGAAAAGTGATTTACAAAGGAAGACATGGATGAATCTACTTAATTGTTGGGCATCAAGTTCTATAAGAGATAGATCAAGACGCCTGATAAGATTTTTCAATGAGTGAATACCTTGACAAGATTTTGAAAGAGTACAAAATGGATCAGTCAAAGAAAGGGTTCTTGCCTGATTTGTAGGGTGTGAAGTTGAGTAAGACTCAAAGCTCGACCACGGCAGAAGAAAGAGAAAGGACGAAGGTCGTCCACTATGCCTTATCCATAGGCTCTGTATAGTATGCCATGCTGTGTACCGCACCTGTGTGTGCCTTGCCCTGAGTCTATCAAGGGGTACAAGAGTGATCCAGGAGTGGATCACTAGACAATGGTCAAGATTATCCATAGTAACTAGAGGACTAAGGAAATATTTCTCGATTATGGAGGTGATAAAGAGTTTGTCGTAAAGTGTTACGTCGATGCAATCTTTAACACCAACCTGGATGACTCTGAGTAGCAATCTGGATACGTATAGTGGAGCAGCCATTTGGAATAGCTCCAAGTGGAGTGTGGTAGCAGTGTCTGCAGTATGACATAGAGATTTTCAAAGTACACATGGATCTGAATGTCGCACACCCATTGACAAAAGACATCTCTCACATGCAAAGCATGATCAAACCCCAGAACTCATTGGGTGTTAGATTCATAACAATGTAAATCACATGGTGATGTGAATTAGATTATCGACTCTAGTGCAAGTGGGAGACTATTGGAAATATGACCTAAAGGCAATAATAAATTGGTTATTATGATATTTCCTTGTCCATGATAACCAATATGGCCATGCAATCCCTGCTATTGGTTATTGTATGTAGAGGTGTCTTAGTCATGTCTGCATAGTTCTCGAACCCGCGGGGTCTGCACACTTAAGGTTCTGTGACGTTTCCGTAGTATAGTGGTCATGACCGAAGGTTGTTTGGAGTCCCAGATGAGATCCCAAACATCAAGAGGAGGTCCAGAATGGTTTGGAGGTAAAGAATTATATATAGGAAGTCCTATTTTGGTCACCAGAAAATTTATGCCTCATCGGTAGTGTACCGGGAGTGCCAGGAGGCTACCGGGGGACCACCGGGAGGGGTGTCTCGGGGCCACATGGGATGTGGGAGGAGGTCAAATAGCCCCTAGTGGGATGGACAAAGCCCCCCTAAAGCCCCATGCGGCTGGGGTGGAGAAACCCAAAGGTGGAAGGAGGATTCCAAGTGTTGAGAAGGAGTCCTAATCCTACTAGGATTGGAGGAGGAGGACTCCTCCCCACCTTCGGCCGAACCAAGGGCTGGCCCCCTGGGGCGCTAGGCCTCCTCCCTCTATCCTCCTATATATACTAGAGGTTTTGAGGGTTTCAAGACACAGAAATCAGCCACGTGCCACCCTCTTCTCTAGATCGTAGTTTCTCCTCTAGATTGTTTCAGTGATGCTTAGGCGAAGCCCTACTAGAATAGTTCCACCACCATCGCCACATGTCGTCGCCTTGCCGGAGAACTCATCTACCTCTCTGATGCCTCTTCCTGGATAAAGAAGGCGGAGATCGTCATCGAGCTATACGTGTGCTGATCGTGGAGGTGACGTACATTCGGCGCTAGATCGGAAGGACCACAACTGGATCGCAAGACAGATCGTGATTGGATCGCGGGACGGATCATGATGGGATCGTGGGATACTCGGCGATTTGGATCGTGAAGACGTTTAACAACATCAATCCCTTTTCTTAACGATTCCCTCTTATCGGTCTAAAAGGGTATGTAGACCCACTCTCCCCGTCGTAGATGCTCATCACCAGGGATAGATCTTGCATGTGCGTAGGAAATATTTTGTTTCCCATGCAAAGTTCCCCCTAGTTAGTGCTTTATAAGTGAATATGGAGACTAAAATTGAAAAATAAAAAGTGCATAAAGTAAATAGATAGGTCATTCGCAGAGGGAAGTAGTGATTTGTAGAGGTGCTAGAGCTCAAATGTTTAAATAGATAGATAAAAATATTTTGGGTGGCATGCCTTTCCTCTCAACAAAAACGACCAAGATATTTCAATATCATTCCGCACTAGATGCATGATAGGCGGTTCCCAAACAGAAAATAAAGTTTATTCTTTTTTCCACCATACTTTCACTTTCCATGGCTAGCCGAATCCGGTTGCCTTCCATACCAACACTTTCCAAGGAATTTATTATTTGAAAACATAAAGTATTTTTTTCCTTTTCATTTTGGGACTGGGCATCCCTATTACCGCCATACTCTCGTGCAATGACAAGTGAATAAGCACTCATCTTGAGAATAACACATCTAGCATGAAAAAATATCGGCCACCCCCTACCGTTTCATGAGCGTTACGAGCACACAAAAAGGTAAATTTATTTTAAAAGTTTAGAGATGGCACATACAAACTTGCTTGGAATGCCATGGAAAGACCCTATATAGGTAGGTATAGTGGACTCATATGGCAAAACTAGGTTTATTGATTTTGGATGCACAAGTAGTATTTCTACTTAGTACAATTGAAGGCTAGCAAGAGATTGAGAAGCATACAACCAAGAACCAAAACATCACATAAGCGAGCATTAAACATAACTAACACTAAATAATGCACCATAAGTAGGATATAATTTCGTAGCACAACTATTGACTTCTATGCTTGCATAGGGAATAAAAATCCTTAACAACAATATTCTTACTAAGCATAATTACTCATCAACATAACTCACATATCACTATTGTCATGTTTCAAAAATATTACGAAGAATCAAGTTTAATTTGCCCAAAGATCTTCATGAAAGTTTTTATTATATCCCTCTTGAATATCTATCACTTTGGGACTAGTTTCATAGGTTGCAATTGCTTTTGATAAGCTCACATTGATATAAGTGAAGAACATGAGCATACAAGTTTCATTTATCAAAATAATATAAGTGAGACATGAGAGGATTTATTCAAAATTAATAAATTTCAAATTAATATAAGTTAAGCATGAGAGCATTTGTTCAAACATGTAAAAGCACTCTGTGATCAAAAAGATATAAGTGAAGCACTAGACCAATTCCTTTGCTCAATAGATTTAAGTGAAGCATAAAGAGCAATTCTAACAAATCATAGCATAGTTTTTGGCTCTCTTAGATAGGTGTGTGAATCAAGCATAAAAGCAAACAAAGCAAAGATACAATACGCTCCAAGCAAAACTCATGATATGTGACGAATAAAAATATAGTTCCAAGTAGTATACCGATGGTTGTTAGAAGAAAGAGGGGATGCCACTCGAGGCATCCCCAAGCTTAGTTGCTTGTTACTCTTTGGATATCACCTTGGGGTGCTGTAGCATCCCCGGGCTTTGGATCTTCTAACTCCTTATTCCTTAATCCGTTGTGATCTCACCCAAAACTTGAAAACTTCAATCACACAAAACTTTACCAAATTCTCATAAGATTCGTTAGTATAATAAAGCAAATTACCACTTTAGGTACTATTGTAAACCCATTCATATTTTATTATTGCATTATACCTATTGTATTCTAAATTTACCATGACTTATACCCCCCCGATAGAAGCCATAGATTCATCAAAACAAGCACACAATGCAACAAAAACAGAATCTATTTGAGACAACACAGTCTGTAGTAATCTGTACTCTACCCATACTTCTGGAACTATAAAAATTATGAAATATTCGGACAACGTATAGAATTTGTATATCAATATTGTGTTAAATTTCAGCTCGATATCACATTCCAATAAAAAATGAAAATCCGTGCACTGGGAACAAAGTTTATGTTTGAAATTCAGTATTGTTTCTACTCTTCTTATGGATCATCCTAAAGGCATTACTTGCCACAAACACTAAATAAAACATAAAAAGACAATCATAAAAGAATCATAATTGTGCAAAACCCTCAAAAAATAAAATAAAAAGATAAAAATAATTTATTCAATGGGTTACCTCCCAACAAGCGCTATCATTTTACGCCCTAGCTAGGCATAACACATAGATTCAAGTATTGCTATCTTTGGTTTCCAACTCCTTAAGCACACAACGAGAATTTTTCAAGAATCTATCATGCATATTTTCAATGAAAATACTTCTAGGAATAATATTGAAAAAATTATTCTTGCCATGAAGGTTGTTTACCACTTCAATAAAATTGGGATGAATACTAATAATTTTAAGATACTCATTGTTTTTACTAGAAGCGGTACCCTTGTTCTTAGAAATTTGCATGGATTTGAAATCTTTACTAATGAAAGTTTTTTCAATAGTCTTGTCGGTAGAGAAAGCCGACCCTATATTACGAAAGATTTCTTCCAACTTATCAATTCTGGTGGGGTTTTCTTCAATTCTTTTATTGACTATGGGTTATTTTTCTTTTAATATTTTAACAGCGTCTTCAGCCTTTGACCCAATTCTATTAGCAAGATTATGCATCCTTTTATCCAAATTTTCAATATTTTCTCGGTGAGCATTTTCTTTTCAATAGCATCTAACCTTTTCATAACATGCTCAAGAGTTAAAATTGTTTCATTGGCAATGATAGGTTGGAAACCCACTAAATTTTCCAAAGCATTATAGGCATCCAAAGCGGGGCACATCACAAAATTTCTACCAGTAATCGTATCAAGGATGAATCTATACCAAGTGGTGATGCCCACATAAAAACAGCAAAGAAGAACAATGGTAGATTCTTTGTGAATAGATCTATTATGAGCATTCCAAATCCTATACCAAGCATCTTTAAGATTCTCCCACTCCCCTTTGTTTAAAATTAAGAACCTCATTCTCGAGGGTAAATGCAATAATGGAGGAACTAGCCATAGTGAAGAGATATGCAAACAAGAGATCAGACAAGAAAAAGGCAAACGAAAAACGGAGGGCGAATAAAACAGCAAATTTGTGAAGTGGGGGAGTGGAAAACGAGAGGCCAATGTAAAATAATGTAATTCCAAGGAGATGAGAGTTTTGATTAGGAACCTGGTGGATGAGATTGCTTCCTCCTCGGCAACGGTGCGAGAAATTCATTTCACATGGCTTGAGACTGCGTTGGTAGTTCCCCAAAGAGGAAGGGATGATGCAGCACGGCGATGGTAAATATTTCCCTCAGCTACAAAACCAAGGTATCAATCCATGGAGGAAGACCACGCACCCACATAAACAGCACCTGCACACAAACATCAAATACTTGCAACCCAACGTGAAAGAGAGGTCGTCACCCTCTCTACAGTAATAAGATAGATTAGGTAATGATAGTTTTGGCAAATAGATCTCGTAAGAACACGAAGTAAAATAAATAAACAAAAATTGCATCAAGGTATTTTTTTGTTTTTTGGATTAAAAGATCTGAAATCAAAAGATGCAAATAGTAGATCGGAAAGGAATATGATGGAAAAGTAGAACCGGGGGCCGTAGGTTTCACTAGTGGCTTATCATGAGTATAGCGCACGGTGGGTGAACAAATTACTGTTGGGCAATTAATATAAGATAAAATAATCATGACAATATCCAGGCAATGATCATTATATAGGCATCACGCCCAAGATAAGTAGACCAAGACGATTCTGCATCTACTTCTATTACTCCACAAGATGATGTAGAAAAGATCTATTCATGAAGGAATAGACCCCATCTTGTTATCCTTAATGGCAATGATACATGCGTGTCTTGCTGCCCTTTCTGTCACTGGGAAAGAACACCGCAAGATCGAACCCATCACAAAGCACCTCTTCTGATGGCAAGAAAAATTGATCTAGTTGGCCTAACTAAACCAAAGGGTCGAAGAAGAAATATGAGGCTATAATTAATCATGCAAATAATAGATCAAAGAAGACTCAAATCATATTCATGTATAGGAACTGATCATGAACTCAAAATTCATCGGATCCCAACAAACACAATTCAAGTCATTACATCAAGTAGATCTCCAAGAGTCCATTGTATTGACAAACATAGAGAGAGGAAGCCATCTAGCTACAGCCTATGGACCCGTAGGTCTATGGTGGAATACTCACGCATCACCGAAGAGGCACCTATGAAGAAGATGAACCCCTGCGTGATGGTGTTAGATTAGATATCGGGGTTCTGGAACTTGCGGTGGCTGGAATTGTGTTTCATCGACTCTCCTAGGGTTTTCTTATTTTCTGGAAATTTATAGGCTCGATAGTCGGTTGAGGGGATACTCGAGGTGCCCACCCTCTACCAGGCCATGCCAGGGGCATCTAGCGTGCCCTGGTGGAGGGTGGCCACCCTAGGCCCCCTCTTCTGGTGATCTTTGTCCAATCTGCTTCCTTCTGGTCCATAAAAATCCAAAAAACATCCCTGCAGCATTTGGGCTATGTTTGGTACTGATTTTCTGCAAAGTAAAAAACAAGCAAAAACAACAACTAACACTTTGGCACTATATCAATAGGTTAGTCCCAAAAAATGATATAAAGTTGCTACAAATGATTGTAAAACATCTAAAATTGATAATATAACAGCATGGAACAAGCAAAAATTATAGATATGTTGGAGACATATCAGGACGCCAGTGGCCGCATAGCTAACTGGGCCATCGAACTCCGACCATTCAAAATTTGTTACAAGCCACGAACAGCCATTAAATCTCAGGTGTTGGCTGATTTTCTTGCCGAATGGACGGAGGCCGAGCTCCCTAGAGAATACATCACATATTACCATTGGACGATGTACTTCGACTGATCCAAGACACTTGTCAGACTAGGGGCTGGAGTCATCCTCACATCCCCCACCAGGGACAACGTCCGATATGTATTACAAATCATGTACACCGACTCAAACAACGCGACCGAATACGTGGCACTGTTGCACGGACTTCAGATGGTGATATCAATGGGCGTACAACGGCTCGAAGTACGGGAAGACTCTAATATCGCCATCTCACAAATCAACAGCAAATCCGATGCTACAAACTCAACAAAGGCAGCATACAGAAATGCCATCCTCAACATATCCGCACGGTTCGAGGGACAAGAATTCCACCATGTCTCCAGAGACAGCAATCAAGTTGCCGACGTCCTCGCCCGCATGGGCGCTGATACATCCATTTTGCATCATGCTTTTATATTGGTATTTATTTCATTATGGGCTGTTACTACATATTATGGTACAATACTTATGCCTTTTCTCTCTTATTTTACAAGGTTTACATGAAGAGGGAGAATGCCGATAGCTGGAATTCTAGACTGGAAAAGGAGAAAATATGAGAGACCTATTATGCACAACTCCAAAAGTCTTGAAAATCTACAGAGAATTGTTTTGGAATATATAAAAAATATTGGGAGAAAGAAATACCAGAGGGGACCCACCAAGAGGTCACAAGCCTGTTGGGCGCAGCCTACCCCCTGGTCGCGCCCTTGTGGCTTGTGGTCCCCATGGCAGCCCTCTAGTGCCCATCTTCTGCTATATGAAGGGTTTTGACGTGGAAAAAATCAGGGGAGAGCTTTGGAGATGAAGCCTCTGTCTCAAGGCGGAACTTGGGCAGAACCAATCTAGGGCTCTGACGGAGTTGTTCTGCCGGGGAAACTTCCGTCCCAGAGGGGGAAATCAAAGCCATTGTCATCACCAATGATCCTCTCATCAAGAGGGGGTCAGTCTTCATAAACATCTTCACCAACACCATCTCCTCTCCAAACCCTAGTTCATCTCTTGTATCCGATCTTTGTCTCAAAACCTCATATTGGTACCCATGGGTTGCTAGTAGTGCTGATTACTCCATGTAGTTGATGCTAGTTGGTTTACTTGCTGAAAGATCATATGCTCAGATCCTTAATGATAATTAATACCCCTCTAATGATAAACATGAATATGCTTTGTGAGTAGTTATGTTTTTTCCAGAGAACATGGGATAAGCCTTGTTATAAGTAATCATGTGAATTTGGTATTCGTTCGATATTTTGATGAGATGTATGTTGTCTCTCCTCTAGTGGTCTTATGTGAACGTCGACTACATGAAACTTCACCATTAATTGGTCCTAGGGGAAGTCATTGGGGAGTAAAAAATAGATGGTCGGTTGCTAGAGTGATAGAAGCTTAAACCCTAGTCTATGTGTTGCTTCGTAAGGGGCTGATTTGGATCCATATGTTTCATGCTATGCTTAGATCTATCTTAATTCTTATTTCGTAGTTGTGGATGCTTGAGAGAGAGGTTAATCACAAGTGGGAGGTTTGTCCAATTAAGGGCACCACCCAAGCACCAGTCAGCCCACATATCAAATTATCAAAGTAACAAACGTGAATCAAATGATCCTGATGAAAACTAGTTTGACAGAAATTCCCATGTGTCGTTGGGAGCACTTTGCTTTGTATGAGAGTTTGTCCAGGCTTGTCCTTTGCTACAAAAAGGATTGGGACACCTCGCTGCACCTTTGCTACATTTATTACTTGCTACCCATTACGAATTATCTTATCACAAAACTATCTGTTACCGATAATTTCAGTGCTTGCAGAGAATACCTTACAGAAAACCGCTTGTCCTTCCTTCTACTCCTCGTTGGGTTCGACACTCTTACTTATCGAAAGGACTATGATAGATCCCCTATACTTGTGGACTATTTTCTGGCGTCGTTGCCGGGGAGTGAAGTGCCTTTGGTGAGTGGAATTTAGTAAGGAAAAATTTATATAGTGTGCTGAAATTTACTGTCACTTGTTACTATGGAAAATAATCCTTTGAGTGGCTCGGGGTATCTTCACCTCGACCGGAAGCACAAAGAGTTGCTCCTCAACCTACTGAACCTACTGAAAATATTTATTATGAAATTTCTTCGGGTATGATAGAGAAACTGCTAGCTAATCCTTATGCAGGAGATCGAACACTAGATCCTGATTTGCACCCTAATCTACATGGATGAAGTTTATTGATTATTTAAGCTTCAAGGTTTTCCCGAGGATGATGTCTAGAAGAAGATATTTCCTTTATCTTTAAAGGAGAAGGCATTGACATGGTATAGGCTATGTGATGATATTGGATCATGGAATTACAACCGATTGAAATTGGAATTTCATCAGATGTTTTATCCTATGCACCTGGTTCATCGTGATCGGAATTATATCTATATTTTTGGCCTCGTGAAGGATAAATTATCGCTCAAGCTTGGGGGAGGCTTAAGTCAATGTTACATTCATGCCCTAATCATGAGCTCTCAAGAGAAATTATTATTCAGAATTTTTATGCTTGGCTTTCTCGTAATGATCAGTCCATGCTCGATACTTCTTGTACTAGTCCCTACATGAAGAATGATATTGAATTCAAATGGGATTTATTGGAAAGAATTAAACGCAACTCTGAAGATTGGGAACTCGACGGAGGTAAGGAGTCATGTATAAACCTTAAGTTTGATTGTGTTAAATCCTTTATAAACACCGATGATTTTCGTGAATTTAGCACTAAATATGGACTTGACTTTGAGATAGTAGCTTCTTTCTGTGAATCATTTGTTGCTCATGTTTATCTCCCTAAGGATAAGTGGTTTAAATATCATCCCACCATTGAAGTGAAAAAAGTTGAAACTATTAAAGTTGAAGAAGAAACTATTACTTATAATATTGATCTTGTTATTCCTACTGCTTACATTGAGAAACCACCTTTCCCTGTTAGAATAAAGGAACATGCTAAAGCTTCAACTGTGGTTCGTAATAGCTATGTTAGAACACCTACACCCCCTGAAAAAATTAAATTTGAACCTAGTTTTTCTATGGTTAAAGATCTCTTGGTTGATAATATTGATGGGCATGTTATTCATTTCTATGATGACGCTGCTAGAATTGCTAGACCTAATGCTAAAGATAAAGATAGACCTATAGTTGGCATGCCTGTTGTTTCTGTTAAAATAGGAGATCATTGTTATCATGGCTTATGTGATGTGGTTGATAGTGTGAGTGCAATTCCCATTACCTTATATCAAGAAATTATGAAGGATATTGCACCAACTGAATTAGAGGAAATTGATGTTACCATTAAGCTGGCTAATAGAGATACTATAGCACCAGTTGGGATTGTTAGAGATGTTGAAGTCTTGTGTCAAAAAATAAAATATCCTACTGATTTTCTTGTTCTTGGTTCCCCGCAAGATGATTTTTGTCCCATTATTTTTGGTAGGCCTTTCTCGAATACTGTTAATGCTAAGATAGATTGTGATAAAGAAATTGTTACTGTGAGTTTTGGGGATGTGTCCCATGAGTTTAATTTCTCTAAATTTCGTAGACAACCCCATGATAAAGAATTTCCTAGTAAGGATAAAATTATTTTTCTTGCTTCTATTGTTGTGCCTCATACTGATCCCTTAGAACAATATTTTCTAGACCATGAAAACGATATGCATATGAATGAAAGGAATGAAATAGATAGGATTTTCTTTGATCAGCATCCTATTCTGAAACACAACTTGACTTTTTAAATACTTGGGGATCCTTCTCCACCCAAGGGTGATTCCGTGTTTGAGCTTAAACAATTACCGGATACTCTGAAATATGCTTATCTTGATGAACAAAAGATATATCATGTTATTATTAGTGCTAACTTTTCAGAGCATGAAGAAATGAGACTATTGAAAACTCTGAAGAACCACCGTGCTGCTATTGGATATACTCTTGATTATCTTAAGGGCATTAGTCCCACTCTATGTCAGCATAAAATTAATATGGAACCTGATGCTAAACCAGTTGTTGATCACCAACGACGGTTAAATCCTAAAATGAAAGAAGTGGTAAGAAATGAGATATTAAAGCTTTTGGAGGTAAGTATAATTTATCCTATTGCTGATAGTAGATGGGTTAGTCCTATTCATTGTGTCCCTAAGAAGGGAGGTATTACCGTTGTTCCTAATGATAAAAATGAATTGATCCCACAAAGAATTGTTACAGGATATAGGATGGTAATTTGATTTTAGAAAATTAAATAAAGCTACTAGGAAAGATCAATACCCTCTACCTTTTATTGATCAAATGATAGAAAAACTATCTAAACACACACACTTCTACTTTCTAGATGGTTATTCTGGTTTCTCTCAAATACCTGTGTCAAAAGAGGATCAAGAAAAGACAAATTTTGCTTGCCCTTTCGGTACCTTTGCTTATAGACGTATGCCTTTTGGTTTATGCAATGCACTTGCTACCTTTCAAATATGTATACTACTATATTCTCTGACTTTTGTGAAAAGATTGTTGAGGTTTTCATGGACGATTTAATTTCTCCGTTTACGGAACTTCTTTTGATGATTGCTTGAGCAACCTTGATCGAGTTTTGTAGAGATGTGAAGAAACCAATCTTGTCTTGAATTGGCAGAAGTGCAACTTTATGGTTAATGTTGGCATTGTCTTGGAACACAAAAGCTCCAAAAGAGGTATTGAGGTGGACAAAGCTAAAGTAGATGCTATTGAAAAAATGTTGTGTCCCACGGATATCAGAGGTATAAGAAGTTTTTGTGGTCATGCTGGTTTCTATAGGAGATTTATTAAAGAGTTCTCTAAAATTTCTCGTCCTCTCACTAATATCTTGCAAAAAGATGTTACTTTTGTTTTTGATGATGATTGTGTAGAAGCATTTGAAATTTTTAAGAAAGCCTTGATTTCTGCACCTGTTGTTCAACCACCTCATTGGAACCTACCCTTTGAAATTGTGTGTGATGATAGTGATTATGCCATTGGTGCTGTTCTAGGACAAAGAGTTGATAAGAAATTAAATGTTATCCATTATGCTAGTAAAAATCTAGATAGTGCTCAAAGAAACTATGCTACCACTAGAAATGAATTTTTAGCAGCTATGTTTGCTTGTGACAAGTTCAGACCTTATATTGTTGATTCCAAAGTAACTATTCACATTGATCATGCTGATATTGAATATCTTATGGAAAAGAAAGATGCCAAACCAAGACTTATTAGATGGGTTCTTCTGCCACAAGAATTTGATTTGCATATTATTGCTAGAAAGGGTGTTGAGAACCCCGTAGCAGATAACTTGTCTAGAGTAGATAATGTTCTTGATGACCCACTACCTATTGATGATAGCTTTCCTGATGAACAATTAGCTGTCATAAATGGTTCACGCAATGCTCCATGGTATGTTGATTATGCTAATTACATTGTTGCTAAATTTATACCGCCTAGTTTCACATACCAACAAACGAAAAAGTTCTTCTATTATTTAAGACATTACTTTTGGGATGATCCACACCTTTATAAATAGGGGGTAGATAGTATCATTCGAGGCCTACAGAGGACACTATGCTACATATAGAACTGCACACAAGGTATTACATCTGGGTTTTATTGGCCTACTCTCTTAAAGGATGCTCGTAAGTTTGTCTTGTCTTGTGACGAATGTCAAAGAATCGGTAATATTAGTAGATGCCAAAAAATGCATGTGAATTACTCACTTGTTATTGAACCTTTTGATGTTTGGGGTTTTGATTATATGGGACCTTTTCCAAAGTCCAATGGGTATACCCATATTCTAGTTGCTATTGATTATGTTACTAAGTGGGTAGAAGCTATTGTTGGAAATATGCCCTAGAGGCAATAATAAATTGGTTATTATCATATTTCCTTGTTCATGATAATTGTTTATTATCCATGCTAGAATTGTATTGATCGGAAACTCAGATACATGTGTGGATACATAGACAACACCATGTCCCTAGTATGCCTCTAATAGACTAGCTCGTTAATCAAAGATGGTTAAGGTTTCCTAGCCATGGACATGAGATGTCATTTGATAATGGGATCACATTATTAGGAGAATGATGTGATGGACAAGACCCAACTATAAACATAGCATATGATCGTGTCAGTTTATTGCTATTGTTTTCTGCATGTCAAGTATCTGTTCCTATGACCATGAGATCATGCAACTCACTGACACCGGAGGAGTACCTTGTGTGTATCAAACTTTACAACATAACTAGGTGACTATAAAGATGCTCTACAGGTATCTCTGAGGGTGTCTATTGGGTTGACATGGATCAAGACTGCGATTTGTTACTCCGTGTGATGGAGAGGTATCTCAGGGCCCACTCGGTAATACAACATCACAACAAGCCTTGCAAGCAATGTGACTAAGTGTTAGCCATGAGATATTGTATTACGGAACGAGCAAAGAGACTTGTCGGTAACGAGATTGAACTAGGTATAGAGATACCGACGATCGAATCTCAGGCAAGTAACATACTGAAGAACAAAGGGAACATCATACGGGATTAACTGAATCCTTGACATAGAGGTTCAACCAATAAAGATCTTCGTAGAATATGTATGAACCAATATGGGCATCCAGGTCCCACTATTGGTTATTTACCGTAGAGGTGTCTCGGTCATGTCTACATAGTTCTCGAACCCGCAGGGTCTGCATACTTAAGGTTCGGTGACGTTTCGGTAGTATTGAGTTATGTATGTTGGTGACTGAAGGTTGTTTGGAGTCCCGGATGATATCGCAGACGTCACGAGGAGCTCCGGAATAGTCTGGAGGTAAATATTGATATATAGGAAAGTGGTGTTTGAACTCCAGAAAAGTATCGGGCATTTCCGACAGTGTACCGGGAGTGACGAATGGGTTCCGAGGGACCACCAAGTGGGGCCATCACACCCCAAGGGGCCACATGGGCCTTAGTAGTGGCGCACCATCCCCTGGTGGGCTGGGAGGCCAGCCCAAGAAGACCTATGCGTAGGAGGAAGAGTAGGGGCCAAGTAGGGGAGAGTCCTACTAGGAGTCCACCTCCCTTGTGGGAGGTGGACCCCTCCCTTATGGTTCGGCTGAAGCCCTCCTTGTAGGAGGGGCTAGGCTGCCTCCTCTCCTCTCCCTCCTATATATACTGAAGGTTTTTGAGGGCAGCCCTAACCCTAATTGCCACGTGTTGCCCTCTTCTTCCTCTAGATTTGTTTCTCCTCTAGATTAGTTCTGCGGTGCTTAGGCGAAGCCCTGCAGGATTAGTTCACCACCACCACCATGTCGTTATGCTGCCGGAGAACTCATCTACCTCTCCGCTCCCTCTTGTTGGATCAAGAAGGAGGATATCGTCATCGAGTTATACGTGTGCTGAACACGGAGGCACCGCCCGTTCGATGCTAGATCGGAAGGACCATGATCAAGATCGCGAGACGATTCGTGATTGGATCGCGGGGCAGATCGTGATGGGATCGCGAGACGGATCATGATTGGGTCACGGGACGGATCGTGATGGGATCGCGGGATGCTCGGCGATTTGGATCGCAAAGACGTTCGACTACGTCAACCGTGTTTCTTAACGCTTCCCGCTTAGCGATCTACAAGGGTATGCAGATCCAATATCCCTCTCGTAGATGCTCATCGCCATGGATAGATCTTGCGTGTGCGTAGGAAAAAAATTCCCATGCAACGTTCCCCAACAGTGGTATCAAAGCTAAGTCTATGTGTAGATGAGATCTCTAGTAGAAAACAAAAGAGTTTGTGGGCGTTGATGCTTAGATTGCTACCTCCCTTGTTTGGGTTTTTTGGTTCAGCGGTATTGTAGGATGAAGCGGCCCGGACCAACCTTACTCGTACGCTTACGAGATACCAGTTCCATCGACTAATGTGTAACTTTGTTGCACAAAGATGGTTGGCGGGTGTCTGTTTCTCCTACTTTAGTTGGATCAGATTCGACAAAGGAGGTCCTTGAGAAGGTTGAAAAGCAACTTATGTATCGTCGTTGTGGTTTTTGCATAGGTAAGAATTGTTTTTGCTAGATACCCGTAGCAGCTAGGTAAAACTTGCAACAACAATTAGAGGACATCTAACTTGTTTTTGCAGGGTATATTGTGATGTCATATGGCCAGTTACATGATGAGATATATGTGATGTATGAGATGATCATGTATTGCATAGAATATCATGACTTGCATGTCGATGAGTACGGCAACCGGCAGGAGCCATAGGGTTGTCTTTAATTATTGTATGACCTACGTGTCAATCATTAAGCGCTATGTAATGCTTTACTTTATCTCTAAACGGTAGCAATAGTAGTAGAAGCATGGTGGGCGTGACAACCCCGATGGCGACACATTGATGGAGATCAAGATGATGGAGATCATGGTGTCATGCCGGTGACGATGGAGATCATGGCAGTGCTTTAAGGATGGAGATCGAAAGCACAAGTTCATGGCCATATCATGTCACTTATAATTTGCATGTGATGTTAATCCTTTTATGCACCTTGTTTTGCTTAGGACGATAGTAGCATTATAAGGTGATCCCTCACTAAAATTTTAAGATAAATTGTGTTCTCCCCGAGTGTGCACCATTGCGAAAGTTCGTCGTGTCGAGACACCACGTGATGATCAGGTGTGATAGACTCTACATTCACATACAACGGGTGCAAGCCAGTGTTGCACATGCGGAACACTCGGGTTAAATTGACGAGCCTAGCATGTACATACATGGCTCGGAACACAAGAGACCGAAAGGTCGAACATGAGTCATATAGTAGATATGATCAACATAATGATGTTCACCATTGAAACCACCTCAACTCACATGATGATCGGACTTGAGTTGGTGAATTTGGATCATGTATCACTCAAATGACCAGAGGGATGTCAATTTGAGTGGGAGTTCTTAAGTAATATGATTAATTGAACTCATTATCATGAACATAGTCAGTCGTATCTTTGCAAATTATGTTGTAGATTAGTAGCTCATGTTGTAGCTCCCTTGAATTTGTATATGTTCCTAGAGAAATACCGTTGAAATATGATGGTAGCAATATGCGGACTAGGTCCATGATCTGAGGATTGTCCTCATTGCTGCATAGAAGGCTTACGTCCTTAATGCACCGCTCGGTGGGCCACCCCCTCTAGCGTTGTTTGTAGATGTTGTGAACATCTGATAGGCACATTCCGATGACTACTTGATAGTTCATTGTGTCATGCATTACGGCTTAGAATTGAGGCTCTAAAACGTTTTGAATGTCACAGAACATATGATATGTTCTTGAGCTGAAATTGGGATCTCAGGCTCGTGCCTGTGTTGTGAGATATGAGATTTCCAACAAGATTCTTTGCCTGCAAGATGAAGGAGAATAGCTCAATAGTTGAGCTTGTGCTCAGATTGTCTGGATACTACATCGCTTGAATCGAGTGGGAGGTGACCTTCCAGATAAGATAGTGATTGATATAGTTCTCCAAGTCACTATTAGTAAGCTACTAGAGCTTCGTGATGAACTATAAAATGCCAGGGATGGAAATAATGATCCCTGAGCTATTCGCGATGTTGGACACCGCAAAGGTAGAAATCAAGAAGAAGCATCAAGTGTTGATGGTTAATAAAACCACTAGTTTCGAGAAGGGCAAGGGCAAGGAGGGAAACTTCATGGATGACAAGTCAGTTGCTGCTCCAGTGAAGCAACCCAAAGTTGAACCCAAACCCAAGACTAAGTGCTTCTATTATGACGAGAGTGGTCGCTGAAGCGGAACAACCCTAGATACTTGGTAGATAAGAAGGCTAGCAACGTCGACAGAAGTATATTTGATATACGTATTATTAATGTGTACCTTACAACTATTCCTAGTAGCACCTGGGTATTGAATACCGGTTCGGTTGCTAAATGTTAGTAACTCAAAATAAAAGCTATGGAATAAACGGAGACTAGATAATTGTGAGGTGACGGTGTGTGTTGGCAATGTTTCCAAGGTTGATGTGATCAACATCACATGCTCTCTCTACTTTCGGGATTAGTGAAAATCCAAAATAAATGTTATTTGGTTTTTGCGTTAAGCATGAACATGATTAGATCGTGTTTATTGCAATACAGTTATTCATTTAAGTTAGAGAATAATGGTAATTCTGTTTACATGAATAAAACCTTCAATGGTCATGCACCCAATGAGAATGGTTTGTTGAATCTTGATCATAGTAATACACATGTTCATAACATAGATGCCGAAAGATACAAAGTTAATAATGATACTACCACATACTTGTGGCACTACGGCTAAATGTCATATTGGTGTAAAGCGCATGAAGAAACTCCATACTGATGGACCTTTGGACTCATTCAATTTCGAATCGGTTGAGACATGCGGACCATGCCTCGTGGGAAAGATGACTAAAACCCCGTTTTCAATATGATGGAGCGGGACAAGTAACTTATTGGAAACGATACATGTTGATGTATACGGTCCAATGAGTGCTGTAGCGTGTGGTGGATATTGTTATTTTCTTACATTCACTAACGATTTGAGTAGATATGGTGTATATTTACTTAATGAAACAAAAGTTTGAATTATTTGAAAAGGTTCAAACAAATTCAGAGTGAAGTTTAAGATCATCGTGACAAGAAGATAAAAATGTCTACGATATGATCGTGGAGGTGAATATATGAGTTAGGAGTTTGGCGTACAACTTTAGACAATGTGAAAGTTGTTTCACAACTCACGCCACCTGGAACAACATAGTGTGATGGTGTGTTCGAATGTCATAGTCGTGCTCTATTGGATATGGTGTGTACTATGATGTCTCTTATCGTTTTGCCACTATCGTTTTGGGGTTATGCATTAGAGACGACTACATTCACTTTAAATAGGGTACCATCTAAATCCGTTGAGATGACATCTTGTGAATTATGGTTTGATAGAAACCTAAGCTGTCATTTCTTAATGTTTGGGGCTGTCATTTCTTATGTGAAAAAGGTTTTCACCTAATGAGCTCGAACCCAAAGAGGACAAATGCATCTTCATAGAATATCCTAAGAATAGTTGGGTAAACCTTCTATCTCAGATCCAAGCATAAAGTGTTTGTTGCTAAAACGGGTCCTTTCTCGAGAAAGAGTTTCTCTCGAAAGAATTGAGTGGGAGGAATATAGAACTTGATGAGGTTGTTGAACCTTTGTTTCAACCAGAGAGTACTGCAACACAGGAAGATGTTTCTATGGAGCCTACGTTAGTTGAAGAGGAAGTTAATGATGATGATCATGAAGCTTCAGATCAAGTTACTATCAAACCTCGTAGATCGACAAGGACGTGTACTACTCCTGAGTGGTACGACAACCCTGTCTTAGAGGTCATGTTGTTGGACAACGATGAACCTACGAGCTATGGAGAAGCAATGATGGGCCTAGATTCCAACAAATGGTTAGAGGCCATGAAAACCAAGTATGGACTTTGTTAGACTTGCCTGTTAAACGGCAGGTCGTTAAGTACAAATGGACCTTGAAGATGAAGACATACGCTAATGGTGTATGTCACCATTTATAAAGCTCGACTTGTCACAAAGAAGTTTCCGAAAAGTTCAAGGAGTTGACTGCGATTAGACTTTCTCACTCGTAGTGATGCTAAAGTCTGTTGGAATTATGTTAGCAGTTGCTACATTTTCAATTATCAAATCTGGCAGATGGATGTCAAAACATCGTTTCCTTCCTTGAGGAAAGGTTGTATGAGATACAACTAGAAGGTTTTGTTAGTCCTAAGGATGCTAAAAGGTGTGCAAGCTCCAGTGATCCTTCTATCTATTGGAGCAAGCATCTCGGAGTTGGAATATACGCTTTGATGAGGTGATCAAAGTTTTTGAGTCTATACAAAGTTTATGAGAAACTTGTATTTACAATAAAGTGAGTGGGAGCACTATATATTTTCTGATAAGCATATGTGGTTGACATATTGTTAATCGGAAATGATGTAGAATCTCTGGAAAGCATAAACGTTTGTTTGAAAAGAGTTTTTCAAAGGAAGACCTGGATAAAGCTACCTAATTGTTGAGCATCAAGATCTATAGAGATAAATCAAGATGCTTGATGAGACTTCCAATGGGTACATACCTTGACAAGATTTTGAAAGAGTTCAAAATGGATCAGTCAAAGAAAGAGTTCTTGCCTAATTTGTAAGGTGTGAAGTTGAGTAAGACTCAAAGCTCGACCACGGCAGAAGAAAGAGAAAGGACGAAGGTCGTCCCTTATGCTTTAGCCATAGGCTCTATATAGTATGCCATGTTGTGTACCGCACCTGTGTGTGCCTTGCCATGAGTCCGTCAAGGGGTACAAGATTAATCCAGGAGTGGATCACTGGACAGCGGTCAAGATTATCCTTAGTAACTAAAAGACTAAGGAAATGTTTCTTGATTATGGAGGTGATAAAGAGTTCAACGTAAAGAGTTACGTCGATGCAAGCTTTAACACCAATCTGGATGACTCTTAGTAGCAATCCGAATACGTATAGTGGAGCAGCCATTTGGAATAGCTCCAAGTGGAGTGCGGTAGCAGTGTGTACAGTATGACACGGAGATTTGCAAAGTACACACGGATCTGAATGTCGCGGACCCGTTGAATGAAAGACCTCTCTCACATGCAAAGCATGATCGAGCCCCAGAAATCATTGGGTGTTAGATTTATAATATTGCGAATCACGTGGTGATGTGAACTAGATTATTGACTCTAGTGCAAGTGGGAGACTGTTGGAAATATGCCTTAGAGGCAATAATAAATTGGTTATTATCATATTTCCTTGTTCATGATAATCGTTTATTATCCATGCTAGAATTGTATTGATCGGAAACTCGGATACATGTGTGGATACATAGACAACACCATGTCCCTAGTAAGCCTCTAATAGACTAGCTCGTTGATAAAAACTGGTTAAGGTTTCCTAGCCATGGACATGAGATGTCATTTGATAACAGGATCATGTCATTAGGAGAATGATGTGATGGACAAGACTCAACTATAAACATAACATACGATCGTGTTAGTTTATTGCTACTGTTTTCTGCATGTCAAGTATCTGTTCCTATGACCATGAGATCATGCAACTCACTGACACCGGAGGAGTACCTTGTGTGTATCAAATGTCGCAACGTAACTGGGTGACTATATAGGTGCTCTACAAGTATCTCCGAGGGTGTCTATTGTGTTGGGATGGATCAAGACTAGGATTTGTTACTCTGTGTGATGGAGAGGTATCTTAGGGCCCACTCGGTAATACAACATCACAACAAGCCTTGCAAGCAATGTGACTAAGTGTTAGACACGGGATCTTGTATTACGGAACAAGTAAAGAGACTTGCCGGTAACGAGATTGAACTAGGTATAGAGATACCGACGATCGAATCTCGGGCAAGTAACATACTAAAGAACAAAGGGAACAACATACTGGATTAACTGGATCCTTGACATAGAGGTTCAACTGAAAAGATCTACGTAGAATATGTAGGAACCAATATGGGCATCCAGGTCTGCTATTGGTTATTGACCGTAGAGGTGTCTCGGTCATGCCTACATAGTTCTCGAACCCACAGGGTTCGCACACTTAAGGTTCAGTGATGTTTCGGTAGTATTGAGTTATGTATGTTGGTGGCCGAAGGTAGTTCCGAGTCCCGATGAGATCTCATATGTCACTAGGAGCTCCGGAATAGTCCGGAGGTAAAGATTGATACATAGGAAAGGGTTGTTTGAACTTCGGAAAAGTTTTGGGCATTTCCGATAGTGTACCGGGAGTGACGAATGGGTTCTGGGGGACCACCAAGTGGGGCCATCACACCCCAAGGGGCAACAGGGGACTTAGTGGTGGCGCACCAGCCCCTGGTGGGCTGGGAGGCCATCCCAAGAAGGCCTATGCGCAGGAGGAAGAGTAAGGGCAAGTAGGATAGAGTCCTACTAGGAGTCCACCTCCCAAGGGAGGTGGACTCCTCCCTTATGGTTCAGCCGAAGCCCTCCTTTTAGGATGGGCTAGGCTGCCTCCTCTCCTCTCCCTCCTATATATACTGAAGGTTTTTGAGGGTAGCCGTAACCCTATTTGCCACGTGCTGCCCTCTTCTTCCTCTAGATCTTTTTCTCCTCTAGATTAGTTATGCGGTGCTTAGGCGAAGCCCTGCAGGATTAGTTCACCACCACCGCCACCATGCCGTTGTGATGCCGGAGAACTCATCTACCTCTCCGCTCCCTCTTGCTAGATCAAGAAGACGGAGATCGTCATCGAGCTGTACGTGTGCGGAACGTGGAGGCCGTCCGTTTGGCGCTAGATCGGAAGGACCATGATCAAGATCGTGAGACAATTCGTGATTGGATAGTGGGATGGATCGTGATGGGATCGCGGGACGGGTCGTGATTGGATCGCGGGACGGAATGTGATGGGATCGCAGGACGCTCGGCGATTTGGATCGCGAAGACGTTCGACTACATCAACGGCGTTTCTTAACGCTTCCCGCTTGGCGATCTACAAGGGTATGTAGATCCACTCTACCTCTCATAGATGATCATCACCATGGATAGATCTTGCGTGTGCATAGGAAAATTTTGTTTCCCATGCAATGTTCCCCAACAGCTATTCCAACTAGTAGTGCTAATCATAACACTTTTATTAAAATGCTTAAAGAAGTTATTCTCCCTAGATTTGGAGTCCCTAGATATTTAATGACGGATGTTGGTTCACACTTTATTCATGGTGCATTCCATAAATTGCTTGCTAAGTATGATGTTAATAATAGAATTGCATCTCCATATCATCATCAGTCTAGTGGTCAAGTAGAATTAAGCAATAGAGAAATTAAATTGATCTTGCAAAAGACTGTTAATAGATCTAGAAAGAATTGGTCTAAGAAACTTGATGATGCATTATGGGCTTATAGAACTGCTTACAAAAACCCTATGGGTATGTCTCCGTACAAAATGGTTTATGGTAAAGTATGTCACTTACCTCTTGAACTAGAACATAAAGCTTATTGGGCAATTAAAGAGCTCAACTATGATTTTAAACTTGCTGGTGAGAAGAGGTTATTTGACATTAGCTCACTTGATGAATGGAGAACCCAGGCCTTTGAGAATGCCAAGTTGAATAAGGAAAAGGTTAAGAGATGGCATGATAGAAGGATACAAAAGCATGAATTCAATGTAGGTGACCTTGTCTTGCTATACAATTCCCGTTTAAGATTTTTTGCAGGAAAACTTCTCTCTAAATGGGAAGGGCCTTACATTGTCGACGAAGTATATCGTTCCGGTGCAATCAAGATCAACAACACCGAGGGCACTAATCCGAAGGTGGTGAACGGGAAAACAATCAAACATTATATCTTAGGTACTCCCATAAATGTTAAAACCAATATTATCAATACCATAACTTCGGAGGAGTACATTAGGGAGACCTACCAGAATGTTTCAAACTCTGAAAAGGAATAGGTATGTGGTACGATAAGCAAACTGGCTCCAAAAAATTTCCAATCACAATTTTTCTCTGTTTTGGAATATTTAATAAATTAGGAAAATTTAAAGTAGTCCAAAAGGTGCACGGGAAGGCGACAAGCCAGGTGGGCGCGGCCTAACCCCTAGGTCGCGCCCCTATGGCTTGTGGCCACCCCATGCACCCACGGACTTTGTTTTCTTGTGGTACACTCCTGTTGGTCGGTAAAAAAATTCATTATATAATATCTCGATGGTTTGGACCTTCGTATCACGACAATACCTCATGTTTTCGTTTTGATCTATTTCTACAGCAGATTTAGAGCAAGATGTCGTCCCAAGAGTCCGATGGGAAGAGCTATGTATCGCATTATCTTGCCAACCCCAAGCTCTATGGGGACCTAGATCCTTATGGATTATTATCGGAGGAAGAACAAGAAGGAAAGTATGAGGAAGAAAGCTCGGATGAAGAAGAGATCCCTCTGCCTCAACCATGAGATATGCACGTGGAGTTCAAGAAATCAAGCCTTCCAAACACAAGGAGAAAACCCAAAGTTCTATTTATCCCTTCTTGTTTTCTGCAGGCGAGCAAGCGGGAATTATGTCAAAGGATATTGAAAGCTCGAGCAGGAAGTTGACGAACTGAGGGAACATAATTTTATGCTTAAGAACAAACTGAACAAGCTTAAAGATCCTTGTCCACCACCATCACCTCCAAAGAAAGACATCTAAACACATGGGTATGGGCACTCCCCTTGGCTTGTGCTAAGCTTGGGGGAGGTGCCCCGGTATCGTATCACAACCACATCTTTTACTTTTATCTTTTTCCTAGTTTGATCCTTTTAGTTTTATCTTGATCTAGTAGAATAAAGTTTTTAGTATGATCTAGCTTTGAGTTTTGCTTAATGTTCCCCATATGTAAGCGAGTCCGAGAGTTATATAATAAAAAGTAGTTTTGAGTTGAGGGCTTTTCTTGCTGCTATGATCTTGAGAAAAGTAATAAAATAAAAATAGAATAAAAGCAAAGAGTATATATGGGGAGTGATGACTTCACATATAAGAAGTATGTCAATTGAAATTTGTTGAGAGTTGACAAACATAGCGATTGGTCATTGTTGCAATTAAAAGGAAGTAATAAAGAAAGAGAGTTTCACATATAAATATATTATCTCAGAGATCTTGTATGATTGTGAGCACTAATTAAAATATTATATGCTAAGAAGTTGATGTTGGACAAACAAGACAACATAATGGGTTATGTTTGCTTATTTCCTAATAGAAGTTATATGGCTATAGATCCTCCAACATGTGGTGCTTGCTTACACCTCATACTAGCCAAAACTTCTGCACCAAGTAGAGATACTACTTGTGCATCCAAACACCCTCAACCCAGTTTTGCCATGAGAGTTCACCATACCTACCTATGGATTGAGAAAGATCCTTCAAGTAAGTTTTCATTGGTGCAAAAAGCAATAAAAATTGCTCCTAAATATGTATGATCTTTCATTTTTAGGGAAAATAAGCATTGTACGAACTTGTGATGGTAAAGAAATAAAAGGAACGAACAGCATAATAAAGGTTGCTATCACAAAGGACAATACAATGCGATGTTCCTTTGCATTAAGGGTTTGTACATCCAAAAACAAAAAGCGCATGACAACCTCTGCTTCCCTCTGCAAAGGGCATATCTGTTACTTTTACTTTCTAGTACTTACCTTTATGCAAGAGTCATGGTGATCATCACCACTTCTTATATTTCGCCTTTCTCTCTTGGCAAGCGTCATGTGTTGGGGAATGATCTAGACACATATATCCACTCGGATGTGGGTGATCATGAGTTATTTCTGTTGACATTGCCCTTGAGGTAAATAGTTGGGAGGCAAAACTTTAAGCCCCTATCTTTGTTTGTGTCCAATTGAAGCTTTGACCTCATGAGTACTATGTGAGTGTTAGCAATTATGAAAGACTAAAAGATGATTGAGTATGTGGATTTGCTTTACAAGCTCTTATATTGACTCTTTCCGATGTTATGATAAACTAAAATTGCTTCAATGACTGAGATCATAGTTTGTTGGTTCTCAATAGAGTTCTTGGTTCATACTTTACCTTGTGAATGAATTGTTACTCTAGTATAAGAAATTATATATCAATAAATATTGTTGTTCTTAAGATGATCATGATGCCCTCATGTCCGTATTTTATTTTATCGACACCTCTATCTCTAAACATGTGGACACATTTATCGATCTCGGTTTTCTCATGAGGACAAGCGAGGTCTAAGATTGGGGGAGTTGATACGTCAATTTTGCATCATGCTTTTATATTGATATTTATTGCATTATGGGCTGTTATTACACATTATGGTACAATACTTATGCCTTTTCTCTCTTATTTTACAAGGTTTACATGAAGAGGGAGAATGCCGGCAGCTGGAATTCTGGAATGGAAAAGGAGAAAATATGAGAGACTATTCTGTGCAACTCCAAAGGTCTTGAAAATCTACGTAGCATTGTTTTGGAATATATAAAAATTATTGGGTGAAAGAAATACCAGAGGGGACCCACCAGGAGGTCACAAGCCTGCTGGGCGCGGCCTACCCCCCTAGCTGCACCCTTGTGGCTTGTGGCCCCCCTGGCAGCCCTTCGGTGCCCATATTCTACTATATGAAGGGTTTTTGACCTGGGAAAAATTAGGAGAGAGCTTTGGGGATGAAGCGCTGCCGTCTCGAGATGGAACTTGGGCAAAACCAATCTAGGGCTCCGGCAAAGCTGTTCTGCCAAGGAAACTTCCCTCCCGGAGGGTGAAATCGAAGCCATCTTCATCACCAACTATCCTCACATCGAGAGGGGGTCAATCTCCATAAACATCCTCACCAGCACCATCTCCTCTCCAAACCCTAGTTCATCTATTGTATCTGATCTTTGTCTCGAAACCTCAGACTGGTACCTGTGGGTTGCTAGTAGTGTTGATTACTCCTTGTAGTTGATGCTAGTTGGTTTACTTGGTGAAAGATCATATGTTAAGATCCTTAATGATAATTAATACTCCTCTGATTATGAACATGAATATGCTTTGTGAGTAGTTACGTTTGTTCCCGGGGACATGGGATAAGTCTTGTTATAAGTAATCATGTGAATTTGGTATTCGTTTGACATTTTGATGAGATGTATGTTGTCTCGCCTCTAGTGGTGTTATGTGAACATCGACTACTTGATACTTCACCATTATTTGGGCCTAGGGAAAGGCATTGGGAAGTAATAAGTAGATGATGGGTTGCTAGAGTGACAGAAGCTTAGACCCTAGTTTATGTGTTGCTTCGTAAGGAGCTAATTTGGATCCATATGTTTCATGCTATGGTTACATTTATCTTAATTCTTCTTTTGTAGTTTCGGATGCTTGCGAGAGAGGTTAATCATAAGTGGGAGGTTTGTCCAAGTAAGGGCAGAATCCAAGCACCTGTCCACCCACATATCAAATTATCAAAGTAATGAACGTGAATCAAATGAGCATGATGAAAACTATCTTGACAGAAATTCCCATGTGTTCTCGGGAGTGCTTTGCTCTATATAAGAGTTTTTCCATGCTTGTCGTTTGCTACAAAAAGGATTGGTACACCTTGCTGCACCTTTGCTACATTTATTACTTGCTACCCGTTACGAATTATCTTATCACAAAACTATCTGTTACTGATAATTTCAGTGCTTGTAATGAATACCTTATTGAAAACCGCTTGTCATTTCCTTCTGTTCCTCGTTGGGTTCGACACTCTTACTTATCGGAAGGACTACGATATATCCCCTATACTTGTTGGTCATCAGGCACCAAGCGCGACCCCGTCCCCAAGAACACATTCCTAGAAGTCTCTTCAAGCCACCCGTATTATGCCAGGATGAGAACATGAGCGCTGGAACCGATGGTGTAGAACGGTTCATACCCCCTATGGGAGAACCAGACGAACCAATCATCGGTAGATCCACAATTGAGGAAACACCTTCGGCTCATGAAGTCATGCCAGTAACCGCACCATGGACTGAGGCCTTGATTACCTACCTTCTACGTAAAGATCTCCCCGACGACCAAACTAAGGCGAGATGCATAATCCGACGATTAAAATCCTACAAGGTCCATGTGGGTGAATTATATAAGAAAAGCACTACTTGGGTTCTTCAATGGTGCATATTTGAAGAAGAAGGAAGACAACTCTTGGCCCAGGTACACGCGGTCATCACGCAGCAGCGCAGGCCCTTGTAAGCAATGCCTTTCGAGATGGGTTCTTCTAGCCCACTGCTCGAGCGGACGCCCACACACTCGTCCAAATATGTGTGGGTTGTCAGTTCTTTGCAAATCAAAGCCACATGCCCCCAACAGCTCTTCGGACGATACCGATTACCTAGACGATACCGATATCGATTACCACAAGTATCCATGAGTTAATTATATGATACACATCAAACAATTTCAGATTCATAATACTCCATCCAACACAAAGAACCTCAAAGAGTGCCCCAAGATTTCTACCAGAGAAGCTAGGACAAGAACGTGTATCAAACCCTATGCATAGATTACCCCAATGTCGCTACGGGTATCTGCATGCAAGACATATATCAAGTGTTCTCAAATCCAATATTAAATCAAACATAACGAAATCTCAAAGGGAAAAGTCAATTCATCACAACAAGATAGAGAAGGGAAAACACCATGTGATCCAACTATATTAACAAAGCCTGTGATACATCAAGATCATGCCATCTCAAGAACACGAGAGAGAGAGAGAGAGAGAGAGAGAGAGAGAGAGTTTGATCACATAGCTACTAGTACAAACCGTCAGCCCCGAGGGTGGACTACTCCCTCCTCATCATGGATTCCGCCGGGATGATGAAGATGGCCATCGGAGATGATTTACCCTCTCTGACAGAGTACTGTTTTCTCTCCAGATTGGTTTTTCAGCGATACAGAGGCCTTGCGGCAACGGAACGAGGAGTCTAGGGTTATTTATGATGGTTTCTATATTTATAGGGATTTTTGGTGTTGGTTTCACGCGGAGATGGGCCACGAGGTGAGCACCCTCTGTCAGGTCACGGTTTGGGGGCTTACCGTGCCCTGATGGAGGGTGGCCACCTCGTGAATCTTTTGGACTTCCCATGGAGTGCCAAAGGCCTCTTTTGTTCCAAAAAAATTGTCAAAAAGTTTCAGGCGATTCCGAGAACTTCCATTTTCTGCACAAAAAACAAGACCATGGTAGTTCTGCTAAAAACATCGTCAGTCCTGGTTAGTTATAAATAAATCATATAAAGTGCATCAAAACCATATAAAAGTATTGTAAACATAGGTGAATATGGCATGAATACTTCATAAATTATCGATACGTTGGATACGCATTAGCATCCCCAAGCTTAATTCGTACTCGTCCTCGAGTAAGTAAATGATAAAAGAAATAATTTGTGAAGTGTGAATGCCAACATAGTGCATAAGTTTGATCAATGATAATTTCAACCACTTTTCCTAGCATCATAACAACAACTCTTTCTCATAAAATTTATGATGCTAAAGTAGCAATCAATTCACATGTTACTGTTCAAACAATGAACTCTTTTGAAACTTAACAACCTATGTTCTTAGTCACCAAACAATTGCAATTCAACTTATTCTCAACAAAGTCTAAGTAATAGCTCCACATACTCAATCATCATATAGTCTTCTATGATTGCTAGTACGCAAAAGCATATTTTTAGAACAAATGGCATCCATCGAACACATAGAATGATAGGAGCTTAATGTTTTGCCTCCCAACATACTTATCATAAAGATAATTGTCAACAATAATAAGTCATGATCAAATATATTTTACTGACCATATGTTCCTAGATCTTTCCCCACCACATGATGCTTGCCAACTAATAGAAGTAGGTTGGAATAAGAAGTTGACTCAACATGAAAAGTAAATAACATGAAAGTAAATAGATTGTCCCTTCGCAGAGTGAAGGAGGGATTTGCATATGTGCCAGAGCTCATCGTTTAAATCAGAGATAAATATAATTTTGGGAGGTGCACCCTTCCTGTAAACGTTACGACCAAGAGTTGTCAATATCTTTCATGTTAAACACATTAGTCGTGGTTCCCAAGCGATAAAAGTAAAGGTTCACTCCCCCTCCACCAACAAACACACCCATGGCTAGCCGAATCCACGGGTATCGTCCATACCAACAACATTCCTGGGGGAGTTTTGTTTAATTACTTGCATTTTTTTACTTTGGGACTGGGAATCCCTATTATCGCCCCTCTCATGCAAGGACGAGTTAATAAACACTCATCATGAGAATAACCCGCTTAACATGGAATATACTGACTGCCCCTGTCTCTCCATGAGCAATCCAAACACACAAAACAGATGTTCATTTCAAATTTTAGAGGTGGCACATTCAAATTTACTTGGAATGGCAGGGTAATACCGCATATAGGTAGATATGTGGACTCATATGTCAAGAAATTGGGTTTAAGGGTTTGGATGTAGAAGTAGTATCTCTACTTAGTACGAATTTTTTGCTAGCAAAAGGTTCTAAGCAGGCATCACATGTTGGAGGATCCATAACAATATAACTGGTATGCAAATATACACAACCATAACTCATTCCGTAGCCTTTTCCAACTTCAACTAATTTGCTCAAGTTTGAAAATAATTAATGGGTATTCACAATCATAGAAGATGTCCAAGATAATATATTTGTATGTGAAATTTCTGTTCCTTATACTAATCATTCACGAATTGCTTGTATGACCAATATTGTGATTGTCAAATTTCAATATATTTTACTTTATAAACTAGATGTGAAGCTAAGAATAATTTAGGATTTATGATATTTCATATTTACTAAGAATAAAGCACATTCATAATTTCAGATTTATGATATTCAATTCATTCACAATTTACTCTTAGGATATAAGTGAAGCACAAGAGTAAACATCAAACCTACTTTTCAAAAGATATAAGTGAAGATCAATTAGTAGGTAAACAATCAAGTAGATATGTGAGGGATCTCTCTCTCAATAAATATTTTCAGATCTGATTATTTTATTAAACAGCAAGCAAAACAAAATAAAATAACATTCCAAGAATAGCACACATCATGTCGACAAATAAAAATTTAGGCTCAACATAGGCTAACCGATAACTGTTGATGAAGAGAGGTGGGATGCGTACTAGCCCCAAGCTTAGATGCTTGAGACTTCTTGAAGTATTTACTTGGGGTTCCTTGGGCATCCCCAATATTGACCTTTTGTATCTCGTTCAATCCTCTCATATCGCGGTTTCACCTATTCTCAAAAACTTCATCCACACAAAACTTGAAAAGAACTCGTGAGATAGGTCAGTGTACATAATAATAAATAACCTGTTTATGTACTGCCAAGAGAAGTTGCATAGTGATTTCAAACATCATCCACTATTTACAATTTATATCTACCAATATAGGCTATGGAAACTATAGGATAAGTAGATAACAAAACTATCACAACAATCTTTCCAAACAGAACAGTCTGTAGCACTCTATTAAAATAGTGTACTTATGTAACTCAAAAAATTATGAAAATTTAGGAAGTCGTAAATAATTTATGTGACAATATTGTGTAGCAATTTTAGAAGCTTTCCACATCCCAGTAAAATATGAAAATTCAAACACTACAGCAAATGTTTCTGTTTTTACACAACACATATCAAAACATGAAATGCAAGCATCCTAATGTAATTCATGGAAATTTTATTAAAAAAAAGATTATACATATCATATAAAATAGGACAACAAATTATAATGACGCTGCAAGAAAAACACATATCATGAGACGAATAAAAATATAGCTCCAAGTAAGATGTACCGATAATGTTGGAGACGAAAGAGGGGATGCCTTCCGGGGCATCCCCAAACTTAGACGCTTGAGTCTTCCTTGAATATTACCTTGGGGGTGCCTTGTTCATCCCCAATATTAGTTACTTGCTGCTCCTTATTCATCTTATATCGGTATCTCACCCAAAACTTGAAAACTTCAATCACACAAAACTTAACGGAATTTCGTGAGATGGGTTAGTGTAGTAAAGATAGATCATTCACTTAGGTATTGTCAAGACAAGATTCATAATTGTTCTCACATAATACCTACTGTATTACATCATTCCCACAATTTATATCACCAAATATAAGCTATGGAAACACTTGAAATAAGCAACATGCAAAACAGAATATGTGAAAAACAGAATATTTTATTAAGATCTGAATGATCACCACACTTACCTGCCTCTAAAAATTATGAAAATACAAATAATTTTCATAGCAATGTTGTGTAAAAAATTCATAATTGTTTGTCACTCCAATAAAATAAGATAATTCATATACTGGACGCAAGACTTTCTGTTTTTGCATAGAATGAAACAAGCAAGTATCCACACAAACCCAAAGGCTTTACTTGACACTTTATTGAAATAAAAGATATAAAACATGATTAATACAGTAGATTAATCATGTGAACATACAGAAACAGAAAGTAAAAGTGTTGGTTTGTCTCCCAACAAGCACTTTTCTTTAATGCCTTTTAGCTAGCCATGAAGATTTCAATGATGCTCGTATAGGAAATAGTGTTTGAGACATGAAAAAGAGCATCATGAATCACATGACAAGCATATTTAAGTCTAACACAATTCCTATGCATAGGGATTTTGTGAGCAAACTATTTTTGCGAACAAGAATCAACTTGCATAGGAAGGCAAAACAAGCATAACTTCAAAACTTTGAACGCATAGGGAGGAAACTTGATATTATTGCAATTCCTACAAGCATATGTTCCTCCCTCATAATAATTTTAAGTAGCATCATGAATGAATTCAACAATATAACTATCACATACAAAATTCTTTTCATGTTTCACAAGCATATAATTTTTATTACTACCGACATAAGGAAACTTCTTCTCATTCATAATAGTGGGAGCAAACTCAACGAAATAACTGTCATGAGGTACTTGATAGACATAACCACTTTGAATATTAAAATCATGATGAAAAGTTTCATGGTTATCATTAATCTTTACAACATACATGTCATAACAATAATCATCATACATAGGAGGCATGCTATCATCATAATAGTTTTTCTCATCAAAATTGGGGGGGCTAAAAATATCATATTCATCAAACATAGCATACCAAAGCATGTGGCTTTGCATATCATTAGCATCATGGATTTTCAGAATATTCATACTAAAAATATTTATATCATGGTCATCTTTCAAGGAATTCTAATTAAGTATTTTCATAAATTCTTCCTCTACCAATTGAGCACAATTTCCCCAACCATCATTTTCACGAAAGACATTAAAGAGACGAAACAATTCATGCAACCTAAAATCCATTTTTTGTAGTTTTATTTTGTAAAACTAAACTAGTGAAAAAATATACTAAAATATTTGATTGCAAGATCTAAAGATATACCTTCAAGCACTCACCTCCCCGGTAACGGCGCCAGAAAAGAGCTTGATGTCTACTATGCAACTTTATTCTTGTAGACTTGTGTTGGGCCTCCAAGTGCAAAGTTTTGTAGGACTTAGCAATTTTCCCTCAAATTGTTGACCTAAGGTTTAGCAATCTATCTGAGGTGTAGGACGAACATGGTCTCTCTCAAACAACACTGCAAATCAAATACAAGAAATCTCTTGTATCCCCAACACACCCAATACAATGGCAAATTGTATAGGTGCACTAGTTCAGCGAAGAGATGGTGATACAAGTGTAGTAATGATAGTAGATATTGATTTTTGTAATATTAAAATATAAGACAGAAAGGTAGCAAGTAACAAAAGTGGGCACAAACGGTATTGCAATGCTTGAATACAAGTCCTACGGTCTGTACTTTCGCTAGTGCAACCTCTCAACGTGCAACGAATAATCACTCCAAAGTTCTTATATAGTGGAGAACATAAGAATAAATTGTTTGTAGGGTACGAAACCACCTTAAAGTTATCCTTTCCGATTGATCTATCCAAGAGTTCATACCAAAATAACAAAGTTATCCTTTTTGATCAATCTATCTAAGAGTTCGTACTAGGATAACGCCATATGACACACATAAACCAACTCTAATGTCACCTAGATACTCCAATATCACCACAAGTATCCATGAGTTAATTATACAATACACATCAAACAATTTCAGATTCATAATACTCAATCCAACACAAACAATCTCAAAGAGTGCCTAAGATTTCCACCGGAGAAGCTAGGACAATAACGTGTATCAACCCCTATGCATAGATTACCCCAATGTCACTATGGGTATCTGCATGCAAGACATATATCAAGTGTTCTCAAATCCAATATTCAATCCAACATAACAAAATCGCAAAGGGAAAACTTAATTCATCAGAACAAGATAGAGAGGGGAAAACACCATGTGATCCAACTATTTTAACAAAGCCCGTGATACATCAAGATCGTGCCGGAGAGAGAGAGAGAGATTGAACACATAGCTACTAGTACAAATAGTCAGCCCCGAGGGTGGACTACTCCCTCCTCATCATGGACTCCACCGGGATGATGAAGATGGCCACCATAGATGATCTACCCTCTCCGGCAGGGTATTGTTTTCTCTCTGGATTGGTTTTTCATCGATACAAAGGCCTTGTGGCGATGGAACAAGGAGTCTAGGGTTATTTCTGATAGTTTCTATATTTATAGAATTTTTGAAGTTGGTTTCACGCAGAGATGGGCCATGAGGTGAGCATCCTCCACGAGGGCACGGTTTGGGGGCCTGGCGCGCCCTGGTGGAGGGTGGCTACCTCATGAACCTTTTGTCCCTCCCACGAAGCGTCGAATGCCTCTTTTGTACAAAAAAATCGTCAAAATGTTTCGGGCGATTCCGAGAACTTTCATTTTCTACACAAAAAACAACACCACGATAGTTCTGCTAAAAACAACGTTAGTTTGGGTTATTTCTAAATAAATCATATAAAGTGCATCAAAACCATATAAAATTATTGTAAACATAGGTGAATATGGCATGAATACTTCATAAATTATCGATACGTTGGAGACTTGTCATCATCAGGCGGGCGAACTCCTCTTTTTCTCCTTTAAAGAGATTGACTAGTATGGCCGCCATTGCTTCTCGGTTGGCCGGCCCTTGCCTTCTAGAACGGGTTGTGTCGCTTTTCCCGTTGTAACGCTACAAGGGGTGTGTACTCTTTTGAAGAGGTTGGACACATTAGGTAATGGCAGTGGCCATCACGTCAATGATGGTTAACTTGCTATGAGGTAACAATTTCACATTGGCGGCTAGAAACTTTACTTCAGCACTCTCCTCTTGGGAAGGGCTCTTTAGCCGCCAATTGAGTCATTTCTTTAAAGGAGCATAGGAGTATTCAGATATACCCCTCCGAGGTGGGTCGAATAAAGGGACATCCTCAATATAAAACCACTACGAGGTCCATTCTTCCGATTCCTTCTTTGGGGTCCCGATGGGATATCCAGTCCCGGCTATACGCCATACTTTGGCTCCTCCCACTTCCTGGACTGTTCCTCCCCGAGTGTGGGGAACGAGACAAAAATACTTTCTCCGCAAATCAAAATGGGGCTCGCAGCCTAAAAACATCTCGCACAGGGCGGCGAAGCCAAAAATCTGCTAAAAATCGACCAAGGCATAAGATTGTGAAGCCAAATTCCATAAAACCCCAGCAGACCCCACAAGAAGGGGTGAATGGGGAAACCTAGGCCTCATAAGATGAAGGAAACAAAGCATACCCTCTCGTTCCTGCGTAGGGTAGGGAAATTCTCTACAAAAGCCTCGCCCTTCACGAAAGTCAAACCAGAGCAAGTGGGAGTTAGATCCGAAGCTGGGAGATACCCTTGTACCTCAAGACTACGCAACTGAAGAAGGGAAACAAAACAACTCGCCCAATCTCCCTGAAGGAAACCATGAGGGCACGAGGAGGAACCTGGGGCACTCGCCATGTCTTCAGATTCTTTGGCTTTAGGGCTTCTGGAGGGTGAGGGAGGGAGTATTGCCTACGATGAATTTAGCCTGCTTAAATGGGTGTCTTTTCCCTTGACCTCCTAGGGACAGTTCTATAAAAGTCTGGTGGGCTACCTATATCCTATTGGTGCACGGGAATCGAGGGGTGTCATTGATCCTCAGACAAAGACAAATTTTAATAATATGAGCCCCGCGACGTTTCGATGATCAAAGACTTGACAATGGTCGGGTTATTGTCCTACGAACTGAGGGAAAGAGAGGAACTCGCCTCGCAAGCCGAATGCCTTGGGCGTGTGGAGCTGCAGAAGACTATATACCTCAGCATTGGAGGCAAGTTCGGGGGCTACTGAGGGGCCGACATGTCTCGTGTGGGCCGAACTAATGCGCTACTTAGTGGCTACTATAGGAAGATTGAACTAGAGGGTTATTCCATGATCAGGAAGGTGACCTCAAGGTGTCGTGGTGTGTGCTCCAAGTCATATATGGTAGAATAGGCATGTTAACTACCGACTACATGTAACCCTAGGGACCCCTGGTGTCTATATAAACCAGAGGGTATAGTTCATATAGGTAGGTCAACTCATCAAGGATTTTAGACCATCTGATCTCGTGGTATATCAACTCTATAATCATCATCCACTTCAATATAACCAAGCAGGACATAGGGTTTTACCTACTCAAGAGGGCCAGAACCTGGGTAAACATCGTCTCCGTCGTCCCCTGTTACCCGTCAATCCTAGATCTATAGCTCGGGACCCCCTCCCCGAGATCCGCCAGTTTTGACACCGACATTAGCCACGTCAAGATGGCTTGTGGGGCCCACAAGGCTCCCCCGACCCTAGTTCCACTCCTATAAATTCCTATTCTCGGAGAGAAAAAATAGAAAGATGTTTTCATCGCAATCTACGTTACGGAGCCACCGCCACCTCCTGTTCTTCCTCGGGAGGGCTGATCTGGAGTCCGTTTGTGGCTCCAAAGAGTGGGGATCATCACCATCGTTATCACCAACCCTTCTCCATCAACTATTCCATGATGCTCACCACCAAGAGTGAGTAATTCCTCTGTAGGCTTTCTGGTTGGTGATGGGTGTGGATGGAGTTGATCATGTAATCAAGTTATTTTGATAGAGCTTGATCCCTAGTATCACTATGTTCTGAGATTGATGTTGCTATGACTTTGCCATGCTTAATACTTGTCACTAGGGCCTGAGTGCCATGCTTTTAGATCTGAAACTATTATATTTTTATGAATATAGGAGTGATTTGGATCCTATCTTGTGAGTTGTATGCACCTATTACGTGTCTTGATCCGCATACCCCAAGGTGATAATAACTGGGATTCTTTCGAGTGATTACCGTAGTTTGAGAAGTTCATGTATTCACCATGTGTTAATGATTTGTTCCAGTTCTCTATTAAAAGGAGGCCTTAATATTCCTTAGTTTCCAATAGGACCCCGCTGCCACGTGAGGGTAGGACAAAAGATGTGATGCAAGTTCTTATCGAAAGCATGTATGACTATATACGGAATACATGCCTAGATTATATTGATAAATTGGAGCTAGTTCTGTGTCGCTCTAGTGTGTAATTGTTACATGATTGATGTCATCCATATATTCCCATCGTTGCACCATGGCCTACGCTTTTGATCTACTGAATCTTGCTAAGTTACTATTGTAGTTGTTACTGTCACACTTGCTGCTCAATTGCTACTGTTACTACTGTTACCAAAATTGGTGCTATCACTATTACCACCACTACTATTATTTTCCATGCAACTAAACTTTTATTGCAGAGAGATATCCCAGACGTGGTTGAATTGACAAGTCAACTGTCAAGGACAACAAATATTCTTTGGGTCCCCTTATGTCAAATCAATAAATTAGGGTGAAATACTTGTTGGAAATATGCCCTAGAGACAATAATGAATTGGTTATTGTCATATTTCCCTGTTCATGATAAACGTCTATTATCCATGATAGAATTGTATTGATCGGAAATTTAGATACATGTGTGGATACATAGACAACACTGTGTCCCTAGTGAGCCTCTACTAGACTAGCTCGTTGATCATAGATGGTTAAGGTTTCTTAACCATAGACATGAGTTGTCATTTGATAACGGGTTCACATCATTAGGAGAATGATGTGATGGACAAGGCCCAACCAAAGCATATCATTCGATCATATCACTAAGTTTATTGCTACTGCTTTCTATATGTCAAGTGTTTGTTCCTAAGACCATGAGATCATGCAACTCCCTGGCACCAGAGAAATGCCTTGTGTGTATCAAAATTCACTTCGTAATTGGGTGATCATAAACGAACTCTATAGGTATCTCCGAGGGTGCCTGTTGGGTTGGCATGGATCAAGACTGGGATTTGTCACTCCGGATGACGGAGAGGTATCTTTGGCCCTCTTGGTAATACAAGATCACAAGAAGCTTGCAAGAAATGTGACTAAGGAGTTAGTCACATGATTTTGTATTACGGAACGAGTAAAGAGAATTGTCGGTAACGAGATTGAAACAGATATGGAGATACGGACGATCGAATCTCGGGCAAGTAACATACCACTGGACAAAGGGAACTTCTTACGGGGTTGATTGAATCCTTGGCATCGCGGTTTGACCGATAAATATCTATGTTGGTATATTTGGGAACCAATATGGTCATCCAGGTTCCTCTATTGGTTATTGACCAGAGAGGTGTCTCGGTCATGTCCACACGATTCTCGAACCCGTAGGGTCCTCATGCTTAACATTCGGTGACGATATAGTATTATTGGGTTATGTATGTCGGTGACCGAATGCTATTCGGAGTCCCGGATAAGATCCCAGATGTCACGAGGAGCTCCGGAATGGTACAGAGGTAAACTTTATATATGGGAAGTCATATTTTGGCTACCATAAAAGTTTCGGGTTTTTTCTGGTATTGTACCGGGAAAGTTCTAGAAGGTTCTGGAAACTTTCGGAGGAGCCCGGAAGTCCACCCAGGGTTCCACAAGGTCTCAAGGGTTTGCATGGGCCGAGGGGAGGTGCCCTGGCCTTATTGGGCAAGGCGAACAAGTCCCTCGAGGCCCATGTGGCTTGGGAGAGGTGGAAAGTCCACCTATGTATGGAAAGGGAGGGAATTGGACTAGGAGTCCAACTCCTCCCACTTGGCTGCACCCTAGGGAACAGAGGGGCTGTTCCCCATGCCCCTCCATCTATATATAGAGGGGAGGGGCATCCCAAGAGGACACACCAAGCCCTTGGCGCCCCTCTCTCTCCCTAGATCGTTTTCTCCTCCGTTCGCGGTTTTGGTAGCGCTCGAGGTAGCCCTGCCAGAAATGCTCCTTCACCGTCTCCACCATGCCGTTGTGCTGCATGAGAACACATCTAGTACTCCCCCTTGCTCGCTGGATCGAGGAGGCAGAGACGTCATCGAGCCACACGTGTGTTGAACATGGAGATGCCATCCGTTCGACGCTAGATCTGGACGGTTCGCGATTGGATCGTGAAGACATACGACTACATCAATTGCGTTATATATGTGTATGCTTAGAGATATACAAGGGTATGTAGATTCACTCCCCCTCACGTAGCTATGCTTCTCCGTGGATAGATCTTGTGTGTGCGTAGGAATCTTTCTCCCATGCAACGTTCCCCACCAGTGGTATCAGAGCCAGGTCTATGCGTAGATGATATGCACGAGTAGGACACGGAGAGTTTGCGGGCATTGATGTTTAGATTGCTTTCCTCCTTAGTTTTATTTTGATTCAGTAGTATTGTGGGATGAAGCGGCTCATCCCAACCTTACTTGTCCATGTACAAGAGACCGGTTCCACCGACTGACATGTAACCTAGTTCCCTAAAGGTGGCTGGCGGGTGTTTGTCTCTCCCACGTTAGTTGAATCGGATTCGACACAGGCGGTCCTTGTAGAAGATCAAAAGGAAACTTCATTATCACCATTGTGCTTTTCATAGGTAAGAATGATTCTTACTGATGAAGATGAGGAGTTTCATGAGAGTGATAATTGTGGATCGGGAGATGGCGATCCCGTAGGGCGGTGGGCCCTCGGTCGCCGGTAGCCGTTCTGGCCGGTTGTTCCTCTCCGTCTAGGTAAGCCTCGCCTTCCTCCCTCCGACCCCTTCGTCATGTCCATTATTGATCGTGTTGCGGTAGGGGAGGACCTCCGGCATGATCATCTCTTGGCTCACTAGGCGGTCAATTTCCGGGAGAATCTCCTGTCGCTACAGATCCCGACTCATCTTGGATCGATGGCCCTTTGGTCTTCGGGATGTCTGGCTCTCTCTGATGAGGATGGTATTGTCAATGATGTTCGTCTAACTCTGTGAGGATGAATCCGTGTGTATTGGATATGTCATCTCATTTCCATGCTATGATGCCATCGTTGGGGGGCGCCTTGATCACAAATCGACCCTGATCTCATCGGCTCTGTCGACTAAGATTTCTTTAACAAAGAAGGCTTATGCAACACTTGATGTTTAGGACACCATCCAGCTTGATTTATGCCCAGGTATGGATTTACAATGTGTTGTTTGGCCAAGATTCAATTTGTCGATTGCCTTCTCCTTGCAGCAGGGAGCCAAGGAATTTTTCATGGTTTCTTCGTTCAAGCACAATAAGCATAGGCTGAACTGCAATTCAGTTAGTCAATATTTGAATGCATGCCTTGGTGGTGTTGCCTATGATTTTAAAGTACAATTGTTGAGGGACAATTCCTATTGGCTCTCCATATTTTCACATCAAGTGGGATTCTTTGTTAATTCGTTGAAATGTTTTTGAATGCTCTGACTATGTTGTGGTCTTGAATCTTTGGGGACATGGAGGCCCCAATTTTGCTAAAGAATTCAGAGATTGGGAGGCCAAAGAAGCACAATCTTGGTCCCTTGTATCGCCAAACAAGCAGAGGAAATCCTATGCTCAAATAACTAAAACGGGAGGTCTTAATCTTCCTCTTTTTGGTGCAAAAAACAAAAAGCTTGGTCATAAAGCTAATGCTATGCCGCCCAAACCTTCTTTAAAGCAACACTCTGGTCACCATCTGGTTTTATTGCATAAGTTATCGACCTCTGAATGCAGTGATCTTCAAGGACTCCTTATCAAGCAGAAGGATTCCTATGATATTTAGGAATTTTTCAAAATCAAATACAAGCTATCTGCTCTAGATAAGTTTGTTTTCGAGGAGTTACAGGATCTAAAATCGCTAACTGAAGCACATATGTCCCCTGCCTCTATTACTGAACTTCCGACTGGCCCTTTGACAGTGGTACCGTCTTATTCTGTGTTTGATCGCCTCAAGTCTAGCCTGAAAGAACAACGACTGGCCAACAAAACAGAGAATGAGGTGCTCTGCAATATGAATACTGCCACCTGCAGTATTCCTTTGAATGATGTCAGTGAGGAACATCCAAGGATTTCAGTTTTTTATAGATTAATTTTTTTGCAGTAGAGAAACACTTCGGTTTTTCATGGCTGGCGAAAGTACCTGAAACACACATGGGTCGAAAATGCCCATGTTGCCTCCAATATGGTCATACACGCATTCAGTGCTCCAACAGGATTTGCTGCAACAAGTGTTTGAAACCAGGCCATACTAGTAGAGATTGCCAATTCTTTCAGCATAATTTTGGGAAGACATCGCCAACTTGGCAACCTAAAAAATTTGTACATTGGCTACCTAAAGTGCAATAGGAACAAGTCAATGTACAAGGAAATAGGCAACAACAAAATTTGGACAACTATCCCGACCTTGATTTAAGACTGGGTGCTAAGCCCAATGTGCTCCCTGGCTTGGTTAATATAGATCTCAATCATCTTCCGGAATCTCCTTGTAAGGGCACAAAGATCAATACTCCTTGGACACATGATTACTTTCCTCTTTCACAACTAGGGTTTAATTGCCCTACCAAATCTACTAACGAGAAAACTCACAAAAGGGGGTTATTTTTCTTTACGATGCTCGAGAAGAAGCTAGCCACCTGAGCCGATTCGCCTTCTTACTCGCTTCCCCTTGGCAACGGCAGATAAGATTCCCCTTGCTCCACCTACAAACCCCCTCATGGTGGCATTCCCGCTTGATCCGGAGCCATTCGTGCCAGAACAATACCATGTGCTTGAGGTGTCTGGACGTCCGGCCATCTGCAGGTACCATCTCAGCAAGGCTATTCTAGCAAAACATGAGGAGGTTGCCATTGCTACGATCATGCCTGCGCCGCATGCTCAAGTCGCCTTCACCCAGGTCAGACAGTTTCAGCGTTCTTTCATCGAGGAGCATTTGAACGTTTCCATGGAGATGGCCTAGAAGTGCCCTTTGGGTCATGCATATGTGCAGTTAGATTCAGTTGCTGAAAAGGACTGGCTAGCAATCACAGTCCGCATAACTTTAGAATATTCAAATCAGTTTCACCAAGCACAACAAAGGATTAAAACAAAGATTCTTTAAGTACAACCAGGAGTGTTTGTTAGCATTGCTTGCATTCCATGTTGACCTATGGGAACTTGAGCATATTTGTGGAGCAGTGGAATATTTTGCACAAGTTGTCCTATGGGACAAAATAGCAAGTTACTACTCTAGGTTTTTTTGTTAAAGTCCTTGTTGATGATCTTTGTTTAATACCTCATAGTTGTGTTGTATCTGCTGGCAACAAGCGTTCAGTTGAATCTTGGAAAATCCCCATTATTATTCTTGATCACCACATGCTAGGGGGCCTGCCAGCAGATGAAGATGATCTACCCCCTAATGGGGGCAATTTGCACCCCCTTCTAGTTGTTTCACAGGATCTAGTGGCACCTCATAGCACAGATATCTGGCCAGCCTAGGAAGAGCAGATTTAGCATAATCCATCCCAAGTAGTTCACAATGAGCATGTCCACCTACCTACACCTCATAATCAATTGGGCAAAACTTGCACCATATCTTTGTGCACCCGCAAACCAGCACTTGGCTAATCAGGAAGATTTCATTGAGCTAAATGATATACTGGGCCAACTGAATGAGGCAGAATTGCAGAGTTACATGAACTACTCAACCCTGTTATTCAGAATAATGACATGGTCATTGATAATGTAGAGTTGGACCTGAATCTACCAGTGGAAGATAATGATAGTGAACTGACTGTTACTTTCAGTTCTGAACCTGAAAATTCATCAGGTGACTCTGCTAATAATGATGGGCGTTCTGATCTGACCATGGATATGGATCCACTTATACAACCAGTTGAAGTTGTTGCTATAGAGGACCCTCCACACCAAGAGTTCTTCCACCAGATCAACCTGAAGTTGATCTACACTCTCTACCCATATGTGCCTCCAAGACAGTCACACCCTTTCAGTCAGAGCAGAGCAGTCAGACAATACATGCCTTGGAATTTGATACTGACTCTCAGTCTCTCCTGGTGGTGAATTCTGCTGCTGAACAAGATCAGTTGGGGGGCTAGGGGCATTGCAATCAGCAACACACTGAAGTGGGTCATCCTGTCAACCCCGCAACTGCTTTGAGTGTGCTAATCTCAAAAGAAAGAGACAAGACATGGAAAGCTTTCTTTTGCCCTTCCACTTAGTCTTAAAAAACAATTGTTGTGCCTGCTTCTTGGGTGGATTTTTTGTTAAAAAATTCTCACTCCTGCTGATTTTGATTGGGACAAGTCCCTAGTGTAGTCCAACATTTGGAATATCTTGCTGGAGGGCTGTCAGGAGAAACACTTGACGTAATTTGTTATTCCCCAAGATTGCCCAAGCAAGCCTCCTCCAACATGCTTTCTATCAATTGCTAGCTAGGCTGCTCCAACGGATTCGCCACACCACAAGCTAGTTGTGAAGCTCCTTTGGCCATCCTTGGCTCTCATAGCACCTCTACTCTCCATAGAAGCAGAAAGAGTAAAACTCCTTTGGTCATTACGAAAGTAAGGAGGAGTCCAAGACTGAAACATCTGCATAAGGGTTACGCAGGGAAGACCTGCATTGATAAAAATTGTCTTGCTTGGTCTTCCACTGGTCCCCCAATCAACAAAAAAGTGGTTAAGAACCTGTATGAAAATTTTGGTGTGAAGGATGTGGAGAGCCCCAAGAACAAAAAGAATAATCCCAAGAATGATGATGCAGCACCCAACAGTAAGAAGTCCAAGAAGAAATAGTGGGATATGCAGGAAAACCCTACTGATGTAGCACCTTCTGCTACATAAGCTTTTGCCTTGCTATATGTACCAGTTTGTTTGAATTTCCCTAGTAAGACAAGGTGGCTGGTACTGCTACTTATATATTATTAAGGCTGCTGCTTATATCTCTGTGATTCAAATGGATCCATGGCCTTCATATTTGCTTGAGGAGTTGTTTATCTGGCTTGGTCCATCTTAGGCCCCTCATTTATTGTTGGTTGATTGTTTTTGGTATTCCCACCTGGTCAATTCTAGGTCCCATAATCTGATGGTTTTTTCATGCTGCCTGGTCTCTTCCAGGCCATGTGCCATTTTCTTCATTTATTCTGTCCTATACCTGAAATCTTGGATTGTCTGGTCTGGTGTAACTTTACATTGGTTTTATAAATGTCAAGACGGTCTTGGAAAGTATTAAACTGGAGCATGGGGGGTCTCAATTCTCCTAATAAATGGTTGCATATCTCCAACCAAAATAAATGAAAGTGGTTTCTCTATTATATGCTTCCATGAAACAAAGAAAGAAAATTCTGGCATTTATCAGAAAATTCAGCCCTGCTAGATTTGATTCTTTTTCCTACACACCCTCTGTCAGCCGGTCGGGAGGTATCTTAACAATTTGGTGCTCTTCACTTTTTAAACGGGAACTGGTGCTTCCGAACACTTTTGCGGTCTTTGTGGTACTCCAATCCACCAAATGTGGAAGTTGTTGGACTCTTACAAATATCTATGCTCCTTGCCAGAATGATAGAAAGCTAGAATTTTTGAGCTGGTTAGAAAATATAGAAATTCCAGACACTACTGATTGGTTATTTGTTGGGGGTTTTAATCTCATCCGCAGTTTCCAACATAGAAGTAAACCTGGAGGGAATATTCAAGAAATGATTGAGTTTAATGTTGTTATTAGCCAGCTGGGGCTCATTGACATACCCTTAAAAGGCACGGCCTACACATGGAGCAACATGCAAGATGATCCCTTGCTAGAAAGATTGGATTGTTTTTTCACCTCCCCAGCTTGGACACTTTCATATCCTAACATTCTCGCTTATCCTCTAGCTATGACTACATCTAACCATGTGCCATGTGTTATCCAAATTCAGAATACCATGCCTGCAACTAAGAATTTCAGATTTGAGAACTGGTGGATGGAGCATGAGAATTTTTTACCTCTAGTGGAATCTGTTTGGAAAAATAGTATCCATTATGCTGATGCAGGCAAGAGAATCAATGCTAAACTAAAAATCTTAAGGAAAGAATTTAAAAATGGGCCGAAACCCTGGCCAACATTAAGGAAGATATCATCAATTGCAATGCTCTAATTTATCTACTAGATGGACTTGAAAACTTCATAAGTCTAATATCCCTTGAAGTTAACTTTAAGAGAACTTCAAGACCCACCTTGACACACCTTTGAAACAACAAAAGACATATTGGCAGCAAAGAGGCAAAATCAAATGTGTTACACTTGGAAGTGAAAATTCTCAATTCTTTCATGCCATGGCTACAATTCAACATAGAAACAACTCAATCACTACTCTGATCAATAATTATGGATTTGAAGTATCTAATCATCATGGGAAGGCCACACTCTTACATGAAGCATTTAAAGATAGATTAGGGAAATCTAACAATTTTGATATACCTGATCATCTCCTTAGGCTACTTCCCACTCATCCAGATCTCTCCTTCCTAGAAGCTCCATTTACTATATAAGAAATTGATGTTGTCATCAAGGATTTACCAGCTCATAAGGCTCCAGGACCGGATGGATTTAATACAGACTTCATCAGAAAATGTCACTACTAGGATAAAGGGTAGTAGTAACGCTCGAAATAGGAATAGCAGTAGTGCGGGTGCCAGCGCTACTAGTATGGTGCTATAGCTAACCTTTAGTAGTAGCGTCGTTTGCCCAACGCCACAGCTAAAGTTTAGCAGTAGCACCTTGATGTCTACTACGCAACCTTCTCCTTGTAGACGTTGTTGGGCCTCCAAGTGCAGAGGTTTGTAGGACAGTAGCAATTTTCCCTCAAGTGGGTGGCCTAAGGTTTATCAATCCGCAAGAAACGTAGGATGAAGATGGTCTCTCTCAAGAAACCCTGCAACCAAATAACAAAGAGTCTCTTGTGTCCCCAACACACCCAATACAATGGTAAGTTGTATAGGTGCACTAGTTCGGTGAAGCGATGGTGATACAAGTGCAATATGGATGGTAGCTATAGGTTTTTTGTAATCTGAAAATATAAAAACAGCAAGGTAATTAATAGTAAAAGTGAGCACGAACGGTATTGCAATGCTTGGAAACAAGGCCTAGGGTTCATACTTTCACTAGTGGAAGTTCTCTCAACAATGATAACATAATTGGATCATATAACTAGCCCTCAACGTGCAACAAAGAGTCACTCCAAAGTAACTAATAGCGGAGAACAAACGAAGAGATTATTGTCGGGTACGAAACCACCACAAAGTTATTCTTTTTGATCGATCTATTCAAGAGTCCGTAGTAAAATAACACGAAGCTATTCTTTCGGTTCAATCTATCCTAGAGTTCGTACTAGAATAACACCTTAAGACACATATCAACCAAGACCCTAATGTCACCTAGATACTCCATTGTCACTTCAAGCATCCGTGGGCATGATTATACGATATGCATCACACAATCTCAGAATCATCTATTCAACCAATACATAGAACTTCAAAGAGTGCCCTAAAGTTTCTACCGGAGAGTCAAAACGTGTGCCAACCCCTATGCATAGGTTCCCGAGGTCACGAAACCCGCAAGTTGATCACCAAAACATACATCAAGTACTCACATGAATATCCCATTGTCACCATAGATAGACACGTGCAAGACATACATCAAGTGTTCTTAAAGACTCAATCCGATAAGATAACTTCAAAGGGAAAACTCAATTCATTACAAGAAGGGAGAGGGGAAAGAACATCATAAGATCCAACTATAGTACCAAAGCCCACGGTACATCGAGATCAAGACATCTCAAGAACACGAGAGAGAGAGAGATCAAACACATAGCTACTGGTATATACCCTCAGCCCCGAGGGTGAACTACTCCCTCCTCATCATGAAGATCGCCGGGGTGATGATGATGGCCACCGGAGATGGACTCCCCCTCCGGCAGGGTGCCAGAACGGGCTCCCGATTGGTTTTTGGTGGCTACAGAGGCTTGCGACGGCGAAACTCCCGATCTAGGTTTAGTTCTGGTGGTTGCTCTATTTATAAGCCCGTATGGTGTCGGGAACAAGTAGAGAGGGGCCACGAGGAGGTCACGAGCCTCCCAGGCGTGGCTAGGAGGGTGGCCGCGCCTCCCAGGCTCGTGGCTCCCTCGGGCCTCCTCTCCAGTATTTTTTCTTCAGGTATTTTTGATATTTTCCATAAAAAATTACGGCGAAAGTTTTATTCCGTTTGGACTCCGTTTGATATTCCTATCTGGAAAAGGTCAAAAACACGGGAAAAACAGAAACTGACACTGGGCATTGAGTTAATAAGTTAGTCCCAAAAATAATATAAAATGACATATTCATGCATATAAAACATCCAAAGTTGATAATATAATAGCATGGAACAATCAAAAATTATAGATATGTTGGAGACGTATCAAGCATCCCCAAGCTTAACTCCTGCTCGTCCTCGAGTAGGGAAGTGATAAAGAACGAATTTTTGATGTGGAATGCTACCTAACATATTTGTTCTATGTAACTTCTTTATTGTGGCATGAATGTTCAGATCCATAGGATTCAAAACAATAGTTTAATATTGACATGAAAACAATAATACTTCAAGCATAATAGCAAAGTAATCATGAACTTTTCAAATAACAAGGACAAAGAAAGTTATCCCTACAAAATCATATAGTCTGGTTATGCTCCATCATCCCCACACAACGAATTTAAATCATGCACAACCCCGGTATTGGTCAAGTAATTGTTTTCGCACTCTTACTTTCTCAAACTTTTTCAAATCTCACGCAATACATGAGCGTGAACCATGGATATAGCACTATATGTGGAATAGAGTGTGGTGGAGGTTGTGAGGCAAAAAGGAGGAGATGGTCACATCAACTCGGCGTATCAATGGGCTATGGAGATGCCCATCAATAGATATCAATGTGAATGAGTAGGGATTGCCATGGAACAGATGCACTAGAGCTATAAGTGTATGAAAGCTCAAGAATAAAAACTAGTGGGTGTGCACCCAACTTGCTTGCTCACAAAGACCTAGGAAAATTTTAGGAAGCCCATCACTCTCTATCATGAAGATCATGGCGTTGTTTTGAAGCACAAGTGTGGAAAAGGATAGTAGCATTGTCCCTTCTCTCTTTTTCTCACATTTTTTTGTTTGGGCTCTTTGGCCTCTCTTTTTTTTGTTTGGGCTCTTTGGCCTCTTTTTTATATCATCACACTTTTATTTACTTACAACTCTATACTTAGAACAATAATGACTCTATATGAATGAAAGTGATGGCACATGTCATGAGACGGAACGGTGGAAGTTGCATGGCAATATATCTCGGAATGGCTATGAAAATGCCATAATAGGTAGGTATGGTGGCTATTTTTAGTAAGGCATATGGTGGGTTTGTGCACCAGCGAAAGTTGCGCGGCACTAGAGAGGGTAGCAATGGTGGAAGGTGAAAGTGCATCTATACCATGGACTCACATTGGTCATGAAGAACTCATATACTTATTGCAAAAGTTTTACTAGTAATCAAAACAAAGTGCTAAATGCATACTACTAGGGGAAGGGTTGGTAGGAGTTAACCATCACGCGATCCCGACCGCCACACAAAGGATGACAATCAATAAATCAATTATGCTCCGACTTCCTAACATAGCGGTTCACCATACGTGCATGCTACAGGAATCACAAACTTCAAAACAAGTATTACTAGATTCACAACACTCTACTAACATGACTCTAATATCACCATCTCCATGTCTCAAAACTAGATGCAAGGAATCAAACTTCTCTTACTACTCAATGCACTTGAATATGAAAGTTTTTATTATACCCCTTTTGGATGCCTATCATATTAGGACTAGTTTCATAAACTAAGCAAATTACCATGCTGTTTAAGACTCTCAAAATGATATAAGTGAAGCATGAGAGTTCATCAATTTCTATAAAATAAATTCATAGTAATGCTCTACAAAGATATAAGTGAAGCACTAGAGCAAAAGACAAACTACTCCAAAAGATATAAGTGAAGATCAATTAGTAGTTGAATAATTATTTGGCTATGTGAAGACTCTCCCATCTAATAATTTCATATCTTAAGTACCTTATTCAAACAAAATAAAATGACACTCCAAGGATAGCACGAATCATGTGAAGAAGCAAAAACTTAGGTTTAACCGATACTAACCGATAATTGTTGAAGAAGAAAGGTGGGATGCCAACCGGGGCATCCCCAAGCTTAGATGCTTGAGACTTATTGAAATATGGATTGGTGTGCCTTTGGCATCCCCAAGCTTGAGATTTTGTGTCTCCTTAATTCCTCTCATATGGTGGTTTCCAAAATCTTAAAAACTTCATCCACACAAAACTTAACAAGAACTCGTGAGATAGGTTAGTATAAATTAATGCAAAACTATATCATCCTATACTGTAGAAAATCACTAATATTATTATTATACATTTCAAACTAAGTGCCTATGCATATTTAAAACTCCCATCATCAAATGGAATCATTAAACAAGCAAACATATGCAAACAATGCAAACATAACAGCAATCTGCCTAAACAGAATAGTATATGAAGAATGCAGCAATATACATAATTAATTAACTACAAAAAATATGAAAAAATTCCAATCTGTATGTAATTTATAATATCATACTGTGTCCAAATTTCAAGTTATTCTGACATACAGAAAATTCTAGGGAGTTTTTGCACTACAAGCAAACTTTTTGTTTTGGAACGCAACTCCTATACTTGGAAATTAAGCATGGTAAAGGCTATCCTCGACATTTTTATTGAACTAAATGATGAAAAAAAAAATAAGATCAAGTAAGTACTAATAAAATAAAATGACGCTCCAAGCAAAACACATATCATGTGGTGAATAAAAATATAGCCCCAAGTAAAGTTATCGATGGATTGAAGACGAAAGAGGGGATGCCTTCCCGGGGCATCCCCAAGATTAGGCTCTTTGGTGTCCTTGAATATGGCTTGGGATGAATTGGGAATCCCCAAGATTAGGCTCTTTCCACTCCTTGTTCCATTGTCCATCTGAACTTTACCCAAAACTTGAAAACTTCACAACACCAAACTTAACGGAACTTCGTGAGATGGGTTAGTATAATAAAGACAAATCATTCATTTTGGTACTGTAAAGACAAGATTGATAAATGTTCCCACACAATTAATACTGTATATTATCATTTCCATAATTTATATCACTTAATATAATCTATGGAAACACTAAAACAAGCAAACTATGCATTGAAAACAGAATCTGTCAAGAACAGAACAGTCTGTAATGATCTGAATAATAACCATACTTATGTACCTCCAAAAATTCTGAAACAATTATGAAAATTAAGGCAATTTGTATATAAATCAGAATAAAAAATAATCACCTAAAATCACTCTCTTGATAGGAATTAAAAATAATTTCGTGAGCGAAAAGTTTCTGCCTTTTTTAGCATGATCAAACAACTATCACCCAAACTAATCATAAAGGCTTTACTTGGCACTTTATTGAAATAAAAGCTATAAAACGTGATTAATACGGAAGCTTAATCATGTGAATGCACAAAAACAGTAAGGATACATATTGGGTTGTCTCCCAACAAGCACTTTTCTTTTATGCCTTTCAAGCTAGGCATGATGATTTCAATGATGCTCACATAAAAGATAAGGATTGAAACATAATGGAAGCATCATGATGTTGGGAGACGTAGTAGTAAATCAAAAAATTTCCTACGCGTTCACCAAGATCCATCTATGGAGAAACCAGCAACGAGCAAGGGGAGAGTGGATCTTCATACCTTTGAAGATCGCTAAGCGGAAGCGTTACAAGAACGCGGTTGATGGAGTCGTACTCGCAGCGATTCAGATCGCGGTAGATCCGATCAAGTGCCGAACGGACGGCACCTCCGCGTTCAACACACGTGCAGCCCGGTGACGTCTCCAACACCTTGATCCAGCAAGGAGGAAGGAGAGGTTGGGAAGGGCTCCAACAGCAGCACGACGGCGTGGTGGTGGTGGAGTAGCAAGGTATTCCGACAGGGCTTCGCCTAAGCGCTGCGGAGGAGGAAGAAGAGAGGTAGGGCTTCGCCGTGAGAGAGAGAGATCAAATCCTGTCTCAAAACATCCAAAACCTCAAGTATATATAGGAGGAGGGACGTGGAGGGCTGGCTTGGCCTCTACTCCAAAGAGGAGATGGCCGGCCGAATTAAAGGGAGAGTCCACCTCCCACAAGGGAGGTGGATCTCCTCCTTTTAAATCCTTTTTGCCTTATCTCCTTATCTCCAGCCACATGGGCCTTTAGCAAAAGTATTTCCCAGCCCAATAAGGGCTGACACACTTTATCTAACAGCCCATGAAGTCCTCTGGTCGTCACACCCCTCCCGGGGGTCCTCCGGCACCCTCCCGGCACTCCCGATACAATACCGATGAGCCCGAAAACTTTCCGGTGACCGAAACTGGACTTCCTATATATCAATATTTACCTCCGGACCATTCCGGAGCTCCTCGTGACGTCCGGGATCTCATCCGGGACTCCGAACAACCTTCGGTAATCACGTATACCTTTTCCCTATAACCCTAGCGTCATCGAACCTTAAGTGTGTAGACCCTACGGGTTCGGGAGACACGTAGACATGACCGAGACACCTCTCCGGTCAATAACCAACAGCGGGATCTGGATACCCATGTTGGCTCCCACGTACTCCACGATGATCTCATCGGATGAACCACGATGTCAAGGATTCAATCAATCCCGTATACAATTCCCTTTGTCTATCAGTATGATACTTGCCCGAGATTCGATCGTCGGTATCCCCATACCTTGTTCAATCTCGTTACTGGCAAGTCTCTTTACTCGTTCCGTAATACATCATCCCGTGGCTAACTCCTTAGTCACATTGAGCTCATTATGATGATGTCTTACCGAGTGGGCCCAGAGATACCTCTCCATCACACGGAGTGACAAATCCCAGTCTCGATTCGTGCCAACCCAACAGATACTTTCGGAGATACCCGTAGCGTACCTTTATAGCCACCCAGTTACGTTGTGACGTTTGGCACACCCAAAGTATTCCTACGGTATCCGGGAGTTACACAATCTCATGGTCTAAGGAAATGACACTTGACATTGAAAAGCTTTAGCAAACGAACTACACGATCTTTGTGCTATGCTTAGGATTGGGTCTTGTCCATCACATCATTCTCCTAATGATGTGATCCCGTTATCAATGACATCCAATGTCCATGGCCATGAAACCGTGACCATCTATTGATCAACGAGCTAGTCAACTAGAGGCTCACTAGGGACATGTTGTGGTCTATGTATTCACACATGTATTATGGTTTCCGGTCAACACAATTATAGCATGAACAATAGACAATTATCATGAACAAGGAAATACAATAATAACCATTTTATTATTGCCTCTAGGGCATATTTCCAACAGTCTCCCACTTGCACTAGAGTCAATAATCTAGTTCACATCACCATGTGATTAACACTTACATCACCATGTGATCATATCATCATGTGATTAACACCCAATAAGTTCTGGGGTTTGTTCATGTCCTGCTCGTGAAAGAGGTTTTAGTCAACGGGTCTGCGACATTCAGATCCGTGTGTACCTTACAAACTTTCCATGTCATATTTGTAGACACTACTCCCATGCTCCACTTGGAGCTATTCCAAATGGCTGCTCCACTATACGTAGCTGGATTTCTACTAAGAGTCATCCGGATTGGTTTTAAAGCTTGCATCATCGTAACACTTTACGATGAACTCTTTATCACCTCCATAATCGAGAAATATTTCCTTAGTTCTCAAGTTACTAAGGCTAACTTTGACCGCTGTCTAGTGATCCACTCTTGGATTACTCTTGTACCCCTTGACAGACTCATGGCAAGGCACACACAGGTGCGGTACACAGCATGGCATACTATATAGAGCCTATGGCTAAAGCATAGGAGATGACACTCATCTCTTCTTTATCTTCTGCCGTGGTCGGGTATTGAGTCTTACTCAATTTCACACCTTACAATACAGTCAAGAACTCCTTCTTTGACCCATCTATTTTGAACTCCTTCAAAAACTTGTCAAGGTATGTCTTCGTCGAAAAAACTTATCAAGCGAATAGATCTATCCCTATAGATCTTGATGCTCAATAAAATAGTAGCTTTATCTGGGTCTTCCTTTGAAAAACAAAACTTTTCAAACAACCCTTCATGCTCTTCCAGAAATTCTACATCATTTCCGATCAATAATATGTCAACTACATATTCTTATAAGAAATTCCATAGTGCTCCCACTCACTTTCTTGCAAATACAAGTTTCTCATAAACTTTGTATAAACTTAAACACTTTGATCACCTCATCAAAGCATATATTCCAACTCCGAGATGCTTGCTCCAGTCCATAGAAGGATCGCTGGAGTTTGCATATTATTAGCATCCTTAGGATTGACAAAACCTTCTGGTTGTATCACATACAACTCTTCCTCACAGAAACCATTACGGAAACCTTGTTTTGTCATCCATCTGCCAGATTTCATAATCGAAAAATGCAGCAACTGCTAACAAAATTTTAATAGACTTTTAGCATCGCTACAGATGAGACAATCTCATTGCAGTCAACTCCTTGAACTTGGCGGAAACTTCTTTGCGACAAGTCGAGCTTTATAAACGGTGACATTTCACCATTAGCGTCTATGTTTATCTCAAAGGTCCATTTGTACTCAATGACCCGCCATTCAACAGGCAAGTCTACCAAAGTCCATACTTGGTTTTCATACATGGATCCTTTCTCGGATTTCATGGCTCCTAGCCATTTGTTGGAATCCGGGCCCACCATCGCTTCTCCATAGTTCGTAGGTTCATCGTTGTCCAACAACATGATTTCCAAGACAGGGTTGTCGTACTACTCAGGAGCAGTACGCGTCCTTGTCGACCTACGAGGTTCGATAGTGACTTGATCTGAAGCTTCATGATCATCATCATTAACTTCCTTTTCAACTAAGTAGGCTCTACAGAAACATCTTTCTGTGTTGCGCTATTCTCTGGTTGAAACAAAGGTTCAACAACCTTATCAAGTTCTATCTTCCTCCCACTCAATTCTTTCGAGAGAAACTCTTTCTCAAAAAGGACCCGTTCTTAGCAACAAACACCTTTTGCGCTTGGATCTGAGATAGAAGGTATACCCAATGTCTCATTAGGGTATTCTATGAAGATGCATTTGTCTGCTTTGAGTTCGAGCTCGCTAGGTGAAAAACCCATTTTCACATAAGCGTCGCAGCCCCAAACATTAAGAAATGACAGCTTAGGCTTCTGTCAAACCATAATTCTCACGGTGTCATCTCAACAGACTTAGATGGTGCCCTGTTAAAGTGAATGGATTTGTCTTTAATGCATAACCCCATAACGATAGTGGTAAAACGATAAGAGACATCATAGTACTCACTATATCCAATAGAGCACGACTACGACGTTCGAACACACCATCACACTATGGTGTTCCAGGAGGCGTGAGCTGTGAAACAATTTCCACATTGTCTAAAATTGCATACCAAACTCGTAACTTAGATATTCACCTCCACGATCATATCGTAGAAATTTCATCTTCTTGTCACGATGATCTTTATCTTCACTGTGAAACTCCTTGAACCTTTCAAACATTTCAGACTCGTGTTTAAGTAAATATCCCCATATTCACTCAAATCATCAGTGAAGGTAAAGAAAAATAACGATATTCACCGTGTGTTTTAACACTCATTGGACCACATACATCAACATGTATTAATTCCAATAAGCCACTTGCCCGCTCCATCATATTGGATGACGGGGTCTCAGTCATCTTGCCCAAGAGGCATGGCTCGCATGTCTCAACCGATTCGAAATCGAGTGAGTCAAAAAACATCCATCATCATGGAGTTTCTTCATGCGATTTATACCAATATGACATTACGTGGCAGTGCCACAAGCATGTGGTACTATCATTATTAACTTTGTATCTTTTGGTACCAATGTTATGAATATGTGTACTACTACGATCATGATTCAATAAACCATTTCGAGTGGGTGCATGACCATTGAAGGCATTATCCATGTAAACAGAATAACCATTATTCTCTAACTTATATGAATAACCGTATCGCACTAATCATGATCTAATCACGTTTATGCTCAACGCAAACACCAAATAACATTTATTTAGGTTTATCACAAATCCTGAAGGTAGAGAGAGCGTGCGATGGTGATCACATCAATCTTGGAAATACTTCCAACACACATCGTCACCTTTCACCTAGCTAGTCTCCATTTACTCCGTAGCTTTTATTTCGAGTTGCTAACACTTAGCAACCGAACCGGTATCTAATACCCAGGTGCTACTAGGAGTACCAGCAAGGTACACATCACTAACACGTATATCAAATATACTTCCATTGACATTACCAGCCTTCTTATCTACCAATCATCTAGGGTTTTTCCGCTTCAGCGAACATTCTCCTCATAACAGAAGCACTTAGTCTCGGGTTCGGGCTCAACCTTGGGTTTCTTCACTAGAGCAACAACTGGCTTGCCATTCCTGAAGTTTTTCCCTTCTTGCCCTTGCCCCTTTTGAAACTAGTGGTTTTCACTTAACCATCAACACTTGATGCTCCTTATTGATTTCTACCTTCGTGGTGTCAAACATCACGAACAACTCAGGGATCATCTTATCCATCCCTGGCATGTTATAGTTCATCACGAAGCTCTAGTAGCTTGGTGGCAGTGACTTGGAGAACTGCATTAATCACTATCTCATCTGGAAGATTAACTCCCACTTGATTCCAGTGATTGTAGCACCCAGACAATCTGAGAACACGCTCACCGATTAAGCTATTCTCCTTTATCTTGCAGGCAAAGAATCTTGTTGGAGGTCTCATACCTCTCAACATAGGCACGAGCTTGAGATCACAATCTCAGCTCCTAGAACATCTCATATGTTCTGTGACGTTCAAAACATTTTGAAGCCTCAATTCTAAGCCGTAATGCATGACGCACTGAACTATCACGTAGTCATCAAAAAGTGCCTGTCATATGTTCACAACATCTACAGACAACGCTTGAGGGAGTGATGCAGTTAGCGGTACATCAAAAACATAAGCTTTGTGTGCAGCAATGAGGACAATCCTCAGATCACGGACCCAGTCCGCATTATTGCTACCATCAACTTTCAACTTACTTTTCTCTAGGATTGTATCAATAAAACTGGGGAGCTACAGCGTGAGCTATCTACGACATAATTTGCAAGGACATTTTTAGACTAAGTTCATGATAATTAAGTTCATTTAATCAAATTATTAATGAACTCCCACTTAGATAGACATCTCTCTAGTCTTCCAAGTGATACATGATCCATGTCAACTAGCCCGTGTCCGATCATCACGTGAGACGGACTAGTCATCCATGGTGAACATCTCTATGTTGATCGTATCTTCTATACGACTCATGTTCGACCTTTCGGTCTTCCGTGTTCCGAGGCCATGTCTGTACATGCTAGGCTCGTCAAGTCAACCTAAGTGTTTCGCATGTGTAAATCTGGCTTACACCCATTGTATGCGAACGTTAGAACCTATCACACCCGATCATCACGTGGTGCTTCGGAACGACGATCCTTAGCAACGGTGCACAGTTAGGGTGAACACCTTTCTTGAAATTTTATTGAGAGATCATCTTATTTACTACCGTCGTTCTATGCAAATAAGATGTAAACATGATAAACATCACATGCAATCAATATAGTGACATGATATGGCCAATATCATTTTGCTCCTATGATCTCCATCTTCGGGGCACCATGATCATCACTGTCACCGGCACGACACCATGATCTCCATCATCATGATCTCCATCATTGTGTCTTCATGAAGTTGTCTCGCCAACTATTACTTCTACTACTATGGCTAACGCTTAGCAATAAAGTAAAGCAATTACATGGCGTTTATGATTGACACGCAGGTCATACAATAAATAAGACAACTCCTATGGCTCCTGCCGGTTGTCATAATCATCGACATGCAAGTCGTGAATCCTATTACAAGAACATGATCAATTCATACATCACAATGCATCACATCACATCCTTTGGCCATATCACATCACAAGGCACATGCTGCAAAAACAAGTTAGACGTCCTCTAATTTGTAGTTGCAAGTTTTTACGTGGCTGCTATAGGTTACTAGCAAGAACGTTTCTTACCTACGTCAACACCACAACGTGATTTGCCAATTGCTATTTACCCTTCATAAGGACCCTTTTCATCGAATCCGATCCGACTAAGGTAGGAGAGACAGACACCCGCTAGCCACCTTATGCATCTAGTGCATGTCAGGCGGTGGAACCGGTCTCACGTAAGCGTACGTGTAAAGTTGGTCCGGGCCGCTTCATCCCACAATACCGCCGAATCGAGATAAGACTAGTAGCGGCAAGCAAATTAACAAACTCGACGCCCACAACTGCTTTGTGTTCTACTCGTGCATAGATTCTACGCATAGACCTAGCTCATGATGCCACTGTTGGGAGACGTAGTAGTAAATCAAAAAATTTCCTACGCGTTCACCAAGATCCATCTATGGAGAAACCAGCAACGAGCAAGGGGAGAGTGGATCTTCATACCTTTGAAGATCGCTAAGCGGAAGCGTTACAAGAACGCGGTTGATGGAGTCGTACTCGCAGCGATTCAGATCGCGGTAGATCCGATCAAGTGCCGAACGGACGGCACCTCCGCGTTCAACACACGTGCAGCCCGGTGACGTCTCCAACACCTTGATCCAGCAAGGAGGAAGGAGAGGTTGGGAAGGGCTCCAACAGCAGCACGACGGCGTGGTGGTGGTGGAGTAGCAAGGTATTCCGACAGGGCTTCGCCTAAGCGCTGCGGAGGAGGAAGAAGAGAGGTAGGGCTTCGCCGTGAGAGAGAGAGATCAAATCCTGTCTCAAAACATCCAAAACCTCAAGTATATATAGGAGGAGGGACGTGGAGGGCTGGCTTGGCCTCTACTCCAAAGAGGAGATGGCCGGCCGAATTAAAGGGAGAGTCCACCTCCCACAAGGGAGGTGGATCTCCTCCTTTTAAATCCTTTTTGCCTTATCTCCTTATCTCCAGCCACATGGGCCTTTAGCAAAAGTATTTCCCAGCCCAATAAGGTCTTACACACTTTATCTAACAGCCCATGAAGTCCTCTGGTCGTCACACCCCTCCCGGGGGTCCTCCGGCACCCTCCCGGCACTCCCGGTACAATACCGATGAGCCCGAAAACTTTCCGGTGACCGAAACTGGACTTCCTATATATCAATCTTTACCTCCGGACCATTCCGGAGCTCCTCGTGACGTACGGGATCTCATCCGGGACTCCGAACAACCTTCGGTAATCACGTATACCTTTTCCCTATAACCCTAGCGTCATCGAACCTTAAGTGTGTAGACCCTACGGGTTCGGGAGACACGTAGACATGACCGAGACACCTCTCCGGTCAATAACCAACAGCGGGATCTGGATACCCATGTTGGCTCCCACGTACTCCACGATGATCTCATCGGATGAACCACGATGTCAAGGATTCAATCAATCCCGTATACAATTCCCTTTGTCTATCGGTATGATACTTGCCCGAGATTCGATCGTCGGTATCCCCATACCTTGTTCAATCTCGTTACTGGCAAGTCTCTTTACTCGTTCCGTAATACATCATCCCGTGGCTAACTCCTTAGTCACATTGAGCTCATTATGATGATGTCTTACCGAGTGGGCCCAGAGATACCTCTCCATCACACGGAGTGACAAATCCCAGTCTCGATTCGTGCCAACCCAACAGATACTTTCGGAGATACCCGTAGCGTACCTTTATAGCCACCCAGTTACGTTGTGACGTTTGGCACACCCAAAGTATTCCTACGGTATCCGGGAGTTACACAATCTCATGGTCTAAGGAAATGACACTTGACATTGAAAAGCTTTAGCAAACGAACTACACGATCTTTGTGCTATGCTTAGGATTGGGTCTTGTCCATCACATCATTCTCCTAATGATGTGATCCCGTTATCAATGACATCCAATGTCCATGGCCATGAAACCGTGACCATCTATTGATCAACGAGCTAGTCAACTAGAGGCTCACTAGGGACATGTTGTGGTCTATGTATTCACACATGTATTATGGTTTCCGGTCAACACAATTATAGCATGAACAATAGACAATTATCATGAACAAGGAAATACAATAATAACCATTTTATTATTGCCTCTAGGGCATATTTCCAACACATGAAGCATATGACCATCACATTTAAGTCTAACCCACTTACTATGCATAGGGATTTTGTGAACAAACAATTTATGGAGCAAGAATCAACTAGCATAAGAAGGTAAAACAAGCATAGCATCAAAACTTTCAACACATAGAGAAGAAACTTGATATTATTGCAATATGTAGAAGCATATGATCCTCTCTCATAATAATTTTCAGTAGCATCATGAATGAATTCAACAATATAACTAGCAACTAAAGCATTAGTTTCATTATCTACAAGCATAGAAATTTTACTACTCTCTACATAAGCAAATTTATTCTCATGATTAATAGTGGGAGTATCATAAAAGACTTGAGCACTAAAAATTGTTTCCACATTAAAAGAGTGATGTTTAGCAAATGGGTACTCATAATTGTGACAAGTTTTATCATCATTATTCTTTATAGCATAAGTATCATCACAATAATCATCATAGACAGGAGGTATGCAATAATCATAGTAAATTTGATCACTCAAAGTGGGGGACTAAAAGGATCATCTTCATTTAACGTAGCATCCCCAAGCTTATGGTTTTGCATATCATAGACATAATCGCTCTCATCATTAATAGTATGAATAGCACCAATAATATAGCAATTATTATCATCCTCCACATTTATTTTTGATTCATTCTCATGAGGCATATCAATAATAGGAGCAACATTATTTGGGAGAGCTACCTCTTTACCTTTACTTTTTCTGCTTTTCTTATTCTTCACCCCATCATGTGAAGGTTTACTTAATTTTTCCAAGCTTCTTTTTGGAGAGGTTGGTTGAATAGAAAGCTCCTCCTCATTACCTGATTCATCATAACAAATAATAGGAGGGTATTGGGAAACCTCTTCCCCTTTGTTAGTATTATATTTATCTTCCATTTGTTTTCTTGCCTTTAAGTAATTGGCGATATAAGGATTCTCACTGAAATTTACCGCGCAATATAAAAAAATTTCTTCTAGATCATAATCAAGCATTTCCATGACAGCCCAATCTGGGAGGCTCTTAGTTATACATTTCATTTCTTCATATCTCAGAAGCAAACTAAGTTCATTATGATGCGCAAGGGAAATCAAGTAATCACAATTTTTGGACACGATTCAATCATTAAACAATTTGCATTGGAGATTAAAATGACCATGTTCATTGCAAAGTTCACAAGGACGGCTATCAATATTAAATATTTTAGCACAATCATCTAGTCACACATGCAACGACTTAGTTTCTAAATACTTATGCGTCTTACAAAATCTATCTTTCCTTTTTGGTATATATTTGCAAACTATATGTATTCCATAGAAATCAACATTCTTATAGGAAATATTTTCATCATGAATAGTGCAATCACAATTAGCATCATGGATATTCAAAGTATTCATGCTAACAACATTGCAATCATGCTCATCATTCACATATTTTATGCCAAGCATCCTATGTAATTCTTCTTCTAGCACTTGAGCACAATTTTCCTTCCCATCATTTTCACGAAAGACATTAAAAAGACGAAGCATATGAGGTAACCTTAATTCCATTTTTTTTAGTTTTCTTTTAATAGACTAAACTAGTGATAAAATAAGAAACTAAAAGATTTGACTGCAAGATCTAAAGATATACCTTCAAGCACTAACCTCCCCGGCAACGGCGCCAGAAAAGAGCTTGATGTCTACTACGCAACCTTCTCCTTGTAGACGTTCTTGGGCCTCCAAGTGCAGAGGTTTGTAGGACAGTAGCAATTTTCCCTCAAGTGGGTGACCTAAGGTTTATCAATCCGCAGGAGGCGTAGGATGAAGATGGTCTCTCTCAAGCAACCCTACAACCAAATAACAAAGAGTCTCTTGTGTCCCCAACACACCCAATACAATGGTAAGTTGTATAGGTGCACTAGTTCAGCGAAGAGATGGTGATACAAGTGCAATATGGATGGTAGATATAGGTTTTTGTAATCTGAAAATATAAAAACAGCAAGGTAATTAATAGTAAAAGTGACCACGAACGGTATTGCAATGCTTGGAAACAAGGCCTAGGGCTCATACTTTCACTAGTGGAAGTTCTCTCAACAATGATAACATAATTCGATCATATAACTAGCCCTTAACTGTTGGAAATATGCCCTAGAGGCAATAATAAAATGTTTATTATTGTATTTCCTAGTTCATGATAATTGTCTATTATTCATGCTACAATTGTGTTAACCAGAAACCGTAATACATGTGTGAATACATAGACCACAACATGTCCCTAGTAAGCCTCTAGTTGGCTAGCTCGTTGATCAATAGATGGTCACGGTTTCATGACCATGGACATTGGATGTCGTTGATAACGGGATCACATCATTAGGAGAATGATGTGATGGACGAGACCCAATCCTAAGCATAGCACAAGATCGTGTAGTTCGTTTGCTAAAGCTTTTCAATGTCAAGTATCGTTTCCTTAGACCATGAGATTGTGTAACTCCCGGATGCCGTAGGAATGCTTTGGGTGTGCCAAACGTCACAACGTAACTGGGTGGCTATAAAGGTACGCTACGGGTATCTCCGAAAGTGTCTGTTGGGTTGACACGAATCGAGATTGGGATTTGTCACTCCGTGTGACGGAGAGGTATCTCTGGGCCCACTCGGTAAGACATCATCATAATGAGCTCAATGTGACTAAGGAGTTAGCCACGGGATGATGTGTTATGGAACGAGTAAAGAGACTTGCCGGTAACGAGATTGAACAAGGTATAGGGATACCGACGATCGAATCTCGGGCAAGTACCATACCGATAGACAAAGGGAATTGTATACGGGATTGATTGAATCCCTGACATCGTGGTTCATCCGATGAGATCATCGTGGAGTACGTGGGAGCCAACATGGGTATCCAGATCCCGCTGTTGGTTATTGGCCGGAGAGGTGTCTCGGTCATGTCTACGTGTCTCCCGAACCCGTAGGGTCTGCACACTTAAGGTTCGATGACGCTAGGGTTATAGGGAAAAGGTATACGTGATTACCGAAGGTTGTTCGGAGTCCCGGATGAGATCCCGGACGTCACGAGGAGCTCCGGAATGGTCCGGAGGTAAAGATTGATATATAGGAAGTCCAGTTTTGGTCACCGGAAAGTTTTCGGGCTCATCGGTATTGTACCGGGAGTGCCGGGAGGGTGCCGGAGGACCCCCGGGAGGGGTGTGACGACCAGAGGACTTAGTGGGCCTTTAGAGGAGGTGTGCCAGCCCATATTGGGCCAGCCAAGACCTCCTAGAAGGGCCCATGCGGCTGGGATCTAGAGATAAGGGCAAAAGGGGTTTGAAAGGAGGAGATCCACCTCCCTTGTGGGAGGTGGACTCCTCCCCGACTTTGGCCGAACCTCTCCTCCTTGGAGGAGGGGCCAAGCCATCCCTCCCTCTCCCTCCTCCTATATATACTTGAGGTTTTGGCCCTTTGAGAACAGAACTGAACTCTCTCTCTCTCGGCGAAGCTCTACCTCTCTTCTTCCTCCTCCGCAGCGCTTGGCGAAGCCCTGCCGGGATACCTTGCTACTCCACCACCACCACGCCGTCGTGCTGCTGCTGGAGCTCTTCCCCAACCTCTCCTTCCTCCTTGCTGGATCAAGGCGTAGGAGACGTCACCGGGCTGCACGTGTGTTGAACGCGGAGGTGCCGTCCGTTCGGCACTTGATCGGATCTTCCGTGATCTGAATCGCTGCGAGTACGACTCCATCAACCGCGTTCTTGTAACGCTTCCGCTTAGCGATATTCAAAGGTATGAAGATGCAATCTCTCCCCTCTCGTTGCTGGTTTCTCCATAGATAGATCTTGGTGACACGTAGGAAAATTTTGATTTACTACTACGTCTCCCAACAGTGGCATCATGAGCTAGGTCTATGCGTAGAATCTATGCACGAGTAGAACACAAAGCAGTTGTGGGCGTCGATTTTGTTAATATGCTTGTCGTTACTAGTCTTATCTTGATTCGACGGTATTGTGGGATGAAGCGGCCCGGACCAACCTTACACGTACACTTACGTGAGACCGGTTCCACCGCCTGACATGCACTAGTTGCATAAGGTGGCTAGCGGGTGTCTGTCTCTCCCACCTTAGTCGGATTGGATTCGATGAAAAGGGTCCTTATGAAGGGTAAATAGCAATTGGCATATCACGTTGTGGTTTTGACGTAGGTAAGAAACGTTCTTGCTAGAAACCTATAGCAACCACGTAAAAACTTGCAACTACAAATTAGAGGACGTCTAACTTGTTTTTGCAGCATATGCCGTGTGATGTGATATGGCCAAAAGGATGTGATGTGATGCATTGTGATGTATGAGATTGATCATGTTCTTGTAATAGGGTTCACGACTTGCATGTCGATGACTATGACAACCGGCAGGAGCCATAGGAGTTGTCTTATTTATTGTATGACCTGCGAGTCAATCATAAACGCCATGTAATTACTTTACTTTATTGCTAAGCGTTAGCCATAGCAGTAGAAGTAATAGTTGGCGAGATAACCTCATGAAGACACAATGATGGAGATCATGATGATGGAGATCATGGTGTCGTGCCGGTGACAATGATGATCATGGTGCCCCGAAGATGGAGATCATAGGAGCAAGATGATATTGGCCATATCATGTCACTATATTGATTGCATGTGATGTTTATCATGTTTACATCTTATTTGCTTAGAACGACGGTAGTAAATAAGATGATCTCTCAATAAAATTTCAAGAGAAGTGTTCACCCTAACTGTGCACCGTTGCTAAGGATCGTTGTTCCGAAGCACCACGTGATGATCGGGTGTGATAGGTTCTAACGTTCGCATACAACGGGTGTAAGCCAGATTTACACACGCGAAACACTTAGGTTGACTTGACGAGCCTAGCATGTACAGACATGGCCTCGGAACACAGAAGACCGAAAGGTCGAACATGAGTCGTATAGAAGATACGATCAACATGAAGATGTTCACCATGGATGACTAGTCCGTCTCACGTGATGATCGGACACGGGCTAGTTGACATGGATCATGTGTCACTTAGATGACTAGAGAGATGTCTATCTGAGTGGGAGTTCACTGAATAATTTGATTATGTGAACTTAATTATCATGAACTTAGTCTAAAATTGCCTTTAATATCTATATTGTAGATCCAATGGCCAACGCAAATGTCAACCTCAATTTCAACGCGTTCCTAGAGAAAACCAAGCTGAAAGATGATGGAAGCAACTATGCGGACTGGGTCCGTGGCTTGAGGATCATCCTCATAGCTTCCAAGAAACTGTATGTCCTTGATGCACCGCTAGGTGACCCACCCCTTCTCCCAGCAGAACAAGACGTTGCGAACGCTTGGCATTCTCGCTGCGATGACTACTCCCTTGTTCAGTGCGGCATGCTTTACAGTTTAGAACCGGGGCTCCAAAAGCGTTTTGAGCAACACGGAGCATATGAGATGTTCCAAGAGCTAAAACTGGTCTTTCAAGCTCATGCCCGGGTCGAGAGATATGAAGTCTCCGACAAGTTCTTTAGTTGTAAGATGGAGGAGAACAGTTCTGTCAGTGAGCACATCCTCAAGATGTCTGGGCTTCACAACCGCTTGACTCGGCTGGGAGTTAACATCCCAGATGACTCGGTCATTGACAGAATCCTCCAGTCGCTTCCACCTAGCTACAAGAGCTTTGTGATGAACTACAACATGCAAGGGATGGAGAAGTCCATTCCTGAGTTGTACTCGATGCTGAAATCAGCGGAGGTCAAGATCAGAAAGGAGCATCAAGTGTTGATGGTAAATAAGACCACTAGTTTCAAGAAAGGCAAGGGTAAGAAGAACTTCAAGAAGGACGGCAAAGCTGTTGCCGCGCCCGTAAGCAAGTTGCCGGGAAGAAGAAGAAAAATGGACCCAAGCCTGAGACTGAGTGCTTTTATTGCAAGGGTACCGGTCACTGGAAGCGGAACTGCCCCAAGTACTTAGCGGATAAGAAGGACGGCAATGTTAAAGGTATATGTGATATACTTGTTATTGATGTGTACCTAACCAGCGCTCGTAGTAGCTCCTGGGTATTTGATACCGGTGCAGTTGCTCACATTTGTAACTCCAAGCAGGAGCTACGGAATAAGCGAAGGTTGGCAAAGGACGAGGTGACGATGCGCGTCGGGAATGGTTCCAAGGTCGATCTGATCGCCGTCGGCACGCTACCTCTACATCTACCTTCGGGATTAGTTTTAAACCTTAATAATTGTTATTTAGTACCAGCTTTGAGCATGAACATTGTATCTGGATCTCGCTTGATGCGAGATGGCTACTCTTTTAAATCCGAGAATAATGGTTGTTCTATTTATATGAGAGAAATGTTCTATGCTCATGCCCCGCTGGTCAATGGTTTATTTTTGATGAATCTCGAACGTGATGTTACACATGTCCATAGTGTGAGTACCAAAAAGTGTAAAGTTGATAACGATAGTCCCACTTACATGTGGCACTGCCGTCTTGGCCATATTGGTGTCAAACGCATGAAGAAGCTCCATGCTGATGGATTTTTGGAGTCACTTGATTTCGAATCATTTGACACATGCGAACCATGCCTCATGGGCAAGATGACCAAAACTCCATTCTCCGGAACAATGGAGCGAGCAACTGACTTGTTGGAGATAATACATACCGATGTATGCGGTCCAATGAGTGTCGAGGCTCGCGGTGGCTACCGTTATGTTCTCACCCTCACTGATGACTTGAGCAGATATGGGTATGTCTACTTAATGAAACATAAGTCTGAAACCTTTGAAAGGTTCAAGGAATTTCAGAGTGAGGTCGAGAATCAACGTGACAGGAAAATAAAATGCCTACGATCTGATCGTGGCGGAGAATATTTAAGTCACGAGTTTGGCACGCACCTTAGGAAATGTGGAATTGTTTCACAGCTCACGCCGCCAGGCACACCTCAGCGAAATGGTGTGTCTGAACGTCATAATCGCACTCTATTGGATATGGTGCGATCTATGATGTCTCTTACCGACTTACCGCTATCATTTTGGGGATATGCATTAGAGACTGCCACATTCACTTTAAATAGGGCACTGTCTAAATCCGTTGAGACGACACCGTATGAATTATGGTTTGGAAAGAAACCTAAGCTGTCGTTTCTAAAAGTTTGGGGTTGCGATGCTTATGTGAAGGAACTTCAACCCGAGAAGCTCGAACCCAAAGCGGAAAAGTGCGTCTTCATAGGATATCCCAAAGAGACTATTGGGTATACCTTCTACCTACGATCCGAAGGCAAAGTCTTTGTTGCCAAGAATGGATCCTTTCTCGAGAAAGAGTTTCTCTCGAAAGAAGTAAGTGGGAGGAAAATAGAACTTGATGAGGTAATTGTACCTCCACTCGAACCGGAGAGTAGCGCAGCACAGGAAGTTGTTTCTGTGGAGCCTACACCGGCTAGAGAGGAAGTTAATGATGATGATCATGAAACTTCAGATCAAGTTGCTATTCGAAGGTCCACTAGGACACGTTCCGCACCAGAGTGGTACGGCAATCCTGTCCTAGAGATCATGTTGATGGACAACGGTGAACCTTCGAACTATGAAGAAGCGATGGCGGGCCCGGATTCCGACAAATGGCTTGAGGCCATGAAATCCGAGATAGGATCCATGTATGAGAACAAAGTATGGACTTTGGTGGACTTGCCCGATGATAAGCGAGCCATTGAAAATAAATGGATCTTTAAGAAGAAGACTGACGCAGACGGTAATGTGACCGCCTATAAAGCTCGGCTTGTCGCTAAGGGTTATCGACAAGTTCAAGGAGTTGACTACGATGAGACTTTCTCACCCGTAGCGATGCTAAAGTCTGTCTGAATCATGTTAGCAGTTGCCGCATTTTATGATTATGAGATTTGGCAAATGGACGTCAAAACGGCATTCCTTAATGGCTTCCTCAAGGAAGAACTGTATATGATGCAGCCGGAAGGTTTTGTCGATCCTAAAGATGCTAACAAGGTATGCAAGCTCCAGCGCTCCATCTATGGGCTGGTGCAAGCATCTCGGAGTTGGAACATTCGCTTTAATGAGGTGATTAAAGCGTTTGGGTTTGTACAGGTTTATGGAGAACCCTGTATTTACAAGAAAGTGAGTGGGAGCTCTATAGCATTTCTTATACTGTATGTGGATGACATGCTGATAATGGGAAATAATATAGAACTCTTGGAAAGTATCAAGGCCTACTTGAATAAGTGTTTTTCAATGAAGGACCTTGGAGAAGCTGCTTACATATTAGGTATTAAGATCTATAGAGATAGATCAAAATGCCTCATTGGTCTTTCACAAAGCACATACCTTGAAAAGATATTGAAGAAGTTCAATATGGATCAGTCCAAGAAGGGGTTCTTGCCTATGTTGCAAGGTGTGAGATTGAGTACGACTCAATGCCCGACCATGGCAAAGGATAGAGAAGAGATGAGTGCCATCCCCTATGCTTCAGCCATAGGCTCTATCATGTATGCCATGCTGTGTACCAGACCTGATGTGAACCTTGCCATAAGTTTGGTAGGGAGGTACCAAAGTGATCCCGGAGCGGAACACTGAACAGCGGTCAAGAATATCCTGAAGTACCTAAAAAGGACAAAGGACATGTTTCTCGTTTATGGAGGTGCCGAAGAGCTCGTCGTAAAGGGTTACGTCGATGCTAGCTTCGACACAGATCCGGACGACTCCAAGTCGCAAACCGGATACGTGTATATTTTGAATGGAGGGGCAGTAAGCTGGAGCAGCAGCAAGCAAAGCGTCATGGCGGCATCTACATGTGAAGCGGAGTACATAGCTGCTTCGGAAGCAGCAAAGGAGGGAGTCTGGATGAAGGAGTTCATCACCGACCTAGGAGTGATTCCGAATGCGTCGGGCCCGATGACTCTACTCTGTGATAACACTGGAGCTATTGCCCTTGCGAAGGAGCCCAGGTTTCACAAGAAGACAAGACACATCAAGCGCCACTTCAACTCCATCCGTGATTACATTCAGGAGGGAGACATAGATATTTGTAAAGTGCATACGGATCTGAATGTCGCAGATCCATTGACTAAACCTCTCTCACGAGCAAAACATGATCAACACCAGAATGCTATGGGTGTTCGATTCATCACAATGTAACTAGATTATTGACTCTAGTGCAAGTGGGAGACTGTTGGAAATATGCCCTAGAGGCAATAATAAAATGGTTATTATTGTATTTCCTAGTTCATGATAATTGTCTATTATTCATGCTACAATTGTGTTAACCAGAAACCGTAATACATGTGTGAATACATAGACCACAACATGTCCCTAGTAAGCCTCTAGTTGGCTAGCTCGTTGATCAATAGATGGTCACGGTTTCATGACCATGGACATTGGATGTCGTTGATAACGGGATCACATCATTAGGAGAATGATGTGATGGACGAGACCCAATCCTAAGCATAGCACAAGATCGTGTAGTTCGTTTGCTAAAGCTTTTCAATGTCAAGTATCGTTTCCTTAGACCATGAGATTGTGTAACTCCCGGATGCCGTAGGAATGCTTTGGGTGTGCCAAACGTCACAACATAACTGGGTGGCTATAAAGGTACGCTACGGGTATCTCTGAAAGTGTCTATTGGGTTGACACGAATCGAGATTGGGATTTGTCACTCCGTGTGACGGAGAGGTATCTCTGGGCCCACTCGGTAAGACATCATCATAATGAGCTCAATGTGACTAAGGAGTTAGCCACGGGATGATGTGTTACGGAACGAGTAAAGAGACTTGCCGGTAACGAGATTGAACAAGGTATAGGGATACCGACGATCGAATCTCGGGCAAGTACCATACCGATAGACAAAGGGAATTGTATACGGGATTGATTGAATCCCTGACATCGTGGTTCATCCGATGAGATCATCATGGAGTACGTGGGAGCCAACATGGGTATCCAGATCCCGCTGTTGGTTATTGGCCGGAGAGGTGTCTCGGTCATGTCTACGTGTCTCCCGAACCCGTAGGGTCTGCACACTTAAGGTTCGATGACGCTAGGGTTATAGGGAAAAGGTATACGTGATTACCGAAGGTTGTTCGGAGTCCCGGATGAGATCCCGGATGTCACGAGGAGCTCCGGAATGGTCCGGAGGTAAAGATTGATATATAGGAAGTCCAGTTTTGGTCACCGGAAAGTTTTCGGGCTCATCGGTATTGTACCGGGAGTGCCGGGAGGGTGCCGGAGGACCCCCGGGAGGGGTGTGACGACCAGAGGACGTAGTGGGCCTTTAGAGGAGGTGTGCCAGCCCATATTGGGCCAGCCAAGACCTCCTAGAAGGGCCCATGCGGCTGGGATCTAGAGATAAGGGCAAAAGGGGTTTGAAAGGAGGAGATCCACCTCCCTTGTGGGAGGTGGACTCCTCCCCCACTTCGGCCGAACCTCTCCTCCTTGGAGGAGGGGCCAAGCCATCCCTCCCTCTCCCTCCTCCTATATATACTTGAGGTTTTGGCCCTTTGAGAATAGATCTGAACTCTCTCTCTCTCGGCGAAGCTCTACCTCTCTTCTTCCTCCTCCGCAGCGCTTGGCGAAGCCCTGCCGGGATACCTTGCTACTCCACCACCACCACGCCGTCGTGCTGCTGCTGGAGCTCTTCCCCAAACTCTCCTTCCTCCTTGCTGGATCAAGGCGTAGGAGACGTCACCGGGCTGCACGTGTGTTGAACGCGGAGGTGCCGTCCGTTCGGCACTTGATCGGATCTTCCGCGATCTGAATCGCTGCGAGTACGACTCCATCAACCGCGTTCTTGTAACGCTTCCGCTTAGCGATCTTCAAAGGTATGAAGATGCAATCTCTCCCCTCTCGTTGCTGGTTTCTCCACAGATAGATCTTGGTGACACGTAGGAAAATTTTGATTTACTACTACGTTTCCCAACATTAACGTGCAACAAAGAGTCACTCCAAAGTAACTAATAGCGGAGAACAAACGAAGAGATTATTGTCGGGTACAAAACCACCACAAAGTTATTCTTTCTGATCGATCTATTCAAGAGTCCGTAGTAAAATAACACGAAGCTATTCTTTCCGTTTAATCTATCCTAGAGTTCATACTAGAATAACACCTTAAGACACATACCAACCAAGACCCTAATGTCACCTAGATACTCCATTGTCACCTCAAGCATCCGTGGGCATGATTATACGATATGCATCACACAATCTCAGAATCATCTATTCAACCAACACATAGAACTTCAAAGAGTGCCCCGAAGTTTCTACCGGAGAGTCAAAACGTGTGCCAACCCCTATGCATAGGTTCCCGAGGTCACGAAACCCGCAAGTTGATCACCAAAACATACATCAAGTACTCACATGAATATCCCATTGTCACCACAGATAGACACGTGCAAGACATACATCAAGCGTTCTTAAAGACTCAATCCGATAAGATAACTTCAAAGGGAAAACTCAATTCATTACAAGAAGGGAGAGGGGAAAGAACATCATAAGATCCAACTATATTAGCAAAGCCCGCGGTACATCGAGATCAAGACATCTCAAGAACACGAGAGAGAGAGAGAGAGAGAGAGAGATCAAACACATAGCTACTAGTACATACCCTTAGCCCCGAGGGTGAACTACTCCCTCCTCGTCATGGGGATCGCCGGGGTGATGAAGATGGCCACTGGAGATGGATTCCTCCTCCGGCAGGGTGCCAGAACGGACTCCCGATTGGTTTTTGGTGGCTACAGAGGCTTGCGGCGGTGAAACTACCGATCTAGGTTTAGTTCTGGTGGTTTCTCTATTTATAAGACCGTCTGGCGTTGGAAACAAGTCGAGAGGGGCCACGAGGATATCACGAGCCTCCCAGGCGCGGCCAGGGGGTGGCCGCGCCTCCCAGGCTCGTGGCTCCCTCAGGCCTCCTCTCCGGTATTTTTTTCTTCGGGTATTTTTGATATTTTCCATAAAAAATCATGGCAAAAGTTTTATTCCGTTTGGACTTCGTTTGATACCTATCTGGAAAAGGTCAAAAACACGGAAAAAACAGAAACTGGCACTAGGCACTGAGTTAATAAGTTAGTCCCAAAAATAATATAAAATAGCATATATATGCATATAAAACATCCAAAGTTGGTAATATAATAGTATGGAGCAATCAAAAATTATATATATGTTGGAGACGTATCACACCTGTTAACCAGCGCTACTCCTAAATTAGTTAGCAGTAGCGTGTTTCCTAACCCGCGCCACTATTAAACGCACATATTTATTTTTTTATTTATGATGTATTTACACACGGTTATGCATAGTAATATACAACATCAATAATTATTGTGCCAGCAACAACATTTAGATTAAAGTGGATGGATGCAAGTGATCATGTTGAATTAGAGGAAAATATGATGTTGCGAATCATCATCTTACTCATCTAACAACTCATCGTCATCTTAATCATACCAAGTTAAAACCTCATAAAACAAAAAAACATCATAATAATATCCATCCTAATTGATCATGCCAAGTTAATATAAAACAAAAAATGTATCTCTCATAGGACCTAGTCCTCCCTCCTAGTAAATTGTCATAAAATAGAATAACATGTATGTCTCCATGATGAAGGAAAGAGATCCAACGGTCTCCAACTTGTGGCTTGCGATCCTTCTTTATTTCTCTTCACGCTTCAATTTCGAGACGTCTTTGTGGTTTGCGCTCAGTCGAGTATGAAAAACAGATCCAAGCCCTCATAGGGATTTTAATTTTCATATAACCTTTGCCATGCATCAAAGGAGGCACAATATCATTTGGCAGATTTTGTTGAAGAACATAATAGTAGCCTAGTTAGCAATGTAATCAACACCATTTACGCAATAGTACTATACTTAATTAGCAACTCTTACCAAGATATTTCCGTGAATGTCATCCATGCTCAACCTATGCACTAGTGGCATGTAAAATGTATAATTTGGGTCAGGTCCCATATTATACGGGAAGTTGTCCCTACCAAACAGGACGTCAATAACAAAGGTGAAAAGAACATCCTTCTCCTCCCAACTTAGATGTGATCCATAAGTGTAGTGTGTCGTGTCAATTAATTTCCATGTTTCACTCGAAGAAACGAAATAAGTTGTAAATTATAAATTAAAAAATAGTATGGATGAACACCAACTATTTTTAAATATAGAATGCAAATTACTTGACAAATATGGTTGATGAATTCACATGGAAGTAAAATAGGAAGCATATCGACATCGACCCAAATGTTGATGTTACCTTAAATATGATCTTCAGGACGAGGATCGAAGGTTATTTCCATATCCTCCTGAAATCCATATGCCTTGGCTAGAGCTTCCCGTTTGAGCACCCTAATTATGTGTTATTAACTGCATTCATTACTTTGACTAGAAATGTGTGGCCATGTTTAGTCCTCAAGTTAGCTCTCCTCATCTCCATACTCTCGTGGTCTTCGAAACAAAGCCTCTCCAAGACATATCGTCTTGCATGGCAGTGGATGAACTAGTCAAATTGTATAAAACAAAATTTACACGTTGAAGCAAACAAACAAAAGTCATGCTTAATTACGAAAAACAACTGCCATTGTTGCATACCGTACAAACATCGAAGGTCTCGTCAAGCTTGATGCTGAAGAACATGCCGTCTTGTAGGTGAGGCCTATCGCACGAACCCCGATCATCACCGCAATAATCGCACTCAGGGATCCAATCGTCGTCAGACATTTACTATGTTTATGATTCAAAAATTCGGCATGACCATTATTAAAATAAGACATATTGAGCGCCTGAAATTTGACGGAACGGAAATGAATCAATATTCCGACAAAACATAGGCACTAGGAGGTGTTCCCTGCAATAACATACACACATGTCCAAATAGACCTAATTCAATACCAGTTTACTTTCGGTATGTCGAGGCTTTCCTTAAGTAACTCTCATATCTCATGGTGTGTTGGTGCGCAATCTCTCACACTGATATGGTGGTGTATATATGTTGGTGGACACTCTCTCACAGCAATAGTTCGACCATTGGTGATGGAGGCAACCCCTCTCCTCTCCTTGCACATTATATTAAGGTATATATCACAAGAAGAGACGAGGAGGAAGCACCCCCTCCCCCCATGACAACAGTCGTGGTTCCTCCATCAAGAACACATATGAGAGTCACACAAGGAGCAACGACGGACCGAAAGTACCAGTTTTTTTACAAAAATTTATAACTAATACATTATCTCGAATAATGAACTCGAATATAATACCACTAATACATTTATAATGAACTCAAATATAATATAACTAATACATCATCTCGAATAATCCAAAGAGAATATTATCATATAATTTCACTAATACAGATCGAATATTATCGAATAATCTAGTTGACTAGCAGTTCCCGAGTCGCGGGCGATGGACTCCCAAAGAGAAGGAACCATCACAGGATCGTAACTCGGGTGAGATCCCTGAAGAACCTGCTAGGTATTGAAGAACCTGGCGTCCAATGCAGCCATGTAGCAACGAACGTCCTTGTCCTCCTCCCTAACACGGCAAAGTACCACCTCCATGGGGGCCCGCTCCCTCCGCACCGATAGTCGCCCATGCGACCTCCACCAAAGAAGCTCTTGGACGATGACGAGACCCGAATTCCTCACCAAGTCGTGCACCCCAGAAGGTATCACCTCCTAGTGTCATCCCGGTGGAGCCCAGTCCCGGACATGGCGCCTCTCAAGGATGGTCGACGACGAGGATGCGGGCCGGGCATCGTCGTTCTCGAGAAAAAATTCCTATGAGAAAATTTTGTTATCATTCAATGTTTTACTTTCAGGTTATCTTCTTAGAAATACGCAAACAATTTATTTTTTTTCACATAAAAAACATTATATAAAACATGTCCAAAACTCATTTGACTCATTTTTTACCCGGTTTTCTTATTAACTATCTAATTCCATTAACAATTTCAGAAACCCTAACAATCCTAGAAAGGACCCTAGAAATCATCCCTAGCAATGTCCTAGACACAACCCTAGCTAGAAATCCATCGAAATTAAACCTAGCAATCAAACGGGCGGAGGACACTAGGGATGTCTCACCAGAGAAGGATACGACCGACACGCGGAGGAGATGGCCGGCGTGCGGAGGAGACGACCGGAGTAGAAGCAGAGGTCATGGTCGAGGCCGGGGTAGCAGCCGGGGTCGATGTCGCTGGGGAAGGAGAGTGGGTCGGTGGTGGGGTCGGGGTCGCCGGGTCTTCCTTGGGGTCGGGGTCAGGGGAAGCAGCCGGTGAGAGGACCGACAGCGGCGGAGTCGAGAGGGAGGGAGTGAGGAGGGAGAGAGTGAGGGGAGTGCGTAGGGTAGATGATAAGTACGGGGTCCGATTAGTAGTTGCGCGGGGCCAAGAAGAGCGTTCACTACAACATGACCCCCCTCTAGCAACGCATCTTTCCGTATCTAGAAGTACATATATGCGTTGTTATTGTCTTTACGAACAGATTGGGATGTGTTGCCTTATCCAGTGTTGCTAGCGCATCTTACAATGCCTATATTACCGTTGGTAAAAGGGGTTGTTGCAAAAATGCAACACATAAAACATAGATGTGCAACAAATGGATATGTTGGTGCTTAATGTAGAGGAATCAAAATTCCGTTGCTTAATAATGAAGATTTTGCATCGGTTCCGAGTCTTCATACTTATATAATGTGAATAATATTAATTTATATATATGTATATAAATATTGCCAGCAATTAAATAATGCTACTTGTAGCGGTGACAATTATGTATTTCAAGTGAACAAAAAACAAGAGAATATACTCACGGGATGAAGAAATCATATATTACATAAAATTATTGGATTACAACAATAGATATTACACGAGGGATACCGTACAAATGTGATGCGTAATCTAAATATTTTCTTGACAAAAAAAGTAGCAAAAGCATCCATCATCCCTAAAACTTAACCAAGGAACATCATCCTTGCAACTTAAACTTAAATTGAAACGTCCAACATCGTCATCATGAATAGGATCATCATCATCATCATCATTGCAGTATACTTGCCACACACCCATGCAATCATCCATTTAACTTTTGAATCTACAAAATAAAAGGAAAATGAATTGTTAACACACAATGCATTGACACGATGCAAATAGTGAAAAAGATGTAGGATATTAGTCGCATACAAAGCTTGAACATCATGTAATCTTTCTTTTTCGGTCTTACCAAGAGTATTGCAGTTTTTATGACTTCACACCAAATATTAAGTTTTCATGAGTGCCATATAGACATGCACTGCCCATAAATTCATTTGTAAGCTCATCAAACATCAAGTTTAAATTTAGGATCAAAATTCTATTTGTACATCGATCAAACACCAACATATTGGAAACACCTGATTGTTGAGGTTGTGAACAATTATGCAGCACCATCATTAAACAATCTTTTATTTACATAAGTCCGAGGAATCCAATAAATTTAGTTAACAATATGTACTTTATAGAGCAGGTCGTATTGCATAGTAGTATTGCCTGATACACTAATTATATGATATGGTCATCAACCCGTGCAGACACGTGGGCTAGTGATTTTGGAAAGACAATGATACTAAAAAAATCAAATAACTTTTTGTGGTAACGTAATAGTAATTAGTGAACGTCAATAAATTTTGAACATCTCGCAACTGACCATTTTATGTCGTGGATTCATAAGAAATAAAAGATGGCCACTATAGGATGATAAAACTGGAAACTCAAAATAAGATATTCCATGGAATATTAAGAAGGGACCATGTATCTATGTTTCTGCAGAAAGAGCCATTCTGGCTCCTGTATACGGGGTGAACAGTTAAAAGGAGGACATTTATTTTGTTTTGGTGATATACAATAAATTCATTGAAATGTTCTACAGGTAAGACAAAAGAGAAACCTAGTTTTTCCTTTTGGTCTATATCATTTTTTAACTAATGCGATGGAGATAACCTGGATTTCTATTTTGTTTATGTTGAAGAGTGTCCAAACAAAACTTCCATTCAAAGACTTAACAAATGCATACGCACACATATCAAATCCATGGTATACATACTCATCTATAAGATATCTATTTCGTGCATGATACATATAGGTAGCTTAGTTGTTTCCCTTTTAGTTAGTACATCTAATCATGGTTTAATTAATAGATTTATTTTTCTACTGATTTTGATATGGTTTTGTTCTCTTTCATATTGGGTCAAAATAAAAACACATATTTATTTAGCTTAAAACAACAGATATCATATACTCTACATACCTGTGTACACTAGTAGAAAACGGCCCATTTGTCCCGGTTCCAGAGGCTCATTAGCCCCGGTTCTGGAACTGGAACTAAAAGGTCGAGACTAAAGCCCCAAACCTTTAGTCCCGGTTCGCTTATGAACCGGGACAAAATGGGCTCCACGAGGCATCTGCGGGAAGCCCAGCTAGGAGGACCTTTAGTCCCGGTTGGTAACACCAACTGGGACCAAAAGGATTCCACGCGTCAGCATCTGGCGGGAGCTGGGTTTTTTTTGAAAGGGGGGTGGGGGTTTTGGGTGGTTAATTTAGGGGTTTCATATTGTGTTAGGTAGCTAATAGAGAGAAGTGACCTCTCTTTCTTCGTGCTTGGTCAACGCTGATAGCTACTATACATATAGAGAGAACTCAATGCTAGCTAATAAGCAAATGAAGGAAACCATTAATTACACAAGATCTAACAACTCATCATCATCATCTTAATCATACAAAGTTAAAGTCTCATAAAACAAAAAAAGAAGATAAAATGACATAGTCCTCCCTCATAGGACCTACTCCTCCCTCCTAGGTAAAATGACATAAAAAAGAATAACACCTATGTCTCCATGATGAAGCAAAGAGATCCAACGATCTCCAACTTGTGGCTTGCGATCCTTCTTTATTTGTCCACATGCTTCAGCCTTCTTGATGGTTTGCGCTCAGTCGATATGCAAAAGATAACTCGGGATGGAAGTGGCTTTTTATTGTCATATTACCTTCCGGTTGCATCAACGGTGGCACAACTTCATATGGCAATTTCTGTTGAAGAACATAATAGTAGCCTAGTTAGAAATGTAATCAATACCATTTACGCAATAGTACTAGTGTACTTAATTAGCAACTCTTATCAAGATATTTCGGCGAATGTCATCTGCCCTCAACCTATACACTAGTGTCATGTACAATGTATAATTTGGTCCAGTTCCCAAATTATACGGGAAGATGTCCCTACCAGCTATGATAGCAATAACAAAGTAGATAAGATCATCCTTATCCTCCCAAGTTAGATATGATCCATAAGTGTAGTGTGTCATGTCGATTATGTTCTATATTTCACTCGAAGAAACGAAATAAGATGTAAATTAAAAATTACCAAATTTAGTACGGATGAACACCAAATATTTTTATATATAGAATGCAAATTACTTGACAAATATGCATGGTTTACAAACTCACATGGAGGTAAAATAGGAAGCATATCGACTTCCACCCAAATGTCGATGTTTCCTTCAATATGATCTTCAGGATGAAGATCGAAGGTTATTTCCATATCCTCTTGAAATCCATATGCCTTGCAAAGAGCTTCCCAATTTGAGCACCCTAATTCTGTGTTATTAGGTTCATTGATTACTTTCACAAGAAATGTGTGACCATGTTTAGTCCTCAGGTTGGCTGTCCTCGTCTCGAAACTCTCGTGCTCTTCGAAACCGAGCCTCTCCACGAAATACCGTCTTGCATGACAGGGGAAGAACTAGTCAAATTGTATAAAACAAAACTTATTCGTTGAAGTAAAGAAACATAAGTCATCTTAATTATGAAAAAAGTAGTTGTCATCGTTGTGTACCGTAGAAATATCAAAGTCCTCATAAAGCTTCATGGTGAAGAACCTACCATCTCGCAGCCCAGGCTGGTCACAAAGACCCTTATCTTCACCGCAAAATTCACACGCTTGGGTCCTATCGTCGTCTGATGACGATGACATTTCCTATGTTCATAATTCAAGAATTACGGCACGCTTTGGATCCTAATGCATGTGTGACTTTCGGTCCATCGAGGCTTTCCTTAAATAACTCTCATATATCATGGTGTGTTGGTGCGCACTCTCTCACACTGATACGATGGTATATATATGTTGGTGGGCACTCTCTCATAGTAATAGTTCGACCGCCGGTAATGGACGCCCCTCCTCTTCTCTTCTTGCGCATTATACTGACGAGTATATCGCAAAGAAGAGAAGAAAGAAGAGGCGTCCCCCATGACAACAGTCGAGATTCCTCCATCAAGAACACACATGATAGTCACACAAGGAGCAACGACAGACCAAAAGTCACACAAGGAGCAACGACAAACTAGGCCTTCTGCGGGCCTGAATCTTAGCCCAACAAACTGGTTGGGTTTCTAGTCGTATTCATGCCATATTGGCCCAGTAGGTGGATTTAAAAAATCATTTTTTGTTTTGTTTTTTGCTTTATATATTTTATTTTGTTCCTATTTACTGTTTTTCAGTGATTCTTTTTTGCTTTTAGGTCTCAAAAAATAAAAACTTCTGTTAGTGCCATTAGTTTTCAAATTTGAATAGTTTAAATTTGAATTTTTTGAAATTTGTGTGAGCCACTAGTTTGTGAATAAATTTACTAAAAAATAGATTTTTGAGTGATTCTTTCTCCTGCTATTTGGTAAGTTTTAGGTTATTTTTAATGTCTATTTGTTTCAAAAACAGATTTGGTTATTTTAGTTGCTATTAAAGTTTCTAACAAAAAAATTCTTTATGCAAATTCTTTTTGCTATTAATGTTTCGAACAAAATATACTTTATGAAAATATACTTTGATAGTTTCAAAAATACTAGAGGTTTATAAAAGCTTTTTAGTTGATACCTTTTGCTATTAGAGTTTCATAAAAGCTTTTTTGTTCATTCTTTGAGCTAAATAACCGTGAAATCGAAAAGCACTACAAATGAACTCTGAAAAGGTTGAAAGTTGATATGGTATCATCATTTCACCCACATAGCATGTGCTAAAAAGTTGAGAGGGTTACGGCAAAAACTGGATGAAGTCCGTGTACAAAATGGACAAACTCTTCCGAAGTATCACGGTTTCGGACGAAAACCCATCTGTTACAAAGGGATTTCATTTTTTGAACTTATTTGAGCTCCAGACTTTTTGTGTGTTCAAAATTCACCATTCAAAGCCACATCGTCAATTTTCAACCCTTTGTGTCTTCATTTGATATTTTTCATGCATTTACTGATTGTTTTGAGCTAAATGACCGTGAAATTGAAAAACACTACAAATGAACTCTCAAAAGGTTGAAAGTTGGCATGGTGTCATCATTTCACCCACATAGCATGTGCTAAAAAGTTGATAGGATTACGGAAAAAACTGGATGCACTTCGTGTACAAAACGGATAATCTCTTACGAAGTATCAGGGTTTCGGGCGAAAACTCATCTGTTACAAAGGTATTTCATTTTTTTGAACTTATTTGAACTCCAGACTTTTTGTGTGTTCAAAATGCACCATTGAAAGACACATCATCAATTTTCAACCCTTTCTGGCTCCATTTGGTATTTTTCATGCATTTACTGTTTTTTTGAGCCAAATGACCCTGAAATTGAAAAGCACTACAAATGAACTCTGAAAAGGTTGAAAGTTGGCATGGTATCATCATTTCACCCACATAGCATGTGCTAAAAAGTTGAGAGGGTTACGGCAAAAACTGGATGCACTTCGTGTACAAATCTCATCTGTTACAAAGGGATTTCATTTTTTTGAACTCATGTAACTGCAGTGATATTCTCGATCAAAGGCATCATAATAGTTGTGGAGAGAAAGTCTTCACTTTTCTTCGCTTGTGTCCTTTGCTTATTGCATCGTAACCATGGATAATCTTCATCATTTAATAGGGTACTTGGGTCAACCTGGGCTCTGAAGGGAGGGATTTCATGAAACTTTTCATAATCTTCAGACATGTCTATCTTGCCCTCCAATCCCACGATGTCTCTTTTTCCTGAAAGAACTATGTGGCATTTTGGTTCATCGTGTGATGTATTCGCTTCCTTATCTTTTCTTTTTCTCGATTTGGTAGACATGTCCTTCACATAGAAAACCTGCGCCACATCATTGGCTAGGACGAATGGTTTGTCTGTGTATCCAAGATTGTTCAGATCCACTGTTGTCATTCCGTATTGTGGGTCTACCTGTACCCCGCCTCCTAAGATATTGACCCATTTGCACTGAAACAAAGGGACCTTAAAATCATGTCCATAGTCAAGTTCCCATATGTCCACTATGTAACCATAATATGTGTTCTTTTCCCTCTTGGTTGCTGCATCAAAGCGGACACCGTTGTTTTGGTTGGTGCTCTTTTGATCTTGGGCGATCGTGTAAAATGTATTCTTATTTATCTCGTACCCTTTGTAAGTCAATACAGTCGAAGACGGTCCCCTGGCCAACGAGTATAGCTCATCAGAAACAGTGTTGTCACGCACGAGACGTGTTTGCAACCAACTGCCAAAAGTCTTGATGTGTTCACATGTAATCCAGTCGTCACACTGCTCTAGGTGTTTGGAGCGTAGAATATTCATTTGTTCATCGACATACGGGGTCACCAAGGTAGAATTCTATAGAACTTTGTAGTGTGCTTGAGAACAAGAATGTCCGTCCCTACATATTATTGAGTCCGCTCCTAGCGTGCCTTTTCTAGTCAGTCTCCCCTCATACCGCGATTGAGGGAGACCAATCTTCTTAAGGTCAGGAATGAAGTCAACACAGAACCCAATGACATCCTCTATTTGATGGCCCATTGAGATGCTTCCTTCTGGCCTAGCACGGTTACGAACATATTTCTTTAAGACTCCCATGAACCTCTCAAAGGGGAGCATATTGTGTAGAAATACAGAGCCCAGAACGACAATCTCGTCGACTAGATGAAATAGGACGTGCGTCATGATATTGAACAAGGATGGTGGAACACCAGCTCGAAACTAACAAGACATTGCACCAAATCAGCCCTTAACCTTGGAAGGATTTCTAGATTGATCACCTTCTGATAGATTGCATTGAGGAATGCACATAGCTTCACAATGGATAATCGAACGTTTTCCAGTAGAAGCCCTCTCAATGCAACCAGAAGCAGTTGCGTCATAATCACGTGGCATTCATGAGACTTTAAGCTCATGGAACTTTTTCTCTGTCATATTTATTATTCCCTTTATGTTCGACGAGAAGCCAGATGGGACCTTCATACTAAGCAGGCATTCGAAGAAGATTTCCTTCTCTTCTTTGGTAAGAGCGTAGCTGGCATGACCCTGAAACTGCTTTGGATCCATGCTGTCTTCTCCGTGCATACATTGTTGTTCCTCCCGTGCCTCCGGTGTATCTTTTGTCTTCCCATACACGCCCAAGAATCCTAGCAGGTTCACGCAAAGATTCTTCATCACATGCATCACGTCGATTGCAGAGCGGACCTATAGGTCTTTCCAATAGGGTAGGTCCCAACATATGGGTTTCTTCTTCCACATGGGTGCGCGTCCCGCATCGTCAATCGGAACAGATAGTCCGCCATGACCCTTTCCAAAGATTACTTTTAAATCGTTGAACATATCAAGTATGTGATCACCAGTACGGAGGGCTGGCTTCTTCCGGTGATCTGCCTCACCTTTGAAATGCTTTCCTTTCTTTCGAAATTGATGGTTGGTGGGAAGAAATTGACGATGCCCCAGGTACACATTCTTCCTGCATTTGTCCAAATATATACTCTTGGTGTCATCTAAACAGTCTGTGCATGCGTGGTATCCCTTGTTTGTCTGTCCTGAAAGGTTACTGAGAGCAGGCCAATCGTTGATTGTTACAAACAGCAACACACATAGGTCAAATTCCTCTTGTTCTTTCTCATCCCACACACATACACCTCTTCCATTCCATAGTTGTAAAAACGCATCAACTAATGGCCTTAGGTACACATCAATGTCATTATCGGGTTGTCTAGGTCCTTGGATGAGCACTCGCATCATAATGAACTTCCGCTTCATGCACAGCCAAGGAGGAAGGTTATACATACATAGAGTCACGGGCCATGTGCTATGCTTGCTGCTCTGATCCCCAAAAGGATTAACGCCATCTGCACTTAAACCAAACCATACGTTCCTTGGGTCAGCTGTAAAGTCGCTCCACTTTCTCTCGATCTTTCTCCACTGCGACCCGTCAGCGAGTGCTCTCAACTTCCCGTCTTTCTTATGGTCCTGTTTGTGCCATCGCATCGACTTGGCATGCTCTTTGTTTCTGAACAGACGTTTCAACCGTGGTATTGTAGGAGCATACCACATCACCTTGGCAGGAACCCTCTTCCTGGGGCGCTCGCCGTCAACATCACCAGGGTCATCTCGTCTGATCTTATACCGGAATGCACCGCATACGGGGCATGCATTCAAATCCTCATACACATCGCGTTAGAGGATGCAGTCATTAGGGCATGCATGTATCTTCTGCACCTCCAATCCTAGAGGGCATACAACCTTCTTTGCTGTGTACGTACGATTGAGCAATTCGTTATCCTTTGGAAGCTTCTTCTTCAATATTTTCAGTAGCTTCTCAAATCCTTTGTCAGGTACACCATTCTCTGCCTTCCACTGCAACAATTCCAGTGTGGTACCGAGCTTTGTGTTGCCATCTTCGCAATTGGGGTATAACCCTTTTTGTGATCCTCTAACATGCGATCGAACTTCAACTTCCCCTTTTCACTTTCGCATTGTCCCTTTGCATCAACAATGACCCGACGAAGATCATCATCGGGCACATCGTCTAGTTCCTCTTAATCTTCATCTTCCCCCGTTGCAGCATACAACATGATTTTTTTCCTTTAGTATATATTCCATTATATGACAATGGAAATAGTATGCAAGGTCATATTTTGTGCTTAATGAAAGAAATAGAGATTGAATTTATCTGTTCACAATGTGTGCCTAGTAACTGCACGTGTATGTATAACACATACATCAAGTTATGAACTACAACAACATATAGTTTATTAACATGGATTGAGTGAGTGATTTACAAAAACATGCCCTTCCAAAGCAAGTTCTAGCTCCATACAACAGATTCATGAACTTTAAAAAAATCAACCCAAATAGAGTATGTTTTTAATTATTTAGTACATCAATTTAACAAAAAAATGACATTAAAACAAACCATGAAGAAAAAAATATGAGGAGAGAGAGTGCGGTGTAACTGAGAACGAGACCATCTGGACACGTAATGACGTAATCCTGGTGGTAGGTCCTCCTCTATAGATCTGAGCTAGTGGGCCCGTCAGGAGATACGCGTCTCAGGAAAAGCGGTTCGACCGCCGAAATACGACGAGAAACAGTGATGTACGGTGATTCCCGGATCGCGTTTTTTTTTTTTCACAAAGTGACGGCGAAAACTGTGCGGTGGATCGGAATGGTGTACGCGCCGTTGGCTCAAAAATATCGCGATCTTCTCTAGTCAGTTCGACCTTTCTCCACTTCCTCCTCCCAGCTCGTCGGCGGGAGGCGAAATAAATGGCGGCCGGCACCGGCGAGCAATATGGGAGAAGGCGCCTCCCTGCCCGCCAGCGGACTCGAGTTCCTGCTGGATCCGTTTGACAAGTAATTGGTCTGTCGTATTCTTCTTTTCTTTTCGCCCTGCAGCCGCGCGAGCGGATTATAGCGACGATGGGCCTTTGATTTCTGGAGCATGATGTAGGTTTCCGCTGAGAGAGGGGATTGCGTACGTGGAACAGCTAGATCTGTTGGTGTTCAGGGGCATCCTACCGTCCGCCACGGCCGGTGCCGACTCCTCCTGCGTGGTTGTGATTGGACACCTCGGCGGCACTGCTGAGCGCCGGAATTCCGGCGGCAAGAGGAAATAGTCGCTACCCCAATCCGTGGAATCTACCGGGAAGGTAAACCCAGAGACGCCGGGGTGGACCAGAAGGTAAAAAAGAAATTAGTATTCTTTTTGACGGAATGGTTTTGATTTTTGCAAGTGATGTCACATATTTTCTGTTTATCCTCACAAAGGTATTCCCATCAGAACTATGGAATTTTTCAAATGCTAATGGCCTAAAAAAAATTCAGTTACACATGCTTTAGCTTCAAACGGCACTCAAAGATGTAACCTGTACATGCTTTAGCAAATACGTATCCTTTTTCAAGTACTACTACATGCTTAAGAATTACTCTGAACTTCAAAAGTGTGAATTGCCTATGTAGTGTCAGTTTTCAGAAAAGAACCTTGTTTATGTTATGGTTAAGTGGTCGAATGATATTATTCTTGACTAACTTGTTTTATAGAAACAAACGATGCTGCAGTCACAAGTCTTAGAAAAATCAACAAGGCAGTATTGGTGGTTTGTGAGAACTGAACCTTTGAATCCAGTGAGAACCAGGGTGCTGATATTTTGAGTCCAGTGAGAATTGAACCTTTGAATCCTTTTTTCGGTGCACTGTTCAAATTCTTTTGATAGGGCCTAGTTAGTGTTAAAAGCGTACAATCATGTTGGGGTATTTTTCATAAAGTTCCTCTCATTTCACTCCATTCAGAAAACAATTGCAGATTTATACAGCTGATCAGACCATAAACTTTGCTGATTGTTCGGTGAGGGACAACTTGATAGCTGGCTCTTTCCTTGATCATTTCATTGCAATTGCTCGGAAACTTGCAAAACATAGAACAAATTTCTATCTCGTATCTTACTCTAGTTTTGTCTATGCCTTCTTAAAGCTGCTGGGAAATTGTCAAACTGATAGCTAACTTAGAAAATAGTAAGATTCGGATCAGTACTTGCTAATGCCCAACACTTGAGGGGGAGACTGGTGTTCTGAACTCAATTTCTTTTCGCACCTAACAGGTAAATATGTGAGAAGTTTAACTATGCATATCAATCTTACTCATAGTGGTAGAAATCTCTTTCAGGTAAAAGTCCACACATCCTTCTCTTCAAGAATGAGTGCAAACCTTTCAAATTATACAGAAGCTGACCTACAAAAAAGATATACACGATTTAAGATATATGATCCTAGTACACTTCATTCAAAACTCTTCTGCTAAATAAACTGCCTTCCATGAAGACATAGTATAGTCGAGCATCCGGATGGTGATTTCCAACTATAGAATTATCTCTGAATTCACATCCTGGAAGCGAAACGATCTCCAAATCTCATGATCGAATTAAATTTGGTTTTCACAGTTAATCATTTACCAACTGGATTCAAATATGTCAGCATGACCATTTGTCTACAATATTTTCGATTCTGCCAATGCATCAGTTCTTATTCATCTCACTGACAATCAACCTATTTGCCTTTTGTTCCAGGCCAAGTCTTCCAAGGAAACCAGCAGACCAAGGTTTCCAAGCAAAACAGTAGTAAGCAGCAAACCAAGCAGTAGTTTGTAATCCTGTTAAGGTTCCGGAATGAGCATCATGTTTACTGAATATTGAGTTTACTAAATGGGCATCGTGTTTCAGAATTTTGAGGGTTCTCTCGCTGTACACTGAATCTTGTGTCTTGTGTCTTTCTGAATCTTGTGTCTGTCTGAATGAACAAGAAACCAAGCAAAGCATTGAGTTTACTGAATCTTGTGTCTTTTTGTACACTGACCTGTAATCATCGGCTGTACATACACTGTTGTAGTTTGTGTCTCTATGTTACTGAAGAGTGGACAAGCATCATCGGCTGCACTAGTTCTAGTGGTGTGTGGGTTATGCGGGCTGTGCTAGTTGCCTGTCAAATTCGACTGCACAAGTTTGGTTGATACACTAATTTGGCTGCACTTGTCAAATTGGCTTACGCTGGTGTATGCGGGCTGCCCCAGAAGGGGCACTGGACTAGATGAAGAAGCTCCTGCTACACGCATGATGAAGAAGAACCAGATGCCGGGCATGGCTCGTGATCTTTTAGCGGCGGCGGGGATGGATTTTTTTCTCTGAGGGGTGTGTGTTTTCTGTGATTGTGAGCCTGTGACTGTGGACGGGGTGGCGACCTGCGATTACTTATCCACCCACCGGCTTGGTAGGTGGCCCACGAAAAATCCTGATCCATCCACGAGTACCCTGTACTGGTTCGATGCAGTGGTTGAGCAGCAAATTAATGCGTGGCCCTGCCGTGAAATACTTAGGCAATACAGTTCTTGCATACAGTGTGGAATACAGAAAACGCATGCATCCCGAGGAGAGCCAACAAACGTGATTTCAGGATCAGCTGTGCTCAGGATCAGATGCGAATTTTCCTGAGAGGTTAACTTAGCATCATATGTTTGATCTCGGGTGTAGCTCCAAATAAATACTGTTATCTGATCAAACAATAAATAAATATTTTTTAACATAGTACAGACACAAACGTTTATATATACGCACATCCACTCACCTCTAGAATGCACACACATCATGTCCCTATGAGCACCTTCGAAAGACTAGCCGGCATATCATCTTAAGATTTACGAAGTCACCATAGGCGTCTCGTTATCGACGAAAACGTCTCCTCCCACTGAATGTGCATCGTTGAAAATCCTAAAATAAATTCAGGAATAATACAAGCACCAGAATTTAAACCCTGATAGACTGAGGATATCACTGTCCTTCTAATCATCCAATCACAGGTTGGTTTGCATAATAAATAAATACTTGAACGGTGCCACCTTGACCTCCTGATGCATATACCTCCCAGTCTGCAACAACACTATCAAAGACATTCCATCTAAACAGTGTAGTTTGTGCTTTTAAGATGTGGATCACTGGGTGAGACTAAAACTAAAAGAATAGACTGAACAAATCGTGTGATGCTCCAAAATGCCTTATCCACTTACCAACAAAATTAGAAGTGATGCTTGAGTTCGTGTGCAGAGGTACGTCCACATGAATTGGATCGCCTAATAAGTAACAAATACTAAAGCGGGAGCGATTTAGTTTTTCACCTTTTTTTTATTTACTGCACTGTGGAGAATTACGTGGCTGGGTCTCTAGAATTACGTGGCTGGGTTAACGGTTTCACTTAGCTGTTCAGCACCGCTTTGACCACGTCCTAGATATTTCCTTCCATCCTCACATGTCCCGTCTTCTGTGGAAAGATCCCGGCTGCTACCATCGGACCGAGCCCATCTCTTTCTCTCGGCCAATAGCGGCGGCCGCAGGCGCAATGGGTAGGCGCAGCGGCGGCAGCAGAACACATCAAGCGCAGCGGTGGCCAGCAATGCAGCACCACGGTGCCCTTTCCCTCATCTCTCCCTTGGGGGAGACAACAGCGACGCTGGCGGTGGCGTAGCGACGGCGGCGGCCAGCGCCTTCTCCCCCAACCTCTCTCAGCAGCATCACATCCTCCCCACTACGCCTTTTCCTTGCCGGCCATGGGAGCCGGCGGCTCGCTGGCTGACCACACCAGCCTCGCCGTCCTTGGAACCCCTTCACACGCTGCCTCCCCTCGCCAACCTTGCTTCCGCCGCCTCCCCGATCCAGCAGCTCGCCTTGACCAGCTCGCCGAGGATCGCTTCCCCGATCTCAACTCTGGTGACCTCTTTCTCTTGTGCGACTCCATCTGATTTTTCTCCTGCTAGCTACGACTAACATGATGATGCAATGCAAATTTGATACACCTGTTTCGTCTATGATTTGTTTTTAGAAGTATGATTATATGAAAACAAGTTTTATTTGTATAATATGCAAAATAACTTGAAAAAGTTCAGGCTTTTAATGTTTATCCTCCTGTAAAGGTATGGCGAGTGCAGGGTGCCGATGAGAAAACTGACGAGCACCTTCATCCATCTAGCCCAAGCATTCATCTTTTGTATTCTAGTTACGATTCGCGACATCTATTAAGTAACATTATCCACTATTGGAGTAAATCTAAGAAAGGCCTATTTTTTTATGCAATCAATAAAGCCTAGTTCCATGACAGAGATATTGTTGTAGCATCGTTCTCAACAAACTTCAATGTGTACCAAAAATCGCTTCTGCGGATCCATATCATGATAGATACGCATTATACAACATTTTCATAAATAGTTCACTTGCAAAGTGTGTACAAATATTCAAATAACCATAGTGAAAAATTGCTCAACATGACTATAGAAAAATTACTTCAAAAATCAAAATTTCAAAAATCTACGAGCGGAAGAAGCCGTACAGAGACAAACGGTTGGGTGATGATGCGTGAAGCTTCAGAGCGTACAATGCTATTTCCTTTGTCCCATAATAGAAAAGTGTTTTTAATACTATTGTATTATAAGAGAAGGCAAACAGATGAGTCAAACAGACGTACAATATTATAGTATAAAGAACGCTTTTGTATTATAAGACGAAGGGAGCAAAAGGCAAACAGATGAGCAGCGGTACAGGATACAACTAAACAGAGATCGGTTAATCCATCGGCAATAATTAGCTAGCGAGGCCTAGGTGGGTGTGCGCACATTAGCTAGTAAATCATCGTGTCTCGCTCTAGCCGGATGGACATTGACTGCTAGGTGCCTAGCTGAGCTGCACTGTCTCTGCTACTTAATTGCTGGGCTGCCCGGTGTCCAGCTCAAAAAATTACGGGTGTCCAGCACAAAAATATGGACCTCATATAGCGTAAGCACCATATTTACCCGGTGTCCTGTGACACCGGGAAGACTAACGTAGGTCCGCCCCTGCTGGAGAGGGTGTAATTTGAAAATATTTAAGTTTCAGGAACGAAATTTGTAGATGAATTGTCAAATCATAATTTCAAGGTAAATCATAAGAGAACATACGAGTGTTAACTTAACTCCCAAGAAACTAAAAAATAACACATTTTATATGTTGCATTTTCTAATACACAGTTCGTAGGCAACTTGTAAAAATATAATATCAGTTCACACAAAGCAGCATGGTTTAGACCTTCCGAGAGAGCTTTCAGTTTAGGGCAGACATGTATGTTTGGTGACTTAAGACAAGACAACAATATCATACTCTCCCACACTTGAAAGACCAGTCTTACAAGTTCTATATGTTTCTTAGATTTACTCCTCTCGTAAGATATCTTCTTGTTTGAAGCCATCAGATCAACACACCACATTCACATGACTGGACTTTCGACCAATCAACCATAGAGTCACTAACTACTCCCTCCGTTTCTAAATATTTGTCCTTTTAGAAATTTAACTATGGACTACATACGCAGCAAAATGAATGAATCTACATTTTAAATTTTGTCTATGTACATTCGTATGTAGTCCATAGTGAAATCTTTAAAAGGACAAATATTTAGGAACGGAGGGAGTACAAAAGATAGAAAGGGTAAACAAATTGATGGTGAGAATAAATGAAGTAATAGTTGGGCATACTATTTTTTCTTTGTTGCATGGTCCGTTTTAGATGTTAGAAGTGCATCTGCCTCTGCAAGCTCAATATATATGAAATGAAGTATTATGACAACCTGAAAATTACAGAAGTGAAGAGCACTGCAACATCTGATGCTGGCATTCTGGAAAAAAAAATCCATGTAATCCGTGGCTTCTTGCAGAGTGAAAAGATGTTGCATGTCTGCTTCAACTCGGCAATCTTGACCTTTTTTTCCCTTCAGGCTCTTCATCTTACCGGGGGTGCCTCTCTTCCCTTCTTCTGTCCGGCCTTCTTTTTTGCATCCATAATGAATTTTCTTCACCTCTCCCTACCAGCATAATACCACAAGACTTTCAATTAGAATTTATTTGATTTGGTAGAAAACTGATTTGTTGTTAATTTATATAGCCAAAAATTCCTCAATTACTTGAAGCAAGCATTTAAATCATATCATAAGAGTCCACACAACATTACAGGACTTGAAGGACGGGATCTTACTTATGATGTGGATTTTGAAGGCAAGCTTGCCACTATAACCTCCCATGCAACTATACCGTACATATGTGGACCAAATGTTTCAGAAACAAGTTCATCGAAGCTCCAGGTTCAGAAACACAGATGTAAATTCAGTCAAATAACAGCTTAAAAATCCTGTAGATTGATCATGCATAAAAAAAACAGACTGAAAAAAAATCTTGAATGGCAATGTTTAATCTGCAGATTCTATTGCAAACATGTAAACATGCTTCCTAACCTGTAAAATTTCATAATGTGTACAGATATGCTCCATGTCAAAATAAAACTTATCCATGGTTTGCAAATAATCGCTAAACTATAGGGAGCCAATATAGACTACAGAAAACATTGAAAAGATTTTTATGCTACGGAAGAACAATGAACAGCTTCATGGGGCAAATTTAAGAATGAAACTATAAGAATCATTGCCTGAAGTTCTTGTAGGATTGGTCCAAAAGCTGCATTAAACAATAATTGGATAATGAACTGAATCATGTGTGCCGCCGCGCCGAGACATAGTGGCGGTGGCAGTTGTAGCGTAGTCCAGACCATGGCACTTCCACTGGAGGGATCAGACGATGATAACGGGTGTCTCGTTCAGACAGAGTAGTCCGCTGGACCTGGAGACATCGGGCAATGGCAGTGCAGTCCAGGACGTCCATATCGGCGGGTGTTGTCAGAGGGTAGTCGTATGGCGGCCCGTGGAGTAGCGCGTAGATGCAGTCAGCGGAGGAGAAAAAAGAAGAAAAAGAAGTGCTACCTTGTCTCAGCGGTGGATCTTGGGCTGGACGCCGCCGAGGGAGGGCGTGCTGGCCGGGGGCGCCGCTGAGGGAGGGCGGGCTGGGTCACGACAGGTGGCACGGAGGCGAGGGGACCACCGAGAGACATCGCCTTGGGACGCGGTGGGAGGCACGGGGCAGGGGCGCCGCCGAGGGAGGCCGCGCTGGGGTGCGACGATCGGCAAGGAGCCGGGGGCGGAGCCACCGAAGGAGGGCGCGAGGAGCAGCGGCGGCTGGTGCGGGGCGGTCGTCCGAGCGAGGGCCTGGCAGCCGGCGGCGGGGCGGTGGCCGGGGGTCAGCTGGGAGACACCTGAGCCTAGGTGGTTTTCGCGAGTCGTGCGTGGGAGTTTTTTTTTTTTGTTGACCGGAGATGTGCGGATGGCAGAGTTTCGTCCGCCCACGTAAATTGCTAAGCGTACACAGGTGGGGTTAAATTTTATGTGAACGGTTAGATCTAATTAGGTGAGCCGGATCCTGAGATGGTATTTTATCTGGATTGTTCTGTGTACGTGTTTTCGGGTGTGTTTAGAGAAGAATATGTTTGCTTGTTTAATAGCAGTATAGATAGTCAGTTACTGCTTCCACTGTTATCCATTCATAAGCTTGCAGAACTTTTCTTCTTGCAATCGTCTTTCTAATTCACAAGGCCGTGTGCTTAATTGTTGGTTGCATTAAAGTTGTTGTTATCAATCTTCCAGAGATAAGCATGATGTGCGCAATAACAAGTCTTTTTTGCCGGCAAGTAGAATCATAAGTCATTATGATGATTTGCTGCATTGAAGGATTATAGAATGGTCACATCTCCAACTGTTCCCATATCTGTTCGATCTTCAAGTTTTAGGAATATATACCTTGGGATTTTGGAAACAATTACAAGGAGGAGGATACATGGCTTCAGTACTGAGGTATATAGCTCTTAAGATAATGCAACCACTCAATTAGATATGTTAGCTCTTCGAACTGTGTGTGCTGCTAATTTGGTTATTTCACTGATTCGTTCCCTGTTGTTTTGTCCAGCACTAATTTTGGATTTTTCATAAGGATTTTTCTCGCACATCCTCATATTTATATCTTCCTCAAAACGTTTAATTATCATTTTTATACCATTTATGGACCTGATTTGTTTTCTCTGATAAGTTCATCTGAAGTTCATCCGAGTAAACATAGTTTATTCTTCCGAGCAACTAAGTAAACACTGCTGCTGTTATATATTCACAGTTGTCCAAGGTCTGGATCAAAACCCACACCGACTTCCGTTTCTTATTCATGAACTGAAAAGATCCCAGCTAGAAGAGTTTACATATTCTGCTTCCCAACAGGTACTTTTACTAGCTTCAAACAACTTCATCATGGGAGCAGTTGTAAGACGATTCTAAATTGGCCAATTTAGATTGGATTTTCGTGCAGAAGTAAGAGGTCCAATTATGTTACCTCATATTCTCATGGAATAATAATAAAATCCTGAGAATTATACCTGGTCTCAATATGATAGTTCGATTAGATCTGGGCATGGGCAGCCCAGCCTGGCGACCTGGCCCGAGCCCGACCCGAAAAACTCGGGCCGGGCCGGGCCAGGCTTTAGGTTCGGGCCGGGTTCAGGCCTGGTTGCCAAGCCTGGGCAGCAGTTCGGGCTGGACTTGGGCTTACCAAAATTGTCATTTTACACGTAGGCCCAGCCCGGCCCGGCCCGAAAATCCCCTTTTTAGTCCGTTCGGGCCAGGCTCGGGCCTGTTTGTTGTATTTTTTGGCCAGGCCGGGCCGGGCATGGGCCTGAGATTTTTGGTTCGGGCTTTCCAAAGCCCGGCCCGGTCCGGTGCATGCCCAGGTTCTTCGATGTAGCTCCAAAGTCGTAATATGAGGATCTGACAGTTTTGATGGCTTACTTTTCTACTTGATGTTTGTTCACTATGAAAACAACAATATATAGGATTAATGCACTACTACATCCTATAATATTGTTGCTTAGTGATGATTAGTTATGAGAACGAAGGCGTGATGCGTCTCTTCTTAATAAATAATAGATGTCTGTTTGTTATTGTTGTTGTTGTTGTGCTATATCCATTCTGCTTTCCAGACTACCCCTCTTCATTTGTTTGTAGTTTGTTTTCTTATTATCTGCACCAAAACTACTTTATCCTGTACCTGTTGTATTGCTTTTTCCTAATTTGACAAATTATAATTTGTTGTATTCTTAAGCCAGTGTGCAAAACACCCTATGCAAGGATCTGTTTTTCATTCTTTGTATTGTCATGAACAGGTGGCTGTACAGGGCCAACTTTGTTCTTTTCTCTGTAGTTCAGTCCACCTGACGGAACAAGTTTACATCTGATGTCTGAACTTACGGAAAGTTTCTGAAAGAAATTATGACATGATTTGTTTCCTTTACTCTTGATGTATCTGGGCAAAATAAATGAACAAAAGTTTACCAAAAATGCAAAAAGAGCAACCAAAGAAAGAAAAAAAATTACATAACAACAAATACAACACCAATGGAAAGCACATGACACTATGCACTAAACAAAAATTGTCAGTGAACCAACCCTTTCACTACACTTCATATACCAATTCCTTAACAACACAAACACCATAAATCATATGGGCGCTCCTACGCGTCTTTAACGCTAGTTGCTTGTATAGCGCCTACAAATCTTAGTCATCCAAGTAATATGCATCTTCAGATGCTTGAAATTAAAGAACGAACATCATCAGCATCCCCAATTACGAAAATCTAGGCTGTATCTTCTCATTATATACCAAGACATCCCCAAAACAGAACTCTAGGCTTTATGCTTGAGATTCACAACACAACATAAAAATCCTCAAAACCAAAAACGGACTCTCTTCTTGCTCCTTTCCATCCTGCGACCAGTCTGCTGCTGCTGGGTGGTACGTGGGGTGCAGACGTGGGGTTGCGTGTTATTGTTCATGGCCGTACCTTTGGATTCGCCGTTGGGCGTAGGGCAGCAGTGACGAGGGCCGGTGCGCTGGTATGTAGGGTCGCACGGAGGGTCGCATGCGAGTGGTGAGGGGCAGCATGTCATACCTGCATCCCTCTGTTGATGCAGTGGACAAGCAAGGAGTGGGCCCACAGGCCAGGCAGCGTTGGCCCACAGACGAGCTGAGTGCGTGTGTGTTACTTAAGCGTGCGTCGTAGGCAGAGAGAGGCATGTGTGAATTGTGTGAACTCTGTATCTCACCTACCCTCCTCTGTATCTCACCTCCCTCTCCTGTACCTCACCTTCTTCTTCCTCAAGTAACAAGCAGAACCTGATCTATTTCCTCCCATCTATCCTTGTTTCGATCCTAGCATCCCTGGGTTCGTTACAAACTGGTAATCAGAGCCTGGTCTCGATTTCCCCTCAAAAAAATCCGCCAGTTCGTGCTCACATCCTCTCGATCGGACCGTAACAGCCACCGCTACGGGTGCTGATTCACCCCGTTGAGTTGGCCCAAAATCCCCATCGGGGTTGGACCGATTTGGAGCGAGACCGACGGCGCCACCATCCAAACCTTCATCCCAGACCCGCCACATCCTCGTCGCCATGTCGGAAACCTCGGGAGAGATCAACGTTGTTGGAGTCGCTCTTGAAGCGGGTCGAGGCGAGCCAGATCGCCGTCGACAAGCACGTGGAGGCGCAGCTCGCCTTCAACGAGCAGGTATCCAGCGACCTCACGCACCTCCGCCGCCGGATGGACCTAACGCAAGCGGACGTCGATGAGGTGCGCCAGCAGCGCACCGATCACGACAAGCAGCAGGCGCCCGCCTCCTCTCACCAGCACCAGTTCACGTCCGGGGGAGGCGATCTGCACGCGTCCTCGGCCATACCTATGCGGGATCAACCAAGGGGCTCCAACGTTCAAGGGCCGGTCGCGCGCCTCGTCAACGACGGCCCGCCCCTTATTCCGAACCGCCCTGCGGTCACCATCGCCGGAGCGGGTTAGATGCCGCCACCAACTTCTCCTCGCTGGATTCCTCAAGTGCCGCCCACGGACGACTACCACGTCAAGCCTCCCAAGCATGACTTCCCCAGGTTCGACGGCACCGCGCCGTATCTTTGGATCGACCGCTGTGAGTCCTACTTTTAGCTGTACCGGGTGCCGCGGCACAGTTGGGTGACCATGGCCTCCCTCTACATTGAAGGCCACCCGGCGCATTGGCTTCAAGCATACCGGCAAGCACATCAGACACTCTCATGGGAGGAGTTCTGCATCGCCCTCAAGGAAGAATTTGGCCCTGATGAGTTCGAGATGGAAATGCACAAATTACTGCAACTTCGTCAGACTGGCTCGGTGGCAGATTATAGGCTCGCATTCGAGTCTCACATGTACCACCTGCTTGCACTCGATGCCACACTCAGTAGCAAGTTCTTCATCACCCAATTTCTGCTTGGACTACGCGACGATTTGCGAGCAGCGGTACGACTCCAAGCACCTACGAGCATCACTCGCGCCTCCGTGCTCGCGAGAATTCAGGAAGAAGAAACAGACACACATCGTCCGCGGCCGCGCGTGTTTCCGGTGGGGCGCCCACCAACGCACCCATCTCCTTGCCTCCTCGACCACAGGTGGCAGCACCGCGGCCTGCCGCTGCCCCGTCGTCGCTGGAGGGGATGACTTCGCGCGAGAGCGGCAGCTACGTAATCACCGTTGTGCGCATGGTCTCTGTTTCCACTGTGGCGATCGTTACTCCAGGGAGCACCGCTGCAAGCAAGCCACGCAACTGCTGACAATACACATGGGAGAGCATGGCGAGATCCATACGAAAGAAGCAATTCAGGCCATGGAGCTGTTGGACGAACCAGGCGCAGCCCCAGCGGACCAGGAGTGTTGTGTCCTGTCAACACAAGCGGTCTCAGGCATGGAGACGCCACACACAATCCGTCTCCGCGCACTTGTGGGAAATTAAGTGATGTTGCTCCTTGTCGACTCTGGAAGTACACACAGTTTCATCTCGGCATCATTCACGGGCAGAATTGCGGCCGCAACGACACCCTTGCCACCGGTGGAAGTTCGTGTGGCCAATGGTGAGCGTCTGGTCTGTGACAAGCTGGTGCCTGGTGTCCAATGGTGGCTGTAGGGACACACCTTCACTACCGACATGCGCCATCTCACGCTTGGGGCGTATGACGACGTGTTGGGCATGGACTGGTTGGAGAAGTTCAGCCCGATGAGCTGTCATTGGCTCAACAAGACGCTCACCTTTGAGCATGAGGGCACCACAATCACTCTGCACGGTGTTCAACAGAATATAGTTCAGCCATTGGAAGCAATGGAATCAGACCAGTTCAACAAATGGCAAGCAGGAAATGAAATTTGGTACATGGCGCTCATTGATCGACAACCACACCATAGTGACACTACTAGCAAGCTGCCCAAGGGCATTCAGGTGGTTCTCAATGAGTACAGCGACGTGTTTGGAGAACCAAAGAAACTGCCACCCCATCACCAATATGATCATGCCATTACATTGGTCGAAGGAGCACAACCAGCAAACGCACGACCCTACCGATACTCACCATTACAAAAAGATGAGATCGAGCGGCAAGTCAGAGAAATGCTCGGTGCAGGGGTGATCGCGCACAGCATGAGCCCTTACGCAGCCCCAGTTCTGTTGGTCAAAAAGAAGGATGGCTCTTGCGCTTCTGCGTCGAATATCGTCGCCTAAATAACACCACTGTGAAGAATCGGTTTCCTCTTCCCATCATAGACGAGCTGCTCGATGAACTTGCTGGCGCCAAGTATTTTTCCAAATTGGATTTATGGGCGGGCTATCATCAAATCCGGATGAGAGAAGGCGATGAATAGAAAACTGCATTCAAGACCCACCATGGACACTTCCATTTTCAAGTCATGCCGTTTGGCCTCACAAACGCACCAGCCACTTTTCAATGCCTGATGAACCAGATCTTCTCCAAGTATGTACGCAAGTTCGTGATCATATTTCTCGATGACATCTTGGTGTTTAGTGAATCATTACAGGAGCATGAGGAGCATCTACGGCTGGTGTTCGATCTTCTTTGTGAGCACCAACTCTTCGCCAAGTTGTCCAAGTGCTCGTTTGCGTGGGAAAGCATTGACTATCTTGGCCACGTCATCTCAAGCACTGGCGTTGCCACAGACGCAGAGAAGACACAGGTCATGCTCAACTGGCCGACGCCCTCGACACCAACTGAGTTGTGAGGATTCCTTGGCCTCACCGGCTACTAAAGAAAATTTGTAGCCCGCTATGGCATCATCGCCAAGCCACTGACGAATTTGCTGACAAAGAAAGGATTCCAGTGGACTGAACAAGCACAGACAGCCTTTGACCTGCTCAAGCGTGCCATGGCAAGTGCTCCAGTGCTCACCTTGCTGGACTAAACCAAGTCGTTCAGCATCGAGACTGACGCATGTGACATGGGCATTGGCGCTGTGCTCGTGCAAGAGGGACACCCGGTGGTGTATTTCAGCAAGGCTTTGGGGGTGCGGAACCAGAAGCTTTCAGCTTATGAGAAGGAATTTTTGGCCGTCATGATGGCAGTGGACAAGTGGCGGGCTTATCTGCAACGCGGACAGTTCACCATTGTCGCCGATCACAAAGCTTGTGCAACTTGGGCGATCAACAGCTTGAGACAGACTTGCAACGCAAAGCAATGTCCAAATTGGTTGGCCTGCAGTTTAAGTTTCAGTACAGGCGCGGGGTGGACAACGGCGCGGCAGATGCCTTGTCGCGGGTGGGCGCAGCCTTGGATGTCGCCGCACTCTCGCTCTGTCAGCCCACCTGGGTACAGGAAGTGGCCAATTCCTATGCCACTGACTCTGATGCTCAGGAGAAACTGATGCGACTCGCCATTCACAGTCCAGACGAGGATGGGTTTGAGCTGCACAAGGGGCTAATTCGCCGCCAAGATCGTCTCTGGGTTGGAAGTAACACAGCATTGCGCACCAAATTAATCAGTGCTCTGCACGATAGTGCGATAGGTGGGCATTCAGGCAACACAACAACTTACCAGAGATTGAAGAAGAGGTTTATGTGGGCAGGCATGAAAAGGGACGTGGAGGACTATGTGAAACAATGCTTGATCTGTCAGCAGGCGAAACATGAGCATCGACGACCAGCCGGGATGTTGGCCCCTCTCCCCATTCCCATAGCCCCATGGCAAGACCTCATCATGGATTTCGTTGAAGGGTTGCCAAAGTCTGAAGGGCACGACTCGATCATGGTGGTCGTGGACCGGCTGACGAAATTTGCGCACTTCATTCCTCTTCGTCACCCGTTCAATGCGGCGCAGGTGGCGCGCGTCTTTTGGGACAATGTCGTCAAGCTCCACGGCCTCCCCAACTCCATCGTCTCGGACCGTGACCATGTCTTCACTAGCGCTCTCTGGCGGGAGCTCTTCACCACGGCAGGCACCAAATTGTTGTACTCCACAGCGTATCACCCTCAGACCGACAGCCAGAGCGAACGCGTCAATCAATGCATGGAGATGTACCTCTGTTGCGCGATCCATGACGCGCCGGGCCGTTGGCGTCGCTGGCTTCCTACGGCAGAGTTCTGGTACAACTCTTCCTTCCACTCATCAATCAATTCTTCTCCTTTCAAGGCACTCTATGGCGTGGAACCGAACCTGGGTGCCATGGCCCTCTGGGACGACAAGACAACCCCGGTCCTCGACGCCGAGCTGTGGGACTGTGGCACGCACACGGCGCGTCTGCGTGCGCAGATCCTTCATGCACAACAAAGGTTCAAGAAGCAAGCTGATCGCCATCGCACGGAGCGCGAATTCGAGGTGGGCGACTCCGTGCTGCTAAAATACAGCCGTATGCGCAATCCTCTGTCGTCAACCGGCCGTGCGCCAAGTTGGCGCACAAATTCTTCGGGCCCTTCAAGATTTTGGCACGCATCGGCAAGCTCGTGTACAAGCTGGAGCTTCCCCCGGACAGCCGCATCCATGACGTCTTCCACATCTCGCAATTGAAGCCCTTCACGCCCAATTACTCACCGATGTTCTCCGAGCTGCCACGACCACCTGACTTGTCTGTCACCGACAACGAACCAGAAGAAATTGTGGAGCGCAGGATGGTCAAGAAAGGCGACGAAGCACTTGTCCAGGTCCGAGTTCGATGGTCTTCGTCAGCGTCGGGCACAACCTGGGAGCACTACAAGACTCTACGGCAACGATTCCCTGCTGCGAGCATCTGGCGAGCGGCCGCAACACAGACAGGAACTAAAGATGAAGCACGACCTGAAGATAAGGATTTTTCTGAAGAAGAGGGGCATGTCACACCTGCATCCCTCTGTTGATGCAGTGGACGAGGAAGGAGTGGGCCCACAGGCCAGGCAGCGTTGGCCCACAGACGAGCTGAGTGCGTGTGTGTTACTTAAGCATGCGTCGTAGGCAGAGAGAGGCATGTGTGAATTGTGTGAACTATGTATCTCACCTACCCTCCTCTGTATCTCACCTTCCTCTCCTGTACCTCACCTTCTTCTTCCTCAAGTAACAAGCAGAACCTGATCTATTTCCCCCGATCTATCCTTGTTTCGATCCTAGCATCCCTGGGTTCGTTACACAGCACCGGGACAGAGGATTGCAGGGATGTGCTGAGGGCCAGTGCGCCGGGATGCTAGGTCGCAGCCACGCAAAGACTCACGGGGGGCGGCCGCCGGCGTGGTGGCGCTAGAGAGGAATACGGGAGGCTGGGGAAAGGGAACGACCTAGGTTAACTCTTTTCTTTTTTGAGAATCACGATCTAGATTAATTGTGAAAGCCAACTTGTGTTGGGCTACACAAGAGGCTCCTCGGTTAGTGCAATGGGCTTTAAGTGCTGGTCGGTTGCAATGGCTAAGGAGGTGCAGATCTACTCCTTCCGTTTCTAAATATACATAGACATATTTTAGAGTATAAATTCACTAATCTTGCTTTGTATGTAGTCCATAGTTAAATCTCTAAAAGGTCTTATATTTAGGAACAGAGGGAGTGCAACGCATATGCTACAATGGTTATTTTGCCTATTTATTGTGAATTTTACAACGTATAGTCAAAACGTTGTACAATATGCACTAGTAGAAAACAGGGCTTTGAAACGGGCCAGCATATTGCATTAGTCCCGGTCGTGTTAGGAACTGAGACTAGTAGGTGCATCAGTCTTGGTTCATGAGGCCAGGGTGCCGGCTTGGTCTCGGCAGGAACCAATCCCGGTTCGTATGACCCCTTTAATCTCGGTTCCAGACACGAACCGGGCCTAAAGGGCCTCGCTCCTGGCCTAGCCCCTTTAGTCTCGGTTTGTGGTTGGAACCGGAACTAAAGAGATGCCTATATATATGCTGCCCCTGCCCGCTCACTCCTTTGGGTTTTTTGGCCGGCCGGCGCGTGGATGTGTGCTGCTCTACTCTTACCACCTATGCACATGAGGTGTTCGATGAAATGTCATAGCCACGCTTAACCTTTCTTCTCTCCAAGCTCGACCTTCAAGCTTCATTTTCCCAAGATTTGTCTAGGTTTGGCGGTCCGTCACGTTCCATCCACGTCCTCATCGTCGTCGATCGCCCGCGCCGATCTCGTCGCCGACACCACCGTGGTGAGCCTCTCGTTCTTATCTTCTTTTGAAAAGAAAAAAAATTCTTACTTGTATGATTTACATAGATACTTATATAAATTTCTTACTTTTATTATTGTTTGTTATTATATAGGCCCATGATTATGATATCCGCCCATGTTGGCCCTCGTCTTTTCTATGATTCAGATGTGGTATATTATCTTTTATAACTATTTGTTTCATTTAGTGTTTATGACAATTATGCCGACTAACGTGACATAGATGTGTTTATCTAGGAGGTATGTGAACCTGAAATTCCAACCGACCCTCTTGTGTCGAGGTTAAAAAGCAAACGAGGATTTGAAAGAAAAAATGAAAAGAATTGAGGAGGAGAAGATGAAATTGAAGTTGCATGTTGCTGATGTCGTCGATGACCACAAGATGAAGATGGATGCAATGCGCTTGAAGATTAGAAAGATAAGAAAATATGACATTGATAATAAGGCTTGGTATCATTATGCTATTGAATCAATTGATACCTTAGTTGCGATTATGATCATATTTGTTGTTCTATTTAAATGTTTTACATAGTTGTATGTTAGTTTCAATTTATGTTTTAATTAGATGCTCTAGAGAGCTATATGTTGTTATATGAGAACTATGTATGAACTTTATGTATTTATTTTTTCAATAATAACATTTGATCACTACTTTATTTTGGATTTAATGTGATGATGAACTTGTATTAATTTGGTCACTTCTCTATTCATGATGGTCTGTAATGGTCTTTGATACATTAGCACATGCTATGTGGGTGAAATTATGGTACCATGTCAATTTTCAACCAATTCAGATTTCATTTGCAACGCTTTTCAATTCCAGTGTCATCTTAGCTCAAAATAAATCATGAAATGCATGAAAAATAGCAAATGAAGTAGAAAAGGGTTGAAAAGCGATGATATGGCTTTGAATGGTGCATGTTGAATGCATAAAAAGTCTTGAATTAAAATCTGTTTAAAAATATGAAATCCCTCCGTAGTAAACGAGTTTTCGTCCGAAACCCGGGTACTTCAAAGGAGATTGTCCAGTTTGTACACGAAGTGCATCCAGTTTTTCTCATAACCCTCACAACTTTTTAGCACATGCTATGTGGGTGAAATTATGATACCATGCCAATTTTCAACCAATTCAGAGTTCTTTTGCAGCGCTTTTCAATTTCAAGGTCATCTTAGCTCAAAATAAATCATGAAATGCATGAAAAATAGCAAATAAGTCAGAAAAGGGTTGGAAAGTGATGATGTGGCTTTGAATGGTGCATATTGAATGCATAATTTTTTTGAGTTAAAATATGTTTAAAAAAATGAAATCCCTACGTAATAGACGAGTTTTTGTCCGAAACCGTGATACTTCGAAGGAGATTGTCCAGTTTGTACAAGAAGTGCATCCAGTTTTCCTGTAACCCTCACAACTTTTAAGAACATGCTATATGGGTTAAATTATGATACCATGCCAATTTTCAACCAATTCAGAGTTCATTTGTAGCGCTTTACAATTTCAGGGTCATCTTAGCTCAAAATAAAATATGAAATGCGTGAAAAATAACAAATGAAGTCAGAAAAGGGTTGAAAAGTGATGATGTGGCTTTGAATGGTGCATGTTGAATTCATAAAAAGTCTTGAGTTAAAATATGTTTAAAAAATGAAATCCCTTTGTAATAGACGAGTTTCGTTTCGAAACCCTGATACTTCGAAGGAGATTGTGCAGTTTGTACACGAAGTGCATCTAGTTTTTCTCGTAACCCTCACAACTTTTTAGCAAATGTTATGTGGGTGAAATTATGATAACATGCCAATTTTCAACCAATTCGGAGTTCATTTGCAGCGCTCTTCAATTTCAGTGTCATCTTTGCTCAAAATAAATTATGAAATGCATGAAAAATAGCAAATGAAGTCAGAAAAGGGTTGAAATGTGATGATGTGACTTTGAATGGTGCATATTGAATGCATAAAAATTCTTGAGTTAAAATATGTTTAAAAAATGTAATCCCTTTGTAATAGACGAGTTTCCGTTCGAAACCCTAATACTTCGAAGGAGATTGTCCAGTTTGTACATGAAGTGCATCCAATTTTTCCCATAACCCTCACAACTTTTTAGCACATGCTATGTGGGTGAAATTATGGTACCATGAAAATTTTCGACCAATTCAGAGTTCATTTGCAACGCTTTTCAATTTCAGGGTCATCTTAGCTCAAAATAAATCTTGAAATGCGTGAAAAATAGCAAAGGAAGTCAGAAAAGGGTTGAAAAGTGATGATGTGGCTTTGAATGGTGCATGTTGAGTGCATAAAAATTGTTGAGTTAAAATATGTTAAAAAATGAAATCCCTTTGTAATAGACGAGTTTTCGTCCGAAACCCTGATACTTCGGAGGAGTTTGTCCAGTTTGTACACGAAAGTGCATCCAGTTTTTCCCGTAACCCTCACAACTTTTTAGCACATGCTATGTGGGTGAAATTATGATACCATGCCAAGTTTCAACCATTTCAGAGTTCATTTGTGGCGCTTTTCAATTTCAGGGTCATCTTAGCTCAATATAAATCATGAAATGCATGAAAAATAAGAAATGAAGTCAGAAAAGGGTTGAAAAGTGATGATGTGGCTTTGAATGGTGCATATTAAATGCAGAAGAATTCTTGTGTTAAAATATGTTTAAAAAATTAAATCCCTTACTAATAGTCGAGTTTTCGTCCGAAACACTGATACTTCGAAGCAGATTGTCCAGTTTGTACACGAAATGCATCCAGTTTTTCCCGTAACCCTCAAAACTTTAATAGTAAAATGAATTTTCATAAAGCATATTTTGTTACAAGCTTTAGTCAAAACTAAAAAGCTTTTATAAAACTCTAATAGCAAAAGGAATCAATTAAAAATAATCAATAAAAATAAAATTTATGCAACTAAAATTTTATAAAATTTATGCAACTAAAATTATATAAATAAAAATAATAAATGCAAAAAATAACATAAAAAATCATAATATATGCAAAAAAGTGCCCACCTACCAGGCACTAGGCATGCACACGACTAGAAACCCAACAAATGGGCCAGGATGCAGGCCCATAGCCCTAGGAGGCCCAACAGGGCGTCAAATAGGCATGTACTGCCTGCATTAGAGAGGAGCTCGAGAGGGCAGCGGCAGCAGCGCTTTATAAAACACTCCGAGCCCATCTCGACTAGCGAGGTCGGATTAAACTTTTGGTATGGGTGATAACCCACAAGTATAGGGGATCGCAACAGTTTTCGAAGGTAGAGTATTCAACCCAAATTTATTGATTCGACAAAGGGGAGCCAAAGAATATTCTCGAGTATTCGTAGCTGAGTTGTCAATTCTACCACACCTGAAAGACTTAATATCTGCAGCAAAGTATTTAGTAGCAAAGTAGTATGGAAGTAACGGTAACGATGGCAAAAGTAACAGTAGCAGTTTTGTAGTGATTGCAACAATAGCGATGGAGAAGTAACTTAGGAGAGACCAATATGTGGAAATCTCGTAGGCAATGGATCAATGATGGATAATTATGTTGGATGGAATTCATCATGCAACAGTTATACCATAGGGTGACACAAAACTAGCTCCAATTCATCAATGTAATGTAGGCATGTATTCCATATATAGTCATACGTGCTTATGGAAAAGAACTTGCATGAAATCTTTTGTCCTACCCTCCCATGGCAGCGGGGTCCTAATGGAAACTAAGGGATATTAAGGCCTCCTTTTAATAGAGAACTGGACCAAAGCATTAGCACTTAGTGAATACATGAACTCCTCAAACTACGGTAATCACCGGAAAGAATCCCGGTTATTGTTACCCTGGGGGATGCAGATCATAACTCGTAATATGTGTCTACAACTTGCAAGATAGGATCAAGAACACATATATATTCATGAAAACATAATAGGTTCCGATCTGAAATCATGGAACTCGGGCCCTAGTGACAAGCATTAAGCATAGCGAAGTCATAGCAACATCAATCTCAGAACATAGTGGATACCAGGGATCAAACCCTAACAAAACTAACTCGATTACATGATAAATCTCATCCAACCCATCACGGTCCAGCAAGCCTACGATGAGATTACTCACGAACGGCGGAGAGCATCATGGAATTGGTGATGAAGGATGGTTGGTGATGACGATGGCGTCGATTTCCCCTCTCCGGAGCCCAAAACGGACTCCATACCTGGCCTCTCGAGGAAGAACAGGAGGTGGCGGCAGCTCCATATCGTGAAACGCGATGAACTATTCTCCTTGATTTTATTCTCTGCAAATAGGAATAAATAGTAGTGGAATTGAGGTCGGTGGAGCAGCAGGGGCCCCACAAGCCTGGTAGGTGCGTCCAGGGGGGTGGCCGCGCCTAACAGGCTTGTCACATGTGGGTGTCCCCCTCTGGTTGATTCTTTCGCCGGTATTTTTTATTAATTCCAAAAATATTCTTTGTAAATTTTCAGGTCAATCCGAGAACTTTTATTTCTACACAAAAATAAAACCAAGGCAATTCTACTGAAGACAGCGTCAGTCCGGGTTAGTTCCATTCAAATCGCAAATTATAGTCCAAAACAAGGGCAAAAGAGTTTGGAAAAGTAGATACGATGGAGACGTATCAACTCCCCCAAGCTTAACCCATTGTTTGTCCTCAAACAATTCAGTTAATAAACTGGAAGTGATAAAGAATTTTTTTTAAAAACTCTGTTTGATCTTGTTTTTGTAAATACTTCTACCTGATGTTCAGTTTTTCAGCAAAGATCATGGACTAACCACGTTCACAATAACATTTAGGTTTCACATTTACTCATATCAATGACATAATCAACTAGCGAGCAATAATTATAACTCTTAGATGACAACACTTTTTCAAAACAATCATGATACAATATGATGAAATGATATCTCGCTAGCCCTTTCTGAGATCGCAAAACATAAATGCAGAGCACCTCCAAAGAACAAGGACTGACTAGACATTGTAATTCACAGTGAAAGAGATCCAGTCATGCTCATACTCAATATCAACTAACATCAAATCATACAAATGATGATGGTGCTCTCTAACTGGTGCCTTTTATGAGAATAGGATGAATCAACAATAAAGTTAATGGAAAGGTCGTTCGCAAAGGGAAGCATTGATTTGCAGAGGTGCTAGAGTTCAATTTTTTACAATGGAGATGAGTAATAATTTTTGAGCGGCATGCTTTCATTGCTTACATAACGACCAAAAGGTTTGCAACATCTTCCATGCTAGATACATTATAGGTGGTTTCCAAAGAGAATGATAAAGTTTTTACTCCCCCCCCACCAATTAGTCACACTCCACGGCGAGCCGAATTCACGGGTACCGTCCATACAAACACAGTCTTGGGGGAGTTTTGTTTCATTATATTGTGCTTTTATTTCAAGCATGGGACTGGGCATCCCGATTACCAGCCACTTTCTCATGAATGATAGTGAATCAACACATATCGTGAGAATAACCCACCTAGCATGGAAGATACTGACAACCCCCAGTCACCACATGAGTGATTTGGACGTACAAAATAGAATGTTTATTTGAAGGTTTAGAGTTTCGCATTTCTCACGTACTCGTTTGCCTCCTCTCTGGTTATAAAGTATCTCCGTTTTTCCTGAAAGTTAAAGAAGGCAGGAGTAGGAAGGGTAACATGGACAACACGCTGTTTGTGAAAAACTAGTCGGTACTGGAGGGATTGTTCGTTCCTTTCAAGAAACTCAAAATGTACCAAAGCCTCATAATCAAGGAAAGCAGGTAGTAACTCAATATCATTTCCCCGTATGGGTACCCCAAGATAATTAGCAACACGAGTGGCATAAATCCCACCAAAGAAATCTCCATCCTTAGCATTATTTTGCAACCTTCTAGCAATAGTGGCTCCTAGGTTATATCGCGTTTCACCCATTACTACACTCTTAAGAATATTGAGATCGGTTTGACAAAGGTGGCTATGCTCAGTTTTACTGTTAATACATCTACCTATCAATAGAGCAAAATAATGTATAGCAGGAAAATGAATGCTCCCCATGGTAGCCTGTATAATATTTCTAGTTTTTCCGACGGTAATGTTAGCAAGAAAATCATTATATTCAGTTTTATGCGGATAACTATAGCTACCCCATTGTGGAATTTTGCATGCATGATTAAAATCCTCTATGTCCAAAGTATATGATTTGTCATAAAGGTCAAACAGGACGGAAGGTTTATTACAATTGAGAGAAAATTCAAACCTCCACACGAAAGAATCTGTGAGTTGATAGTATTTCTTGCATTTGTCCGAAACGAATTCCTCAAGGCCAGCATTTTGTACGTATGCACAGAATTCTTCCTTGAAACCGACATTACTCATAAATTGATCCAATGGCCATTCACAAGGTCGTACTTGTGCTTCCCTTAGTGGTTCAAGGTCGAGCTCACGTATCGCGAGTCTCGGGGCCTTCTTGCTCTAGGAACCTCCTTGAAACACCCTCCTCAACATTTTTTTTATTTCTCTGAAAAATTCTGAAATTTTTAGGGACTCAAAAATAAAAACGAACAAAACTCAACAAAACTCATAGCAATTACTCCCACAAGTGCCTAGAGGCTATATCATGCATCAAAACTACTTGGGACCAACAAATTTGACATGCAAGCTCAAGAACAAGGTCACCACAGCAGCAAAAATTTGCATTATATAAAGCACTAGAGCAAAAACTAATTGGACCATTGGAGGAGTCACATACCAAAGAATAATCTCCCAAAAAAGTTTTGCGAATGAAGCTTTGCACAAGGAGATCGAAAATGGAAGCGAAATGAGCTAGAACACGGGTTTGACCAATGATGGACTTTTTCTGGAGGAAGATGAAGTGGATGGGTGCTAAAATAAGTAAAGGGGGGCCACGTGGGACCCACAAGCCTGCTAGGCGTGGCCAGGGGGGTGGCCACGCCTTGTGGGCCTGTGACCCACTGGTGCAGCCCCTTGCAGTGTGCTCAGTGACAGATATTTTAAATTATTCTAGAAAAAATCATACTACATTTTCAGGGCATTTGAAGAACTTCTATTTCCAGATCATTTTTCTATTGCACGAAAAACTCAGAAAATAGAAAAATAATAGCGTTTTACTTAGTTTAATCCAACTAACAGAAAATAAAGGTTGGGTACAAAAAGTCGTGCTTTCTAAATTCATCCATCTCATGCTCATAAAAAGGAATCCATCAATAAGGTTGATCAAGTCTTATTAACAAACTTCTTTTGAATAACATGAAACCGAAGAATTTTCAAATAACACTAAGTTACCTCAATGGGGATATGCATGTCCCCAACAATAAGTATATTATATTTTTTCTTGACAATAGGAAGAGGGAACTCAAAGTCTCCAATAATAATCGTTGGAATTTTTTCAATGGAGTTGATACTATGAACTTGAGGTTGTTTCTTCGGAAAGTGTACCGTATGCTCATTACCATTAATATGAAAAGTGACCTTGCCCTTGTTGCAATCAATAACAACCAAGGGTCTACCAAGGATGATCAACATACTATTGTCCTCAGGAATATCAAGAATAACAAAGTCCGTTAAGATAGTAGCATTTCCAACTACGAGTGGTACATCCTCACAAATACCGATAGGTAGAGCAATTGATTTATCAGCCATTTGCAAAGAGATTTCAGTAGGTGTCAACTTGTTCAAATCAAGTCTACGATATAAAGAGAAAGGCATAACACTAACACCAGCTCCCAAATCACATAAAGCAGTTTTAACATAATCCCCTTTTATAGAGCATGGTATAGTGGGTATTCCTGGATCTCCTAATTTCTTTGGTACTCCACCCTTAAAAGTATAATTAGTAAGCATGGTGGAAATCTCAGCTTCCGGTATCTTTCTTTTATTAGTCACAATATCTTTGATATACTTAGCATAAGGAGACATTTTCAGAATAGCAGTCAAACGCATACGCCAAAAGACATGTCTAAGCATTTCAACAAAGCGCTCAAAATCCTCTTAATCCTTTTTATTGGATGGTTTAGGAGGAAAGAGCATGGGTTTCCGAACCCATGGTTCTCTTTCTTTACCATGCTTCCTAGCAACAAAATCTCTTTTTTCATATCTTTTATTCTTAGGTTGTGGGTTATCAAGATCAATAGTAGGTTCAATCTCCACATCATTATCATTACTAGGTTGAACATCATCATTAATATTATCACTAGGCTCATGTTCATGACCATATTGTGTCTCAGCATCAGAAACAGAAATATCATTTGGGTTTTCAGGTGTATCTATAATAGGTTCATTATCTGCTTGCAAAGTTCTATCATCATCCTTGTTCCTCTTATTACCGGAGTGATTAGGTGCATCAATATTACTCCTTTGAGAATCATGCTCAATTCTCTTAGGGTGGCCCTCAGGATACAAAGGTTCCCGAGTCATTTTTCCACCGCTAGTCACAACTTTAACAGAATGATCATTGTTCTTATTATTCATCTTTTTAAGAAAATCATTCTGTGCCTTAAGTACTTGTTCTACTTGAGTAGTTACCATGGAAGCATGTTTACTAATCAGTTTAAGATCATTGACAGTTCTACTCGTATAATCGCCTAAGCGATCAAGCATGAAAGCATTATGTTTCAATTGTCTACTAACATAAGCATTAAAATTTCATGCTTAACAACAAAATTATCAAACTCATCCAAGCATTGGCTAGGAGACTCATTATAAGGAATATCGCTTTCATAAAATCTATGAAGAGAATTTACCTCTACTACCCGTGTCGGGTTATCAAGACCATGTATTTCTTTAATAGGTGGTAGATTCTTAACATCTTCAGCTTTAATGCCTTTTTATTTCATAGATTTCTTCAGCACTTAGAAATAGAATACCTATTTTCTTTGGAGTTGGCTTCGGAGGTGGTTCGAGAATAGTCCAATAATTATAATCACTCAATATATTATTCAATAGCATTTCAGCTTGTTCAACAGTTCGTTCCTTGAAAACCCAACCAGCACAACTATCTAGGTGGTCCCTAGAAGCATCGGTTAGTCCATTATAAAAGACATAACGTATTTCATTCTTCTTGAGAGGATGATCACGCAAAGCATTGAGTAATTGGAGAAGCCTCCCCCAAGATTGTGGGAGACTCTCTTCAATATGCACAAAGTTAAATATTTCCTACAAGGTAGCTTGTTTCTTATGGGTAGGAAAATATTTTTCGGAAAAGTGATATATCATATCCTGGGGACTGCGGACACAACCAAGAGAAAGAGAATTAAACCATATCTTAGCATCACCCTTTAGCAAAAAAGGAAACAACTTAAGGATATAGTAATAACGAATTTTTTCCTCATGAGTAAATAGGGTGGCTATATCATTAAGTTTAGTAAGATGCGCCACAACAGTTTCAGATTCATAACCATGGAAAGGATCATATTCAACCAAACTAATTAACTCAAGATTGACAGAGAATTCATAATCCTCATCAGTAACAAAGATAGGTGAAGTAGCAGACTTAGGATCATATTTCATTCTAGCATTCAAAGATTTTTCTTTCCACTTGCATAATAACTTCTTAAGATCATCACTATCCTTACAAGCAAGAAAGTCCCTAGCTATATTTCCTTCCATAACATAACCCTCTGGAATGTCAGACAATTCATATCTAGGAGGGCTAGGTCTAGCAGGTGTCTCATAGTGTTCAATTTCAATAATTTCATCATTTTGAGAAGCATCATAATTTTCAGCATTGAATCTAGAAATTTGTTCATCAAGAAATTCACCCAATGGCAAAGTATTATCAAGCAAAGTATTATCATGAGAATCATGCATAGCAGAAGTGGCATCATCAATTACTTGCAACATATAAGAATTACTAGCAGGTGGTGGTGTCGCAAACTTACTCATAACAGAAGGTTAATCAAGTGCAGAGCTAGATGGCAGTTCCTTACCTCCCCTCGTATTAGAGGGATATATCTTGGTTTTTGGATCTTTCAGATTCTTCATAGTGATCAAAAGATATAAATCCCAAGTGACTCAGAGAATAGAGCTATGCTCCTCGGCAATGGCACCAGAAAAAGGTCTTGATAACCCACAAGTATAGGGGATCATAACAGTTTTCGAGGGTAGAGTATTCAACCCAAATTTATTGATTTGACACAAGGGGAGCCAAAGAATATTCTTGAGTATTCGCAGCTGAGTTGTCAATTCAACCACACCTGAAATACTTAATATCTGTAGCAAAGTATTTAGTAGCAAAGTAGTATGGAAGTAACGGTAGCGATGTCAAAAGTAACAGTAGCAGTTTTGTAATGATTGCAACAGTAGCAACTGAGAAGTAACTTAGCAGAGATCAATATGTGGAAAGCTCGTAGGTAATGGATCAGTGATGGATAATTATGTTGGATGGCATTCATCTTTCAACAGTTATAACATAGGGTGACACAAAACTAGCTCCAATTCATCAATGTAATGTAGGCATGTATTTCATATATAGTCATACGTGCTTATGGAAAAGAACTTGCATGACATATTTTGTCCTACCCTCCCGTGGCAACGGGGTCCTAATGGAAACTAAGGGATATTAAGGCCTCCTTTTAATAGAGAACCGGACCAAGCATTAGCACTTAGTGAATACATGAACTCCTCAAACTATGGTAATCACCGAAAAGAATCCCAGTTATTGTCACCCTTGGGGATGCGGATCATAACTTGTAATAGGTGTCTACAACTTGAAAGATAGGATCAAGAACACATATATATTCGTGAAAACATAATAGGTTTAGATATTAAATCATGGCACTCGGGCCCTAGTGACAAGCATTAAGCATAGTGAAGTCATAGCAACATCAATCTCAGAACATAGTGGATACTAGGGATCAAACCCTAACAAAACTAACTCGATTACATGATAAATCTCATCCAACCCATCACCGTCCAGCAAGCCTACGATGGGATTACTCATGAACAACGTAGAGCATCATGGAATTGGTGATGAGGGATGGTTGGTGATGATGCTGGCGTCGATTTCCCCTCTCCGGAGCCCAAAACGGACTCCAGATGTGGCCTCCCGAGGAAGAACAGGAGGTGGCGGAGGCTCCGTATCGTGAAACACATGAACTCTTCTGCTTGATTTTTTCCTCCATGAATAGGAATAAATAGGAGTGGAATTGATGTAGGTGGAGCAGTAGGGCCCCACAAGCCTGCTAGGCGCGGCCATGGGGTGGCCGCGCCTGGCAGCCTTGTCTCCTGTGGGTGTCCCCCCTCTAGTTGATTCTTTCGCCAATATTTTATTAATTCCAAAAAAATTCTCCGTAAATTTTCAGGTCAATTCGAGAACTTTTTTTCTGCACAAAAATAACACCAATGCAATTCTACTAAAAACAGGGCCAGTCCGGGTTAGTTCCATTCAGATCATGCAAATTAGAGTCCAAAACAAGGGCAAAAGAGTTTGGAAAAGTAGATACGTTGGAGACGTATCAACGAGAAGCACAACCCTTTAGTCCTGGTTGTTGCCTCCATCCGGGATTAATGCTCCCCTTTAGTCCTGGTTGTAGCCACGAAGCGGGACTAAAGGTCTCTGCTTCCCGCCCTTTGGGCTGCTAGAAATTGACCTTTAGTCCCGGTTGGTGGCTACAACCGGGACTAAAGGGTGGTATTAGTCTAGGTTGGAGCCACCAACCGGGACTAGGGGGGGGGGTCTATATAAGCGGGACTTAGGAGTTTTCCAATCCATCTGCAGTTTCTTCTCTCCTTGGTGCCGACGACAACATTGACGCCGTGAGGCTGTCGGATTTTCCCGTCGCCCTCGCCGACGCCCTACTGTCCTCGAGACCGCTGACCGTTGTTAACCTCGGACCTCCTCGCGCGCCCTCCTCCCCGTCGTCGTCGCCGCTCCCTGCCATGCCATCATCGTTGACACCTCGCCCTGCCCCATTGTCGGTGCGTCCCTGCCCCTGCATCGCCATCGCCGTCGCCTCGCACTACCCTGCTATCGCTGTTGCCTCGCCCTTCCCTGCCATCGCTGTCGCCGCCCCCGACGCCGTCCCTGAGCCCTGCCTGCCGCCATCCTCGATCCCTGCCCGCCGCCGTCACCTCGTCGTCGCCCCCGACGCCGTGGGTACTTTCAAAAGAATTGGGGACAATATATCTCCTTTTTGCAAATCAAAGAACATTTTTCGCATTAGAGTTCATTTTGTCTTTGCTATGTTTCTGCCATGCCATGCTATGTTTGTTTCATCAAATATGTATGAGATGTTAGACGGATAGATATATATGTTTAGATGGATGGATGATTGTTTTATCTTTAGATTTTATTTAAATTTCATTTTGATGTTCATTGAAGAACTTTTTGGTTGGGACAAAGTTATGAAATTTATATCTTTTAACCTTAATTATATGGGAAAGTTGTGGCAACCTTTAGGAATGTTGTGGCATATACTCAGCTTTGCTCAAGATCGGTGGAATTGTTCATATGATGGTGATGTTGTGGCAAACTTTAGGGTTTATGGATGTATATATATAGAAAATGTTGATATGATGAAAAGAATTGTTCATAGGATTTTTTTTGTCCATGTATATATGTATGTATAGATGGATGGATTGATGTACATAGAAAATGTTCATATGTGTAGAATAAAACACTTATATGAAGTGTCTCCATTAGAACTAGCTATAGAATAATGGAGATCATCTACTATGCTCAACATATGCACTCCGTTCCTCTTTCACAAGCAGCTAGCATAACGAACCTGGAACCGCCCCCCTCCGTTTCATATGTCCAAAAATGTAGTACTTAGGAAAAACATTCCCGAATGTTATCCCCCTTCAACTATATCGTGTAATGCCGCATTAGAGCTGTTGGAAATATGCCCTAGAGGCAATAAATAAAGTGTTTCTTATTATATTTCCTTATTGATAATCGTTTATTGTCCATGCTATAATTGTGTTGATTGGAAACTAAATACATGTGTGGGCATTGAAAGGACCACGATGTCGCCTAGAGGGGGGGGGTGAATAGGCGTTTTAAAATGTTTTACGGATTTGGCTATATCCTAATGCAGTGTAACATCCCAATTTTGTTAAATTAGGATGTTAATAGGATCATCATATTGCATCTCATGATTTATTGCATTTGGAATTTATGATGTTCAATTTTTTCCACTCACATAAAGTAATAGAGGGAGGATAATATGACTTCCTCTAAATATAAAGGAGTGCGAAAGTGTTTAAAGTATATTGGTGTTTAAAGCTGCATTTAAAATTATTTTATTGATCAACGTAACTATTGCATTACTAGAAATGTTTTTAAAATCTTTTTGAAGTGGACAAATTGTTCACTAGGATCTATATATTTAGAAGTGATTATATATAAAAAAATGTTTGTTATTTTATGTGTATGTGTGGTCTTGGTTTTACCTCAAATCATTTTCAAAAAAGGAAAAAAACACGCACGCACACATGGCCCAGCTTAGCCGAAGCCTAGCCAGGCCGAAGTGCACTAGGCCGGAGGCGCTCGCCAGCCCCAGCCTCCGCTCGACTCTAGGAGAGAGCGCTCCACCCTAGCGCCGCCAGAGCCACGCTCGCACCACCATGATCTCTCTCCCTCACGCGCCTGGCAGGTGGGGCCCGACCCCAGGTCGTCTCCAACCTCCAGCGAAGTCCATGGGATAGACCAGCCCGTGCGCGTCCGCAACCGCCGGCCGGAGCTCTTGGGATAGAGCTTATCCCGCACTCCCGGACGTCCTAGCCGTGCCTATAAAATCCCCATGATGCCCTCTTTCCATTCAGCAGACCCGCACCACCTCTCTCTGTTCACAGCTGTCGCACCATCCGTTTGCATCTCGCCGGAGCCGAACCTTTCTGTCGACGGTTCCGATGCCGGTGAGCCGCCATGGTCTATTTTGCTTTGGGAAATCAGATCCCCATGCCTTTGCGCTTCGTGTTGACATGTTTTTTGGCCTTAGGACGTGCCGAAGACCACGCCCCGTCCGACCTGTGTCGCCGGAGTTCACGCTCTAGTCGCGAATGTTCACACATTAAGGTTTTCTGAAACGTTCCTGTAGCAGATTTTTTTCCAGATTTAATTCAAAACTTCAAACGGCCTTAACTTTTTAACTATAGATCGAAACGGGATGAAACAAGAGGCTAAATTTTTGTCTCGAATAGCCCTAACCAGAAAACCCATAGTTGCAGATTTTTACAAGTTCAAATTTGAAATTATTTCAGATTTGAATTTAAATTTCATTAGGCCATATCTTTCAAACGGTATACCCGTTTGAAGTGATTCTTTTTGCACCACGTCACATGAACTAAATCTTTTGCCATAAGCTTTTGCCACGATATATCCTACACAATTATTTTTTGTTCACCATAATTTTACTAGGATGCCTTGTAGGAACACTAGTGCACATCACGATTTTTTTGAACACTATTTTACTTTGAAAACATTCCATGCCAATGACTTGTGTTGGATTTTATTTGGCTTTTGCAAATATTTTGTTGCATGTTTTCTTTGAATTGTATGAATGCTTGTTTATGTGTGTTTATTTACTTTTGTGATAGATTGTCCGTAGTGCGAAGCTGAATACTACCACTCCCTAGAACTTCACTCCCAGCAAGAAGGCAAGTTACATTTTGATCATATCTGTTTTTACCTATGTCTTATATATGCACGTAGTCCTTTGTTGTAGGATTGCATGGTAGAATTTATGACCGAGGTCTATGCTTTCTCCCAGTAGTTCATTTGAGGTAGGTCTGAACCGTACCAACTTTGTCGCCATCGTGTTATGTTACAATGCTTCGCCAAAGTAGACGTGGATTGGGGAGTGTTATCACCTTGAGATGTGAGTGACAAAGTAGTAATTAGGACCAACTCTAATGAACTACCTGGCTGGAAATTGGTTTTTATGGTGGCGAAGTACAGTGGGAGCATTCATGTGAATCCATGGGAGTGCACACTAATGGTCCGTCCACCCAGGCTCAAAGGGATTAATCTTATTTTCATGCCTAAAAGTTTCTGTGTGCAGCCGCAAGCCAATATGGGCTTTGGCATAGTTGAGTAGATGGTGTGACCTCTTTCGGGATAGGCTAGCAGATGTAGATGATGTAGGTGTACCGGCCTATCCGCGGGTTAGAGGAAATGCTATCGAAAGACTATGTCTCGATCTTCCGATCAAGGAGGTGGTCGAGTCTTGTGGCAAAAGTGCGCAACCTCTGCAGAGTTAAAATCTAATCGATTAGCCATGTCCCCGGTCATGGACAACTTGAGCTTTTAGTAGTAGAAATCACAAGTTGATTCCTCACCGGAGCACTCCTACCGCCTAGGAGTCTCCAACCTCCAAGATTAACAAGATCAAGGGGAAAATTCTCAATACTTTCTCAAATCTTGAATTCCTTTGGTCAAGAGAGGGAGAGGGAGTGGATCTATCACTTGATTGGAAAATCTCTCAAGAAATCTCACTAATCTCTACGGGATCTGAGATTTGGTGTAGGAGAAGTGAGAGGGAGAGAAATGTGTGTTCTAGGGTTGCTAAAAGTGAATGGTCAACCCTCTACCAGATTGGTAGAGGGGTATATATAGCAGGCCGAGAAAACTAGCCATTTTTGAGTAAGTGGCTGAGACGGGCCAGACATCCAGGCAAGGGCCGGACATCCGACGGGTGAGAATTGTAGACACGCATATGAAAATAGAGGCGAGAGTATAGGGCCCAGACATCTGGCCAAGGCCCGAACAAATGGCCAAACTTGGGTCCCCGGACATCCGGCCACATGCCGGACCTCCGGCGGGCACAACCAACATTTCGAACAGGTTCTGGACATAGTCGGGCCGGATTTCCGGGGGGATCCTGGACATCCGGGGTGACCCGACAGCCCGGACATCCAGCCAAGTCCCGGATATCCGGCCAAAGAAAAACAGCAGGAACCCCAAAACTAAAACATGCATAACTTTCACATCCGGACTCTGATTTTGATAATCTTCGGCTCGTTTTGTAGCTATGGAAAAATCCCAGGTCCTCACATAGAGAACCACCCAATATGAACAAAAATGGATGATGCAAATTATGCAAAGCTTTTATCATGTATTTGTGTAACCTATTTGGCTTTGGATTTTCTTTGATAGATGTATATGCATATTGTATTTGTACCTGATAGGAGTGAAATATGCCTATGTTCAAATATGCAAAGATTTAAGCATGTAATCCTTCAGGATGGCTATCTTGAACTTGCCCTTGTCAACCATGATCATCAACTCTTGATGCCATCCTCTCATGGGAACTTGAAATCTTTCTATTTGATGTAAGTCCATGAGAATCACCTAACCCTCATAGATATAGAAAACACATAGAATGGGTTAGTACACAAATCGCAATTGAAAATTCTTACCATACCACAAGATCCCATGTGGTACATGATTTGCGCTTGTGTATTGACCATCTTTGAATTCAATCTTCGATCTTCATCTTGGTCAACAATTATCTTTGCTCCATGAATAATCTTGATGCACGACTATATGTATATGGCATTCATTCTGAATCCATTCAGTCTCCTTCTTGCATCACCCATGGAACAAACCTTTCTATATAATTTGATGTCATTGTTTCTTCATAGGAATTGTCATTCATTATCAAGTCTCAAATCATTGCAAATGGAACTTTCTTTCAAATGTATATCTCAATACAAACATTAGTCCATTAGGATTTTCATTTAATTACCAAAACCATACACGGGGACTACATGTACTTTCAATCTCCTCCATTTTGGTAATTGATGACAATATCAACAAGAGGGTTTATATAATGAATTTTTAAAGAAGCACGCAATTTATCCGAAGATAAATTGAATACTTGGGGTGATTTTGATAGCATCAAGTATTTGATGTTAGTAGGACCATAATCTATAGAGCAAGCTCCCCCATAAAATATGCATATGTGGATGAACTTTGATTCCATTGCATAGATATAAACTAGGTGGAGTTTTCTCTATGTACTCATTCATGCAACAAGAAAATATAACTAGGGTAGCTATGCATGAATGACAACAAAAACTTCAAAAGATATTTATCTTACACCCTCTAAGCTTCTCCCCCATTGGCAACAAATGCCAAAATGGAAGAAAAAACATCTAGAAGACCAATATAGTATGAGTTCCTCCTTGATGTGTGCATATCACAAAATGGGAGTGAAAAAAAATGCACATATTCAATGATGAACAATTGGAGGAGCTCGGGAACTATAGAATGCAAACAGATACTAATATATGAAAACAAGCATTAGACATGCGAGGAAAACATCCAGAAGATCCAAAGAACATATTTTGGACAAGATATAATAGGAATATCCAATGTGATCATCATGTAAAGCATGGGTCCAACATACATTCAAAACACATGAGTATGCAAGATTGTAGGCAAAACATACAAGCACTCATGACACAACCTCTTACCGAAGCCACTATACGAATAAAAGGAACACACAAAGTGGCCAGCAAGGAATAAATAATATCAAGAAAATATATGAACTTTCTTATGTATAAAAATTTCGAAGTGGTAAAAGATAATCATGATATGTAGCCACAAGGAAACCCGTATACACAAAAAGGTTGTAATTGATAAGAACATGATATCCACACGTGAATCCACTATTATACAACTTTGGGCCTAGCATAAGAGCAAGACACATGGCACAAAGCACACGGCACAAAGCACATGACACAAATTGATCTCATTTTTATAACACAAGGTGAAGCAAGGAATCAAAAGATCCGACGAGCCAGAAAGATAGAAGAATATTATGATTTGGGAAAAGGAGTGTTCTAAGAAAAATGGAGAAGCTCCCCATGATTTGTGCACTATTTAGATTTTTTTGTATTTGGATACAAGTGCACAAAATAGGATCATAACTCCCACAAAATCAATAGGAACACAAAACAATTGCAAGCAAGCATAGATTAGAAAATAAACCTAGCATTTGCAACAAATATATGGTTGAGCAACATGTAAATGAGGCAACCTAAGAATAGGCACAACCAAAATGATGTGTGTGAGTCACTTCAAAGCGCTTTGAGAAGACTAATATAAGGATGAGAATTAAGCATCAACATAGTCTTGAGTAAATGAGATACAAGGTGCAAGACATGTCCTTCCCACACATACGAAGTTAAGCAGCTCACACACACATCAAGCAAACGGGTTCACAAGCTCACTAATATGAAAATTTAAAAATCAAAGCTTGTTACAACCCATCTTGAAGATATGAAATAATAGGCTTGTCAAGACAAGAAAGAGGACAAAAATATTCACCAAACATGAGTGCACTAAGATGCAAAGGGGTAAGACAGGCACTCATACAACAAATGCTTCCACGGATCCACCAAAAATATAAAAGAGGATGAAACAGTGGACATGAAAGAATAGGGATATCAACTAGAGATTAACTTCTCTCATATGTATAAGATTATAGGTAGATGACAATCATGATGATATATATATCCGCAAAGAAGGATGTACACATGATATAGTTACAAAAGGAAAGAATAAGATATCCAAACGGGAGTCATAAAATATACCAATAAGATCTTTGCTTGAAAGTATAGCACATGGATTAATATTGTCTTATTGAATATTAATGAACTCCAAACACACAACCATCAAAGACATCACAACTAGCAACAAGAGATCATTATTGGGATGTTTTGAGTATGGAAACAAGTATCACAAGAACGAGTGCAATACATTCATGCCATGATGCAACCTACACAAGGTTGAATGCAAGAAATGTATGCATGAAGTAAATACTTGTTACCGAGAAAGCATTGGCATGAAGTAGTAGATCAATAAAATGTCCAAGATTGGCTCTAATTTCCTCATAGTGATAGCAACTTCATGAAGAAGCCAAGCACCCAATGCTTCTCAAATGTACCTAAAACAATTTAAGTACAATATGGTCCCCAAAATTATTGGGTCCGAAGTAGTTAGCATAACTACAAACGTAGGGCAAAACCACTTAAATATGTGCATATGGATATGGATTTGAATTTCATGCATATCTTAACCGTTAAGGATTAGATGGATCTACCTTATATATTGGATCAAATAAGGCAAACAAGGCATGTAGATATACACATAATAAATATGCATGCACAAGCCTACCAAGATCCAAAGAGATACAAGAAAGACAAAAGAACACATAAACCATGAATACTCCAATAACATCCTAAATTATTCATGTTGTCCAAATTGCATCGAAGTAATGACTCAACACATGATAGCGCACAAAGTTCTACATATGAACTAAGCAAAACCAATGAGCATATGAATATACATTGCACACCTCTCATAGGCATATCTCTTTCAAGTGGATATAAGATAGTACAAGCAATGAGATAACTAACTCCCATAACTCCATAAAACCAAAAGATGAACTCGAACAAAGGCAAGGGAGAATATCGGGAGGCAATTGAATTTCTCGGCTAGATATAAAATGCAAGTTGAAACAAAAGACGAGAAGAAGATGATCAACAAATTCTACCACATGAAGGAATACCAAGTTTAATGATATCAAGGATAACATTCGGTGATAGAAAGCAAGGATATATAAAATCAACTTCAATATCCAAAGCATGTGAGAAGAGTTTTGGAATTAAACATAGTGCTTGGATAGCGTATTCATGACATTCCAGTTAGGTAGATAATCATGCATAGCAATAATTGGAATGGCTTAAATCAAATGCTTTTCCAAATATAATTTTTAAGATAAACCATGGGTAAAACCACACAAGAATAGCATACTTAAACAAAGCATTGCATGCCAGAGAGATATAAGGTAATCTCAAATATGAATTCGAAGTGGCAATCCTTAGTTGTTCACAATTACAAGGATTATGATATGCACAAAGCACATCACTCCCCATAATGTGATATTTCATATATTATCAACAAGGGGCAACCAAAATCCCACCAAAGATAATTAATGAATAAGAATTTTAATTTCAAATGAGCTTAACATACCACATGGTAACTAGATAATATTGCACTAACAATACTAGGTGGTATCCCACATATATACACATTTAAGATTTGTGATATGCATAAACATAACACTCACCCATAATGTGATGATCCATTAATATTTCACAATACCCAAATAATATTCAACTAATGAATCAATAAAATCTCGGAACCACACACACAAATATATGAAGTGCATTGCGACCTATACATGCTAGATAACTCAAATCAAGCATACTAGGAGGCACAACATATACAAACATATGCTAGGTAAAACCTAAACATGCAAGGGGATAGTAACTTTCAATGTAAACAATATAAGTACAAGTTACCGCAAAGAGGAACATTGGATTGATAAATGTGATGATAATCCACTTGACTTGGCTTTCTCAAATGAATGGTGGTTAACTTTTCTTTATGAACTAGCAAAGTCTCCAATGCCCTCCACACACCTATTAATCAAGTTTGAGCTTGATGGTCCCCAACCAAGTTTGGTCCTAAGAAGTTAGTCACAATAGGCTTGGCAACCCAAATGGTCTTTTCTTTAGCCAAACCACTTTGGGTGCCCACAAACTTGGCAACAAAATTGCCAACATTATCCTTTCTAAGTGAATAATGATCATTGACAATCGGAGGCTTAGAGACATTACCGTTGGAACATGATGAAGATATGTGTCCCTTATCACGACAAATATAGCTACATGTGCTCCCCTTTATCTTCTTCTTTACCTTCTCAACTTGGAGAACACTATCTTGGTTAAGCATGGAAAGAGGCCTTTCGTTCTCTTGAGATCTAACTTGAGGCCACTTCCCTTGATGTTTCACACTTGAAGCCTTATTCTTTAATGGACAAGATCTCACATGGTGTCCAAAATTCTTGCACTTGAAGCAAATAATGTTAGCCGAATTCTTGACTTGATCTTGTCCCTTCTTCCTATTCTTGGACTTCTTCTTGTTGGAGATGAAATCAAGTCCTATTTTGTCTTAAGGGTACTTTTGCACACTCAAGTTATTATCGCAACATTTTTTCAAGTCTTTCTTCAAACTAGTGACTTGGGCCTTGAGCTCTTTATTTTCCTCTACAAGGTTAGTATTAACAAAATAACTAGAAGAAGTAGAAACTTCATTGTTAGAGCAACAAGGAATGGTGAGAAATTCATCACAAGATGTATCGATATCATGTAGAGAGGAATTGCTAGGACTAGCACATGGCAATAGGGCATTTCGAGTAGAATATGTGCTAATGTCCACACGAGACTCACAAGATTTTACCTTGGTGACCATAGCATCATGAGCTAAATTTAGCTCATCATGAGAGATTAAAAGATCCTCATGAGTGCCCGAAAGCTTTTCATGACTTTCTTCCAATTTCCCATACTTGCTAGTTAGCAAATCAAGTTGAGTCCTCAACTCAACATTTTCTTTCAATATCGATGCTTCACACAAGATAGAGTTAGTAGCAAAATCATCATTATCAATATGAGAGGAGCATGTAGAAACTAGAGACTCCGCATGAGTAGCTTGAAGTTCCTCATGAGACTTAGAGAGTTTGGTGAGCTCTCCTTTGACATTCTTGTAGAAAAGGTCAAGGTACTCAAAATCCTCTTTAAGTTTACAATGAGTAACTTCAATCTCTTATTTTGAAGACCTCAAGTTACTAAACGATTGATAAGCCTTATCAAGTTCGTGTTCAAGTTGTTCACTTTTTGCTTGCTCACTAAGAAGTAAATCATTACATTTTTCAAAGGAAGAAAGAACATATTGGAACATTTTATAAGTGTTATTTTTAGCTTTATGAAGATTTTTCCCAATCTCATAGAGATTTTGAGTCAAGTCATCATCATCTTCCTCATTACAACTATCATCATTATCACTAAGAAAAGATGATACCTCATCATTACCTCTTGCGATGAGGCACATGTGGGTAAAGGGTGTTGATGTTGATTCTTTTGGAGAAGAGGGATCATCATCAATCAAATGTGCCCCATTCTTCTTGATTTCCACTTGTGACAAGTCACATGTTGGTGAAGTGGAAGATGTTGAAGTGTCTAGGCAATCGGATGTGGAAGCAATAGAGAGCTCTTCATGATATAAAAAGGTGGAGAACTCCTCCATTACTTCCTTCCAAATAGCATTGGCTGCCACAAGGTTGGACCCATCATATGTAACTTCAAGTTTGGTCCAAGCCTCATGAGCCAACAAACAAGTCGAGATTGACTTGAAAACCTCGGAGGTTATAGCTTGGTGAATGACACTTAAAGCTTCACTATCAAGATGCATATCCTCAAGTGATGGAGATTGTATATCCTTTAGATTGGAATCCCCTACAACAACAATCCGTAAAGCATTTGGACCCATGGCCTGAAAGTGATAAAGCATGTGTAATCTCCACATAATGTAATTTGTGCCATTAAAACAAAATGTGTCATCATACACTAGTTCACTAGTCAACATCGTTACTCTCTAGGCGGTGAATCCTAATAAGGATAGACCTAGCTCTGATACCAATTGAAAGGACCATGATGTCGCCTAGAGGGGGGGGGGTGAATAGGCGTTTTAAAATCTTTTATGGTTTTGGCTATATCCTAATGCGAAAATAAACTAAGCAAATACTTTTCAAGCATAAATCCTAAATATACTAGGCCCACTAAGTGCACCAACAACATAGGATAAACACGATGAGAACAACGAGGATATCAGCAAGCACAAGCAAGTTACACAAACTTACTCAATGTATATCACAAGATATGGAAATGAATGTTACAAGCTAGCAATTCACACTAAGCACAAGATATATCAATAGTAGCAAGTATGAATTGTGGACTATAGTAGTGGCTAGGGTTAGAAATAACCGAAGACACGAAGACGAGGATGTATCCCGATGTTCACTTCCTTGGAGGGAAGCTAGTCACCATTAGAGAGGTGGATGTTACCATGAAGGCACACCAATGCCACGACGGCTCACCCTATTCTCCCCTTGAGATATTACCACGAAGGCGATTCTCAACCACTAGTGGTAGACCTTGAGGCGGCCTCCAAACCTTCACAAACTTTCTGGGGGACAAATCACAAGTTGATTCCTCACTGGAGCACTCCTACCGCCTAGGAGTCTCCAACCTCCAAGAGTAACAAGATCAAGGGGGAAATGCTCAAGACTTGCTCAAATCACGAATTCCTTTGGTCAAGAGAGGGACAGGGAGTGGATCTATCTCTTGATTGGAAAATCTCTCAAGAACTCTCACTAATCTCTCCAAGATCTGAGATTTGGTGTAGGAGAAGTGAGAGGGAGGGAAATGTGTGTTCTAGGATTTCTCAAAGTGAATGGTCAACCCTCTACGGATTGGTAGAGGGGTATATATAGCAGGCTGAGAAAACTAGCCATTTTTGAGTAAGTGGCTGAGATGGGCCGGACATCCGGGCAAGGGCCGGACATCCAACAGTTGAGAATTGCACACACGCATATGAAAACAGAGGCGAGAGTATAGGGCCCGGACATCTGGCCATGGCCCAGACAAATGGCCAAACTTGGGTCCCCGGACATCCGGCCAAATGTCGGACCTCCGACGGGCACAACCAACATTTCGAACAGGTTTTGGACATAGTCGGGCCGGATTTCTGGGAGGATCCTGGACATCCGGGGTGACCCGACAGCTTGGACATCTGGCCAAGTCCCGGATATCCGGCCAAAGAAAAATAGCAGGAACCCCAAAACTAAAACATGCATAACTTTCACATCTGGACTCCGATTTTGAGGATCTTCGGCTCGTTTTGAAGCTATGGAAAAAGCCCAGGTCCTCACATAGAGAACCACCCAAGATGAACCAAAATGGAGGATAAAAATTATGCAAAGCTTTTACATGTTTTTGGGGAACCTTTTTGGCTTTGGATTTTCTTTGATAGATGTATATGCATATTGTATTTGTACCTGATAGGAGTGAAATATGCCTATGTTCGAATATGATGTGAGGAAGTAGAAGTAGAAGATGTTGACTTGAGCAAATCTATCACTAACCCGTTTGATCCTCTCTTAATAGTGCGGCGTCCCTATAACTCAAGAATCATAAAAGAACTATACTAGATAGCTTCCAGAAACTCATTCTTGAGCATATATCCTTTTCGATGGTCATCGATCCTCACAACTAAAGCCAAATGAACTAATAACTTTGACTAAAGCATTCCATTTGAGCTTGGTGTTGACATTTATGCTTGGCTCAAGCCAGAACAATGATCTTGATCATTACACTTGGTGAAGACTTCAAATAGCTCCCCCATAAGCCATGTGGGGAGCATTGCATTATATTCATCTTCATACGTTCGTCATGTGATCATCCACAAGCTTTAAGCATGTAATCCTTCAGGATGGCTATCTTGAACTTGCCCTTGTCAACCATGATCATCAACTCTTGATGTCATGCTCTCATGGGAACTTGAAATCTTTCTCTTTGATGTAAGTCCATGAGAATCACCTAACCCTCATAGATATAGAAAACACATAGAATGGGTTAGTACACAAAGCACAATTGAAAAATTCTTACCATACCACAAGATACCATGTGGTACATGATTTGTGCCTGTGTGTTGACCATCTTTGAATTCAATCATCGATCTTCATCTTGGTCAACAATTATCTGTTCTCCATGATTAATCTTGATGCACGACTATATGTATATGGCATTCATTCTAAATCCATTCAGTCTCCTTCTTGCATCACCCATGGAACAAACCTTTCTATATAATTTGATGTCATTGTTTCGTCATAGGAATTGTCATTCATTATCAAGTCTCAATGCATTGCAAATGGAACTTTCTTTAAAATGTATATCTCAATACAAATATTAGTCCATTAGGATTGTCATTTAATTCCAAAACCATACATGGGGACTACATGTACTTTTAGGCATATAGATAACACTGTGTCCCTAGTAAGCCTCTAGCAGACTAGCTCATTGATCAAAGATGGTTAAGGTTTCCTAGCCATGGACATGAGATGCCATTTGACATTGGGATCACATCATTGGGAGAATGATGTGATGGACAAGACCCAAACTACAAACGTATCATATGATCGTGTTAGTTTATTGCTATGGTTTTCTGCATGTCAAGTATTTGTTCCTGTGACCATGAGATCATGCAACTCACCGACACCAGAGGTGTATCTTGTGTGTATCAAACGTCACAACGTAACTGGGTGACTATAAAGATGCTCTAAAGGTATCTCTGAGGGGGTCTATTGAGTAGGCATGGATCGACACTGGAATTTGTTGCTCCGTGTGACGGAGAGGTATCTTAGGGCCCACTCGGTAATGCAACATCACAGTGAGCCTACCAAGCAATGTGACTCAGTGTTAGACACATGATCTTGTATTACGGAACGAGTAAAGAGACTTGCCGGTAACGAGACTGAACTAGGTATGAAGATACCGACAATCGAGTCTCGGGCAAGTAACATACCGAAGAACAAAGGGAACAACATACGAGATTATTAGAATCCTTGACATAGAGGTTCGATCGATAAAGATCTTCGTAGAACATGTAGGAACCAATATAGGCATCCAGGTCCTGCTATTGGTTATTGACTGTAGAGGTGTCTCGGTCATATCTACATAGTTCTTGAACCCATAGGGTCTGCACACTTAAGGTCCGTGACGTTTCAGTATAGATGAGTTATGTATGTTGGTGACGAAGGTTGTTCGGAGTCCCGGATGAGAGCTCTGGAATGGTCCGGAGGTAAAGATTCATACATAGGAAGTTCCGTAATGGTCACTAGAAAAAGTTCAGGCGACACCGGTAACGTACCCGGGGTGCTGGAAGGGTTCCCGGGGTCCACCGGAAGGGGCCACCAGCCCCGAAGGGCCCCATGGGCTGTGAGAGAAGGCGCACCAGTCACTGGTGGGCTGGCCGCCCACCCACAAGGGCCCATGCGTCTGAAGGGTGGAGGGGGGCAACCCTAAGGGGGTCGGCCACCCTGCCTTGGGGCCAAGCCACCCCTTGACCGCCGCCCCCTCCTCTTGGACGCCACCCCTAGGGGTGGGAACCCTAGGGCGTGGCCCCTTCCCCCCTTCCCCCTATATATATGAGATAGGGAGGAGGGAAGCCGCACCTCAAGCCACGGCACAGCCCGTCCTCCCACCCTGATAGCTTCTCCTTTAGTAGATTGATTCGGCGACGCTTAGCGAAGCTCTGTCGGATCAGATCCACCACCACCGCCGTCACGCTGTCGTGCTGCCGGAGAACCCATCCACCTATCCGCTCCCTCTTTCTGTATCAAGAAGGCGAAGATCGTCGTCGAGCTGCACGTGCATTGACTATAGTATTATCCATTAAGAATGGGGACTCTACAACTCAAACACCCTATACTAGACACATCCATCTTCCTCCTTGGTGATTAAACCGAAGCAATGGAGACCAATGCTCTGATACCAATTGAGGGATCACTAGAAGAGTGTCTAGAGGGGGGTGAATAGACTACTAGCAGGAATTTAAAACCTAACCTTTTCCCAAGTTAATTGGTTGGCAGATTTTAACATTTTTTAGCAAAGCTAGCAAGTCTAACAGCCCTACACATGCATGTCTACAAATATGGCAGCGGAAAGTAAAGACATTGCATATGAAGTAACGAGTTGAGATAGGTAGATCAAATGCAGTTGGAGACGCAAGGATTTTTCCCGTGGTTCCAATAGGTGGTGCTATCGTACATCCACGTTCATGGAGTCTTCAACCCACGGAGGGTAACGGTCGCGAGAGTCCACGAAGGGCTCCGCCCAAAAGGGTCCACGAAGTAGCAACCTTGACTATTCCATACGGCTTCCGTCCACGAAGGACTAGCCCCACTATGGGGTAGATCTTCACGAAGTAGGCGATCTCCTTGCCCTTACAAACTTCTTGGTTCACTCCACAACACTTCCATTTTTATCTATGGAGTCACAACCGAGGTCATGGTAAATCCATGAATTTGATTCGATTTTTTTCTTATCTTATACTATAGAAATAAACCTTTAAATTCAGCATTATTCCTAGACTCCTATGTCAAAGTCTATCTTTTAAGGGAAAAATGAAAATAAAAGTAACCCCTTTTTTCCCATTCCCTCTCTATTGCATGGGTGGAAGAACTAAAATGGAGGATTATGAAAAAGGACCTTCGAAATCAATTTTTATGAGGCTCCCAAGCGACACCTAACCAATCTAGGAGGCACCACCGTCCAAAAGGTAATAGGCTCGGTAATGATGATGAACTCCTTGCTCTTGTGCTTCAAGATGTTAGACTCCTCAACACACAATCTCTCCCTCACAGGTTTGGCTTGGTAGAAGAGATAGGATTGGTGTAAAGCAACTTGGGGAGGCTAGAAATCAAGATCCATATGATTGGAGTGGAAGATCTTGACCTCAACAGAAGGGTAGGTGGTTCTCTCTCAGAAAATCTGACAGTATAGGTATGGAATAGTTCTGAGTGCTTCTCTGTCGAGTGAGTGGTGGTGAAGGGGTATATATAGGCATCCCCAAAAATCCAACCGTTACACACAAAATGACCAACTCGGTGACACCGATGTGTGAATCTCAGTGGTACCGAAGTGACCAAAAGGTGGCAACTTTTGAATCTCGGTAAGGCCGATATAGGAATCTCGGTTGCACCGATAAGGTGACCAACGGTCAGATTTCCAATCTCGGTGACGCCGATCCAACATTCTCGATGGGACCAAAAACATGAATTTGCATAACAGAAAGTTGGCAACCTAAACTCGATGGCACCGATATGTAATTGGTTGCATCGAAGTGGCTAGGGTTTGGCTGAGTCTGTCTAGGTTCTGGAATTGATGGCACCAAAGTGGGATAGTTGGTTGCACCGATTTTGAGTGTTGGGTATAGAACAAACTTTGTTGGGAGAGTTTTGTGGATGTTTTTGGTGACTATCACTTGTGCACATTTGAGCATATTGTTCACCAACAACACCTTACCCCCTTTTAATAGTATTGGCTTTCCTATGGACTCAAAGTGATTTCTCACAAATATAAAATGTAGAGTCCTCTTACTTGAAGCTTGGCCAACCTATTTCCTTGAATCTTGGGGTTTGTCCACAATATCCTTTTGCCAATCCTCTTTGTAGACTGTATCTAAAATACACTAGATGAAAATATCAGTCCAAGAGACATTGTATGTTGTCATGAATTATCAAAACCACCAAGGGAGCATGTTGTGCTTTCAATCTCCCCCTTTTTGGTAATTGATGACAACATACAATCAAAGCTTCAAATAAAGATGTGCATGGTTATACTGAAGACTTTGAGAGACATATGACTTAGACTTGATCCCCCTAAGTGTGTGCACTCCTTTAAAGGATAGTTGCTTTTGAATGCATGAACACACATAAGGTAGAAGGGATATATCAAGTCATGTATTATCTTGGCTATATGCATCAAATATATATGAATGAAATGTATCTTTGTTCAAGACATCACTCTTGCAAAAAATATGTGCAAGAAGCAAGAGATCAACTTGATCAAAGATATGATGCATATACTTACCTTGAGTTCTTGAGCATCCTGGTAATAGAAACACACTTGAGAAAACAATGTTAGGAAACACAAGAGTATTCTACCAAACAACAAGGCAATAGAACTCAAAATTTCCAAGATGAGATATGGAGGACATATTGACAGTAGTATTCCTTAGAATTGATATGTCTCCAAAATCATTTAGAATTTTCTCACGTAGATATGAAAATAGGTTATCCTCTCCCCCTGAATCTTAGCATGTAGATTTTAGGATAGGATAAGGTGAGAAAGATCAAAGATTTTCTTCTCCCCACTTTGATATTCTCCCCCTGTTTATAAGGATATGATTATTGATATTGGCTCTCCCCCTTGATCATATCTCCCCCTTTGCATAAGCATGTATCTCCCCTTTAGTTTGAAGCTTTGGTATTTTCCCAAAATGGTTGAAGCTTTGGTCTTCTCCCCCTTTGGCATTAATTTCCAGAAAGATCAAAGACGGGGATAGATACAAGGATCATTGAGTGAGAAGAGATCCTTGAGAACAAGGGTCATCGAATAGTAGGATTCATAGAAGTCAAAACTAAGAGAGTCATGAAAAATGATTTGTTCTTCTCCTCCTTTCTTCATTGAAGATAGGGATCCTTGAATAAAGAAATTCTCTTCGCAAGATTACTTGTAGTTCTTCTCCCCCTAAGTTTTTTTATATATATTAACTGAGAGATCATCGAAGTAACAGAAGTATTTACAAGAAAGATCATTTAAGAAAACACAGAGTTTGCAAAAGTTAATTCAAATGTACCAGAATGAAAATCGGTGACTCCGAGATAGATAGATCGGTGGTATCGAGATGCTATAGTGCAACTTGTTTGTAATTTCGGTAGAGCCGAGGTATCTGGGTCGGCGGCTCCGAAAGAGAAACCATGTTTCTGTTTTCACAGAATCAAGCGAAAGTTTTTCAATGAAATATGATGTTTTTACCATGGGCATCAACTAGAGAAGAGTGGAGTGGTTATGAGAAATCATGCAATATAGAGCAAACCACACCAGATTCTTAACTAGATGATGGGCGGTGACTAGGTCACCTATATTAGAGTATATCGACTTAGGAGCCAAGCAAGAATACTTGATCATAGGTCATACTCTACGTTAAGCTCAGAATGGGGTTACCATTTTTTGTTTAATCATTTTAATGTCTTCATATCACTTGAGGTTCTTTGGCTCATTTCTTGGAGTAAAGCTTTTTCAAGGACACAAGTAGATACCTTTGAGTGATGTTGATGACGTAGCTTGTAGATGAACTTGTTGAGGATGCTCGAGGTTGATGAAGATCATCTTGAGTGCTCAGCAATCCTTCTTGTTCTGGTGCACTGGTTACCTACAAAGATTAGTCATGCAAGGAAGAACAATATATATATTCAATTGACATGATTACAATTGAGAGTGTGCAAACATGATCAAGTATATGTCAAGGATATGGTTGAGTGGCCTTCTTCCTTCCATCATCAAGAGGGGTTGTGGATACTTGGTAATGACAATATTTCTTATGATTGGAGTTGATGGCAATCTTGTGGAATGAAGTTTTTCCAAGTACCTACAAGAGTTTAGATGCAATACAAGGGAGCATAGAATTCCATGGCATAAGATGAAATATTAAGATACATGGAAATATCAAGTAAGCTCATTCCCTTGCATGCAACCGAGTGAGTCTAGCTCAAGTTTGAAGCATCAATGATGTTCAACTCACTCCTTAAGTGACAAAATGTCTTCTCATCAAGTGGCTTAGTAAAGATATCGTCCAATTGCTGGTTAGTACGAACATGCTTAAGATTAATATCTCCTTTGGCAACATGATCACGAATGAAATGATGTCGAACTTGAATATGCTTAGTTCGAGAGTGTTGCATAGGATTATGACCAATTTTAATAGCACTCTCATTGTCACAAAGTAATGGAACATTTTTAACATGAATTCCATAATCCTTAAGTGTTTGTGTCATCCAAAGAAGTTGCACACAATAAGATCCAGCAGCAATATACTCAGCTTCAGCAGTCGATAGAGATACCGAGTTTTGTTTCTTAGAGGACCAGGATACAAGAGATCTGCCCAAAAATTGACAAGTACCCAAGGTGGATTTTCTATCAACCTTGTCACCGGCATAGTCTGAATCAGAATAGCCAACAAGGTCAAAAGAAGATCCCTTGGGATACCAAATGCCAAAATTTGGCATTTGTATCAAGTATCTCACAATGCGTTTTACAGCTGAAAGGTGACATTCTTTCGGTGCAGCTTGATATCTAGCACATATGCAAACACTCAGCATAATATCGGGACGAGATGCACATAGATATAAAAGTGAACCAATCATAGATCGATAAACTTTCTGATCAACCGACTCATCCTCTCTGGTGAGATCAACATGTCCACTAGTAGACATAGGGGTTTTCATACCTTTGCACTCATGCATGTTGAACTTTTTGATCAAGTCCTTGGTATACTTAGTTTGAGAGATGAAAGTTCCTTCTTTCGATTGTTTGATTTGCATCCCAAGAAAGAATTTCAGCTCACACATCATAGACATCTCATACTTCTCAGACGTCAACCTTCCAAACCTTTCACTAAATTGAGGGTTAGTGGAACCAAAGATAATAACATCCACATAAATTTGGCACAAAAAAAGTTTACCATTAACTCTCTTAGCGAATAAGGTTGCATCAATTTTACCAATTTCAAAACCTTTTTCGATAAGAAACTTCGTTAAACATTTGTACCAAGCACGAGGGGCTTGCTTAAGACCATAAAGAGCTTTACGAAGTTTGTAAACATTGTTAGGTTTCTTAGGATTAACAAAGCCAGGTGGTTGTTTAACATAAACCTCTTCTTCAATTTCACCATTTAAAAATGCACTTTTAATATCCATTTGATAAAGCGTGATATCATGGTGATTGGCATAAGCAAGAAGAATGCGAATAGCTTCAAGTCTAGCAACGAGGGCGTAGGTCTCACCGTAGTCCATACCTTCGACTTGCGTATATCCTTGAGCTACGAGGTGAGCCTTGTTACGTACGAATTGACCGTCTTCGTCTTAATTGTTCCGAAAAATCCATTTGGTTTGATGATGTTGTGTTCATCCTTGGGCTTCTCCACGAGTGTCCACACTTTATTCCTCTCGAAGTTGTGAAGCTCTTCATGCATAGCGTTCACCCAATCCGCGTCTTCAAGAGCTTGTTCTACCTTCAAAGGCTCAATTCTAGAAATGAAATAATAATGCTCACAGAAGTTTGCTAGACGAGTTTTAGAGCGAGCGATTCTCCCTGTTTGTATATCACCAAAGATTTGGTTTAGGGGATGGTTCTTGGTCACTTGTTCTCGAACTCGGGTCAGCTTTCGATTGTTGGTTGGTGGAGCTTCTTCTTCACCATCATCTTCTTCATCTTCGTTGTTGCTAAAGGTGTCGTTCCCTTGAGGTGGTGGTGAAGGAGGTTGTGGTGGATCATCATGATGCACTTCTTCCTCTTCATCATCTTGCCGTGTACCGCTTGTGGATGCCTCCATGTCATGTTGTGGTTCACCTTGTCATGAGGTAGGGGCTTACACTTGCGTTGATGAAGTACTTTCCTTCACCTCCATGGGACGAATCTTGCCGATGGGTAGATCTAGGATAGCTTCCGAAGGGTTCTTATCACCTACATTATTTGGCAATTGTTCGACTTGCGAACCATTAGATTCATCGAACTTCACATCTACCGTCTCTTCAACTTTTCGAGTGAAGTTGTTGTAGACATGGTAAGTGTGAGAGTTTGATCCATAACCAAGTAGGAATCCTTCATGAGATTTAGGAGCAAATTTAGTACGATGATGCTTATCAAGAATGTAGCACTTAGAGCCGAATACCCGAAAGTATACAACTTGGGGTTTGTTACCGGTGAGTAGCTCGTATGCCATTTTACCGAGAAGCTTGTGCAAGTAGAGTCGGTTTGTGGCATGACATGCTGTTTCCATGGCTTCTACCCAAAAGTGTTTGGCGTCTTGTATTCATCAAGCATCGTTCTTGCCATCTCAATGAGTGTCCGGTTCTTTCTCTCAACAACTCCATTTTGTTGAGGTGTGTACGTAGCTGAGAACTCATGTGAGACACCTTCTTTGTCAAGAAAAGTATCCACATGGGTGTTCTTGAACTCAGATCTGTTATCGCTCTGAACCTTCTTGATCTTCACTTCAAACTGATTTTGCAATTTGCGAGTGAAGTTCTTGAAGATCTTTTGAACCTGCGACTTATCATCAAAGAATACCCACGTAAATCTGGAAAAATCATCAACTATAACTAGACCATAGGAATTTCCACCGAGACTCTTGTAAGCATTGGGATTGAAGAGATCCATGTGAAGTAAATCGAGTGGTCTCCTAGTAGTCATGATATTCTTAACAGGATGACTTCCACCTACTTGCTTTCCAGCTTGACAAGCACTACAAAGTCTATCTTTATCAAAGAGAACATCTTTAACAACAAGTACATGATCACCTTTGATAAGTTTGTCTAAATTATGCATGCCAACATGTCCTAATATTCTATGCCAAAGCCAACCTTTAGAAGATTTAGCAATTAAACAAGTGCGAGGTTTGGATCTTTTAGTGAAATCAACAATGTATAGATCACCTCTACGGAAACCGGTAAAGACAATTTTATGATTATCTTGACGAAACACTTGGCAATCTGTTTTCCTGAATAACACATTAAAACCGAAGTCGGCAAGTCTAGACATGGAAAGAAGATTGTAACCAAGGGATTCAACAAGCATAACATTTTGAATAGAGCTATCATGGGATATGTCCACCTTAGCAAGACCAAGTACCTTACCCTTGGAGTTGTCTCCAAATGTTACGTACCTTCGCGGTCCATGGTTTGGTGTGATCTCTTCAAACATTTTTCTATCTCCGGTCATATGATCGGTACATCCGCTATCGAGAATCCACTCTTTTCCTCCAGACATGTAATCCTTAAGGTTGCCATAAGACTCAGATTCTTCATGATCTTCTCATACTCAATGCCAAACAACTCATCTTCTTCATAATAGCCATATTCCACATTGTCATCATCAAGTGGGAAATCCTCGTCATAAAGAACAAGAGATTCATTAGAGTAGTGATCATGAAAATGTTCAAGTTTATGAGTGCGAATGGCTTCAAAGATAATGTTGTTGATAGTGGTGACATCTCCTTTAGCACGCACAAGATCACGGAGTTCAAATAGGCATTTATCAATGTTTGGATCACTAGGCTTCATTTTGTGAAAAGCAATGGCTTTATGAAGAATTTCATCTAGATTCCCTAAGGAAAGATTTGGATATCGTTTCTCCAAATCAGTCCATAAGGTATATGCACATGCAAAGTTCTTCATTTGAGAAAGCACGAACCTTGGTAAACCTCCAACGATAAGATTGACAATTCTTAGGTTACCAAGCATGTTAATTTCCTCTTCGTGTGTGGGATGCAATACATCAATAGGAGGCTCATAGGGGCGCATAACATATTTACTCAATTGAAATTCATTAAACAGCTCAAGCATAAAAAACTTCCATTGACTATAGTATTCTCCATCAAGAATGGGCACTCTACAACTCAAACTCCCTATACTAGACACATCCATCTTCCTCCTCGGTGATTAAACCAAAGCAATGGAGACCATTGCTCTGATACCAACTGAGGGATCACTAGAAGAGTGTCTAGAGGGGGGGGGTCAATAGACTACTAGCAGGAATTTAAAGCCTAACCTTTTCCTAAGTTAATTGGTTGGCATATTTTAACAGTTTTTAGCAAAGCTAGCAAGTCTAACAGCCCTACACATGCATGCCTACAAATATGGCAGCGGAAAGTAAAGACATTGCATATGAAGTAAAGAGTTGAGATAGGTAGATCAAACGTAGTTGGAGACGCAAGGATTTTTCCCGTGGTTTCGATAGGTGGTGCTATCATACATCCATGTTTATGGAGTCTTCAACCCACGGAGGGTAACAGTCGCAAGAGTCCACGGAGGGCTCCACCCAAAAGGTTGCACGAAGTAGCAACCTTGACTATTCCATATGGCTTCCGTCCACGAAGGACTAGCCTCACTATGGGGTAGATCTTCACGAAGTAGGCGATATCCTTGCCCTTACAAACTTCTTGGTTCACTCCACAACACGAAGTAGGAGGCTCCCAAGTGACACCTAACTAATCTAGGAGGCACCACCCTCCAAAAGGTAATAGGCTCGGTAATGATGATGAACTCCTTGCTCTTGTGCTTCAAGATGATAGACTCCTCAACACACAATCTCTCTCTCACAGGTTTGGCGTGGTAGAAGAGATAGGATTGGTGGAATGCAACTTGGGGAGGCTAGAAATCAAGATCCATATGATTGGAGTGGAAGATCTTGACCTCAACACAAGGGTAGGTGGTTCTCTCTCAGAAAATCTGATAGGATAGGTATGGAATAGTTCTGAGTGCTTCTCTGTCGAGTGAGTGGTGGTGAAGGGGTATATATAGGCATCCCCAGAAATCCAACCATTACACACAAAATGACCAACTCGATGACACCGATCTGTGAATCTCGGTGGTACCAAAGTGACCAAAAGGTGGCAACTTTTGAATCTCGGTAAGGCCGATATAGGAATCTCGGTTGCACCGATAAGGTGACCAACGGTCAGATTTCCAATCACGGTGACACTGATCCAACATTGTCGGTGGGACCAAAAACGTGAATTTGCGTAATAGAAAGTTGGCAACCTAAACTCGGTGGCACCGGTATGGAATCGGTTGCACCGAAGTGGCTAGGGTTTGGCTGAGTCTGTCTAGGTTCTGGAATCGGTGGCACCAAAGTGGGATAGTTGGTTACATCGATTTTGAGTGTTGGGTATACAACAGACTTTGGTGGGAGAGTTTTGTGGATGTTTTTGGCGACTATCACTTGTGCATGTCTGAGCATATTGTTCACCAACAACACCTTACCCCCTTTTAATAGTATTGGCTTTCCTATGGACTCAAAGTGATTCCTCACAAATATAAAATGTAGAGTCCTCTTGCTTGAAGCTTGGCCAACCTATTTCCTTGAATCTTGGGGTTTGTCCACAATCTCCTTTTGCCAATCCTCTCTGTAGACTGTATCTGAAATACACTAGATGAAAATATCAGTCCAAGAGACATTGTATTTTGTCATGAATTATCAAAACCACCAAGGGAGCATGTTGTGCTTTTAGTACGGCAACCAGCAGGAGCCATAGGGTTAACTTTAATTATTGTATGACCTGTGTGTCAATCATTAAGCGCTATGTGATGCTTTACTTTATCGCTAAGCAGTAGCAATAGTAGTATGAGCAAGGTGGGCATGACAACCCCGATGGCGACACAATGATGGAGATCATGGTGTTATGCCGGTGACGATAGAGATCATGCCGGTGCTTTGGAGACGGAGATCAAAAGCACAAGTTCATGGCCATATCATGTCACTTATGATTTGCATGTGATGTTAATCCTTTTATGCACCTTGTTTTTCTTAGGACAACGGTAGAATTATTAGGTGATCCCTCACTTAAATTTCAAGATAAATTGTGTTCTCCCCGAGTGTGCACCGTTGTGAAAGTTCGTCGTGTTGAGACACCACGTGATGATCGGGTGTGATAGACTCTACGTCCGCGTACAACGGGTGCAAGCGAGTGTTGCACATGCGGAACACTCGGGTTAAACTTGACGAGCCTAGCATGTACAAACATGGCCTCAGAACACAAGAGACCGAAAGGTCGAACATGAGTCATATAGTAGATATGATCAACATGATGATGTTCACCATTGAAACCACCTCAACTCACGTGATGATCGGACTTGAGTTAGTGAATTTGGATCATCTATCACTCAGATGACCTGAGGGATGTCAATTTGAGTGGGAGCTTTAGTAATTTTATTAACTAAGCTCATTATCTTGAAAAATAGTCTTAGTAAACTTTGCTTATTTATGTTGTAGATCAATGGCTCGCGCAGTAGCACCCCTGAATTTTAATGCGTTCCTAGAGAAAGCTAAGATGATGGAAGTAACTTTGTGGACTGGGCTCGTAATCTAAGGATTATCCTCACGGCTTCCCAAAAGGCTTATGTCCTTGATGCATCGCTTGGTGACCCACCCGCACCCGCGTCATCCGAAAACGTTAAGAATGCTTGGGAGGCACTTTCTAGAGATTACTCAATAGTTCAGTGTGCAATGTTGTATGGCTTAGAACCGGGACTTCAAAGATGTTTTGAATGTCATGGAGCATATGAGATATTCCAGGAGTTGGAGTATATATTTAAGAAGAATGCCCGAATTGAGAGGTATGTGACCTCCGATAAGTTCTATGCTTGCAAGATAGAGGAGAACGGGTCTATAAGTGAACACATACTCAGAATGTTTGGGTATTCGACCCGTCTGGCGGAGTTAGGGATGCCCTTTCCACCGAAGGCGATCACTGACAAAGGTCTTCAATCATTGCCACCTAGCTACAAGAGCTTCGTGCTGAACTATAACATGGACATGAAGAACAAGTTAGTCGCCAAGCTGTTTGCAATTATGAAAGTCGCTGAGTCTGAAATCCATAAAGAACATCAAGTGTTGATGGTCAATAAAACCACTAGTTTTGAGAAGAATGGCAAGGTGAAGAAGGGTAATTCCAATAAGGGTGGTAAAGCAGTTGCCCCTCCCGTGAAGAAACCCAAGCCAGAAACTGAGTGCTTTCATTGCAAGGGAACTGGTCACTTGAAGCGGAACCGCCCCAAGTACCTGGCCGACAAGAAGGCAGCCAACACCAAACAAGGTATATATGATATACATGTTATTGATGTGTACCTTACCAACTCTTGTTCTAGTACCTGGGTATTTGATACCGGTTCGTTTGCTCACATTTGCAAGTCAAAACATGAGCTACGGAATAGATGAAGGCTGGCAAAGGACGAAGTGACGATGCGTATGGGAAATGGTTCCAAGGTTGATGTGATCGCCGTAGGAACGCTCGCTCTTCGATTATCATCGGGATTAGTGATGAACCTCAATACTTGTTATTTAGTGCCTGCGTTAAGCATGAACATTATATCTGGATCTTGTTTATTGCGAGACGATTACTCATTTAAATCAGAGAATAATGGTTACTCTATTTATTTGAGTAATATCTTTTATGGTCATGCACCCAATGTGAGGGGTTTATTCATATTGAATCTCGATAGTGATGACACACATGTTCATAACATTGATGCCAAAAGATGTAGAGTTGATAATGATAGTACCACTTTATTGTGGCACTGCCGTTTAGGTCATATTGGTGTAAAAAGCATGAAGAAGATCCATGTTGATGGACTTTTGGAGTCACTTGATTTTGAATAACTTGACATATGTGAACCATGCCTCTTGGGCAAGATGACTAAAACCCCATTCTCTGGAACAATGGAACAGGCAAGTGACTTGTTGGAAATCATACCTAATGATGTGTGCGGTCCCATGAGAACTGAGGCGCGCGGTGGATATCGTTATTTTCTCACCTTCAATGATGACTTAAGTAGATATGGGTATGTTTACTTAATGAAACACAAGTCTGAAACGTTTCAAAAGTTCAAGCAATTTCAGTGTGAAGTTGAGAATCATCGTAACAAGAAGATTAAATTCCTTTGATCTGATCGAGGAGGAGAATATCTGAGTTATGAGTTTGGCAGTCACTTAAGACATCGTGGAAATGTTTCATAGTTGACACCGCTTGGAACACCACAATGTAATGGTGTGTCCGAACGTCATAATCCAACCTTATTAGATATGGTGCGTTCTATGATGTCTTTGCCGATTTGCCACTATCGTTTTGGGGTTATGCACTAGAGACAGTTGCATTCACTTTAAATAGGGCACCATCAAAATCCGTTGAGATGACGCCATATGAACTGTGGTTTGGCAAGAACCAAAGTTGTCATTTCTGAAAGTTTTGGGATGTGATGCTTATGTCAAAAAGCTTCAACCTGAAAAGTTGGAACCCAAAGTGGAAAAATGCGTCTTCATAGGTGATACGTCTCCAACGCATCTACTTTTCCAAACTCTTTTGCCCGTGTTTTGGACTCTAATTTGCATGATTTGAATGGAACTAACCCGGATTGACGCTGTTTTCAGCAGAATTGCCTTGGTGTTAATTTTTGTGCAGAAATAAAACTTCTCAGATTGACCTAAAAATTTATGGAGAATATTTTTGGAATTAATGAAAAATATTGGCAAAATAATCAACTCCTGGGTCCACCACCTAGGCATAAGCCTGGAGGGCACGCCCACCCCCTTGGGGACGCCCCTGTGGCTTCTGGGCCCCCTGACGCTCCTACGACCTTGTTTCCACTTCTATATATTCCTATTGGGGGAAAAATCTAGGAGAAGAGTTCATCGCGTTTCACGATACGGAGCCACTGCCACCTCCTGTTCTTCCTCGGGAGACCAGATCTGGAGTCCGTTTTGGGCTCCGGAGAGGGGAAATCAACGCCATTGTCATCACCAACCATCCTTCATCACCAATTTCATGATGCTCTCCACCGTTCGTGAGTAATTCCATTGTAGGCTTGCTAGACGGTGATGGGTTGGATGATATTTATCATGTAATCGAGTTAGTTTTGTTAGGGTTTGATCCCTAGTATCCACTATGTTCTAAGATTGATGTTGCTATGACTTTGCTATGCTTAATGCTTGTCACTAGGGCACGAGTGCCATGATTTCAGATCTGAACCTATTATGTTTTCATGAATATAAATATGTTCTTGATCCTATCTTGCAAGTTGTATACACCTATTACGAGTTATGATCCGCATCCCCTAGGGTGACAATAACTGGGATTCTTTCCGGTGATTACCGTAGTTTGAGGAGTTCATGTATTCACTAAGTGCTAATACTTTGGTCCGGTTCTCTATTAAAAGGAGGCCTTAATATCCCTTAGTTTCCATTAGGACCCCGCTTCCACAGGAGGGTAGGACAAAAGATGTCATGCACGTTCATTTCCATAAGCATGTATGACTACATATGGAATGCATGCCTACATTACATTGATGAATTGGAGCTAGTTCTGTGTCACCCTATGTTATAATTGTTGCATGATGAATTGCATGCGGCATAATTATCCTTCACTGATCCATTGCCTATGAGCTTTCCACATATTGATCCTTGCTAAGTTACTTCTTTGTTGTTACTGTTACAATCACTACAAACTGCTACTATCACTTTGCCACCATTATCGTTACTTCCATATTACTGTGCTACTGAATACTTTGCTACAAATATTAAGTCTTTCAGGTATGGTTGAATTGACAACTCATCTGCTAATACTCGAGAATATTCTTTGGATCCCTTTGTGTCGAATCAATAAATTTGGGTTGAATACTCTACCCTCGAAAACTGTTGCGATCCCCTATACTTGTGGATTATCAAGACCTTTTTCTGGCTCCATTGCCGGGGAGCATAGCTCTATTCTCTGAGTCACTTGGGATATATATCTGTTGATCACTATGAAGAATCTGAACGATTCTAGGACTAAGATCTACCCCTCAACTACGAGGACAGATAAGGAACTGCTATCTAGCTCTGCACTTGATTCACCTTCTGTTATGAGTAAATTTGCGACACCACCACCTGCTAGTAATTCTGATATGTCGCAAGTAATTGATGATGCCTCTTCTGCTATGCATGATGCTTACGATGATACTTCGCTTGATAATACTGTGCCACTGGGTGAATTTCTTGATGAACAAATTGCTAGAGCAAATGCTGAAAACTATGATACTTCTGAAACAGATGAAATTATTGAAACTGAACACTTTGAGACACCTGCTAGACCTAGCTCTCCTAGATATGAATTGCCTGACATACCTAAGGGTTATGTTATGGAAGAGAGGTAGCTAGGGACTTTCTTGCTTATAAGGATAGAGATGATCTTAAGAAATTGCTTCGCAAGTGGAAGGAAAAATCTTTGAATGCTAGAATGCAATATGATCCTAAGTTTGCTACTTCACATATCATTGTTACTGATAAGGATTATGAATTCTCTATCGATCCTGAGTTAATTACTTTGGTTGAATCTAATCCTTTCCATGGTTATGAATCTAAAACTGTTGTGGCACATCTTACCAAATTTAATGATATAGCCACCCTATTTACTCATGAGGAAAAAAATCGCTATTACTATATTCTTAAGTTGTTCCCTTTCTCATTAAAGAGTGATGTTAAGATATGGTTTCATTCTATTGCTCTTGGTTGCGTACGTAGTCCCCAGGATATGATTTATTACTTCTCTGAAAAATATTTTCCTGCCCATAAGAAACAAGCTGCCTTGCAGGAAATATTTAACTTTGTGCATATTGAAGAAGAAAGTCTCCCACAAGATTGGAGGAGGCTTCTCCAATTACTTAATGCTTTGCTTGATCATCCTCTCAAGAAAAACAAAATACCTGATATCTTTATAATGGACTAACCGATGCTTCTAGGGACCACCTAGATAGTTGTGCTGGTTGTGTTTTCAGGAAACGAACTGTTGAACAAGCTGAGCTGCTATTGAACAATATATTGAGCAATGATAATGATTGGACTATTCACAAGCCACCTCCAAAGCCAACTCCTAAGAAAAGAGGTATTCTATTTCTTAGTCCTGAAGATATGCAAGAGGCAAACAAGTCTATGAAATAAAAAGGTATTAAAGCTGAAGATGTTAAGAATCTACCACCTACTAAAGAAATACATGGTCTTGATAACCCGACACAGGTAGTAGAGGTAAATTCTCTCCGTAGATTTGATGAAGGAGATATTCCTTATAATAAGCCCGCTAGCCAATGCTTGGTTGAATTTGATAACTTTGTAGTCAAGCAAGAAAATTTTAATGCTTACGTTAGTAGACAATTGAAACATAATGCTTATATGCTTGATTTCTTGGGTGATTATTTGAGTAGAACTATCAATGATCTTAAGCTTATTAGTAAACATGCTTCCATGGTAACTACTCAAGTAGAACAAGTACTAAAGGCGTAGAATGATTTACTTAATGAGATGAATAGTAAGAACAATGATAATTTTGTTAAAGTTGTAACTAGAGGTGGTAGAATGACTGAAGAACCTTTGTATCCTGAGGGCCACCCTAAGAGAATTGAGCAAGATTCTTAGAGAGTTAATACTGATGCACCTATTCATTCAAGTAAGAGTAGGAAAATAATGACGATAGTACTTTGCATGCTACTAGTGAACCTGTTATAGATACACCTGAGAACCCAAATGATCTTTCTGTTTCTGATGCTGAAACACAATCTGGTGATAAACATGAGCCCGATGATAATATTAATAATGATGTTCATGTTGATGCTCAACCTTGTAATGATAATGATGTGGAGATTGAACCCGCTGTTGACCTTGATAACCCACAACCTAAGAATAAGAGATATGATAAACGAGACTTTGTTGTTAGGAAGCATGGTAGAGAAAGAGAACCATGGGTTCAGAAACCCATGCCCTTTCCCCCTAAGCCATCCAAAAAAGGATGATCAAGATTTTGAGCGCTTTGTTGAAATGCTTAGACCTATCTTTTTACGTATGCGTTTGACTGATATTCTGAAAATGTCTCCTTATGCTAAGTATATGAAAGATATTGTGACAAATAAAAGAAAAATACGAGAAGCTGAGATTTCCACCATGCTTGCTAGTTATACCTTTACGGGTGGAATACCAAAGAAACTAGGAGACCCCGGAGTACCTACTATACCATGCTCTATTAAAGAAAATTATGTTAAAACTGCTTTATGTTATTTGGGAGTGGGTGTTAGTGTTATGCCTTTCTATTTATATCGTAGACTTGATTTGAATAAGTTGACACCTACTGGAATCTCTTTGCAAATGGTTGATAAATCAACTGCTCTACCTATCGGTATTTGTGAGGATGTACCTGTTGTAGTTGCAAATGCTACTATCTTCATGGACTTTGTTATCCTTGATATTCCCGAGGACGACAGCATGTCGATCATCCTTGGTAGACCCTTTTTGAATACTGCAGGGGCTGTTATTGATTTCAACAAGGGCAATGTCACTTTTCATATTAATGGTAATGAGCATACAGTACACTTTCCAAAGAAACAACATCAAGTTCATAGTATCAACTCTATTGAAAAAATTCCAACGATCATTATTGGAAACCTTGAATTCCCTCTTCCTACTGTTAAGAAGAAATACGATATACTTATTGTTGGGGATATGCATATCCTCATTGAGGTAAGTTAGCGTTATTCGAAAATTCTTCGGTTTCATGTTATTCGAAACAAGTTTGTTAATAAGACTTGATCAACCTTATTGATGGATTCCTTTGATGAGCATGAGATGGATGAATTTAGAAAGCACAATTTCCTGTACCAACTTTTACTTTCTGTTACCTAGATGAAATTAAGTAAAAAATGCAATTATTTTTCTGTTTTTCGAGTTTCCCATGCAATAAAAAAGTGACCTGAAAATAAAAGTTCTTCAAATGTCCTGAAAATTGAGTACGATTTTTGTGGAATATTTAAGAATTTTTGGCACTGAGTATGCATTAGGGGGCTGCACTAGTGGGCCACAAGCTTGCAGGGCGCTCCCACCCCTAGGCACACCCTGGTGGCTTGTGGGTCCCACGTGACCTTGCTCCACTTATTCCAGCACCCATTCACTTCATCTTCCTCCAGAAAAAATCCAACCATTGCTCAAACCCTTGTTCTAGCTCATCTTGATGCCATTTTCGATCTCCTTGCTCAAAGCTCCATTTGCAAAACTGTTTTAGGGGATTGCTCATTGGTATGTGACTCCTCCAATGACCTAATTAGTTTTTGTTCTAGTGCCTTATATATTGCAATTTTTTGCTGTTGTGGTGACCTTGTTTTTGAGCTTGCATGTCAAATTTGCATGGTCCCAAGTAGTTTTGATGCAGGACATAGTCTCTAGGCATTTCAGGGAGTAGTTGCGATAATTTTGGTTGAGTTTTGTTCACTTTTATTTTGATTCACTAAGAATTTCAGAATTTTTTCAGATAAAGAAAAGATGTCGAGGATAATGTACCAAGGTGGTTCCTCGAACAAGAAATCTCCGAGACTCGCGTTACGTGAGCCCAATTTTGGACCACCAAGGGATGCTTGAGTACTGCCTTGCGGATGTCCGTCAGATCAATTCATGGACAACGCCGGGTTCAAGGAAGAGTTTTATGCGTACATAAGGAATGTTGACCTTGAGGATTTTATTTCAGACCGATGCAAGCAATATTATCACCTCACTGATTCTTTCGTGCAGAGGTTCGAATTTTCATCCTGGTGTAATTCTCGTTCTGTTCTATTTAATATTTATGATAAGTCTTATACCATGGACCTAGCGGATTTAAATGATGCATGCAAAATTCAATAGTGGGGTAGCCATAGTGATCCGCACAAAACTGAATATAATGATTTTCTTGCTAGCATTACCGTCGGAGAAACTAGAATTATTACACAAGCTACTTTGGGGAGCATTCACTTTCCAGCTATAGATTATTCTGCTATCTTCATAGGTAGATGTATTAATGGTAAACATGAGCATAGCCACCTTTGCGTGCCTGATCTGAGTATTCTTAAGAGTGCTATAACGGTAGATAGACGATATAACTTGGGGGCTATTATTGCAAGGAGGTTACATCTTAATGGTAAGGATGGAGATTTCTTTGGTGGAATTTATGCCACCCGTGTAGCTAAGTATCTTGGGGTACCCATAAGATAGAATGATATTGAGTTACCCCTTGCTTTTCTTGATTATGAGGCTTTGGTACGCTACCAGTTTCTTGAAAGGAATGAGCAATCCCTCCAGTACCGACTAATTTTTGACAGACAACGTGCTGTGCATGTTACCCTTCCTACTCTTGCCTTCTTTAACTTTCAGGAAAAATGGAGATACTTTATAACCAGAGAGGAGTCAAACGAGTACGAGAGGAACGCGGAATCAGCTCACCTTCACGCTACAGTCGTTCAGGCGGTAGCCCCCGCAGCCCAGTACAACCCCAACTATGACTTCGGATATTATACGGGCCAGCCGTGGCCCTAGACCAACTTAGTCCAAAAGCCTAAGCTTGGGGGAGTACGTATTTCTCACTGACATTACATTCATGTTCACACACTCATTTTAGTTGTCGGTGTTCATACTTTTTCATTGTACTATCCATGGTAGTTTATTTCTTCTTCATGCTTTCTTCTTGTGTGTTTGATTAACCTTTAAGAAAATTCAAAAAAAATTAGTTCTAGCTTTACCTTCTAGTTTGTTTAGTTGTAGCATTAAAAGGAAAACCCAAAAAGATATTTCGTTCTTCTTTTACTTGTTGGGAGCTTTCCCATGTAAATAGTTTTTTATTCTTGTTTTGATTTTTCTTTCTTTGGGTCGTAAGGAGAAGACCACAATGAAAATGTCTAGTGGCTCTCATATGCATTATTGTTTACCTATAAAATAGCCCATGTTACCTTGTCTTCTCCTTTGAGTTATTGTCTGCACATTCCAGCTTAGTCTTATGCACGTGCACTCTTATTATTATACACACCGTTCGGTCGTGCAAGTGAAAGGCAATAGTGATGATATTTGATGAAAAGATTGAGATGGAGAAAAGCTGGTATGGTCTCGACCTATCTTGTTTTTGTAAATACGATTAGCTCATCACTCGGGATTCAGCTCATTATGGGTTGAGCATGTTTGGAATTACAATTAGAGATTATAGTTATTCATGCCATGCTTAAATAGCAAAGAGTTAATAATGGTTTGTTTTGAGTGCGAACATGCATATTAAAATGGTTATGATGTAGTATGATAGAATGGTATCCCCCTCTGAAGGATTCGAGTGGCTTGACTTGCCACATGTTCATGCATGTAGTTGAAACAAAATCAACATAGCCTCCACGATATTTATGTTATAGTGGTTTATATCCTACTTATGCTTGTATTCAGTGTTGGTTAATCTCAAAGCATGTTGATGAGTGTGTCGCTCTCTAGTTGGTTGCTCCCCAGTCTTTTGCTAGCCTTCGTTTGTACTAAGCCGGAATACTGCTTGTGCATCCAATCTCTCAAACCAAAGTTGTTTCATATGAGTCCACCATATCTACCTATATGGAGTATTTACCTGCCGTTCCAAGTAAATTTGCATGTGCCAAACTTTAAACCTTCAAATAAACATTCTGTTTTGTATGCCCAAATCGCTCATGTGGCAACTAGGGGCCGTTAATATCTTCCATGCTAGGTGGGTTATTCTCAGGATATGTGTTGATTCACTATCATTCACGAGAAAGTGGTTGGTAATCAGGATGCCCAGTTCCAGGATCGAAATCAAAGAAAAATACAATTAAACAAAACTCCCCCAGGATAGTGTTTGTATGGACGGTACCCGTGGATTCGGCTCGCCCTGGAGTGTGAATGATTGGTGGAGGGGGAGTAAAAACTTTATCATTCTGTTTGGGAACTGCCTATAATGTATCTAGCATGGAAGATGTTGAAAACCTCTTGGTCGTTATGTGAGCAATGAATGCATACCACTGAAAAAATCATTAATTATCTCCATTTTAAAAACTCGAGCTCTAGCACCTTTGCAAATCAATGCTTCCCTCTACGAAGGGCCTTTCCATTAACTTTATTGTTGAGTCATGATCTTCTCATAAAAGGCACCAGTTAGAGAGCACCACCATCATTTGTATGCTTGCTGTTAATTGATATTGAGTATGAGCATGACTAGATCTCTCTCACTTTTAATTACAATGTCTAGTCAGCCCTTGTTCTTCACACGTGCTCTGCATTTATGTTTTGCAGTCTCAGAAAGGGCTAGCGAGATACCATTATGTCATATTGTATCATGATTGTTTTGATAAAATTGTTGTCATCCGAGACTTATTATTATTGCTTGCTAGTTTATTATGCCATTCATATGAGTAAATGTGAGACCTAAATGTTATTGTGAATGTTGTTAGTTCATAATCTTTGCTGAAAACCTGAACATAAGTTAGATATATTTACAATAGCAAGATCAAACAGAGTTTGTAAAACTTTTTCTTTATCACTTTCAGTTTATCAACTGAATTGCTTGAGGACAAGCAAAGGTTTAAACTTGGGGCAATTGATACGTCTCCAACGTATCTACTTTTCCAAACTCTTTTGCCCTTGTTTTGGACTCTAATTTGCATGATTTGAATGGAACTAATCCGGACTGATGCTATTTTTAGCAGAATTGCCTTGTTGTTATTTTTGTCCAGAAATAAAAGTTCTTAGATTGACCTGAAAATTTACGAAGAATATTTTTGGAATTAATGAAAATTTTTGGCGGAGGAATCAACTGCAGGGGGGCCACCACCTGGCCACAAGCCTTGAGGGCGCGCCCCTCTGGCTTGTGGGCCCCCTAACGCTCCTCCGACCTCATTTCCACTTCTATATATTCCTATTCAGGGAGAAAAAAAATCGAGAAGAAGAGTTCATCGCGTTTCACGATACAGAGCCGCCGCCGCCTCCTGTTCTTCCTCGGGAGACCAGACCTAGAGTCCGTTTTGGGCTTCGAAGAGGGAAAATTAACGCCATCGTCATCACCAACCATCCTTCATCACCAATTTCATGATGCTCTCCAAAGTTCGTGAGTAATTCCATCGTAGGCTTGGTGGGCGGTGATGGTTTGGATGAGATTTATCATGTAATCGAGTTAGTTTTGTTAGGGTTTGATCCCTAGTATCCACTATGTTCTGAGATTGATGTTGCCATGACTTTGCTATGCTTAATGCTTGTCACTAGGGCCTGAGTGCCATGATTTAAGATCTGAACCTATTATATTTTCATGAATATAAATGTGTTCTTGATCCTATCTTGCAAGTTGTTGACACCTATTACGAGTTATGATCCGCATCCCCCAAGGTGACAATAACTGGGATTCTTTCCGTTGATTACCGTAGTTTGAGGAGTTCATGTATTCACTAAGTGCTAATGCTTTGGTCTGGTTTTCTATTAAAAGGAGGCCTTAATATCCCTTAGTTTCTATTAGGACCCCGCTGCCACAGGAGGGTAGGACAAAAGAGGTCATGCAAGTTCTTTTCCATAAGCACGTATGACTACATATGGAATACATGCCTACATTACATTGATGGATTGGAGCTAGTTCTGTGTCAGCCCATGTTATAACTGTTGCATGATGAATTGCATCCGACATAATTATCCATCACTGATCCATTTCCTATGAGCTTTGCACATTTAGATCCTTGCTAAGTTACTTCTCTGCTGTTACAATCACTACAAACTGCTACTATCACTTTGCCACCGTTACCTTTACTTCCAAATTACTATGCTACTGAATACTTTGCTGCAGATATCAAGTCTTTCAGGTGTTGTTGAATTGACAACTCAGCTGCTAATACTCGAGAATATTCTTTGGCTCCCTTGTGTTGAATAAATAAATTTGGGTTGAATACTCTACCATCGAAAACTGTTGCGATCCCCTATACTTGTGGGTTATCAAAAGAGACAGTTGGGAATACCTTCTATCTCAGATCCAAAGGAAAATTGTTTGTCGCTATAAATGGAACATTTCATGAGAAAGAGTTTCTCTCGAAAGAATTGAGTGGGAGGAAGATATAACTTGATGAGGTTGTTGAACCTTTGATTCAACCAGAGAGTGGTGCAACGCAGAAAATGTTTCTGTGGAGCCTACGACTGTTAATGAGGAAGTTAATGATGATGATCATGAAGCTTCAGATGAAGTTACTATTGAACCTCATAGGTTGACAAGGGCACGTACTGCTCCTGAGTGGTACGACAACCCTGTCTTGGAGGTCATGTTGGTAGACAACAATGAACCTACGAGCTATGGAGAAGAGATGATGGGCCAGGGTTCCGCGAAATGGTTAGAGGCATGAAATCCGAGATGGGATCCATGTATGAAAACAAAGTATGGACTTTGGAAGTATTACCTGAAGGGCGAAAGGCCATTCAGAACAAATGGATCTTTAAGAGGAAGACATACGCGGACGGTAATGTCATCGTCTACAAAGCTCGACTTGTGGCAAAGGGTTTTTCACAAGTTCAAGGTGTTGACTACGATGAGACCTTGTCACCCAAAGCGATGCTTAAGTCCGTCAGAATCATGTTAGCAATAGTTGCATATTTCGACTATGAAATTTGGTAGATGGATGTCAAAACAACGTTCCTTAATAGTTTCCTTAAGGAAGAGTTGCATATGATACAACCGGAAGGTTTTGTCGATCCATAGAATGCTGACAAACTTTGCAGACACCAATGATCCAATTATGGACTTGTGCAAGCATCTCAAAGTTGGAATCTACGCTTTGATAAGGTGATCAAAGCGTTCGGGTTTATACAAGTTTACAGAGTAGCTTGTATTTACAAGAAAGTGAGTGGGAGATCTGTAGCGTTTCTAATATTATATGTGGATGACGTATTTCTGATTGGAAACAATATAGAAATACTGGAAAGCATGAAGGAATATTTGAACAAGAGTTTTTCAATGAAGGACCTAGGAGAAGCTGCTTTCATATTAGGCATTAAGATCTATAAAGATAGATCGAGACGCTTAATAGAACTTTCACAGAGCACATACCTTGATAAGGTTTTGAAGAAGTTCAAAATGGATCAGTCCAAGAAGGGGTTCTTGCCTGTGTTACAAGGTGTGAAGTTGAGTAAGACTCAATGCCTAGTGACTGCACAAGATAGAGAAAAGATGAGTGTCATTCCCTATGCTTCATACATAGGCTCTATCATGCATGCAATGTTGTGCACAAGACCCGATGTCAGCCTAGCCATAAGTATGGCCGGAAGGTTTCAAAGTGATCCAGGAATGGAGCACCGGATGGCGGTCAAGAATATCCTTAAGTACCTAAAAAGGACTAAGGAAATGTTTCTCATTTATGGAGGTGATCAAGAGCTCGTCGTAAAGGGTTACGTCGATGCAAGCTTTGACATTAATCCAGATGACTCTAATACGCAAACCAGATACGTATTTATTCTCAATGGGGGAGTGGTAAGCTGGTGCAGTTGCAAGCAAAGCATGGTAGCCGATTCTACATGCGAAGCGGAGTACATCGTAGCCTCAGAGACAATGAAGGAAAGTGCCTGGATGAAGGAGTTCATGACAGATCTTGGAGTAGTACCCAATGCACGGAATCCAATGGCTTTGTTATGTGACAACACTGTTCCCATTGCTACCAAGGAACCATGGTTTCACAACAGGACCGGACACATAAAGCGGCGCTTCAATTCCATCCGCGATCACATCAAGGAGGAGGACATAAATATTTGCAAAGTGCACATGGATCTGAATGTTGCAGACCCGCTGACTAAACCTCTTCCAGGGGCTAAACATGATCAACACCCGAACTGTATGGGTGTTCGATTCATTATAATGTAAATCACATAGTGATGTGAGCTAGATTATTGACTCTAGTGTAAGTGGGAGACTTCTAGAAATATGCCCTAGAGGCAATAAATAAACTATTTATTATTATATTTCCTTTTTCATGATAATCGTTTATTGTCCAAGCTATAATTGTGTTGATTGGAAACAAAATACGTGTGTGCGCATATAGACAACAATGTCTCCCTAGTATGCCTCTAGGAGACTAGCTCGTTGATCAAATATGGTTAAGGTTTCCTAGCCATGGACATGAGATGTCATTTGATAACAGGATCACATCATTGGCAGAATGATGTGATGGACAAGACCCAAACTACAAATGTACCATATGATCATGTCAGTTTATTGCTATGGTTTTCTGCATGTCAAGTATCTGTTCCTATGACCATGAGATCATGCAACTCACCGACACTTGAGGAGTACCTTGTGTATATGAAATGTCTCAACGTAACTGGTTGACTATAAAGATGCTCTACAGGTATCTATGAGGGTGTGTATTGAGTTGGCATGGATCAACACTAGGATTTGTTACTCCGTGTGACGGAGAGGTATCTCAGGGCTCACTCGGTAATGCAACATCACAATGAGCCTTGCAAGCAATGTGACTAAGTGTTAGTGATACATCTCCAATGTATCTATAATTTTTGATTGTTCACTACTATTATATTATCAACTTGGGATGTTTTATATGCATTTATATGCTATTTTATATCATTTTTGGGACAAACTTATTAACTCAGTGCCCAGTGCTAGTTTCTGTTGTTTCCGTGTTTTTGACCTTTTTCAGATAAAAATATTAAACGGAGTCCAAACGGAATAAAACCTTCGGGATGATTTTTTCCATAACAGAAGGGATCCAGAAGACTTGAGAACCAAGGCAGAGGGCCACGGAGGAGGCCACGAGCCCCCTAGGCGCGCCTCAGGGTGGGGGCATGCCTAGCAGGCTCGTGGGCCCCCCGTGCCTCCTATTCCCTACCTCTTTCGCCTATAAATTCCCAAAAATCCCCAAACCAACAGAGAGAGCCACGAAAATACTTTTTCGCCACCGCAAGCTTCTGTTTCTGCGAGATCCCATCTGGGGACCGTTCTGGTGCCCTGCCGAAGGGGGATTCGGACACGGAGGGCTTCTTCATCAACACCATTGCCTCTCCGATGATGCATGAGTAGTTCACCATAGACCTTCGGGTCCATCGCTAGTAGCTAGATGGCTTCTTCTCTCTCTTGGATCTTCAATACAAAGTTCTCCATGATCTTCATGGAGATCTATTCGATGTAACTTTCTTTTGCGGTGTGTTTGTCGAGATCCGATGAATTGTGGATTTATGATCAGATTACCTATCAATATTATTTGAGTCTCCTCTAATTTCTTATAGGCATGATTTCATATCCTTGTAAGTCTCTTCGAGTTATGGGTTTCGTTTGGCCAACTTGATCTGTAATTCTTGCAATGGGAGAAGTGCTTGGTTTTGGGTTCATACCGTGCGGTGTCCTTACCTAGTGACAGAAGGGGTAGCGAGGCACGCATCATGTTGTTGCCATCAAGGGTAAAAAGATGGGGTTTATATCATATTGCATGAATTTATCCCTGTACATCATGTCATCTTGCTTAAGGCGTTACTCTGTTTGTTATGAACTTAATACACTAGATGCATGCTGGATAGCGGTCGATGTGTGGAGTAATAGTAGTAGATTCGTCATGACTTTGCACGATTCTATCAATTGATCGACATTAATTTGTTCACCCACCATAATACTTGCTATCATGAGAGAAGCCTCTAGTGAACACTATGGCCCCCGGGTCTATTTTACAGATTATATATTCAGATCTACATACAAAAACACCAAAAATACCTTGCTGCACTTTTATTTATTTATTTATATTTACCTATTATCACTATCAGATCTCACCTTGCAAGTAATCGTAAAGGGATTGACAACCCCTTTATCACGTTGGGTGCAAGTTTGTTTGTTTTTGCGTAGGTGCCTTGGTGCCTCATCTTGATACTCCTACTGGATTGATACCTTGGTTCTCAAACTGAGGGAAATACTTATCTCTACTTTGCTGCATCACCCTTTCCTCTTCAAGGGAAAAACCAACTCAAGCTCAAGAAGTAGCATGAAGAATTTCTGGCGCCGTTGCCGGGGAGTATTCAAGTGAAGCATATCTACCAAGTACCTATCGCAAACTGATCTCTTGCATTTACATTATTTGTCATTTGCCTCTCGTTTTCCTCTCCCCCACTTCTAAAACAAAATTTACAAAAATATTTGCCTTTCCTTATTTACCTCTTTCGTTCGCCCCTTTTCTTTCGCTTTCTTTCTGTTTGCTCGTGTGCTTGTCTGCTTGGTAAGTCACCATGTCTGAAAACACCAAATTGTGTGACTTCTCTAATACTAATAACATTGATTTTATTAGTACTCCAATTGCTCCCGCCACTAGTGTGGATTCTACTATTAAGAAACCTATGGGAAGGATCAATGATGTTCTTATTATTGCAAATAGGAACTATGTGCCCATAGATTTCATTGTGCTTGATATTGATTGCAATCCGGCATGCCCCATTATTCTTGGTAGACCTTTCCTTAGGACTATTGGTGCTGTTATTGATATGAAGGAAGGGAATATTAAATTTCAGTTTCCATTAAAGAAGGACATGGAACACTTTCCTAGAAAGAAAATAAAATTGCCTTATGAATCCATTATGAGAGCTACTTATGGTTTGAGCACTAAAGATGACAATACTTGATTCTATTGCCTTACGCCTAGCTAAGGGCGTTAAACGATAGCGCTTGTTGGGAGGCAACCCAATGAATAAATTTATTTTTGCTTTTTTAGTTTCTGTTTTGTTGATTCCACACCATCATGATTCTGTTATGATTGTGTTTTTTATGTTTTAATTAGTTTTTGTGCCAAGTAGAACCTTTATGATTAGTTTTGGTGATAGTTGTTTAATCATGCTGAAAAAAGACAGAAACTTTATGCTCACGAAATTATTTTTAGTTCCTATCCAGAAATAGATTTTGGATTGATTCTTTTTGATACTGATTGATACGCGAATTTCCCTAATTTTCATAATTTTTTCAGAATTTTTCGGTTAGCAGAGGTATACGAAATATACAGATTTCTACAGACTGTTCTATTTTTGACAGATTCTGTTTTTGTTGTGTTGATTGCTTATTTTGATGAAACTATGGTTAGTATCGGGGGGTACGAGCCATGGAAAAGTGAGAATACAGTAATATAACATCAATATAAATGGAAATTAAGTTTACTACAGTACCTAAAAAGTTGGTGGTTTGTTTTCTTATGCTAATGCTATCACGAGTTTCTGTTATAGTTTTGTATTGTGAAGTTTTCAAGTTTTGGGTGATGTTCTTATGGACAATGGAATAAAGAGTGGAAAGAGCCTAAGCTTGGGGATTCCCAAGTCATCCCAAGCCAAATTCAAGGACACCAAAAATCCTAATCTTGGGGATGCCCCGGGAAGGCATCCCCTCTTTCGTCTTCAATCCATCGGTAACGTTACTTGGAGCTATATTTTTATTTACCACATGATATGTGTTTTGCTTGGAGCGTCGTGTATTATAGGAGTCTTTGCTTTTTGTTTTATCACAATCATCCTTTCTGCACACCTTTTGAGAGGGACATGTACTCATCGTGAATTTGTTAGAATACTCAATGAGCTTCACTTATATCTTTTGAGTTAGGCAATTTAGCTCACATGTGCTTCACTTATATCATTTGAGCTTGGTAATTTAGATCACATGTGCTTCACTTATATATTTTGAGCTTGGTAATTTTTCTCCCATGAGCTTCACTTATATCTTTTTAGCTTGGTAATTTTGCTCCCATGAGCTTCACTTATATCTTTTGAGCTAATTAATTTTGCTCTAGTGCTTCACTTAAATCTTTGTAGAGCACGGCGGTGTCATTTGTAGAAATAAAAACTCTCGATCTTCACTTATATCATTTTGAGAGTGCTCTCTCTAAGTAACTTGGTAATTGGCGTGTGCTATGAAATTAGTCCTAAATATGATAGGCATCCAAAAAGGATATAATAAAAACTTTCATATTCAAGTGCATGGATTAGAAACAGAAGTTTGATTCCTCACAATTAGTTTTGAGATATGGATATGGTAATATTAGAGTTATGTTAGTAGGGTGTTTTGAATCTAGAAATACTTGTGTTGAGGTTAGTGATTCCCGTAGCATGCACGTATGGTGAACCGCTATGTTAGGAAGTCGGAGCATAATTGATTTATTGATTATCATACTTTGTGTTGCGGTCGGGATCGCGCGATGGTTAACTCCTACCAACCCTTCCCCTAGCAGTATGCGTTTAGCACTTTGTTTTGATTACTAATAAAACTTCCGCAATAAGTATATGAGTTCTTCATGACTAATGTGAGTCCATCGTATAGATGCACTCTCACCTTCCACAATTGCTAGCCTCTCTAGTGCCGCGCAACTTACGCCGGTGCACAAACCCACCATATACCTTCCTCAAAATAGCCACCATACGTACCTATTTTGGCATTTGCATAGCCATTCCGAGATATATTGCCATGCAACTTCCACCGTTCCGTCTCATGACATGTGCCATCACTTTCATATTGCCATTGCATGATCGTAAGATAGCTAGCGAGATGTTTCAACGTCATACGCTAAGCTAGATCGTTGCACATCCCGGTACACTGCCGGAGGCATTTCATATAGAGTCATTATTGTTCTAAGTATCGAGTTGTAAGTAAATAAAACTGTGATGATCATCATTATTAGAGCATTGTCCCATGTGAGGAAATAATAAAAGAGGCCAGCGAAGCCCAAATAAAAAAAGAGGCCAAAGGTGCCCACCAAAAAAAGGGGAAAATTTGAAAAAAAGAGGCCAAAGAGCCCAAACAAAAAAAATGAGAGAAAAAGAGAGAAGGGACAATGCTACTATCTTTTTCCACACTTATGCTTCAAACTAGCACCATGTTCTTCATGATAGAGAGTCTCTTGTTTTGTCACTTTCATATGCTAGTGGGAATTTTCACTATATAACTTGGCTTGTATATTCCAATGATGGGCTTCCTCAAATTGCCATAGGTCTTCGTGAGCAAGCAAGTTGGGTGCACACCCACTAGTTTTTATTTTTGAGCTTTCATACACTTATAGCTCTAGTGCATCCAACCCTACTCATTCACATTGATATATATTGATGGGCATCTCCATAGCCCATTGATATGCCGAGTCGATGTGACCATATCCTCCTTTTTGCCTCACAACCTCCATCAAACTCTATTCCACCTATAGTGCTATATCCATGGCTCACGCTCATGTATTGCGTGAGAGTTGAAAAAGTTTGAGAAAGTAGAGTGCGAAAACAATTACTTGGCCTATACCGGGGTTGTGCATGATTCAAATTCGTTGTGTGGGGATGATGGAGCATAGCCAGACTATATGATTTTGTAGGGATAACTTTCTTTGGCCTTGTTATTTCAAAAGTTCATGATTACTTTGCTAGTATGCTTGAAGTATTATAGTTTTCATGACAATATTAAACTATTGTTTTGAATCTTATGGATCTAAACATTCATGCCACAATAAAGAAGTTACAAAGAACAAATATGTTTGGTAGCATTCCACATCAAAATTTTGGTCTTTATCACTTCCCTACTCGAGGACGAGCATGAGTTAAGCATGGGGATGCTTGATACGTCTCCAACATATCTATAATTTTTGATTGTTCCATGCTATTATATTATCAACTTGGGATTTTTATATGCATTTATATGCTATTTTATATCATTTTTGGGACTAACTTATTAACTCAGTGCCCAGTGCCAGTTTATGTTTTTTCCATGTTTTTGACCTTTTTCAGATAAGCATATTAAACGGAGTCCAAACGGAATAAAACCTTCGGGATGATGTTTCCATAACAGAAGGGATCTTGAAGACTTGAGAACCAAGTCAAAGGGCCACGGAGGAGGCCACGAGCCCCCTAGGCGCGCCCCAGGGTAGGGGGCGCGCCTAGCAGGCTTGCGCCCCCCCGTGCCTCCTTTGCCCTACCTCTTTCACCTATAAATTCCCAAAAATCCCCAAACCAACAGAGAGAGAGCCACGAAAATACTTTTCCACCGCCGCAAGCTTCTGTTTTCGTCAGATCCCATCTGGGGACCGTTCTGGTGCCCTGCCGGAGGGGGATTCGGACACGGAGGGCTTCTTCATCAACACCATTGGCTCTCCGATGATGCATGAGTAGTTCACCACAGACCTTCGGGTCCATAGCTAGTAGCTAGATGGCTTCTTCTTTCTCTTGGATCTTGAATACAAAGTTCTCCATGATCTTCATGGAGATCTATTCAATGTAACTTTGTTTTGCAGTGTGTTTGCCGAGATCCGATGAATTGTGGATTTATGATCAGATTATCTATGAATATTATTTGATTCTCCTTTGATTTCTTATATGCATGATTTCGTATCCTTGTAAGTCTCTTCGAGTTATGGGTTTCATTTGGCCAACTATCTATAATTCTTGCAACGGGAGAAGTGCTTGGTTTTGGGTTCATAACGTGCGGTGTCCTCACCTAGTGACAGAAGGGGTAGCGAGGCACGCATTGTGTTGTTGCCATCAAGGGTAAAAAGATGGGGTTTATATCATATTGCATGAATTTATCCCTCTACATCATGTCCTCTTGCTTAAGGCGTTACTCTATTTGTTATGAACTTAATACACTAGATGCATGCTGGATAGCGGTCGATGTGTGGAGTAATAGTAGTAGATGCAGAAAGTATCAGCCTACTTGTCTCAGACGTGATGCCTATATGTATGATCATTGCCTTATATATCATCATGACTTTGCACGATTCTATCAATTGCTCGACAGTAATTTGTTCACCCACCGTAATACTTGATATCATGAGAGAGGCCTCTAGTGAACACTATGGCCCCCGGGTGTATTTTACACATTATATATCGATCTACATACAAAAATACCAAAAATACCTTGCTGCGCTTTTATTTATTTATTTATATTTACCTATTATCACAATCAGATCTCACCATGCAAGTAATCGTAAAGGGTTTGACAACCCCTTTATCGTGTTGGGTGCAAGTTTGTTTGTTTTTACGCAGGTGCCTTGGTGACTCATCTTGATACTCCTACTGGATTGATACCTTGGTTCTCAAACTGAGGGAAATACTTATCTCTACTTTGCTGCATCACCCTTTCCTCTTCAAGGGAAAAACCAACACAAGCTCAAGAAGTAGCAGTTAACCATGGGATTTTGTATTACAGAACGAGTAAGGAGACTTGCCGGTAACGAGACTGAACTAGGTATGAAGATACCGACGATCGAGTCTTGGGCAAGTAACATACCGAAGAACAAAGGGAACAACATACGGTATTATTGGAATCCTTGACACAGAGGTTCGACTGATAAAGATATTCGTAGAAAATGTAGAACTAATATGGGAATCTAGGTTCCGCTATTGGTTATTGACCGTAGAGGTGTCTCGGTCATGTCTACATAGTTCTCGAACCCGTAGGGTCTACACACTTAAGGTTCGGTGATGTTTCAGTATAGATGAGTTATGTATGTTTGTGACCGAAGGTTGTTTGGATTCACGGATGATATCTCGGATGCGACGAGGAGCACATGAATGGTCCGGAAGTAAAGATTCATATATAGGAAGTTCCGTAATGGTCACCAGAAAAAGTTCGGGCGTCACCAATAACGTACCGGGGGTGCCGGAAGGGTTCCGGGGGTCCAATGGAAGGGGCCACCAGCCCCGAAGGGCCCCATGGTCTGTGAGAAAAGGCGCACCAGCCCCTGGTGGGCTGGCTGCCCCTCCCACAAGGGCCCATGCGATCGATGGGTGGAGGGGGGGCAACCCTAAGGGGGCTGGCCACCCTACCTTGGGTGCCAAGCCACCCCTTGGCTGCCACGCCCTCCTCTTGGCTGCCGCCCCTAGGGGTGGGAACCCTAGGGAGAAGACCCTTCCCCTTACCCATATATATATGAGAGAGGGAGGAGGGCACCCGCACCTCAAGCCACGGCGCAGCCCCTCCTCCCTCCCTGATAGCTTCTCCTCTAGTAGATTGATTCGGCGACGCTTAGCGAAGCTCTGCCGGATCAGCTCCACCACCACTGCCGTCACGCCGTCGTGCTGATGGAGAACCTATCTACCTCTCCGCTCCCTCTTGCTGGATCAACAAGGCGGATATCGTTGTTGAGCTGCACATGTGCTGAACACGGAGGTGCCGTCCGTTCGGCACTTGATCAGGAGTCCGTGGGACAGCTTGCGATTTGGAGCGTGGAGACTTATGACTACATGAACCGCATTCTTTAACGCTTCCACTTAGCGATCTACAAGGGTATGTGGATCCAATTTGGCCTCTCGTAGATGCTCATCTCGTAGATTGATCTTGGTGAAGCATAGGAATTTTTTGTTTCCCATGCAACGTTCCCCAACAAGAACACCCGTAACTCTCTCGGGAATCCCCGATAACTTTGACAGGGGGGAGGCAGTCTGCAATAAAGTATCCTCTCTCGAAAGATAGTACGACTCATCAGACATGAGGGGGGAGAGTCCTCGACGATCATCTGAAACTGACTATTATAAAACTTGTGAACTTTGCATGATGTTTCCCACTAATCCATTGCTCATATGAATATGATTCCTTGTTGTGATTAAGTCTATGTTTGCCACTAATCCATCTCTCATCGTTGTATATTGCCATGCTGTAATATTTGCAAAAACTATGGAAAGAGACTTAGAAAAATAAGCGCTGTTGGGGGATATAATCCGCTGTCGGGACCCCGATCCGAAGTCATATGATTCCATACCGTAACAAGCCACATCACTTTGCGGCCTCACGCACGGTACTCCACGGCTGCCACCTTACCTTGGCGGGACCGTTTGCGTCTTTTGGCTCACGTATGTGAACATGTCGCTGGCAATCACACAACAAAGAACCCGGGCCGACATGACTAGTCATAGAACCCAAGTGGCACATCCATACGGAAACAGGCATACATAACCCATCAATGCAGGTGTCGGCCTCAAGCGTGTGTAGACGAGTCATAGCAAGCTACAAGGACTCCATCACATCGCGAGACACAAATGTCATCAATGCACGTGGACGAGTCGTAGCATGCTACAGGGACTCCATTACACTGCAAGACATTTCCCCGAAGGGACAGACACAGCAACAAAGAATGATACATGCCGGTCAATCAATGTGTCCGGAGCAGTAGCAAGCTACCATGGCTCGGTGGAAGCACAAAGAGGCAGTTTCCCGTAAAGAGTACTACTAAAGGCACACGACTAGGTGTCGGATCCCATACATACCGTTGCACGTCACACGTACGCACGACATGGCTGATATGCATAGATACAACCATGGCATCACAACATAACCATACAATAACATGACTTTTATTTAAGAGGCTCAGACGAGCCTTGCATAATACGTTCTTATAGATAGGGGTCACATGACTCGGCACTCAAGTCATACAAACATAGTCATACAAACCAGCGGAAACTTAAGCTGTCTGAGTACAGACGACAAAATATAAAAGAGGCATATGGCCTGACTATCTACAGCCCACCACATGGGCAAGATCGTAGCTGGGACACCAGCTATTCGGCATCGTCAACGTCTAGATAGAACCCACCTGATGGGTCCTGGTTCTCTTCTGCAACATTAATTAAGCAAGGATGAGTACAATCATACTCAGCAAGTCTTTAAAACAGACCTAGTCTATTTATGCTCATGTATCAACAAAGGGGTGGTGGAGTTTATGCAGAATGCCAGCTTTGACTCATGGCTAACCTACACTACTCAGTTTTAAACTCTTTGTTACAATTTTAGTTATCGCACACGAGTCCACTAACTCCATCACAATACACTACCATGGACTCACCTTCCCCTTCCGGAAGAGTGCCATCCACGATACTCACACTTGTCTTGAGATTTTTAGAAGTATCCATTTGATTATCTATGAACAACATAAGCTCTCCAAGTAGTCCATATCCGAGGACGCGGCTATTCGAATAGTTTGATAACCCTGCAGGGGTATACTTCTTCACACACGCTCTCGCCACTTATCGCTGTGTGCAATAAAACCATGCACGTCGGCAACCTTCAAGCGGATGCCCAACGAGGGAGTCGGCCACGACCGTCAATCACATAAGACCTCTAGTCCAGGCTACCGCCTATTTGATACTGACCCGCACGGAAGTCCAGCCGAGGTTTCCGCTACGGTCCCAAACGATGTGCGCAGGGTTCCCAAGCCCACCATTCAGGTGACCCTTGGTACACCGTGCCACTGCCTACCGCGTCGTAACCCACCCCGAGGGTCAGAGCTACGCATGGCATCCAGAATGCTATAAACACCAGAAACTACTTGCAATACCTGGACCGAAGACTAAGCGACTGATAATTCGAGCGGGGTCATATTTGAGGGCCCAGCATGTGGTAGTATCTCGTCTTGGATCACAAACACGGAACCCAGTTCCTAAGAACGGTCCCAATGAGACAACCCACTATGTACTCCTACATAGCCTCTCATCGCTACCTTTACCAAAATCGTATTCATTATATGCTCATCACATCGGACAACACTGTTTCGCTCAGTTCATCACCCAGATGAAACCGACCTGACACAACTCTAAGCATAGCAGGCAAAGTAAGCTAAGCACATCATGGCACAAGCATCTACCAGGTATGCTAGGTTGCAAGGTTTAGCTATTTACTGTGACAAGATCAGGTCATGCATAAGAATAGGATCATCTACCGTGTATGACTGACATGTGACCGTTTGTCCTAATGCAATAAATGAGAGCAGGAGCAAGAGGGTGGTATTTTATCGGAATGATCAATGGGGTTGCTTGCCTTGCTGGGTTGCGGAGGAGTTCTCTCCTTTGTCAGGGTACGGAGTAGTATCCTCCGGATTAGGGCCTACCGCAATGCAGATAAAAGCATTCAATACAAGCAGATGCAACAATATGATGCATGATCATGGCATAATGGTATGCATGGATGAGCTAATGTAAGTAGTGGTCATGTAAATTTGAAAAGTATTTGAATATAGGTTCAAAGTTGTTGTCATTTCAAATTCCATATATTGACCTAATGTTAAAATGTCCATGTTCACCTATTTAGGTTGCTCTAACATGCATGAAAATAGCACCATTGGATTCATTGGATTTTTCTTATAAATTTTCATATATAAATTATTTTCATCTGATTTACAGATTAATTTATATGATTTTTCAAAGTTTTAAATATTTTCTGGAATTATTTTTAAATAAGAAATTGACTTATTGCATCAGCATGATGTCATGATGACATTAGCTGGTCAGCTGACCGGGCCAGAGTCAAACCTGACCAGTGGGGCCCATCTGTCATACACTCAGAACTAATCAGATTTAATTAAACTAATTATCTTGACTAATTAACTTGTGGGGCCCACCGTCAGTGTCACATTTAATTAATCAAATGATTAAACTAATTACAGATTAACCTAAACTAATCAGGGCCGGGGCCCCACCTGTCATTGACTCACACGGTCAAGCCAGGGCCCACATGAGGTCAAACTCGCCGGAGTTGGCCGGCGGCTCGACGCCGGTGACCATCAGGGACAGCGGCGTCCGTCGGGTTTCTCCTATAGGGGGTCATTTGGCACGTTGAGACCACCGGCGTGTATCCCGTACACGACCGCATCCATTTGAGGCCACGGGAGGTCACGGGGTCGCCGAAGCTCGCCAGAAACGAGCTCGTGGCGGCGACCGGAGCTCAGGCTCGGACGCGAACATGACACAGGGCACGACACAGCTCCTACCTAGCACCAATGGCATCTAGGCGACTCCGCAAGCACAACGGTGGCCTTGGAAGGACCAACCGGTCACCGAAACGTAGCCGGCGACGAGCTCAAGCGGCGACGCGATTCATGCCTCGATGGAATCCAGGGCTAGGGCGCGAGATAGAAGGGGGAAAGAGGGGGAGAAGCTTCAGGCGCTCACAACGGTTGCAGCGGCGTCAGAAGCGGGCTCGGTGACGGTCGGAATCGGCGGCGAGCTTCGATTTCCCCTCCGGTGACCCGAGGGGGAAGCCGATGGCGCGGCGGCGACAGAGAGCTTCCAGCGACACGTGGCTCGGCTGGGAGGAAGAGGGGGTCCGGGCGGAGCGTTTGGCTGGCTCAGGTGGGTTCGGGGGTGGCTAGAACAGCGTCACGGCGACGAGGAGCGGGGCGGCCATGGCGGGTTCGAGGGGAGAATGCGCGAGAGAGGAAGAGAGTGCGCGGGAGAGAAGGGGGAAGAGGAGGCCACGATGGCGAGGTGCTTCATGCTGGCGCTCGGGGAGGCCTCCACGGCAACCAGGCAAGCAGGAGGTGGCCGGGCGCGTGCCCGCGCGCGGCGACCACGCGCGCGCGTCCTTCTGGCGCGAGGAGGACGACGACTGGCGTCGCTTCGTCCTGGGCCGGGCCTGCTACAGTGCTGGGCCACAGGTAAGTCTCCTCTCTTTCTTTTTTTAATTCTGTTTTCTGTTTTCTAACACTTGTTTGATTTTCTTTGCAGATTCAAATGACTTTTCAAAAATACCCGAACAATTTCTAAAAAGAAGTCTGAATATTTCAGACTTATAATAAAAGTTTCAGGTTATTTTGAAAATCAGAATGATGATAATGATTTATTTATCATTTTCAGAGGCTTAAATCTTTAATTTAAATTATTTGAAATGTTCAAATGGTTAGAATGATCCCTGGTATATCCATGCCCTCAATTATCAGACATAGGGAACATTTTTGATGGGCATTTTGGATTTGTTGAAATTTCATTTATCTGGAATTTCTTTAATTCATGAAATGCTTGGGGTTTCTTTTCTTTCTCCCCATTTCATAGTGATGCAATGATGATGCAAGCACATTGCTAGCCTAGACACTTGCTAGGGTTGTGACAACTCACCCCCACTTAAAAGAATCTCGTCCCAAGATTTTGAAGTCGTCGGAAAGAGCGCGGGGTACTCTAGTCGAAGACGATCTTCTCTTTCCCATGTCGCCTCCTTTTCAGAATGATGCGACCACTGAACCTTAAGAAACTTGATGTTCCGACGCCAAGTGGTACGCTCAGCTTGATGAAGAATACGAACAAGGTATTCTCGATATGTAAGGTTATCTTGGAGATCAAGCGCTTCGTGGTCCACTTCTCGGACAGGGTCCGAAAAGCAACGCCTAAGTTGAGAGACGTGGAAGACATCATGAACTTTGGAAAGATGCGGTAGAAGTTCCAATTGGTAGGCAACCTCTCCTCGTTTAGCAAGAATGCGAAAAGGTCCAATGTAATGAGGAGCCAACTTGCCTTTGATACTTAATCGATGGGTACCCTTCAGAGGTGTAACCCGAAGGTAAGCCTTCTCGTCAAATTCATAAGTCACAGACTTATGATGACGGTCATATTGACTCTTTTGATGGGATCGGGCTGTTTTCAACTTTTCACTAATAATGCGAACTTGCTCCTCTGCATCTTGGATCATGTCCAGACCAAAGAGTTGCCTCTCTCCGGTTTCTGACCAGTTAAGAGGTGTTCGACATCTTTGTCCATAGAGAACTTCAAAAGGGGCTTTTCCCAAGCTTGATTGATAACTGTTGTTATATGCGAATTCAGCAAATGGATGGCAGTTCTCCCAATTCATACCGAAAGATATAACACAAGCTCGAAGCATGTCTTCGAGAATTTGATTGACTCGCTCAACTTGACCACTTGATTGAGGGTGGAAAGCAGTGCTAAAAGATAGATGAGTCCCCATGGTAGTTTGGAAACTTTCCCAAAATTGAGAAGTAAAGATACTTCCACTGTCTGAGTTAATCTCCAAAGGAACACCATGAAGAGAAACTATTCGAGAAACATATAACTCCGCTAGCTGACTAGCAGTAATGCTTTCCCAAACAGGAAGAAAATGAGCCACTTTGGAGAGGCGATCAATGACTACGAATATAGCATTGTTCCCTCTCTTGATCCTGGGAAAACCGGTGATGAAATCCATACCAACCTTATCCCATTTCCATTTAGGAATGGCTAAGGGTTGAATGGTGCTAGCAGGCCTTTGATGTTCTGCTTTCACACGACGACAAACGTCGCAGTTAGCAACATACTGAGCAATTTCTCTCTTCATCCTAGTCCACCAGAACCTCTGGCGTAGGTCCTGATACATTTTGGTACTACCCGGATGAATTGTGAGAGGAGAGTCATGAGCCTCCTTAAGAATCAGCTTCCTAAGATGTTGACTCTTAGGAACCACTAAACGGCCTTGAAAGAGCACTACACCTTGATCATCTATAGAGAAGTCCTTAGCGAGACCGCTAACGAGGTTCTCTTTGATCCGAGAAATTCCCTTATCATGCCTTTGGCCAGCTATGATTTGATCCTTAAGAGTAGGTTTCTCCACCAACTTGGATAGGAATCCTTGAGGAACAATCTGAAGATTTAACTTCCTGAATTCCTCATGGAGAAGAGGTTGACCTTGTTGTAACATCAAATTGTTACAATAAGACTTACGACTTAGTGCATCAGCCATGACATTGGCTTTTCCCGGGGTGTAAGTTATCCCTATGTCGTAGTCTGTAATCAACTCTACCCACCGTCTTTGCCTGTGATTCAAATCCGGCTGGGTGAAGATGTATTTCAGACTTTGGTGATCAGTGTATATCTCGCAACGATTACTCAGGAGGTAATGTCACCATGTCTTTAGTGCAGGGACTACTGCTGCAAGCTCAAGATCATGTGTTGGATAATTATCCTCATGTGGACGCAACTGTCGAGATGCGTATGCAATAACATGACGATCTTGCATGAGAATGCAACCTAATCCTTGTCGCGAGGCGTCGCAGTAGGTAATAAAGTCCTTAGAAAAATCTGGTGGCATCAGAACGGGAGCAGAGGTCAGTCGTCTTTTCAACTCCTGAAAACTATGCTCGCATTGTGGGGTCCACTCGAACTTCTTATCTTTCTTGAGGAGTTCAGTCAGAGGTTTCGCAACCTTGGAGAGTTCTCAACAAAGCGGCGACAATAGCTCGCTAAGCCAAGGAAACTCCGAACTTGCTTAACCGATTCAGGTTGAGTCCAATCAAGGACGGCCTGAGCTCTCTCAGGATTGACAGCAATACCTTTACCAGAGATCACGTGGCCCAGATAGGTCACTTCCGTTAACCAGAATTCACACTTGGAGAATTTGGCATACAGACGGTGCTCTCGAAGTTTCATCAATACCAGCCTTAGATGCTCGGCATGTTCTTGTTCGTTCTTCGAGTAAATGAGTATATCATCGAGGTAAACCACGACGAATTTATCCAAATACTCTATGAAGATCGAATTCATCAAACGAGAGAAGGTGGCTGGGGCATTGGTTAAACCGAAGGACATGACGGTGTACTCGTATTGGCCATAACGAGTGACAAAAGCCGTTTTTGGAATGTCCCCGTTTCTAATTCTGATTTGATGGTATCCCAACCTCAAATCCATTTTGGAAAAGACAGAGGATCCAGCGAGTTGATCATACAAATCGTTGATCCTGGGGAGCGGATACTTGTTTTTGATAGTGACCAAATTCACTGGTCGATAATCCACAACCATCCGATCCGATCCATCCTTCTTCTTAACAAAAAGGACGGGGCAAGCCCAAGGAGAAGAACTAGGACGAATGAAACCTTTCTTCAAAGCTTCATCGAGTTGGGTTTTTAGCTCGGCTAGTTCTAAGGGTGCCATCTTATAGGGTCTTCTGGCTATTGGGACTGTCCCTGGAATAAGCTCTATCACAAACTCAACATCTCTGACAGGTGGAATACCTGGCAGCTCTTCTGGAAAGACATCTGGAAAATCACATACTACCGGAATATCTTCTAGCTCAGGGAGAGGGCTAGCATTTAGGGAATAGAGTTGGCGCTTGGTTGTTCGAGTAGAGACATTAACTATCTCACCCGAGGGATGTGTAAGTTGAACATTCCTAGAATGAGTATCAGTCTTGGCATAGTGGGCTTTCATCCAATCCATACCTAGAATGATATTGATGTCCGAAGACTTAAGAGCTATCAAGGATGCTGGGAATACTAGTCTATCCACCAGAATTTCATTATCATGGCTCACTCTAGAAGTTTGCCATTTTGAACCAGGAGTCTGAACTACTAAAGGAGTGGGCATGTCACAGAAAGACATGTTATGCAACTGTGCATAACTTTCTAAGATGAATGAATGAGATGCCCCAGTATCAAATAGAACAGCTGCTGGATGGCTATTAACAAGAAGCGTACCTTGAATGACATCAGGATCTTCAAGAGCTTCTTCGACAGACACATAATTCACTCGCCCACGGGCAGGAGCTGGCTTCACATAGAAAGCTTTTCTTGGTTTTCTGCATCCAGCGGGCTTAACATTGTTCTGGGGACATTCACGAGAATAATGTCCCGGTTCTCCACACTTGTAGCATACCACTGTAGCACGAGGGGCAACATTTGCTTGTGGTCCTCCAAATGGTCTGGGTGGAGGGTTGGACTGAACTGGACGAGGTGCCTGAAAGGATGGCCTCGTGGTGTACCTTGCCGGCATAGCTGCATTGGGTACCCACACTCGGTGCTTGTTGGGTCCTGAACCCGATGCAGGGTTGAATTCACGGTTATGCTTCCTCGTGGCCTCGTAGTCAGTTTGTCCGGACTCAGCATTGATGGCCTTGTTGACGAGGGCCTGGAAGGTGGTGCACTCGTGCAAGCGAAGATCTCGGCGAAGCTCAGCATTGAGTCCCTTGCGGAACCTAGCCTGCTTCTTAGCATCAGTTGAGACTTCCTCTAGAGCATAGCAAGCAAGATTACCAAACTCGCGGCTATATGCATCCACTAACAATCTGCCCTGGGTGAAGGCACATAATTCCTCTCTCTTGCGGTCCATCAGCCCTTCCGGGATGTGATGGAGACGAAATGCGGCACTAAACTCTGCCCAGGTTGGTGCAGGTCCCTGGGGACGCATAGCTTCATAGCTTTTCCACCACAGGTTGGCAGGTCCCTCCAGAAAGTATGTCACAAAGGTCACCTTGTTGGCCTCTGAAACATTTGCAGCTCGAATCTTGCGTGACATACTAGTCAGCCAATCATCCGCATCGAGGGGATCGATCGAATGATGGTACTTAGGCGGACACAGCTTAATGAAGTCACCAAGTGACACTCCATCATGGTGATCATTGCGGGGAGCATGAGCGGTGTTCTGTTCAATCCTCTCCAACAACCTGTTGGTCTCCCTCTTATTCCTTTCAGCTTCTAGCATCACCTTCGCCAGAGATGGTGCACGTGGCAGCTCTTCTTGCCTTGGCTGGCTACTCTCGCCCTGCTCAGGAGCAGACACGGGGTTGTTCCTAGTTGACACCATCCTGGGAAAAACAATCCATAGCTTAGACATAGGGAACATCAATTCTAAGACATGAATTAAGGAATGCACTGATCAACATGGCATGTAGGATAAACACCAATCAACATGGTAAAACAACTACCATATGAACATTAGGTTTCATACACACCATGACTTAGTTTAGTACAAACCCAAGCTGAAAACAACTAAGGAGAGATGACACAACTCATCGGAGGCATTACAAGCATCCTATACATTATCTATGTACACCTCCGGAACTCAACTCTCGACCTTGATCATATCCCACAAGACACACAGGACTGTGGTGATACGTCTACCACCATACTAGGTCTGACATCCACGCACTCAAACATCACCGTAGAATGCCTCGTACAGGTTACCCCCGTGGCCTGGGAGCTGAACCTGAGGATCTGGAAACACTCTAGCTTGGGATCCCTGGAACCCATAAGGACACGGATGTGGCCTTGGTCCCCTTGTCGGCGGCAACAACGGTCGTCGAAGAGGGGTGATGCCTCCAACATCAGGCTAGTCTACGTGTGCTGGCAAATGAGTCCGCGATGGAGTCAGCATCTCCAAATCTCCATAACCTGTCTGCACAACAGGTGCCAACTACGTCAAGGCTGTCCAAAGATGGGCACGGGTAGCATAGAGCTCCATGTGAAGGGCACGTGCATCACGATCCCCGTTCTCCAACATCTGAGCGGTCACCTGCAGTCTAGGGTCTTCATGAGAATGATCAGAGTAGGCTGCACTAAGATATCCATCCTCTCCTCCCATGGAAGCAGGAACATAGCAGAACTCCGTGTTCTGAAGCAGACCATGGTGAAACCTCATAATAGTCAGCATAGTGTAGGCGGCTTCCTGAACTGCCATATCTATGGTAACTCCCAAACCATGAGTCCAATGAAGCAGCTCTGCAGCTCCAGGATATGAAGGATATATCCTAACGGTACATAGATATTGACTCTGGTTGAAATCTCGGTACCGCTCCTCCACTGGGTACTCTGGGTACCAGTGATATCCAGCCTCCATCATCACTCTAACACAAATGGCCGTGTGACCCGGCACATCGATGCACCTGGTCAGACGGACTACCTGACGAAAAGGACGAGATGGCATCTGAAACAGAGAATGATGCAAAGACATTAGAGATCCTAGCAGAAATTGGGCAGCATAACGACTGTAATTGCTCAACAAATTTTTTGAGACAATTGAAAAGAGATTGGAAAGGCATAACCACTCGACTATCTAGACTCAAATCTCTTCTCCATCTGTTTGTCACACCAACAACACTAGAATAACTGCACTTACTTACAAACAAGCTAGCTATTGGTCCATGGCTAGTAACTCGTCATCCTAGGCAATAGATGAGAATCCTAGTTCCTATCCCCATAGAAAAGATAAGAATGACCCAACATAGAATAACTTGGGAAGAGGAGTAAAAGAGCCTTACGTTCCCTTCCACAATCAATTCCCCTACTTATCTATGGTGTTTCTAGACTCAACTTCGACCGGTTTGGCTTGGTAGTCCTACAGTCAGTCAGGCTCTGATACCAACGCTGTCGGGACCCTGATCCTAAGTCATATGATTCCATACTGTAACAAGCCACATCACTTTGCGGCCTCATGCATGGTACTCCACGGCTGCCACCTTACCTTGGCCGGGACCATTTGCATCTTTTGGCTCACGTATGTGAACATGTCGCTGGCAATCACACAACAAAGAACCCGGGCCGACATGACTAGTCATAGAACCCAAGTGGCACATCCATACGGAAACAGGCATACATAACCCAACAATGCAGGTGTCGGCCTCAAGCGTGTGTAGACGAGTCATAGCAAGCTACAAGGACTCCATTACATCGCGAGACACGAATGTCATCACTGCACGTAGACGAGTCGTAGCAGGCTACAGGGACTCCATTACACTGCGAGACATTTCCCCGAAGGGACAGACACAGCAGCAAAGAAGGATACATGCCGGTCAATCAATGTGTCCGAAGTAGTAGCAAGCTACCATGGCTCGGTGGAAGCACAAAGAGGCAGTTTCCCGTAAAGAGTACTACTAAAGGCACACGACTAGGTGTCGGATCCCATACATACCGTTGCACGTCACACGTATGCATGACATGCCCGATATGCATAGATACAACCATAGCATCACAACATAACCATACAATAACATGACTTTTATTTAAGAGGCTCAGACGAGCCTTGCATAATATGTTCTTACACATAGGGGTCACATGACCCGACACTCAAGTCATATAAACATAGTCATACAAACTAGCGGAAACTTAAGCTGTCTGAGTACAGACGGCAAAATATAAAAGAGGCATACGGCCTGACTATCTATAGCCCACCACACGGGCAAGATCGTAGCTGGGACACCAGCTATTCGGCATCGTCAACGTCTAGATAGAACCCACCTGATGGGTCCTGGTTCTCTTCTGCAACATTAATTAAGCAAGGATGAGTACAATCGTACTCAGCAAGTCTTTAAAACAGACCTAGTCTATTTATGCTCATGTATCAACAAAGGGGTGGTGGAGTTTATGCAGAATGCCAGCTTTGACTCATGGCTAACCTACACTACTCAGTTTTAAATTCTTTGTTACAATTTTAGTTATCGCACATGAGTCCACTAACTCCATCACAATACACTACCATGGACTCACCTTCCCCTTCCGGAAGAGTGCCATCCACGGTACTCACACTTGTCTTGAGATTTTTAGAAGTATCCATTTGATTATCTATGAACAGCATAATCTCTCCAAGTAGTCCATATCCGAGGACGCGGCTATTCGAATAGTTTGATAACCCTGCAGGGGTGTACTTCTTCACACACGCTCTCGCCACTTATCGCTGTGTGCCATAAAACCATGCACCTCGGCAACCTTCAAGCGGATGCCCAGCAAGGGAGTCGGCCACGACCGTCAATCACATAAGACCTCTAGTCCAGGCTACCGCCTATTTGAGACTGACCCGAATGGAAGCCCGGCCGAGGTTTCCGTTACGGTCCCAAACGATGTGCGCAGGGTTCCCAAGCCCACCATTCGGGTGACCCTTGGTACACCGTGCCACTGCCTACCGCGTCGAAACCCACCCCGAGGGTCAGTGCTACGCACGGCCTCCAGCATGCTATAAACACCAGAAACTACTTGCAATACCTGGACCAAAGACTAAGCGACTAATAAGTCAAGCGGGGTCATATTTTAGGGCCCAACATGTGGTAGTATCTCGTCTTGGATCACAAACACAGAACCCAGTTCCTAAGAATGATCCCAATGAGACAACCCACTATGTACTCCTACATAGCCTCTCATCGCTACCTTTACCAAAATCGTATTCATTATATGCTCATCACATCGGACAACACTGTTTCACTCAGTTCATCACCCAGATGAAACCGACCTGACACAACTCTAAGCATAGCAAGCATAGTAGGCAAAGTAAGCTCAGAACATCATGGCACAAGCATCTACCAGGTATGCTAGGTTGCAAGGTTTAGCTATTTACTGTGACAAGATTAGGTCATGCATAAGAATAGGATCATCTACCGTGTATGACTGACATGTGATCGTTTGTCCTAATGCAATAAATGAGAGCAGGAGCAAGAGGGTGGGATGTTATCGGAATGATCAATGGGGTTGCTTGCCTTGCTGGGTTGCGGAGGAGTTCTCTCCTTCGTCAGGGTACGGAGTAGTATCCTCTGGATTAGGGCCTACCGCAACGTAGATAAAAGCATTGAATACAAGCAGATGCAACAATATGATGCATGATCATGGCATAATGGTATGCATGGATGAGCTAATGTAAGTAGTGGTCATGTCAATTTGAAATGGATTTGAATATAGGTTCAAAGTTGTTCTCATTTCAAATTCCATATATTGACCTAATGTTAAAATTTCCATGTTCACCTATTTAGGTTGCTCTAACATGCATGAAAATAGCACCATTGGATTCATTGGATTTTTTTGATAAATTTTCATATATAAATTATTTTCATCTAACTTACAAATTAATTTATATGATTTTTCAAAGTTTTAAATATTTTCTAGAATTATTTTTAAATAAGAAATTGACTTATTACTCATGACATCAGCTGGTCAGCTGACCGGGCCAGAGTCAAACCTGACTAGTGGGGCCCATCTGTCATACACTCAGCACTAATCAAATTTAATTAAACTAATTATCCTGACTAATTAACTAGTGGGGCCCACTGTCAGTGTCACATTTAATTAATCAAATGATTAAACTAATTACAGATTAACCTAAACTAATCAGGGCCGGGGCCCCACCTGTCATTGACTCACAGGGTCAAGCCAGGGCCCACCTGAGGTCAAACTCGCCGGAGTTAGCCGGCAGCTCGATGCCGGTGACCCTCAGGGACGGCGGCGTCCGTCGGGTTTCTCCTATAGGGGGTCATTTGGCGCGCTGAGACCACCGGCGTGTAGCCCGTACACGACCGCATCCATCTGAGGCCACGGGAGGTCACGGGGTCGCCGGAGCTCGCCGGAAACGAGCTCGTGGCGGCAGCCGGAGCTCGGGCTCGGACGCGAACATGACACAGGGCACGACACAGCTCCTACCTAGCACCAATGGCATCTACACGACTCCGCAAGCACAACGGTGGCCTTGGAAGGACCAACCGGTCACCGGAACGTAGCCGGCGACGAGCTCAAGCGGCGGCGCGATTCGGGCCTCGATGGAATCCGGGGCTAGGGCGCGAGATAGAAGGGGGAAAGAGGGGGAGAAGCTTCAGGCGCTCACAACGGTTGCAGCGGCATCGGAAGCGGGCTCGGGGACGGTCGGAATCGGCGGCGAGCTTCGATTTCCCCTCCGGTGACCCGAGGAGGAAGACGATGGCGCGGCGGCGACAGAGAGCTTCCGGCAACGCGTGGCTCGGCTGGGAGGAAGAGGGGGTCTGGGCGGAGCGTTTGGTTGGCTTAGGTGGGCTCGGGGGTGGCTAGAACAGCGTCACGGCGGCGAGGAGCGGGGCGGCCATGGCGGGTCCGAGGGGAGAATGCGCGAGAGAGGAAGAGAGCGCGTGGGAGAGAAGGGGGAAGAGGAGGCCACGACGGCGAGGTGCTTCGCACTGGTGCTCGCGGAGGCCTCCACGGCAACCAGACAAGCAGAAGGTGGTCGGGCGCGTGCCCGCGCACGGCGACCACGCGCGCGCGTCCTTCTGGCGCGAGGAGGACGACGACTGGCATCGCTTCGTCCTGGGCCGGGCCTGCTACAGTGCTGGGCCACAGGTAAGTCTCCTCTCTTTCTTTTTTTAATTCTGTTTTCTGTTTTCTAACACTTGTTTGATTTTCTTTGCAGATCCAAGTGACTTTTCAAAAAGACCCGAACAATTTCTAAAAAGAAGTCTGAATATTTCAGACTTATAATAAAAGTTTCAGGTTATTTTGAAAATCAAAATAATGATAATGATTTATTTATCATTTTCAGAGGCTTAAATCTTTAATTTAAATTATTTTAAATGTTCAAATGGTTAGAATGATCCCTGGTATATCCATGCCCTCAATTATCAGACATAGGGAACCTTTTTGATGGGCATTTTGGATTTGTTGAAATTTGATTTATCTGGAATTTCTTTAATTCATGAAATGCTTGGGGTTTCTTTTCTTTCTCCCCATTTCATATTTATGCAATGATGATAATGACGGTGCTTGCACATTGCTAGCCTAGACACTTGCTAGGGTTGTGACATCCGCGAGTCCGGTGATATCGATATGAACCGCTTGTTGTTTCTCAACGAGACCGATGGTGAGCAAAGAGAGGATGGCGGCTTCGGTGAGGGGGAAGGAGAACATGACGACTCCAGTGATCGAATTGAGGATGAAGGAGATAATGACCGCTCTGGTGATCGAATAGAGACGGGAGCCATAACTGCTTCAAAGTTCGGCGAGGTATATATTAATTAATCCTCTGCTGATTGCATGCATTAATTGTTTTGTATGTACATATATTAACACTTCTTTCTTCTTTGAATTAGCTATCCAGATCGAGCTCCACTTCGGTAAGCAGACGAGGCCTCATAAAAAGGTTGGACCCGAAATAAAGGTTCAGGATCGAAGAAGTCTCTCTAGAAGGCCAACCGATTGCTCCCTACCGGACCAAAAAGAAATTTATACATTAGTGCAGAGTTAATGTTAGGGAAATCGTCCTGATCAGCTGCCAAGAATGGAATAAGAAGAAGTACCTTCAAGTTCCGTATGTCACCGATAGACTGAAAGATGATCTCTCGACCAATCTGACGAGAAATTTCATCCTACCACTAGAGGAGGATCCGAATAACCCAGTTATACATCGAAAGGTCAAGGCGTTTGCTCTCAAGAATATGGCAGAACTATTCAAGAACTGGAAGAAAGAATTGAATAGGAAGTTTGTCGAGAAAGATAAGATTCCGGAATTCAAAGGTCAATATGCGAAGATGAAAGATCACCGGCTCGCATTTGTGGCCTACAAGAAATTGGAGATGGGTAAGGATAGTACACTTACAGATAAGAAAAATGCCACAAAAAGGAGTATCACCATGTTACGGTGTCAGGTGGCTACAACATAGCCCGACCTGCGTGGGACAAAGCTGAGCAAGACCTGCTTGCTAAAGATGTCCAACCAGCGTAATTGCACTAGCCAGATCGGTCAAGGACTTAGTTCTTCGTGATTGTGGGAACTTTGGACCTAGTAATAGGGAAGTGTGCCTGGACAAAAGCTCAACTTGCAATAACCATCACAAAGCTTGAGGAAGCAATCAAGGAAGCGCTGGAAGGTACGTTCATTAATTCCCGACAGAGAGAAGGACGAGTTGTCAAAGGCCCTCCAAAATCCTGTACACCCTGGACGAACACGAGGCACATAAGGCTCTGTTCCATGGAAGGTTGGGTTTCCCGACAGCACTGGTTACAAAATCCGATAGAAAAAGAAGAAAGAGGAAGCAAGTTAAATGCAGAATATGAATGATAGACTGGCGAAACTAGAGGCACTTGAGAGTCAGCGAGCCACCGGCCAACCATCTGAGCGGCACGAAGATCCTTCATTGGAGACTACCCATGATACTACCTTGCTACTTCTCGAGCATGCGTTGGTTTCCCGTGAAGAGGAACGGTTTGATGCAACAAAGTAGATAAGTATTTCCCTTAGTTTTTGAGAACCAAGGTATAATCCAGTAGGAGATACAAGCGAATCACCAATAGATGTACCTGCACAAAGAATCAAACTCTTGCACTCAACGCTATAAAGGGGTTGTCAATCCCTTCACGGTTACTTGCAAGGATGAGATCTAATAGAGATATAATACAATGCTTGAACGGAAAGTAAAATTAAAAGTAAAATAATGCAGCAAGTATTTTTGGTATTTTTGGTTTTAGATCTGAAAATATAATATGGAGAATAGACCCGGGGGCCATAGGTTTCACTAGATCGCTTCTCTCATGACGAGCAATTGATAGAAAAGCGAATAATTATGAAGATATCCAAGGCAATGCTTATGCATATAGGCATCACGTCCGTGACATGTAAACCGAAACGATTCTGCATCTACTTCTATTACTCCACACATCGACCGACTCCTGCCTGCATCTAGAGTATTAAGTTCATGAAGAACAGAGTAACGCGTTAAGTAAGATGAGATGATGTAGAGGGATGAACTCAAGAAATATGATGAAAACCCTATCTTTTTACCCTTGATGGCAACAATACAATACGTGCCTCGCTACCCCTACTTTGTCACTTGGTGAGGACACCGCAAGATTGAACCCAAAACTAAGCACTTGTCCTATTGCAAGAATTACCAATCTAGTTGGCCAAACCAAACGAATAACTCGAAGAGACTAGCAAATATTTTAAATCATGCATAACAGAATTCAGCAAAGACTCAAATAATATTCATGGATAATCTGAACATAAACCCACAATTCATCGGATCTCGACAAACACACCGCAAAAGAGTATTACATCGGATAGATCTCCATCAATATCATGAAGAACATTGTATTGAGAAGCAAAGAGAGAGAAGAAGCCATCTAGCTACTAGCTATGGACCCGTATGTATGTGGTGAACTACTCACGCATCATCAGAGGGGCAATGGAGTTGATGTAGATGCCTTCCGTGATCGAATCCCCCTCGGGAAGATTACCAGAAAAGGCTCCAAGATTGGATCTCTCGGGAACGGAGGCTTTTGACGGCGGAAAAGTTTTTTCGTGGCTCGTTCTGATAATGATGGAATATTTGGGAATTTATAGGCCGAAGATTAGGGTTAGGGGAGCAGCCATGGGCCCACAAGCCTGCCCGGCACGACCACCCCCCTTGCCGCGCCCCTAGGGCTTGTGGCCGCGCGGTGGCACCTCTGCCTTGGTTCTCAAGTCTCGTAGCTTCCTTTCATTCTAGAAAAAATCATTCCGAAGGTTTTATTCCGTTTGGACTCCGTTTAATATTCCTTATCTGCGAAACTCAAAAACAAGGAAAAAAATAGAAACTGGCACTAGGCTCTAGATTAATAGGTTAGTGCCAAAAATAATATAAAATAGCATATTAATATATATATATATATATATAACACCCAAAACCGATAATATAATAGCATGGAACAATCAATAATTATAGATACGTTGGAGACGTATCAGCATCCCCAAGCTTAATTCCTGCCCGTCCTTGAGTAGGTAAATGATAAAAAGAATTTTTGATGAGAAATGTTACCTGACATATTTATCCATGTAATATTCTTAATTGTGGCATGAATATTCAGATCCGTAAGATTCAAAACAATAGTCTAATATTGACATAAAAACAGTAATACTTCAAGCACACCAACAAGGTAGTCGTGTCCTTTCGAAATAACATGGCCCTAGATAATTATCCCTACAAAATCGTATGGTCTGGCTATGCTCCATCTTCCCCACACAAAGTATCTAATTCATGCACAACCCTGATGAACAAGTCAGGCAATTGTTTCACACTTTTGGTGTTCTCAAACCTTTTCAACTCTCACGCAATACATGAGCGTGAGCCATGGATATAGCATTATAGTTGGAATATAACATGGAGGAGGTGCAAAGGGAAAAAAGGAGAAGATAGTCTCACATCAACTAGGCGTATCAACGGGTTATGGAGATGCCCGTCAATAGATATCAATGTGAGTGAGTAGGGATTGCCATGCAACAAATGCACTTAGATCTATAAGTGTATGAAATCTCAAAAAGAAAACTAAGTGGTCATGCAAGATGAATATCCACTAGTTATAAGAAAGTGACAAAACAGGAGACTCTCTATCATGAAGATCATGGTGCTACTTTGAAGCACAAGTGTGGAAAAAGGTAGTAGAAATTGTCCGTTCTCTCCTTCTCTCATTTTTTTATTATTTTGGTGGGCTTCTTTGGCCTCTTTTTTTGTTTGGGCTTCGTTGGCCTCTTTTATTTTTTGTAAAGTCCGGATACTCATCCCAACTTGTGAGGGAGTCATAGCCTCCATCGTCCTTTTCTCTCATGGGACAATGATCTATTAATTAAAAATCATGACACTTTTATTTACTTATAACTCAAAGAAATAAAAATTACAACTCGATTCCTATGACAAGATATAACTCTATGTGCAATATGAAGTGATGATGCAAGTCATAGAAAAAACTACATGGTGGAAGTTGCATGGCAATATATCTCGGAATGGCTATGGAAATGCCATAATAGGTATGCATGGTGGCTATTTTTAGGAATATATGGTGGCTGTTTTGAGGAAGGAAGGTTTGGTGTACAGGCGAAAGTTGCGCGGTACTAGAGAGGCTAAGAAAGATGGAAGGTTGAGAGTGCGTATAATCCATGGACTCAACATTAGTCATAAAGAACTCACATACTTATTGAAAAAGTCTATTAGTCATCAAATAAAGCATTAGACGCATGCTCCTAGGGGAGAGGTTGGTAGGAGTTAACCATCGCGCACTCCCAACCCTCACACAAAGGTCGACAATCATTAAACAAATCATGCCTCGACTTCGTTACATAACGGTTCACCATACGTGCATGCTACGGGAATCACAAGCTTTAACATACGCATCTCTTCAGATTACAACTACTCACTAGCATGACTCTCATATTACCATCCTTATTATCTCAAAACTATATGCAAGGAATCAAACTTCTCATAGTTTTTAATGCACTTAATATGAAAGTTTTTATTATATCCCTCTTGGATGCCTATTATATTAGGACTAAATTCATAACCTAAACAAATTACCATGCTGTTTTCAGAAACTCTCAAAATAATATAAGTGAGGAACGAGAGTTCAATAATTTCTATGAAATATAACACCACCATGCTCTATAAAGATATAAGTGAAGCACTAGAGCAACATTGCCTAGCTCAAAAGATATAAGTGAAGCACATATAGTATTCTAACAAATTCACGATTCAGCGTGTCTCTCTCAAAATATGTGTGCATCAAGGATGATTGTGAAAAACTAAGAAGCAAAGACTCATATCATACAAGACGCTCCAAGAAAAACACATATCATGTGGTGAATAAAAATGTAGCCTCAAGTAAATTTACCGATGGATTGAAGACGAAAGAGGGGATGCCTTCCGGGGCATCCCCAAGCTTAGGCTTTTTGGTATCCTTGAATATGACTTGGGGTGCCTTGGGATCCCCAATATTAGGCTCTTGCCACTCTTTATTTCATAGTCCATCAAATCTTCACCCAAAACTTGAAAACTTCACAACTCAAAACTCAACAGAAAACTCATGAGACCCGTTAGTATAAGAAAAATAAATCACCACTTCATGTACTATTGTGAACTCATTATTAATTTATATTTTCATAATACCTACTCTATTCTAACTTTTCCATGACTCAAACCCCCCGATACGACCCATATATACATCAAAATAAGCAAACAACACAAAGAAAACAGAATTTGTCAAAAACAGAACAGTCTGTAGCAACCTATAAACTTAGAATACTTATGGAACTTTATAAATTCGTAAAAATTATGAAAATAAGTGAAATTTGTATATGAATCTTGTGTAAATTTTTTGCATCAATTCGATGCTCTTAAAAAATTAGAAAATTCCTGGACCGAGCGCAAAAGTTTCTGTTTTTCAGCAAGATCAAGTCAACAACTACTATAGATCACCCCAAGGGTTTTACTTGGCTCAAACACAAATAAAAACACAAAAACACAATTACTACATAAGTAATAATGTGCAAAACACACCAAAACAGAAGCAAAAAGCATAAAGCAAAATAAAATTGGGTTGCCTCCCAACAAGCACTATTGTTTAACGCCCCTAGCTAGGCAAAACGCAATAGATCTAGGTATTGTCATCTTTGGTATGCAATACATGAGTAGCTCTCATTATAGATTCATAAGGTAATTTTATTTTATTTCTAGGAAAGTGTTCCATGGCTTTACTTAATGGAAAGTGGAATCTCATATTTCCTTCTTTCATGTCAATAATTGCACCAATCGTTCTAAGGAAAGGTCTACCAAGAATAATAGGACATGTAGGATTGCATTCTATATCAAGAACAATGAAATCTACGGGCAGATAATTCCTATTTTCAAAAATAGTAACATTATGAATCACATGGCAAGTTTATTTAAGTCTAACCCACTTCCTATGCACAGGATTTTGTGAGCAAACAAATTATGGGAACAAAAATCAACTACCATAGGAAGGCAAAAGAAGCATAACTTCCAAACTTTGAACACATAGAGAGGAAACTTGATATTATTGCAATACGTAAAAGCATATGTTCCTCTCTCATAGTAATTTTCAATAGTATCATGAAGGAATTTCACAATATAACTAACACACAAAGCATTCTTTTCATGATTAATTATAGCATATGTGTCATGACCAAAACTCGGGAAAAAATATCATCTTCATCAAGCATAGCATACCCAAGCTTGGGGTTTTGCACATCATTAGCATCATGGATATTCAAATAATTCATCATGGCAACCATGTTTTTCATTCAAGGAGATATCATGAATCACTTTATAATTTTCTTCTTTCAACACTTCATCAAAATTTTCGTGATGTTCAAGCAAAACTTCATAGAGATAATCAAGTGCACTCAACTCACTAGCAATTGGTTCATCATAATTTGGTCTTTTGAAAAGATTTGCAAGTGGATGAGGATCCATATAGATAGATTTTTAGCAAGGGAAGATGCAAGCAAATAGAAGGCACATGGCAACACAAGAAAACGAAAGGCAAACGAAATAATGGTGAATAAAAAGGAAAACCTTTTTGGTATTTTCTGAAAATCATTTTAGAAGTGGGGGAGAGAAAAATGAGAGGCAAATGGCAAATAATGTAAATTCAAGATATGAGTTTGTGATAGGTACTTGGTAGGCTTGATGTAGATCTCCCTGCAGCCAAACCAGAAATTGGCAAGTTGAAGAGAGAGTTCTTATCTTGACTTGCTATGTATCTCCCCGGCAACGGCGCCATAAATCCTTCTTGCTACTTCTCGAGCATGCAATGGTTTCCCGTGAAGAGGAACGATTTGATGTAGCAAAGTAGATAAGTATTTCCCTCAGTTTTTGAGAACCAAGGTATCAATCCAGTAGGAGATACAAGCGAATCACCAATAGATGTACCTGCACAAAGAATCAAACTCTTGCACCCAACACTATAAAGGGGTTGTCAATCTCTTCACGGTTACATGCAAGGATGAGATATAATATATATATATACATATAATAGGATGCTTGAACGAAAGTTAAACTAAAAGTAAATATAATGGAACAAGTATTTTTGGAATTTTTGGTTTTAGATCTAAATATATAATATGGAAAATAGACCCGAGGGCCATAGGTTTCACTAGATGGCTTCTCTCATGATGGCAAGTATTACAGTGGGTGAACAAATTACTGTCGAGCAATTGATAGAAAAGCGAATATCCAAGGCAATGATTGTGCATATAGGCATCACGTCCGTGACAACTAGACCAAAATGATTCTGCATCTACTACTATTACTCCACACATCGACCGACTCCTGCCTGCATCTAGAGTATTAAGTTCATGAAGAATAGAGTAACACATTAAGTAAGATGATATGATGTAGAGGGATAAACTCAAGCAATATGATGAAAACTCCATCTTTTTACCCTCCATGGCAACAATACAATGCGTGCCTCGCTACCTCTACTTTGTCACTGGGTGAGGACAGCGCAAGATTCAACCCAAAACTAAGCACTTCTCCTATTGCAAGAATTACCAACCTAGTTGGCCAAACCAAACCAATAACTCGAAGAGACTTGCAAAGATAAGAAATCATGCATATAAGCATTCAGGAAAGACTCAAACAATATTCATGGATAATCTAAACATAAACCCACAATTCATCGGATCTTGACAAACACACCACAAAAGAGTATTACATCGGATAGATCTCCATGAAGATGATGAAGAACATGGTATTGAGAAGAAAAGAGAGAGAAGAAGCCATCTAGCTACTAGCTATGGACCCGTAGGTTTGTGGCGAACTACTCACGCATCATCGGAGGGGCAATGGAATTGATGTAGATACCCTCCGTGATCGAATCCCCCTCCAGCAGATTACCGAAAAAGGCTCCAAAATTGGATCTCTCGGGAATGGAGGCTTCTGGCGGCAGAAAAGTGTTTTCGTGGCTCGTTCTGATAATGATGGAATATTTGGGAATTTATTTGCCGAAGATTAGGGTTAGGGGGAGAATCCGTGGGCCCATAAGCCTGCCCGGCGCGACCACCCCCCTGGCCGCGCCCCTAGGGCTTGTGGCCCCATGGTGGCTCCTCTACCTTGGTTCTCAAGGCTCGTAGTTTCCTTTCGTTCCAAAAAACCATTCCGAAGATTTTATTTCGTTTGGACTCCGTTTAATATTCCTTATCTGCGAAACTCAAAAACAAGGAAAAACAAAAACTGGCACTAGGCTCTAGATGAATAGGTTAGTCCCAATAATAATATAAAATAGCATATAAATGCATATTAAACATCCAAAATAGATAATATAATAGCATGGAACACTAAAAAGTTATAGATACGTTGGAGACATATCATACCCCACCATCTCAGCGGAGAAGTAGCATGGGTTCCATGGATCTCACTACCCTGTGGATGGTATCACTCATAAGGAACATTGTGTGCTAATGGAAAAATGCCATAACCTGACCTTTAAGGCAGCGGTCCGCTATGTCTTATCTCCTCGACCTAATGCAACTTTCCATTGCACTCTGGTTCCAACTGGCTTTGCTGTTGTTGGGGTGGATGAAATAATGGACGAATTTGAGGGGCTGGAGCTTGAGTACCCTACAGGTGAAGGGGAGCTTCTTCTTTGATATGCCTTAAGGACTACCTGTCTATGGAGAAAGGAACACATCATGCTTCCATACTGGACGCCGCCTCAGCAGACTGAGGCGGAGGAGGCCCCGATGCCTTTGCTATCGTGTCTGGTGCATCAACCGTCTCTGGTGCGTCAGTCGACTCCGCCGTGTTAGTTGTCTCCACTACCTGAGTCGTCTCCAGTGGCTAGCAGTAGTACAAAACAAAGGAGATTCATATATGGCCCAATCCTCAAGGCTCCTCCCAAGTTAACCTACGAGAGGTCTGAGGAGAAAAACAATGATATCATGGGTGAAGAAGTGAGATGCCACCTTGCACCGAAACACCCATCTCGAGAGGAGAAAATAGATCCGGTGAAAGTTAAGCGAACTTTGGAGGCCCTTATGCGACCACCACCGCCTCCGCCGCCATCAAGCTATGACCGATGTTTTTAAAAGACACACGATCAATCGAGGCGGTCGGGAAGCTTAGGTAGCAGAGGCACAAGAAGTGGGAAAACAATTACCCATCTCGGCGAATAAGAAATGCAATCATGCCCTCCGCTCAAGCTGGTTACAGATATTGCTAATGATCCAAAGAAAGCGGCCGATGGTCTTGCTATCACTGCTGATGATTACTTACCTGACTCGGTACATTTTGAAACGACCGAGGTAGTACAAAGGTTGCAATACGCGAACGGGAAGACTCTCATCACACGCGAGGAGCTCGACCATCTACCAACGATGATGCGACAATTGCGTGACTGGTAGTTGAAAGCCTGCAAGGACGGGACCGACAATCTCTTCATGGAAATTAAAGATGATCACTTCTTCAATGGAGAGTAGGTGTTGTTTGTTGAATTTGAAGAAATATTTCAGTTATACAATCAAAAGGAACTTGACAAAACTATCGCCAGTTCCTATTGTCTGTAAGTTTTTTTCTGTGATTAAGTCTCTAGCTCAGCTCGTTCATTGCATGTATTAATTATCCTCACACTATATTATGCAGATTGAAGATCCTCGAATGCAAACAACAACAAATCTATGACATTGGGTTCATTGAACCAAATTTCATAAATGAACACACGTTAAAAAAAACCCTGCCGGTTCAGAGAAAAACTTGCTAAATGCGTTACTTTGACAACAAACCAGGAAGGAAATACTATTTCCTTACAACTTCAAGTGAGTGTTACTATCTTGTGCACATTCTGTTTCGATTACTCGAGGTAAAGTGCAATTAACGAGTTATAGTTGTGTAGTTTCCACTTTATTCTGCTAGACATTCAGCTTGAAGAGGGAAAAGTAACTATCTTGGACCCGAGACGTAAAGACCCTAAGTAGTGGACGAACATGAGGCAATTGCTTCAGAAGTAAGTTCAATCATTATCGAACCATACAGACAACTTTTGTTCATTTTCTTATATCAAGTAATCATTTTCTTTGCCAGACAGGGTTTGGAAAAAGTTCACCAAAAAGGTTAAGGGTGTCAAATGGAAACCGGACTTGCAATTTGTACTACCCAAAGTAAGTACTACTCTAGTACCGCGCATCTCTCATTGATTCTAGTATCAATACCATTATCATGCTTGATTATCATTTTTATTGAACTCTATTATCATAAAGTGCCTATTGCAGGCACAAGGGACTAATTTATGTGCGTACTACGTTTGCGAGTTCATTCGCCACTTGACCACTGAGCGGGGCCTGGGCATATCTTCACAACAATTTGAAGTACGTAAACAATAGTCACATTTTTATTTTATTACCATAAATTGTGTTGAGTTTCATTCATATATTAACCCCCTTCTTTAAATTAGATCTGCGAGAAGCGATACGAACTCCTACCAACTGATCGCATATGAGCAATTCAAGAGGAATTGGCAAGATTCTTTGTCGATCATGTCATACCTAAACAAGGAGAATACCATCGGGAGATGATATGCGATGTTGGAAATTAGATATTAAGGTCTTAAGAGATGTTATATTGTATATATTATATTTAATAGTGTCAAATAGATTTACAAAAACTTGTTGCATTGTTTGACTACATATTCTCTCTCTATATTGATCATAACGATGTTGTGTAATGGCCTTCTTTCATTGCTATATGTAGTAGCTAGCGTCGATTTGAATGAAAATCATAAATAAAAATGGTAAACACAAAAATAAAAGGAGTAAACACAATATGAAAATCCCTAAACCCCTAAACCCCTCCTTTCAAAAATAAAACCCTAGCGCCTGGCAGCTACTGACGCGTGGCTGCCTTTTAGTCCCGATCGGTGTTACCAAACGGAACTAAAGTTCCTCCTGCTAGGCGCCACACAGCGGCCACATGGATCTCCTTTGTCCCGGTTCGTAAGCCAACCTAGACTAAAAAAGACAAGCATTAGTTCCAATCGTTTTGTTCCGATAGTAGAACCGGGACTAAAGGCCCTCTGGAACCGGGAATATTTCCCCTTTTTCTACTAGTGATGTGTTGCTTTATAGAGGGTATCCTTGTAGTGGTTAATTCTATGGCTTTAGTAGTAGTGTTGCTCTCTGGCAAATGCTACTACTATAGGTTTACCCGATCATTCGGGATGTGACCTATTAGCAGTAGCGCCGGTTGAATGTCCATGGCTACTGCTAACTGCATACCTATAGTGCCTGTCACCGCCCGTGCTACTACTAATTAGCAGTACTGCTATCCATTTAACTAGTGCTACTACTAAAGTCCTATCTATAAGCATTTTCCTAGTAGTGTGTTGGCCTATTACCAAGAAGGACTTTTATGATTTATGCCACCAGTTCCAACAAGGAGACCTCTGCTTACAAAGCTTAACAACTCCCTCATCACCCTCATACCTAAAAAAGCAAGGGAAAATACTATCAACGACTATAAGCCCATTCCCCTCTTAAACTGGACCATCAAACTTGTTGCTAAGTTGATGGATAACAGGCTTCAATCCATTATACTGGAGTTAGTTCATGTTAATCAATATGGTTTTCTAAAAAGCAGAACTATACAAGACTACATTGGCTAGGCCTATGAATATCTGTTTCAATGCCACAAAAGCAGGCAACCTACTATAGTTCTCAAATTGGACTTTGAAAAAGCCTTCAACAAAATGGAACATGGTATGATTTTAGACATTCTCAAACAAAGGGGATTTGTAGTGAAATGGTGTGCTTGGATTAAGCAGATCTTGGAAACTTCTACTTCCTCTATCCTACTTAATGGTATTCTTGGATCAAATTTTAAATGCAGAAGAGGGGTTAGACAAGGAGGCTCTATTTCACCATTGCTTTTTGTTTTAGCTACCGACTTCCTACAGACTATTTGAATGATGCAAAGAATAGAGGGGTCATCTCACATCCTTTTACAGCCAATGCCTGCCGTAACTTTCCTATCCTGCAATATGCAGATGATAATCTAATCTTTTTAATGCTTTCTCAATACAAATCCAACAACAACAGAGCCTGGTCCAACTTTTTCCCAAAGCTTCTGGTCTTAAAGTTAATTATAAGAAGTCCACCTTACTGCCCATTAATGTTCCTGAAAAACAAGTGCAACATCTGTCTAATCTGCTGGGATGTGCTATTAGAACCTTCCCATTTATATACTTAGGCACTCCCCTAGGCTTCACTAAACCCAAATTGGATTTCTTTATGTACCTAATTGAAAGGGTGCAAAAAATATTGGCAGTCTGCTCTCAATAGTTAAGTTATGATGGACGATTACTTATGGTTAATGCAGTTTTTTCATCTCTGCCTACATTTCTCATGAGCTGCCTCTTACTTTATAAGGGAATCATTGAATAACTTGACAAATATAGTAGACACCTCTTCTGGAGAGGCAAAGACTTGTAAAAAAGGATCCACCCCTTGCAGCTTGGGATATGATCTGCAGACCAAAATACAAAGGAGGGCTTGGAATTATTAATCTTCACATGCAAAACACGTGCTTATTGATGAATATTGTCCACAAATTCCTTAACCATGCTGATGTACCTTGGGTGCATCTTATTTGGGAAATATACTATCCTGATGGGGTGCCTACAGCTGAACTGTCACATTGCTCTTTTTGGTGGAGGGATTGTTTTAAGCTCATAAGAACTTACAAATCATATGCCGCTTGCATACCTCAAGATGGAAAAACTTTGAATTTTTGGAAAGATGCTTGGGAAGTCCTTCCCAAATCCCAACTTTGGCCTCATCTATATTCATTTTCCAAACAACAAGTGATCTTTGTCCATGAACTATTACAGGTTGAGGAACTGTCAGATCACTTCCATCTTCCACTTTCCGAGGAGGTCTATGAGGAATTTCTCCAACTACAACACCTTTTGCAAGATCTGCCATTACAAGATGATCGTGATATATGGCAGTTCCCTCCTTTTCAGGTAACATACAATGTTTCCTCGGCTTATAATACTTTGACATTTGCTCCAGAGGTTATACCAGCCATCAAATGGCTCTAGAAAACTTGTTGCCAACTTAACCATAAGATTTTCTTTTGGCTCCTCATTCATGACAGACTAAACACTAGGGCACTTTCGCATAGAAAACACTTTTTTGCAAGATTATTCATGTGTCATGTGAAATCAAACAATACTGTAAACAAGGGACCATTTATTCTTCCACTGCCAATTCGCACAATTATGTTGGACACACATTTGTCTCAATTGGCTACAAACACATACTGGCATCTTGGATGAAATAAGCAACATCAGGCAAATACTAGGTACTCCCTATGCGATGGACATCATATTCTTCACCTGTTGGGCCATCTGGACCACCAGGAATGATTTCATATTTCAACATATCCCGCCGAGCATATATAGATGTCGAAAGAAATTAAAAGGGGAACTCAAATGGATCTCCTATAGGATCAAAAGGAAGTAATACATTGGTTTCAAAGAATGAATTACAAACTTTAGATGATCTGCCTTATGGCAGTTGTTGTAATTGTTGTATTTGTTTTTTGTTTCACTAGGTTTCTTTGGTTTTCTTTTCTGTATATCTTATTTTTTATTTTGTGTGAAAACCAATAAAAATATGTAACAAAGTCAGTCCATTTCCCTAAAAAAGAATGATTCTTACTAGTTGCCCATAGCAGCCACGTAAAACTTGCAAAAACAAAGTAGAGGATGAATAACTTGTTTTTGCAGGGCATGTTGTGACATGATATGGCCAAGACGTGATATGGTATATGTGATGTATGAGATGATCATGTTTTTTATAGTTATCACGACTTGCATGTCGATGAGTATGGCAGCTAGTAGGAGTCATAGGGTTGTCTTTAATTTAATTGTGCCATTTGCTTTATTTTATCGCTATGAGTTAGCAACAGTCGTAGAAGCAATAGTTGGAGCGACAACCACATGATGACATGATGATGGAGATCATGGTGTGATGCCGGCGATGATGGAGATCATGCCAGTGCTTTGGATATGGAGATAAAAAGCACAAGATGATGATGGCCATATAATGTCACTTATATGATTTACATGTGATGTTTATCCTTTTATGCATCTTATTTTTCTTAGGATGATGATAGCATTATAACAGATCCCTCACTAAAATTTCAATATAAATTGTGTTCTCCCCGAGTATCCACCATTGCGAAGGGTCGTCGTTTAGAAGCACCTCGTGATGAGCGGGTGTGATATACTCCATGTTCGCATACAATGGGTGTAAGCCAGTTTTACACATTCAGGATACTTGGGTTAAACGTGACGATCGAGCTGCCACCAAGCTACTAGAACTTTGTGAAGATTGCCTAGGAAGTTAGGATATCCGGGTATACCCACAATACCTTTCTTCATTAAACAAAGTTATGTTAAAACCACATTATGTGATCTAGGAGCCGGTGTTAGTGTTATGCATTTGTCTTTATATAAAATACTTGAACTAATTAATCTTATACCCACTCAGATATCTTCGCAAATGGCTGATCAATCAAGTGTTGTACCTATTGAAATTTGTGAGGATGTTCCCGTTGTTGTTTCAAATGTTACTATCTTGACACTCTTTGTTATTCTTGGGATGCCCCAGGAAGACAACATGTCGATTATCCTTGGTAGACCCTTTTTAAATACTGTACGGGCTGTTATTGTTTTTTAATAAAAGCAAGGTTACTTTTCACGTCAATGGCAAACAACATATAGTGCATTTTCTGAACAAGCAAACTTTGGTGAATAATATTAATGTCATTGAGCCAAATGCCAACATCACCATGGCTGGATTTAAAATCCCTATCCCTACCGTCAAGATGAAAATTATTATACTTCTATAATTGGGCCCTGTTGAGGTAACTTAGTGTTATACAAAAATTCTTCGGTTTTATGCCAATCGGAAGAGGTTATTAATAAGACTTGATCAAACTTATTAATGGATCATTTTTGAATGAGATTAATGAATTTAGTATGCACAACTCTCTATAATATTAGTTTGATCTTTGTTATTTTTAGTAGAATAAAATAAAAATGCCATGATTATCTTTTTTTTGAAATAACTGTGCAATAGAAAATGACCCAAAAAAAATCTCATAATGCCACCAAATTTTAACATGATTTTTTCTGGAATATTTAAGAATTTTTGGTGCTTAAAATACATCCGGGAGGTGCACTTATGGGCCACAAGCCAACAGGGCGTGGCCACCCCATGGCCACGCCGAGATGGCTTGTGGGACCACATCACCCCCTTCCTTATCCCTTCGGCTTACTCCATCCCTTATCTCTAGCAAAAAATTTATAGCTCTCTCTCTCACGTGTTCTTCCTCACAAAACTGAAATTTTCGATCTCTTTGCTCGAAACTCCATTTCCGAAAATGTTTGGGGGAATGTCTCCTTGGTATGTGATTGTCCCATTCTTCCAATTAGTTTTTACTTTAGTGGTTTGCATATTTTTATGCACTTGGTGCTACTGAAAATGGGCTTGCATGTTGAATTCTTTGTGTTCCAAGTAGCATGAATGCTTAATATGACCTCTAAGTACCCATATGAGTAGTTGCTATCAATCTTGCAAAGATTTATTGATATAATTTTTTGACCCAAAAAATTTCAGAAATTTGCACTAGGAAAAATGAATATGTTTAGGAGTTCTTCAAGAAGGCGTTCTTCAGGAGAATCGTCAAGTGAGGGCTCGGTACGACAAGCTCATTGATGCATCTCCAATGTATCTATAATTTTTTATTGTTCCATGCTATTATATTATCAATCTTGGATGTTTTCCAATCATTTTTATAGCAACTTTATATCATATTTTGGGGCTAACCTATTGACATAGTGCCAAGTGCCAGTTGCTGTTTTTTGCTTCTTTTTACTTTGTAGAAAATCTATACCAAACTGACTCCAATTACGTCAAATTTTTTTGGAGAATTTGTTTGGACCAGAGGACACCGTGGGAGCCAAGGAAGCACTTGGGAGGAGGCCCGTGGGGCCCACAAGACACCAGACCGCACCAGAGGTCCCTAGCGTGGCCAGGTGGGTTGTGCCCTCCACGGGACCCCTCTCCACCGCCTCTCACCTGTATAAATACCTAAATATTCCAAAAACCCTAGGGAGTCAATGAAACACAATTCTAGATGTCGCAAGTTCCAGAACTGCGAGATCCAATCTAACGACATAACAGAGGGGTTCATCGTCCTCATTGGTGCCTCTCCGATGATGCGTGATTAGTCCACCATCCACCTACAGTTCCGTAAGCAATATCTAGATGGCTTCCTCCCTCTCTTTTGATTCTCAATACAATGGCCTCTTGGAGATCTATTTGATGTAATGACTTTTGCGGTGTGTTTGTTGGGATCCAATGAATTTGAGTTCATGATCAGTTTCTATCCATGAATATTATTTTATTCTTCTTTGATCTCTTATATGCATGATTACTTATAGCCTCGTATTTCTTATTCAAATATTTGGTTTATTTAGGCCAACTAGATTTTTTTTTCTTGCCATGGGAAGAGGTGCTTTGTGATGGGTTCAATCTTGCGGTGTCCTCTCCCAGTGACAGAAGGGGTAGCGAGGCACGTATGTATCGTTGCTATTAAGGATAACAAGATGGGACCTATTCCTACATGAATAGATCTTGTCTACATCTTGTCATCGTTCTTATTGCATTACTCCATTTTTCCATGAACTTAATACACTAGAAGCATGCTGGATATCGGTCGATGTGTGGAGTAATAGTAGTAGATGCAGAATCGTTTTGATCTACTAATGTTGGACGTGATGCCTATATAATGATCATCGCCTCAGATATCTTCATGATTATTTGATCTTCTATCAATTTCCCAACAGTAATTTTTTTACCCACTGTGTGCTATGTTGGGGAACATTGCATGGGAAACAAAAAATTTCCTACACACACGCAAGATCTATCCATGGTGATGAGCATCTACGAGAGGGAGAGTGGATCTACAGACCCTTGTAGATCACCAAGCAGAAGCATTAAAAACCGCGGTTGATGTAGTCAAACGTCTTTGCGATGCAAATCGCCAAGTGTCCCGTGATACCATCACGATCTGTCTCGCGATCCAATCAAGATCCGTCCCGCGATCCCATCATGATCCGTCCCGTGATCAAATCACGAACCATCTCACGATCTTGATCGCGGTCCTTTCGATCTAGCGCTGAACAAACAGTACCTTCACGTGCAACACACGTACAGCTTGATGACGCCTTGATACGTCTCCAACGTATCTACTTTTCCAAACTCTTTTGCCCATGTTTTGGACTCTAATTTGCATGATTTGAATGGAACTAACCCGACTGACGCTGTTTTCAGCAGAACTGCCATGGTGTTGTTTTTGTGCAGAAATAAAAGTTCTCGGAATAACCTGGAAACTTACGAGGATTTTTTATGGAATATATAAAAAATAACGGAGGAATAATTAACTGGAGAGGAGCTGTCAGTGGGCCATGAGCCCACGAGACGCGACCCCCCTAGACCACGCCTGGCAGGCTCGTGGGGCCCATGTGGCTCCTCCGACCTCCTCTCCAGCTCCATATAGTCTCTTTCGTCCAGAAAAAATTAGGAGAGAAGAGTTCATCGCGTTTTACGAGACGGAGGCGCCGCCACCACCTGTTCTTCCTCGGGAGGGCAGATCTGGAGTCCGTTTTGGGCTCTGGAGAGGGGAAATCGAAGCCATCGTCATCATCAACCATCCTCCATCGCCAATTTCATGATGCTCTCCATCGTTCCTGAGTAATCTCATCGTAGGCTTGCTGGACGGTGAGGTGTTGGATGAGATCTATCATGTAATCGAGTTAGTTTTGTTAGGGTTTGATCCCTAGTATCCACTATGTTCTAAGATTGATGTTGCTACTACTTTGCTATGCTTAATGCTTGTCACTAGGGCTCGAGTGCCATGATTTCAGATCTGAACCTCTTATGTTTTCATCAATATATGTGTGTTCTTGATCCTATCTTGCAAGTTGTAGTCACCTACTATGTGTTATGACCCGGCAACCCCAGAGTGACAATAGCCGGAACCACTCCTGGAGATGACCATAGTATGAGGATTCCATGTATTCACCATGTGCTAATGCTTTGTTTCGGTTCTCTATTAAAAGGAGGCCTTAATATCCCTTAGTTTCCATTAGGACTCCGCTGCCATGGGAGGGATGGACAAAAGATGTCATGCAAGTTCTTTTCCATAAGCACGTATGACTATATACGGAATACATGCCTACATTACATTGACGAACTGGAGCTAGTTACATATCACCCTATATTATAACTGTTACATGATGAATGCCATCCGACATAATTATCCATCACCGATCCAATGCCTACGAGCTTTTCCTATACTGGTCTTTGCTACGTTACTTTACTGCTACTGCTGTCACACTTGCTACACAAATCACTGCTGCTAGTGTCACCACTATTACTGTTACTATCATACTACTTTGCTACTAAAACTTTGCTGTAGATACTAAATCTTTCAGGTGTGGTTGAATTGACAACTCAACTGCTAATACTCGAGGATATTCTTTGGCTCCCCTTGTGTTGAATCAATAAATTTGGGTTGAATACTCTACCCTAGAAAACTGTTGTGATCCCCTATACTTGTGGGTTATCAAGACCTTTTTCTGGCGCCGTTGCCGGGGATCATAGCTCTATTCTCTGAGTCACTTGGGATTTATATCTGTTGATCACTATGAAGAAATTGCGAGATCCAAAAACTAAAGTTCTGCCCTCAACTATGAGGACAGGTAAGGAACTGCCATCTAGCTCTGCCCTTGATTCACCTTCTATTATGAGTAAACTTGCGACATCGCCACCTGCTATTAATTCTGATATGTCGCCTATGCTTGATGATGCTACTTCTGCTATACATGATAATTATGATGATGCTTTGCTTTATAATGATGTGCCACTTGGTGAATTTCTTGATGCACAAATTGCTAGAGTTACTACTAAATCAAATGATACTTCTGAAACTGATGAAAGTATTGAAATGGAACCTGCTGTTACACCTGTTAGACCTAGCCCTCCTATATATGAATTGCCTGATATACCTAAGGCTTATGTTATGGAAGGAGAGATAGCTGAAGACTTTCTTGCTTGTAAGGATAGCTATGATGTTGAGAAGTTATTAGGCAAGTGGAAAGAAAAATCTCTGAATGCTAGAATGAAATATGATCCTAAGTTTGCTACTTCACCTATCTTTGTTACTGATAAGGATTATGAGTTCTCTGTCGATCCTGAGTTAATCACTTTGGTTCAATCTGATCCTTTTCATGGTTATGAATCTGAAACTGTTGTAGCACATCTTACTAAACTGAATGATATAGCCACCCTATTCACTAATGAGGAAACAATTCGCTATTACTATATCCTTAAGCTGTTTCCTTTCTCACTAAAGGGTGATGCTAAAACTTGGTTTAATTCTCTTGATCCTGGTTGTGTGCGTAGTCCCCAGGATATGATATACTACTTCTCTAAGAAATATTTTCCTGCCCATAAGAAACAAGCTGCCTTGCAGGATATATATAACTTTGTGCAAATTGAAGAAGAGAGTCTCCCACAAGCTTGGAGGAGGCTTGTCTAGTTACTTAATTCTTTGCCTGATCACCCTCTTAAGAAAAATGAAATACTTGATATCTTTTAATGGACTAACCAATGCTTCTAGGGACCACCTAGATAGTTGTGCTGGTTGTGTTTTCAGGGAACGAACTATGGAACAAGCTGAAATTCTATTAAATAATATCTTGAGCAATGATAATGCTTGGACTATTCCCGAACCACCTCCGAAGCCAACTCCGAAGAAAAGAGGTATTCTATTCCTCACTCCGGAAGATATGCAAGAAGCAAAGAAATCTATGCGAGAGAAAGGTATTAAATCTGAAGATGTTAAGAATCTACCACCTATTGAAGAGATACATGGTCTTGATAACCCGACACAGGTAGTAGAGGTAAATTCTGTTCGTAGATTCAATGAGAGTGATATCCCTTATGATAAACCTACTAGTTTATGCTTAGATGAATTTGATAACTTTGTTTCCAAACAACAAAGTTTTAATGATTATGTTAGCACAAAACTGGAACAAAATGCTCGTATGATTGATCATATAAGTGCTTGTGTGGATAGAAATGTTAATGATCTTAAGCTTATTAGTAAACATGCTTCTATGGTCACTACTCAAGTAGAGCAAGTACTTAAGGCTCAAAATGACTTGCTTAATGAATTGAATGATAATTCTGTTAAAGTTGTTACTAGAGGAGGTAGAATGACCCAGGAACCTTTGTATCCCGAGGGCCATCCTAAGAGAATTGAGCAAGATTCTCAAGGAATTAATACTGATGCACCTAGTCACCCTGGTAATAGGAAGAAAAAGAAAGATGATAGACATTTGCATACTAGTAAACCTGTTTCCGTTACACCTGAGAATCAAAATAATATATCTATTTCTGATGTTGAGACACAATCTGGTGATGAACATGAGCCTAGTGATAATATTGATAATGATGTTCATATTGATACTCAACCTAGTAATGATAATGATGTGGAGATTGAACCTGCTATTGATCCTGATAACCCACAACCTAAGAATAAAAGATATGATCAGAGTGATTTTATTGCTAAGAAGCATGGTAAAGAAAGGGAACCATGGGTTCAGAAACCCATGCCCTTTCCTCCCAAGCCATCCAAGAAAGACGATGATGAGGATTTTGAGCGCTTTGTTGAAATGATTAGACCTATCTTCTTGCAAATGTGTTTGACTGATATGCTTAAAATGTCTCCTTATGCTAAATACATGAAAGATATTGTGACAAATAAAAGAAAGATACCTGATGTTGAGATTTCCACCATGCTTGCTAATTACACTTTTAAGGGTGGGACTCCTAAGAAACTAGGTGATCCCGGAGTACCCACTATACCTTGCTCCAATAAAGGCAATTATATTAGAACTGCTTTATGTGATCTTGGAGCCGGTGTTAGTGTTATGCCTCTCTCTTTATATCGTAGACCTGAATTGGATAAGCTGACACCTACTGAAATTTCTTTGCAAATGGCCGATAAATCAGATGCTTTACCTATCAGCATTTGCGAGGATGTGCCTGTGGTGGTTGCAAACGTTACTATCTTAACGGACTTTGTTATTCTTGATATTCCCGAGGATGATGCCATGGCAATCATCCTTGGAAGACCCTTTTTAAACACTGCAGGAGCTGTTATTGATTGCAACAAAGGCAATGTTGCTTTCCGTGTCAATGGTAATGAGCACACAATGCACTTTCCGAAGAAACAATATCAGGTTCATTGCATAAATTCTATTGAAAAACCTTCATCCATTACTATTGGAAGCTTTGAATGCCCCATACCTACTGTCAAGATGAGATATGATATACTTATTGTTGGGGATATGCACATCCCCATTGAGGTAACCTAGTGATTTTTCGAAGATTCTCCGGTTTTATGTGATTCGAAAAAAGTTTGTCAAGGAGACTTGATCAACCTCATTGATGGATTTATTTTGATGACCATGAGATGGATGAATTTAGAAGTCACAACCTTCTATTCCCAACTTTTATTTTCTGTTATTCAGTAGAAAAATAATAAATACAACATTATTTTCCTGTTTTCTGCATTATCCTACCAATAAAAAAATGACCTGAAAATAAAAGTTCTTCAAATGCCCTGAAATTGAAGTATGATTTTTTCTGGAATATTTAAGAATTTCTGAGACAGATAACTAGTCAGGGGGATCACAAGTGGGCCACGAGCCTAGGAGGCGCGGCCACCCCCCTTGGCCATGCCTGGCAGGCTCGTGGGTCCCACGTGCCCCCCTCCACTTATTCCAGCACCCATCTCCTTCTTCCTCCAGAAAAAATCATCCCACAGCTCAAACCCGTGTTCTTGCTCATTTTGCTGCGTTTTTCGATCTCCTTGTGCAAAGCCCCATTCACCAAACTATTTTGGGGAATTGTTCCTTGGTATGTGACTCCTACATTGGCCCAATTATTTTTTGTTCTAGTGCTTCATTCATTGCATATTATTGCTGCCTTGGTGACCTCGTTTTGAGCTTTGGATGTTAATTTTATTTGGTCCCAAGTAGTTTTGATGCAAGATATGGCCTCTAGGCACTTGTAGGAGTAGTTGCTATGAGTTTTGTTAAGTTTTGTTCACTTTTATTTTGAGTTACTAAAAATTTCAGAATTATTTCAAAAAAAGGAAAATGTTTAGGAAGAACTATCATGGTGGTTCCTCAAGCAAGAAGGGTCCCCGTCCCGCGATTCGGGAGCCCGAGCCTTATCAGCCGAGGAACGCACCGGTGCAACCATGTGAATGGCCTTCCGATGAATTCATGATTGATGTAGGTTTCAAAGACGAGTTTGATACATTTATTCGCAACGCCGGGCTCGAAGAATTCATCTCCAATAAATGTGAACAGTATACTATACTCACTGCCTCTTTTGTTCATAGATTCAAATTTCCAGTTGGCCGTAACACATCCATAATGTTTGATCTTTATGATAAATCGTATACTATGGATTTAGAGGATTTTAATAGAATATGCAAGATACCTGATTGGGGCAGTCCCAATGACCCTCCTAAGTCCTCGGTTAGAGATTTTATTTCTAGTATAACCGTTGGAGAAACTAGAGATATTACGCAGGCTACTATGGGGAGCATTCATTTTCCTACCTTACATTATTTCGCCCTCTTCATAGGCAGATGCATTAATGGTAAGCGTGACCATAGCCACCTCTGTGCACCTGACCTTAGTATACTTAAGAGTGCAGTAAGAGGTGATAGAAGTTTTAACATGGGAGCTATAATTGCTAGGAGACTAAATAACAATGGTAATGAACGAGATTTCTTTGGTGGGATATATGCCACTCGCCTTGCTAATTTTCTTAAAATACCCATCCAGACAGGAGATCCCCCGCTTCACTGTGCTTTCCCTGATCGTGTTGCTATGATACGCTTCCAGTTCCTTGAGAGAAGCAATTAGTCCCTCCTATACCGGTTAATATTTAACCGACAACGTGTTTTTCATATTACCCTTCCTGCTCCTACCTTCTTTGATTTTCAGAGTAAATGGAGATATTACATAACCAGAGAAGAGGTAGAGGAGTATGAGACGGAGGTGAAGGCTGCTCGCCTTCGTGAGGTAGCTATTCAGGCGGTAGCTGCCGCGTCCCAGTACAACCCACATTATGATTTTGGATATCGCCCAGAGTACCCCGGAGTTGGTTACTCCTCCTTGGGAGTAGACCAACTTAGGCCAAAAGCCTAAGCTTGGGGGAGTACATGTTTCTCACCGACTTTATATTCATGCTCACACATTCGCTTTGATAGCCAGTGTTCACACTTTTTCATTATATCATCCATGCTAGTTTATTTTCTTTTTCTCGCATTCTTTTTGCGTGTTTGATTAACTTGAGAAAATCCAAAAAAAATTAAAAATGAGAAAAACAAAAAAATTAGTTGTAACTTTACATTCTTGCATGATTAGTAGTAACTAAGAAAAGAAAATCCAAAAATATTTCCCGTTCTTCTTTTGCTTGTTGGGAGCTTTCCCGTGTAAATAGTTTTCTTTTTCTTTGCATCGAGGTAGAAGACCATGATTAAAATGATTAGTGGCTCTCATATGCATTATTGTTTATCCGTCAAAGAGTCATATTACTTTGTCTTGTTATCTGAGTTTAGTTGCAGATTCCAGCTTAGTCCAATGCACGGACACTCATATTATTATTCACATCATTCGGTCGTGCAAGTGAAAGGCAATAATGACGATATATGATGAAGCGACTGAGCCTGGAAAAGCCGGTATGAACTCAACCTATTTTGTTCTTGTAAATATGGATAGCCCATCATTCTTAATTCAGCCTTGTTATGAGAGAAACATATTTGCAATGACAACTTAGAGATCATAGATTCTTATGCCATGCTTAAATAGCTAGGAGTTTATAATGGTTTACCTTGGATGCCAACATGAATTTTAAAATGATTGTGCTGTAGTATGATAGGATGCTATCCTCCTTTGAATGATTCAAGTGGCTTGACTTGGCACATGTTCACACATGTAGTTGAAACAAATCAACATAGCCTCCACGATATGCATGTTCATGGTGATTTATATCCTACTCATGCTTGCACTCAATGTTGGTTAATCTCAATGCATGTTGATGACTGTTGTCGCTCTCTAGTTGGTCGCTTCCCAGTCTCTTTCTAGCCTTCACTTCTACTAACCAGGAATACTGCTTGTGCATCCACTTCCTAAACCCAAAAAGTTGTTCCATATGAGTCCACCATACCTACCTATATGCGGTATGTACCTGCCGTTCCAAGTAAATTTGCATGTGCCACTCTCTAAACCTTCAAATAATAATCTGTTTTGTATGACCGAACCGCTCATGAGGTGACAAGGGGCAGTCAGTATCTTCCATGCTAGGCGTGTTATCCTCGATATGTGTTTATTCACTATCACTCACGAGAAAGGGGCCGGTAATCGGAAGGCCCAGTTCCATGCTCAAATCAAATAAAATATAATTGCAAACAAAACTCCCCCTGGATTGTTGTTGGTATGGACGGCACCCGAGGATTCGGCTAGTCATGGAGTGTGATTGATCAGTGGTGGGGAGTCAAAACTTTACTATTCTGTTTGGGAACTGCCTATAATATGTGTAGCATGGAAGATGGTGAAAACTCTTGGCCATCACGTTGACAATGAAATCATGCCACCCCAAAATTGTTTATCTCTATTTTAAAAAGCTTGAGCTCTGGCACCTCTACGAATCAATGCTTCCCTCTGTGAAGGGCCTATCCATTTACATTTCTGTTGAGTCATCCTCTTCTTATTAAAAGCACCAGCTAGAGAGCACCTCCGCCGTTTGTATGCTGTGCTATTAATTGATATTGAGTATGATTATGACTGGATCTTCTTTACCATGATTACAATTTCTAGTCGGCCCTTGGTCTTTGAAGGTGCTCTGCATTTATGTTTTGCGGTCTAAGAAAGAGCTAGTGAGATACCATCTATTCATATTGTATCATGATTGTTTTGATTGAAGTGTTGACATTTGAAACTTATTATTATTACTCGCTAGTTAATTATGCCATTTATATGAGTATACCATGAGACCTAAATGTCATTGCTTATGTGGTTAGCTTATGATCTTGCTGAAAATCTGAATATGAGTTAGATATAATTACAACAACAAGATCAAACAGAGTTCGTAAAAGTTTTTCTTTTGTCTCTTTTAGTTTATCAACTGAATTGCTTGAGGACAAGCAAGGATTTAAGCTTGGGGGAGTTGATACGTCTCAAACGTATCTACTTTTCCAAACTCTTTTGCCCTTGTTTTGGACTCTAATTTGCATGATTTGAATGAAACTAACCCGGACTGACGCTGTTTTCAACAGAACATGGTGTTGTTTTTGTGCAGAAATAAAAGTTCTCGGAATAACCTGGAAACGTACGAGGATTTTTATGGAATATAAAAAAAATACCGGAGGAAGAATTAACGGGAGAGGAGCTGCCAGTTGGCCACGGGCCTAGGAGGCGCGACCCCCCCATAGGCCGCGCCTGGCAGGATCGTGGGGCCCACGTGGCTCCTACGACCTCCTCTCCAGATCCATATAGTCTCTTTCGTCCAGAAAAAATTAGGAGAGAAGAGTTCATCGCGTTTTACGATACGGAGCCGCCACCACCACCTGTTCTTCCTCGTGAGGGCAGATCTGGAGTCCGTTCTGGGCTCTGGAGAGGGGAAATCGAAGCCATCGTCATCATCAACCATCCTCCATCGCCAATTTCATGATGCTCTCCATCGTTCGTGAGTAATCTCATCGTAGGCTTGCTGGATGGTGAGGGGTTGAATGAGATCTATCACGTAATCGAGTTAGTTTTGATAGGGTTTGATCCCGAGTATCCACTATGTTCTAAGATTGATGTTGCTACTACTTTGCTATGCTTAATGCTTGTCACTAGGGCGCGAGTGCCATGATTTCATATCTGAACCTCTTATGTTTTCATCAATATATGGGTGTTCTTGATCCTATCTTGCAAGTTATAGTCACCTACTATGTGTTATGACCCGGCAACCCCGGAGTGACAATAGTCGGAACCACTCCCGGAGATGACCATAGTATGAGGATTCCATGTATTCACCATGTGCTAATGCTTTGTTCCGGTTCTCTATTAAAAGGAGGCCTTAATATCCCTTAGATTCCATTAGGACCCCACTGCCACGGGAGGGATGGACAAAGGATGTCATGCAAGTTCTTTTCCATAAGCACGTATGACTATATACGGAATATATGCCTACATTACATTGATGAATTGGAGCTAGTTACATATCACCCTATGCTATAACTGTTACATGATGAATGCCATCCGACATAATTATCCATCACTGATCCAATGCCTACGTGCTTTTCCTATACTGGTCTTTGCTATGTTACTTTACCGCTACTGCTGTCACACTTGCTACACAAATCACTGCTGCTACTGTCGCCACTATTACTATTACTATCATACTACTTTGCTACTAAAAATTTGCTGCAGATACTAAATCTCCCAGGTGTGGTTGAATTGACAACTCAACTGCTAATACTCGAGGATATTCTTTGGCTCCCCTTGTGTCGAATCAATAAATTTGGGTTGAATACTCTAGCCTCAAAAACTGTTGCGATCCCCTATACTTGTGGGTTATCACGCCTTCACCTCCTCGATCCGACGAGCGATGGTGAAGTAGTAGATGAGTTTCGGCAACATGACGGCATGGTGACTGTGGTGGTGAAGAACAATCTACGCAGGGCTTCGCCAAGCACTACGGAAACTATGACGGAGGATGAACTAGAGGGGCGGGGTTGCCGGCACCCGGCTTGGGGAATACTTGATGTGTTCTGAGTGCTAGCCTCGTCCATTTATTTATATGTTGAGCCCTAGGGTAGAAACTTGGAGAAAAATCCTCGTCGAGATCGGTTTGGCATGCAGGAAAGAGTCCTTCTCGGACTTCAGGACGCTGCTAGGGTCCCTGGTGTCTGGCCCCTTGCCTCCGCAAAACTCCTTTTGCACCTTCCTAAAGCCTCGTGGTCTTTACCCCTTGGCCCAAATAAAGTGTTCTTGTACCCCGAACATTTCGGGAAACATCCAAAACTCTTTTCGATGAATTCTGGAACCCTTCTGAAGACCAGACACTGTTATCCCATATATCAAACTTTACATCCGGACTATTCCAGATCTCCTCGTCATGTCCGGTATCTCATCCAGGACTCCGAACAACTTTCGGTCACCAACATAACAACTCAACTATACTTATATCGTCACCAAATGTTAAGTGTGTAGACCCTGGAGGTTCGAGAACTATGCATACATGACCGAGGCACGTCTACAGTCAATAACCAATAGCGGGACCTGGATGCCCATATTGATTCCTACATATTCTACGAAGATCTTTATCGGTTGAACCTCTATGTCAAGGATTCAGTTAATCCCATATGATGTTCCCTTTGTTCTTTGATATGTTACTTGCCCGAGATTCGATCGTTGGTATCTCTATACCTAGTTCAATATCATTACTGGCAAGTCTATTTACTCTTTCCGTAATACAAGATCATGTGGCTAACATATTATTCACTTTGCTTGCAAGGCTTGTTGTGATGTTGTATTACTGAGTGGGCCCTGAGTTACCTCTCCGTCACACGGAGTAACAAATCCTAGTCTTGATCCATGACAACCCAACAAAGACCCTCAGAGATACATTTGGAGCACCTTTATAGTCACCCAGTTACATTGCGATGTTTGATACACACAAGGTACACCTCTGGTGTCAGTGAGTTGCATGATCTCATGGTCATAGGAACAAGTATTTGACATGCAGAAAACTGTAGCAATAAACTAACACGATCATATGCTAAATTTATAGTTTGGGTCTTGTCCATCACGTCATTCTCCTAATGATGTGATCCCGTTATCAAATGACTTCTCATGTCCAGGGCTAGGAAACCTTAACCATCTTTGATCAACGAGCTAGTCTATTAGAGGCATACTAGGGACATGGTGTTTTCTATGTATCCACACATGTATCTGAGTTTCTGATAAATACAATTCTAGCATGGATAATAAACGATTATCATGAATAAGGAAATATGATAAGAACTAATTTATTATTGCCTCTATGGCATATTTCTAATAGTCTCCCACTTACTAGAGTCAATAATCTAGTTCACATCACCATGTGATTTATATTGTTATGAATCTAACACCCAATGAGTTATGGGGTTCGATCATGCTTTGCATGTAAGAGAGATCTTTAGTCAATGGGTCTACGACATTCAGATCCATGTGTACTTTGCAAATCTCTATGTCATACTGTCGACACTGCTACCACACTCCACTTGGAGTTATTCCAAATGGCTAGTCAACTATACGTATCTGGATTTCTACTGAGAGTCATCCGGATTGGTGTTAATGCTTGCATCGACGTAACCATTTACGATGAACTCTTTATCACCTCCATAATCGAGAAATATTTCTTTAGTCCTAAGGATAATTTTGACCGCTGTCTAGTGATCCACTCCTGGATCACTCTTGTACACCTTGACAAACTCATGGCAAGGCATACATAGGTGCGGTACACAACATGGCATACTATATAGAGCCTATGTATAAAGCATAGGGGACGACATTCGTCCTTTCTCTTTCTTCTGCCATGGTCTAGCTTTGAGTCTCACTCGACTCCACACCTTACAAACTAGGCAAGAACTACTTCTTTGACCGATCCATTTTGAACTCTTTCAAAATCTTGTCTAGGTATGTACTCATTGAAAGTCTCATCGAGCATCTTGATCTATCTCTATAGATCTTGATGCCCAAAAATTAGGTACCTTTATCCAGGTCTTCCTTTGAAAAACTTTTTTCAAACAACCGTTTTCACTTTCTAGAAATTCTACATCATTTCCGATCTATAATATGTCAACCACATATACTTATCAGAAATTCTATAGTGCTCCCACTCACTTTGTTGTAAATACAAGTTTCTCGTAAACTTTGTATAAACCCAAAAACATTGATCACCTCATCAAAGCGTATATTCCAACTCCGAGGTACTTGCTCCAGCCCATAAAAGGATTGTTGGAGCTTGCACACCTTTTAGCATCCTTAGGACTAACAAAACCTTATGGTTGTATCACATACAACCTTTCCTCAAGTAAAACATTAATGAAACAATGTTTTGACATCCATCTGCCAGATTTCATAACCAAAAAATGCAGCAACCGCTAACAAAATTTCAACAGACTTTTATCATCGCTACGGGTGAGAAAGTCTCATCACAGTCAACTCCTTGAACTTGGCAGAAACTTATTTGTAACAAGTCGAGCTTTATAAATGGTGACTTCACCATCAGCGTCCGTCTTCATCTTAAATGTCCATTTTGTCACCAATGACCTGCCGTTCAACGGGCCAGTCTACCAAAGTCCATACTTGGTTTTCATACATGGATCCTTTCTCGGATTTCATGGCCTCTAACCATTTGTCGGAATCCAGGGCCATCATCGCTTCTCCATAGTTCTTAGGTTCATCGTTGTCCAACAACATGACCTCCAAGACAGGGTTGTCGTACCACTCAGGAGCAGTAAATGTCCTTGTCGACCTATGATGTTCGATAGTAACTTGATTCGAAGGTTCGTGATTATCATTATTAACTTCCTATTCAACTGACGTAGGCTCCATAGAAACATCTTTCTGCGATGCGCTACTCTCTCGTTCGAACAAAGGTTCAACAACCTCATCACGTTCTATCTTCCTCCCACTCACTTCTTTCAAGAGAAACTCTTTCTTGAGAAAGGACCCGTTTTTAGCAACAAACACTTTCAACTCAGATCTGAGATAGAAGGTATACCCAACTATTCTTAGGGTATCCTATGAAGTTGCACTTTTTCGCTTTGGGTTCGAGCTCATTAGGTGAAAAACCTTTTCACATAAGAGTTGCAGACCCAAAAATTCACTACTAGGGAAAAGCCTAGCAGTAGCGCGGTTTTTAGGTGTATCAGTAGCGCGGGTACCCGTGCGACTGATACGGTGCTACAACTAACATTTAGTAGCATCGCGTTTTGACACGCGCTACTGCTATACTGATACCTCTTGCTCATGCGTTAGTTTTCGCTTGAAGAGGAAAGGGTGATGCAGAAAAGTAAATAAGTATTTCCCTCAGTTTTTTAGAACCAATGTATCAATCCTATAGGAGGAACAAGCAAGTCACCAATGGATGCACCTACACAAATAATCAAACTCTTGCACCCAACGCTATAAAGGGGTTGTCAATCCCTTCACGGTTATTTGCAAGGATTAGATCCGATAGAGAGAGATGTAACGAGTGCGGAAAGTAAAAGGTAAATAAATTGCAGCAAGTATAGATCTGCAAATATATGATGGAAAATAGACCCCGGGGCCATAGGTTTCACTAGAGGCTTCTCGCTTGAAGGCAATTATCATGGTGAGTAAACAAATTATTGTCAAGCAATTGATAGAAAAGCGAATAATCATCTAGTTATCCAAGGCAATGATCATGCATATAGGCATCACGTCTGTGACAATTAGACCGAAACAATTCTGCATCTACTACTATTAGTCCACACATTGACCAACTCCTGCCTGCATCTAGAGTATTAAGTTCATGAAGAACGGAGTAACGCATTAAGAAAGATGACATGATGTAGAGGATAAAATCAAGCAATATGAAGAAAACCCCATCTTGTTACCCTTGATGGCAACAATACAATATGTGCCTCTCTACCCCTACTTTGTCACTGGGTGATGCCACCGCAAGATTGAACCGAAAACCAAGCACTTCTCCCATTGCAAGAATTACCAATCTAGTTGGCCAAACCAAAGCAAATCAATATAGTTAGGACAACCTGGGCAATTTATATACCAATCTTGTCTAAAAATTTAAGATCAATTCAACGCTCTGAAAAAATTTGAAAATTCTTGGACTGAGTGCAAAAGTTTCTGTTTTTCAGCAAGATCAAATCAACAACTACCATAGATAACCCTAAAGGTTTTACTTGGCTCAAACACTAATTAAAACACTAAACCACAATTACAACAGAAGTAATAATGTGGGAAACACACAAAAACGAAAGCAAAAACAAAACACAAAAATAAAATTGGGTTGCCTCCCAACAAGCGCTATTGTTTAACGCCCCTAGCTAGGCAAAACACAATAGATCTAGGTATTGTCATCTTTGGTATGCAATCCAAAAGTAGCTCTCATAATAGATTCATAAGTCAATCTTATTTTCTTTCTAGGAAAGTTTTCCATGCCTTTCCTTGGAAATTGGAATGTAATGTTTCCTTCTTTCATGTCAATAATTGCACCAATCGTTCTAAGGAAAGGTCTACCAAGAATAATAAGACATAAATGATTGCAATCTATATCAAGAACAATGAGATCTACGGGCACATAATTCCTATTTGCAACAATACGAACATTATTAAGCCTTCACATAGGTTTCTTAATAGTGGAATCCGCAAGTTGCAAATTTAGTGAGCAATCATCAAGATCATGGTAATCTAGCACATGACATAAAGTTTTCAGAGTTGTGGAAACACTAGGACCCAAATCACACAAAGCATGGCACTCATAATCTTTGATTCTAATCTTAATAGTAGGTTCCCATTCATCATGAAGCTTTCTATGGATAGAAACTTCTAACTCAAGTTATTTTTCAAAAGATTTCATCATAACATCAACTATATGTTTAGTAAAAGCCTTATTTTGACTATAAGCATGAGGAGAATTCAACATGGATTGAAGCAAGGAAATACAATCAATCAAAGAGCAGCTATCATAATTAAAGTCCTTGAAACCCAAAAGAGTGCGTTCATTGCTATTTAAAGTTTTGACCTCTTCAATCTCACTTGTATCAATCTTAGCATTAAGATCTATAGACTCCAAATCATTGGGACACCTTGTAACTAAAGTTGACTTATCTCCAGTCCCATCATTATCAAGATTTATATTGAAAACAAATATTCAATAGGAGTCAAATCAATCACTTTAAGATCTTCCTAATTACTAGGAGAACGCCTGTGCGTTGCCACGGGCTTTTACAAAAATTTAATATGTAATTCATGTTGCTAAAATAACCAAGAACAATGCCATCTAGGCTAACACACATCTCTTTTTTACAATCAACTAATAGGAATCATACTATCAAACACAATAATATGTTATCTGCAAATAAACCAAATTGGCTTTGCTGGCTTCATCTTGAAGGTGGGCGACCTTCTCTACTCAACCTTATCATCAAAGAACCACAACAGAAAGCAATTTTTCTTTCCCACACTCTTGCATATACTCCCTCTGTTCCTAAATATAAGTCTGTTTTAGAGATTTCAATGTGGATTACGCACTAGGAGCAAAATGAGTCAATCTATAGATCCATATGTAGTCCGTACTGAAATCTCCAAAAAGGCTTATATTTTGAAACAAAGGGAGTATATTAGAATATGAACAAATTAGATACATAGGGAAAAAAGTTATTGGCTTTAATCGTGTCAAACAATGATCATGAATAAAAAGTACCACATTTGTGATTTTTTACAGAGATAGTATCATGCCATTTTAAAGTCTTTGCATGAACTGGTCTCGATTGAACATACAAAAGGACATAATACTCGGGCAATGCTACCTTGTCTGATATAATGAAATACTATGAAAATAGGAAATATCATGACACTCAATATGATGATTTCCAGAACATTTATAGCAAAGATACTCCTGGGACATCACTGTAGAACTATAGCAAACAATCACATATATGGTGCCTCATAACAGCTAGCAGTTTGTATCCCTATGGGTAGGTGTCTATGAGAATAGAATAGATTGTAGTACTACTAATTCTCTGATGGTTGTAGGTCTTTGCATTAAGTGGTTTCAATTTCAATTCAATGTAATATAGAACAACATATTACATGGCAACAGAACTTGAAAACATTGAAAAACTGACCTTAATGAAAATATACTCAAGCTATTATTTCCTCGCATATTATATGCCCCGGTCGGTTTCAGATTGCCATACTTGTGACACCGGTGGAAAACGCATGCTCCTGCTTGCTGTCACCTTGCTCGACGTCCGAAGTGGCCAACGGATGCGACATCCGTCGTGGCAAACCCTAGGGGGCTGGATCCTCCTCATTTCCACCTCCCTCTCCCTGTACTCATCTTCCTCCTATAGCCCCTTGCCGCAACCTAGAAAGGAGGTGGAGAACCAGGGAGGTCAACACCATGGTCCACACCCACCATGTCAGAGCTACTCATCAGTCGAGCGCGTTACCTCTCCGCGACGTCTGGTGCCACCTCTGTCGCCTTGGACTCCGGGGTGGCCGCCAGCCTGCGTCCTCAAGTAAGCTTCCAGCTTGTTTTCCATATCGATAATTTTGCATAGAAGTCAAAAGTTTGGAAGTGAGCATGAATATGATCTTAGAAATTCTTTATCTGTATCTTCAATGAGCCAAATCCACCTTCTAAATCGACAACCGTTATCAAACCTTGCAATGCAGCCATGATAGGCTCATACCATATTCAGTGTATCAGATATAACCTCTTCCAACCTTGTTAACCTGAGACTTATTCAGTAGTCAACATTTTAGAAAAGGAAAAGAGGTTTGATACACATAGTGGAGGAATCTCAACATATATAACATCTCCAATAAAATAAATAATACGAGCATCGTAATTTTAATGTGTTTATAAAAAGGAGTGTTATTATGCTTCGAAAAGGGAGTGCTATTTAGCGTGTATAGAATTATAAGTTGATCTCCAAGACAACATGAACCATAATCTCAACAAATAAAATACTATTGAAGTCCCACAAATTGAAGCAAAGATCAATTCTGATGCATCGTCTTACCCTTTCATGATGCATAGCTCCCCATTTTGCAAACACATCTTCACGTTGGAGTGATCAGCGACATATTAAGGTGAAATGCCTTCTAAATCTCACGTAGTGCAGGGGTACTCTGAATATTATTGTGTTACATTAATAATGTTCCTTTCTTAGTCTAATACCAGGTGCAGAATCCATCGACCACCATGATCCTATCACATTAAAACTGTTGTACATAATCAGATTAGAGTCTCTGTTCCCGTTGATAAATTGTGTAACACTCCGAAACAAAAAATATATTATTAGCCCGTTGTCAACGGAGTAAAGAAAAAATAACTTATCTTCATACCCCCATATTATTTAGAAATATATGGTCAGCAAAAAGATGTATACTTGCCCACTTCATTGCAAACAAACTACAAAGAAGCCTAGATATTTTGTATTCCTTTTAGGTTTCCTTTACATGCTACGGGCAGAGTATGATACTTATCTAAAATAACTGAAGGCACAAGAAAAGCTAGTGAAGAATGAAGAAATTCAATCTAACCTTGCTCAATTTGGTGTATTTCCTCGAGCACCCATCTGAGTGTATTCTCTCTTCTTCTTAGACTCATTGACTTCGTACACATGGGGCACTGTCAAGTTCTCCAAGGAGGACAGTAGATCTCACCCACGACCTCCTTGATGTCGCTCGCGAAGTAGCAGGGTGACAACATGGAATTTCTTGGTTGCTTGTGTGGGTGACCTCGGGGCGTCGCTGATGGTAGGTCACAGGTATAACATCTCTAGGAAAAGAAATAATATTAGCACCGTAATTTTATCGTGTTTATAAAAAGGATAATCTACAATGGTGATATGATTTCAAAAATACAAACAATATAATTTTTAGAAATATAAAAGCCAAACTATATTAAGAAATATAAAATCCAAACTTTAAGTAATCTCACTATAGTAATTTATTCCAAATGCCACTGACCATATCTCTTGAAAACAAAACGTGACCAGCTAAATCAACCTAAAGTTTGGTTCACCTAGAAGGATAAAACTACTAAAAGTAGCACTGAGGTGATTACTTCATTTCAAATGATAACTATTAAACTAATGAAACATATTTTACCCAAAGAGAAAACACATGAGGAAGAAAACTGAATTACAAATTGCAGACCTGAACACAAATTGAAATCTAGGGGGGCAACGGATCTAGTATTATACCAGAACTTCCTCGTCTTAGCTATAACTTCGATGATGGATCTCATTTCCTCAGGAGTAACATTGACAACTTTGTCATCATCCCTACAATGAATGAATGAAATACATTTTTCCAATGTTTAGAACCAAATAAAAAAACTGGAGTCAACAAATTGTGTATTTAAATATTAACAAGTTGAAATATCAAAATGTCTAGCTATGTTATTGCAATTTTATGTCAATGGGTTTAAGATAAGAGTATATGTATGTGTTGCAAGAAAAAAATCACATCATACAGTCACTCATACCAAGAACTGAAGGCCGAACATATCACAGAATAGTTAACTAAACTTAACCAGATGCAGAGGGAGTGTTAGAACGTGAAAAGAGAAGGTGTGTACTTGCTTGTTCTGTTATCTTGTGTCCAAACGGATTTTTATTTCTATATTTGAAATGCACTGAACGCTCTCTCACCCCCATGAATAGAATGCATTAGTGTGAACCATCTATACTTGTATGGGTCAGTGCTCATATTTTCCTCACACATACAATGTGTCTTGATATAAGTGAATGCTCTCCCACCCCCGTGTGAGTGAGGTGAGAGAATATGCCTAGATATGGTTCCTCGAAGAAAATAAGATGCACACATCTCATGCCAGATACAGGTGGATGATTTAGAATGAGCAGTCACTCACACAAAGCACTCATAAACATTAAATGCAGTTTCTATGTCAGGTGAAAATGGAAGCAATATGAAGTTACAAACTTGGGTCCATTCCAAGCATATCACCAACTCGGTAACAAGCTAACAATGATCACAATGAATTTACAACATCGCCAATACAATATTGATATGGCATGGGAAATGACAGCGATCACAATGTAGTGATGTAGTAGATCTAAACAAACTACAAATTCTATGGAAATACAGGGTTGGATGCAAATCCTACAGAAAGTGAGAATGACCCCAAAGAGAAGACATAGCCATGGGGTGATGAGATAGTGTGTGCCAGAGAAAAGAAGTGAATTGTGCGTTTAATGGACAGAAAAATGTGTGCCAATGTAATGGTTGTTGGATTCTTATTTCACCATTCTTTAACTTTACTTGAATTCAAGTTCGCTCGTATGCACAAGTGTCTACATGGCCTTGCTTGAAGCACATACGAGCAACCAATGCAGCAATAGCCACGCATCACACATCCAGGTAATATGGGAATCTTTATACTCTACACTCTATGTCTCTACCCAAGTACCCATGCACGCACATATAAGATTCGCTACCTAATAATCATTTAAAGCTTCTCGTGAAAAGGAAAAAAGACAATAATCAAAGCTAGATCTACAGAACCACAGCGGCGACATAAATTTGAATGGATTACCCATGCTTCTTGTCCTGGGTGGACGGATCCTCGATAGGATGACCCACGTCAACAGCTGCTTCAATCATCACCATGGGTGCTGCCACACTGTCAGCACGCTGGTCAGCATCTACATCTGCTTCAGTCATGACCATGGGCACTGCCACGACGCCAACATGCTGGTCTGTGTCCACAACCTCCTCTTGAACCACCATAGGCACTATCGATCCCTCAACACGCTGGTCTGTGTTGACAGCTGCCTTTGGCGTCACCATAGGCGAGCCCTCGACATGCTGGTCTGTGTTAACAGCTGCCTCTGGCACCACCATGGGCTCTGTTGAGCCATCGACATGCTGGACCGCGCTAAAAGCTGCCTCTAGCACCACCATGGGCACTATTGAGCCCTCAATATGCTGGTCCGTGTCGACAGCCGCCTCTGGCACCACCATGGGCGCTGGTCCATCAACATCCAGGTGTAAGACCTCTGTTAGGCTGGCGTCCCAGACCTAAGATACCAAAGCGTCAATCCATATACAAACAGAGAGGGGGAGGATCGAGCAGATTAGTAAGTACAGTACAATACCTGGTAGGAGAGCACCTCTCCGAGGAGGTCATCCAGGGAGAAAATCTGCCTGGGAGCAGAGGCAACGTTGGCAAGGCGGCTTTGGGTGCGGGTCGGGGAGTCGACGAAGCGCGCGATGTAGTGCCAACGGAGGCCGATCTGGTCATCGACGGGGATGGCCCGCCTGGAGCAGTCATCTGACCCGTCACCGTGCGGCGGCTGACACGGGGCATCACAAGAGAGGGCAGGCGCGGCTGGGGACGTACGTCGCTGTTGCGAGCAGCGGCGGCGGCTGGTGCGGGGTGTCGTTGTTGCGGGCGGCGGCGGCGGCGGCCGGCGCGGGGCGTCATTGTTGAGGGTGAGGGCGACAGTGGCTGGCGCGGGGCGTCACATGAGAGGGCAAGGCAGCTAACAATAGGGGCCGCCGCCGCCCGCAACAGCAACGTACGGAGCAGTAGGGGCGGCGGTGGAGTAGGAGATGGGGCGGAGGCGGATGGAACCCTAGCCCAGGGTCAGGACTCAGAGGAAGAGATGGAGGGGAGGGGGCATGGGCGGGTGGGGATGCGAGGGGAGCTCCTTGTTCGTGCGAGCCGGCCTCGCTCCCGGTTCATCCGGTTTTTTCGTCTGAGGAGCATCGCTACTACAGTTTTTGTTGGGGATATAATCCCGTGGTGAGACCCGCCCAGGCGGGGCCGGGTCACACCTGGCGGCTCATGGGCCAGACCAAGGACGGGCCTGGAGACTCAAGCCTTGTCGTTCGGCGGCTCACCAAGATGGGCCAAGATGAGGCCCAGACAAAGAAGTCATAAAGACCCGGGTGGGTAAGCCGCCTTGAGACGGCTTGCTCCAGAAGGCAAGACAATGAAGATATAGACTCAGACACATTGTAAGAGTTGGTATACGACTTGTGTAACCTGTGGTCTTGACCTCCTATATAAGGGCGAGACCCGGCGCGACTTAGGCAGAAACCAACTAATCGAGTGCTAGGTCAAGCGATTCCGCTACCTTGTAATCGATACTCCAATCAATACAACACAAACATGACATAGGCTATTACCTCTACTAGAGGGGCCAAACCTAGGTAAACTCGTGTCCTTCGTCCCAACCAACCCCTCTGAGTCCATAACCTTAGCGATGGCCTCGAATCTAAGTCCTCGGACATCTGCCATGATAAAACCACGACAGTTGGCGCCCACCATGGGGCTAGCACTCGGTGGTGCTAAGTTCTCAAAGGGCTCTCTACCAGAGTTCGAGGGATGCGTGGTCGGAAGGATGAACAAGAGTCGCCGCGGTCGGCTCTACATCGACGACGCCGGCTGGGCCCCCGAAGCCGACTCTGTTGAGTACGGTTTTGGGGTTCCCTTCGGTGGAATCCACGTTTTCATTGTACGAATCTACTCCCGGGACGGATATCTGCACCGACATCGCCCAGCCGGCTCAGCACGCGCAACCCGCCCAACATGTGCGACCCGCCCGTACTGATTCAGGAAGGAAGCATGTCTTCGTTGGCTTTACTCAAGGTACGGATCTTGAGGCCTCTGAGTCGTAGGAGACTCTTGTTTGTTTGGAGGATGGATCTTCGAGCGGTGAGGCGGAATCAATCTACCAGCTTCATGATGGCAGGCTTGGGGGCTACGAGGAGCTTTGCCTCGAGTCGGAGCATTCGGAGCCGGACGTTCATGGGCTGCCGACTCATGCGGCCGTGTTCATGGCGGGGTCAACACCAGGTACAAGCAGTACGGCCGCCGGGGCGGCCGACACGGGGGCTAACCCTCTGCTGGCTCAGGTTCTTCTCGATCTGATGAATGAGCTCGCCGCCCTGATGGCAACCGAAGTCACGTCTGAGAATCAAGCCACCCGGAATCTAGAAATCACAAGGCATAAGGACCAGATGGCTGAGGCCCAACAGAGAGTCGACGCGTTAAAAACTCAGATGGATTCGGAGGCAGAGCACTTTAAGTCGGAGGACTTCCGCCTTGAGCTCGAGCATCAATTGGCAGCCGTGGTATGGCGGATGAGGCATCAGTCCCGCCTACCACAACAATATGAGGCTAGAAACCTTTTTAACACGCTAGGAATGGGACGTACAACGGATGCACCTGGAAGTTGCTCGGCAGCTCGGCAGCAGCTTAACCCGCCCCGACGGAATCATACCTCAGCAATGGCTTTCCCAACATCAGCGGGTCACTATTCAAACCCGGCGGAGAATATGGTGGCGACTGCAACCCAGCATGAAACAATTCCTATTCCTGACAAGGCACCCTTTGCAGAGGAGGTGCAGAACACCCTTGCATACCTTCAAACGGTGATGGCCCAGCAAGAGAAATATACTTACAGTCGGAGCCATGTGCATTCAACCCCCCTCCCCAGCCACAGCTTCAGCCGATGCTATGAGTCACCGGCGGGTTCTAGAAGTGATCGGCACCGGGGGCCACCCCGAGACGATCAGACAGCTCTGGATGCACAGTCGCTCGTAGACTGGGCAAGAGTACAGCAAGAGGCAGCGGTGGCTCATCAAGAGCCCGCGCCTTCCATCTTAGTTGGAGCAGGAGTGACCACCAGGGCCATGGGAGTCCCATACTTGGTGCCGGCTTTGCGGAACGAGAGTCTGCCGAAGGATTTCAAAGGCCCTCGTAAAGTTCCAAACTACACTGCAGACCTGCCCTCACAGGCCTGGATTGAAAGTTATGAGCTCGCTATGGAGATGTTGGATGTCAATGATGCGGTTTGCGCAAAGTACTTTATCATGATGTTGGAAGGTCCGGCTTGCACATGGTTGAAGGGTTTGCCACCCAATACCATCAACTCATGGGCAGAGCTGAAGGCAAGGTTCATGAAAAAAATTCAAGGAACTTGCAAGCAGCCTATGATGATTGTGGATCTGGATCACTGTGTTCGACAGGAGAATGAGTCGGCTCATCATTGGGTCCGGCAGGTATCGACCATCATCCACTCAGCTGAACAGATCACAGTGGCTCAAGCGGTGTTGATCCTGGAAAAGAATTGTCACTTTGTCCCTCTGAAGCAAAAGCTCGGCCGGCTCAAAAGCACGTCTCAAGACATGGGGGAGCTCATGGTGGCTCTCACCAAGTATGCCGATTCTGATAACACAAAGGATCCGGGTTCTGATGAAGAGAAGCCTGGTCAGAATAAAAAGAATAACCATGGCAAGAGTGTGGTAGGCAATGGTAACCAAGGCAAGAGGAAGAACCCGGATGGCGGGTCAGAATTGGTAGCCGACGCCAGCACAGGCAATAACCGTGCCAAGGGCAACAGGAAGTTCAGAACACCTTTTAATAAAAACAAGACTCCTTTAAATTTGGAAGAGATGCTCAAAAAGCCTTGTCCGGAGCACAACCGTCCCGATAGACCAGTGGGTCACACATGGGGTAATTGCCATGTTAGGCAAAAGTTCAAGGACTACATCTTACGGCAGAACCACAAGGATGGTGGCCCGCCTGGCGGCTCAGGACCAGGTGGGTCAAGAGCCGGGTTTGGGTCCGGCGGTTCAGGATCCGACTTTTGGGGATATAATCTCGCGGTATGACCCGCCCTATGGGATCCGGGTTATACCTGACGGCTCTTGCACTAGCCCAAGAGTGAGCCCTAAGACTTAAGGCCCAGGATGCTTGGCGGCTCATAGGATGGCCGGAAGGTGGCACGGACAGAGAAGACCCGGGTGTGTAAGCCGCCCGGGGACAACTTGGACAGAGAAGATAGAGGAAGACTCAGATAGACAATGAGAGTCGGTTACAACTTGTATGACCCGTGGTCTTGACCTCCTATATAAAGGCAGGCCCGGGGCGACTTAGAGATCAAGTTATCGAGAACTAGGTCAAGCTTTAGCTCCCTTGTAATCGATACATCAAGCAATACAAGCACAAGCAGGACGTAGGCTATCACCTTGACTTGAGGGGCCGAACCTGGGTAAATCCATGTCCTCCATCCCCATCAACCCCTTTGAGTCCATCACATTAGCAATGGCCTCGAACCCAAGTCCGTTCACCCGGACATCTTCCGTCATAAAACCACGACAGTTGGCGCCCACCATGGGGCCTGTGCTCGGTGGTGTTGAGTTCTCAAAGGGCTCTCTCCCTGGGCTCGAAGGATACTAGTTGGGAGAATGAGCAAGAGTCGCCGCGGCCGGCTCTACATCGACGACGCTGGCTAGGGTCTTGACGCTGGTTCTGTGGAGTATGGATTCCGGGTTCCGTTCGGCGGGATCCACGTTTTCATTGGAAAGGTTGACGGATCTACACCAGGGTCGGACGTTTGCACCAACATCGTCGAACCGGCTCGGCGTAAGCAACCTGCCTGTAATGTGCAACCCGCCCACGTTAACCCGGGGCGGAAGCATGTCTTCGTGGGCTTCACTCAAGGTATGGATATAGAGGCTTCCGGATCGCAGGAAACTCTTGTTTATTAAGAGGACGAATCTTCGAGCGGAGAAACAGTCGGTTTACCAGCTTCACAATGGCGGTCTTGGGGGCTACGGCGAGCTCCGCCCTGGGTCGGATTGCTCTGAGTCGGACGATCTTGGGCGGCCGGTTCATGCTGCCGTGTTCATGACGGGGTTAGCCCCAGGCACGAATAGTACGGCTGCAGGAGCCGCAACCTCAGGCGCTAACCCGCCACCGCTGGCTCAAGTTCTTCTGGAGCTGATAGACGAGCTCGCGGCTTTAATGGCTACTGAAGTTACATCAGATAATCAAGCGGCTCGGAACATAGAGATTGTGAGGATCCAGGAACGGATTGTAGAGGAGCAGCAGAGGATGGCTGAGCTAAAATTCCAGATGGAGCAAGAGGCAGAACGTATCAAGACAGACGCTTTCCGTCTCAGGCTGGAGCAACAGTCGGCAGCTGCGGTGCATCAGATGAGGCATCAATCCTGCCTGCTAGAACATTATGAGGCAAGAAACCTCTTCAACATGCCAGGGACGGGGTGAGCAACAAATGCGCCTAGAAGCCGCCCGGCGGTTCGACCGGCAACTCATCCGACCCGACGAAACCAGGCCTCATCTGATGGCCTTTCCAACACCGACGGGTCATTATTCTAACCCGGCCGAGAATATGGTGGCGGCAGCCACCCGGCTCGAAACAATTCCTATTCCGGATGAAGCGCCCTTCGCGGAGGATGTGCGAAACGCCATTGGATACCTGCAGACGGTGATGGCCCAGTAGGAGAAGTACACTCACAGCCGGAGCCGCGTTCATTCAACCCCTCTGCCTAGCTGGAGCTTTAGCCGACGCTATGAGTCCCCGGCGGTTTCCAGCAACGACCGGCATAGAGAGGTTCCGGTGGGTGGACAGCTAGTTGTGGATACGCAATCATTTGTGAACCGGGCGAGAAGCCAGCAAGAGGCGACAACTTTAGCCGCAGCGGCTCACCAAGAGCCTACACCCTCTGTGTCGGTAGGAATAGGAGTAACCACCAGGGCTGTGGGAGTGCCATGTTTATCGCCGACTCTACGGGGGGAGTGGTTACCAAAGGATTTCAAAGGACCCCGCAAGGTCCCAAATTATACCGCTGATTTACCCCCGAAGGCCTGGGTGGAAAGTTATGAGCTAGCCATGGAGATGTTGGATGTTAGTGAGGCGGTTTGTGCCAAGTACTTCATCATGATTCTTGAAGTCTCGGCTCGCACATGGTTAAAGGGATTGCCACCCAATACCGTCAATTCATGGGCAGAGCTGAGAGCCAGGTTCATAAAAAACTTTCAAGGAACGTGCAAACAGCCTATGACCATCGTGGATCTTGATCACCGTGTTCAACAGGAGAATGAGTCGGCTCATCATTGGGTTCGAAGCATATCATGGTGGCTCAGGCAGTGCTGATCTTACAGTAGAACTGCCACTTTGTCTCTCTAAAGCAGAAACTTGGCCGACTCAAGCAAACGTGTCAGGATATGGGAGAGCTCATGACGGCTCGCATGAAATATGCCAACTCTGACAATACAAAGGATCCGGGCTCCGATGAGGAGAAGGCCAGCCAAGGCAAGAAGAACAGTCAGAGCATGGGTCCGGACAATAATGGTAACTAGAGTAAGCGCAAGAATCCCGAGGCCGGGTCAGAACTGGTGGCCAATGCAAGCACCGGCCAGAATCATCCTAAGGGTAATCGAAGGTTCATGCCACCTTTTAACAAGAGCAGACCTGCCTTTCATTTGGAGGAGGCACTTAAGAGGCCCTGTCCGGATCACAGTCAGCCTGATAAGCCAGCGAACCACACATGGGGTGATTGCCGTTTCATGTAGAAACTCAAGAATCACTTTACACAACCCAACAATCAGGACGGTGGCCCGCCAGGCGGCTCAGGATACGGTGGGTCAGGGGCCTGATTTGGTTCTAGAGGCTCAGGGTCCAGTCATCCGGGTCAAGGTAATCAAGGTGGACACCAGCAACATTCTGGTAACAACAATTAGCAATAGCGTAATCAGTCTGGTTATCAGAGTAATCCGAAGCAGCTCAGTTCCAGCCAGTATCATGTTTTCAGGACCAGCCTCAACAAACGGGACCAGAAGTTGCGCAAGAGGGCGGTCAATGCCATTGCGCCGGCTCTGCCGTAGTATTTAAAATGGTCCAAATATGACATAACGTGGAGCCGGGAAGATCACCCGCCGCATGTCGATGACCCAGGGCGACTGGCTTTGGTTGTGGCCCCCCAAGTGGGAGGATATATGGTGAATAAGGTGCTGATGGATGGAGGCAGCACTATCAACATCCTTTACTACGATACTTTTTGGCGGATGAAATTGCTGGACAAGGATCTAAAACCCTCATCCATCATTTTTCATGGTGTGGTGGCAGGCAAGTCGGCATATCCGGTGGGCAGGATTTCTTTGGAAGTGGCTTTTGGTGATGAATATAATTACAGGGTGGAGTCCTTGTGGTTTGAAGTGGTCAAGATCAAGAGCCCTTACCATGCATTGTTTGGACGGTCGGCTTATGCTAAGTTCATGGCTAGGCCCTGCTATGTCTACTTACAGCTCAAGATGCCCGGTTTAAATGGTACCATTACCGTTCATGGTGACCGGAATATGGCTATTGAGTGTGAGGAAGGGGATGCGCTTACGCAGAATCCAGTTGCACTCAGGAGGAGCTTAAATTTTATAAGGAGAATGTTGACCCGGGGGATATGACCCCACTGAAAAAGCCCACAACGGAGGTTGAGCCGCCCCTCAAGTTTTCAGCGGATGATACTAAAGCAGTAGATTTCACTCCGGGCGACTCATCCAAACAGTTCATCATTGAAGCTCACATGGACCCCAAATAGGAAAGCACACTCATCGAATTCATCCGTGAGAATCTGGACATCTTCGCATGGAAACCTTTTGACATGCCGGGTGTACCGAGAGAGTTCGCTGAGCACAACCTTAATGTGGATCCAAAATTTAAGCCGGTTAAGCAGTTTCTACGGTGGTTTAATGAGGAGAGGCACAAGGCCATTGGGGAAGAAGTTGCCCGACTCTTGGCAGCAGGTTTCATTGTTGAGGTTTTTCACCCGGAGTGGTTGGCTAACCCGATGCTGGTGCTCAAGAAGAACAGCACGTGGCGTATGTGTGTGGACTACACGGACCTTAACAAGGCTTGTCCGGCTGATCTGTTTTCCCTCCCTCATATTGATCAAATCATTGATGCTACGGCGGGTTGGGAAAGCCTGTGTTTCCTAGACGCTTACTGAGGATATCATCAGATCAAGATGGTGGTTAAAGACCAGGGCTTTTATTACACCTTTTGGGGCTTTCTGCTATGTATCTATGCCCTTCGGGCTCAAGAGTGCCTAGGCAACCTATCAGCGGTGTGTGCAGAATTGCCTTCACAGTCAGATCGGCCGCAATGTTCATGCTTATGTAGATGACATTTTGATCAAGTCAAGGAAGAAGGAGACCCTTTTGGACGACTTAAGGCAAACCTTTGATAATCTCCGGGTCTATAAGATGATGCTTAACCTGGCCAAATGTGTCTTTGGTGTTCCGGCTGGCAAGCTCTTGGGTTTTCTGGTTTCTGAGCGTGGCATTCAGGCTAACCCGGACAAAATCAAAGCTATCACTTCTCTGGCAGAGCCGTCCTGTATTAACGATGTACAATGCTTGGCGGGGCGGATTGTCGCATTGAGCCGGTTCATAAGCCGCCTTGGAGAGAAAGCTATTCCCTTATATCAGATGATGAAGAAGACGGACAAATTTGTCTGGAGTAAGGCGGTGGGTGAAGCACTGGAGGCGCTCAAAAAACAGCTTACTAAGCCACCGGTGCTGGCCGCTCCGGCTGAGAAAGAACCATTACTTCTATATGTGGCAGCTAATAACCAGGCAGTAGGCGCTGCAATTGTGGTCGAGCGCAAGGAATCTGGGAAGGAGTTTCCGGTTCAAAGGCCGATTTATTATATCAGTGAGATCCTGACGGAGTCCAAGCAAAGGTATCCGCATTAGCAGAAGCGGGTATATGGGGTCTTTATGGCCAACCGCAAGTTAAAGCACTATTTTTTAGGGCACCAGATAACTATGGTCAGTTCTGCTCTATTGGGGGACATAATCCAGAATAGAGAAGCCACTGGAAGGATTGCTAAGTGGGCATTAGAGCTGGGACCTCTCAATCTGAAATATGTGCCTCGTACGGCCATCAAGTCCCAAGCTCTTGTGGATTTTATAAATGATTGGACGGAATGTCAAGCTCCTGAGGAAAAGACGGATGACACATACTGGACAATACACTTTGACGGATCCAAACAGTTATAAGGATCAGGGGCAGGAGTTATTTTGACATCTCCCAAAGGTGATAAGTTTTGTTATGTGCTCCGATTGATGTCCCTTGCACTCACAATGCGGCTGAGTACAAAGCTCTGCTTCACGGTCTCAGAGTGGCCAATGAGATGAATTTAAGCCGGGCACGGTGTTTGGGCGACTCAGATCTGGTGGCTCAGCAAGTTTTGGGCACTTGGGATTCCAAAGACCCATGGATGGCGGCCTATTGTCAGGCGGTTGATATCATTGCTGGTCACTTCAAAGGATATCAAGTAGATCACATTCATCGTCGTAGGAATGAGGCGGCTAATGCCCTATCACGGTTAGGTTCTCAACGAAAGCTTGTGCCGCCCAATATCTTTCTGGACGTCTTACACCATCCGACTGTCAATATACCTTCAGAAGAGGATTTGGTTGTTCCTGACCCGGAGGGGCAATTAGTGGCGGCTCTACATGCTATTCCGGATTGGACTGTGCCCTACCTGGCCTATTTGACTCGAGGCGAGTTACCTGATGACGAAAACCTGGCCAGACATATCACCCGGCGTTCTAAATCCATGACAATAATTAATGGTGAGTTGCACAAATGCAGTGTGACTGGAGTTTTTCAACGTTGTGTCTCACCAGAGGAGGGCCAGCAAATCTTGAATGAAATTCATGCTGGAGACTGTGGACACCACGCCGGCTCAAAGTCTCTAGTGGCCAAGGCCTTCCTGCACGGTTTTTTCTGGTTGACGGCTCACAAAGATGCAGAGGACCTAGTCCGCAAGTGCGACGGCTATCAAAAGTTTGGCCGGCGTGCTCATGTTCTAGCTCAAGAGTTGAGGATGAGACCAATTACTTGGCCGTTTGTGGTCTGGGGGCTTGACATGGTGGGACCTTTCAAGAGATCCAAGGATAAGAAAACACACCTCTTGGTGGCAGTTGATAAGTTCACCAAATGGGTAGAGGCGGAGCCGGTCAGCAAGTGTGACGCGGCTATGGCGGTTCAATTTATTAAAAAGTTGATCTACCATTTTGGTTACCCCCACAACATCATCACTGATAATGGCACAAATCTGTCCAAGGGGGCTATGAAATTTTTTTGCAACGAGGAGCACATCTTGCTTGATGTATCAGCAGTTGCACATCCACAGTCCAATGGTCAGGCGGAGCGTGCCAATCAGGAAATTTTAAGGGGTATTAAGCCGCGGCTTATGGTTCCTTTGCAACGAACACCGGGGTGTTGGGTAGAAGAGTTGCCTTCTGTTTTATGGAGCATCGGAACCACCCCCAACAGATCTATAGGTTATACACCTTTCTTCATGGTGTACGAGGCTGAGGCAGTATTGCCAAGCGACATCTAGCATGACTCACCACGAGTGGAGGCTTATGTTGAGACGTACAATGAGACGACACGTCAAGATGCGTTGGACGCTTTGGAAGAAGCAGGAGAGTTGGCGGCTGCCCAGTCGGTGATTTATCAACAAGACCTCCGCCGTTATCATAGCCGCAGGGTCAAGACCCGGACATTTCAAGAAGGTGACTTAGTGCTCCGGCTGATTCAAGACCAGACAGATATGCATAAGTTATCTCCTCCATGGGAAGGACCTCTCGTGGTCAGCAGAAATCTCAACAACGGGTCATATTACCTCATCGATATCCGGGACGACTCAGATACGGCGGGTCAAGAGACCCGCCGGCCATGGAACATAGCGCATCTACGGCCTTATTACACTTAAAGGTGTCAAGACTCATCATTGTACACTATCATTGTACATATCATATTTATATATGAATAAAGTAGCATCCGTGCAAGACGGGGCCTCTACTCTCACACATCTTCGCTCATACAAGAAGATCCACAAAATATATCAGCTGTGATTGCCGAGGGTGGCTTCTTACCTCCGGGTATCGCTTCTAACACCTTATCGGCCGGATTTATGCCATCTCCGGCTAACATGATTAGCCGCGGTTGTAGGGGTCTTCTTACCTCCGGGTATCTCTTCTAACACCCTAACAGCCGGCGTTTACGCCATATTGCCGAAGGGGGCTTCTTACCGACGGGTATCGCTTCTAACACCCTATCGGCCGGCTTTATGCCATTTCTGGCTAACATGATTAGCCGCGGTTGTCAAAGGGATCTTCCCATCTCCGGGTGTAGCTTATCTAACCCTAACAACCGGCGTTTGTGCCAAAAATGTTGACAAGTCAGCATAAGTTATATAGGGGGCTTCCTGCCCTACGGGTGAAGCTTATTAAACCTTATCGACCGACTCTCGATCCAAGCAAAAGTTTCCTGTCAACACGCTGGGACGACACGACATCTTCAGGTTGCGCTTTTAAGCCGGCCTCCCAATGGTGTAAAAGTGTGTTTATGCATACAAGGACATAAGCTACGAAGAATCAGAAAGGCATACAAAAGGGAACGACAAGGAAGATGGCAGATTTAAAGCCGGATTTTTCATATAAGCACGATAGCACAAGTTTAGCAGAAGCAAAAGTTACGGCTAGTCTATTACAGATGCTCTCTATGGAGCCCAAAATATGAATCAAGTTTTTACGACACCGCACGGGGGGTTATGGAGAGCCGGCTATTACAATATTTCTATAAAAATGATCAGCTGGCTGGCGGGTCATCCTACTCCGGTTCTTCGGTTGCCTTGATCTGGAGATTGTCCAAGTCCCAGTTGCAGTCGGTTAGAACTGCAAAACTTCCTTGTTCAAAGAAAGGGGACGGGTCAAGATCAGAGGCGAAGAGGTTCTTACTGCGGGCGGGTGTCAAATCTTTACACTCATAAAGCGGGCCACGAATTCTCTTTTGATCAGCACTGTAAGCTACCTGATAAGTCGCCAGGTCAACCTCTTCTGCTAAGCGGGCCACGAAGTCTTTTATGCACCGGGTGTAATCAACTTCTGTGAATTCAGAGCCGTCTTCCTTCTTGGAGGGAAACCCACCCATCGTTTTAGCTGGAGTAAGTTCCGGAGCGAAGGCCAAGGCCCGGCTTATACCTGCAATCGCCCCCTGGTGGGCGGCTGATATCTTCAAATCGACAATTTGTTTTGGCATCATGGACAAGAGTTCCAAGACACCTTTGAGAGTTGAAGGGATCGTGTCTTTGTACTGCACAGCTTTGATGGTGCACACTTCACCACAGTAGAGTTGCTCTGTCAGGGTATATAAGGCCTTCAAGGGCAGCAGGCTGTCAAAGGCCAGTTGGCGGCTCCTAGGACCTGTGTAAGTCAGAGATTTCATGGTAAGTTGCCAATTCAAGTATTATATGACAACTGAGTAAAAGTTGTCGGAAAATCACCAAAGAGGGCGGCTGTCATTTTGGTGATGTGGCGTTTCAAAGGTTGGAGCTCATCTGATACGATCATCAATCGCTGATCAGCATCATCCGTCCGCTTAGTCAATGAAGTTTTTTCAAAGCCGACTGACTCCTTGAAGGCGGTGAAGTCGGCCTTGATTTTAACCAACTCCTCAGACAAGAGCCGGCATTTCTCATCAGTGGCGCTTCGGGCAGCTTGTTGTGCAACCAAATTGGCTTTCAGGTCGGCCAATTGTGACCCGGCTTCAGTTAAGGTTTCCAGTGACACATCAAAGCATGGAATAAACGGGCAAGTCTCAAACAGATTGCAAGCAATATGCATGACACTTGGGGGCTAATGTCTATTTTCAGAAGTTCGGCATGAAAGTCCTGACTCAACTTTGAACAAGATTGAGCCTACCCTTGGGGGCTAGTATTGCCTCTCTTATTTATCTTCTAAGAAGTTCGGTTCAAAATTATCAAGCATTGAGCTGGCCCTTGGGGGCTATATACTGGTTTTTTCTAAGGAGGATGATCATGAAAGTCCTGGCTCAACCGTAGGAAAGATTAAGCCGGCACTTGGGGGCTATGTATGGATATAAGCAAAAAGGAATACCTCATATTTCTTCTTCATGAGGTTAACTAGCTAGAGCTCCAGATCCCGGCTTGTGGATAGTCGGTTCATATAGCCAGCATGAAGCTCCTCGGCTGTCATCTTCTCTAAAGCAGAGGTTTCAATCTCCAACTTCCTTGAAGCTTCAACCGGTTCGTTATGCTTGGTCAGCACGTGAGCCGGGGGAGAGTGAAAGCCAGCGCCAGTAATCACAACGTCTAGAGCGGTGGTGTCCTTGGTCACCTGGACAGGGCTCGGCGGTTTGGAAGGGTTGCTTGGCGGGCTCTTTGGAATGACATCGTCAGCAGCCAGCTCCGCAGATGTTGCTGGGGGGTCCACAGCCGGCCGCGACTCACACGGCTGGCCATGCTCCGGCCCTTGGGCAGCAGGGCCAGGGGAGGACCTGTTGGTCTTTGTGCACTTGGCTTGAGCCCTGGAAAGCACGAAGATCAGAACCCAAGGGTTACAGTCGCTAAGAGAACTGAACGCAAGATTAGAGGAAACACTTACAGCGGGTTAATCTTGGGAGGTGGCAGGGCGGTCGCCGTAGAGTCGCCGGAGGAAGGTGACCTCTGAGAGACAATTCAGAAAAGATAATACAGCGTTGAGATTCCAAAGGTAAAGCTAATCAAACAGAGATACATACCTCTGTGGGGCGCTTCTTCTGAGCCAGAGAATTCGGTAAACCGGACATAAGATCAGTAGAGCCGACGCTCCGGGTCTGACGATGCTTGGCCTGTTGTTGCTTTTTCAAAAGAAATTGGGGGATCCAGATAAGCAAGAGGATGAGAAAGAGGAACTTTTCCAATAACCCGCCGTGTCTTCCGGGGGCCAAAATATTCTGAGCCGGAAGAAACATAGATTACCTCAGGGGCGTTGGCACGGCTTGTCTCTACATCGTCCTGTGAGTAAAGCAGGTGTTAGTAATATGAAAAAAACGAAGTCTCAGAAAGTAACCAAGATTTTACCTCTGAGCCGGACGACTTTGGTGGTTCAAACTTTTCCTCTTGCAGGGTGGTTTTCTTAGGCTTCTTTGCTGGGGCCTTCTTCTTGGGCTTCTTCAAAGGAGCGACATACTCCTTCTTCCAGAAATCGGAGTCAGCCTGAAAAAGTAAGTCGGTTAACGGTAATGAATTAGCAAAATATAAGTGAACCAAGAGAAAAGGATGTGAATAGTCACCTTACATCTGGCACTAAAAGGCGTTATGCCAATAGCGCAGCAAGTTCCGAATGTCTCATGGAGAAGACTCCGGATAGCAGTAGTGATGTCGTCTTCTGTTAATGTTGACCGGCTGAAGCATAACGAGCCATCATACTTGCCCTAGTATTCACACATGAGGCAACTTCTATGGCTTAAAGGCATAATCCGCCAGGAAATCCAGCAGCGAATCAAGTCCAATCCGGTTAGGACATTGGCCATGAGGGCTCTAATCTTGGCGTGATCCGGCTCGTACCTTGTATGTTCTGAAGTCGACAGCCGGCTAGGAAGCTTAGAAGTTGTCTTGAGCTGGAAGGGAAGATAACCTGGCAATGGATGTTCGCCCTCCGGAGAAGTATCCTTACAGTAGAACCAGGTCTTATTCCAATATTTCAGATGATTCAGCATCTGCATAGCTGGAAAGGTAATATCCCTGCGCCTCTAGATAGAAATTCCACCCAACTCTAGACTCAGACCGGCTTTCACTTCAGTTTGTCGGTTCGTGTAAAAGAATTCTCGGAACAGGCCCACATATGGCTTGGTTTACAGATAAACCACACTGAGCACTTGAAAGTTGCATATATTTGAGACGGAATTGGGAGCGAGGTCTTGAGGATGGAGTTTGTACAACTAAAGGATGTCACGGAAGAACTTTGAGCCGGGGGGCACGAAGCCACGTTTAATATGATCAGAGAAAATAAAAACTTCACCTTCTTGTGGAATGGGCCTCAATTCATCACCCAGGACCCGCCAATGGATGACCTCTTTGGAAGGAAGAGTGCCCACGTGAACGAAATCCATCAAGAACTCCTCCGTAATACAAGACCTGACCTAGTTGCATGAATTGGATGCGCGAGACATTATGACGGCTTAAAACTGTGCAAATTAAAACACGGCGAGTCAAGAGAAGGCAAGTATCTACGGCGACTTACGAGCTTAAGATTCTACAGATAAGATGCCATGATCCGGCTGATGATAGCCGGAACGGCGCGGCAGGTCAACATAACAAGAAGAGGGAGTAGAATTCGGCTAAGTCCTAAAAAACAGATTTTGCAAAGTGCCGCTATGATCACGGATCTACAAAATCAGGGAAAATACTTCTATTTCCAGACCTAAGGATGAACTGGCGAAACAGAGGAAACCTAAAATGGCAAGTGGAGCTGCGATGGATCTACACATTGTTAATGACCGCCCGTTACACAGCGACACGGCGGGGATGAGCGATTATCCGAAGTTCGTGCACTAAAAGCACGACCAGCATCGATAGGGCCCGAGTTCTATCAACGACGGCAGCGGAGCTCCCTCGAAACCCTACCGGAAGCAGTTACGGATCTAAGGGGAGGAGGACGTACCGACGATGGCGCGATGAACACAGAAGGGACTTTGGTTCGCAACAGGTTGATGCAGCGGCCTTATCGACGACGAAGCGGAGACGGCGCTGGAGCAGGAGGTGATAGAAGCAGCAGTGTCGGAAGGAAGAAGACGATGGAGCGAGCGGGAGAAACAAATGCCGCCCACGGTGGTCCTATTTAAAAGGAAAAAACGGAACATGCACAAAAATTCAGACGACGGAAATAGTCCGGCCGAGGCGGACGCCTCCATTTTCGGGTTGATCATTTAATAAGAAGATTTGGTGTGTACATCAGCGAATCTTTTTTACAGGGTCGACCTGACGTCAAGCCGGGTCATTTCCTGGAGACTCGCCAAGGAGCAAAAGGAAAGGATGAAGTGAGCAAGCTCAAATCAACCTAGGGCCTAATGTTGGGGATATAACCCCGCGGTATGACCCTCCCCAAGGGCTCCGGGTTATACCTTATGGCTCGTGCACCGGACCAAGAGTGAGCCATAAGACTTAAGGCCCAGGATGCTTGGCGGATCATAGGATGGGCCGGAAGGTGGCCCGGACAGAGAAGACCTGGGTGTGTAAGCCGCCCGGGGACAACTTGGACAGAGAAGATAGAGGAAGACTTAGATAGACAATGAGAGTCGGTTACAACTTGTATGACCCATGGTCTTGACCTCCTATATAAAGGTAGACCCGGGGCGACTTAGTGATTAGGTTATCGAGAACTAGGTCAAGCTTTATGTCCGTTGTAATCGATACATCAAGCAATACAAGCACAAGCAGGACGTAGGCTATTACCTCGACTTAAGGGACCGAACCTGGGTAAATCGGTGTCCTCCGTCCCCATCAACCCCTTTGAGTCCATCACGTTAGCAATGGCCTCGAACCCAAGTCCGTTCACCCGGACATCTGCCATGATGAGCACAGCCGTCCCGATCTACCGGTGGATCACACATGGGGTAATTGCCATGTTATACAAAAGTTCAAGGACTACATCTTACGGCAGCACCACAACGATGGTGGCCTGCCCGACGGCTCAGAACCAGGTGGGTCAGGAGCCGGGTTTGGGTCTGGCGGTTCAGGATCCGGCGATCATGGCCAGGGCAACCACGGAGGACATCATCAGCACTATGGTGGCAACAATCAACAATAGAATAACCAGTCTGGGTATCAGAGTAATCTGAAGCAGCTCAGCTCAGGTCAGTATCATGTTTTCATGACCATCCTAGATAAGTGAGATCAGAAATTGCACAAACGGGGGGTTAACACAGTCACGCCAGCTCTACCACAATACTTGAAGTGGTCTAAATATGACATAACCTGGAGCCGGGAAGATCACCGGCCGCGCGGTGATGAGCCGGGGCGGTTGGCTCTGGTGGTTGTGCCGCAGGTGGCAGGATATGTGTTCACTAAGGTGCTTATGGATGTTGGTAGTAGTATCAATATACTGTACTACGACACTTTCCGATGGATGAAGTTGCTTGATAAGGATCTTAGACCTTCCTCGAAAGTTTTTCATGGTGTGGTGCCTGGCAAGTCGGCTTACCTAGTGGGTAAGATTTCTCTGGAAGTCGCCTTTGGTGATGAATACAACTACAGGGTGGAGACCTCGTGCTTTGAGGTGGTAAAAATCAATAGCCCCTATCACGCTCTGTTTGGGAGGACGGCTTATGCCAAGTTCATGGCTAGGCCTTGCTATGTCTACTTGCAGCTCAAGATACCCAGATTGAACGGGAAGATTATTGTGCATGGTGATCGGAAGACATCTATTGAGTGCAAGGAAGGGGACACAGCTTAGCAGAGTCCAGTTGTGCAGAGGCGGAGCTCAAATTACAAGGAAAATGTTGACCCGGAGGACATGACTCCGCTAAAAAAGCCTACCACAGAGGTTGAGCCACCCCTCAAATTTTTGGCGGACGATACAAAATTTGGTGGATTTCACTCCAGCTGACTCATCTCAGCAGTTCACTATTGGGGCCAACATGGATCCCAAATAGGAAAGCATGCTCATCGAATTCATCCGTGAGAATCGGGACATCTTTGCATGGAAACCTTCTGACATGCCGGGTGTTTCGAGAGAGTTTGCTGAGCACCACCTTAATGTGGATCCTAAGTTTAAACCAGTCAAGTAGTTTCTACGGCGGTTCAACGAGGAGAGATGCAAGGCCATTGGGGAAGAGATAGCCCGGCTCTTGACGGCGGGTTTCATCGTCGAGGTCTTTCACCCGGAGTGGCTTGCTAACCCGGTACTGGTACTTAAGAAGAATGGCACGTGGCGCATGTGTGTGGATTACAAGGATCTTAACAAGGACTGTCCGGCTGACCCATTTGCTCTCCCTCGCATTGACCAGATCATTGATGCGACGACGGGTTGTGAGAGTTTATGCTTCCTGGATGCTTATTCTAGTTCATCAGATCAAGATGGCAGTCAAGGACCAAGAGAAGACGACTTTTATCACACCTTTTGGTGCCTTCTGTTACGTGTCTATGCCTTTTGGGCTCAAGAGTGCCCAGGCAACTTATCAGCATTGTGTCCAGAACTGTCTTCACAGCCAGATTTGGCGTAACGTTCATGCATATGTGGATGATATTGTGATCAAATCAAGGAAGAAAGAGACTCTGCTAGATGACCTGAAGGAGACTTTCGATAACTTACGAGTCTACAAGATGATGCTTAACCCGGCTAAGTGTGTCTTTGGCGTTCCGGCTGGCAAGCTCTTGGGATTTCTAGTCTCTGAGCGTGGCATTGAAGCTAACCCGGATAAGATCAAAGCTATCACCTCCATGTCTGAGCTGGCATGCATCAACGATGTTCAGCGCCTTACGGGTCGAATTGCTGCGTTAAGCCAGTTTATAAGCCACCTTGGTGAGAAGGCCATCCCTTTATACCAGATGATGAAAAAGACGAACAATTTTGTCTGGAGTAAGGAGGCGGGTGAAGCGTTTGAGGCGCTCAAGAGACAACTCACTGAGCCGCCAGTTTTAGCCACTCCGGTTGAGAAGGAACCCTTGCTCTTGTACATGGTGGCTAATAACAGGGCTGTCAGCGCTGCAATCGTCGTTGAACGTAAGGAGGCGGGGAAGGAATATCTGGTTCACAGTCCAGTTTACTATATCATTGAGGTCCTGACAGAGTCCAAGCAGAGGTATCCACACTGGCAGAAGCTGGTGTATGGGTTGTTGATGGCCAATCGCAACCTAAAGCATTATTTCCTGGGCCACCAGATCATAGTGGTTAGCTCTACCCCTTTGGGAGACATAATTCAAAACAGAGAAGCCACTGGTAGGATCGCTAAGTGGGCACTAGAGCTTGGACCTCTCAATTTGAAATACGTACCTTGCACGGCGGTCAAGTCTCAAGCCTTAGTGAATTTCATAAATGAATGGACTAAGAGTCAGGCGCCCGAGGAAAAGCCGGACAACACATACTGGACGATTCACTTTGATGGATCCAGGCAGCTGGAAGGATCAGGGGCAGGAGTTTTCTTAACATCTCCCAAAGGTTATATGTTTTTTTATGTGCTAAGGTTGATGTTTCCTTGTACTAACAATGCAACTGAGTACGAAGCCCTACTTCATGGCCTCCAGTTGGCTAAAGAGATGAATCTGAGCCGAGTTAGATGCTTTGGCGACTCAGATCTGGTAGCCCAGCAGGTGTTAGGAACGTGGGACTCCAAAGACCCGCCGATGGTGGCTTACCGCCACGCGGTTGATGTCATTGCTGGTCACTTCAAGGGTTATCAGGTGGATCATATCGATCGTCACAAGAACGAGGCGGCTGATGCTCTGTCAAGGCTAGGTTCTCAATGAAAGCCAGTGCTGCTAATGTTTTCTTGGATGTGTTACATCACCCGTCGGTTAAGTTACCTTCAAAGGAGTACTTGGCTATTCCTGACCCGGAGGGACAGCTGGTGGCGGCTCTACATGCTATTCCTAACTGGACAGTGCCTTATTTGGCGTACTTGACTCGTGGCGAGTTACCTAATGATGAAAATCTGGCCAGACAGATCACCAGACGGTCTAAGTCTATGACGATAGTCAATGGCGAGTTACATAAGTGTAGCGTCACCGACATGTTTCAACGTTGTGTCTCACCTGAAGAGGGCAAGGAAATCCTAAATGAAATTCATTCTAGCGATTGTGGTCATCATGCCGGCTCAAAATCTCCGGTGGCCAAGGCCTTTAGACATGGTTTCTTTTGGCTGACGGCTCATAAGGATGCAGAAGATCTGGTCCGTAAGTGTGATGGTTGTCAAAAGTTTGGCCGGCGTGCTCATATTCCGGCTCAAGAGTTGCATTGATTCCAATTACTTGGTCATTCAGAGTCTAGGGGCTTGACATGGCCGGGCCTTTCAAGAGGTCCAAGGACAAGAATACCCACGTCCTAGTGGCGGTTGACAAGTTTACCAAGTGGGTAGAAGCTGAGCCGGTGAGCAAGTGTGACGCGGCTACGGCGGTTCAGTTCATCAAAATGCCGATCTACCGTTTTGGTTACCCTCACTGTATCATCACAGATAATGGTACGAATCTATCCAAGGGGGCTACACAAGCATTCTGTGATAGTGAGCACATCCGGTTTGATGTTTCTGCGGTTGCTCATCCACAGTCAAACGGTCAGGCGGAGCGTGCTAACAAAGAAATCTTGAGAGGTATCAAACCCCGACTCATGGTTCCTTTGCAACGAACGCCGGGTTGTTGGGTGGAGGAGTTGTCGTCCATCTTATGGAGCATAAGAACCACTCCTAACAGATTAATGGGTTATACACCTTTCTTCATGGTTTACGCTGCAGAGGCCGTGTTACTAAGTGACATCCGTCATGAGTCGCCACGAGTGGCGGCTTACGTTGAGGTGGACAATGAAACGGCGCGTCAAGACGCTTTGGATGCCCTGGAGGAGGAACATGATCTGGAGGCGGCTCATTCAACAATTTATCAGCAAGACCTGTGCCGCTATCATAGCCGTAGGGTCAAGACCCGGACGTTTCAAGAAGGCGACTTTGTGCTGCGGTTGATTCAAGATCAGACAGATGCACACAAGTTATCCCCTCCATGGGAAGGATCTTTTGTGGTCAGCAAAAATCTCAATAACGGGTCATATTACCTCATTGACATCCGGGACGACTCATATACCTCGGGGCAGGAGACCCGCCGGCCGTGGAAGATAGCGCATCTACGGCCTTACTATACTTAAGTTGTCAAGACTCGACATTGTACACCATCATTGTACATATCATATATTTATACGAGTAAAGTAGGCATCCTTGCAAGCCGAGGCCTTCGCTATTTCACACATGTCAATCTGTGCAAAAAGTGAAAATATGATTGTCCAGGGGGCTTCCCACCCACCGGGTGTAGCTTATCACACCCTATCGGTCGGCTCTCAAGCCAAAATAGTTGACTCCATCGACATGATCGTCCAGGGGGTTTCCCACCCACCGGGTGTAGCTTATCACACCCTATCGGTCGGCTCTTAAGCCAAACAGTTGACTCCGTCAACATAGGTCATTTGGGGGCTTCCAACCTGCCGGGTTTAGCTTACACACCCTCTTGATCGGCTCCCAAGCCAATCTGCCCGGTTAATCCTTGAGACTGATGCTGCTCCGCTAGGTGACCCGCCGAACTCTTACCAGTTAATCTTGCCTGGAGACCCTAAGCCGGTTCAAAGAACTGAACAGCCAATATTGATAGAGACCATGTCCTGGTTAATGTTAAAACGGCGGCTATTGTCACGTGAGGGCCGGGTTACAGAAAGCAAGGATAAACTCTCCCATCTACTGCCGACTCTCTGCTATGTGGCACGTTCGTACTGTGAGACAGTTAATCCTTGAGGACCCTATACTGTTTAAGGTTAAAATGACGGCTTTATGTCACGTGAGAGGCAGTTTTGGGGCTATCAGGGTACTCATGCCCTGTCGTGTCTCTACTGGGACATCACACTTCCTTTCAGTTAATCTCGCTTAGAGACCCTGAGCCGCTCATAAGAGATTGACGGCCAATCTCGATAGAGACCCTATACTGCTAAGGAGTTTTAAGTGGTGAGTTAGCCCAGCAGAACCGGCACATGAGTTATTATGAAAAAGCAAGTTAGGAAGGTACAACATCTTTGGGTTACGCTATTCTAAGATGCCCTCCTAACAATGTGAATATACATCTATTCTTGCAGGTCGGTTAAAGCCACCAAGAGTTGACAAAACATCCAATATGAGTCGACAGCGCAAGGCAGATGTCATATGTTAAGCCAGACAATTTAATATGTGCACGATGGCACAGTACAGGCAAAGGTAGGGTTTACTATTAGCCTATTACAAACGCTCTCTACAAATCTCAAAAGTGGTGATTCAAAGTTTTTTACACCGCTCTGTGGCGGGTCACAACGCCGGCTTATCCATGGCGTTATCAAAGTCGTCAGTTCGATGGCGGGTTACCCTCCGGCGGGTCTTCGACCTCCATGATCTGGAGATTGTCCATGTCCCGGTTGCAGTTGGTTAAAGCCGCAAAGTTTCCCTCTTCAAAGAGGGAGGACGGGTCAAGATCACAAGCGAAGAGGTGCTTACTGCGTGCAGGGGTCAAGTCCTTGGCTTCAAAGGTTGGGCCGCGTATTCTCTTCTGCTCAGCATTATAAGCCGCCTGGTATGTTGACAAGTTCACTTCCTCTACTAACACCGAAGCAAGGACTTTGGAATCTTTCACACATCGTGCGTAGTCAGCTCTGGAGCAAAAGACAACGCCCGGCTTATGGCTGCGATGGCTCCCTGTCGGGCGGCTGATTTCTTAAGCTCTTGGATCTATTTCGGCAGGGTGGACAGCTGTTCTATGACCCTCTTCACAGTCGGAGGGATGTTATCCTTATAAAGTAACGCCTTGATTGTGCAGACAGCTCCACAGTATAGCTGCTCTGTCAAACTATAGATAGCTTTCAGAGGCAGCAAATTGTCAGAGGCAAGTTGACGACTCCTTGTACCCGCATAAGCCAGATTTTTGGTCATAAGTCGCCAATATAAGTATTCATACATAAGTTTTGGCTAAGTATTTAAATGCTTAACAAATATGGCGGCTGACATCTCCCTGATTTGGCACTTCAAGGATTGCAGCTCATCTGACACAATCACGAGCCGTTGGTCAGCATCGTGTGTTTCAGCAAACTTTTTGAAAGCAGCAAAGTCAGCTTTAATCTTTGTCAGTTCCTCGGCAAGGAGCCGACACTTTTCATCGTCCTCGCTTCGGGCGGCTTGCTGGGTGGCCATATTGCTCTTTAAATCGGTCAATTCTGACCCGACTTTGTTTAAAGCTTCCTATGACATATCAAAATGTAGAATAAGTCGCTAGGATGGAATTTTATCTGATGATGAAGATTAAGACAATATTATGCAAGTCTCAAGCAGATTGCAAGCAATATGTTTGACACTTGGGGGCTTATGTCTATTTGATCTCCCAGATTTAAAATGAAGCTCCGACTCAACTCTATAAAAATTGAGCCGGCCCTTGGGGGCTACAATTGGCTCTTCAAGCTATTTACAATGAAGCTCCGACTCAAGTTTATCAAAATTGAGCCGGCCCTTGGGGGATACAATTGGCTCTTCAAACTATCTACAATGAAGTTTCGGCACAACTTTATCAATGCTGAGCCGGCCCTTGGGGGCTACGGATGATGCTTTGAGAAACCACTTCTAAACTAGGACTTGAGGCCTACAGGCTAAGTATTTCTACTTCTAGCAAGATTTGAAGACCCAGCTTACCATTAGCTAATATTAACCCGGCTCTTGGGGGCTACGTAAGGGTATCAGGAAAGGAGAGTGAGAATACCTCATATTTCTTCTTCATCAGGTTGACAAGCTTGAGCTCCAGGTCCCGGCTTATAGACAGGCGGTTAAGATAGCCAGAGTGATGCTCATCGGCTGTTAGCTTCTCTAGCGCAGGGAGTTCAAATTCCAATTTCTTGGAGGTTTCAGTCACCTCAGTGTGCTTTGTTAGTACACAAGGTTGGGGAGAGTGAAAGCCGGTGCCAGTAATATGGACATCTGGAGTATTCGAAGTGTCAACAGTCTTGGAAGGGCTTAGCGGCTTGGAATTGGCCCGCGGAGGACTCTCAGGAATCATATCGTCGGCCGTCGACTCTGGAGAATGATGAGTTTCGTGAGGCACCTCTTTGGAAGCCGCCGAGGGATCAACATGCGGCACGGGAGAATCCGGCTTGGCAGGCTCTGGCTTTCGAGCTTTGTGGTCAGGGGTAGACCCGCTGGTCTTCCTTCGTTTTGCTTGGGCCCTGGAAAGCACAGAAGGTCTATTCGAAATATGCCCAAGAGGCAATAAAGAAAGTATTTATTATTATATTTCCTTGTTCATGATAATCTTTTATTATCCATGCTATAATTGTATTAGTTGGAAACACATTACATGTGTGGGTAAATAGACAACACTCTGTCCCTACTATGCCTCTAGTGAACTAGCTCGTTGATCAAAGATGGTCAAGGTTTCCTAGGCATTGACATGTGATTTCATTTGATAACGGGATCACATCATTAGGAGAATGATGTGATGGACAAGACCCAAACCACAAACATAGCATTTGATCGTGTCAGTTTATTGCTACTGTTTTCTGCATGTCAAGTATGTGTTCCTATGACCATGAGATCATGCAACGCACGAACACCGGAGGAGTGCCTTGTGTGTATCAAACGTTGTAACGTAACTGGGTGACTATAAAGGTGCTCTACAAGTATCTCCGAGGGTGTCTGTTGAGTTGGCATGGATCAAGACTGGGATTCGTTACTCCGTGTGACGGAGAGGTATCTCAGGGTCCACTCGGTAATACAACATCACAATGAGCCTTGCAAGCAATGTGACTAAGTGTTAGTCACGAGATCTTGTATTACATAACAAGTAAATAGACTTGCCGGTAACGAGGTTGAACTAGGTATGGAGATACCGACGATCGAATCTCGGGCAAGTAACATACCGAAGAACAAAGGGAAGATCATACGGGATTAACTGAATCCTTGACATAGGGGTTCGACCGATAAAGATCTTCATAGAATATGTAGGAACCAATATGGGCATCTAGGTACCTCTATTGGTTATTGACCGTAGAGGTGTCTCGGTTATGTCTACATAGTTCTCGAACCCGCAGGGTCTGCACACTTAAGATTTGGTGACGTTTTGGTAGTATAATGTTATGTATGGTGGTGACCGAAGGTTGTTCGGAGTCCCGGATGAGATCCCGGACATCACGAGGAGCTCCATAATGGTACGGAGGTAAAGATTCATATATAGGAAGTCCTGTTTTGGTCACCGGAAAAGTTTCGGGCTCATCGGTAGTGTACCGGCAGTGCCGGTTGTGTACCGGGAGACCACCGGGGGGGGGGGGGGGTATTTCGACCCAAGAGGCTTCATCGGCTATGGGAGAGTGAATACTAGCCCTTAGTGGGCTGGTGGAAGTCCCACACAAGGCGCATGTGGCTGCGAAGAAAATCCCAAAAGGAAAAAGGTGGAAAAAGGCAAAAAAGGCAAATTAAGGAAGGAATCCTAATCCTACTAGGAGTGGAGGAGGTGGACTCCTCCCTCTTGGTTTGGCCAAGCCACCTTGGATTGGTACCCAAGGCTGTCTCCTCTCCTCCTCTCCTCCTATATATACTAGAGGGTTTTAGGGTTTTTGCACTTGATTTTCAGCCACGTGCTACCCGTTCCTCCAGTGCATAGTTTCTCCTCTAGATCGGATTTCTGCAGTGCTTAGGCGAAGCCCTGCCGGAATTGCTCCACCACCATCGCCGGAGCGTCGTCACGCTGCCAGAGAACTCTTCTTCCTCTCCGCACCTTCTTGCTGGATCAAGACGGCGGAGATCGTCATCAAGCTATACGTGTGCTAAATGCGGAGGTGTCGTCCGTTCGGCGCTAGATCGGAAGGATCGTGATCAAGTTCGTGGGACGGATCGTGATCAAGTTCGCAGGACGGATCATGATTAGATCGCGGGACAGATCGTGATTGGATTGCGGGACGCACGATGATTTGGATCGCGAGGACGTTCGACTACACCAACCACGTTACTTAACGCTTCCCGCTAAGCGATCTACAAGGGTATGTAGATACACTCTCCCTCTCGTAGATGCTCATCACCATGGATAGATCTGCGTGTGCGTAGGAAATTTTTTCTTTCCCATGCAACGTTCCCCAATAGTGGTATTAGAGCTTGGTCTATGTGTAGATGAGATCTCGAGTAGAACACAAAAGGTTTGTGGGCGTTGATGCTTAGATTACTTCCTCCCTTGGTCGAATTTTGGTTCAACGGTATTATGAGATGAAGCGGCCCGGACCAACATTACTCGTCCGCTTACGAGAGACCGGTTCCCTCAATCACAACTTGTTGCATAGATGGCTTGTAGGTGACAGTTTCTCTCACTTTAGTTGGATCGGATTCGACAAAGGCGGTCCTTGAGAAGGTTGAAAAGAAACTAGTGTATCATCGTTGTGGTTTTTGTGTAGAAGAGAATTGTTCTTGCTAGATACCCGTAGCAGCCACGTAAAACATGCAACAACAATTAGAGGACGTCTAACTTGTTTTTGCAGGGTATGCTGTGATGTGATATGGCCAATTACATGATGTGATATATGTGATGTATGAGATGATCATGTGATGTATATATTATCACGACTTGCATGTCGGTGAGTACGGCAAGCGGCAGGAGCCATAGGGTTGTCTTTAATTATTGTATGACCTGCATGTCAATCATTAAGCGCTATGTATTGCTTTACTTTATCGCTACGGTAGCAATAGTAGTAGAAGCATGTTGGGCGCGACAACCCTGATGGCGACACGTTGATGGAGATCAAGATGATGGATATCATGGTGTCGTGCCGGTGACGATGGAGATCATGCCAGTGCTTTCATGATGGAGATCAAAAGCACAAGTTCATGGCCATATCATGTCACTTATGATTTGCATGTGATGTTAATCCTTTTATGCACCTTGTTTTGCTTAGGACGATGGTAGCATTATAAGGTGATCCCTCACTTAATTTCAAGATAAATTGTGTTCTCCCGAGTGTGCACCGTTGCGAAAGTTCATCGTGTCGAGACACCACGTGATGATCGGGTGTGATGGACTCTACGTTCACATACAACGGGTGCAAGCCAGTGTTGCATGTGCAGAACACTCGGGTTAAACTTGATGAGCCTAGCATGTACAGACATGGCCTCAGAACACAAGAGACCGAAAGGTCGAACATGAGTCATATAGTAGATATGATCAACATGATGATGTTCACCATTGAAGCCACCTCAACTCACGTGATGATCGGACTTGAGTTGGTGAATTTGGATCATGTGACACTCAGATGGCCCGAGGGATGTCAATTTGATTGGAATCTTTAGTAATTTGATTAACTAAACTCATTATATTGAACAATAGTCTAAGTAACCTTTGCATATTTATGTTGTAGATCAATGGCTCACGTAGTAGCACCCCTGAATTTTAATGCGTTCCTAGAGAAAGCTAAGCTGAAAGATGATGGAAGTAACTTTGTTGACTGGGCCCGTAATCTGAGGATTATCCTCATGGCTTCCCAAAAATCATATCTTCTTGATGCACCGCTTGGCAACCAACCAGAAGACATGTCCTCCGAAGACGTTAAGAACGCTTGGGAGGCACGTGCTGGAGACTACTCAATAGTTCAGTGTGCAATATTGTATGGCTTAGAACCGGGACTTCAAAGACGTTTTGAACGTCATGGTGCATATGAGATGGTCCAGGAGTTGAAGTTTATCTTTCAAAAGAATGCCCGGATCGAGAGGTATGAGACCTCCGATAAATGCTATGCTTTCAAGATGGAGGAGAATGGGTCTATGAGCGAGCATATACTCAGAATGTCTGGGTATTCAAACCGTCTAGCTGAGTTGGGAATTACCCTTCTACCAGAGGCGATCACTGACAGAGTTCTTCAATCACTGCCACCTAGTTACAAGAGCTTTGTGATGAACTATAACATGCACAGGATAAACAAGTTAGTCGCCGAGCTATTTGCGATGCTGAACGTCGCTGAGTCTAAAATCCAGAAAGAACACCAAGTGTTGATGGTTAATAAAACCACTAGTTTCAAGAAAAATGGCAATGGCAAAGGCAAGAAGGGTCAAACCAAGAAGGATGGCAAAGCAGTTGCTACTCCTGTAAAGAATCCTAAGCATGGACCTATGCAAGAAACTGAGTGCTTTCATTACAAATGAACTGGCACTGGAAGCGGAACTGCCCCAAGTACCTGGCTGACAAGAAGGCGGCCAACGACAAACAAGGTATATATGATATACACGTTATTGATGTGTACCTTACTAGCTGTCATAGTAGTGCCTGGGTATTTGATACCGGTTCGGTTGCTCACATTTGCAACTCAAAGCAGGAATTGTGGAATAAACGAAGGCTGGTGAAGGACGAAGTGATGACGCGCGTGGGAAATGGTTCCAAGGTTGATGTGATCGCCGTCGGCACGCTCTCTCTTCGATTACCATCGGGATTAGTGATGAACCTGAATAATTGTTATTTAGTGCCTGCGTTAAGCATGAACATTATATCTGGATCTTGTTTATTGCGAGACGGTTACTCATTTAAATCATAGAATAAAGGTTGTTCTATTTATATGAGTAATATCTTTTATGGTCATCCAACCAATTTTAGGGGTTTAGTCATATTGAATCTTGATAGTGATGACACACATGTTCATAACATTGATGCCAAAAGATGTAGAGTTGATAATGATAGTACCACTTTCTTGTGGCACTGCCATTTAGGTCATATTGGTGTAAAACACATGAGGAAGCTCCTTGCTGATGGACTTTTGGAGTCACTTGATTTTGAATCACTTGACACATGTGAACCATGCCTCATGGGCAAGATGACTAAAATGCTGTTCTCTGGAACAATGGAACGGGCAAGTGACTTATTGGAAATCATACATACTGATGTGTGCGGTCCAATGAATATTACAACGCGTGGTGGATATCGTTATTTTCTCACCTTCACTGATGACTTAAGTAGATATGAGTATATTTACTTAATGAAACACAAGTCTGAAACGTTTGAAAAGTTCAAGCAATTTCAGAGTGAAGTTGAGAATCATCGTAACAAGAAGATTAAGTTCCGCGATCTGATCGAGGAGGTGAATATCTGAGTTATGAGTTTGGCAGTCACTTAAGACAATGTGGAATTGTTTCACAGTTGACACCGCCCGGAACACCACAACATAATGGTGTGTCCGAATGTCGTAATCGAACCTTATTAGATATGGTGCATTCTATGATGTCTCTTGCTGATTTGCCACTATCGTTTTGGGGTTATGCATTAGAGATAGCTGCATTCACTTTAAATAGGGCACCATCGAAATCCGTTGAGACAACGCAATGTGAACTGTGGTTTGGCAAGAGGCCAAAGTTGTCGTTTCTTAAAGTTTGGGGATGTGATGCTTATGTCAAAAAGCTTCAGCCTGAAAAGCTGGAACCCAAAGTGGAGAAATGCGTCTTCATAGGATACCCGAAAGAGACAGTCGGGTATACCTTGTATCTCAAATCTGAAGGCAAAGTGTTTGTCACTAAGAACGGAACATTTCTTGAGAAAGAGTTTCTCTCAAAAGAATTGAGTGGGAGGAAGATAGAGCTTGATGAGGTTATTGAACCTTTACTTCAACCAGAAAGTAGCACAGTGCAGAAAGATGTTTCTATGGAACCTACGACGGTAGAAGAGGAAGTTAATGATGATAATCATGAAGCTTCGGATCAAGCTACTATTGAACCTCTTAGGTCGACAAGGGCGCGTACTGCTCTTGAGTGGTACGGCAACCCTGTCGTAGAGGTCATCTTGTTGGACAACAATGAACCTACGAGCTATGGAGGAGCGGTGATGGGCCCAGATTCCGAGAAATGGTTAGCGGCCATGAAATCCGAGATGAGATCCATGTATGAAAACAAAGTATGGACTTTTGAAGTATTACCTGAAGGGCAAAAGGCCATTCAGAACAAATGGAGCTTTAAGAACAAGATAGACGCGAACGATAATGTCGCCGTCTATAAAGCTCGACTTGTGGCAAAGGGTTTTCACAAGTTCAATGAGTTGACTACGATGAGACCTTCTCACCCGTAGCGATGCTTAAGTCTGTCAGAATCATGTTGGCAATAGCTGCTTATTTCGACTATAAAATTTAGCAGATGGATGTCAAAACGGCGTTCCTCAATGTTTTCCTTGAGGAAGAGTTGTATATGATGCAACCCAAAGGTTTTGTCGATCCAGAGAATGCTGACAAAGTTTGCAAACTCAAGTGATCCACTTATGGACTGGTGCAAGCATCTCGGTGTTGGAATAAGCGCTTTGATGAGGTGATCAAAGCGTTTGAGTTTATACAAGTTTGTGGAGAAGCTTATATTTACAAGAAAGTGAGTGGGAGATCTATAGCGTTTCTAATATTATATGTGGATGACATATTGCCGATTGGGAACAATATAGAAATGCTCGAAAGCGTGAAGGAATATTTGAACAAGAGTTTTTCAATGAAAGACCTAGGAGAAGCTGCTTTCATATTAGGCATTAAGATCTATAGAGATAGATCGAGACGCTAATAGAACTTTCACAGAGCACATACCTTGATAAAGTTTTGAAGAAGTTCAAAATGGATCAGTCCAAGAAGGGGTTCTTGCCTGTATTACAAGGTGTGAAGTTGAGTAAGACTCAATGCCCAGTGACTGCAGAAGATAGAGAAAAGATGAGTGTCATCTCCTATGCTTCAGCCATAGGCTCTATCATGTATGCAATGCTGTGCACAAGACCCGATGTCAGCCTTGCCATAAGTATGGCCGGAAGGTTTCAAAGTAATCCTAGAATGGGGCACTTGGAAGCGGTCAAGAATATCCTTAAGTACCTGAAAAGGACTAAGGAAATGTTTCTCGTTTATCGAGGTGATCAAGAGATCGTCGTAAAGGGTTACGTCGATCCAAGCTTTGACACTGATCCGGATGACTCAAAGTTGCAAACCGGATATGTATTTATTCTCAACAGGGGAGCGGTAAGCTGGTGCAGTTCCAAGCAAAGCGTGGTAGCCGATTCTACGTGCGAAGCGGAGTACATCATAGCCTCGGAGGCGGCGAAGGAAGGTGTCTGGATGAAGCAGTTCATGACACATCTTGGAGTAGTGCCCAGTGCCCTGAATCCAATGAACCTGTTCTGTGACAACACTGGTGCCATTACTCTGGCTAAGGAACCATGGTTTCACAAGAGGACCAGACACATAAAGCGACACTTCAACTCCATCTGCGATTACATCGAGGAGAAGGACATAAATATTTGCAAAGTGCACATGGATCTGAATGTTGCAGACCCATTGACTAAACCTCTTCCAAGGGCTAAACATGATCAACACCAGAACTGCATGGGTGTTCGATTCATTACAATGTAAATCACATAGTGATGTGAACTAGATTATTGACTCTAGTGCAAGTGGGAGACTATTGGAAATATGCCCTAGAGGCAATACATAAAGTGTTTATTATTATATTTCCTTGCTCATGATAATCTTTTATTATCCATGCTATAATTGTATTTATTGGAAACACATTAAATGTGTGGGTAAATAGACAACACTCTGTCCCTAGTACGCCTCTAGTGAACTTGCTCGTTGATCAAAGATGGTCAAGGTTTCCTAGCCATTGACATGTGATGTCATTTTATAACGGGATCACATCATTAGGAGAATTATGTGATGGACAAGACCCAAACTACAAGCATAGCATATGATCGTGTCAGTTTATTGCTACTGTTTTCTGCATGTCAAGTATGTGTTCCTATGACCATGAGATCATGCAACTCACGAACACCGGAGGAGTGCCTTGTGTGTATCAAACGTCACAACTTAACTGTGTGACTATAAAGGTGCTCTACACGTATCTCCTAGGGTGTTTGTTGAGTTGGCATGGATCAAGACTGGGATTTGTTATTCCATGTGACGGACAGGTATCTCAGGGCCCACTCGGTAATACAAGTGTTAGTCACGGGATCTTGTGTTACGGAACGAGTAAAGAGACTTGCCGGTAACGAGGTTGAACTAGGTATGGAGATACCGATGATCGAATCTCAGGCAAGTAACGTACCGAAGAACAAAGGGAACATCATACGGGATTAACTGAATCCTTGACATACAGGTTTGACCGATAAAGATCTTTGTAGAATATGTAGGAACCAATATGGGCATCCAGGTCACTCTATTGGTTATTGACCGTAGAGGTGTCTCGGTTATGTCTACATAGTTCTCGAACCCGCAGGGTCTGCACACTTAAGGTTTGGTGACGTTTTGGTAGTATAGTGTTATGTATGGTGGTGACCGAAGGTTGTTCGGAGTCCCGGATGAGATCCCGGACGTCACGAGGAGCTTCAGAATGGTCCGTAGGTAAAGATTCATATATAGGAAGTCCTGTTTTGGTCACCAGAAAAGTTTCGGACACATCGGTAGTGTACCAGTAGTGCCGGTTGTGTACCGGGAGACCACCGGGAGGGGTATTTTGACCCAAGAGGCTTCATCGGCTATGGGAGAGTGAATACCAGCCCTTGGTGGGCTGGTGGAAGTCCCACACAAGGCCCATGTGGCTGCGAAGAAAAGCCCAAAAGGAAAAAGGTGGAAAAAGGCAAAAAAGGCAAATTAAGGAAGGAGTCCTAATCCTACTAGGAGTGGAGGAGGTGGACTCCTCCCTCTTGCTTCGGCAACGTTCCCCAACAAGGTCATTGTTCGAGCTTTATATATGACACAAGTTTGAACATAAGCATAAAAGACACAAACTCTGGGTTAACCTTCAGAGTCGGTAGAGTAGTTTCGGTAGATTCGCCGGACGAAGTGGGTGATTCCTGAAAGCTTTTAAGGCAATATAAGATAGTGTCGAATTACAAAGACAAGGTTGATAAAAAAAGTTAGGTTGAACAGATACCTTAGTTGGCCGCTTCCGTTGAGCCCGAGATAACCCGGCCATGAGATCGTTAGAACCGGTGCTCCGGGTCTGGCGTCGGGAGATTTGTTATTGCTTTTTCAGAAGAAAGTGGGGGTCTAAGTAAGTAAGAGGATGAGAAAGTGGGACTTTTCGGACCACCCGCCGTATCTTCTGTGGTACAACATGTTCTGAGTCGGATGAAGCGTAAGTTACCTCAGGAACATTGGCGTGGCTTGTCTCCATTTCGTCCTGTGAATAATTATTGTCAATAAGGTAAATGAAGAGACAACCAAAAGAATCAAGTTCTACCTCTGAGTCGTCAGATTCCGGCTATTCTTCGGGCTGTTCTTGGGGTGCAGTTTTCTTCTTTCGGCCGTTAGTCTTCTTCTTTGACTTCTTCGGAGGAGGAACATTCTTCTTTTTCTAGAAGCCGGAATTGGCCTAAAAATATAAGCCGGCAAAAGGTTAAAAGATTGCTAAGTATAGCTAATACAGAGATAAGGACATCAAGAGTCGCCCTTACATCTGGGGCCGGGTTTGTGGCCCATAAAGGTGCTAGCCCAATGGCACCGCAAACTCCTGAAGACTCATGGTCAAGGATCTTGATGGCAGCCACGACGTCATCCTCTAGTAATGTTGTCTGGTTAAAGCAGAGGGGGTCATCAGGCTGGCCTGTATATTCACACATGAGGCAGCCTCGCTGGCTCAGGGGCATGACCCTCCAAGAAATCTAGCAGCGGATTAAATCCAGGCCCGTCAGTCCATTGGCCATTAGAGCTTTAATTTTTGCGTGAACCGGAGCGTACTTTGCCCGATCACTAGCTAAGAGCCAGCCAGGATGCTCAGTTGTTATCTTGATCCGGGACAGACGATAACCCGGTAAGGGATGCTCTCCTTCTGGGAGGTGTCTTTGCAGTAAAACCAAGTCTTATTCCAATCTTTACGATGACTTGGCATCTGAACAGCCGGAAAAGTTATGTCCCATCACCTCTGAATGGAAATCCCGCCAAGCTCTAAGCTTGGACCAACTTTCACCTCCGTCTGGCGGTTCGCATAAAAAAACTCACGAAATAGACCAACGGACGGTTCTTCTTGCAAGTAAACTTCATTGAGTATTTGGAAGTTGCACATGTTGGAGACGGAATTGGGAGCAAGGTCTTGACGGTGCAGTTTGAAGATGTGAAGAACGTCCCGAAAGAATTTTGAGCCGGGGGGGGGGGGCTAAACCCGCGCTCGAGATGATACGAAAATACAACTACTTCACCTTCCTGAGGAGCGGGCTTTAGCTCACTACCTGGAACCTGCCTATGGATGAAATTTTTGGCGGGTAAGGTATCCGCGTCTACAAAATCCATCAGGAACTCCTCTGTGATAGCGGAGCCGACCTGTTGTTGTTTTACCATGGCAGATGTCTGGGTGAACGGACTTGGATTCGAGGCCATCGCTAATGTGATGGACTCAAAGGGGTTGATCAGGACGAAGGACACGGGTTTACCCAGGTTCGGCCCCTCAAGTTGAGGTAATAGCCTACGTCCTGCTTGTGCTTGTATTGCTTGTTGTATCAATTACAAGGGAGCTAAAGCTTGACCTAGTTCTCAATAATGTGATCTCTAAGTAGCCCCAGGTCCGCCTTTATATAAGAGGTCAGGACCACGGGTCTTTACAATTCTTTAACGGAGTCTCATTGTCTATCCGAGTCTCTCTCTATCTTCTTGTCCAAGCTGTCTCCGAGCGGCTTACATGCCCGGGTATTCTTCGTCCGGACCACCTTACAGCCTACACCTTGAGCCGTCTATCTTCTTGGGCCGCAGGCTTTACGGCTCACCCTTGGTCCGGCTCACGAGCCATCAACATGACCCGGAGCCTTAAGGGCGGGTCATATTGCGGGGTTATATCCCCAACATTAGGCCCCAGGTTGAATTGAGCTTGCTCACTTCATCCTTCTCTTCTCCTCTTTGGCGAGTCGCCCGGTGATGACCCGGCGTTACGTCATGAGATCTGCTGACGTGCCACCGAATCTTTTATTAAATGGTCAGCCCAAAAATCAAGGCATCCGCCTCGGTCAAAAGGTTTCCGTCGCCTAGATTTTCGCGCCTGCCTCGTCTCCTCTTTAAATAAGACCTGTTGCGGGTGGACACTTTCCTTCTCCCGCTCTCCCTTCGTCTTCTTCCCTTCGCCATCTCCGCTCCAGCGCTCCCCGCTCTGGCGCCGTCTTCTCATCGTCATCAACCAGGCCACTCCATCAATCTTAGTCGTACCAGATTCTCTTCCGCGTCCGCTGCTCCATCATCGGTAAATCCAAGCTCCGCCTAGATCCACCGCCGCCATAGTAGGGTTCGCGGGAAGCTCCACCGCCGCCGCTCGGGCTTCTCCATCGCCACCATTAGGGTGTTCCGATGCCGTCAACGTCTTTAGCGCGCGTCCCCACCGCGTCGCCACGTGCGGGGCAGCCGTGCGCAATGCATGGACCCTCGCGGCTCCGTTTGTTTTTCTGCTTCACCTGTTGTTCGCTAGGTCTAGAAATAAGAACCTATTTTCCTGTTTTTGTAGATCCATAATTGCAACGGCAGTTTGCGGAACTTGTTTTTTAGGACTTAGCCGATTTTCACTCCTCCTTTCTTTGTTGAACTGCCAGACCTCTCCGGCTCTCATTAGCCGGACTATGGCATAGTATTTTTAGAGCCCTTAAAATTGTAAGCCGTCACAGACATCTGCTTGCTTTTAACTCGCTGCGTATTTAATTTTGCACAGTCTTTAAGCTGCCATCATGTCCCGCGCTTCCAACTCATGCAACTAGGTCGGATCTTGCGTCACAGAAGAGTACTTAACGGATTTTGTTGAGGCGGGCACTCTTCCTTCCAAGGAGGTCCTTCCCTGGCGGGTTCCAAGTGACGAGACACGGCCCTCTCCCCAAAAAGGAGAGGTAGTAGTTTTCTCTGACCATATCGAGCGAGGGTTCGTGCCACCCGGCTCTAAATTCTTCCGTGACATTCTCCATTTGTACAAGCTTCACCCTCAAGACTTGGCCCCTAACTCCGTTTCAAACATATGTAATTTCCAAGTGCTCTGCGAAGTCTGCTTGCAAATCAAGCCGTTTGTGGGTTTATTTCGAGAGTTCTTTTACGCCAACCGCCAGACCGAAATGAATGGCGGCCTGAGTCTGGAGCTTGGTAGCATTTCTCATTAACGACGCAGAGACATCATCTTTCCGGCTGCTCAGATGCCGAGTCATCTAAAGGATTGGAACAAGACCTAGTTCTACTACAAGGACACCTCTCCTGAAAATGAGTGCCCATTGTTGGGTTATCGTCCCTCCCGGCTCAGGACAGATTCAGAGCTTCCAGGTCGGCTCTCAGCTTCAGAGCGTTCTAGGTATGAACCGGCTCACGCCAGGAGCAAGGCACTCATGGCCAACGTTTTGACGGGACTGGATTTGATCCGCTGCTAGATTTCATGGCGGATCATGCCCTTAAGCTGTAGAAGCCGGCTTATGTCTGAATATGAAGGCAAGTATGACAGCTCCATGTGCTTCAGCAAATCCACCCTGATAGAGGATGACATCACCACCGTCATCCGGAGCCTTATTCATGAAGCCTCCGGCTCATGCAGCGGCATTGGCTTGGCCCCATTCAACGTCAACAATCCGGCTCCAGATGTAAGTCAATTTCCTCCCATCCGTCTCTTGGATGTTGCTTGTACCTTGCTGATGTATTACTCTTCTCCGGGTCATTTTCGCATGCCGACTCTGATTTCTGGAAGAAGGAGTACGTCCCTCCTCCGAAGAAGCTCAAGAAGAAGGCCCCAACCAAGAAGCCGAAGAATGGCCCCAGCCAAGAACCTGCCACAGTCATCCAATTCAGAAGTAAAATTTTAGTTGTTTGCTTGATACTTCGCCTTCCTGTTTTACCAATGCTTGCTTTACTCGCAGGATGAGGTGGAGACCAGCCATGCCAATGCCCCTGAGGTAAACTACATTTCTTCCGGCACAGAGTATTATGTCCCCCGAAAGCGGCGACGGGTTACCAGAAAAGTCCCTCTTTCTCATCCTCTCGCTTACCTGGCTCCCGACTTTCTTTTGAAAAAGCAACAACAGGCTGAACGTCGCCAGACCCGGAGCGTCGGCTCCACAGAGCTTATGTCCGGCTTGCCGAACTCGCCGGCTCCAAAGAAACGCCCCGCTGAGGTATGTGTTCCTGTTTGACTCACTTCTCTCTATAACTTTGGTGCTGTCTTATCTTTCTTGAATTTCCTCTCAGAAGTCACCCTCTTCTGGTGACTCTTCAGCGAACGCTCTGCCACATCTGGAAATCAACCCGCTGTAAGTGTCTTTCCACTATAACATCTGGTTCTTTGCATGGTAGTAATATCCTTTGGATTTTGATATTTCTATCTTGCAGTGCTCAAGCCATGCGCCGGAAGACCAACAAGCCCTCCCCCGGCCCTGCTGCTCAAGAGCCGGAACAAGAACAACCGGAGGAGCCATGGCTGGATGCAAACCCGCCGATCTCTTTCACGGAGCCGGCTGCTGAAGACATCATCCTGGAGATCGCTCCAAGGGGTCCTTCAAAGCCACCAACTCCTGCCAAGGCAACTGCAACTCCGGAGGTTGTGATCACCGGCTCTGCTCTCCAATCCCCTCCGGCTCATGTGCTGACAAGACATAAAGAGTCGGCCGAGGCCTCCAAGAAGATGATGACCGAAGAACTCCATGTCGGGTATATGAACCGGCTAACCACCAGCCGGGATCTGGAGCTTCGGCTGGTAACTTTGATGAAGACAAAATATGAGGTATTCCTTTTGTTGCTATACCCTTACTTAGCCCCCAAGGGCCGGTTCAATCTTGTTAAGAGTTGAACCGGGTCTTTCCTGATCGTTTGTAGAAAATCCAAATCCATCGTCCCCAAGGTCCGGCTCAATTTGTTAGAGTTGAGCCGGATCTTCACAGTAGATATCGTGAGCTGCCAATTGTAGCCCCCAAGGGCCGACTCAAACTTGATAGAGTTGAGCCGGGGCTTCAATGTAGATAGCCTAAAGAACCACTTGTAGCCCCCAAGTTCCGGATTAACTTTGATGAATATGAGCCGGAACATCGTTGTATTCTAGAAGATCAAATATACATTAGCCCCCAAGTATCAAACATATTGCTTGCAATCTGCTTGAGACTTGCATACTTTTTTCTTTAACTTTCATCATTTGATATGACTTCCATTCTGGCGACTTATTTTTTATTTTGATGTGTCATAGGAACCTTTAAGCGGAGTCGGGTCGCAGTTGATGGACCTGAAGACCAACTTGGTGGCTCAACAAGAGGCCCGCAGCATTGTCGATGAGAAGTGCCGGCTTCTCTCTAAGGAGTTTGTCACAATCGAAGCTGAGTTCGTTGCTCTTAAGGAGTCAGCTGAATCTGAGAAGATTGCCTTGACCCAATGGGCGGATGACGCCGACCAGCGGCTGATAGCCGTGGCGGACGAACTCCAAGGCTTGAAGTGCCACATACTGAAGTTGTCGCCCTCTTTGGTAAGCTTCTGACCACTTTATGTTTCCGATGGGTACATCTTTAGTTAGACTGGCGACTCATCTGAACTGTCCGGTTCATACAGGTCCTAGGAGCCGGCAATTGGCTTCTGATAGCCTGTTGCCGTTGAAGGCCATATACACTCTGACTGAACAACTATACTGTGGAGCAGTCTGCACCCTCAAGGCCGTGTAATATAAGGATAGGATTCTGGCGACTCTCAAGGGCGTCTTAGAGCTCTTCTCCACTATGCCGAAGCAGATCGCTGAGCTCAAGAAGTCAGCCGCCCGCCAAGGGGCCATTGCAGGCATCAACCGGGATTTGGCTTTTGCTCCGGGTCTTACCGCCGCCGAGATGATGGAGGGATTCCCTTCAAGAAAATATGATGACTCAGGGTTTACTGACATTGACTATAGCCGGTGCATGAAGGAGTCCTGGGTGTTAGCTTCTGTTTTGGCGGAGGAGGTTGACATGTCAACTTATCAGGCTGCTTATGACTCGAAGCAGAAGAGGGTCCGCAGTCCTCTGTATGAGTGCAAAGATTTGACGCCTTCTCGGAGTAAGGACTTCTTTGCTCCAGATCTTGACCCGTCACCCTTTTTGAGGGCTCTTTTGCAGCTCTAACGAACTGCAATTGGGATTTGGACAACCTCCAGATCAAGGCCCCAGAAGAGCCGGCGCAGGATGACCCGTCAGCTAGCTACCTTTTGCTTTAAGATCTTGTATCAGCTTAACGCGCAGTGTGACGACTGAAAAATCTTTGTCTAAAATTTTGATCTCCTCTGGGAGTGTAATAGCTAGATGAAAACTTGTCTGAAATCTGCCATGATGTTCTTATAAAATGATCCTGCTTTTGGTTAGCCATTTGTCGTTATATGCTTTGAGCCATTTAGACTTGCCTTGTCATCATAGAAGATACCTGCAACCCAGATTATATAAGACATACCTGGAGGTGGTGACTCCCTCTTTGATAATCACGGCTGATCTGGTCAGCCGGATATAACATAAAGCTTGGCCGATAAGGCATTTAGAAGATACACCCAGAGGTAACAATATGGCGTAAATGCCGGCTGATAAGCATTAGAAGCTGTACCCAAAGGTAAGAAGCCGCCCTCGCCGCAGCTAATTTTTCCTTAGCCGGATTTTTATGAGAACGGTTAATAGGCATTAGAAGTTGTACCTGAAGGTAAGAAGCCGCCGTTCACCGCAACTAAGTTACCTTAGCTATTTTTACATGGCCTTAGGCCGTCTAATAGGCATTAGAAGCTTTACCGGGAGATAGAAAGCCACCGTTCGCGGGTCATGAGATGTTAGCTACCCGTCGGTAAAAACCCTCTCATAACCGCAGCTAAGCTGGTTAGTCAGAGATGGCATAAAGTCGGCTGATAGGGTGTTAGAAGAGATACCCATCGGTAACAAGCCCCCCTCAGCAATTACGGCAAGACCCGTCGGCGGATAGGCGTTAGAAGCTGCACCCGAAGGCGCGAAGCCGCCCTCGCCATGACTAATTTACTTAGTCGTTTTTTTAGCAAAATGCCAGCTTAATAGGTGTCTACCACCGTTCAGCAATATAGCACAAAGTGTCGGCAGATAGGCGTTAGAAGCTGCACCCGGAGGCGAGAAGAGGCCCTCGCCGCGACTCATTTTTCTGAGTCGGATTTTGTGGCATAACGCCTGGCTAATAGGCATCTACTGCCGTTCGCCGACTTCACTTGATGCATCAACTGGAATATTGCTTAATCTTCTCTTATACGAGGATGCATGAAACAATAGAAGCTTCTTTGTTTATTCATCTAACTGTGGTATGTACAATGATAGTGTACAATGATAGATCCTTACACCCTTAGATGAAATAAGGCCGGAGATGTGCGATGTTCCATGGCCGACGGGTCTCTTGACCCGCCGGATATCGATGAGGTAATATGACCTGTTGTTGAGATTTCTACTGACCACAAAAGGTCCTTCCCATGGAGGTGATAGTTTATGCATATTTGTCTGGTCTTGAATCAGCCGGAACACCAAGTCACCCTTCTAGAACGTCCGGGTTTTGACCCTACGGCTATGATAGCGGCGCAGGTCTTGCTGATAAATTGCCGATTAGGCTGCTGCTAACTCTTGCGCCTCTTCCAAAGCATCCAATGCATCTTGGCGCGCCGTCTCGTTGTCCGTCTCAACGTAAGCCGCCACCCTTGGCGAATCATGCCGAATGTCACTGGGTAAGATGGCCTCGGCGCCCTACACCATAAAGAAGGGCGTGAAACCCGTGGACTTGTTAGGGGTAGTTCTGATACTCCATAACATGGAGGGTAACTCTTCGACCCAACACCCGGGCGTTCCCTGCAAAGGAACTGTAAGTCGCGGCTTGATCCCTCTTAAAATTTCCTGATTAGCACGCTCCGCCTGACCGTTGGACTGTGGATGTGCCACGTCTGAAATATCAAGCCAGATATGCTCTTCGTCACATAATTTCTTCATAGCCCCCTTGGATAGATTTTTACCATTATCATTGATGACGCTATGCGGGTAACCAAAGTGATAGATTAGCTTCTTGATAAACAGAACCGCTGTAGCTGCATCACATTTGCTGACCGGTTCTGCCTCTACCCACTTGGTAAATTTATCAACCGCCACCAGGAGGTGCGTTTTCTTGTCCTTGGATCTCTTGAAAGGCCCTACCATGTCCAGCCCCCAGACCACAAATGGCCAAGTGATTGGTATCATCCTCAATTCTTGAGCCAGAACATGAGCACGCTAGCTAAATTTCTAACAACCATCACACTTTCGGACTAAGTCCTCTGCATCTTTGTGAACCGTCAACCAGAAGAACCCGTGCCGAAAAGCCTTGGCCACCAAAGATTTCGAGCCGGTATGGTGTCCACAATCACCAGCGTGGATATCACTCAAGATCTGCCAGCCCTCCTCTGGCAAAACACAACGTTGAAAAACCACTGTTACACTGCATTTGTGCAACTCACCATTAACTATCGTCATGGATTTAGAATGGCGGGTAATATTTCTGGCCAGATCTTCATCTACTGGTAACTCGCCCCGGGTTAAATAGGCCAAAGAAGGAATAGTCCAATCTCTGCCTCCGGGTCAAGAACAGCCAAATCCTCCTCTGAAGGTATCTTGATAGTCGGATGATATAAGACGTCCAGAAAGACATTAGGCGGCACTAGCTTACATTGGGAACCTAGCCGTGATAAAGCATTGGCCGCCTTGTTCTTGCGACGATTAATGTGATCTACCTGATACCCTTTGAAGTGACCTGCAATAATATCAACCGCCTGCCTATAAGCCGCCATCCGTGGGTCTTTGGAGTCCCAAGTGCCGGAAACTTGATGTGCCACTAGATCTGAGTCGCCCAAACACCTAACCCGGCTCAAATTCATCTCCTTGGCTAATCTAAGACCATGAAGCAAAGCCTCATATTCAGCCGCATTGTTAGTGCAAGGGAACATCAGCCGAAGCACATAACAAAACTTGTCCCCTTCGGGGATGTCAGGACAGCCCCTGCTCCGGACCCCTCTAAATGCTTGGATCCATCAAAGTGTATAGTCCAGTATGTGTTATCCGGCTTTTCTTCGGGAGCTTGACACTCTGTCCAATCATTTATGAAATCCACCAAAGCTTGGGATTTGATCACCGTGCGAGGAACATACCTTACATTAAGAGGTCCCAGCTCTAAGGCCCACCTTGCAATCCTCCCTGTGGCCTCTCTATTTTGGATAATATCTCCCAATGGTGCCAAACTGACCACAGTTATCTGGTTCCCTAGAAAGTAGTGTTTTAACTTGCGGTTGGCCATAAAAACTCCGTATACCAACTTCTGCCAATGCGGATATCTCTGCTTAGATTCTGTCAGGACCTCACTGATATAATAAACCGGCCTTTGCACGGGATACTCCTTCCCAGCCTCCTTGCACTCTACCACAATTGCAACGCTGACTGCCCGGTTGTTAGCCGCCACATAAAGGAGCAATGGTTCTTTCTCAACTGGAGCGGCTAACACCCGCGGCTCAGTGAGCTGCTTTTTAAGCGCCTCAAGTGCTTCACCTGCTGCTTTGCTCCAAACAAACTTGTCTGTTTTCTTCATCATCTGATAGAAAGGAATAGCCTTCTCCCCAAGCCGGCTTATGAACCGGCTCAACGCAGCGATCCGCCCTGCCAGGCGTTGAACATCATTAATGCAAGTCGACTCTCCTAGAGAAGTAATAGCCTCGATACCACGCTCAGAGACCAAGAAACCCAAAAGATTTCCTGCCGGAACACCAAAGACACACTTGGTTGGGTTAAGCATCATCTTGTAGACCCGGAGATTGTCAAAGGTTTCCTTTAAATCCTCCAAAAGAGTTTCCTTCTTTATGGATTTGACCACGATGTCATCTACATACGCATGAACATTACGGCCAATTTGACTGTGAAGGCAGTTATGCATGCATCGTTGAAAAGTCGCCTGGGCACTCTTGAGCCCGAAAGGCATAGAGACATAACAGAACGCCCCAAAGGGTGTAATGAACGCTGTCTTCTCCTGGTCTTTCACTGCCATCTTGATCTGATGATAACCCGAGTAAGCATCCAAGAAGCATAAACTTTCACACCCTGCTATAGCATCAATGATCCGATCAATACGAGGGAGGGCAAAAGGATCAACCGGACAAGCCTTGTTAAGGTCCTTGTAGTTCACACACATACGCCAGGTGCCGTTCTTTTTGAGCACTAGCACCGGGTTAGCCAGCCATTCCGGGTGAAACACTTCAGCAATAAAACCTGTGGCAAGAGCCGGGCAACTTCTTCCCCAATAGCCTTACGTCTCTCCTCATTGAACCGTCGCAGGAACTGTTTGATCGGCTGAAACTTTGGATCCACATTAAGATTGTGCTCAGCGAATTCTCTCGGTACACCCGGCATGTCAGAGGGCTTCCATGCAAAGATGTCCTGACTCTCACGGATGAATTCGATGAGCGCGCTTTCCTATTTGGGATCCATATGTGCTCCAATGATGAACTGCTTAGATGAGTCGCCCGGATTGAAATCTACTGCCTTGGTGTCATCCGCTGAAAACTTGAGGGCCGGATCAACCTCCGTGGTTGGGTTTTTTAGGGGGGTCATATCCTCCGGGTTGACATTCTCCTTATAAAACTTAAGCTCCTCCTAAGCGCAACTGGACTCTCCATGAACGGTGATGGTGCCGTTTAAGCCGGGCATATTCAGCTGCAAGTAAACATAACAGGGCTGGGCCATGAACTTGGCATAAGCCGGCCGCCCAAACAAGGTATGATAAGGGCTCTTGATTTTGAACACTTCAAACCATAAGGACTCCACTTTGTAGTTGTATTCATCACCAAAAGCCACTTCCCAAGAAATCCTACCCACCGTGTCGTGGTTTTTTCACTATAGATGTTCGGGTTACCGAACTTCAGTTCGGAGCTTTCGCCATCGTAGTGGACTCAAAGGGGTTGATCGAGACAAAGGACACGAGTTTACCCAGGTTCGGCCCCTCAAGTCGAGGTAAGAGCCTAGGTCAAGCTTGTGTTGTTATTGCTTGTTGTATCGATTACAAGGGGCTAAAAGCTTGACCTAGTTCTCGATAATCTAACCTCTAAGCCGCCCCAACTTTGCCTTTATATAAGAGGTCAGAATCGTCGGGTCTTTACAATTGTACAACTGGATCATGTTTACATCTCCGAGTCTATCTCTATCTTCTTGCCCAAGTCATCCTTGAGACGTCTTGCACGTTCGGGTCTTCGCCGTCCGGGCCGTCGTCCGGCCCATACCCAGAGCCGCCTATCATCTTGGGCCTTCGGTCGACACCGTCTCTCTTGGGTCGGCTCACGAACCAATACTTATTAGCCGGAGCCTCTCAGCCGGGTCATATCACGGGGTTATATCCCCAACATTAGGCCCCAGGTTGAAGTGAGCCAGCTCATTTCATCCGTCTTTTTCCATTGTCTGAGAGTCGTCATGGAATGACCCGGCGTGACGTCACGGGATCCGCTGATGTATCACCAAACCTTCGCATTTAACCACTTACTCCGAGAATCGAGGCGTCCACCTCGGTTAGACCGGTGTCGTTGCCTGCAATTCCTCACCTTCCTCATTCTCCTCTTAAATAGGACCCACACGGGTCAATATTTTTTACTCCTTCCCGCTCGTGCGCCCTTCGTCTTCCTCCTGTCGCCGCCCGTCGACCCCGAGCTCCGCTCCGCTCCGGCGCCGTCGCACCTCGTCCTCAGCCTTGGCCGCTGCATCACCCTGACCGGTCCAGATTCTCGTCCGCCTCCGTCTCTTGTTTCGGTGAGTCTTTCCGCCCATAGATTAAGGCCATTACGAGTAGGGTTTCTGGTGGCTCCGCCGCCGCGCGCTCGGGCTCCGGTGCGGCCATCACGTACACACCTCAACGCCCTCTCCGATTGCGCTATTGCCGCCGCCACCGTGCGCGGGCCGGCCGCGCGTAATGCGCGGACCGTTCGGGCTCTAGTCCGCCTTTCGATTTCGTGCTGTTCATCACTAGATCGAAGTAAAAATTATTTTACTGCCTCTATAGATCCGTAATTTCAGTAGTAGTTTGTGAAAACTGTTTGTCCGGGTCTTAGCCGATTTTTCGACTCTCCCTTCCGTTTTGAACCGTTAGACTCCCTTCGTCTCTCATCAGCCGAGCCTTCAAGATTTATTCTTAGAGCCCTTTAAACTGTAAGCCGTCATGACCACCTGCTTTCGTTTGACTAGTCGCCATTTTACTTTGCACAGTATTTTAAGCCGTCAGTATGACACGCGCCACCAAATCATGCAACTGGGTCGGCTCTTGCGTCACCGAAGAGCACCTGTCAGATCTTGTCGCCGCTGGCACCCTTCCCCCAGAGGAGGTCATCCACTGGCGGGTTCCGGGTGATGAGACTCACCCCGCACCTAAGAAGGGGGAGGTGATAGTATTCATGGGTCACATTGAGCGGGGGTTCGTACCACCCGGCTCCAAGTTTTTCCGCGACATCCTTCACTTGTATAAGCTGCACCCCCAAGATTTGGTGCCGAACTCAGTGTCAAACATCTGCCACTTCCAAGTACTCTGCGAAGCATATCTTCCATCTAGACCATCGGTTGGCTTCTTTCGTGAATTCTTCTACACCAACCGCCAGACGGAGTACAAGAGCGGTCCAAGTCTGGAACTCAGAGGGATCACCATCCAGCGCCGAAGGGGCATCATCTCTCCGGCTACCCAGATGCCAAGCGACCCCAAGGATTGGAACAAAACATGGTTTTATTGCAAAGACACGTCTCCTGAGACTGAACATCACCTGCCAGGTTATCGCCCTTCCCGGCTCTTGACTGACACGACGCTCCCTGACCGGCTCTCGGCTGTAGATCGCACCAAGTATGAGACAACTCACGCCAGGGTGAAGGCTCTCTTGGCCAACAGACTGTTAGGACCCGATTTGATCCGCTGCTGGGTGGAATGGCAGATCATGCCTCTGAGCCGCAGGAGCCGGCTCATGCATGAATATGGAGGGAAGTATGACAGCTCGTTGTGCTTCAGCAAGGTTACTTTGACCGAAGATGACATCTGCATGACCGCCCGGAGCCTCGTCCATGAAGCCTCCGGCTCTTGCAGCACCATCGGCTTAGCACCTTTCTGTGCTACCAACCCAGCTCTCCTTGTAAGTTTTAATTTCTTTCCCATCCATCTCTTTCATGTTTACTTATCCTTTTTGCTTGGTTTACTATCTTTTCTTCCGGGTTACTTTGTGCAGGCCGACTCGGATTTCTGGAAAAACAGAAGAAAGCTGCCCCCCAAGAGAACTGGCTTGAACAGCCGGCTTCCTTAGACTCAGGGGTAAGATCTTAATTTGCTTATCTCACTCCTTGCTTTTCCTGCCTCTTATTAATGTTTACTGTGCTCACAGGAAGAAGTGGAGACTAGTCACGCCAATGCTCCTGAGGTAACTTACATATACTCCGACTCAGAATATTTCATCCGAAAGCCGCGGCAGGTTGTTAGGAAATTTCCTCTTTCTCACCCTCTCGCTCATATGGCTCCCGATTTCTTCTTAAAAATGCAATAGCAGGCCGAACGTCGCCAGACCCGAAGCAACGGCTCTACCGAGCTTGTGTTAGGGCTTCCTAACTCGCCGGCTCCCAAGAAATGGTCCGCAGAGGTTTGTGTTTCTATTTTCCTTTGATTTCTCCTTTGTGTTTAGGTGTCCTCTCATTTCCCTGTCTTATTCTTTCAGAAGACCCCCTCCTCTGGCGACTCTTCGGCGTCAGTCATACCTCCACCCAAGATCAACCCTCTTTAAGTATTCAAATGTCTGGCTGTTGATGCAATACTAGTCTCTTTCGAACGCTGACCCTTTATCCTGCAGTGCTCAGGCGAAGCGCCACAAAACCAATCATCCTTCCTCCGGCCCAGTCCCCGAAGACCAAGAGCTCGAATAGTCGGCCCAGACTCAACCGGACCTTGGACAACCGGAAGAAACTCTATTGGAAGAAGCTCCACCAACGGCTTCCATAGAGCCAGCAACGGACGATGTCATGATGGAAAACTCTCCAAAGGCTCCTTCAAGGCCGGTCACACCCGCCAGGACTCCCGCAACTCCGGATGTCATCATCACCGAGTCTACCCAAAAGTCTCCTCTTTCGGAGCATGCATTGACCCGGCATCCTGAGCCGGCTGAAGCCTCACAAAAGCTTCAATTTGACTCCTCGTATGAGAAGATGACGGCCGAAGAACTCCATTCTGGCTATCTGAATTGGGTCAACACCAATCGGGATTTAGAACTCCGGCTGGTCGCTATGATGAAGACCAAATATGAGGTATGTCACTCTTCTCCATCCATAACCTTCCCTAGCCCCCAAGAGCCGGATTTAATCTAATGTATACTTGAACCGGGTATTCCTTGAGGTTATGCAGAAAATACCTTTGCTAAAATGTAGTAAACACAAACTGTACACTGTAGACTTAGTATACCGCCAATTGTAGCCCCCAAGGGCCGACTCAAATTTTATTTGAGTCGGATCTTTTGCTTGCAACCATGTGAAGAACTCATTGTAGCCCCCAAGGGCCGACTCAAATTTTATTTTGAGTCGGTGCTTCTTATCTGAAAAGAGCCATAGTGTAGCCCCCATGTTCCGGATCAATTTCAAAGAAGATGAACCGGAACTGTATACTTGAATAGATAAAATGTACATTAGCCCCCAAGTGTCAAATATATTGCTTGCAATATGTTTGAGACTTGCGTAACTTTAGCTGTGAACACTTGTTTACTTTGATGCTCTCATCTTTGTAACAGCTCATGGTTTACTTTGACATTTGCAGGATGCTTTGAACGCCGCCGGCTCTCAGCTGGCGGATCTGAAAGTTAACCTAGGTGCTCAACAAGAAGCTCGAAGCATTGCGGACGAGAAATGCCGGCTCTTAGCCAAAGAACTTGCGAAGGCCACTGCTGAACTGGCCTCTCTAAAAGAAATAGCAGAGTTGGAGAAAACTGCTCTGAGGAAACGAGCGGATGACGCCGATCAACGGCTTATCGCCGTTGCCAAAGAACTCCAAGGCTTGAAACGGCATATTGCCAAAATGTCTGCCGCCTTGTTTGGTAAGTTATTTTGTCGTACTATGTATGTTAACACCTTTCACTGAAATCTGGCGACTCATGTGCCTCTTCCGGCTTATACAGGTCCCGGGAGCCGGTAGCTTGCTACGGACAGCATTCTCTCTTTGAAGACCATCTATACATTTGCCGAGCAGTTGTATTGCGGAGCCATTTTTACCATTAAGAGCGTGCAGTATAAGGAGAAGATCCCCAACGCTCTGAAAGGGGTGTTGGAGCTCTTCTCAACCATGCCAAAACAAATAGATGAACTTAAGAAGTCTGCGTTCTGCCAAGGCGTCGCCGCAGCATTGAGCCGGGCTCTGGCCTTTGCGCCGGATCTAACGCCGGCTGAAATGATGGGTGGCTACCCATCAAAGAAAGCCGACGGCTCAGAATTCACTGAGACAGACTATTTCAAATGCGTCAAAGACTCATGCTTCCTGGCGTTTGTTATGGCGGACGAAGCAGATCTGAAGAGCTATCAAGCAGTGTATGACAGCAAAGACAAACAGATCCGCGGGCCTCTCTATGAATGGAAAGACTTAACACCCGCCCGTAGTAAGGATCGTTTCCCCTGTGGGCTCAATGCATCACCTTTGTTTGAGGGGACCTTTGCTGCCTGTCTAATTGCAATTGGGAATTGGGCAACCTTCAGATTCAGCCCGTGGAAGAACCGGAGTAAGGTGAGCCGGCCAACTGATGTGACACTATAACATTCAGAGCAAACGACTCATGTAATTACCCGCCGTGGGCGGCTTTAAACTTTTTAGAAACACCTTTGTTCCTTCTGAGAACATCTTTTGTAACAGCTTGTCAATAATATCTAAGAATGTTTGCCGGCTGTTTTATATTGCTTTGAGTAGTCTTTTTCCGCCTCTATGTCTCCCTTTGCCAAATTTGCCGGGTCTTCATAAGAGGTGTTCGTACTTCTTCATAAGAGGTGTTTGTACTTCTGCATAAGCCTTTAGAGCCGGATAACACTTGATGACAGGAAGCCTTCTTTTCACAATGAAGATCGTACCTTATAGGTGAACACTAGCTGTCGATGCGTGATGTCAGCTATACCTTAAGGCAAGAAGCCTCCATCAACAGCCGCAGCTAATGATGTACACAAGCTGGCTGTTGGAAGGGTGATGTAAGCTATACCCGAAGGCAAGAAGCCTCCCTCCACAGCACATGTTGTCTTTAGTATGCGCGAACGCCGATTATCGGTGGGTGATGTAAGCTATACCCGAAGGCAAGAAGCCTCCACTCGACAGCCGCGGCTGTTGATTGCAACAGCCGGCTGTGTGAAAGGTGATGTGAGCTATACCCGAGGGCAAGAAGCCTCTTTCAACAGCTTAAGTTTGTGGCGAAAACGTCGGTTGTTAGGGTGAGATAAGCGAACCCGTCAGTAAGAAGCCCCCTTCAACAACCACGGCTAACATGTTAACCGGAAACGGCATAAAGCCAGCCATTAGGGTAAGATAAGCGAACCTGTCGGTAAGAAGCCCCCTTCGATGGCCGCAGTTGATAAGAAACTGGAATTTGATGTACACGTTGTTGTCTTAGGGTCATGTTATGCTATACCAAAGGTAAGAAGCCTCCATCAACAACAACGCTTAACGTACTCGAACTAGGCATAAAGCCAGCTGCGCAAGGGAGATGTAATCTATACCCGGAGGTAAGAAGCCTCCTCGCAACAGTGTAAGAAGCAGACCGCACAAGGGAGATGTAAGCTATACCCGTAGGCAAGAAGCCTCCCTGCCATCGGTGCTTTAAGAGGGCATAAAGCCGAATGATGGACAAGTCACTTAACAGCAACGAATCAATTTAACTTAACTCCGTGAACTGGATAAACTTCATCTTGAATGCAAAAAGATACATATAAGAGCCGGGGCTCTAGTCTTGGTAGAGATACTACTCTATACTGGTATAAATATGATATATAAAATGATAGGCTCTCAATCGCCTATTAAGTATAATACGGCCGCAGGTGCGCGACATTCCATGGCTGCAAAGTCTCCTGACCCGCTGTGTCCGACTCATCACGAATATCAATGAGGTAGTATGACCCGTTGTTGAGGTTTCTGCTAACCACAAAGGGCCCTTCCCACGGCAGAGAGAGCTTATGCATCCCAGATTGGTCTTGAATTAGCCGGACCACCAGGTCCCCTTCGTGGAATGTCTGGGTCTTCACCCTGCGGCTATGATAGCGTCGCAGGTCTTGTTGATAAATCGCTGATCTGGCCGCTGCTAACTCTCGTGCTTCATCCAAGGCATCCAACGCATCTTGGCGTACCATCTCATTGTTCGTCTCAACATAAGCCGCCACTCTCGGTGAATCGTGCTGGATGTCACTGGGTAAAACTGCATCAGCCCCGTACACCATGAAAAAAGGTGTAAAACCTGTAGACCTGTTAGGCGTAGTCCGGATGCTCCATAAGACGGAAGGTAACTCATCAACCCAACATCTGGGTGTCCGTTTCAAAGGGACCATGAGCCGAGGTTTAACCCCTCTCAAGATTTCCTGATTAGCTCGCTCAGCTTGACCATTAGACTGCGGATGTGCCATGACTGAAACATCAAGCCGGATATGCTCCTTCTCACAGAATGCTTTCATAGCTCCCTTGGACAAGTTTGTTCCATTATCAGTAATGATGCTGTGTGGATAACCAAAACGGTAGATCAGCTTTTTAAGGAATTCAACCGATGTGGCAGCATCACACTTGCTAACCGGCTCGGCCTCGACCCACTTAGTAAACTTGTCAATCACCACAAGGAGGTGCGTTTTCTTATCCTTGGATCTCTTGAAATGTCCTACCATATCAAGCCCCCAGACTACAAACGGCCAAGTGATTGGTCTCATTCTCAACTTGTGAGCCGGAATGTGAGCACGTCAGCCAAACTTCTGACAACCGTCACATTTGCGGACCAGATCCTCCGCATCCTTGTGAGCCGTCAACAAGAAAAAACCATGTCGAAAATCCTTGGCCACTAAAGATCTTGACCCGGCATGATGTCCACAGTCGCCAGCATGAATTTCATTCAAGATCTGCTAGCCCTTCTCTGGTGATACGCAACGCTGAAAAACACCTGTCACACTGCATTTGTGCAACTCACCATTGATAATCGTCATGGATTTAGAACGCCGGGTGATTTCTCTAGCCCGGCTCTCATCCTCTGGTAACTCACCGCGCGTCAAGTACGCTAAATAAGGAGTAGTCCAATCCGTAATAACATGTAGAGTCGCCACCAAAGCCGCCTTCGGGTCAGGAATAGCCAGATCTTCCTCAGAAGGCATCTTGACAGTCAGATGATATAACACATCAAGAAAAACATTAGGCGGCACCGGCTTATGCTGAGATCTGAATCGTGATAATGCATCAGCCGCCTCATTCCTTCGACGATTAATATGATCCACTTGATATCCTTTGAAATGACCTGCAACGATATCAACCGCCTATCGATAAGCCGCCATTCGCGGGTCTTTAGAATCCCAAGTACCTAAAACTTGCTGAGCCACAAGGTCTGAGTCGCCCAAGCATCTAACCCGGCTTAAGTTCATCTCTTTAGCGACTCTCAAACCATGGAGCAGCGCCTCATACTCAGCTGCGTTGTTAGTAAAAGGGAACATTAACCGAAGCACATAACAAAACTTGTCACCTTTGGGGGAGGTGAGAACCACCCCAGCACCAGACCCCTCGAGATGCTTAGACCCATCAAAATGTATAGTCCAATACGTGTTGTCCGGCTTCTCCTCAGGTGCTTGGCATTCTGTCCAATCATTTATAAAATCTACCAAGGCTTGAGACTTGATTGCTGTACGAGGAACGTAAGTGATGTTAAGAGGACCTAACTCCAAAGCCCACTTAGCGATCCTCCCCATGGATTCTCTATTCTGAATGATATCTCCCAACGGGGCAGAGCTGACCACAGTTATCTGATGGCCCAAAAAATAGTGCTTCAGCTTACGGTTGGCCATAAAAACTCCGTATACCAGCTTCTACCAATGCAGATACCTCTGCTTAGACTCTGCCAAGACCTCACTGATATAATAAACCGGCCTCTGAACGGGATATTCCTTCCCTGCTTCCTTACGCTCAACTACAATTGCCACACTAATCGCCTGGTTGTTAGCCGCTACATAGAGGAGTAACGACTCTCTCTCAGCCAGAGCGGCTAATACTGGCGGCTCAGTCAATTGCTTCTTTAGAGCTTCAAGTGCCTCTACTGCTGCCTTGCTCCATTTAAACTTGTCTGTCTTTTTCATCATCTGATACAAGGGAATGGCCTTCTCCCCAAGTCGGCTTATGAACCGGCTCAATGCAGCAAGTCGCCCTGCAATGCGCTGAACATCATTGATGCACGTCGGCTCTTGTAAAGAAGTGATAGCCTTGATTTTATCTGGGTTAGCCTCGATGCCACGCTCAGAGACCAAGAAACCCAAAAGCTTTCCTACTGGGACACCAAAAACACACTTCGTCGGGTTAAGCATCATCTTGTAGACCCGAAGATTGTCAAAAGTTTCCTTTAGATCTTCTAAGAGGGTTTCCTTCTTTCTGGATTTCACCACTATGTCATCTACATAAGCATGAACATTACGTCCGATCTGACTGTGAAGGCAGTTCTGTACACACCGTTGGTAAGTCGCCTAGGCACTCTTGAGCCCGAAAGGCATGAAGACATAGAAGAACACCCGAAAGGGTGTAATAAACGCTGTTTTCTCCTGATCCTTCACTGCCATTTTGATCTGATGATACCCTGAATATGCATCCAAAAAACATAAGATCTCACATCCGACTGTAGCGTCGATAATTGATCAATACGGGGGAGCGCAAAGGGATCAGATGGACAAGCCTTGTTAAGGTCCGTGTAATCTATGCACATATGCCAAGTGCCGTTCTTCTTGAGTACCAACACCGGATTAGCCAACCACTCCGGGTGAAAAACCTCAACTATAAACCCTGCAGCCAAGAGCCGGGCAACTTCTTCCCCAATAGCCTTGCGTCTCTCCTCGTTGAACCGTCGCAGAAACTGTTTGATCGGCTTAAACTTTGGATTCACATTAAGATTGTGCTCAGCGAACTCTCTCGGTACACCCGGCATGTCAAAAGGTTTCCATGCAAAGATGTCACGATTCTCACGGATGAATTCGATGAGCGCGCTTTCCTATTTGGGATCCATGTGAGCCCCAATGATGAACTGCTTGGATGAGTCACCCGGGTTAAAATCCACCGCCTTGGTATCATCCGATGAAAACTTAAGTGGCGGCTCTGTCTTCGTGGTCGGCTTTTTCAGCGGGGTCATGTCCTCCGGGTCAACATTCTCCTTATAAAATTTAAGCTCCTCCTGAGCATAGCTGGCTTCTGCATAAGCCGCATCTCCTTCCTCGCATTCAAGAGCCGTCTTTCGATTGCCATGAACTGTAATTGTGCCATTTAAGCCGGGCATTTTGAGTTGCAAGTAAACATAGCAAAGCCTAGCCATGAACTTGGCGTAAGCCGGCCTCCCGAACAATGCATTATAGGGACTCTTGATTTTGACCACCTCGAACCACAAGGTCTCCACCCTGTAGTTGTACTCATCGCCGAACGCCACCTCCAATGAAATTTTGGCTACGGGGTATGCCGACTTACCTGGCACCACGCCGTGAAAGACCGTGGAAGAAGGTTTAAGATCCTTATCCAACAACTTCATCCGCCTGAAGGTGTCATAGTACAGGATGTTGATGCTGCTGCCTCCATCCATGAGCACCTTATTCACTCCGTAACCATGTATCTGAGGGGACACCACCGAAGCCAACCGGCCCGGGTCGTCCACCTGTGGCGGGTGATCCTCTCGGCTCCACATTATGTTGTATTCTGACCACGGTAAATAACGTGGGAGAGCCGGCGCAACTGTATTAACCGCTCGCCTTCATAGCTTCTCATCTCGTTTGCCATGACCGGTCGTAAACACATGATATTGTCCTGAACTGAGCTGCTTCAGATTACTCTGGAATCCAGACTGATTGCGCTGCTGCTGCTGCTGCTGATTGTTATGGTTGTTGTTGCTAGGGTGCTGTTGATGTCCCCATTGGTTGTTCTGACCCCGGTGCCCAGCCCTTGAGCCGCCGGCACCAAACCCGGCTCCTGACCCGCCGTGCCCTGAGCCGCTGGGCCCTGAGCCACCGGGCGGAGCACCACCCTGGTTATTAGGCGGCTGGGAGTGCTGGTTCTTAAACCTCTGCATGATAAAACAATTGCCCCACGCATGCATCGCCGGCCTGTCAGGCATGCTTTGTTCTAGGCAAGGCTTCCTAAGGGCCGCTTCTTAGTTGAAAGGATCCCTGTTTCCATGCTGATACGGCTTGTACCGTCCGTTCGTCTTAGGAGCATTTGGCCCTATGTTAGTATTCGCTACCAGCTCTGACCCGCCATCAGCGTCCTTCCGCCTGTTCTGATTCCCATTGCTCACAAAGCTCTTGCCTTGGTTGTTCTTTTTCCGCTGATTTGACTTTTCCTCATCTGAACCCGGATCCTTGGTGCTGTCCGATTCGGCGTACTTCGTCATAGCCGTCATGAGCTCTTCCATATCCTGACACGTGCGTTTGAGCCGGCCAAGCTTCTGGTTCAGCGGAATAAAGTGACAGTTGTTCTCCAAAATGAGCACCGCTTGAGCCGCCGTGATGTGCTCCGACGAGTGAATGATGGTCGACACCCGCCGGGCCCAATGATGACCCGACTCATTCTCCTGCTGAACACAATGATCTAAATCCACAATGGTCATAGGTTGCTTGCAAGTCCCCTGGAAATTTTTAATGAACTTCGCCCTTAACTCAGCCCAAGAGTTTATCGTGTTGGGTGGTAAGCCCTTCAACCATGTGCAAGCCGGACCCTCGAGCATCATGATAAAGTACTTTGCGCAAACCGCCTCACTGACGTCCAACATATCCATGGCCAGCTCATAGCTCTCGACCCAGGCCTCAGGAGGGAGGTCTGCTGTATAATTCGGAACCTTACGAGGTCCCTTGAAATCCTTGGGCAACCTCTCGCTTCGTAGAGCCGGAGTTAAACACGAAACTCCCACGGCCCTAGTGCTACCAGCGGCTCCGGCCTCCATTGATACCGAGTGTCCAGGATCCAGATGAATCGTCGCTGCCTCTTCTTCTCGCCTGTTCCTTGCCCTGTCCATGAGGGCCTACGCGTCTAGGACCGCACGTACCCCTTCAGGCCCATGATGCGGACCACTGCTAGAAGCCGTCGGCGACACACAGCGCCGGCTGAAACTTCGACTATCAAGAGGGGTAGAGTGGACCCGGCTCCGGCTGTGAGTGTATTTCTCCTGTTGAGCCACGGCTGTTTGTAAATATCCGATGGCGCGCCGTACCTCCTCTGCGAAGGGTGCCTCATCTAGCATAGGAATTGTTCCAAGCCGGGTAGCCGCCGCCACCATGTTGTCGGCTGGGTTAGAATAATGACCCGCCGGCGTTGCGAACCCTCCGGGTTGGGCTGTGTGAGCCTCTGCTCGCCTTTCCTCAGGGGCAGCTGCCGCTCTCCCAGAGCCGGGGGTGTTGAAGAGATTCCTCGCCTCGTAACGCTCCGACAGATGAGATTGATGCCTTCTTCGGTGCACAGCCGCTGCAAATACTTGCTCTAATCCCAAACGGAAAGCGTCGGCCTTGAGTCGTGCTGCCTCTGCCTCCATCTGGTCCTTTAGCTCAGCTATCCTCTGACGCTCCTCGGCCATCCGGCTCTTGATCCTTGCGATCTCCGTATTCTGAGCCGCTTGATTATCCGGTGTCATCAAAGCCTCAAGCTCATCCATCAACTCCACGAGACCCTGAGCCGGTGGCGGCGGGGGCGGATTAGCCCCTGACCCGGCCGCTCCTGGTCCCGCCATGAACATCGCCGCATGAAACGGCTGCTCAAGCTCACCTGACTCGCCGCGCCCTGACTCGGGGCAAGCGTCACCGTAGCCCCCGAGGCCACCGTCGCTGAGTCGGTACACAGATTCTGTTTCCCCACTCGAAGACTCATCTTCGGAGTGCACAAGAGTTCCTGGAGACCCGGAAGCTTCCAGATCCATACCTTGAGTAAAGCCCACGAAGACGTGCTCCTGGACCGGATTGACACGGGCAGGGCATACCTTACATGCGGGCTGGAGATGCCGAGCCGGCTCGACGATGTTGGTGCAAACGTCCGGCCCGGGTGCAGATCCGTCGATCTCTCCGATGATTACCTGGATTCCACCGAACGGAACCCGGAAGCCGTACTCCACAAAAGCAGCATCAAGCCCCCAGCCGGCGTCGTCGATGTAGAGCCGGCGCGACGACTCTTGCTCATCCTCCCAACTACGTATCCCTCGATCCCTGGAAGGGATCCATCTGAGAACTCAACACCACCAAGCGCAAGCCCCAAGGTGGGCGCTAACTGTCGTGGTTTTGTCACGGCAGATGTCCGGGTTACCGAACTTGAGTTCGAAGTTGTCACCATCATGGTGGACTCAAAGGGGTTGATCGGGACAAAGGACACGAGTTTACCCAGGTTCGGCCCCTCAAGTCGAGGTAAAAGCCTACGTCCTCCTTGTGTTGTTATTGCTTGTTGTATCAATTACAAGGGGCTGAAAGCTTGACCTAGTTCTCGATAACCTAACCTCTAAGCCGCCCCGACTCTGCCTTTATATAAGAGGTCAGAATCGTTGGGTCTTTACAATTGTACAACTGGATCATGTTTACATCTCCGAGTCTATCTATATCTTCTTGTCCAAGTCATCCTTGAGACGTCTTGCACGTCCGCGTCTTCGCCGTCCGGGCCGTCGTCTGGCCCATACCCAAAGTTTCCTATCATCTTGGGCCTTCGGTCGACACCATCTCTCTTGGGCCGGCTCATGAACCAATACTTATCAGCTGGAGCCTCTCAGCTGGGTCATATCATGGGGTTATATCCCCAACACACTAGATGCGCCAACTTACCCGACACCACACCATTAAAAACAGTGGACGAAAGTTTTAAGTCCTTGTCAAGCAACTTCATCCGTCGGAAGGTGTCATAGTAAAGGATGTTTATGCTGTTGCCGCCATCCATGAGCACCTTGTTTAACATATATCCACCCACTTGGGGGGCCACAACCAAAGCCAGCCGCCCCGGCTCATCAACGCGCGGCGGGTGATCTTCCCGGCTCCAAGTTATGTCATATTCAGACCACTTCAAATATTGTGGAAGAGCCGACATAACCGCATTGAGACTAGTCGTTTACGCAACTTTTGATCCCGTCTATTGATACTAGTCGTGAAGACGTGGTATTGCCCGGAGCTGAGCTGCTTCGGATTACTCTGAAAGCCGGACTGTTTCCGCCGCTGGTGCTGTTGTTGATTATTATTACCAGAGTGCGGCTACTGTGCCCCGTGATTATCCTGACCCGGAGGACCGGATACTGAACCGCCAAAACCAAATCCGGCTCCCGACCCACCAGAACCAAATCTAGCTCCTGACCCGCCATGTCCTGGGCCGCCTGGCGGGCCGCCACCACGATGGTTAGGTTGTGTGACATACCGCTTGAACTTCTGCATAAAAGAACAACTCTCCCACGTATGATTCGCCGGCCTATCAGGCAAAATGTGATTTGGACAAGGTCGCTTAAGCATCTCCTCCCTGTTTGAGGAAAAATTGTCCCTGCCCAAGGGTGGTCCAAACCTCCTGTTGCGCTTGGGATGATTCTGCTGGGCATTTGTGTTCGCCACCAGCTCTGATCCTGCTTCTGGATTCTTGCGCTTACTCTGGCTACCATTGTTCACTGCACCCTTGCCTTGGTTGCCCTTCTTGCCTTGACTAGCCTTTTCCTCATCAGAGCCCGGATCCTTCGTGCTGTTTGCGTCGGCGTACTTCGGGAGAGCCGTCATGAGCTCTCCCATGTCCTGACACGTACACTTGAGCCGGCTAAGTTTCTGCTTTAGAGGAATAAAGTGGCAATTCTTCTCTAAAATCAATACCGCTTGAGCCGTCGTGATCTGCTCTGATGAGTGAATAGTTGTCGAGACCCGCCATACCCAATGATGAGCCGACTCGCTCTCCTGTTGGACATAGTGATCAAGATCCACAATAGTCATATGCTGCTTGCACGTCCCTTGAAAGTTTTTAATGAATCGGGCCCTGAGCTTTGAATTGATGGTATTAGGTGGCAACCCCTTTAGCCATGTACGAGCCGGGCCTTCAAGCATCATGATGAAATACTTGGCACAAACCGCCTCACTAACATCCAGCATCTCCATGGCCAGCTCATAGCTTTCCACCCAGGCCTCTAGGGGTAAATCAGCGGTGTAATTTGGGACCTTGCAGGGACCTTTGAAGTCTTTCGGCAACCGCTTGCTCCGAAGAGCCGACGATAGACACGGAAGTCCACCCATCCTAGGGGTTACTCCTTACCCTACGGAAACGGAAGGCCCGGGCTCTTGGTAAGCCTGCCTAGCTGGCGCCTCTTGCGGGCTTCCCGCGTGGTTTACATATGCCTGCACATCTCTCTTCGGTCGGTGACCCATTGGAATCTCTCTGTGACGGTTGCTGCTGGAACCTGTTGGTGACTCGTAGCGCCGGCTAAAGCTACGGCTGGGAAGAGGGGTTGAATGGACGTGGCTCCGGCTGTGAGCGTACCTCTCTTGCTAGGCCATGGCCGTCTGAAAGTACCCGATGGCGTTCCACACGTCCTCCGCAAAGGGTGCTTCATCCAAGATAGGGATCGTCTCGAGCCGGGTGGCCGCCGCCACCATATTCTCGGCCAGGTTAGAATAATGACCTGCCGGCGTTGGAAAGCCCCCAGGTGAAGCTTGGTTACGTTGGGCCGGGTGAGTCGCTAGCCGTTCTGTCGGGCGGCTCTCGTGCGCGCCCGCGGCTCGCCCTGCACCAGGGGTATTAAAGAGGTTCCTCGCTTCATAATGCTCTAGTAGTCGGGACTGATGCCTCCTCCGATGAACCGCCATTGCTGACCTTTACTCCAGCCCCAAACGGAAAGCATCTATCTTGATACGTTCTGCTTCTTCTTCCATCTGGACCTTTAGCTCAGCCATCCTTTGCCATTCCTCTGCCATCCGGCCCTTGATCCGTGCAATCTCTATATTCCGAGCTGCTTGATTATCTGGTGTCACTTTAGTGGCCATGAGAGCCGCAAGTTCATCCATCAGCTCCACAAGAACTTGAGCCAGCGGTGGTGGGCTATCACCCGAAGCGGCGGCTCCCGCGACTGGGGCTGATCCTGCCATGAACACCGCCGCATGAACTGGAGGTTTTGGAGCATCCGACTCAAAGCCATCCGACTCAGAGTATGCATCGTCGTAGACCCCAAGGCCATTGTTGTGGAGCTGGTACACTGATTCTGTTTCTCCACTTGAAGATTCATCTTCTGAATAGACAAGGGTTTCCTGTGACCCGGAAGCTTCCAGATCCCTACCTTGCGTGAACCCTACAAAGACATGCCTCTGAACTGGATTGGCGCGGGCAGGCCGCATGTTGCTTGCTGATTGGAGATGCCGAGCCGGCTCGACGATGTTGGTGCAGATGTCCAACCCGGGTGTAGATCCATCGGAATTTCCAATGAAAACATGGATCCTGCCTAACGGAGCCCGGAATCCGTACTCCACGGACTCAGCGTCAAGCCCCCAGCCGGCATCGTCGATGTAGAACCGGCCGCGGCGACTCTTGCTCATCCTTCTGACCACGTATCCCTCGAGCCCTGAGAGAGAGCTCTTTGATAACTCAACACCACCAAGCGCAAGCCCCACGGTGGGCGCCAACTGTCATTGTTTTATCATGGCAGATGTCCGGGTGAACGGACTTGGATTCGAGGCCATCGCTAATGTGATGGACTCAAAGGGGTTGATCGGGACGAAGGACACGGGTTTACCCAGGTTTGGCCCCTCAAGTTTAGGTAATAGCCTACGTCTTGCTTGTGCTTCTATTGCTTGTTGTATCAATTACAAGGGAGGTAAAGCTTGACCTAGTTCTCAATAACCTGATCTCTAAGTCGCCCCGGGTCTGCCTTTATATAAGAGGTCAGGACCACGGGTCTTTACAATTGTTTAACCGAGTCTCATTGTCTATCCGAGTCTCTCTCTATCTTCTTGTCCAAGCTGTCTCCTAGCGGCTTACACGCCCAGGTCTTCTCCGTTCGGACCACCTTACGGCCCACACCTTGAGCCGTCTATCTTCTTGGGCCACAGGCTTTACGGCTCACCCTTGGGCCGGCTCATGAGCCATCAACATGACCTGGAGCCTTAAGGGCGGGTCATATTGCGGGGTTATATCCCCAACATGACCCAATTGCATGAATTGGATGCACGAGACATGGTGGCGACTTAAAACTCTACAAAGTAACAATTTGTGGCGAGTCAGAAGGTGATAGACAGACTAAGGGCAGTTAAAAAGTTTAAGTGCTATAAAGTTAAGTCGCCAGAGAAGTTTTGATGTGAATCGGAAGTTCACTAGCAAGTCAAGTTTGTAAAACAACGAGGCAAAATTTTACTAAGTGTGGAAAACAGGTTTCATAGACTACCTATATAGTTATGGATCTACGAAATAGAGGAAAATTGGGTTTATTCTAGACCTAGCGATAAACAGTCGAACCAGTGACCTTTCAAAAGACAGGGAACAGAGCAACTACAGATCTGCGTGATGCTATTATCGACTACCTATGGTCTACCGCGATGGAATAGAGGACGATATCGTGTTCGATGATATGTATATTGTCTACCATTGCGGGGAAGTTTGCGCTTTAGCGGTGGAGAACTCCATGAAACCCCTACCGAGAACTACGGATCTAGGGGGGGAGGAGAATTTACTAGAGATGGTGCAACAGACACGGGCAGAGCTCTAGTACGAACAGGTTGATGCAACGGTCTAGAGCGACGACGGCATGGAAGCTTCGCCATAGGGGAAGGACGCTAGAGAAACGACGTCGGGAGGAACAAGAAGAGGCGTGCGGAGAAGGAAATGAAACTGCCCTCTGCGGTCCTATTAAATAGGCAAAAAGTGGAAATGGGCACGAGAATCCAGGCGACAGAAGTTAATTGACCAAGACGGACGCCTCAATTTTCGGGATATCAGTTTAATAGTGGAAAGATCCGTTGCGGTCGTTAGGGAATATTTTTGATGTCACTGGCATGACGTCACGGCGGGTTACTTTGTCTTACTTTCAGGTGGTAATGAGCAAGACTCGCCACCAAGTGAGACGGAAGACTGAGCAAGACTCGCTGCCAAGTGAGACGAAAGATTGAGCAAGAATCACCCCCAAGTGGGATAGAAGATTGAAATGAGCAAGCTCAAATCAACCTGGGGCCTAATGTTGGGGATATAACCCCGTGGTGAGACCCGCCCAAGCGGGGCCGGGTCACACCTGGTGGCTCATGGGCCAGACCAAGGACGGGCCTGGAGACTCAAGCCTTGGCGTTCGGTAGCTCACCAAGATGGGCCAAGATGAGGCCAAAGCAAAGAAGTCATAAAGACCCGGGCGGGTAAGCCGCCCAGAGATGGCTTGCTCCAGAAGGCAAGACAACGAAGAGATAGACTCAGACACGTTGTAAGAGTCGGTATACGACTTGTGTAACCCGTGGTCTTGACCTCCTATATAAGGGTGAGACCCGGGGTGACTTTGGCAGAAACCAACTAATCGAGTGCTAGGTCAAGTGATTCTACTGCCTTGTAATAGATACTCCAATCAATACACCACAAGTAGGACGCAGGCTATTACCTCTACTTGAGGGGACGAACCTGGGTAAACTCGTTTCTTTCGTCCCAACCAACCCCTCTGAATCCATCACCTTAGCGATGGCCTCGAATCTAAGTCCTCGGACATCTGCCATGATAAAACCACAACTGTTTGCGTCCGCTTTTTTGGTGCGAGGGGCTCGCTAGATGGTTTGGTCTATTTTTTTGTGTGTTATGTGCGTGGGCTTGTAGGAGGTGGGATGTATGACGAAAAAACCGAGAAAGGAGCTACCAAGTGCCCCTTTAGGAGTAGAGATTATTGCTAGAAAAAAGCTTTTCAAGCCATTCACGCTTAGCACGAATTCTAATGGTTCTTTCCCTACTTTCATCAATAGAAATTCTCATTGATTTCAAAGACTCATTAATATCATGCTTGGATGGAGTAGATCTAAATTTCAAAGAATCAATCTCAAGAGAAATTTTATCAACGTTCCTAGCCAAATCATCAATCTTAAGCACTTTTTCTTCAATAAAAGCATTAAAAACTTTTTGCGAACCAATAAAATCTTTAACGATATTCTCAAGATCATTGGGCATATTATTATAATTTCCATAGGAATTGCTGTAGGAATTACCATAATTATTAGAGGAATTACTAGGAAACGACCTAGGGTTGAAATTACCTCTATACGCACTGTTACCAAAATTGTTCCTACCAACAAAATTCACATCCATAGATTCACTATTATTTCAACTCAAAGAAGACAAAGGAATATCATTAGGATCAATAGGATCACTCTTACTAGGAAAAAATTTCATCAATTCATCCATCTTTTCACTCAAAGAGTTTATTTCTTCAATATCATGCACCGTTTTACTAGTAGGAGATCTTTCGATATGCCATTGAGAGTAGTTTGTCATGATATTGTCTAGGAGTTTAGTAGCTTCTCCTAACGTGATTTCCATAAAAGTACCACCCACGATAGAATCTAAAAGATTTCTAGATGCAAAATTTAATCCCGCATAGTAAATTTGTATAATTATCCTTAAACTCAAACCTTGTGCGGGCCAATTCCTCATCATTAATTTCATCCTCTCCCAAGATTGCACAACATGCTCATGATAAAGTTGCTTAAATTCATTATATCATTGAGGGAGTCCTGGATTAGGGGATCCTTGGATAGCTAACCTATTGTTCATGGGCTAGACTATATGGACCGCAAAGCGAGCATCGAACGATCAAAGACCGCCTACTCCAGATGGAAGCTTCGAGGATCCATGACGTATTATCCAAGTTATTAGTTGTAGTTAGGCATGTTTATCTCTTTGGCATGTAGCCGACCATGTGTAAACCCAGGGCACCCGCGACGTCTATATAAGCCGGAGGGTTTAGGGGTATAGAGAGGACAACTCATCTAGGGTTAGCTATTTGATCTCGAGGTAGATCAACTCTGCAACCTCCTACATCATCAATACAACCAAGCAGGACATAAGTATTACCTCAATAGGAGGGTCTGAACCTAGGTAAATCCGTGTCCCCTTCGTCTCCTGTTACCATCGATTCTGGTCTCACAGTTCGGAACCTCTTACCCGAGAACCGCCGGTTTTGACACCGACATTGGTGCTTTCATTGAGAGTTCCTCTGTGATCACCGAAGGAATCGATGGCTCACCTCATCACAAGTAGCGAGACTTGCATCGAGGGGACTTTCATCCCCGATCAGAGTCTCACTGGCAATGACATCTCGTCGCGTGCCAGCCCATCAGCCGTCATGGCCAGATCGGAAGATTTCCCCCCAATCAGAGTATCAAGTTTGGAACCCTAGAGTTCATGGCTGACTCATGGGGAACACGTGTTCCTATGGAACCCTCAACCTTCAAAGAAAAACCTCTAAGTCCAGACGCTTTGAAGGCCAAGACATCAGGTCCCATGGTGGGACGGAACACAGATCCACTTCGGCATAACTCTAGAACTGTCACACCACTCAATGAATCCACTCGAATCAGCAACACACACCCTGCAATCACCTCGTTCTTAAACGAGTTGTTCGATCGGATCAAAGCAATCTATATATTGGATGACCAGGTTCCGATCTATTATCGGCTTGGGATCAGACCCGATGAAAGGGAGATTCATATCCCTCTGGTCACCCACCTTTTGACTACCATCGAGTGTTCGACTGTGGATGTCCGACAGCCGGAATTGAAAACCGTATATGCTTCAGTCCTCGATCACCAAGACCCTGTCGGTGAATCAGAGGAGGGGAATCATTCTAAAGCCGTACCGTCACCGGTCCGGAATCCTTTGCATGATTTGAATACTGTTGTTCCAAACATTTGTTGCAACATGGAACCGAATTTATTGCCACCCACCACCCAAGACAACCATCCAAGTATCACACCAAAGCCCGTGTCTTCGGACTTTCGGGATATCAAGCAACTACAAGGAGAATCACTCCACCACTTTTGGGTCAGACTCCTACTCGCTAGGAGCAGAGTCAAAGGTCTTCCCGGTCACTCACTGTCCACACTAGTCCTGAACCCCATAATCGATGGGTATAGACTACATAATGTGCAAATGGACGGCAACAGTGGTCTTAACCTCATATACAAGGCCACCCTAGAAAAATGCAGTTCGACCGATCTTGCATGAAACATAGGAACACAACCTTCCGAGGAATTATCCCAAGGAAAGAGGCATGTTGTTCCGGATGTATCATCCTTGACATGGTGTTCGACACGCCTGAAAACTACTGATCCGAAGTACTTCTCTTCCACATCGTCCCCTTCCCAAGTGGCTATCACGCCCTATTGGGACGCGACGCCTGTGCAAAATTCCAGGCTATACCCCATTACGGGTACACGAAACACAAAATGCGAGGACATATGGAGTGATCATGATCGCCAGTGATCCGAACATAGCCCTTCGGGCTGAAAACAAAACGACAGTGCTGGCCCTCGAGGCATTGGCGGAAACTTTCGCTACCGAAGAGTTGACCGCCTTACGGTCGACAGTTAACAAGGACGATGTGATCCTTAGCAAAAGGCCCGATTCCACGTCCTTTAAACCCAGAGAGGAAATCGTTAAATTTTAGGTACATCCAACGGACCCCAATAATAGAACATCCATCGGAGCCTAGCTCGATCCCATTGTGGATGAAGCACTGCGGAATTTCCTCCACGAGAATTGGGACATTTTTGCCTGGCATCCTTCCAGTATGCCTGGAATCCCACGTCGGCTCGCCGAACACAGCTTAAACATTATCTCAGGCTTTAAGCCCATAAAACAAACTCTGCATCGCTTCTCCGAGCCCTGGCAAGCCATGGGCGAAGAATTAGCTAAACTACTCGAGGCTGGATTTATTCAGGATATTAAACACCCTAAGTGGCTATCAAACCTGGTGATTGTACCTAAGAAAGACAAGTGCTACTTCTCGAGCATGCGTTGGTTTCCCGTGAAGAGGAATGGTTTGATGCAGCAAAGTAGATAAGTATTCCCTCAGCTTTTGAGAACCAAGGTATCAATCCAGTAGGAGATACAAGTGAGCCACCAATAGAGATAGATATAATATGGTGATTGAACATAAAGTAAAACTAAAAAGGGGTTGTCAATCCCTTTACGATTATTTGCAAGGATAATATCTAGTAGAGATAGATATAATAGGGTGCTTGAACAGAAAGTAAAACTAAAAGTAAAAGCAATCCAACAAGTATTTTTGGTGTTTTGGTTTTAGATCTGAAAATATATTATGGAAAATAGACTCGGGGACCATAGGTTTCACAAGATTGCTTCTCTCATGATGGTAAGTATTACGGTGGGTGAACAAACTACTGTCGAGCAACTGAAAGGAAAGCGACTGATTATGAAGATATCCAAGGCAATGATTATGCATATAGGAATCATGTCCGTGACAAGTAAACTGAAACGATTCTGCATATACTACTATTACTCATACATCGATCGACTCCTGCCTGCATCTAGAGTATTAAGTTCATGAAGAACAGAGTAACGCATTAAGTAAGATGACATGATGTAGGGGGATAAACAAAAGCAATATGATGAAAATCCCATCTTTTACCCTTGATGGCAACAATACAGTACATGCCTCACTACCCCTACTTTGTCACTGGGTGAGGACACCGCAAGATTGAACCCAAAACTAAACACTTCTGTTGTTGCAAGAATTACCAATCTAGTTGGCCAAACCAAACCAATAACTCGAAGAGACTTGCAAAGATATGAAATCAAGCATGTAAGAATTCAGGAAAGACTCAAATAATATTCTTGGATAATCTGAACATAAACCCACAATTCATCTGATCTCGACAAACACACTGCAAAAGATCATTAAGAACATGGTATTGAGAAGCAAAGAGAGAGAAGAAGCCATCTAGCTACTATGGACTCGTAGGTCTATGGTGAACTACTCAGGCATCATTGGATGGGCAATGGAGTTGATGTAGACGCACTCCGTGATCGAATCCCCCTCCGACAGATTATCAGAAAAGGCTCCAAGATTGGATCTCTTGAGAACGGAGGCTTCAAGCGGCGGAAAAGTAATATTTAGGTATTTATAGGCCGAAGATTAGGGTTAAGGGAGTTTCCAGGGGCCCACAAGCCTGCCCGGCGCTGGTGCCCCCCTAGCCGCGGAAAGCGGGGTTGTGGCCCCGTGGTTGCTCCATTGCCTTGGTTCTCAAGTCTCGTGGCTTCCATATTTTGTAGAAAAAATCATTCCGGAGGTTTTATTCCGTTTAGACTCTGTTTAATATTCCTTATATGCGAAACTCAAAAACAAGGAAAAAACAGAAACTTCACTAGGCTCTAGATTATTAGGTTAGTCACAAAAATAATATAAAATAGCATATTAATACATATAATAAATCCAAAATAGATAACATAATAGCATGGAACAATCAAAAATTATAGATATATTGGAGACGTATCAGCATCCCCAAGCTTAATTCCTGCTCGTCCTTGAGTAGGTAAATGATAAAAATAGAATTTTTGATGTGGAATGCTACTCAACATATTTATCCATGTAATATTCTTTATTGTGGCATGAATATTTAGATCTGTTAGATTCAAAACAATAGCTAATATTGACATAAAAACAGTAATACTTCGAGCACACCATCAATGTAGTCGTGTCCTTTCAAAATAACATGGCCTTAGAAAGTCATCCCTACAAAATCAAATGGTCTGGCTATGCTCCATCTTCCCCACACAGAGTATCTAAATCATGCACAATCCGATGAACAAGTCAAGAAATTCTTTCACACTTTTGGTGTTCTGAAACCTTTTCAACTCTCATGGAATACATGAGCATGAGCCATGGATATAGCATTATAGGTGGAATAGAATATGGTGGGGGTGCAAGGGAAAAAGGAGAAGATAGTCTCACATCAACTAGGCATGTCAACGAGCTATGGTGATGCCCATCAATAGATATCAATGTGAGTGAGTAGGGATTGCCATGCAACAAATGCACTTAGAGCTATAAGCGTATGAAAGCTAAAAACCAAAACTAAGTGGTCGTGCATAATGAATATCCACTAGTTATATGAAAGTGACAAAATAGGAGACTCTTTATCATGAAGATCATGGTGCTACTTTGAAGCACAAGCGTGGAAAAAGATAGCAGAAATTGTCCCTTCTCTCTTTCTCTCATTTTTTTATTATTTTTATTTTGGTGGGCTTCTTTGGCCTGTTTTATTTTTTTGTTTGGGCTTCGCTAGCCTTTTTTTCTAAAGTACGGATACTCGTCCCAAGTTGTGAGGGAGTCATAGCCTCCATCATCCTTTTCTATCATGGGACAATGCTCTATTAATGAAAAATAATCACACTTTTATTTACTTATAACTCAAAGAAAAAGAAATTACAACTCGATTCCTATGACAAGATATAACTCTATATGCAATATGAAGTGATGATGCAAGTCATAGAAAAACTACATGGTGGAAGTTGCATGGCAATATATCTCGGAATGGCTATGGAAATGCCATAATAGGTAGGTATGGTGGCTGTTTTGAGGAATATATGGTGTTTGTTTTGAGGAAGGAGGGTTTGATGTACTGGAGAAAATTGCGCGGTACTAGAGAGGCTAGCAAAGATGGAAGGGTGAGAGTGCGTATAATCCATGGACTCACATTAGTCATAAAGTCTATTAGTCATCAAACAAAGCATTAGACGCATGCTCCTAGGGGAGAGGTTGGTAGGAGTTAACCATCGCGCGCTCCCGACCCTGACACAAAGGTCGACAATCATTAGACAAGTCATGCTCCTACTTCGTTACATAACGGTTCACCATACATGCATGCTACGGGAATCACAAGCTTTAACACACGTATCTCTTCATTTCACAACTACTCACTAGCATGACTCTCATATTACCATCCCTATTGTCTTAAAACTATATGCAAGGAATCCAACTTCTCATAGTTGTTAATGGACTTAATATGAAAGTTTTCTTATATCCCTCTTGGATGCCATTACATTAGGACTAAATTCATAACCTAAAAAAATTACCATGCCATTTTAAGAAACTCTAAAAATAATATAAGTGAGGAATGAGAGTTCAATAATTTCTATAAATATACCACCACCATGCTCTAAAAAGATATAAGTGAAGCACTAGAGCAACATTGCCTAGCTCCAAAAATATAAGTGAAGCATACAGAGTATTCTAAAAAATTCACGATTCAGCGTGTCTCTATCTAAAGATGTGTTCATCAATTATGATTGTGGCAAACTAAAAAGCAAAGACTTGTATCATATAAGAGGCTCCAAGAAAACACATATCATGTGGTGAATAAAAATATAGCCTCAAGTAAATTACCGATGGATTGAAGATGAAAGAGGGGAAGCCTTCCGGTGCATCCCCAAGCTTAGGATTTTTGGTATTCCTTGAATATGACTTGGGTTACCATGGGAATCCTCAATCTTAGTATCTTTCCACTCTTTAGTCCATAGTCCATCAAATCTTCACCCAAAACTTGAAAACTTCACAACACAAAACTCAACAGAAAACTCATGAGATCCGTTAGTATAAGAAAATAAATCACCACTTTAGGTAATGTTGTGAAATCATTCTTTATTCATATTTGTGCAATACCTACTGTATTATAACTTTTCCATGACTCTTACCCCCGATACGACCCATAGATACATCAAAATAAGCAAACAACACAAAGAAAACAGAATCTGTCAAAAACAGAACAGTCTATAGCAATCTGTAAACTTCGAATACTTATTGAACTGACAAAATTCTGAAAATTAAGGAAAAATAGGGAAATTTGTATATCAATCCTGTTTAAACATTTCAGATCAATTTGATTCTCTGAAAAAATCAGAAAAATCCTAGACTGAGCGCAAACATTTTTGTTTTCCAGCAAGATCAAATCGACAACTACCATAGATCAGCACAAAGGTTTTACTAGGCTCAAACACTAATTTAAAAACAAAAACACAATTACTACAGAAGTAATAATGTGCCAAATACACCAAAACAGAAGCAAAAATCTGAAAGCAAAATAAAATTGGGTTGCGTCCCAACAAGCGCTATTGTTTAACGCCCCTAGCTAGGCAAAACACAATAGATCAAGGTAATGTCGTCTATGGTATTGGCAGTTTTTGTGAGGACCTTCTCAAATCTGGGAGGTTCTTTAGTTTTATCAATGATCATACTCCTAGGAAAAAAGTCAAGAAATTCTCTTGTTGCAATCGGTTCCCGAACAATGTTGAAAAAAATAGGGTGAACACTTATCATCCTAAGATCTTTGTCCCCTTTACTAGAGGATTCACACTTATTCTTGGGAACATAAACAAACTTGGCAGCCTTAGAAATAGGAAATTTAGGAGTTGTTTGAACAGTGACAAAAGCGAAACCCAAGTTGGTAATAATATCCTCTAGCTTCCCTATTCTAAAGGAATCTTGATCCAATTTTTCATTAACTATGGGTTCTTTTTCCCTTAGGTTTTCAAGAGTAACTCCTACCTTAGATCCATATTGATTGATATGATTATGAATCTTTTTATCCAAGTTTTCAATGAGATCTATAGTAGCAACTTTATTTTCAATGATATATAACCTTCGCATAACATGTTCCAAAGTTAAAATTATCCCATTAACCATGATTGGGGGTGATCCATACAAATTTATTATAACACTATAGGAGTAGAATGTATGACTTCCCAAGAAATTCCCTCCCATGATGGTATGTAGGACATATCTATTCCAAGGAGTGATCCCCATGTAAAAAATGCGAAGGATAACGGTAGTAGATTGCTTACAAATAGATCTATTTTGAGCACTACAAATTCTATACCAAGCATCTTTTAAGTTTTCTCCCTCCCTTTTCTTAAAGTTAAGAACTTCATACTCGGGAGCGATAGTAGCAAGGCTAGCCATGAGTTTGATCGATCTACCACACAAAAAGCAAATGAAAAGTTGAACGAAAAAGAGCGAATAAAAAGGCAAATCTTTTTGGAAATCATTTTAGAAGTGGGGGAGAGGAAAACGAGAGGCAAATGGCAAATAATGTAAATGCAAGAGATGAGTTTGTGATGGGTACATGGTATCATTGACTTGTTATGTATCTTCCCGGCAATGGCGCCAGAAATCCTTCTTGCTACTTCTCGAGCATGCGTTTGTTTCCCGTGAAGAGGAAAGGTTTGATGCAGCAAAGTAGATAAGTATTTCCCTCAGTATTTTAGAACCAAGGTATTAATCCAGTAGGACATACAAGCGAGCCACCAAAAGATATACCTTCACAAGGAATCAAACTCTCGCACCCAATGCTATAAAGGGGTTGTTAATTCCTTCATGGTTATTTGCAAGGATGAGATCTAGTAGAGATAGATATAAAAGGGTGCTTGAAAGGAAAGTAAAACTAAAAGTAAAAACAATGCAGCAAGTATTTTTGGTGTTTTTGGTTTAGATCTGAAAATATAAAATGGAAAATAGACCCCGAGGCCATAGGTTTCACTAGATGGCTTCTCTCATGATGGCAAGTATTATGGTGGGTGAACAAATTACTGTCGAGAAATTGATAGATAATTATGACGATATCGAAGGCAATGATTATGCATATAGGCATCACGTCCGTGACAAGTAGACCGAAACGATTCTGCATCTACTACTATTACTCCACACATCGACCGACTCCTGCCTGCATCTAGAGTATTAAGTTCATGAAGAACAGAGTAACGCATTAAGTAGGATGACATGATGTAGAGGGATATACTCAAGCAATATGATGAAAACCCCATCTTTTTACCCTTGATGGCAACAATACAACACGTGCCTCGCTACCCCTACATTGTCACTGGGTGAGGACACCGCAAGATTGAACGCAAAACTAAGCACTTCTCCTATTGCAAGAATTGCCAATCTAGTTGGCCAAACCAAACTAATAACTCAAAGATACTTGCAAAGATATGAAATTATGCATATAAGAATTCAGGAAAGGCTCAAATAATATTCATGGATAATCTGAACATAAACCCACAATTCACCGGATCTCAACAAACACACCGCAAAAGAGTATTACATCGGATAGATCTCCATGAAGATCATGAAGAACATGGTATTGAGAAGCAAAGAGAGAAAAGAATCCATCTAGCTACTAGCTATGGACCTGTAGGTCTGTGGTGAACTACTCATGCATCATCGGAGGGGCAATGGAGTTGATGTAGATGCCCTCCGTGATCGAATGCCCCTCTGGCAGATTACAGGAAAAGGCTCCAAGATTGGATCTCTCGGGAACGGAGGCTTCTACGGCGGAAAAGTGTTTTCGTGGCTCGTTTTGATAATGATGGGATATTTGGGTATTTATAGGCCTAATATTAGGGTTAGGGGAGTTGCTAGGGGACCACAAGCCTGGCCGGCGCGAGTGGCCTCGCCGCGGCAAGTGGGCTTGTGGCCCCGTGGCAGCTCCTCTGCCTTGGTTCTCAAGTCTCGTGCTTCCATATTTTCGAGAGAAAAATCATGTCGGAGGTTTTATTCCATTTGTACCCCGTTTAATATTCCTTATCTCCAAAACTCAAAAACAAGGAAAAAACAGAAAATGACACTAGGCTCTAGATTAATAGGTTAGTCCCAAAAATATTATAAAATAGCATATTAATGCATATAAAACATCCAAAACAGATAATATAATAGCATGGAACAATAAAAAATTATAGATACGTTGGAGACGTATCAACAAGTCTTGGCGGCTGTGTGTCGACTTCAAAGACCTCAATAAAGCCTGCCCCAAGGAACCTTTCCCCTTACCATGCATAGACCAGATCATTGATGCCAAAGTCAGACACGATTTTTTGTGTTTCCTCGACGCTTACTCCGGATACCGTCAAATTAAAATGAAGGAATCCGATCAAGCGAGTACTACATTCATCACCCCTACGGGACATTCTGCTTCAACATGATGCCTTTCGGGCTAAAAACACCGGGGCCAAATACCAACACATGATCCAAACGTGCCTCGCGACATAGGCCGGTAAGACCATCAAGGCATACGTGGATGATGTGGTAATAAAAACCAAACACGTCGGCCAATTGATCGACAATTACGGCAAACCTTCGCTAGTCTACGCGAATATGATATACATCTCAATCTAGAAAAATGTGTATTCGGACTTCCCTCTGGTAAGCTGCTTGGATTCATCGTCTCCCATAGAGGAATATAGCCAAATCCAGCGAAAATCCATGCTCTATCAGAACTTGCAATTCCCATAGAGCTGAAGCATGTCCAGAGGCTAGCTACGTGCATAGCGGCGTTAAGCCGCTTTATCTCCCGCCTCGGCAAAAAGGCTTTGCCGCTCTATAAGCTGCTAAAACGGACCAACAAGTTTGAATGGACCAATGAGGCAGCGGCTGCGTTAGAAGAAATCAAAACACTACTGGCAACCTATCCCACTCAACTGCGTTATTATACATATCGGCCATCAACAAAGTCTTCAGTGTGGTGCTCGTCATTGAATGAGATGAGGAAGGACATAAATTCCGGACTCATAAACCGATATATTATATGTCAGAAGTGCTATCACAGTGCAAGTCCCGATACCCACATTACCAAAAAATAGCTTATACAGTATTCATGGCATCGAGGAAACGCAGACACTGCTTCCAGGAGTGTGCGGTAATAGTGGCATCGGAGGTCCCCCTCAATGATAAAATTAACAAAAGGGACGCCACCGTCCGCATAGCCAAATGGGCCATTGAGCTCCTTCCCTTTGAAATAACCTTGAAGCCACATCGTGCCATTAAATCTTAGGTACTGGTGGACTTTCTGGCTAAATGGGCAGAGGCCGAACTCCCAAGGAATACAGTGCATACTCCCATTGGATAATGTACTTTGATGGATCCAAGTCCTTGGCCGGACTGGGGGCTGGAGTTATCCTCACATCCCCCATAGGCGACAACGTGTGATACATGTTGTAAATCATATATGCCGACTCCAACAATGTGGCCGAATATGAATCCCTCCTTCATGGTCTTAGGATGGCGGTATCAATGGGCATATGACGGCTAGAGGTACGGGGAGACTCAAACCTGGCCATATCCAAAATTAACGGCGAGTTCGACGCCAAAATATAGACACACCGTCCTCAAGATATCTTCTCGGTTTGAGGGGTTGGAATTCCACCAAGTCGCTCGCGACAACAACCAAGCCGCAGACATACTGGCCCGTATGGGAGCCAAGCACGACCCCATCCCGAGAAACACCTTCCTGGAGCAGCTCTTTAAGCCCTCCGTAGTGTGGCAAGACGATGACAATGTCGCTGGTCCAAATACAACGAACTAAGTTGTTCCCCCCATAAACGAGCCAGGCGATGGCATTATCGGCGGTTCCGCGATGAATTAAATGCCCTCGGCTCATGAGGTAATGGCAGTAATAGCGCCATGGACAGAGCCCTTCCTCGCTTACCTTCTTCACAAGGAACTCCCCGACGATCAAACCGAGGCACCACACATAGTTCAGCGATCCAAGGCCTACAAAATCCACGAGGGTGAGTTATACAAGAAAAGCACCATCGGAATATTACATAGGTGTATATTCGAGGAAGAAGGATGGGAGATTATCACCAAAATCCATGCAGGCATGGGCGGGCATCATGGCGTGGCAAGATCCCTTGTCAGCATGGCCTTCTGAGCTGGTTTCTTTTGGCCTACAGCTCGGACGGACGCCCAGTCACTTGTTCAACATTGCATCGCGTGTCAACTCTTCGCAAATCAAAGTCACATGCCCCCAACAGCTCTTCGAACTATTCCGATCACCTGGACTTTCACGGTCTGGGGGCTGGACATGGTCGGACCCCTTAAAGGGGGAACCAAGAAAAATAAATACCTACTGGTCATAGTGGACAAGTTCACCGAATGGATAGAAGCAAAGCCCATTAAGTCGGCTAAATCCGGACCAGTGATTGACTTTATATCTGGCGTAGTAAACCGTTACTGTGTCATGCATAGTATAATTACGGATAATGGATCCAGCTTCACGGCCCAAGAGGTCAAGGACTGGTGAGAAAAAATGGGCATAAAGCTTGATTATGCGTCGGTCTATCATCCGCAGACCAATGGATAGGTCGAGCGAGCAAATGGTCTCATTATGAGTGGCATCAAGGCACGTTTGGTCTGATCTCTTCACGAGTCCGACTGTCATTGGGTGGAGGAACTCGACTCCGTTCTATGGGGCCTACGTACAACCCTGAACAGATCAATGGGTTACACACCGTTCTTTATGGTCTATGGGGCAGAGGCAGTCCTCCCTTGCAATATTATCCACGACGCACCAAGAGTGCGCATGTACGAGGAAAAGGAGGCCGAGTTGGATCGGCAGGACGATTTGGACGCCTTAGAGGGAGAGCGTGACAAAGCTCTGGCTCGTTCCACTCTTTACCAACAACAAGCTCGATGTTACCAAAGTAGGGAGGTCGGGGCAAAAGCATACAACGTAGGCGAACTCGTCCTATGGCTCCTAGAGAAACAGAAGCATAAACTCAACTCCAAATGGGAGAGCCCTTTCATCATTGACGAAGTACTCGCAGGAGGTGCCTACTGTCCATGGAGTCCATCCGATAATCGTCTTAAACCGAACCCATGGAACACAGCTCGTCGTCGGTGCTTCTACGGATAAACCGGTGTGCTTCTACGGATAAACTGGTGTCGTCTAAACTCCCCCACATTTTTTATTGTTTCCTCTTGTTATTTTTTGCCTTTCTTATTCTTCTCTTCCCATTTTGCTATTTGACAGGGCCAATTTCTTTTCTTAACCCTATGTTCGGTTGAACCAATCTTGTACTAAAGATTATCGGCATACATCGTAAAGTGTTAAATCCGAACACAACACGTGGGGGCTTCTTCTAGTGGCCAAACTTTTTATTACAAGTATTTTCTTATACTTACTGGGCGTACATGTTTCTTTTGTCATGTTCTAGCCATAACATGCATCAATTCAAACTAAGACTTTTCCAAGCTGGGTTGCCTCGCTCCTATGATTACTCTCTACATTCCCGATTGTTCGCCTAGGGAGTAAAGGGAGCACCTCTGCGATTGTTACGATCGGGTAATCCAGACATGTACCTCAGACGGGTGAAGCCGGAAGCTAGCTATCTTATGTAGACAATTGGTCAGCTCTGACGGAAACACCTTAGACGGCTCCAGTCGTTATCACCATTGTCTGGGTCTTTTCTTCCCAAAGAACAATTAGCCGCATACTGCAAGTATGCGGCCTTCTACCTACGATCTTCATAGAGCCCCGATGAAAGGTATCGATAGAGGTAATATTTTCCTCGGAAGATGTTTCTTACGCTAATTAGTAATAGAACATATATTTCTGTGTGCTTTCTATCTGTTCGCAACACATGGCCGGATTGTCTGGTTCCCCGAATACTACTCGCTCTTTTGGAGGGACAAATAAGGAGGAAAACTCCCGAGCTCTTCACATGATGGGGGGGAGAAGCCGATGGCCGGTTAAGACAAAGTTTACAACACGTACGTACAAATTACATGTGCGGTTACTTATCAAGATTATTAATTATTGTGTTAAGGGGCAGTCCGCTTGCGAAAGACGGGAGGCACACATCACCTGGTCATACACTAGGTGGAGTGGCACTTCTTTGCCATCCGATCCCATGAGACCAACCCGCGCCATATGCTCGGGGTTAAGTCCGGTGAAACGAGTCTTGATAATTGCCCACGCTTCCCATGCTCCCTCACGGCAATCGATCCAATAGTACAGCTAGCCGTTCAGGTGGCTGTTCGGCAGGCCATATTGCCTTCACCATTCCTTTCATTGCTTTCAGCACGCACTTATGGAGAGAGGCCAGCTCCTTCAGCAGGTCCCCCTGGTATGATTCGATCTCCTCTTCAGGATGCCCGGACAGGAGGCCTATACATAAGATAACAACGCGCTCACCATTATTCCTTACATCAGAAAAATTTGCTGATAATGGAATTGTACTTACCGAACATGCCCCTATGAAGCTTTCGATTCTCTTCTTGAGCTTGGGCCAATTGAATCGTCAAAATCTTTATTTCTTCGGCCTGCTTTTGTATAACAAGGCAGCCAGCCTGGTGCTGGGACTTCGCAAACCTCTGAGAGTCCCGGGCTTCTTCCAGCTGCCTTTCCATGTGCCCTACTAATTCGGCTGCTATACGGAATCCGTATGTCAGGCACGATGATATATGAAGATTAGCAATAAATGCATACTCACTATGGGCCTTTCGTGTGAAGCTCTTTACTTGTGCTAGTTCGGCCTTCATGGATTGTACTTCCGTGCGGCTCTCCTCGAGCTCCTTGGCCAGTTGCTCAGACTATTGCTATGAGGCCTGCGTCAGCAGTCAAATAGTGAGGAGATCCTTAATTTGTTTGTTCCAAAACAAATTAAGGCTCGGGGTCTACTAGGCTTGCACAAATATTTGGATTCTATAAAACCCAATCACTTACCTGTATGTGGTTGTTATCAACTTCATAGCTTCGTCGAACCCAGCTCGGGCGGCGCCAAGGTGCGCATCCGCTGAGCGTAGGGCGCCGAACTCCTGATCGGAGAAAATTGGGTGCCGCATGGCTTCCCATCGTTGTCCATTGTGCATGGCACTCTCCACCTCCGATTTGGTGACGGATACACCATCACCAGAATCAGCGGGTGCCGGATTGGCCATGGGGTCTTCTATAGCAGAAGCCGCATGGATCATGGCTTGGGAACTTCGGGCATCTCCACACACCCCGATAACCCCTTCAGTAGGAGAGGATGGGGTGTTTCACCTAAGTATTTCAATAAACAAACTTATGTAAGACTCTATTGATTGCAACAATAACCGGATAGCCGAACAATGTACCTTGGGGATGAGCGGCCAGGTGGATTTGCCCCTATAACCGGCTCCATAGCAGGATCCATTTTGGCCTTCGACTCGGCCGTAGCTTCAGCTGATGGTGTATGGCGTGCGGTCGGTGACGTTTGGTAGTTGGGACTAGCACGTCCGAGGTGCTCTTGGTAGCTGGCCTCTTGCGGGAGGAGATTTTCTTCTTGCCCGCAGCCGGGATGGAGAATGACCTGCGGTAATCAACTATGATAGACACCGGGGTTTGGACAATGTTGTCCTGGAAATAGACTCCATTTTCGAAGTCAAGAAGAAGATAAGGGTCATCGTTGAAACCCGGATCATTGTCACATGAATGGTTCTCGGGCTGAGGAGCCGGACAGTTGACTGTCTCGATGAAACTCCTCCATTCCTATTCACGCTAGGCTTCAGTCAAATAAAGTGCGGAACAGAACCGGAGCTATTTTCATGTTTGAAAAAGAAAGGCTTAACCATTCGATGGGATTGTGGGCCTAATATTCTCCATGGTTGCCCGCCGAATAAAGTCTTCTTTATCTCCTTTGTACAGGTCGACAAGTGCGGCGGCCAGCGCCATTGGATTGGCGGGACCTTGCATTCGGGAGCGCGTGTTGTCGCTTGTCCCGTTGTATTGCCGTAAGGGGTGTACCCTTTGTTGGAGGGGCTGCATACACCGGGAGATGGCGGCGGCCATGACATCAATCATGGTCAGCTAGTGGTGGACAAGCATCCGCACCTATGTGGGGGGGGGGGGGGGCGCACTTCGACGCTTTCCTCCTAGGACGAGCTCCTGGGCCGCAAGTTGTACCTCTTCTTCGGGAGGACGTCAGAGTATTCGGGAAGACCTGTCCGAGTTGGTTCGCATAGGGGTATATCTTCAATATAAAACCACTCCGAGGTCCATCCTTCAGACTTCTTCGGTGTGCCTGCCAGATACCCCGTCCGCGCAATGCGACACACTTCGGCTTCGCCGACCTCCAAAATTGTCTTGTCCCATGTTTGGGGGATGAGGCAGAAATATTTCTTCCACAAATCGAAGTGTGCTTCACACCCCAAGAACATCTCGTAGAGAGCTACGAAGCCCGAGATATATAAAATGGACCCTAGAGTAAGATGGTGGAGTTGCATCCCGTAGAACTCGAGCAACCCCTTCGGGAACGGATGGATTGGAAACTCAAGGCCCCGAAGGAGGAAGGGGACGAAGCATATGCGCTCCCCGTTGTTAGGATTGGGGAAACGCTCATAGAAAACCTCGTTGCCATACGTGAGCAGACCTGCGCGGGTTGCCGCCAGATCTGATGATGGAAGATATCCTTGGGTCTCCAGATTACGGAGCCGTAGGAGTGTGACGGAACAGCTAGTCCAGTCCCCTAGGCCCGGGCCGTAGGGACGTGCGGAGGAGCTGAGGACATTAGCCATGTTTTGTGTGGAGCTTCCGCTAGGAGTTTCTTTCGACGAGAGGGAAAAGGATGAGGTCTGAGCCATGATTTTGTTTGATTAAATGGGTTGGCGCCTCCATTACGGAGGGGTAAGATTGTAAAAATCACTAACCACTTGCCTCCCCACGAAGCATGAAAATCGATGAACACGCGCATTTTTTATAATGAACCCGCGCCCGCGACACCTGGGATCTTACCGAAGACTGGTTGGTTGCCAAACAAAGAAGGATGGGGGACTCGCCTCGCAAGTCGAAGACGACGACATGAGGAGATCGACCGGATATATATCGGCGTTGAAGGCTAGTCCGGGGGCTACTGAGCGAGTCCTGAATTAAGGGGGTCCTCGGATAGCCGACCTATTGTTCATGGGCCGTACTGTATGGACTGCAAAGAGTCCATCGGACGATCAAAGACCGCCTAGGCCAATGGAAGCTTCGAGGATCCATGACGTATTATCCAAGTTATTAGCTGTAGTTAGGCATGTTTATCTCTTCTACGTGTAACTGACCATGTGTAAAACTAGGGCACCCTCGGCGTCTATGTAAGCCGGAGGGTTTAGGGGTATAGAGAGGACAACTCATCTAGGGCTAGCTATTCGATATCGAGGTAGATCAACTCTGTAACCCCCTACATCATCAATACAACCAAGCAGGACGTAGGGTATTACCTCCATAGGAGGGCCCGAACCTGGATAAATTCGTGTCCCCTTCGTCTCCTATTACTGCCGATTCTAGTCTCACTATTCGGGACCCCTACCCGAGATCCACCGGTTTTGACACCGACAAACATTCCTAAGGGAGATGATCTTAGTGGGCCAAACCAAACCAATAAATCGAAGAGACTTACAAGGATATGAAATCATGCATATAAGAAATCAGAGGAGATTCAAATAAGATTCATGGATAATCTGAACATAAACTCACAATTCATCAAATCTTGTAAAACACACCACAAAAGAGGGTTACATCTGATAGATCTACATGAAGATCATGAAGAACATGGTATTGAAGATCAAATAGAGAGCGGAAGCCATGTAGCTACTAGATATGGACCCGTAGGTCTGTGGTGGACTACTCACGCATCATCGTAGGGACAGTGGAGTTGATGTAGATGCCCTCCGTGATCGAAACCCTCTCCGGCAGATTACCGGAAAAGGGTCCAAGATTGGATCTCTCGGGAACAGAAGCTTCTGGAGGCCGAAAAGTATTTTGGTGGCTCGTTCTGATGTTGGGGGAATATTTGGGTATTTATAGGCCAATAATTAGGCTTAGGAGACCTGACAGGAGGCAACAAGACTGCTAGGCGCGGCCAGGGGGCCCGCGCCTAGCAGGCTTGTGGCACCCTAGCACCTCCCCTGATGTGCACTCTAAGCTTGGATGACTTGTTTCCTTCCAGAAAAATTCCTTTCGAAGGTTTTAATCCGTTTGAACTCCGTTTAATATTCCATATATGCAAAACTCAAAAACAAGGAAAAAACAGAAACTAGCACTTGGCTCTAGATTAATAGGTTAGTCACAAAAATTATATAAAATAGCATATTAATGCATTTAAAGCATCCAAAACAGATAATATAATAGCATGCCATCATCAAAAATTATAGATACGCTGGAGACGTATGAGCATCCCCAAGCTTAATTCCTGCTCGTCCTCGAGTAGGTAAATGATAAAAACAGATTTTTTGATGTGGAGTGCTACCTAACATATTTATCCAAGTAATATTCTTTATTTTGGCATGAATATTCAGATCCATAAGATTCAGAACAAAAGCTTAATATTGATATACAAACAATAACATTTCAAGCATACTAGCAAAGAAATTGTATCTCTTCAAAAAATAATGGCAAAACAAAGTTATCCCTACAATATCATATGGTCTGGCTAAGCTCCATCTTCCCCACACAAAGTATTTACTTCATGCACAACCCAGATGAAAATTCAAGCATTTTTTTCCACGCCTTTATTTTCTCAAACTTTTTCAACTCTCACGCAATACATGAGCGCGAGCCATGGATATAGCACTATATGTGGAATAGAATATGGTGGAGGTTGTCAAGGAAAAGGGAGAAGATAGTCCCACATCAACTAGGCTTATCAACGGTCTATGCAAATGATCATAAGCAGATATCAATGTGAGTGAGTAGGGATTGCCATGCAACGGATGCACTAGAGCTATAAGTGTATGAAAGCTCAAAAAGCAACTAAGTGGACGTGCATCACGAAGAAAAATATTCCACTAGCTATATGATAGTGACAAAATAGGAGACTCTCGATCATGAAGACCATGGTGCTACTTTGAAGCACAAGTGTGGCAAAAGGTAGTAGCAATGTCCCTTCTCTCTTTTCTCTCATTTTTTTGTTTGGGCACCTAAGGCCTCTTTTATTAATTTTTTATTTGGGCTTCGCTGGCCTCTTTTATTTTTCATAAAGTCCGAACTCTCATCCCAACTAATAAGGGAATCATAGCTTCCATCGTCCTTTCCTCACATGGGACATGCTCTATAATGAAAATCATCGGACTTTTATTTACTTACAACTCAAAAGGAAAATTACAACTTGATACCTATGACAAAATGTGACTCTATATGCAATATGGAAGTGATAGTGTGCATGCCATAAAAGGAAACGGTGGAAGTTGCATGGCAATATATCTCGGAATGGCTATGGAAATGCCATAATAGCTAGGTATAGTGGCTATTTTGAGGAAAGATATATGGTGTCTTTTTGAGGAAGGTATATGGTGGATGTTTTGAGGACAATGTTTGTTGCACCGACAAAAGTTGCGTGTTACTAGAGAGGCTAGCAAAAGTGGAAGGATGAGAGTGCGTATAATCCGTGGACTCAACATTAGTCATAAAGAACTCACACACTTAATGCAGAAGTCTATTAGTCACTAAAGAAAAGCATTAAATGCATGCTCATAGGGTCCCCGACCCTCACACAAAGTTCGACAATCTATAAACAAGTCATGCTCCGACTTCCTTACATAGCGGTTCATGATACGTGCATGCAAAGGGAATCAAAAACCTTTGCACAAGTATTTTTACTGAATCACAGTGTACATCCTAACATGTTTCTTAACATTACCATCTTTATATCTCAAAACTTCATGCAAGGAATCAAACTTCTCATAAATACTCAATGCACTTAATATGGAAGTTCTTATTATATCCCTTTTGGATGCCTATCATATTAGGGCTAAATTCATAACCTAGACAAAGTACCATGCTGTTTTTAGAAACTCCCAAAATACTATAAGTGAGGTACGAGAGTTCAAGTATTTCTATAAAACGAAAACACCACCTTGCTCTAAAAGATGTAAGTGAAGCATATAGAGCAAAATTGCCCACCTCAAAAGATATAAGTGAAGCACATAGAGTATTCTACTAAATTCACAATTCAGCATGTCTCTCTCAAAAGATGTGTGCATCGAGGATGATTGTGGCAAATTAAAAAGGAAATACTCATATCATACAAGACGCTCCAAGCAAAATACATATCATGTGGTGAATAAAAATATAGCCTCAAGTAAATTTACCTATGGATTGAAGACGAAGGAGGGGATGCCTTCCGGGGCATCCTCAAGCTTAGGCTCTTTGGCATCCTTGAATATGACTTGGGGTGCCTTGGGCATCCCCGAGCTTAGGATCTTGCCACTCCTTATTCCATAGTCCATCCAATCTTTACCGAAAACTTGAAAACTTCACAACACAAATCTTAACACAAAACTCGTGAGATCCGGTAGTATAAGAAAATAAATCACCACTTTAGGTACTGTTGCAAACTCATTATTTATTTATATTGGTATTATAACTATTTTAATCTAACTTCTCCATGGCTCATACCACATTATACAACCCATAGATTCATCAAAATAATCAAACAACTCAAAGTAAACATAATCTGCCAAAAAAAACAGATAAGTCTGTAGAAAACTGAAAACTTTGTATACTTATGTAACTCAAACAATTCTAAAATATTAAGAAAAGCTGGGAAATTTATATATCAATCTTTTGTAAAATTTAAAGATCAATTCGAAGCTCTGAATTTTTTTGAAAATTCCTGGACTGAGCGCACAAGTTTCTATTTTTCAGCAAGATCAAATGAACAAGTACCATAGATCGCCCTAAAAGTTTTACTTGGCTCAAACACTAATTAAAACACCAACACAAAATTAATACAGAGGTAGTAATGTGGGAACACTCAAAAACATAAGCAAAAATAGAACACTAAAATAAAATTGGGTTGCCTCCTAATGAGCACTATTGTTTAATGCCCCTAACTAGGCAAAACACCATAGGTCTAGGTATTGTCATCATTGGTATGCAATCCAAAAGTAGCGCTCATAATAGATTCATAAGGCAATCTAATTTTCTTTCCAGGAAAGTGTTCCATGCCTTTGCTTAGTGGAAATTGGAATCTAATGTTTCCTTCTTTCATGTAAATTATTACACCAATCGTTCTAAGGAAAGGTCTACCAAGAATAATAGGACATAAAGGATTGTAATCTATATCAGGAACAATGAAATCTATGGGAAAATAATTCCTATTTGCAATACTAAGAACACCATTAATCCTTTCCATAGGTTTCTTAATAGTGGAATCCGCAAGATGCAAATTTAGAGAGCAATCATCAAGATCATGGTAACCTAGCACATCACATAAAGTTTTCAGAATTGTGGAAACACTAGCACCCAAATCACACAAAGCATGGCACTCATAATCTTTGATTTTAATATTAATAGTAGGTTCCCACTCATAATGAAGCTTTCTAGGGATATAAACTTCTAACTCAAGTTTTTCTTCAAAAGATTTCATCATAGCATCAACTATATGTTTAGTAAAAGCCTTATTTTGATTATAAGCATGCGGAGAATTCAACATGGATTGAAGAAAGGAAATACAATCAATCAAAGAGCAGCTACCATAATTAAATTCCATGAAATCCAAAAGAGTGGGTTCATTGCTATTTAAAGTTTTGACCTCTTCAATCCCACTTTTATCAATCTTAGCGTTAAGATCTATAGACTCCAAAAGAGTGGGATGCCTTGTAACTAAAGTTGACTTGTCTCCAGTCCCATCATTAGGAATATTTATATTGGAAAAAAAATATTCAATATGAGTCACATCAATCACTTTAAGATCTTCCTCATTATTATTGCGAGAAAACACCTTTTCAATCCATTCACGCTTAGCACGAATTCTAGCGGTTCTTTCCCAACTTTCATCAATAGAAATTCACATAGCTTTCAAAGACTCATTAATACCATGCTTTGGTGGAGTAGATCTAACTTTCAAAGAATCAATCTCAAGAGAAATTCTATCAACGTTCCTAGCCAAATCATCAATGTTAAGCACTTTCTCTTCAACAGAAGCATTAAAAACTTTTTGCGAACCAGTAAAATCTTTAACAATATTCTCAGGATCAGAGGGGATATCATTATAATTTCCATAGGAATTGCTGTGGGAATTACCATAATTATTATAGGAATTGCTAGGAAACGGCCTAAGGTTGAAATTACCTCTATACGCATTGTTACCAAAATTGTTCCTATCAACAAAATTCACATCCATAGATTCACTATTATTTCCAATCAAAGAAGGCAAATGCATATAATTAGGATCAATAGGAGCACTCTTACTAGCAAACAATTTCATCAATTCATCCATCTTTTCACTCAAAGTGTTTATTTCTTCAATAGCATGCACCTTTTTACTAGTAGGAGATGTTTCAGTATGCCATTGAGAGTAGTTTTTCATGGTATTGTCTATGAGTTTAGTAGCTTCTCCTAACGTGATTTTCGTAAAAGTACCACCTGCGGCAGAATCTAAAGGATATCTAGATGCAAAATTCAATCCCGCATAGTAAATTTGTATAATCATCCATCAACTCAAACCATTTGCGGGACAATTCCTAATCATTAATTTCATCCTCTCCCAAGATTGTCCAACATGCTCATGATCATGTTTCTTAAAATTCATTATATTGTTCCTAAGGGAGATGATCTTAGCGGGCGGAAAGTAGTTGGAGATAAAATCATCTTTACAGTTATTCCATTAATCAATAATATTTTTAGGCAAAGGTGAAAACCAAGTTTTAGCACGATCTCGTAGCGAGAATGGAAATAGCTTCAATTTAACAATATAATTATCCACATCTTTCTTATTTTGCATATCACACAACCCAATGAAAGTATTTAGATGGGATGCGACATCTTCACTAGGAAGGCCAGAGAATTGTTCTTTCATAACAAGATTTAGCAAGGGAACATTGATTTCGTACGATTCCGCACTAGTAGCCGGAGCAATAGGGGTACTAATAAAATCATCATCATTATTATTATTGGAAAAGTCACACAACTTTTTATTCTCGGACATTGTGACAAAGCAAGCAATCAAGCACACAAGCAAACGAAAGGCAAACGAAAGAAGGGCGAATAAAAAGGCAAATCTTTTTTGTATTTTATGAAAATCGTTTTAGAAGTGGGGGAGAGGAAAACGAGAGGAAAATGGAAAATAAAGTAAATGCAAGAGATGAGTTTGTGATGGGTACTTGGTAGGCGCTATGTGTATCCTCCCCGGCAATGGTGCCACAAATCCTTCTTGCTACCTCTTGAGCATGCGTTGGTTTTCCCTTGAAGAGGAAAGGGTGATGCAGCAAAGTAGATAAGTATTTCCCTCAGTTTTTGAGAACCAAGGTATCAATCTAGTAGGAGGAACAAGCAAGTCACCAATGGATGCACCTACACAAATAATCAAACTCTTGCACCCAATGCTACAAATGGGTTGTCAATCCCTTCACGGTTATTTGCAAGGATTAGATCAGATAGAGATAGATGTAATGAGTGTGGAAAGGAAAATGTAAACAAATTGCAGCAAGCATAGATCTGAAAATATATGATGGAAAATAGACCCGGGGGCTATAGGTTTCACTAGAGGCTTCTTTCTTGAAGGCAATAATCATGGTGGGTAAACAAATTACTGTCAAGCAATTAATAGAAAAGTGAATAATCATGTAGTTATCCAAGGCAATGATCATGCATATAGGCATCACGTCCGTGACAAGTAGACCGAAAAGATTCTGCATCTACTAGTATTACTCCACACATCGACCGACTCCTGCCTGCATCTAGAGTAGTAAGTTCATGAAGAATAGGGTAATGCATTAAGAAAGATGACATGATGTAGAGGTATAAACTCAAGAAATATGATGAAAACCCCATCTTGTTACCCTTGATGGCAACAATACAATACGTGCCTCTCTACCTCTACTTTGTCACTTGGTGAGGACACCGCAAGATTCAACCCAAAACCAAGCACTTCTCCCATTGCGAGAACTACCAATCTAGTTGGCCAAACCAAACCAATAACTCGTAGAGACTTACAAGCATATGAAATCATGCATATAAGAAATCAGGGGAGATTCAAATAAGATTCATGGATAATCTGAACATAAACTCACAATTCATCAGATCTTGACAAACACACAACTAAAGAGGATTACATCTGATAGATCTCCATGAAGATCATGAAGAACATGGTATTGAAGATCAAAGAGAGAGAAGAAGCCATATAGCAACTATCTATGGACCCGTTGGTCTGTGGTGGACTACTCACGCATCGTCCGAGGGGCAATAGAGTTGATGTAGATGCCCTCCGTGATCGAAACCTCCTCCGATAGATTACCGGAAAAGGATCCAAGATTGGATCCCTTGGGAATGGAGGCTTTCGGTGGCGTAAAAGTATTTGCGTGGATTGTTCTGATGTTGTGGGAATATTTGAGTATTTATAGGCCTAGAATTAGGGTTAGGAGACCTGCCAGGAGGCGACATGCCTGCTAGGCACGACCAGGGGCTCTCGCTCCTAGCAGGCTTGCGGCGCCCTGGCACGTCCCTGACATGCACTCCAAGCTTGGATTACTTGTATCCTTCTAGAAAAATTCCTTTCGAAGGTTTTATTCCGTTTGGACTCTGTTTAATATTCCTTATCTGCAAAACTCAAAAACAAGGAAAAATAGAAACTGGCACTTGGCTCTAGATTAATAGGTTAGTCCCAAAATTAATATAAAATAGCATATTAATGTGTACAAAACATCCAAAATAGATAATATAATAGCATGCCATCATAAAAAATTATAGATATGTTGGAGACCTATCATATACCTACTTAGCAGAAGCGCTTTCCATACCAGCGCTACTCCTAAGTCCTTTAGCAGTAGCATTTTCATGTCCAGCGCTAAAGAGCGTTACTACTATATTTCTCATATCTTTTTTGTTACGTATTTGCGAGGTTTCTGTACAAGTTTCATATAGTATTCTAATCATATCATAAACATGCAATATGGTCATCATATCATGCACATAATATCCTCATCATATCATCCAACACAAATCATGTCATCACATCATAATCACAATATAGCTATACAAGTTAGATGGCATGTCTCATCATACATAATGTAGTACTTCTTGAGGCATCGGTTCATATCCCTCTCTCGCACTAGCATGAACCTAAACTAACTACTGGCTGTCGCTCGGAAACCAAAAACCGGTACACCTGGGCCTAACACTCCGGCCACTCGTCGTATACTCCTGGCGTAGCACTTCTTCGACATCGATGATCTATGCACCTGCATCGTCACATGAGTTGATGATATTCAACATATATAGTTGAGCAACATAAAGAGACAGACTTGGCAAAAATAGAAGCAACATATCATAAGCATAAATAACAAAGTTCATCATACCCAAAATGCCCTAACTAGAGTGATCTTCGCTAGTTGAGGAGGACGGTTTAATTACATCAGAAATAAAGTTTCGTCGTGCATAACTCAGAGTTTCGTCATAGAGAAAGTATGGACTAAACGGACACATTCTCATATATCGTCAATCACTCCAACATCTCATGCCATCCATCCAAGTCGGGGAGATAGTCCCCGAGCGCAGTGAAAGGCTTCAGGTCGAGACACTGAGCGGCTACGTGTGTTCAAACATCTTCCTGCGACATTTGCCCTTCTTCGTAGAACATCCCTGTTTTTTTGATGACCTCCTTCATGATGTTTTGGGCAAGTTCACGCTGGATGTGATAGAACTCAGCTCGGAGTCGATGATCTGGGATATCTCCTAGGTTCTTTGCATATTGCAGAATATGGGCATCATCGAATCTATGTGACATGCAAAGGTTCTGCTGATCCCGTCTGTACTCCAGCATGTGGTGGAGGACATAGAATCCATCCCTTGTAGTACCACTCGGTTGCTGGATGCAGCAGAAGTCAGTCTTATGGCAGAAGCAGGGCGCGCGGTGCCTAAGGTGCGTAGGAGAATCAGGGATAAGGGGTGATGAGGATGGCATGCCCATCGCTGGGCAAAATAAGTACACCTCAAATTAGCCTCCATGCGTACAAATGAAATGATTGAAATCAAAGGAAAGATATCCGCGCGGATGACTTACATGGGATGATAAGGCACAAGAATCGTCTCCTTGTCCTTATTGCCGACCATGAAATCGGCGATGTAGTTACTCGTGAATTCACAATGCTTTTCGTAGACTACCAAGAAGCTCTCATGCATGAAGTACGGGTCAGCAACACAGATATAAGGTATCTGCTCAGTCCTGATGATGTAGTTCATGTACAAGGCAAAAATGTGGACAAACATAAAATCATATTTTTCAAGTGAGACATGTCGAAGATGTAATCGAATCGAAGGAAGAACTTTTCCGCCTGGAATGTGTCAACATACAACCTTTATTGCGACACATTTACCACGTAGAGCGGGTATCCAGGATTTTGCGAGGAGATCATGCTTTTCTCTCTTCACAACACATCATCATGAAGTCTCCTGAGATCGCCATATATAGCCTCTACTGCTGCCTTAGACATGATTGGTTCACCGGGGATATGGTATTTCGCTGCACCCATGACAGGTATATGGTCTTGAACCCGAGGCTGCGGAGGCGCCTGGTTCATAGAAGCAGCTTCGTTGCCTTTCCTCGCTCTGATCCTATGCTTCTTTGCTACTGGAAGGTCATCTATAATACGTTCAGCCTCCGGAGGCGACAATTCAGGCACAGACTCATGACGCTCAGACCCTTAGTACTCATACTGATGAGCCATCAATCCTCCATCGTCATAGGCGCCAGTATTGAGATAATGTAGTGTGTCATCGTCATCCTCATCGATGTCATCGATATCATGCTTTGCTTCTTCGACGACGGCAACGTCATCAGCAACAAATGGAGCCTCTTCCTCATCCCGTCCTCTATCACCTGGCACGACATGCAACGCTAATTGGGTAGGTGGGGGTGTTGATGTTCAAACCTTGTTGAGGCTGCGTGGTCGTGGGTGTGCTCTCGGCCGCCTCCAGACGAAGCAAACTCTTTGGCCACAACAGGACCCACCTCTTGCAATCGCCAAGCCACCGCGGGGTCTCGTCGTCATCTCCCCCTAGTATCGGAGGAGCCAAATTCTTGAGGCCCGGATTGACACTGGCCACGGAAACCTTGAAGACGTCAGGGGGGATCGGCTGGCTATGGAACAATTGTTCCTTCGTCTTCACTATTGTCGCCTTCCCCACGTCCACCTTCTGGCCGCTAATGGTGTACAATATGGAGCACGGGGTTACGTTGGCCTGCAAAGACATGTCTATGACGTGAGACATCTGAAAGGCAATGAAAACGGGAGATTATACATTTATTGCAGGGGCCGGTGTGACAGGTACCGTGAGGGCATCGAGTTCAGCCAAAGATGAAGCACCTCCGAGCATGTCCGAGATGGAGGATGGGCTGCTACGAGTAGGTGTGGGAGCCAATGCAGGAACTGGTGCAGGAGCCGGTCTAGGAGCCGGTGCTAGAGCCGGTGCAGGAGCAGGTGCTGGTGCAACACTAGTTGAGCTGCTCCCGAAGAAGTTGGAAAGGAGAAAGTCGGCTGCCTCTTTTTTTGGAAATTGCCTGCTCCAACTGACGACAGTCGGAACCAAGATACCATATGAATATACAATCTCCTATTTGCGGCAGCTACCACAATCACAACCTTCTTATCAACCACAATCGCAACCTTCTTGTCGATGTTTTCTTCATTTAACCTCCATTTTTCCTTTGTCTCCTTGATGGTCTCATGGTAGTACTTCTTCCACGTGGCGCCATCTTCGACTCCGTTCATGCGTCCATACGATGGCCGAGTGTCCACCGGGAGTCCTTTCAATATGTTCAAGGCCCGGTTGAATGGGGTGTCCCACTTGGGCCTCACCAACGCCTCAGACGGCGAGTCGCTTTCAGCCACGATCCTATGCTGCTCTCTCTGCAAAACGAACAAGGATTGTTTACAAATATGACTAAACGTGCAGTCGAATTGATCAGAAGCTAAAATTAGGCGGTAAATTAAAAATTACTAGTAGTCTCATGAACTCTGTCATGACTGCGTTCGTCTCAAAAACCTTCTTGACTGGGTCCCAATGGTATCGGGTCGTGAGTACGTCACGCTCTTGCGGGACGGTGAACTCCGCCAAGGGGTCTGGGATGCCAGACTTTCGCGTTCCTCGTCCTCCTTGGCCCATATGGACCTCTTCCCCGCATAACCACGGCTTCCGAGGTGGTGGCACCCCATGTTCCTCTCTTGAAGCCCCTTCATGTAATCCGACTTTTCCTTGGCAGCTTCGGCAATGCAAGCGGCCTTGAATATTTCAAACTGCTCTTCCATAATTGTCGGGTTATTTTTTACAATCTCGGAGTAGGGTTCCTTTTTGTCGATGATCCTGGCATTCACCCTTACTTTCCATGCAGACAACACACCGCTAAACTTTCCCATGGCGCGTCTGTTTATCTTCTTCATTGCCGGGTATTTATCTGGATTTTTATATTTGCTTTCATCCTGGCCCGGGAACAAGAACTCCTAGTGTAGCTTCGTTAAGAGGGACTGCTTCATATCTGGTATCTTCCATAGTTTCGCATCATTGATGGTGGCAGTTCCCATAGGATCCAGCCTATTTGATTGTCGTAGCACGCGCGTGCTTCCGCAGACTCTTTTGGCTCAAAATGCCATCGTCCACCTCCGTGACCACCAGTCTAGTAGTGATGAGCTGGTTTGGGCACCAGTGCTGCTTTGGTTTTGGTTCTATACCGGATTTGCCAGTCTCGGCGCCGGTGTCAGTCTTAACACCGGTATCGATGCTGGTCTCAACATCGGTCTTAGTCTCGGATGTGACAGGTGGGCCCTGTCGGTGTCAAAACTGGCGGATCTCGGGTAGGGGGTCCCGAACTGTGAGACTAGAATTGACAATAACAGGAGACAAAGGGGACACAAATTTACCCAGGTTCGGGCCCTCCTATGGAGGTAATGGCCTACGTCCTGCTTGGTTCTATTGATGATGCAGGGGGTTATAGAGTTGATCTACCTCGAGATCGAATAGCTAACCCAAGATGAGTTGTCCTCTCTATACCCCTAAACCCTCCGGCTTATATAGATGCTGAGGGTGCCCTGGGTTTACACATGTTCGGTTACATGCCGAAGAGATAATTATCCCTAACTACAACTAATAACTTGGGTAGTGCGCCATGGATCCTCGAAGCTTCCATCTGGCGTAGGCGATCTTTGATCGTCCGATGCTCGCTTTGCGGTCCATAAAGTCCGGCCCATGAACAATAGGTTGGCTATCCGAGGACCCCCTAATCCAGGACTCCCTTAGTAGCCCCAGGACTAGCCTTCAACGCCGATATATATCCGGTCAATCTCCTCATGTCATCGTGTTTGGTTTGCGATGTGAGTCCCTCATCCTTCTTCGTTCCGCAACTGACCAGTCTTCGGTAAGATCCTAGTTGTCGTGGGTGCGGGTTCATTATAATAACTGCACGTGTTCCTCGATTTTCATGCATCGTGGGGAGGCGAGTGGTCAGTGGTTTTTACAATCTTACCCCTCCGTACTGGAGGCACCAACCCATTTAATCAAACAAAATCGTGGCTCAGACCACATCCTCTTCGCTCTCGTTGAAAGAAACTCCTAGCGGAAGCTCCCCGCAAAACATGGCTAACGTCCCCAGCTCCTCCACATGTCCATATGGCTCGTGTCCAAGGGATTGGACTAGCTGTTTTGTCACACTCCTGCGGCTCCGTAATCTGGAGACCCAAGGATATCTTCCACTTAGATCTGGCGGCCACCCATGCAGGTCTGCTCTCTTATGGCGACGAGGTTTTCGACGAGCATTTTCCCAATCCTAACAAGGTAGAGTGTGTATGCTTCATCCCCTTCCTCCTCCGACGCCTTGGATTTCCAATCCATCCGTTCCTAAGGGGGTTTCTGGAGTTCTACGGGATCCAACTAATCATCTTACTACAGGGTCCATTTTACATATCTCGGGCTTCGTCGCTCTCTAAGAGATGTTCTTGGGGTGTGAAGCACACTTTGATTTGTGGAGGAAATATTTCTATCTCGTCCCCTGAACTCGAGACAAGAAAATTTTGGAGGTCAGCGGAGCCGAAGTGTGCCGCATAGCGGGGATGGGGTATCCGGAAGGCTCACCGAAGAAGTCCGAAGGATAGACCTCGAAGTGGTTTTATATTGAATATGTACCCCTATTCGAACCAACACGGACAAGTCTTCTCAAATACTCCGACGTCCTCCAGACGAAGAGGTACAACTAGCGTCCTAGGAGCTCATCCCATGAGGAAAACGTCGAAGTGCGGTGCCTAGCCGCACAGGTGCAGATGCTTGTCCACCACCAAGTGACCATGATTGACATCATGGACGTCGCCATCTCCCGGTGTGTGCAGCCCCACCAACTGTAGGATCGAAAGTAGGTCTAGAGGAGGGTTGATTAGACTAGTTGACCAAATAAAAATATGCTTTTTCCAATTTTAATTCTTGGCAAGTTTTAGCATTCATAGTATGTCAAGTACACCCTACACATGCATGTCTAGCGGAATGTAAAGACAATGCACATGTAAGTAAAGAGAGGGTAAGGAAAGCAAACACAATTAGTGACACGATGATTTTTATCGTGGTTCCGATAGGTGGTGCAATCGTACATCCATGTTCATGGAGTCTTCAACCCATGGAGGGTAGCGGTCGCGAGAGTCGACGGAGGGCTCTACCCACGGAGGGTTCCATGAAGAAGCAACCTTTACTATACCATGACAGCCTACGTCCATGGAGGACTAGCCTTACTCGGGGTAGATCTTCATGAAGTAGGCAATCTCCTTACCCTTACAAACTTCTTGGTTCACCCCACAACACGAAGTAGGACGCTCCCAAGCGACACCTAACCAATCTAGGAGGCACCACCCTCCAAAAGGTAATAGGCTTGGTAATGACGACGAACTCCTTGCTCTTGTGCTTCAAGACGACAGACTCGTCAACACACACTCACTCTCTCACAGATTTGGTTTGGTAGAAGAGATGGGATTTTTGGAAAGCAACTCGGGGAGGCTAGAAATCAAGATCCATATGGTTGGAGTGGAAGATCTTGATCTCAACACAAGGGTAGGTCGTTCTCTCTAAGAAAATCTGATACGATAGGTATGGAATAGTTATGAGTGCTTCTCTGTCGAGTAGGTGGTGGTGGAGGGGTATATATAGGCATCCCAAAAAATCCAACCGTTACACACAATAAGTCAGACTCGGTGACACCAATGTGTTAATCTCGATGGTACCAAAGTGACCAAAAGGTGGCAACTTTTGAATCTCGGAGGGACCGATATACGAACCTCGGTTGCACCGATAAGGTGACCAACAGTCATATTTCCAATCTCAGTGATGCCGACTCAACAATCTCGGTGGGACCAAAAATGTGAGTTTGTGTAACAGAAAGTTGGCAACCTAAACTCGGTGGCACCGGTATGGAATCAGTTGCACCAATGAGTGTGTCTAGGTTCTGGATTCTGTGGCACCGGGATAGGAATGTTGGTTGCACCAATTTTGAATATTTGGCTATGGACAGGCTTTGGTGGGAGAGCTTGTGGATGTTTTTGGTGACTATCACCTGTGCACGTATGAGCATTTTGTTCACCAACAGAACTTTGCCCCCTTTTAATAGTATTGGCTTTCCTATGGACTCAAAGTGATTTCTCACAAATGTAAAATGTAGAGTCCTCTTGCTTGAAGCTTGGCCAACCTATTTCCTTGCATCGTGGGATGTTCCAGAATCTCCACAATCCTTTTGCCATCCCTATCATTGAACATTTCCTGAAATATACTTGGTGGAGACATTAGTTCAATGACTTATATGTTGTTATTAATTACCAAAATCACCAAGGGAGCAAATGTGCTTTCAGTCTCCCCCTTTTTGGTAATTGATGACAACATATAGATCAAAGCTTCGACAAAGATATAATCAATGAATAGAATCGTCGCTTTGAGAAGTATGTGGTAAACAAGAGCTCCCCCTAAATTTATGCATTATTTTACATTTGCGTTTGAATGCAAATGGACAATTGATTAGGTACATGGGTCACTTCTTAAATGTCACATACAACTTGGTGGTGTGTGAGAATAATTAGAGTGAACATCATAGCACAACACAATCAAGCAAAGATGAATCATCGTCACATAAGCATTAAGACAATAGGAAATAGTAGCATCACACATTAAAGCGTATGATCAAACATCATCAAGTGTGTATCACAAGCAACCAAAAGCAATTGTCTTGTGAAAAACAATAAACACCAAAATGCTCTTTCACTCGAAACCTAAGATCTATATACACTTCTCCCCCTTTGGCAGCGAGTTACCAAAAAGTTCAAAGGCATATATCTAAGCGTTCTTGGGCTGATCTCCTCCGGTTGTTGATGAAGGAGTCGAGAGAACAGCGTCAACGAAGATCTCTGTAGATGTCGTAGATAGAGTTGGAGTGGCAACTGGAGGAACGGGAGCTGATGGAGCAGGAGCTGAGCTAACAGCAGCAGGAGATGATGAAGAGGGCCTCAAGTCTGGAGCAGGCACTATGACTGATCTAGCCTGAGTAGTGAACTGTGTGCTTGGCCAGACAGGTGATCCATCCATCCATCCTCCTCCTCCTCCTCCTCATCATCATCATCAGTTGAAGAAACCCGAGGGATGTGCACTGAGTCAACATCCTTCTGAAGCTCTATGACTATGTTAGCCACCTTGTCCACCTTATCATTAAGAGTCTCGATCCTTGTTTCAAAGATCCTCACAAGACTGTTCTGGTTGTCTACAATCCCCTTAATGTCCTTCTGCATGCTCTGAACTGATGAGATCAACTGATCCATTTTCTCATTTCTAGATCTAGGGACTTTTGCACTAGTGGCTCGAGCTGCCTCTGCCTCTGCCTGAGCTGTAGCAGATGTGGGATGCTCTGGGTCCATCACCACGATGTTGTCCTCAAGCTCTGGCTGTAGGGGTAAATGTGGATGATCTAGAGCAAATATGTGCTTTTTTAACTGGGAGTTGATGAGCATCTAGATGTAGGGTGCGTAGCAGCAAGAGCGCTTCTGGTCAGCAGCAACCCTCTTAATTGTCTCAATAGTTAAGTCCATAACTCTAATCCTGGTGTGACAGTCAAGATGGATCATCATGTTGATGGAGTAGCCTCGGATCATCTTGTCATCTCCTGACTTCGGCATCAAAGTATGCCTCAGAATGGTGTTCATGGTACAGAGGCCAACTTGAAGATAGTAGATGGATCCTAGCTTGTGAGATTGCACTTTGTCTTCAGGAATAGGAGTATACATATCCTTCATGGCATTGTGGCTCGCCTTGGATTCTGAGTATATATCCAAGTCTCCATCCTGAACCTCTGGTACTCCTAGAAGTGCAGCCCATTCATCAACAATGGACTCATATTTAGCTCCTTCCGTCATCCATACAATCCTACCATCTCCATAGAAATGTGTAGTGGAGTAGAATTGCATGATCATCTCATCATTCCATGCAGTAAGTTCTCTGCCAACAAACTCATCCAAACCAATGCAGTGGAAATTGTCGTGGACACTTGGAAATTAGTCCTCATTCTCCTTAATAAATTTCCAATCAACATATCTCATATCACTGACTGTTGGGCACTTGTCAAGAAGCACAGTCTCATAGAAATCCTGTTGCTCTCTGGTGTAGAATCTGTAGTCAACAACAGTCTTCTTCCTCTGGGCATATGGATCAGCAACTCTTCATGCCCTCAAACCTAAGTCTTTCCTCTTCTTCATATCTTTAGCAACTAGGTGGCTGACATCATGTACTAGAAGATGTGGTCTGAGTTTCGTCAAGATTGTCATGTCATCCCCATCTTCAACTCTGGAAGCAGTTCCCTTGTTCTTTTCAGAAGTTGGAATCTGCCTGGATGTCCTCTTAGGCTTTTCAGCAGCAGGTTTCTTGGATTTGGTGCTCTTGGATGTGTCTGTCTTAGGCATAGCATCAGCCATAAGCTTCTTGGCCTTCTTCTTGGGAGGAGCCTTTGCAGCTGGCTCATCCTCCTCTTCCTCAGCAGCAGATGCCTCCTCTGGATCTTCATACATGGATGTAGGCCTGCCAGTCACATGGATTATCCTCTTCCTGGCTCTCTTCTCCCCTGCCTTCCTAGGTATAGACTTTCTTGGGGGATCAACGTCACTATAGCCCTAGCACTCTCATGTGCTTTCATAGCTTTAGAACTAGCATAGACTTTGCTAACAACTCTCCTGGAAGAAGTGGCTTGAGTAGCAGACTTCTTATCAGCCTTTTCTTGCTTCTTGCAAGAATCTCCTCACAGATAAAGTCTGAATCCTCCTCATCTGAATTCAGCTTCTTTCTGGCCCTAGTAGCAGCTTTGGGCAACCCAGGAGAGCTGGGGATGCCTGGATCTGAAGATGTACAAGGCTTTGGGCTTGTGCCTGAACTCATGTCAACACCCTGCTCTGGCAAATTCTGACTGTCCTCAACATATGACATACTGAGCATGTGAATAGAGTATAGAAGAGCAGAAGAACATGAGTCAACAGAAAATGAGGATGGTTTTTGAAAGTTTGAATAATAGATTTTCAAAGTTTTGCAATCTGTCAAATGAATATCGGTATAGGCAAAGCAAAATTATCGGAGCCACCGAGACAGACTTCCTCCTTAGCTGAAACTTGCACCCCTTTCGGTGAGACAGAAAGGTGCACTCGGTTTCACCGAGAAAGTTCTCAGTACCCCAGATGTCCAAATTGGTGACAACGATTTTCCTGCTTCGGTTCCACCGAGATTCATCGGGCAGACGAAAAACCCCTACAGTTCCATGGTTCTCTAATCTACGAGATTCCTTTTGTGGATAAAAGGCTTTCAAACAGTGGTAAGATATCATAGAAATCGTAATGCACAAGATTTGGAGGTTGGAGCACAAGAGGGTCCGAATTCATACCCTGACTCAGCGACGAATCCACTACAGCGGTGACAATGGAGAAGATTTTGTCGATGGCGGCGATTCCCAGCGGTGGAGGAGCGCAGGGGGACAAGGGCCATGACCAGGGGTCTGGAAAACGGCAGCTTAGGGTTCTGAGGCGCGACTGTTTGAGGATGAATTTCAAAGCTTGGGGGTGCACAGTATATATACCCACCACTTTCGATGACGCCGATTCTATATTGTCGGTGTCACCGAGTTTCTCAACTGTTAGTTGATAGGGAAAGTCAGTGCAACCAAGAATATGGAATCAGTAGTACCGAGATAGAAAACCAGATCAACCCTAGGCATTCGATGAGACCGAGATTTTGCGGTTGGTTCCACCGAGATGCACTTGGGAGGTTTTAATGGTCAGTCCTTGTCGATACCGAACTCCGATTGCTCCACACACAGAGGGATCGAAAAGCACTTGTTCAAATTTTGTGATGCAACATGAATAGAGCATGAGGTGAGAAAGCATAGATAGACAAAGAGTGGTCCTAGGCATTCTTGTCCATCCAATTGGAAAAAGATAAATCAAAGACCAAATAGCAACAATTGGATGTCCTCGGATGAGAAAATTGTTGGGGAACGTCGCATGGGAAACAAAAATTTTCCTACGCACACGCAAACCTATCCATGGTGATGAGCATCTACGAGAGGGAGAGTGGATCTACGTACCCTTATAGATCGCTAAGCGGGAAGCGTTAAGAAAGGCGGTTGGTGTAGTCGAACATCTTCGCGATCCAACTCGCCGAGCGTCCCGCGATCTCATCACGATCTGTCCCACGATCCAATCACGATCCGTCCTGCGAACTCATCACGATCCGTCCCGTGATCTTGTCACGATCCGTCTCACGATCTTGATCACGATATATCCCGCGAACTCATCACGATCTATTCCACGATCTTATCACGAACTGTCTCGTGATCTTGATCACGGTCCTTCCGATCTAGCGCCGAACGGATGGCACCTCCGCGTTCAGCACACGTGCAGCTTGATGATGATATCTGCTGTCTTGATCCATCAAGAGGAGGTGGAGAGGAGAGAGAGTTCACCGGCAGCATGACGGCGCTCCGGTGATGGTGGTGTAGCAATTCCGGCAGGGCTTCGCCTAAGCACTGCAGAAAACCAATCTAGAGGAGCACCGGTGGAACGGGTAGCACGTGGCCGTAAAAACTATACAAAAGCATCTATTCCACCAGTATATATAGGATGGAGGGAGAGGAGGATGCACGCTTGGCTTCCAAGGCTTGTTGGCTCGGCCGAATTGAGAGGTGGAGGAGGACTCTCCTCCTCCACTCCTAGTAGGACTAGGACTCTTCATCTTTTTGCCTTTTTCACCTTTTTCCTTTAGGATTCTTGCCTCCTGCGATGGGCCTTGTTGTGGATGTTTATCCAGCCCACTAAGGGATGGTTATCACTCTCCACAGCCCATGGACCCTGTGGGGTCGAAATACCCCTCCCGGAGGTCTCCCGATACACTATCGGCACTTCCGGTACACTACCGATGAGCCCGAAACTTCTCCGGCGACCAAACGGGGACTTCCTATATATGAATCTTTACCTCCGGACCATTCCGGAGCTCCTCGTGATGTCCGGGATCTCATCCGGGTCTCCGAACAACCTTTGGTAACCACCATACAAAACTCTACACTACCAAAACGTCACCAAACCTTAAGTGTGCAGACCCTGCAGGTTCGAGAACTATGTAGACATGACCGAGACACCTCTACGGTGAATAACCAACGGCGGGACCTGGATGTCCACATTGGTTCCTACATATTCTACCAAGATCTTTATCGGTCGAACCTCTATGTCAAGGATTCAGTTAATCCCGTATGATGTTCCCTTTGTTCTTTGGTATGTTACTTGCCCGAGATTCGATCGTCGGTATCTCCATACCTAGTTCAACCTCGTTACCGGCAAGTCTCTTTACTCGTTCTGTAATACAAGATCTGGCAACTAACAATTAGTCACATTGCTTGCAAGGCTCATTGTGATGTTGTATTACCGAGTGGGCCCCGAGATACCTCTCCGTCACACGGAGTAACAAATCCCAGTCTCGATCCATGCCAACTCAACAGACACCATCGGAGATACCTGTAGAGCACCTTTATAGTCACCCAGTTATGTTGCGACGTTTGATACACACAAGGCACTCCTTCGATATCTGTGAGTTTCATGATCTCATGGTCATAGGAACATATACTTGACATGCAGAAAACAATAGCAATAAACAGACACGATCATATGCTACGTTTGTAGTTTTTGTCTTGTCCATCACATCATTCTCCTAATGATGTGATCCCGTTATCAAATGACATCACATGTCAATGGCTAGGAAACCCTGACCATCTTTGATCAACAAGCTAGTTCACTAGAGGCATACTAGGGACACAGTGTTGTCTATTTACCCACACATGCAATGAGTTTCCAATCAATACAATTATAGCATGGATAATAAATGATTATCATGAACTAGGAAATATAATAATAACTAATTTATTATTGCCTCTAGGGCATATTTCCAACAGTCTCCCACTTGCACTAGAGTCAATAATCTAGTTCACATCACCACGTGATTCACATTGTTATGAATCTAACACCCAACGAGTTCTGGGGCTCGATCATGCTTTGCATGTGAGAGAGGTCTTATAGTCAACGGGTCTGCGATATTCAGATCCGTGTGTACTTTGCAACTCTCTATGTCAAACCGTAAAGACTGCTACCACACTCCACTTGGTACTATTTCCAAATGGCTGCTCCACTATACGTATCCAGATTGCTACTACTAGTCATCCGGATAGGTGTTAAAGCTTGCATCAACGTAACTCTTTACGACGAACTCTTTATCACCTCCATAATCAAGAAACATTTCCTTAGTCCTCTGGTTACTAATGATAATTTCGACCGTTGTTCAGTGATCAACTCCTGGAGCACTCTTGTACCCCTTGACAGACTCATTGCAAGGCACACACAGGTGCGGTACACAGCATGGCATAATATAGAGCCTATGGCTAAGCCATAGGGGACGACGTTCGTCCTTTCTCTTTCTTCTACCGTTGTCGAGCTTTGAGTCTCACTAAACTTCACACCTTACAAATCAGACGAGAACTATTTCTCTGGCTGATCCATTTTGAACTCTTTCAAAATCTTGTCAAGGTATCCACTCATTGAAAGTCTCATCAAGCATCTTGATCTATCTCTATAGATTTTGATGCTCAACAATTAGGTAGTTTTATCTAGGTTTTACTTTGTAAATCACTTTCCAAATAACTGTTTATGCTTTCCAGAAATTCTACATTACTTCCGATCAACAATATGTCATCCACATATACTTATCAGAAATTCTATAGTGCTCCCACTCACTTTATTGTAAATACAAGTTTCTCATAAACTTTGTATAAACTCAAAAACTTTGATCAACACATCAAAGCGTATATTCCAACGCCGAGATGCTTGCTTCAGTCCATAGAAGGATGACTGAAGCTTTCTCACCTTTTAGCATCCTTAGGACTGACAAAACCTTCTGGTTGTATCACATACAACCTTTCCTCAAGTGAACCGTTAAGGAAACGTTGTTTCGACATCCATTTGCCATATTTCATAATTGAAAATGTAGCAACTGCTAACGTAATTCCAATAGACTTTTAGCATCGCCGCGAGTGAGAAAGCCTCATCGCAGTCAACTCCTTGAACTTGTCACAAACATCTTTGCAACAAGTTGAGCTTTACAAATGGTGACATTTACCATCAGTGTCTATCTTCATTTTAAAGATCCATTTGTACTCAACGACCTGTTGTCTAACGACCAAGTCTACCAAAGTCTATACTTGGTTTTCATACATGGATCCTATCTCGGATTTCATGGCCTCCAACCATTTGTCGGAATCCGGGCCCATCATCGCTTCTCCATAGCTCGTAGGTTCATCGTTGTCCAACAACATGACCTCCAAGACAGGGTTGTCGTACCGCTTAGGAGCAGTACACATCCTTGTCGACCCACGAAGTTCGATAGTAACTTGATTCTGAAGCTTCATGATCATCATAATTAACTTCCTCTTCAACTAACGTAGGCTTCACAGAAACATCTTTCTGCGCTGCGCTACTCTCTTGTTGAACAAATGTTTAACAACCTCATCAAGTTCTATCTTCCTCCCACTCAATTCTTTCGAGAGAAACATTTCCTCGAGAAAGGATCCATTTAAGCAACAAACAATTTGCACTTGGATCTGAGATAGAAGGTTTACCCAACGGATCTTAGGGTATTCTATGAAGATGCATTTGTCCGCCTTGGGTTCGACTTCATTAAGTGAAAACATTTTCCACACATGTGTTGCAGCCCCAAACATTAAGAAATGACAGCTTAGGTTTCTATCAAACCATAATTCACACGGTGTCATCTCAATGGATTTAGATGGTGCCCTATTTAAAGTGAATGTAGTTGTCTCTAATGCACAACCCCAAAATTATAGTAGTAAAACGATAAGAGACATCATAGCACGCACCATATACAATAGAGCATGACTATGATGTTCAGACACACCATCACACTATGGTGTTCCAGGTGGCGTTAGTTGTGAAACAAATTTCACATTGTCTTAAGTTGTATGCCAAACTCGTAACTCAGATATTCACCTCCACGATCATATCGCAGTCATTTTATCTTCTTGTCACGATGATCTCAAACTTCACTCTGAATTTGCTTGAACCTTTCAAATGATTTAGACTTGTGTTTCATTAAGTAAATATACACTATATCTACTCAAATCATCAGTGAAGGTAAGAAAATAATGATATCCACTGCACGCTACAAGACTCACTAGATTGCATACATCAACATGTATCATTTCCAATGAATCACTTGCCCGCTCCATCCAACGGGGTCCTTTAGTCATCTTGCCCAAGAGGCATGGTTCGCATGTCTCAACCGATTCGAAATCGAATGAGTCCAAAGATCCATCAACATGGAGTTTCTTCATGCGCTTTATACCAATATGACATTCAGCGGCAGTGCCACAAGTATGTGGTACTATCATTATTAACTTTGTATCTTTTGACATCAATGTTATGAACATGTGTTTTACTACGATCAAGATTTCAACAAACCATTCTCACTGGGTGCATGACCATTGAAGGTATTATTCATGTAAACAGAATAACCATTATTCTCTAACTTAAATGAATAACCGTATTGCAATAAACATGACCTAATCATGTTCATGCTCAACGCAAAACACCAAATAACATTTATTTAGGTTCGTCACTAATCCTGAAGGTAGAGAGAGCGTGCGATGTTGATCACATAAACCTTGGAAACATTTCCAACACACATCGTCACCTTACCCTTAGCTAGTTCTCTATTTATTCCGTAGCTTTTGTTTCGAGTTACTAACATTTAGCAACCGAACCGGTATCCAATACCCAGGTGCTACTAGGAGTACCATCAAGGTACACATCAATAACTCGTATATCAAATATACTTCTTCCGATGTTGCCAGCCTTATTATCTACCAAGTATCTAGGGTTGTTCCACTTCAGCGACCACTCACCTCATAATAGAAGCACTTAGTCTCAGGTTTGAGTTCAACTTTGGGTTGCTTCACCGGAGTAGCAACTGACTTGCTATCCATGAAGTTTCCCTCCTTGCTCTTGCCCTTCTCGAAACTAGTGGTTTTACTAACCATCAACACTTGATGCTCCTTCTTGATTTCTACGTTTGCGGTGTCAAACATCATGAATAGCTCAGGGATCAATATTTCTATCCCTGGCGTTTATAGTTCATCACCAAGTTCTAGTAGCTTAGTGACAGTGACATGGAGAACTACATCAATCACTATCTTATCTGGAAGATCAACTCCCACTCGATTCAAGCGATTGTAGCACCCAGACAATCTGGGCACATGCTCAACGATTGAGCTATTCTCTTTCATCTTGCAGGCAATGAATCTTGTTGGAGATCTCATATCTCGCAACACGGGCACGAGCCTGAGATCACAATCTCAGCTCTTAGAACATCTCATATGTTCCGTGACGTTCAAAAACATTTCGGAGCCTCAATTCTAAGCCGTAATGCATGACGCACTAAACTATCAAGTAGTCATCGGAACGTGCCTGCCAGATGTTCACAACATCTACAGACGATGCTAGAGGGGTTGGCGCACCGAGCGGTGCATTAAGGACAAAAATCCTTATGTGCAGCAATGAGGACAATCCTTAGATCACGGACCCAGTCCGCAATATTGCTACCATTATCTTTCAACTCTATTTCTCTAGGAACATATAAAGATACAAGGGAGCTACAACGTGAGCTAGTAATCTACAACATAATTTGCAAAGACACTATTGACTATGTTCATGATAATGAGTTCAATTAATCATATTACTTAAGAACTCCCACTCAAATTCGCATCCCTCCGGTCATTCGAGTGATACATGATCCAAATTCACCAACTCAAGTCCGATCATCACGTGAGTTGAGGTGGCTGCAATGGTGAACATCATTATGTTGATCATATCAACTATATGACTCATGTTCGACCTTTTGGTCTCTTGTGTTCCGAGGCGATGTTTGTACATGCTAGGCTCGTCAAGTTTAACCCGAGTGTTCTGCTTGTGCAACACTGGCTTGCACCCGTTGGTATGTGAACATAGAGTCTATCACACCCGATTATCACGTGGTGTCTCAACACGACGAACTTTCGCAATGGTGCACACTCGGGGAGAACACAATTTATCTTGAAATTAAGTGAGGGATCACCTTATAATGCTACCGTCGTCCTAAGCAAAACAAGGTGCATAAAAATGATTAACATCACATGCAAATCATAAGTGACATGATATGGCCATGAACTTGTGCTTTTGATCTCCATCTAGAAAGCACCGGCATGATCTCCATTGTCACCGGCATGACACCATGATCTCCATCATCTTGATCTCCATCAACGTGTCGCCATTGGGGTTGTCACGCCCTACATGCTTGTACTACTATTGCTACCGTTTAGCGACAAAGTAAAGCATTACATAGCACTTAATGAGTGACACGCAGGTCATACAATAATTAAAGACAACCCTATGGCTCCTTCCGGTTGCCGTATTCATCGACATGCAAGTCGTGATAATCTATACATCACATGATTATCTCATACATCACATATATCACATCATGTAATTGGCCATATCATATCACAACATACCCTGCAAAAACAAGTTAGACGTCCTCCAATTGTTGTTGCATGTTTTACGTGGCTGCTATGGGTATCTAGCAAGAACAATTCTCACCTACGCAAAAAAACCACAACGGGGATACACTAGTTGCTTTTCAACCTTCTCAAGGACCGCCTTTGTCGAATCCGATCAACGTAAAGTGAGAGAAAACTGTCACCCGCAAGCCATCTAGGCAACAAGTTGTGTCGAGGGAACCGGTCTCTTGTAAGCGTACGAGTAATGTTGGTCTGGGCCGCTTCATCTCACAATCCCGCTGAACCAAAATACGACCAAGGGAGGAAGCAATCTAAGCATCAACGCCCACAAACCTTTTGTGTTCTACTCGAGATCTCATCGAATCATCAACCTAGCTCATGATGCCACTGTTGGGGAATGTCGCATGGGAAACAAAAAAATTCCTACGCACACGCAAACCTATCCATGGTGATGAGCATCTACGAGAGGGAGAGTGGATCTATGTACCCTTGTAGATCGCTAAGCGGGAAGCGTTAAGAAACGCGGTTGGTGTAGTCGAACATCTTTGCGATCCAAATCGCCGAGCGTCCCGTGATCTCATCACGATCCGTCCCACGATCCAATCACGATCCGTCCCGCGATCTCATCCCGATCCGTCCTGCGATCTTGTCACGATCCGTCTCACGATCTTGATCATGATATATCCCGCGAACTCATCACGATCTGTTCCGCGATCTTATCACGAACTGTCTCGTGATCTTGATCACGGTCCTTCCGATCTAGCACCGAACGGACGGCACCTCCGCGTTCAGCACACGTGCAGCTTGATGACGATCTCCGCCGTCCTAATCCAGCAAGAGGAGGTGGAGAGGAGAGAGAGTTCACCGGCAGCGTGACGGCGCTCCGGTGATGGTGGTGTAGCAATTCCGGCAGGGCTTTGCCTAAGCACCGCAGAAAACCGATCTAGAGGAGCACCGGTGGAACGGGTAGCACGTGGCCGTAAAAACTATACAAAAACCCTCTATTCCACCATTATATATAGGACGGAGGGAGAGGAGGATGCAGCCTTGTCCTCCAAGGCTTTTTGGCTCGGCCGAATTAAGAGGTGGAGGAGGACTCTCCTCCTCCACTCCTAGTAGGACTAGGACTCTTCCTTTTTTTGCCTTTTTCAACTTTTTCCTTTAGGATTTTTGCCTCCTGCGCCATGGGCCTTGTTGTGGCTGTTTCTCGAGCCCACTAAGGGATGGTTATCACTCTCCACAGACCACGGACCCTCTGGGGTCGAAATACCCCTCCCGGAGGTCTCCCGATACACTATCGGCATTTCCGGTACACTACTGATGAGCCCAAAACTTTTCCGGCGACCAAACTGGGACTTCCTATATATGAATCTTTACCTCCAGACCATTCTGGATCTCCTCGTGACGTCCGGGATCTCATCCGGGACACGGAACAATCTTCGTTCACCACCATACAGAACTCTACACTACCGAAATGTCACCAAACCTTAAGTGTGCAGACCCTGCAGGTTCGAGAACTATGTAGACATGACCGAGCCACCTCTATGGTCAATAACAAATGGTGGGACCTGGATGTCCACATTGGTTCCTACATATTCTACGAAGATCTTTATTGGTCGAACCTCTATGTCAAGGATTCAGTTAATCCCGTATGATGTTCCCTTTGTTCTTCGGTATGTTACTTGCCCAAGATTCGATCTTCGGTATCTCCATACCTAGTTCAACCTCATTACCGGCAAGTCTCTTTACTCGTTCTGTAATACAAGATCCCACAACTAACAATTAGTCACATTGCTTGCAAGGCTCATTGTGATGTTGTATTACCGAGTGGGTCCCGAGATACCTCTCCGTCACACGGAGTAACAAATCCCAGTCTCGATCCATGCCAACTCAACAGACATCATTGGAGATACCTGTAGAGCACCTTTATAGTCACCCAGTTACGTTGCGACGTTTGATACACACAAGGCACTCCTCCGATATCTGTGAGTTGCATGATCTCATGGTCATAGGAACATATACTTGACATGCAGAAAACAATAGCAATAAACTGACACGATCATATGCTACGTTTGTAGTTTGGGTCTTGTCCATCACATCATTCTCCTAATGATGTGATCCCGTTATCAAATGACATCACATGTCAATGGCTAGGAAACCCTGACCATCTTTGATCAACGAGCTAGTTCACTAGAGGCATACTAGGGACATAGTGTTGTCTATTTACCCACACATGCAATGAGTTTCCAATCAATACAATTATAGCATGGATAATAAACGATTATCACGAACTAGGAAATATAATAATAAATAATTTATTATTGCCTCTAGGGCATATTTCCAACAAAAATAAATGCAGACCAACATGCTCACTCAATAAGGTGTCGAATGTAATCATGACAAACATGCACAAACACTCTAGCATCTAACAAGCACTTGGGAGATGAGCAATTCATCTATATATGAGTATTTGACTTAGGATCCAAGTAAGAATACTTGATCATAGGTCATACTCATCGTTTAAGCACAAGTGGGGTTACCACTTTTACATAAAGCATTTTATGTTGTCACATACTGAGAGATGCTTTGACTCAAGTCTTAGAGTAAAGCTCCCCCTTGATGTGACATCCCCCCATACGAGCGATAAACTAACCTTGGGTTTTCTCGATGAAGACTTCATGTTGGTAAGGTAGTGGTGGATGCTCAAAGTTGATGAAGGTCACCAAGAGTTAGGAGCATCTTTGTTGTTTCCTTACTCTTCACACCTACTTGGGTTAGTCCCAACACAAAAGAGACAAATACAAGGATATCTACGGACATGGTGTGCAAAGCATGTCTGAGGATGTCCATTGATTTGTTGATTACCTTGTACCTTGATTACCTTTGAGGGAATGTGTGACTCCTTGAACTATTGCATAGGGTTGATGTTGATTGCAAATAGATATTGCCAATAATGAATATGAGTGAATTTCATTGGTGGAGTCACCCCTTAAGAACTTTCTAGTTCTTCTTCTTGGGGACCCACATCAAGTTGATGGGAATCCTTGGTGTTGTATTAGCCTTTGGAGACGTTGAGCTTGAAGTAACCTTGGGAACCCACTCCATCATATCTAGGGATTCATCTTCATATGAGTCAATGTCCTCTTGAAGCTTGTTCTTGCCCTTGAACTTGTAGTCTTGTGGTAGAAGGTCATCTTGAGTGCTTGTACCCTTGGGAAGAGTATTCTAATACTTGTCTTTTTGAGGAACAAACTTGGGCTCATGATCTTGACCTTCTTCCCATTCAACTCCATTAGCGTTGAAGTAGCCAGCACCACGATTCTTCCGGTATCCTCCGTGCTTGCGTACAATTTGCTCAAATTTCTTACACCCGGCAAGACTCTTGTAGATACCTTTCTCTATAATTCCTTTCAATAAAGTATTTTGTTTCTCAAGTGTAACTTGGCTAAGAGAATCATCATTAGTGGAATCAATAGAACTACTAGAAGCAACATCATTGGGTTTCGCATTTTTATTGTTGCTACTAGATGAAAAACCTTTCTTGCCTTTGCTACTAGTTTGCTTAGATTTAACTTGTGGCATGAATGTGTATAATAGTAGTCGTGTGGCAAGATAAGAGGAAGTCTTCTTTCGAAGATCATCATTGATAGCTTTAAGGAACTCATGTTCTTTCTCTAAACTGAGCTTCTCGATGCGTAGCTTCTCATGAGTTCTTACAAGCTCTCTATGATCTTCGAGAGTAGATTCATGGGATAACTTAAGAGTGTTAAGTTCTGTAGTTAGTTCTTCTATTTTCATCTTATCATCGTCAATCGGCCTATCTTGACTAGCATGAGAATTATCAAGTTCTTTTTGATCAACATCACTAGTTTTATCACATAGTAAGTCATCATCACAAAGCAAATCATCTTCATCACTATTGAAATCAAGATATTCGGGGTGGGATACCTTGGGGCCTTTATCCATGAAGCAACTTCCACTCCCTTCGTTTGGCAAATCAAATAGATCATAGGAGTTGGTAGTCACTAGTGCAATTCGGGCAACACCTTCATCTTGACTATAGTCGGAGTTGGAGGGATAGCTTCTCTGGGAGTGGTTGTTAGAGTCGGCGCCGGAAACCCATTCACCAACATGAGCTTGATGTTTCCTTCTTGAGTAGCTCTTGGTGTAATTTTCCTTCTTCTCCGAATCTCTACTTCTCCTTGAGGGTCTTCGTTCATAACGATCATCTCTACTCCTTCTCTCTCTTCGAGGTGATTCATTCCATGAGCTTCCTCTTCTAGGTGACTCTTCTCTTTGTTTGTAGGGAGCCGTGCACTCATTGGAGTAGTGTCCGGGCTTCCCACAATTGTATCAGGTTTGGTCACGGCTTGATGAACATTTCTCTTCATATCTTGAGTTGGAGCTTCGATCTTTGCTTCTACTCTTGTAGAACTTGTTCAATTTCTTGACGATGAGGCTTATCTCTTCATTTGTGACAAGGTTGTCGCTTGAGGTAGCAGGAGCATCACTTGTGGCTTTGTAAGCACCACTAGACTTGTGGTGAAACTCTTCCTTGTCTTTGAGTGTCATCTCATGAGCAACATGTCTACCAATCACTTCCGTTGGCTTGAGATCTTTGTACGTGGGCATCATTTGGATCAATGTGCAAAGGGTTTCATATCGATCATCCAAAGCTCGAAGTATCTTCTTGATGATGAATTTGTCAGTCATTTATTCGCTTCCTAAGCTAGCAATCTCACTGGTGATGAGAGCTAGCCTAGAGTACATCTCAGCGTCTCCTTCACCATCACTACAGGAATCAGGTAATTTGCCGTCTGCCATGGCTGACGGCAAAGGAAGGACCCCGGATGGCAAAGTCCTTTGCCATCCGTCAGCACACGACAAAAATTCTGACAAAGCAAAACCCGATAAAGCGTTCCTTTACCGTACGCTTTAGGACATGGATGGCAAAGAATCTTTGCCGTGGGGGAGCGGCCGACAAAGAGCTTGGATGGCAGACCAAGGGGCTACGACCGTCAAGTGTTAACGGAAGTTCTTTGTCGTTCGCTTCCATTGTCGTCGGCCTTGTGCCCCCTTTGCCGTCAATGGGCTGACGGCAAAGGTAAGGCCCTTTTCCCCTCGGGCCCACCTTTGCCGTCGGCCTTGGGCCCCTCTTTGTCGTCAACCTTGCCCCCCCTTGCCGTCGGCCTTGTGCCCCTTTGCCATCTATGGTCTGACGACAAAGAGTAAGGCCATTTGCCCCATGTGATCCCCCCCTTCGTCGTCTGCCCAGGCCCCCCTTTGCCGTCGGTGGGCTGACGGCAAAGAGTTAGACCATTTCCCTTTTTCTTTTATTTTTTAATAAAAAAAATTTGACAGCAATTTTGATAGCAATATGATATATATATATATATATTTCATAGAAATAAATATGTTTCCATACAGAAAACCATATTCAAATAAGTTTCATCCATACATACATACATATTATGAAAGTTTCATCCGTACCCAACCATATTACAATAGTTTCATCCATACGTACATAGTTTCATATACATATGTAGCAAGTGTCACATTGTTCATCGATACAAAATAAAAAAATACAAGTAACCCAAGGACTCCATCAATGCAAATTCCGCGAAGTGAATGTAATCTGCAAAATGGGAAGCTCCAAAATTAGAAGAAGAAGACTAGATTAAGAAGAGAAGGTAAAAATAAGTCATTTAGGAGCTAACTATGCTTATTGTGCCATTTTGAAGCTAACTAAGCTAATTATAGGTCATTTAATAACTAACTTTGGTAAAATAGGTAATTTTGGAGCTAGCTAAGCTTATTATGCCATTTTGGAGCTAACTAAGCGAAGTATAGGTCATTTTTTGATAAAATAAGCCATGTTGGAGCTAATATATCTTACTACGTCATTTAGGAGGAAACGAAGCTAACTATGTGTCATTTTAGAGCTAACTTAGGTAAAAATAGGTCACTTAGGAGCTAAATATGCTTATTATGCCATTTTGGAGCTAAGTAAGCAAAGTATAGGTCATTCAATAGCTAAGCTAGGTAAAATAGGCCATTTTGGAGCTAGGTAAGCTTATTATGTCATTTAGTAGAGAACTAAGCTAAGTATAGGACATATTTGATAAAATAGGCCATTTAGGTGCTAATTCAGCTTACTATGCCATTTAGGAGGAAACTAAGCTAAATTTATGTCATTTTAGAGCTAACTTAGGTGAAAATAGGTCATGTAGGAGCTATATATGCTTATTATGCCATTTTGAAGCTAACTAAGCTAATTATAGGTCATTTAATAGCTAACTTTGGTAAAATAGGTCATTTTGGAGCTTGCTAAGCTTATTATACCATTTTGGATCTAACTAAGTGAAGTATAGGCTATTTTTGATAAAATGTGCCATTTTGGAGCTAATTTAGCTTACTACGTCATTTAGGAGGAAACTAAGCTAACTATATGTCATTTTAGAGCTAACTTAGCTAAAATAGGTCACTTAGGAGCTAACTATGCTTATTATGCCATTTTGGAGCTAAGTAAGCTAAGTATAGGTCATTTAATAGCTAAGCTAGGTAAAATAGGCCATTTTGGATGTAGCTAAGCTTATTATGCCATCTTGGAGCTAACTAAGCTAATTATAGATCATTTTATAGCTAACTTGGCTAAAATAGGTCATTTTGGAGCTAAATAAGCTTATTATGCAAGTTTGGATCTACCTAAGCTTGTTATGTCATTTAGGAGGAAACTAAGCTAAGTATAGTTCAATCTATAGCTAACTTGGGTAAAATATGTCATTTTAGAGCTAAGGTAAGGTAAGTAACCATCATTATGTGGTTGTTAAGCAAAACACTAGAAAAACATACCATTCTCGTCAGCACGGACATGAAGCACGGTGGTTCTGGCTTGTTTCACCTGGAGAAGGCTCCCCTGTAGAAGGTCGTGCGATGCGTTTCGGGAGATATTCTGCACCAAACATCATTTGCAATGTGTCATTAGCATGATGACACTCAAAAGATCACTGCATTGAAATGAAACTCACCATCCCCGCCATGGTAACGACTGGCATTGCCAGAGGGACGTGGCTAGTCTTCTCGCACATAGACTGTACATTTGGTTTCGACAAGTCAAACTTTTTAGTTATTAATGAAGCGAACATTAAACTACAATATTTGACAAATATGAAGAAGAAACTTACCACGAAGAACTCGTACATGGCCCTGTTAGATGCATCGTTCCGTGCGCTCTCTGCCTCCATCAACGTAGCCGTCCTCTCCTCCAACTCCTTCATCTCCTTATCCTTCGCCGCCAAAAGCGTCTGCGTTGCCTCTCTCTTTCACAATAGCGGCCTGCAAGACAACTCATTGTCAGCATTGTAATCATATTGGTTCGCACACACAACGTAATGTGGAAAGATAGTTGAGTCCATTAAACTCACCTCGATGGCGAGCTCGACTAGCCGTGGACGAGGTGTTATCTCAGGATAGGAGCCTGTTTGGCGTGCCTTTATCTGCCGGAGAGTGCTAGGACAACGTATAAGGCCGTCTCCAATGCCAATTGAGCCATCGGGCCGCCCATTGCCAGCTATCATCACCAGCTCTAGATCAACAGGCCCCTGGCTTGGGTTAAAGTCCTTCCCTTTCCTCGCCTTCCCGTCATCTCTGTGCTTCACAAGCTTGTGGTGGGAGGAGATGTTGGTGAAGTTTTTGGGATGATCGAGGTCAGACTTAGAGAATGCCTTGACCTTCTTGTACGAGGCAGTATGGGTCATCGCATAGAGGTCGTACGTCTCTAGCACCTCCGTTTTATTGTGACGCGCCTAAGAGAGAGAGAGGAAAAATGTATTAGTAAAGGGCTCAAGCTAGCATTAAGAATGAATTGCATGGGTCATGAAGCAAACCACATACCCAGTTCTCACCAAACTCATTTAAGTTGACGCTCCCTTGATGGTGTGGCACACAACCATTCTGCCATGTCTCTCCTTAGCAGTGTTGTGGCTGGCCTCCCACTTTTCGGAGCTCCACTGATCCACCAAGGCCTCCCAACAATCCATCTTATCCACACACCATCTCGGGGGCACCTAAGTTAATAAATAGAAATTTGAGAACTGCGCATAAGAATCAAATCAAAGAAACTAACTACAAGGCCTTAATAATATGTAATTACCTTCATGTAATGCTCCTTCTCCATCTTAGAATCGCGGCACTTCGCCTTTCCCTTCCTAATATGCCGCGAGGCGTAGTAGTCTTGAACGGCCTGCACCCGAGCCTCGTGCCGCCAGTTTTGAAGTAGGCGACGGCATTCGGTTTTGATAACCTTTGTCGCGGCCTACGCGTATCCCTCCTCACACCTGTAGAAGGTCCACAAACGACACAACACTAATTAGTACAAAAACTAGATATTGTTGATTTTTAATTGTTTAAAGGAGAAATTACCCAGAATTGTCTAATCACCATGTCGGCCCTCGTTGTGGCACAAAACACCGTCGATTTCCACCTCTGGCGGGGTCGGGGCACCCAACAAGTGCTCCCAGGTCATTCCTACCTCTCGACCCCGACCGGGCAACGTAACAAACCCCGGGATGTTTTGCTAGCAAAGCACACCAACGACTATGTTGGGCTTGCAGACACCCTTGGCAACAATCCAACCCATGCAATATGACAAATTAAAACCAACACATTAGATATTTGAGAAAACGTGAAGGAAAAAGGATAAATAAGAGTAAACAAACTTACTTCTCCCCATTTGGCTGAATCGACCACCTCTGCTCGCGGCTCGCCGGCATGGGCGGGAGCCCCATACTACCACACTGGTAGACGGTGGCCCCCTCACCGAGCTCCTCATCACTATAAGCATAGCCACTTGGCTCCGGCTGACCCAGACCAAGCCAGGTATCCCACTAGGTCTCTTGGGACATACCCTCATCCCTGCTTTGCTCTGGAGTCTCCTGGAACAAAGCCTCTAGGAACCGAGTCTCGTCGACTTGAGGCTCGTCGACCTGAGGCTCGTGAACCAGAGTCCGTGTAGCCTCCACCTTAGACGGGTCCACCCTGGCAGTCCAATACTCGGGTGAATCAGCTGGGGGTGGCGGCGAGGAAGGCATGGAAGCCACCCTACCTCTCCTTGACCACGTGTACCTTTAGTAGCTCTCTTCTTCGCGGGGGGTCAACCTCCTCTCACGGGGGCCGCGATCGTCGAACAAGCGGCCACTCCATGCAGAGTAGAAAGCAACACTCTCCAGAGAGATGGGGCAGGAATGGGAGTACCCATTCCACCACCCGCTGACGAAGAAGGAGCCTTAGAGTGCTCTCGACCCTTTCCCACCATCTTTCAACACCTGCCATGACAAAGAGTAAATGAAATTAGTACAACATAAATACCAACATGAGTAATAAAATGTATATAATTTAAGTGTATCATCATCATAAATACCATCATGAGTAATATTTTTTTATATATGTATATAATAATAGTTGAATACCTGACATGAACTAATAATAATCTTGATCGTCTTTATATGCTTCGGGATCAATAAATGCATCATGATCATCACTATCATCAACAAATGCAGCATCATCATCACTATGAGGAAGAACATGTGGAAGGCCTCCATTATGTAATTGGTCAAGAAGTGATAGGTCATCCGTAGCAGTAACCTCTTATTCTTCCGTCTCTTCCTGTTCCAGCTCAGGGGTTAAGACGGATTCACTATCTCTGTCTACTTCAATGTTCTGAAGTGAAGTAGAGCGGTTCTTGAAACGTTTTTGGACATACCTGTTTTTTGGAAGAATTCTCCTTCATATGTGTCTGGGTTAGTGTGAGGTTCGTAATCCTCTTCATGGAGGGTAGGTGGTCTAAAACTTGGCGGCACTTCATAAACGACATCCCAACCTACCAAATTTGGATCAGTTTGGCAGGCCCACGGTAGATAGAAAACTTGTGTCACCTGTTGAGCCATAATATAAACATCAGGAACATCTAAATTGGTGCTTTGGTTTATTTCGACTAGCCCTATATGTTCTTGAGTCCTTCTAGTCTCATTCGGCTGAAACCAATAACATTTGAAGACTACGATGGTCGGTCGGTTTTCACCATTGAATAGAAGTTCATAAATTGCTTCAACTCTTCCATAATACTCAGTACCTCCTTCGCCGATAGCAGAGACACAAGAATTTGTAGTCTATACATCGGGCATAGATAGCTCTTTGCCAAAGCTACGAAAGCGATACCCGTTGATGTCGTATTTGTCAAATGAAAGGACCTTATAGTCAAAACCATTAGCGACTTGTGTCAACTTGGCGTCCATAGACTCTACATCAGCCTACAAGTTTAATATGGAAGACTGGATGCATTAGCCGCAAATTAGACCAAGAAATCAAATGGTCCAGTAATGGTAATTAATTACCCTTTGTTTGAACCAAGAGATGAAACCGGGATAGTCGCCTCCATGCTTTGCCAGAAGCTCGTACTCTTCGACTGAATCCTTTTCGATGACCGTTCCATCTGAGAATTCGGCGACGTATCGACTATATCAAATATCCGGGAATAAGAGCAGTTCAAAGGAATTAGAAGTTGCAGAACAATAATTTACCGAGAACTTACTCGATGTACGGCCGCATTTCTGTTAGGTTGTTGAAGATATACAATGAAATGGTCCGCCATTCTTCGACATCCAACGATTTCCCTTTCGAATCACTGGCTAGTGCAAGCTTCCCTTTGAATAGGCTGAGGTTGGATCGACCTTTTTTAGTCTCGCCATCATTGTACCGAGGCTTAGGGTTATGCAAATGATGATTTTTGGCTTCGTAGTGTGTTGTCACGAAGTTTGTCGCCTCCTTAGTAATGAATGCCTCGGCCATCGATGCTTCAACTCTATGTTTTTTTACATTTAGCTCGAAGCGTCTTCTGCATCCTCTCAGTTGAGAAGCACCATCGATTTTGAACTCCCCCCCAATCTTGCCTCGGTCGGGAGATGCAAAATCAAATGTTGCATTGGATTAAAGAAGCCCGGTGGAAAGATCCTTTCAATTTTGCAGATCAACTCCGACACCAACTCTTCCATTTCATCTAGCACGCCAGGTGATAGTTCTTTCGCACAAAGAGAACGGAAGAAATAGCTTAGCTCTGCCAGTACTAGCCATTCAGCCTCGGGGATAAACCATGCAACATCGCTGTCATTACCCTCTCAAGCCATATGTGCCAATCATGACTCTTGAGAACAAATATTTTCAATTTTTCAAGACTTGCTCCCCTCTTTAGATTCGTAGCATACCCATCAGGGAACATCAACCTCATTTTCACCCACAATAGCATTTTCCTCATAGCTGGCCTTCCAAGATTGAACCATGCCTTTGTCTTTGCTACGCTTTGCTTTCCTTTCCGTTGTCGCATGTTTTTTAACAATCTATCACATAGAGCCTCCTAGTTGATTCTAGCCTTAGGATTATCCTTTAACTTCCCCTATATTCCGAGCAATGTACCAAAAATGGCCTCCGCCATATTCTTTTCAGTGTGCATCATGGCGATGTTGTGTGGGAAAATGAGGTCTTTGAAGTAAGGAAGATCCGATAAGCATGACTTGTGAGTCGAGGCATGTTCCGTATTATACCCTTGAAATACCCTGGACGCAAAGGATCAGGCTTGAGAGTGTTTAACTGATCAAGGGTATGTTGGCCTCTCCACGTAGGTGGTGCAATGTTTTTGACAACTTTACCTTTGATGACATTCTTCTTGTATTTTCTGACCTTATGGTCAGGATCCAGGAACTGTCTATGCATGTTGAAGCAAGAAAACTTGCAACCCGCTTGCAGCCAACAAAACTGAAGAGTTGCCGTGCATGTGGGGCACGGGAACCTTCCATGCACACACCAACCAACGAATAGCGCATACGCCTAATAGTCATGCATCGAGTACATGTACCAATCATGCATTTTGAAGTCCTTTTTGGTAGCGGCATCATATGTCTTGATCCCATTATCCTAGGCTTCTTGCAATTCATCCTTAAGCAGCTACATGTACACATTCATATTCTTCCCATGATATTTGGGCCCTAGAATTATCAACGTCAGGAAAATGTTCTTTCTTTTCATAATCTGTCCGGGGGGAGATTGAGTGGAATGACAAATACAGGCTAACAACTGAATTGTGCTGCTATCAGACCATACACATTGAACCCATCTATGCTGATGGCAACTCAAGGATGACTTGGATCTGCCGATTTATCCTTATGTAATGCATCGAAGTGCTTCCACGCAAAAGCATATGAAGTGTGTACCAACATCTTGTTCCCATCGGCATCTAGTTTGGTTATGTTGCCCAATTTGTGCCATGTCATCTGTTTGGCCGTCTCTTTGACCATGAAAAGATTTCGAAGTCTTGGTATGATTGGTAGATACCGAAGAACATTAATGGGGATTTTGGTCTGAATCTTCTCACCCATACCGTTGTCTACCACAATATACCTAGAAGAATTGCAAATGGGGCAATAGTTCAAGGCCGCATAGTCAATCCTAAATAAGGCACATCCATTCTCACACGCATGTTTCTTCTCATAGGGCATCTTAAGTACACGAAGGATTTTGGCTGACTGGTACAGGTTTGCAGGTCGTACATGGCCTTTGGGTAGAAAGCGTCCAAATATCGTCATCATCGTGTTGTAGCATTCTCTACCTAGGTTGAATTGAGCCTTCAGATCCATTACTTGCGCGATGGCATCCAGCTGACAAAGCTCAGTGTGCTCGTGGAGAGGACGTTTTGAAGACTCCAACATTTAATAGAAGGCCTTTGCAGATTCCTCCATCTGATCATTCGTATCCCTAGCATCATCAAAGTCTTGCACCATGTCTTCGATCCTAGTACCATGCTCGTTGGTGCAATGACGAACCACCTCAGCTCTGGCACGTTGGTCAGACTCACCACGAAAAGTCCACATCGTATAATTAGGCGTAAAACCCCACTTCTGTAGGTGTTTACCCATTTCAATCTTTGTCTGCCTTTTAATGTTGTCGCATTTGGGACAAGCCCATCATGTTTTTTGCTGGGAATTTGCAAATGCGGCTCTCAAAAAACCCCTGGTCTTGTTAACCATTCATTGGTCATGTCTTTCTGACTAGGGTGAACAGTGTACATCCAAGAACGATTACTCATCTTGCGTACCAACTAAAGACACAAGAAATATTTATATATATATATATATATTTTTATATTTATATAATTCATCATCTATATTCCTCCGGTAATCAAGTTTGTCAGTTTTATTACGTCCATGCAACCTACATGCTAATAGGTAGGCATAGGTCCTAATCACACCCGAGTATGTGTAGATTGGGTTCATTTTCCCATGCTCTGCTCCGGATCCGACATAGAATTTCAGAAGCACCTCCCCGCTGTTCTCCTGATACACGTCTTAGCAATAAGCAGAGAGGATGTGTACTCGGAGAACAACAGGGAGGCACTAACAAAATTCCTTATCAGATCCGGAGCAGAGCATATGGGAAAACGAACCCAATCTACACATACTCGGGCCGTCCATGGATAACGTTGGACAATTCGAATGAATCATGGTTATAAATATGCAAATGCATGCATATTTATAGATGTAACCCTTTCGAATGGGAGACACATACTGGTCACGCATACTGATGATTGAAGACACCTATAGCTAGCAAGTTTCATCGGCACGAAGACCAGAATAGAGCAAAAAAATTTAAGGAGCCGGGAGAGGAGATGTCATTTGTGCTCACCAACGAATGCAGCAGGGGAGCTCGTCAAATTCACGGGGAGGTCGTCGAACAACTGCACATTGAAATTCATCTGTTCAACACAAAATATGATGTTCTTATAACAAAATAGGAAAATACGTGACCTAGCTCATAATTTACAAAACTATGACCTCCTCGGCCTCACGAAGGCTGAAGAGCACCTTTTCGGTCAATATGAGACAGAATAGGTGTCGGGGGTGGGGGGTAAATGGCATCAAGAGACAATGGCATCAAGGGTCAATGGTGTCGGCCATCGGGGGTCGGTGGTCGGTGGTGTCGGGAGTCAGGGGTCGGTGGCGTTGGTGGTGGGTGGTCGGGTGTCGGTGTTGTCGGTGGTCAGGGGTCGATGGCTTCGGTGGTCGAGGGTCGGGGGTCCGGGGTCCGGGGCGTCAGGGGTCGGTGGTGTCGGGGGTTGGGGGTCGGTGGCGTCGGGGGGTCAAGGGTCGGTGGTGTCAGAGGTTGGGGGTTAGTGGTGTTGGGGATCGGAGGCTCTTCTCTTCTTCTTCTTCTTCTTCTTCTTCCTCTTTTTCTTTTTCTTCTTCTTCTTTGTGATAGCCCAAGTGCTTCCCCTACCTTTTATGGCATGTAACCTATGTGAACCTTGTTGTCATGTGTTGAATGAATTGAGTTTGCCCTTGCCATGCCATCTCATGCATCATGCATCATATCATTCATCATCATATCTTGCATATTCTTTTATGTGGTGTGCTCTCGATCTTGTTGTGTTGTGAGTGGGTTGTGGATGTTGTGTTTGAGTGGGCATCATCTTCTTCCCCTCTCTCTTATTACTTCAAAACAAACCCAACCTATTCTATTTTATTCCATTGCCATTAATCAATAGGATTAATTGCTATATTAAATTTGTTTGAAATGTTCAGGAGGTAGTCAATAATATATTAAGCCTGTGAGTGTTGTTATTTTGATGTTTTGGGCTATGTGTTTTTGGGATTTTAATAGCAGAGGGGCTGTTATTAATAAGTATTAATAATACTTGCATTAAAAGTCCACTTTTTAATTTTATCAAATCACTCACATTTTTTCCGTCTTGCAAAAGTATTTTTGTTCTGGTCAAATCCTTTTTATTTTACTCTGGTTTTTTTTCTTGTTTATTTGTTTTTTTATTTAAAACCCTGCTGGTTTGATTTTCTGAGAGGGAGAGAGAGAAGTGGGCCACCTCCGTCCCCCTCGAGGCCCAGGTGGTCTTCCGCGCGGCCCAGCCCGCACGCGGGATGGCTACCTGCCCCCGTCGTCTTCCTCCGCCAGTTTCGTCAGAGAGAGTGCTAGCTCGCGTGTCCTTCCGCCATCCATCGTCGTATCCTCCGGGGTTTTTAAACCCCCTCGACGTGCGTGCCCCTCCGCCTAGGGTTCCTCTTCCACCACCCAGCCGCCGCCGCTCCCTTCTCCCTCTCCATTCCTCTCCTGCGTCCTCTCCTTTCTCGGTCAGGTAAGCTTCAAAGAGTAGTTCAGAGAGAGCAAGTGGTGTCGCCGGTCGTCTTCACCATCATCCTCATGTCTCCCGTGGATCTCCTCCGCATCTGGGATGCCTTGGTGGTCGCGGATTGTCCCCGTGCTCCGTTCCTAGCATTAGTGCATCGCGGGACGCTTCAAGGTGTCGACTTCTTCCTCCACGCCGCCGCATCATCGCCGGTCTTCTTCCTCTTCATCGCTGCCACATCATTGCCTCTCCTTCCTATTTGTTGCGTTCCGGGTCGTCATCATCTCCCCCTCGACTAGCCGCCGCGATTCCCCCTCCGTTGCCGTGCTTAGCTCGCCGTCGCAGTGCTGTTCTGTTGCCACCGTTCCGCTTCAAGGCAACGCCTTGAGGGCGTCGCCTCCGTCCTCCTCGTCGCGAGACGAGCAAGGGATTAGAATCCCCGTAGGTTCTGCGTTCCCTGCCGGTAGTTCACGTCGCCAGATATGCCCGCAGTTGCCGGAATACCGTCGCCGCCATCCGTTGTCGCAGGTGTGGTTCGGGTTCAGTTTCGTCAAATTATGCCTATGCCTGTTAGTAGTTATTCAGCGCCCCCTCCCTTTGGTCATAGCCGTCTTGATAGCATAGTGGTAGCCATCTCGCTGTGTGCTCGAGAGGTCAGGTGTTCGATCCCCAGCTCCCCCCCCCCGTTTTTCCTTTTTTGTGATTGGTGGGATTTTGTGTTGTGTGTGGATCCGATGTGAGGACCGGATCCAGTGTGTCGTGTTGTGTGTATGTCCAAATCTGGTATGGCTGCAGTGTGTGTGTGTGTGCTCGTGTATGTGAGTGTGTACATGAGTGTGGTGTGTGTGCTAGTGTGTGTGTGTGTATGACAATGGGCCTGGCTCCACATGTCATACACTAGGGAGCCCTGGTGAGTATGCCAGGTGGGCCCCCCTGCTAGTGTTGTTTTATTTTAATTGTTTTAGCATTAATTTTTTAATATGTTATTTCTATTTAAAGTAATAATCTTCTGGATATCAGCATTCATGTCTATGAACATATTTATTAAGTTTTCACTTATAGGTATGTATGTCATCTTTGCTATGTAGTTTTGTCATGATGCTCCATGTGAATATATGGGTATGATACATGAATTTGGGGTAGAAAAATCACAGGAATCCATTGGTGCAATTGGTCTGGTCTTTTGAGCAAGTTTGAAAAAATTTCATTTTATCTCAAAGTGCCATTTTGTCATTTTTGTTATATTTTATCCATGCATGCTATGATGTTTGTGCCAACATGAATATGGTAGTCTTTGATGTGTAGAATGCCATGGTATTTATCTTTGTCATGTAAAACTTGCAAATGAGTGGGAACCATGCTCTAAAGTAGCCACTAAAATGTTGCTGTTTTCAACCATGCTAAATATTTCTAAGTCTGAGAATCTGGTAATATTTTTATGCCATGAAGAGTTGTTGCTATCTTGTGATATGTGATGAATTATCTCAAGCTCACTGCTAGTGATTTGAAGTAGATGTTGTCTTCTAGCATCCTGTTAATTTTCATGCCATGAGGTGGTCTATATGACCATTTGTTTCTACTGTCAACTTGCCATCGGATTAAATCAGATTCCAGAAATCTGTTATTTTCATTAAGTCCCTGAAATCTATTTCATCATGTCAACTTGTGAGCTTCATGCTTATTGATGTGTGCCTCCATTCCAGATTGTGTAGTTGGATAAGTTGATAAGAATGTTATGTAGTTTCTATCAATGCCTTGTTTGTGGGTGTAGAATTCCTGTAGCTCAAGTAATTTGTTGTTGAAGTTGCGTTGCTGTTATGTGGTAGATTGTTTGTTTTAGTGTTTTGTGACTTGTGGGAGCTATACTCCATGGAATTGGTTGATATTCGGCTCTCTTGTGGTTAGTTTTTCATTTTCTAACCAGTGGCTACCTTGGAATGCCAAGGAATAGCCCAGGGCCTTCTTGTCTTGTGCTTTGCCTTCGTATCTTGCCGTGAGCGTAGCGTGAGAACCGTAACTCCGTTTCTTACGTTCTACATATGCATTTGTATCGTTTTTGCATGATGCATCCATATTTTCCATGTTCATGCATGTCTAAATAACGTAACATAAGGTTCTGTCCAGATTAATTAATAACCAATGCTTTGCATGTGAAACATGACTAGTTAGGATTGTCAGGCTAAAAATCTTCACGTAAGCATGCATCATTCTTGCTTATACATTGCACCATGGTTGCTTGTTTATTCTTGCTTTTTTCTTTTGGGTAGAAGAGAACGTTGAACCTGAGTACGAAGATCCAGGCGAGTACAACTACGAGGATCCCGCTACTTGTCCCTCTCAAGAACCAACATGCAAGATGATCGTATCCAGATCCCGATACTATTTTCGCTTGCTAGTTGTCTCGCTCTTCTCGCTACTTTTGCGCTACCTACCACTTGAATGTCAGCCTCCTATTTGCCATGATAGCCTCTAACCCTCCACAACCTAGCAACTATTGTTTTGCTAAGTTACCGCTGCTCAGCCCCTCTTATAGCATTCTAGTTGCAGGTGCAGGTTGTTTCCACGTGATAAAATGGATGTCTGGCATAACACAATATTATTTGTTATTTAATTTAATGCACTTATACATCTGGTATTGGTGGAAGGTTTGGCATTTTGCTAGGTGTTTTGTTTCGCTGTTACAGCCATAGTTTCTTGTTGCCGGTGTTATGTTTCCATGCTTGAGGTTGTTATGGGGACCCCCTTGTTTATTCGGTTAAGATTAAAACTTGTTTGGGAAGACCCAACTTTGGTACTACATTTTCTTAATAACTTAATAAAATTTGCATAGGGCTCTGCAACCCTGTGGATAATTGATCAACCCCCGGGCCAGTGCTCCGCCTGAGTGTTGGTCCACCCACCTAGTAGTCGGCGGTGCCACCTCGGGGCAACTTGAGGCGTTTTCAGGCAACCGTACACTTTGCATAGACGAATGAGGCCCGTTGATAGAGAGAGCACGGCTCTAGATGCGGATCTGGCTCACTCGGATGTCTTGCTGGACTTGCTTTACCTTTATTGAGTGTCTTGCATGAGGGGATCGGACTTTCTTCGGGCTATCTCGAGGTGTTGGAATTCCTTTGGAGTGACCTAGGATGATCACGAGATCCGTGGTCGAGGCTATTCCTGCGGAGTGTGGTTAATTTATGATGGACTAGTTGGAGCACCCCTGCAGGGTTAAAACTTTTAGAAAGCCGTGCTCACGATTATGTGGCAACTTGGATATTTGTTTAACACCCGGTTGTAGTTAACTTGAAGTAAACTCTAATAAAATGCACTAACTGTGTGAGTAACCGTGATCGTCTTTGCTCGTGAACATGAACTGAGAGAGAACACGGTGGGGTCATGATTGACGTAATTAAGTGTTCAGGATCTCTTAGAGGTCATTCTAGTTTCGATCGTTTCTCATAGACCACATATTTACTTTCATGTTTTCGTAAGATTAGCCACCATAAATGCTTAGTGCTGCTGCAAACTAAACACATACCCCATCCCAACCTATAAGCTTGAATAGTCTCGGTACCCGGGCGTGAGATTGCTGAGTCCACATGGCTCACAAATTACTACAATAATCCAGGTACACGTACAGATGAGGTCGTGCCAGATGACATGACGCAGCTCTAGTGGGACTATGACGAGGAATGCAGAAGGATGTACGTGACGTATCCAGATGAGTAGAGGACCGTGGTCGTGATCTTCGGGGCTAGCAAGATAGTATCATTGCATCTTCTTTTATCGTTGTTTTAATCCATAGCCAGATCCTGCCTTCAGATTGATGTTTGAACTCTTTGTGTGGAATTGTAATTTAGCATGGCGCGAGTGTAAGCTGACTCATATAATCCTATCTTCTTAAATGTATCATGTAATGATGCTATACTTGCGAATGTCGAGATGCGCCTCTATCCCTTGTCGAGGCCCTCATGCCTTAATATGGATAGGCACGCATCTTGGGCGTGACATTCCTCTTCTTCTTCTACTTCTTCTTCTTCTTGTTCTTCTTTCTCTTCTAGTCCTCCTCCTCTCCTATTTCTTCTTCTTCTTCTTCTTCTCCTTCCTCTTCTTCTTCTTCTTCTTCTTCTTCTTCTTCTTCTTTTTCTTCTTCTTCTTCTTCTTCTTTCTTCTCCTCCTCCTCCTCTTCTTCTTCTTCTCCTTCTTCTTTTCCTTCTTCTTCTTCTTTTCTTCTTTTCCTTTTTCTTTTTTCTTTTTTTTCCTTCTTTTCATTCTTAACTAATTTTTCTTCTGCTACATTTTTTATTAAACAAACCTGACTAACCTAACTAACTAACGAAACTTACTAACCTAATTTACCTAACTAATTTGACAGAAAAAACAGAAAAATGAGGGGGGGGTTGGGTGAGACCGGCGTGGGCGGCGGGCGGCGGGGCGCCGAGCGGCGTGAAGTCTGGCACGACGGGAACGACGGGGCGGTGGGTGGGACGACGGGCTCGGTGGTGGAGGGGGCGTGGGGAGGGGGGCACGGGGCGGCGGGGCGCTAGGGTGGGGTGGGCATCAGGGTGGCGGGGCGCTTGGGCTGCGTGGACGTCGGGGCGGCGGGGCGCTAGGGTGGCGTAGGCGTCGGGGCGGTGGGGCGGCGTGGGTGTCGGGGCGACGGGTGCTAGGGCGGTGCGGGTGTCGGGATAGCGGGGCGCTAGGGTGGCGTGGGCGTCGGGGTGGTGGGGACGATGGATGCGGTGGGCGGCGGTGCGAAGGTGGTGGTGGTGGTCGCGGGGAGGAGCGGGGGTGCACAAGGGGCGGCGGGGCACCGGGGCGGTGGGGACTACGGACGCGGTGGGCGGCGGCACGAAGGTGGAGGAGGTGGTCGTGGGGAGGAGCGGGGGCGCTTGTGGAGGAGGGAGAGAGAGATGAAGGAGAGAGGGGGTTTGGGGTGGGGGTTGATGGCCGTTAGGGCAGCATCCTCTTTGACGTCCGCCAGCCGACGACAAAGAGGCAAAAGGCGGACGACAAAGAGAAGCTGACGACAAAGAGTCTTCCATCCAACGGTCCGCCAGCTAACAGTGTAGTGGGGCCCACCCCTTGATCTTTGCCATCTACCTTCGGGGTCTTTTCGTCAGCTGGCGGACGACAAATACCTTACTAATGGCAAATCATGTCTTTGCCATCTGCCAGATCTTTGTCGTCTGGTTTATTGCAGCACACGGCAAAGACTCTCTTTACCATCAGCCAGCAGACATCAAAGATCTAGCAGACGGCAAATCCCTGGATTCCAGTAGTGCATCCTTCATCTTGTACTTGTCAAGTTGACTTTGAAGAACATCCAACTTGGATTCTATCATAGATTCTGTACCTTCATGCATATCAATCAAATTATCCCAAATCTCTTTTGCGTTCTCAAGACGGCTAATCTTGGTGAATTCTTCGAGGCATAGGCAGTTGAACAGAATGTCGCATGCTTGAACATTAACTTGCAACATCTTCAATTCATTTGCGTTTGCTTCACGACCCGGTTCTCTTACATCACCAAAGAATTCACCTTGTGTCATGGGAACAAACCTGACAGTAGAATGTAGGGGTACGAAAGGAGAGGGAAGAGGCCTAGCTACGGCGAGGATGTACACACGGATGTATGAGTTCAGGCCCCTCTCGTGGAGGTAACAACCCTACGTCTCAGTGCTTTGGAGCTTTGTCATGTGGAGAATATAGATTATAAAGGTTGCGAACCCTTGTGCTAGAGGGGAGGGGCGTCTTATATAGAGTTCGCTACCCCTCATAATTGCCACGCATCCAAGGGTCTGATCATGGGTATAAAGACTAGTGTTACTGGTAAGGTACACATAATTTCTATTAATGACGACTAGCCTAACGACTGTCTGCTGGCCTCTCAGGGGCGACTTCTGGTCTTCTGGTGTCGACTGGAAGCGGGGTCGTCCAAGTGACAGGTGACTGTCGAGTGGAGTAAGGAACTACCGAATGGATTGATTGTCTATTGACTTGAACACCATGGTGAATCCAGTCGGAATCTCTCTTGTGGTCCTTAAGCTTTCGAATGCAGTCTCCTTAGGTAGGGTATATAGGTCAGGCCTAGGACCCTACCCTAGGTACATATCCTCGTCATTAGCCCCCGAATGGATCAGGGTTTCAGTGGTGAAGGGAGGTATCGATGCCAGTTCGAAACAGGGCACCAAATCTTTCGAATGATTTTCGGGGCTTCAACGAAACATGCATCGACTGAATTCTTTGTCATTTGCTGTCACGCCCAAGGTGCGCGCCTATCCGTTTTGAGGAACGAGGTCCTCGCAAAGGATAGAAGCGCATCTTGCCGTTAGCAAGATAAGCATCATCACATCATACATGTTCAGAAGGGAAGAGTATATAAAGTTGGCTTACACTCGCCACATGCTAGATTACAATATCGCTCAGTTCATACATCAAGAGGAACACAGGGTCCGGCTACGGACGAAAACAAACGATAAAAAAAGCAAATGATGATGATACTATCAAGCTGCCAAGATCACAACCAGGTCCTCTCTCTTCATCATACTCCCATTGCAGCTGGGTAAGATCATCCTGAACATAATCATTTGAACCTGTACCTGGATGGTTGTAGTAAACTGTAAGCCACAGAGGACTCAGCTATCAAGTAACATGGGTGCCAACACTATATAAGCTTTAGGATGGAAGGGGTGATGTTTATGTCTGCAGCAGCTCTGAGCATATATGGTGGCTAACTTACGTAGCAAGAATGAAAATTGAGTGGTCTACGACAATCGTTCAATTTCTAACATGATCTCTAAGAGATCCTAAACACCTGCTTACGTCAGTCATAACCCCACAGTGTTCTCTCTCGAATTATGTTCACGAGCAGAGACAGTCACGGTTACTCACACAGTTGGTGTATTTTAATTAGAGTTTACTTCAAGTTTGCTAGAACCGGGTGTTAAAAAATATCCAAGTTGCCACATAACCGCGGGCACGGCTTTCCGAAAGATTTAACCTGTAGGGGTGCTCCAACTAGTCCATCACAAATAACCACACTTCGCCAGAATTCCTCAACCACGGAACTCGTGATCTTCATCGGTAATTACAAAGGAATTCCAACACCTCGAGTAAACCCGAAGAAGGTCAGAGTCCACACCCAAGACATTCGATAAGGTAAAACAAATCCAGCAAGACCTCCGGACGTGTCGACGAACCCGAGAAGAGCCGCGTATCTTAGTCTCAGGACACGATGGATCGTCCAAACTTCCGGTAGGCCAAACACAGAGTTGCCCCTGGTGGCCACCGGCGGTTGACATTTTTGGACCAAAATCCTTGCGGAGCACTGGCCCGGGGGTTGATTAAATTATCCACGGGGTTGCAAAGCCCTATGCAGGTTCATTAGTTATAGCAAATGTAGTACCAAAGTTGGGTCTTCCAGACAAGTTTTAATCTCAACCGAGTAAACAAGGGGGTCCCCATAACAACCCCAAGCGTGTTAGGAGCGCAAAATATGGAAAACATAACACCGGTAACAAGGAACTAATGGCAGTACGAGTGGAACAAATCACTTAGCAAAAGGCCAAGCCTTCCACCAATACCAAATATATATGTGCATTAAATTAAATAACAACATTTATTGTGATATCCAATCCATGTTATCACATGGAACAACCTGCACCTGTAACTAAGAACACTATAAGAGGGGCTGAGCAGCGGTAACTTAGCCAATCAACGGTTTGGTGGGATGTGGAGGTTAGAGGCTGTCATGGCAAGATGGGGGCTGATATCATGTGGTAGATAGCGCAACTATAACGATAAGAATGAGAAGATAGGAAGCAAAGATAGTATTGGGATTCGGGTACGATCATCTTGCCTGTTGGTTCTTCAGCGGAACAAGTAGCGGGATCCTCGTAGTGGTACTCTCCAGGGTCCTCGAACTCAGATTCGACACTCGCGTCTACCCAAGAGAAGCAGCAAACAAATAACCAACCAAGGTGTAATGCACAATCAAGATGATGCATGATCCATTTCGTGAAGTTTTTAACATGGCAACCCAATTCTATTCAAGTTTCACATGCAAAAATGGTATATTAATGAATCTGGACAGAACCTTATGTTAAGTTATTTAGACATGCATTAACATGGCCAATATGGATACATCATGCAAAATCGATGGAAATGCATTTAAAGATTGCGAGAATCGGAGCTACGGTTCCTGAGATACGCTCACGACAAGGTGCGAAGGCAAAACACAAGACCCCCAAATACCTGGGCTAATTCTTGGCATTCCAAGGTAGCCACTGGACAGGTGATGAAAAAATCAATCACAATAGACTCAGGAATCACTCAATTCCATGGAGTATAGCTCCCACAACACACAAAACAACCTAGGACTCAATCTGCCACAAAACAGCAACATAGCAATTTGAAAAGCTCACAGCTATTGCTACAGGAACTCTACAGCCACAAACAAGACACGAACGTAAACTACACCACACACACACCAATTCATCCAACTATGAAATCAGCAAAAGAGCTACACATCACTATGCATGGAGCTGCCAAGTAGACATGATGAAACAGGTTTTTAGGGACTTGGTGAAAATTCCAGTTTTCTCGAATCTGGGTTAATAAAGTAGTAAGTTAATAGCACTGGTTAAATATGCTAGGAAGCTCCAAATGGCATGAAAATTAACAGTATGGTAGATTACAATATCTACTACAAATACCTAACACTGAACATGGTCATGTTCATAACACAGCACTAGATACACCCCACTCTTCATGGCAAAACAATAACAACAGATTCTCCAGACTTGGCCAATTTTAGGCAGGTTGGCAGAAAAAGAAAGTAACCAACTAAACAGCATGGTTCCCACCTATCTAGTGAGTTTACATGAATAAACAAAATACTGGGACATTCCCAACAACTTTGAATAACAACTTCATGTTGGCAAGAACTTGAAAGCATGCATAGATTAATTCATATGAAAAAGACAAAAGGGCATCACAGCATAAAAATGCAGTTTTGCCAAGTTGCCCCAAAGTCAAATCTGACTTTGCAGGTGCATTCTTGGGTAAAAACTACCCCAAATTCATTATTCATACCCCTATACCTGTTTGGATCAAGTAGGAGCAAACCTACGTCGAAATTGACCTATAAGTTATGGGTGACTTATGTCCCTTATGCATATGCAAGGAAATGGCCCCAAAATGACATGTAGGCTGTTGGTACATGTTGGAAATGGTTAAATAGCATCCTACTAACATGTTAACATGGCATAGCATCAAATCCTACGATGAAACTAGCTAGAGAAGGATTCATGCTCATATGCTCAAATAAGGTAAAACCTACACATGGAGCTACACATGCACATGGGTGAGTGTATGTAGACATACACACACCACTCACACCAACATACATCACTTGGCACACCCCATGTGCCAAGCACACACTACATGGTGCACCACACACCCTACACACACCACTCACTAGCTCACCTACACATGTATGTGTGGGTGTAACACACACATACACACACATAGCACCACACTATGCTTGCACTCACCCTCTACGCTCATATGTGGGTATGTACAAGGGCACATACACACATATGACCCACACACACACTCACAAGCGCACACAAACAAACATCACATACATACACATACATGGGTGTATATGTACATGGGTGCATACACACACACCACACCAACATGCCACGAGTGCATGTGCAAACATGCACACACACACACACACACTCACAACACTAACACACACACGCCCTATGAGAGCACTCACGCACACATGTGTATATGTGCATGTATACACTAGGTATATGTGCATAACACACACTCTCACACACACTACACCACAATACACATGTGCACTACCAACCCCACATACATATGTGTATATATACACTAGTTGTATGCACACACCTATCCATGTATACATTCAAGGGCACTCACACACATACATATATACATGAAAAAATAGAATACCCTGAATCTATACATACATACAATAAACCCACAGAAGTAAAGAAAAGAAAAGAAAGAAAGAAATTAAAAAACAAAGCAAAAGGGGGGAGAAGGGGCAATCGAACCCCAGACCCCCTAGACACAACACACGCACCCTACCACTGCGCTACGGCGCCGATTTCTACCAGAAGGGGGACTGCAGCCTTCTAATACACACGCGCACACGCTACCACTGACAAAACTAAAGAAACAGAGCACAGCGGCAGCGACAGAGCAAACGGCGGCGCGATTCCGGTGAACACATAGGGTCTCCGGCGACCCTAGCTGCATCTACGCGTGCGGAAACGAACAGCGGATCGATTCCCGCCCTCATCGTGCGACGAGGGGAACGGAGGCGAGCGGCAGGTGCTCGCCCGACTACCGGCGGCGACCACGACTACGGCGATGACTGCGTGGCTACGGCGAGGAGAGAGGGGCATCGGAGGACCGGCGGATCACCTAGGGATCGGCGACGATGAGTTGGTTGCGAATCGATGGCGACAACGGGGAAGGAGAGGCGGGGACGCGGCGGTGATGGAGGGGAAGAAGATGGCGGAGCAGGACGTCCGGCGACGACATGCTCCTTGCTGCAGGGCTCCTCCGAGGCCCCTAGCGATGGAAATGGAACGGCAGGAGATACCGCGCACCCCACGCCATCCTGGACGTGGCGACGAGCCACCAGAGGCGCGCTACGACGGTGACGAAGGCCCGGCGGAGCTCACTGACCACTTCAAATCCTACCTTTGATAGGGAGAAAGAAGAGAGGAGGGAGAGAGGAGGAGAGCTCGAGGGGGGCTGTGGCGGCAGCGGAGGGAAGAGGAACCCTAGCAGGGGACGCACGCATGCCGAGGGGGAACTAAATACTATGGGGCTGACGACGACGGCGATAGAAAAGGCGGCTCGGGCGACGACTCTCTCTGAAACACTGACGGAGGAGGAGGACGGAGCAGGTGGCCGTCTAGTGCTCACGTGGGCTGCGCTCGGCCCACCTGCTCCCTCTCTCTCAGGCTAAGCAGAAATAAAAAAAGGTTTTCCTTTTAAAATAAACAGGCATAACAAAATAAACCCCAGAGCAATAAAAGGAGTTTTAAAGTAAAACCAAAATAGTTTTGATAAGGGAAAATTAAGCCCCTGTTTACAAAATGTTAAATGGAATTATTTAACAAGTTAATTTTTTATTAATAAATCAGCCCCAGTTAAATAGCTTTTCAAAAACCCAACACACCCAAATAACAAAAGAATCACTCCCAATATTAATAATAACATTAGGCCACCTCATGAACATTTTTAAAAGATTTTAAAAACAACTTAATTATACCAAGTATCATATAGGGAAATAAAAGCAAAGGGAGGGGGTTTTATAGAGAAGGAAGAGAAGGAGGTAGAAGAGGGAGAGATGCACACAAGCAATCCACCATACTCAAGCCAAACAACACAAGGCACACTCCAAGCCACATGATCCAATCCTAGACCCGCCAACACAAGCAAAACATGAAAGGCATGATGATGAAATGATGGATGCCATGATGTATGAATGAATGAATGCAAGAACAACACATGAATGACAAGGAGCAAAACATCTCATAACTCATGTCACAAGGTTCATACATATGGATTACATGCCAAATAAGGTAAGGATAACACTTTGGCTGTCACAACTCTCCCACACTACATGAGGATCTCGACCCAAGATCTAGGAACGAAAGAAGTCTAGAAATTCGAAACGGAGAAGGTCCTCACGTTCCCAAGTAGCTTCTTTCTCAGAATGATGAGACCACTTCACCTTGAGGAACTTGATAGACTTGTTGCGAGTCTTACGCTCAGTTTCTTCAAGAATTGCAACTGAATGCTCACGATAAGAAAGATCAGCTTGAAGATCGATATCTTGGAGGTGAATGGTTCGCTCGGGAGTCTTCAAGCATTTCCGGAGTGGGAAACATGGAAGACATCGTGCATGTTCACGAAATTTGGAGGAAGCTCAAGTTGATATGCAAGACCACCTCTCTTGCCAACAACTTTGAAAGGACCAACAAAACGAGGAGCCAACTTCCCTTTGATCCCAAATCGCTGCGTGCCTCTCATGGGAGAAACTTTGAGATAGACAAGGTCATCCACTTGGAAGAAAACATCCCGATGTTTCCTATCATAATAGCTTTTCTGACGGGACTGAGCTGCTTTAAGGTTCTCATGAATGACATGGCACATTTCTTCTGCTTCAGTGATCATGTCATTGCCCAATATCTGACGCTCACCGGTTTCAGACCAGTTAAGCGGGGTATGACACTTTATGCCATAGAGAATCTCGAACGGGGCCTTGCCTGAACTAGCTTGGAAGTTATTGTTGTATGAGAATTCAGCATAGGGAAGACAGTCTTCCCACTTCATGCCGAACGATATCACATAGGCTCTGAGCATATCTTCAAGAATCTGATTGACCCTCTCAACTTGACCACTTGTCTGCGGATGGAACACCATGCTGAAACGGATCTTAGTACCCATAGCAGTCTGGAAGGACTCCCAAAACTTGGAAGTGAAGAGACTTCCACGGTCAGAAGAGATGAGTTGAGGAATTCCATGCAAAGACACTATTCTTGACGTATACAACTCTGCAAGCTGAGCTGCCGAGATAGATTCTTTCATTGGCAGGAAATGAGCAACTTTTGACAGCTTGTCGATAACCACAAAGATGGCATCGTTGCCCCACTTGGACTTAGGAAACCCAATTACGAAATCCATATCCACATGATCGAATTTCCACTCTGGGATAGGCAAAGGCTACAAAAGGCCTGATGGACGCTGATGCTCCGCCTTCACTCTACGGCAAACATCGCACTCGTTGACAAACTGAGCAATTTCACGTTTCATACGAGTCCACCAGAGGGTCTGCTTGAGGTCTTGATACATCTTGGAACTGCCTCGATGAATGGATAGAAGAGAATTGTGTGCTTCATCCATGATAACCTTCCTGAGATCGCCTTTTGGAAAAACAAGACGGTCCTCAAAGAACAAGTTATCTTTGTCATCGACACGAAAGCACTTATACTTCGGAATGCTCTTGGCCATACCTTTCTTCACTTTCTTCACCATAGCGTCTAGCAGCTGCGCTTGGCGAACCTGATCTTCCTGAGTCGGAGAGACTTGAAGATTGGTAAGAAATCCTTGCGGAATCAACTAAAGGTTGAGCTTGCGGAAGGATTCACAAACCTCGGGTTGAAGAGGCTTCAAGATCATACTATTGCAGTACACCTTACGGTTGAGCGCGTCTGCAATGACATTTGCTTTCCTAGGAGTATACTCAATGCTTGGATTGAAGTATTCAAGCATTTCCACCCAACAAGATTGCCGAAGATTGAGATTGGGATGAGTGAAAATGTACTTCAGGCTCTTGTGATCAGTGTACACCTCAACTGGTCTACCCAACAACAAATGCCTCCAAGTAATAAGAGCATGCACAACTGCCGCCAACTCAAGATCATGAGTGGGGTAGTTCTCCTCAGCAGGCTTCAACTAACGCGAGGTATAGTCCACAATCTTCTTGTCTTGCATAAGAACACCACCTAGGCCTTGGAGAGAAGCATCATAGAAAACTTGGAAAGGCTTGGACTGCTCAGGAGGAACAAGAACTGGAGCTGATGTCAGTCTTAATTGTATTGAATGCTGCATCACACTCAGAAGACCAAACATACTTGACACTCTTCTGGAGGAGATTTGACAGAGGCTTGGCAATTTGAGAAAAGTTCTCCACGAACCTTCTGCAATAGCTAGCAAGCCTGAGGAAACTCTGAAGCTGCTTGACGTTCTGAGGAGGTTCCCGCTTCAATATAGCTTCAACTTTCTAAGGGTGCACTTTAATTCCCTCGGCAGAGATGACATGCCCGAGGTACACCACTTCATCAAGCCAGAACTCACATTTGGAAAACTTGGCATAGAACTGATGTTCCCTTAACTTGTCAAGCACAAGGCGGAGATGCTCTGCATGATCTTCTTCTGACTCTGAGAACACCACAATATCATCAAGGTAAACCAAGACAAACTCATTCTTGAAGGGAGAGAAGATGAAATTCATCATCCTTGAGAAGGCTGGAGGGGCATTCGCAAGACCAAACGACATCACGGTGTACTCATACGAGCCAAAACTCGTCTTGAACGCGGTCTTGGAAATGTCTTCTTAACGAATGCGGATTTGATGATAACCCATTCGAAGATCCAACTAGGAGAAAACTTTGGCACCCTTCAGTTGTTCAAACAACTCGTTGATGTTAGGGAGTGGGTACTTGTTTCTGATTATCTTCTTATTCAATGGCCGGTAGTCCACACAAAGATGATCCGTGCCATCCTTCTTTTTGACAAACAAAACTCCACAACCCCACGGAGAAGAGCTTGGCCTGATCAAACCCAGATGCTCTTGCTCATCCAGCTGCTTCTTCAACTCTTTCAGCTCTTCGGGGCCAAGTTTGTATGGGCGCTTGCATACCAGTTCAGTACCGGGCTCGAGGTCAATCATGAAATCGACTGGTCGGTGCAGAGACATTCCTGGCAATTCTTCTGGAAAGACATCTTCATACTCACAAACCACCGGAATTTGAGAAATCACCGATATTTCACCCTTCTCGTTGAGAGCAAAGAGACGGACTGTGTCATCGCGAGCCGCAAATATAATCACGTCCTCTAAAGGATGAGTCAACTTGACTTCTGTAGCTTGACAATCAATGTAAGCCTTATTCATAGCCAGGAAGTCCATGCCCAGAATGAGATCAATATCAGATTTCCCAAGAACAATTGGAGAAGCCAGAAAAGAATAACTGCCCATCTTGATAGAAGCATCCCGGACCACATAACGAGAATTCATTTGCAAACCCGGAGGCACCACAGTCAAGGATTTAGACAATTTTCACAACACAATTCATGCTTAGAAACAAATGGCTTTGAAATGAATGAATGCGATGCTCCAGTATCAAATAACACTTTTGCAGGAATAGAATTAACTGAGAGATTACCCATAATCACATCATTGGACTACTCTGCTTCTGCTGCATTCACCATATTCACCCTTGCGAACTTGGGATTATGCTTCACCATAGCATTGCCTGGAGGCTTGAGAGGAGGAGGAGGCAGAAGACGCCGCTAGTTGCACTTGTTAGCATAGTGACCCTTCTGGCCACACTTGTGACAAGTCACCTCAAAGAGCGGACGAACATTGCCTGGAGGAGGAACAGGAACAGCCTTGGACACCTTATTCTTCTGCTGGAAACCTGGGTTGGGTGGGTGGGACGAACCACGACCACCAAACTGCTTCTGCTGCTGCTGAGGACGAAACGGAAGAGGATTTGCCGCCCAATACTTCTGCTGCTTGGGAACAATCTGAGAGCTGGAATAAGAATATGAATCCCTGGAACCTTCTTGGAGTTCTCTAACTTGAGCTGAGCTGCTTCAACCTTCAAAGCCATGTTGTAGAACTGATCAAACTCACGAGGCTCTTGAAGAACAAGAGCTGGCAGTTTAAATTTTTGAAAAAAATGAAGTTGAAAACTATTTGATAAAATTCTCATATAGAATTTCACTTTCATTTGAATTCCCTATTTGAATTTGCAAGCATCCAAACCCCTTGCAAAGATTTTTCAGAGGAGTAAAATGACACTCCAAAGCCAGGGGTAATTTTGTGAAGTACTTGAACCATAAAACCCATGGGGTTATTTGAAAAATATTTCCAAAAGTAAATAAATCCATTTAGGCATTTTCTGAAAATATTTTTTAAAAGTATTTAATTTGACCAGGTAAAAATGTCCACTAAATGGCATTAAATCTCCTGATAATTTTGGTATAAAACCTTTTACTTTTGGCAAGTATTTATGGACCTTTATTTCTGTTTGATTCTCTGGTAAAAAAAAGGAATCCTTTTAAAGCCTTTAAGACCGCCGGCCCACCTGCCCTTTTAGGCCTCCCGAAATCCCTCCATGCCGGTCTCCCGATGCCGCTAACCCCGGCCCCTCTTGCTGACGCGTGGCCCTCACCGCCCGACCGATAACGCCGCCGCGGTCACCGCCTTCCTCCTCGCGCCGTCGCCGTCGCCGGTTTCCCTCTCGCCGTGATCTCCTCCCGTCCTTCCTTTGAGACACCCTGAGCTCCCCTATAAAAGCCCCTGCCTCCCCTCGAACCATTCCCCCTCTTTGCCCCAATTTCCGACGCCTCTCGTCGCCGGAATCGTCGCCGGAAAACCTCGGACGCCGTCGCGCCATTGCCACGCTACCACTCGTCTCTGACCTCCCCAACCACCACCGAGCCCACCATTCCCCTTCCCTCGCCCGTGCGCACCTCCCAGCCCACTCGCGCAAGCTCCACACCCACGGGAGCGCTCTCCCCGTCGACACCCGAATGGCCTCCTCCGCCTCCAAGCTCGCCGTCGACGACACCTTCGTCCCCGAGCTCATCTGACGCCGCCATCGTCTTCGCCGTGCTCCCCCGCATCGACCACTGGCAACCCCTCCCCCTGTGAGCTCCCTTTCCTCCTCGCCCATCCGATCTTGATCAACAGTTTAGATTAGAAGGGTTATAACGCCGAACCGTTTTCTTGTAAGTTTCGGCCGTCCGCTCGATTTGCTCCAGCACGCACACCCTTCAACCAATCGCAGAGCGCCACATAGCCCTGTCCGTTAGATAGTTTTTTTTCTTTTTCTGATTCTGTTTTAGAAAACAGAATGTTTTCTCTTTTTGTTTTAGTTGTAACTTTTAAACTATTGAGTATTTCTAATTGATTCTTTTTGCATTGTATCAAAAAATTTATCTAGTTTTTGTAGATGCCAAGTTTGACCATATTTGAATATTTAAATTTGATTTTTCTTTTAAATCTCCTATTAGTTTAATTAGTTTGATTTTTCTTTTGGTTTAACTTGAAATCTGAATTTGATTTAACTGGTGTTTTAGATTTCATTTAGTTCTGTTGTTCTAAACTTTAGTAATTTACTTGCTGCTAACAAAAGATAATTTGTTTAGTTTATGAATTTTTATTGTAGGGACCTATACCTTTTTTCTAATAGGTATAGTTGATTAAAAACAAATTAGTTAGTAACAATTCTTTTAACTAAAGTTTTAATTAATTAGATTCTGTTTACAAATAAAGTTTTAGTAATACTTTTCTGTTAAGAAATGTTTTAAAACAAAATAGTTTAGTTACTATAGGAATCTATATCCCTCTTCAATTAGGTATTTTTTTATAAAACAACTTAGTTTTAGTAGAGATTATTTTCACAAAGTTTTAGATGATATAATTCTGTTTTATAATAGATTTTTTTTAATTCTTTTCTGTTAACTATTAGGTGGTTACAAAAAAATAGTTTTGTTTTATATTAATAATGGTTTAGCCACCTAAACTTAGAGCCGATAGCTTTGTCTTGTTTTGTTTTGTTGAGATGCTCTAGTATTGCTAGTTGAGTTTATTGCATGTAGTGACATCATTCAACAAATCCCTCCCGTAGTGTTATTGAAATTCTTGTAGTTGAGTAGAATGCATGAGGTAGGAACCCACCACTTGTTACTAAAGCCCCCGGAATTCTAGTTAGTGCAATACTATGCTAAAGTAGACGGGGTCTGGTATGAGTGTTCGTGAGTGGTGTGAAGAAGGACTCCACGTCAAGACGACAACTTCATGAAGGCATCTTCAAGTCCTGCATCTTCAGGACCTCAAGACTTCGAGACTCGAGAAAACAAGTTTTCAAGACACACTACTGGGTGAAGGATGGAATTGATGGGCACCCTGGAGAAACCAGTGGATGACCAGGATGCATGGAGAAGCGCCATGACATCTTGCGGAAAGCTTCACCCAGACTCAAAGAGAAGGATGAATACTTCATGCCTGGAAGCTTACCTGTGTAGACACAAGTCATTATGGGCTCTGGCTTGGTTGACCCTTATTGTGACTCTGTCTAGGCAGTGCTACGAGATGTAGTCGACGTTAGGATTGGATGGGCACTACCGGATAGTCAGGGAAGCACTCGGTAAGACCATGTTTCGTTCATCCTGTTCTCAAACACCATGCAGTGCGAGAACTCACTAGGAGGGAACGCATCTTGTGGGTAAAGTACACAACACTCTGCAGAGTTAAACCTAATCGATTAGCCGTGTCCCCAGTTACGGACAATTTGAGCCTCTGGTGTTGGATCTATCTCTGAACTCTCAACACTGGACTGATAACTTAATTGTGGGCAACTTAAGATACTTGTGGGCATTGAGACATTGGTTGGCGGAACCATGTCATGATAGGTAACTCCATAGTGAAATTCCTGATATTCCTTTTGTTGTAGGAAAATATATCAGCTTTTACGCAAAAACTTAGACACAGAGCCACAAAGCCTTTGCATATAGAATAGTCTTTATTTCTTCTATTCTTCTATGGTGATCTTGCCAGTACATTCAATGTACTGACCTACACGGCTGCAACGTCTTATGTTGCAGATACTTTTCTACGACGGGTAAGAGTATGATTCAGGGTTACGGTCCGCACTCAACCTGCCGTTGGTGTTATTGGTACTCCACTCCAGTTGACTGTATCCGCTGCTATTTCAAGGTATATATCAGTTTTACGTTACTACATGTGATTGCACTTTGATATGTACATTGATGTACTGTGTGTGCCAGCATAGTGATCCACGGATGGCACAGAACACACAGAGGCTTGACTCGTTTTTAGTCGGGTTGCTACAAAAATGGTATCAGAGCACATGTTGACTGTAGGATTTGACCCTAGAAACTGGAAAGCCCTTAAGAAATGATTTCTCGAAAACTTTGTTTTCAAAAGACCCTTTACTTCTCATCTTATTTGAGCTTTATCAAATTATCTCTCCTACTTCAAAGAGTTAGAAAATACCCCTTTCCCCTTTTGGCCACACTAAGGATCAACTGAGACCACTTCGAGAAGAACAAGATATCGAAACAAAGGATGGCCACTTCCAAGTAAAGAAGATTTCACCATACATTAGAAGAATTGAAGCTACCCAAGTTGAAGACTATACAGACCTAAAGAAATGGAAGACCATGAAGAATTTCCAATATATTATGCCCCTAGAAGACCAAACCCCTGTTGTATACTTACGTTAGATACGATGATTTGTGAGCTGTCATTTGTGTGTAAGTTTTATTTTCGACAGCCACAACAAAAATCTTTTTTTCAAAACCATTGTTTGTATTGTATGTTTCCCTCCTTTTCTTGCTCTTGCAATCTCATCCCAAAACCTTGAACCCAATAGATGACGAATGAAGCTGGACTTGTGTATTCTGGATCAATGACTCGGTTAGAGACAGAAGAATGGATTCAGAACATGGAGGATCACCTAAGGAGTAACCATGTTGCAAGGAACGAGATGGTCCAATATGCTCTTCGATACTTTGCAGAAGGTGCTTCAAATTGGTAGAAGATGCATGAAGATATCCATGATAGGCAAGCATCAATCACTTGGGGGAGAATTCAAGATGACTCTGCAAGAATCTCATGTTGTTACCAACACCCAGAAGCCGCGTTGCAGAGTTGTCAAGAAGATTTGTGCCTGCAAGATATGTGGAGAGATAGGACACACCCAGGAAGAACCCAAGGATGGATGCCCTCATTGTGAAGAAAATCACCCAGCTGAGGAATGCCCAACAAGACAGGTGACTTGTTTCTTGTATGAAGGAACCAATCACTACCCTGCTCAATGCCAAATGTACCCCAAGGTACAAGAAGCCATCAAGCAACGGAAGGAAGCCATGAAGGAAGCCTTCAGAGAAGAAATTGGAGAACTTGTGATGAAGGAAGATGTTGAAGACCCTGATGGACAAGGCCTAACCAGATTCTACTCCAATGCCTGCTATTCTTGTGGAGAAGAAGGACATTTCTCATAGGACTATAAAAAAAGAAAGAAAAGAGTATCTGCGAAACTTCCCGACAGATAAGTGGAGTTTGATCCACGGGAAATTGATGTTTTGATCAGAACAAAGAGCCTCAGGAAGAGACAAGCCCCTGAACAGAAGGACCTGAGTCATATTAGATGTTTCAAGTGTAAGGATATGGGCCACTATGCCTATAAGTGCCCAAGAAAGGAACCAGAACTCCCAGGAGCAAAAAAAACCAACATCAAGAAGCCCCGAGATTTTTCAGAAATCATCTGTTTCCAGTGCAAGAAGACAGGACACTATGCCGATAAATGCCCAGAGAAGAAGGCTAAACATGAGTAGTCTGAGTTCTGGATTCTGGATGTAATAAATGTAATAGGCAGCACTCTTACCATTTTGAAGTTATGTAACGGAAGTCTCAGAGTTTGTAATAAGTTCATGACACCATAAATTACATTGATCTCGTGAACTTTAGGGTGTCATGAATTATCTTATGTTGTATTACATGATGTTGTTACTCTATAACCCAAGCTCTCCGACCATTTTCGAGGATATGAGAAAATATGGTCTATCCAGACATGAGTGCATTTCATTTTAAGTGTGGTAGTAACCACAAGGATAAATGAATGAAGAAAATACCATTCATATTAAGGGTTTGGATAAGTGAATACAGGTGAAGAGAGTGTGGAACCATATCAAACTATGTGGATGATAACCTTTGTGACAAAGTACTTTTGAAGTTGGAATATTGGAAAAAGAATGATTGTGGTGAAACCATACACAAGGTTAAACAGACCAATGGAAAGGAAAATGGATACCGCAGAATGGAATCTAGACAAGAATAAGCCCGTGAATTGTTTACCTCAAGGGTATGATGGAGTGAACTGAAGGTAATGTTGGAATACGGAATGATAGTAACCCCAAGAGTGAGTTAAAGTTGTTCAAGTATTCAAGTGGACCCACAAAACACTGACCTCAGGATTGATAAGGATCAAGCCCCACCTTGTGAAGGAAGAATTGAAAGAAGCTACGACTGATTAGCAAACATTTGTATTAGGAGTTTACGAAAACCTGAGAGATATGAAGAAACGATAGATGTTTTTGCTTAGCTTGCAGAATCAATGGTTTTATCCGAACTTTGTTCGTTGACAAGAGAAGTTTCTGCAACGCTTGTGAGGAAGCCCAAGTGTTAGAATACGAGATTCACTAAACCTTATACAAGGTAATGATTTCAGTGCGACATGGATTGATCACCATGACGACTTACTCTTATCATTATCTTGCTACTCGGATTGGTAAATCTGAGTGACCTAGAATGGAATGATGTAAAACCCCTTGTACATGACAATTGCTGTCAGACGTAGGAATTCTACGGTGAGGAATGAAGCCAAGACCCAGTTCATTGCAGGATGACCACTAATGGTAGACCACCATGAGATCATCGATAAGTTATTTAGAATGATCACGAGGCCTGTCAGTTAAGAAGACCCAGTATCGGAGGAAATACATTTTGATGTGAGAACTCAAGATTTGGAAGAGCATCATCAAAGGAGCTATCGTGAAGTATGTGAACAGACAGATGCACCCAGAGGACTACCAAGATTTTGAGGGACCAGTAACTCCCATTTTAAGTGTGGTAGACCCACCCTTTCCAGGTCAATGGAGTCTTGTTGGAAGACCCCACACCTTCTTGGTATGTAGATTTGTTAGAAGACCCCCAAACCCTAACCTTATCTTTCTAGCCCTTTCAAATGTCGAGGACGAGATTCACTTTAAGTGTGGTAGGTTTGTAACATCCCAAATTTTGGAATGTTATAATTATTACAATGATTGATTGTTTGCTTGAGTGATTGAAAGTGAGTGAAAAATTGAAACTTTTTGAACTTTTGAATGAGAGGGAATGAAATGAATTTCCCAAAATTTTACTCTGCATTCCTTATCCTCAGGAATTCAAATCCATTCCATCACATAACCCTAGAGTGAAGATGATATGACTTCTTCCATTTGAGAAAAATGAAAAGGGATTTGAAAATGATTTGAGTTCCATTTGAAAATATCTTTCAGAAAGAAACTTTATGCAACTCAATGATTTTCATGAGAGAGGATAATATGACTTCTTCCAATTATATGAAATATGAGTTGGAAGTTTAAATTTTTGAAAAAAATGAAGTTGAAAACTATTTGATAAAATTCTCATATGGAATTTCACTTTCATTTGAATTCCCTATTTGAATTTGCAAGCATCCAAACCCCTTGCAAAGATTTTTGAGAGGAGTAAAATGACACTCCAATGCTAGGGGGTATTTCGTGAAGTAATTGAACCATAAAACCCATGGGGTTATTTGAAAAATATTTGCAAAAGTAAATAAAGCCATTTAGGCATTTTCTGAAAATATTTTTTTAAGTATTTAATTTGACCAGGTAAAAATGTCCATTAAATGGCATTAAATCTCCTGATAATTTTGTTATAAAACTTTTTATTTGGCAAGTAGTTATGGACCTTTATTTATTTTTGTTTCTCTGGTAAAATAAAAAAGGAATCCTTGTAAAGCCTTTAAGACCGCTGGCCCACCTGCCCTTTTAGGCCTCCCGAAATCCCTCCATGCCGGTCGCCCGATGCTGCTAACCCTGCCCCCTCTCACTAACGCGTGGCCCCCACCGCCCGACCGATAACGCCGCCGCGGTCACCGCCTTCCTCCTCGCGCCATCGCCGTCGCCGGGATCCCTCTCGCTGTGATCTCCTCCCCTCCTTCCTTTCGGACACCCTGAGCTCGCCTATAAAAGCCCCTGCCTCCACTCGAACCATTACCCCTCTTTGCCTCAATTCCTGATGCCTCTCGTCGCCGGAATCATTGCCGGAAAACCTCTGCCGCCGCCGCGCCATTGCCACGCTACCACTCGTCTCATATGGAATTTCAACTTTGAGGAATTTGAAGTGTGATGAATAACTAACAGTAGAATAAGTACTCAGTGCATGGAATACATAGCTACAACATAGTCATCATGATGATATGAAACAGGCACAAATTATGAGTAGCGTGATACAGGATAAGTAGTGATGAACAAGGTAACTTGAAGAATTTGAGGTGAGGAAATTGTGTAAGTCTTCAGTCAAATTCTTCAAACTGTAAAGATCAATTTCATCAACATGTAAACAAGGAATAAGGGGGTTGAGGAAATAGAACCAGGTAGCCTGATGAAGACAATGATTTGATGACCCAGTTCCAACTGCTGTGACAGTCGTACGTCTGGTTTGGAGCGGCCTGGTATTTAAACCAGAGGACACACAGTCCCAGGACACACAGTCCTTACCATATTCTCCTTGAGCTAAGGTCACACAATCCACGCCCAACACTCGTGGTAAGTCTTCAAGGTAGACTTCCAAAACCCTCACAAACTGGTCACCCGACGATCCACAATTTACTGTTGGATGCTCTAGAGCAAGGTAACTTCGTGCTCCCCAATTTTTGCAGGAGACACTATACCATGACGCCTAACTGTCTGGAGGATGCACAGTCCTCAAAGGTAACAAGAGTCCGTTCCACACATGAATTTCTTCAATGATGCTCAATCACTTTGGGTTGGTGGTTTGATTATGGGTTTTTCCTCACTAATGATTTTCGGACAAAAGCCCTCGGAGGATGGGATGCTCTCAAATGACAAGTGTTAGTTCTTTCTCGGAGCAGCCAACCAGCTAGTGGTTGTGGGGGTGGCTATTTATAGCCGGGGGCGCATCCCGACATGATATGACATTAATGCCCCCAATGATATGACCGTTATATGGATAGGAATGATTGGGGACAGCTGGCGCTAAGCACAGCAACGGTTGGATTTTTGAACAATGGAAGTCTTCAGACATATCACGTTCCTCACTTGTAGGCAATTCGCGCTGGCGAAGTCCTAACTCCTCAGCCAGAACAATTTCCTCAGAGACCAGAAGAACTTTGTCTCTGTCACTGAAGAACTTGACTGAGCCGGAAGAGATTTCCAAAAGCTTCACTCAAATGAATGTGTAGGTTGAGGATCTTGGAGTTGAGCATCAGTTGGAAATTTTCCTTAGTATTACCTCGGCCCCCTTTAATAGTACGGTGTTTCCTATGATCAAGGAAAGGAAATGAAACTACGAAAACAAAAGTCTTCACGCTTCATAGTCCTCGTTCATATCTTCAAGGTCACACCAATTTCTTCAGCATAAAATTCTTCAGCAAAGTCTTCAAGTCTTCACCAAAGTCTTCAGTTGAAGACATACATTTTTAGGGGTCGGTAATCTCCGGTTGTATCAACCTCCTCATCGACTTATAAGCCTGTGTACACTCACGAAATCATTAGTCTCTTAACCTATAAGTCTTCAACACACCAAAATCACTAAGGGGCACTAGATGCACTGACAATATCCCCCTTTTTGGTGCTTGATGACAAATAGGTCAAGTCTTCAACGGGGATTAAAGATATGGAATGTAAGTGCAGAGTAAGAGGAAGTTGATTGCAAGATATAGATGAGCTCCCCCTGAAGATGTGCATATTTGAGGAATTTGCTTTGGACTGCAATTGCACATGGCAGGTTGAAACATGAAGAACTCCCCCTATATCTTGTAATCCATACACGCAGTTGAATATATGATATGAAAAGTTTAAAAATGCGTGAAGAAGATGGGGTCTGACGAAATTCAGCATGCATGCATTAAGATACTTGAGGAATTAAAGATGCGAGGAAATAGTTCAGAAGAGTCAGACCACCATCGGACTTAAGTTTACAACCCAATCAAAAGTATCAGAAGAACGACAGTTGTAACTTAAAACAAAAACAGCCCATTTATATAGACCCGCTTGAAAACTAACTCAAATTTTCTCCCCCTTTTTTATTGAAGGCAAACAAGGGACAAAAACTGAGGACTAACGCCCTTGAAGAAATTCATCGTGTTGGTGAAGGAGCGTCATCGGCGTCGGGGTTGTTCGTTGAAGCAGGACCCACAGCAGTATCTTTAGTGTACTCAGCTTCATCCAACTCGCGCGATGAAGAACATGAACTTGTGACCAGCTGAGGAACTTGGACTTTCTTGAACTTCTTTGGAGGTTGACGAGCCCGGTCAAAGTTTTCTTGAAGATTCAGTTCATCAAGTTCATCAGGAGGCAAGACAACAGACATAGTGGCCCAAGTGCGCTTGAAGATTTCATGAGCATAATAGTGATTCTTCTTCACAGAGTTTTGAGTTACTATCATGTTATGAAGAATAGCACCCAACTGTTGCTTGACCCACTTGTGATTTCTGTCAACTTTCTGATGAAGACTAAGGAGAAGCTCTCAGTCAGTCATCACACGAGGGGCAGTGGCACGAGGCTTTGGAGCAGAGGCTTTTGTTGTAGAGTCCTGTGTAGTAGAATCATCATTTGTTGAGTAGGAAGCTGCTTGACGAAACTGTCCATCCATGGGACGAGTTCCTTCATCAACGATGTCCTTGCCTTTTCCTTCAGCAATGGTACTCTTGAGGACTTCGATCGGTGGAAGGAATGCAAAGTGATTCTGGAAGTCAGCTTTGTAGGGAATTGAAGACTTGGACCTGATGAAATTCATGATCCATGGAGCGAAGGTCTTCAATTCAAATGGAGCCATTGTAGATTTAGCGAGTGTTCTCATGAAGAAATCATGGAAGTTGATGGGAATCCCATGGATGATGTTGAACAACACATTCTTCATGATTCCTTCAACTGCTTCTTTGTCAGAATTATGCCCTTTCTGAGGACACATAGCATGAGTGAGGATTCTGTATACTGTCCTTGGCACATATAACAGGTCTTTTACTAGAAAGACGGTCCTCAGGGGCTTGCCAGGTGCTAATTTCTTCATCAGCACTTCCATCATTTGATTTGGAAGTGGTGGATCATTGAGCGGACAGCGAGATTCTTCTGATGGAATTGGAAGAGGAACTGTTTGAAGCAATTCAGATGAACTGGCTGTGTAGTGCTTTGATCCAGTCATCCATTCTAGCACCCAAGAGTTGATGTCTGAGGAATTACCACTGATGAACAGGGTTGCATAGAACTGAAGAATTAGTTCCTTGTTCCAATCACAGATATCAACGCACAAGGGAAGTAAGCCAGCATCATACAAGACTTGAAGTACAGGTGTATATGAGGGAATTGATTCCATGTCCACGTAAGGAATGTGATGATGCTCAAATATCTTCTGCTTCTCATAGAGGACAGATGCATAGTAATTCATCTGGGAAGCAGTCCACAACCGTGAGCGACCAACTCGAGCATTGTCATATGGGTTGGGACCTGAAAAGAACATATGATCGTTGAAGAAGTTGGATTTGATGAATGTGGGACGACCAGAGCCTTTGAAAGGCATTCGCTGCACAGGTTGCAGATTCGGCATGGCAGTCCCCTTGATTTCCTTAGGTATATGAGGAACAAGCTAGAGGGCAGGTTCCTCAGTTGCTGGAACATCATCAGCCATAGGAGCTGGATCTTCATCAGTAATGCAAACTTCCTCATTTTCATTAGCATTAGCAGCTGGAGCTTCATCAGTGATCTGGACATCAATATCTTCATCAGCTGGAATGTCTTCAGGGTCTGGAAGATACGGAGGTTCAGAGTCTGTTTGTACATCCTCATCTTGCACAGACAACTGAGGAATAATGGACAACGGAGTTGTCATTGGGGACGTGGGATGAGAAGTTTCCCAAAATTCATCGTGGATGACAGGAGTGTTGCTACCAACATCAACTTCTTCATCCATGTCTTCAACTAGAGCATTTTCTTCATTGTACTGAAGCTGAAGCAATGGTTCTTTGGGAGGTGAAGAAAGTTCTTCGACCTCAATTTCTTCGTCCATCTGCTCTGTGGAAACAGCGGAATGGATATCATCATCTTCCTTGGGAATGGTGTATTCTACGCCATAGGGAACTATTCCTGAGACGGCGCTGAGGAAATGGGGATGGCATCAATCGACATCGTTGAAGAACTTGTCAAAGTCTTCAATCTTTTCTTAGCAGGAGCTTCAGAGTCTGATGCCTTCTTTTTAAGAGATGTTTTCTCAGCAGTATCTTTTTCTTCAAGCGCAGCTAAATATTCAACTGGCCTCTCACTTTCCTCAGGCACAACAATGGGAGTTGTCCTGGCAGGTTCATCAGTGAGTTGAGTTTCCTCAGCAGCACTGGTAGCAGCTTCTGGTGCAGAAGCAGTGTCATCAGCAGGTGGGGCTTCTTCTGGTGCAGATTCCTCAGCAGGTTGAGGAATTTCAGATGCATATTCCTCAGCAGGTTGAGGAATTTCAGCAGTCGGAGGCTGAGGAGTAGTAGTACGAGCAGCAGTACGAGCAGAAGTGGATATGTTGTAATCCTTCACTGCAGCTTGAGCAACCTTACTGAATCTGTCCTTTGTGCCTTTCCATTCTTTGTTAAGTCTCTCCTGGTCTTGAGAGAGAGTCCGTATTTCAGATTGGACTGTGACTAACTGAGTTGGAGTCAGATTCATCACATTTTCGCGAAGAAATTTTTCCTTGCGAGCAATTGATGCCTTGGCCCTCTTGGCTTGCTCCCTCTTCCACTTTTCTTCAGTGATAAAGTGTGTGAGGACATGGTCCACGTTGGGAGGCAATTTCAGTGCAAAGAGAGGTGTTTGTGGGTCCTCAAGCCAGATGTCGATGAAATCAAGGATCTTTTTTGGATCCAACAACAGAGGAATTGAGTTGTCCTTGACAGTGGCAGCCTTCAGCTGACTTTGTCTGATGATTTCTTCAAGCTCTTCATCATCAGCATCATCTTCATCATCATCCTCAGCTCTTGAGGAAATTGTGACAATGGCCTTGCTGGAACTTGGTCGTTGACCTCTACCAACAGCTTTCTTCAGCTTCAGTCCAGATGGACTGGTTGAAGACTTCGTGGCAGAAGGGCTTGCAGAGCTCTTCAGCTTTCTTGAGAAACCCTCAGTCCTCTTGCATGTTGCCAAGTGTACTGGGGTTGAAGACTTTTTCACAGCTGCTGAAGACTGATCAGCAACTGTTCCATCAGCAGAGGGCTTAGACGATTTAGTCTTTTTGACTTGAGGAATTGGCTGTGAGGACTTTGAGGATGAAGAAATTTGTTTCACAGCTGACTTCTTCAGCATTGATTTCTTCGGACCACATGAGGATGCACCAGCAGTGGCAGCAGCAGTAGAGTCCTCATTAAATTTCTTCACAGCATCCTTGGCCTTCTTTGCCAGCTTGTCCTGATGCTTTTCCCATAAGGCAGGAAAGTCCTCACCAGTCTTGAGACTAGTAGGATCAGCTATCTGATTTTTAGCAATGGGAGGCCCGCTGCAAGGAGGCTTCACAGCGAATTTCATCATGTATTCAGGAGTAACATAATGATATTCTTTCCACTCCTTAGCCCATCTCCGTTCAATCTTCTGCAGACGGATTTTCCTCTGTTTTGTTGTCTCCTTGCCATGAGTTTCTTCATCTGGCATGCAATAGTCATCATAGATTTCATCAGGGATTTCAAAAGCTGTCTGCACATCGGGTTTCTTTCCTCCTTTCTGAGTTCTTTTGTCTGCCATTTTCTTCAAATGAGGATCTTGAACTCTTGATGATTCTGAGGAGTTACACAACTTTTCTTCAAGTAGTGCTACAAATGAGTTAACTTGATGAGAACCTAGTGATTCATCAGCAGACATATCTGTACCTGTGAACAGAGTATAGGTGCGAGGAATTTGAAGAGGTCATATGTGTTCTCAGAAATTTTGGAGAAAAATAGGTTTGAGGAATTTGACCATGGACATCTTGAGGAGTTTCACTAAGTGTTCTTTGTCACAGGTTCCAGAGTTGTGCAAATTTGGAAATTCGCATAATTGAGGAATCTTAAAGAAAATCATTACTTAGGGAAAAACATCAAGTATGAGGAGATGTAAGGTGCTTGATAATTGACTCTATAACAAATAAACACTTTTTGAGGAATAGTAGAGTCAAATTAAGATCAAACCAAGGGCAGTAAAAATAAATTTTTAATTACCCTGGTGAAGAACACGACAAACACTGAGGTGGAATAGGGAGGTTCGTCCGTTCAGATCTCCCACGCCCTAACTTGGCTGAGGGAGACAGCTATAGCGGTGGCGGGACGAAGACTTCCGCGGCCGGTGTGAGTACGGCGATGACGAGGTTGAGGCAGCGAAGCTCTTCCTCACCGGCGACGATGATTTCAGCGGCGGTGCTGGGGCAGGAGCTCGGGAGAGGTAGAAGAGGAGAGTAACCGAGCTCAGCTGTAGTGAAGGGGTATTTATAGAGAGAGTGAAAATGGATCCACCCGAGGATTTTGGACAGGTTTACCCCTGACTCTTGCTCTCCTTGCGACAGGTGTCACCCACGTTCTGAGTAGTGGAGATACGGGGGGGGATCGTGGGTTATCTAGTCGCTGGAATAGGAACGGTTTGAGTGGGAACCGCCAAAAATTTTGGTAGAGAAGTTTTAAAGTTTCCGTTCGCAAATTCTTCAACTGTCAAGGACACGGTGAAGACTTTGAACGAGTTTCAAAGTAGAACACATATGATGAATTTGTGAACAAACTGGGTTGAGTTTAGCATAGATGAGGAATAGGGTCCGATCACATTCACTTAGATGAAAATCAAACTTGAAGAATTTAGCAATAAGTGAATGTTGTTGAGGACATTGAAAACTCATAGATATATATATGTATAGTCAAATGACAAATAAGTCTCTCAAAGTTTTGAAGAATTTGAAAAGTTGAGGAATTTGAAAGTTGAAGAATTTGAAGAAATGATGACAAATTCAATTTTGAAGAATCTCAACTTTTGGTTGGTGGTGTTACCCACCGTATAAGAATGATGATTTCAGGCACCGCGTACCTTTGTCATAGGGTTCTGAGAGTCAAATTCTTCATTAATTTCTTCACACTTAGATAGTTTTTCTTCATAGTTTTGAAGAAAACGTTACTTCGTGTGTTGCACATCTAAGTTATCAATTTTTCATAAGTGTTAGGATGTGTGTTCTTTTTCAAAGAACATTTGAAGATTCTAAGATATTTACCTCACACTGCAACTTGCAAAATCTTTTTTCGTCCAAGGGCTTTGTGAAGATATCAGCCAGTTCTTCTTCAGTGGGGATGTGGTTGATGCAGATGACGCCCTTGAGTACATGATCTCGAAGAAAGTGATGACGAATCTGGATGTGCTTGGTCTTGGAGTGCTGAACTGGGTTGTATGCTATCTTGATGGCACTCTCGTTATCATAGTAGAGAGGCACATTCTTCAACTTGATGCTGTAATCCTTGAGGGTTTGTTTCATCCATAGTAACTGAGCACAACGCGAGCCGGCAGCAAAGTACTCAACTTCTGCAGTGGAGAGTGACACGTAGTTCTTCTTCTTCGAGGACCAACAGACTAATGATCGTCCGAGGAAATGACATGTGCTTGAGGTTGACTTGCGATCCACGCGATCTCCAGCATAGTCAGCATCAGAGTATCCGACGAGGTGAAGATTTGAGCCCTTGGGATACCATAATCCAAGCGTTGGTGTGTGAGCTAAGTATCGAAGAATATGTTTCAAAGCCTTATGGTGTGATTCCTTCGATGTTGCTTGGAATCAAGCACACATGCAAACACTTAGCATTATATCAGGCCTAGATGCACATAGATACAATAAGGAGCCAATCATGGAGGGGTATACCTTCTGATCGAAATCTTTACCATTTTCGTCAGTGCAAAGGTGTCCTTTTGAAGGCATTGAATTTTTGATGCCTTTGCAATCTTGCATGTCGAATTTCCTTAGAACATCTTTGAGGTATTTCTCTTGTGATATGAAAATGCCATTGTCTTGCTGACGAATTTGAAGACCTAAGAAGAATTTCAATTCTCCCATCATAGACATTTGATATTCTTCACTCATCATATAGGCAAATTCATCACTGTAGCGTTTGTCAGTACATCCAAAGATAATATCATCAACATATATTTGGCATATGAACAGTTCATTGTCATAGGACTTTGTGAAAAGAGTTGGGTCGAGTGAACCGGGTTTGAAGCCTTTCTTCATGAGGAATTCCTTCAGAGTGTCATACCGCGCTCGTGGGGCCTGCTTGAGGCCATAGAGAGCTTTGTTGAGTCTGAAGACTTTGTCAGGATGCTTAGGATCTTCAAAACCTGGGGGTTGAGCAACATATACTTCTTCCTCAATCTTACCATTGAGGAATGCACTTTTCACATCCATTTGATATAAGATGATTTTGTGGTGATTAGCATAAGCAAGTAGTATGCGAATAGCTTCAAGTCTAGCAACAGGTGCAAAAGTTTCATCAAAGTCAATTCCTTCAACCTATGTGTAGCCTTGAGCTACAAGTCGAGCCTTATTCCTCACCACAAGGCCGTTTTCATCTTGCTTGTTGCGGCAGATCCACTTTGTACCTATGATGTTATGTTTGCGAGGATCTGGCCGCTTGACAAGTTCCCACACGTTGTTGAGCTTGAATTGATGCAATTCCTCTTGCATAGCTTGAATCCACTCTGGCTTCTTGAATGCTTCATCAACTTTGGTGGTCTCTATAATAGAGACAAAGGCAAAGTGCCCACAAAAGTTAGTTAAGTGAGAAGCCCTAGAGCATGTGAGAGGACCTGGTGCATTGATGTTGTCGATGATTTTGTCAATCTGAACTTCATTTGCCACTCTTGGATGTGCAGGTTGACTTGTCTGAGGACTTTCATCAGCACCATTTTCTTCAGGTATCTCTGCATTAGAGTCTTCACCAGCAGGGATTATTTCTTCATTAGGAATAACATCTTCAGTTGCCTTCAGCTTGATGGATTCCTCAGGAGACTGTTTATTTGTCATACAAGGCAGGTGCTCTCTTTGCGAGCCATTAGTTTCATCGTACCGCACATCTACAGTTTCAACAACCTTGTGGTGATAGGTGTTGAAGACTTTGTAGGTGTGCGAGTACTTTCCATAACCAAGCATGAAACCTTCATGTGCTTTCGGTGCAAACTTAGAACTGTGGTGAGGATCTCTGATCCAACATTTTGCACCGAAGACTTTGAGATAACTTACATTGGGTTTATTGTCTATCATGAGCTCGTATGAGGTTTTCTTGAAGAATTTGTGAATATATACCCTGTTGATGATGTGGCAAGCAGTGTCGATTGCTTCAGGCCAGAAGCAACGAGGAGTCTTGTATTCATCAACCATGGTTCGGGCCATCTCGATGAGAGTCTTGTTCTTTCTTTGCATGACGCCATTCTGATGAGGAGTATAAGGGGCAGACAATTCATGAGTAATACCAAGTTCATCAAGATATCCATCAAGATTCATGTTCTTTAACTCAGTCCCATTATCACTCCTGATATGCTTGATCTTGGCGCCAAAGTTGGTGGAGGCTCTTGAAGCAAATCGTCTGAAGACATCCTGTACTTCATTTTTGTACAAGATGATATGCACCAATGTGTAGCGAAAGTAATCATCTACAATGACGAATCCATACAGACTTGAAGCATTTGTTAGCACGGAATAGTGTGTGGGACCAAAGAGATCCATGTGATGTAATTCAAAGGGACGAGTAGTGGTCATGATTGTCTTCGAGGGATGCTTGGATCTGGTCATCTTTCCAGATTCACAAGCCCCACAGAGGTGGTCCTTGAGGAATTTGACGCCTTTGATTCCAATGACATGCTTCTTCTTCACGAGCGTAGGCAAGTTCCTCATACCTGCATGACCAAGTCGTCGATGCCACAGCCATCCTTCTGAGGACTTTGCAAGTAGGCATGTGGCAGGCTGAGGTCCTGTAGAGAAATCAACAATATACAAGTCTCCTCTCCTAAAGCCTTCGAAGACTTTGGAATTGTCAGATTCCATGATGACAACACAACGATATTTTCCTAATACCACAACCATATCGAGATCACAAAGCATTGAGACAGACATGAGGTTGAACCCAAGGGATTCGACAAGCATCACTTTATCCATGGTTCGGTCCTTTGAGATAGAAACCTTACCAAGTCCCAATACCTGGCTTTTTTCCTTTGTCAGCATAAGTGATATGCTTCAGATGAGATGGAGCAAGTGGCAAATTCATCAAAAGACTTCTGTCACCAGTCATGTGGTTTGTGCATCCACTATCGAGGACCCACTCTGTAGCTTTTGGAGTGTCATCCTATAGATGAATTAGTACAACTTACGAACTCATATGCTTCAGAGTGAAGAATATGACATTAATTTCATCAGATAGAATTTCATCACACAAGTTAGTAAGCAAGCAATGTGAGGACGTGAGAAATGAGGAATTCATTTCTACATGGTTAGCTTGCGTCCTTTCAAGCATTTCCTCAGGTCTCCAGCAAGTTCATCAGATGTTCAAATTCATCTGGAGACCCGACCCTGCAATAAACGATCAGTTCGATTTCTTCACCACCCCCATCTCAAGGGGTGGCAAAGAGTTCATCATCCTGCGAGCACCATAAGAGAAGGGAGGCATTGAAGCAAGTGCGCTTCGTTTCACAGGTCGAGGGTTAGAGTATTCATACGAATAAGCAGAGAAATTCTTCAAGGACGTATGAACATAATGGTTTGAATAATGATGCATATATTCATAACTCTCAGGTTTTCCCTGTGAAACAGAAGCATTAGCACGAGAATGATGATTTTGACCATTTGAGGAATTTGGTCCACTTGAGGAATTTGATCTGGGGTCACTTTTCTTCAATAGTGGTGTCGTGAGGACGTTCACTTGAAGATTTTGTAGGTAGCTCTTGGGAACCCAGATTTTCTTCAATGGAGAGCCATTCCTGCAGTTAGTTCCAACAAATCTAGCAAAGACTTCAGCTTTCTGATTTTTCAAGAATTTGAAGTTAGAGTCAGGTGACTCATCAGACGAATATGGAGTTTCACATGTAAAGCCAGATAAAGTAGATGGATTTACAGGTGTGCCTTTTGTAGCAACCCATGAGGTTTTGGGATACTGCTCAGGTGTCTAGTATGAACCATCAGTGTTGAGTTTCCTCACAAAGGCAATACCCACTTTCCTAGGGTTCCTGTTCAGAATCTGCTTTTTGACGACATCGCAATGGATTTGATGCCCTTTGAGACTTTTGTATATGCCTGTCACATACAATTCCTTCAACCCTGCATTGTCATCAGTGATACTTGTGGTATCTTCGTATGAGGAATTTGAAACCACTGGAATAGTTGAAGAATTTGTAGTAATAGAAGCATGTGAACATTTAGGTGAAGAATTAGCAGTTTCACGTTCGATGCATTTCAAACAAGGTGGGAGAAATTCTTCCTGAGAGGTACTGATCTGTTGAGCCAGTAAGGAATCGTTTTCCCTTTGGAGATCCTCATGTGACACCTTTAGTTTCTCAAGATCTTGCTTTCTCTGAAGAAATTCATGAGAAAGCTTCTCATGATCGGCTAAGAGGTCATTATGATGACTCTGTAGGTTATCATACCTTGTTTGAAGACTTTTGAGATCGACAGACAAAGTTTGAGTACGATCCACTTCATGGTTTAATAGATCATCGCTTTTGTCTAGCATTTTCTGAAGCTTTTCAAGTGCACTTTGTTGTTTAGTGGCAAGCTTAACAAGTTTAGCATAGCCAGGTTTCACATATTCATCAGATTCACCTTCACTTGATTCAGAAGAGGAATGATGTTTTTGTACCTTTAAACCTTTTGCCATGAAGCAATAGGTGAGAGCGTAGTCATCATTGCTGACGTTAGAGTCGTTGGTGCAGTCAGATTCATCAGCATTGAAAATAGACTTGTTGAGGAAAGCAGTAGCGAGAGCAAGGCTAGCAACACCAGATTCTGATTCTTCTTCAGATTCTTCCTCTTCTTCATATTCTTCAGATTCTTCCTCAGAATCCATTTCTTTGCCGATGAATGCTCGAGCCTTTCTAGAACCATTCTTCTTGTGTCTTGAGGACTTTGAAGATGAGGATTTTGCAGATGAGGACTTTGAAGATTTCTTCTTTTTCTTTGAGTCATCGGAACTATCATGTTTGTATTTCTTCTTCTTCTTTGAGTCTTTTTCCCATAGAGGACAGTCAGAGATAAAGTGGCCTGGTTTCTAGCATCGATGACATGTTCTTTTCTTGTAATCTTCTGAGGAATCTGATTTCCTCAAGCCACTTCTTGATGACTTTCCAAATCCGCCTCTCCTTGAGAACTTCTGGAATTTCCTCACAAGCATAGCTAGTTCCTGACTTAGTTCCTCAGGATCTCCAAGGCTGCTGTTAGAATCTTCTTCTTCAGATGAGGAAATTGCTTTTTCCTCCAGAGCACGAGATCTTCCATAGCTTGGTCCGTAGAGGTCTCTCTTCTCAGCTTGTTGGAATTCATGAGTATTGAGTCTTTCGAGAATATCAGCAGGATCAAGAGCTTTGTAATCTCCACGTTCTTGGATCATCAAAGCCAAAGTATCAAATGAGGAATCGAGTGATCTTAGCAGTTTCTTCACCACTTCATGGTCAGTGATATCAGTGGCACCCAGTGCTTGAAGTTCATTGGAAATATCAGTGAGGCGATCAAACGTTTGTTGGACATTTTCATTGTCAAGCCTCTTGAAGCGGTTGAAGAGATTGCGAAGAACATCCACACGAGAGTCACGTCGAGTGGAGACACCTTCGTTCACCTTGGATAGCCTATCCCAGATAAGCTTCGCAGTCTCCAAAGCACTCACTCTGCCATACTGACCCTTGCTCAGATGGCCGCAGATGATATTCTTTGCTTGAGAGTCGAGTTGCTTGAATCTCTTCACATCAGCAGCTGTAACAGTGGGAGTGACATAGGGCACACCATTTTCCACAACGTACCAGAGATCGTTGTCAATAGCTTCAAGATGCATACGCATCTTGTTCTTCCAGTAGGGGTAGTCCGTCCCATCGAAGGTAGGACAGACCGCAGAAACCTTGATCATACCTACAGTTGACATAACAAAAACTCCATGTGGTTAAACCAAAATCACACAGAGACAGGGAGTACCTGCTCTAATACCAATTGAAAGTGCATTATATTGACTAGAGGGGGGTGAATAGGCGATTTTTATAAATTCATCACTTGAAGAATTTCAACTTTGAGGAATTTGAAATGTGATGAATAACTAATAGCGGAATAAGTACTCAGTGCATGGAATACATAGCGGCAGCATAGTCATCATGATGATATGAAACATGCACAAATTATGAGTAGCGTGATATAGGATAAGTAGTGATGAACAAGGTAAGTTGAAGAATTTGAGGTGAGGAAATTGTGTAAGTCTTCAGTAAAATTCTTCAAACAGTAAAGATCAATTTCATCAACATGTAAGCGAGGAATAAGGGGTTGAGGAAATAGAACCAGGTAGCCTGATGAAGACAATGATTTGATGACCCAGTTCCAACTGCTGTGACAGTCGTACGTCTGGTTTGGAGCGGCCTGGTATTTAAACCAAAGGACACACAGTCCCAGGACACACAGTCCTTACCGTATTCTCCTTGAGCTAAGGTCACACAGTCCTCGCCCAACACTCGTGGTAAGTCTTCAGGGTAGACTTCCAAAACCCTCACAAACTGGTCACCCGACGATCCAAAATTTACTGCTGGATGCTCTAGACCAAGGTCACTTCGTGTTCCCCAATTGACTGCAGGACACACTAGACCATGACACCTAACCGTCTGGAGGATGCATAGTCCTCAAAGGTTACAAGCGTCGGTTCCACACATGAATTTCTTCAGTGATGCTCAATCACTTTGGGTTGGTGGTTTGATTATGGGTTTTTCCTCACTGATGATTTTCGGACAAAAGCCCTCGGAGGATGGGATGCTCTCAAATGACAAGTGTTAGTTCTTTCTCGGAGCAGCCAACCAGCTAGTGGTTGTGGGGGTTGGCTAGTTATAGCCGGGGGCGCATCCCGACATGATATGACATTAATGCCCCCAATGATATGACCGTTATGTGGATAGGAATGATTGGGGACAGCTGGCTCTAAGCACAGCAACGGTCGGATTTTGAAACAATGAATGTCCTCAGACATATCACGTTCCTCACTTGTAGGCAATTCGCACTGGCGAAGTCCTAACTCCTCAGCCACAACAATTTCCTCAGAGACCAGAAGAACTTCGTCTCTGTCACTGAAGAATTTGACTGAGCCGGAAGAGATTTCCAAAAGCTTCACTCAAATGAATGTGTAGGTTGAGGATCTTGGAGTTGAGCATCAGTTGGAAATTTTCCTTAGTATTACCTCGGCCCCCTTTGAAAGTACGGTGTTTCCTATGACTCAAGGAAAGGAAATGAAACTACGAAAACAAAAGTCTTCACGCTTCATTGTCCTCATTCATATCTTCAAGGTCACACCAATTTCTTCAGCATAAAAGTCTTCAGCAAAGTCTTCAAGTCTTCACCAAAGTCTTCAGTTGAAGACATACATTTTTAGGGGTCGGTAATCTCCGGTTGTATCAACCTCCTCATCGACTTATAAGCCTGTGTACACTCACGAAATCATTAGTCTCTTAACCTATAAGTCTTCAACACACCAAAATCACAAAGGGGCACTAGATGCACTAACACATTGCTGCACTCAAAATGCTTGCTCATATCACGAAGCCAACCATCCACATCGAAAGGTTGCTCACCACAGGTGAAAGACTTTGGCTGGTTGGCAAGGAACTGGTTGAGCGTTGCAAACTAAGGCTGATTCTGTAAAACTCCATGATAACCTTGCTGACTTTGCTCTCTTTCCTGCAACAGCCTTAGTAACATCTGAGTGTTTGCATTGGTCGCGGCCATCACAGCTTGCCAAGCTTCTAGAGGAGGAAGCGGAGGAGGCGGTGGCGGGGGTGGTGGTGGAACATCAGTCTGCTCCTCACCACGACCCGGATAGTTGCGAGTTGGTGGAGCCATTATGAAGATGGAAAAAACGCATTAGCCTCATTGATAAGATGAAACAAAGCTGAATCAAATGCTTGAAAGAATTGAACAAAAGAATATAGCCTTCCTACTGAAAAATTAGTAAGAATGCTTTTTCGGATCATGATAACATGATTAGACATAATAAGCCACTTGCAATAACACAACAAGTATTGAGCTAAGCGCTCGGAACAAATGTACATGCCCAATACATCTGGAGAAGATGATCCTAGATGACTACAAGATTTCCCACCTACGAACTTCCGAAAACTTTCTTGTTTACGTGATTCGGGTTGCGGAATCAGGAACCTGCCCTAGGCAATCAGCTGCGAGTGCATCCCCAACCTTCCACTCCATAATTCAAGACATTTCGCAAACTCATCTAATCTCGAATCCTCGAACTCACAACGATACTAAACCATGGTGGTACCCCGGACGCCTCCCCAGTACTGGGTGACTCCGACCTTATATCACCACGATAAGTATTGAAGCAATTCCGAACATTCTCCGTCCTGGGATATCAAGGAAGCTGAATGATAACGATGTGCTAACATTCCTCGAAGCTCAACTCCCCGGAAGAAATCAAGTCAGACGGGAGGCACCAAGACAGAACCCTGTCACATCGGCATCATATAGATTCCAAAATACCCGCGTGATCCTAAATTTTTTTTGAGCGAGAAGAGGAGTAGAATTAAAGTTCCTAAGTCGGAAACCTCACCAGAGCATAGAAGAGGAGTAAAAAGAATCCTACTCTCCCATATAACTAGACTCAAAATAGTTTTACTAGACACAACTCGGCCGAGTTCAAACATGCAAAGGCTCCTATGGTCGTATAGCTCTGATACCAACTTGTCACGCCCAAGATGCGCACCTATCCGTTTTGAGGCACGAGGTCCTCACAAAGTATAGAAGCGCATCTTGCCGTTAGCAAGATAAGCATCATCACATCATACATGTACATAAGGGAAGAGTATATAAAGTTGGCTTACACTCGCCACATGCTAGATTACAATATCACTCAGTTCATACATCAAGAGGAACACAGGGTCCGGCTACGGACGAAAACAAACGATAAAAAAAAGAAAATGATGATGATACTATCAAACTGCTAAGATCACGACCAAGTCCTCTACTCGTCGGGGTACGTCACATACATGCGTCCTCTCTCTTCATCATACTCCCATTGCAGCTGGGTAAGATCATCCTGAACATAATCATCTGAACCTGTACCTGGATGGTTGTAGTAAACTGTGAGCCACAGAAGACTCAGCTATCAAGTAACCCGGGTGCCGACACTATGTAAGCTTTAGGATGGAAGGGGTGATGTTTATGTCTGCAGCAGCTCTGAGCATATATGGTGGCTAACTTACGTAGAAAGAATGTAAAGTGAGTGGTCTACGACAATCGATCGATTTCTAACATGATCTCTAAGAGATCCTATACACCTGCTTACGTCAGTCATAACCCCACCGTGTTCTCTCTCGGATTATGTTCACAAGCAGAGACAGTCACGGTTACTCACACAGTTGGTGTATTTTAATTAGAGTTTACCTCAAGTTTTCTAGAACCGGGTGTTAAACAAATATCCAAGTTGCCACATAACCGTGGGCACGGCTTTCCGAAAGATTTAACCTGCAGGGGTGCTCCAACTAGTCCATCACAAATAACCACACTTCGCGAGAATTCCTTGACCACAGAACTCGTGATCTTCATCGGTAATTCCAAAGGAATTCCAACACCTCGAATAAACCCGAAGAAGGTCAGAGTCCACACGCAAGACATTTGATAAGTTAAAACAAATCCAGCAAGACCTCCCGATGTGTCGACGAACCCGATAAGAGCCGCATATCTCAGTCTCAGGACACGACGGATCGTCCAAACTTCCGGTAGGCCAAACATAGAGTTGCCCCTTGTGGCCACCGGCGGTTGACATTTTTGGACCAACACTCATGCGGAGCACTGGCCCGGGGGTTAATGAAATTATCCATGGGGTTGCAAAGCCCTATGCAGGTTCATTAGTTATAGCAAATGTAATACCAAAGTTGGGTCTTGCCAGACAAGTTTTAATCTCAACCGAATAAACAAGGGGGTCCCCATAACAACCCCAAGCGTGTTAGGAGTGCAAAATATGGAAAAACATAACACCGGTAACAAGGAACTAATGGCGGTACGAGCGGAACAAATCACTTAGCAAAAGGCCAAGCCTAACACCAATACCAGATATATATGTGCATTAAATTAAATAACAACATTTATTGTGATATCCAATCCATGTTATCACATGGAACAACCTGCACCTGCAACTAAGAATGCTATAAGAGGGGCTGAGCAGCGATAACTTAGCCAATCAACGGTTTGCTGGGATGTGGAGGTTAGAGGCTGTCATGGCAACATGGGGGCTGATATCATGTGGTACGTAGCGCAACTGTAACGATAAAAATGAGAAGCTAGCAAGCAAAGATAGTATTGGGATCCGGGTACGATCATCTTGCCTATTGGTTCTTCAACGGAACAAGTAGCGGAATCCACGTAGTGGTACTCTGCAGGGTCCTCGAACTCAGATTCGACACTCGCGTCTACCCAAGAGAATCAGCAAATAAATAACCAACCAAGGTGCAATGCACAATCAAGATGATGCATGATCCATTTCGTGAAGTTTTTAACATGGCAACCGAATTCTATTCAAGTTTCACATGCAAAATTGGTATATTAATGAACCTGGACATAACCTTATGTTAATTCATTTAGACATGCATGAACATGGAAAATATGGATGCATCATGGAAAATCGATGGAAATGCATATAAAGATTGCGAGAAACGGAGCTACGGTTCTCGAGATACGCTCACGACAAGGTACGAAGGCAAAACACAAGACCACCAAATACCTGGGCTAGTTCTTGGCATTCCAAGGTAGCCACTGGATAGGTGATGAAAAAATCAATCACAATAGACTCAAGAATCACTCAATTCCATGGAGTACAGCTCCCACAACACACCAAACAACCTAGCACTCAATCTGCCACAAAATAGCAACATAGCAATTCGAAAAGCTCACAACTATTGCTACAGGAACTCTACAGCCACAAACAAGAGATGAACATAAACTAGACCACACACACACCAATTCATCTAACTATGAAATAAGCAAAAGAGCTACACATCACTATGCATGGAGCTGCCAAGTAGGCATGATGAAACAGGTTTTTAGTGAGTTAGTGAAAATTCCAGTTTTCTGGAATCTGGGTTAATAAAGTAGTAAGTTAACAACACTGGTTAATATATGCTAGGAAGCTCCAAATTGCATGAAAATTAACAGGATGGTAGATGACAATATCTACTACAAAGACCTAACTCTGAACATGGTAAAATTCATAACACAACACTAGCTACACCCCACTCTTCATGCCAAAACAATAACAACAAATTCTTCAGACTTAGCCATTTTTAGGTAGGTTGGCAGAAACAGAAAGTAGCCAACTAAACAGCATGGTTCCCACTTATCTATTGAGTTTACATGAATAAAAAAAATATTGGGACATTCCCAACAACTTTTACTGACAACTTCATGTTGGCAAGAACTTGAAAGCATGCATAGATTAATTCATATGAAAAAGACAAAAGGGCATCACAGCATAAAAATGCAGTTTTGCCAAGTTGCCCCAAAGTCAACTCTGACTTCACAGGTGCATTCCTATGTAGAAACTACCCCAAATTCATTATTCATACCCCTATACTTGTTTGGAGCAAGTAGGAGTAAACCTAGGTCGAAATTGACCTATAAGTTATGGGTGACTTATGTCACTTATGCATATGTAAGGAAATGGCCCCAAAATGACATAAAGGCTATTGGTACATGTTGGAAATGGTTAAATAGCATCCACACATACACATACATAGCACCACACTATGCTTGCACTCACCCACTACACTCATATGTGGGTATGTACAAGGGCACATACACACATATGACCCACACACACACTCACAAGCACACACAAACAAACATCACATACATACACATACATGGGTGTATATGCACATGGGTGCATACACACACACACCACACCAACATGCCACAAGTGCATGTGCAAACATGCACACACACACTCTCACAACACTAACACATACACACACAGCCTATATATGTGTGCACACACACACATATGAGAGCACTCACACACACACATGTGTATATGTGCATGTATACTGTTGGAAATATGCCCTAGAGGCAATAATAAATTAGTTATTATCATATTTCCTTGTTCATGATAATCATTTATTATCCATGCTATAATTGTATTGATCGGAGACTTAAATGCATGTGTGGATACATAGACAAAACCATGTCCCTAGTATGCCTCTAATGGACTAGCTCGTTGATCAAAGGATGGTTAAGGTTTCCTAGCCATGGACATGAGATGTCATTTGATAACGGGATCACATCATTAGGAGAATGATGTGATGGATAAGACCCAAACTACAAACATAGCATATGATCGTGTCAGTTTATTGCTACTGTTTTCTGCATGTCAAGTATATGTTCCTATGACCATGAGATCATGCAACTCACGGATATCGGAGGAGTGCCTTGTGTGTATCAAACGTCGCAACGTAACTGGGTGACTATAAAGGTGCTCTACAGGTATCTCCGATGGTGTTTGTTGAGTTGGCATGGATCGAGACTGGGATTTGTTACTCCGTGTGACGGAGAGGTATCTCAGGGCCCACTCGGTAATACAACATCACAACAAGCCTTGCAAGCAATGTGGCTAAGTGTTAGTCACGGGATCTTGTATTACGGAACGAGTAAAGAGACTTGCCAGTAACGAGGTTGAACTAGGTATGGAGATACCGACGATCGAATCTCGGGCAAGTAACATACCGAAGAACAAAGGGGACGTTATACGGGATTAACTAAATCCTTGACATAGAGGTTCGACCGAAAAAGATCTTCGTAGAATATGTAGGAACCAATGTGGATGTCCAGGTCCCGCCATTGGTTATTGACCGTAGAGGTGTCTCGGTCATGTCTACATAGTTCTCGAACCCGCAGGGTCTGCACACTTAAGGTTCGGTGACGTTTCGGTAGTGTAGAGTTATGTATGGTGGTGACCGAAGTTTGTTCGGAGTCCCGGATGAGATCCCGGACATCACGAGGAGCTCCGGAATGGTCCGGAGGTAAAGATTCATATATAGGAAGTCCCAGTTTGGTTTCCGGAAAAGTTTCGGGCTCATCGGTAGTGTACCGGGAGTGCCGGTAGTGTACCGGGAGTGCCGGTAGTGTACCGGGAGGCCTCCGGGAGGGGTATTTCGACCCCAAGAGGTCCATGGGCTGTGGGAGAATAATAACCAGCCCTTAGTGGGCTGGGAAAACAGCCACAAAGGCCCATGGCGCAGGAGAGAAAGTCCTAAAGCAAAAAGTGGAAAATCAGCCAATAGGAGGCAATCCTACTCCAACTAGGATTGGAGGTGAAGTAGGATTTCTTCCCACCTCCTATTTCGGCCGACCCAAAGGCCTTGGCTGCCTCTCCTCTCCTCTCCTCCTATATATACTAGTGGATTGGGTGGTTTTTGGACAGAATTTCCGGCCACGTGCTACCCGTTTCACCGGTGCACAGTTTCTCCTCTAGATCGGTTTTCCGCAGCGCTTAGGCGAAGCCCTGCCGGAATTGCTCCACCACCATCACCGGAGCGCCGTCACGCTGCCGGTGAACTCTCTCTCCTATCCACCTCCTCTTGCTGGATCAAGACGGTGGAGATCGTCATCAAGCTGCACGTGTGCTGAACGCGGAGGTGCCGTCCGTTCGGCGCTAGATCGGAAGGACCGTGATCGAGATCGCGAGACGGTTCGTGATGAGATCGTGGAACGGATCGTGATGAGTTCGCGGGACAGATCGTGATCAAGATCGTGAGACGGATCGTGATGAGATCGCGGGACGGATCGTGATGAGTTCACGGGACGTATCGTGATTGGATCGCGGGACGGATCGTGATGAGATCGCGGGACGCTCGGCGATTTGGATCGCGAAGATGTTCGACTACACCAACCGCGTTTCTTAACGCTTCCCGCTTAGCGATCTACAAGGGTATGTAGATCCACTCTCCCTCTCGTAGATGCTCATCACCATGGATAGGTTTGCGTGTGCGTAGGAAAAATTTTGTTTCCCATGCGACGTTCCCCAACAGTGGCATCATGAGCTAGGTTGATGGTTCGATGAGATCTCGAGTAGAACACAAAAGGTTTGTGGGCGTTGATGCTTAGATTGCTTCCTCCCTTGGTCGTATTTTGGTTCAGCGGGATTGTGAGATGAAGCGGCCCGGACCAACATTACTCGTACGCTTACGAGAGACCGGTTCCCTCGACGCAACTTGTTGCCTAGATGGCTTGCGGGTGACAGTTTCTCTCACTTTAGTTGGATCGGATTCGACAAAGGCGGTCCTTGAGAAGGTTGAAAAGCAAACTAGTGTATCACCGTTGTGGTTTATGCGTAGGTGAGAATCGTTCTTGCTAGATACCCATAGCAGCCACGTAAAACATGCAACAACAATTAGAGGACGTCTAACTTGTTTTTGCAGGGTATGTTGTGATGTGATATGGCCAATTACATGATGAGATATATGTGATGTATGAGATGATCATGTGATGTATAGAATTTCACGACTTGCATGTCGTTGAGTACGGCAACCGGCAGGAGCCATAGGGTTGTCTTTAATTATTGTATGACCTGCGTGTCAATCATTAAGCGCTATGTAATGCTTTACTTTATCGCTAAGCAGTAGCAATAGAAGTAGAAGCAGGGCTGGCGCCACAACCCCAATGGCAACACATTGATGGAGATCAAGATGATGGAGATCATGGTGTTGTGCCGGTGACGATGGAGATCATGCCGGTGTTTCGAAGATGGAGATCTTAAACACAAGTTCATGGCCATATCATGTCACTTATGAATTGCATGAGATGTTAATCCTTTTATGCACCTTGTTTTGCTTAGTACGGCGGTAGCATTATAAGGTGATCCCTCACTTGAATTTCAAGATGAACTGTGTTCTCCCCGAGTGTGCACCGTTGCGAAAGTTCGTCGTGTTGAGACACCACGTGATGATCGGGTGTGATAGACTCTACGTTCACATACAACGGGTGCAAGCCAGATTTGCACGCGCAGAACACTCGGGTTAAACTTGACGAGCCTAGCATGTACAGACATGGCCTCGGAACACGAGAGACCGAAAGGTCGAACATGAGTCATATAGTAGATATGATCAACATAATGATGTTCACCATTGCAGCCACCTCAACTCACGTGATGATCGGACTTGAGTTGGTGAATTTGGATCATGTATCACTCGAATGATCGGAGGGATGTCAATTTGAGTGGGAGTTCTTAAATAATATGATTAATTGAACTCATTATCATGAACATAGTCAAAGTGTCTTTGCAAATTATGTTGTAGATTACTAGCTCGCGTTGTGGCTCCCTTGTATTTTTATATGTTCCTAGAGAAATAGAATTGAAAGATGTTGGTAGCAATATTGCGGACTGGGTCCGTGATCTGAGGATTGTCCTCATTGCTGCACAGAAGGCTTATGTCCTTAATGCACCGCTCGGTGCGCCACCCCCTCTAGCGTCGTCTATAGATGTTGTGAACATCTGACAGGCACGTTTCGATGACTACTTGATAGTTTTGTGCGTCATGCATTACGGCTTAGAATTGAGGCTCCGAAACGTTTTGAACGTCACGGAACATATGAGATGTTCTAGGGGCAGAGATTGTGATCTCAGGCTTGTGCCTGTGTTGCGAGATATGAGATCTCCAACAAGATTCTTTGCCTGTAAGATGAAGGAGAATAGCTCAATCGTTGAGCATGTACTCAGATTGTCTGGGTACTACAATCGCTTGAATCAAGTGGGAGTTGATCTTCCAGATAAGATAGTGATTGATATAGTTCTCCAAGTCACTGTCACTAAAGCTACTAGAACTTAAGTGATGAACTATAATACACCAGGGATAGAAGTATTGATCCCTGAGCTGTTCGCGATGTTTGACACCGCGAAGGTAGAAATCAAGAAGGAGCGTCAAGTGTTGATGGTTAATCAAACCACTAGTTTCGAAAAGGGCAAGATCAAGGAGGGAAACTTCATGGATAGCAAGTCAGTTGCTGCTCCAGTGAAGCAACCCAAAGTTGAACTCAAACCCGAGACTAAGTGCTTCTATTATGAGGTGAGAGGTCGCTGAAGCGGAACAACCCTAGATACTTGGTAGATAAGAAGGCTGGCAACATTGATAGAAGTATATTTGATATACGAGTTACTAATGTGTACCTTGCTAGTACTCTTAGTAGCACCTGGGTATTGGATACCGGTTCGGTTGCTAAATGTTAGTAACTCGAAATAAAAGCTACGGAATAAACGGAGAACTAGCTAAGGGTGAGGTGACGATATGTGTTGGAAGTGTTTCCAAGGTTGATGTGATCAAAATCGCACGCTCTCTCTACCTTCAGGATTAGTGACGAACCTAAATAAATGTTATTTGGTGTTTTGCGTTGAGCATGAACATGATTAGATCATGTTTATTGCAATACGGTTATTCATTTAAGTTAGAGAATAATGGTTATTCTGTTTACATGAATAATACCTTCAATGGTCATGCACCCAGTGAGAATGGTTTGTTGAAATCTTGATCGTAGTATTACACATGTTCATAACATTGATGTCAAAAGATACAAAGTTAATAATGATAGTACCACATACTTGTGGCACTGCCGCTAAATGTCATATTGGTATAAAGCGCATGTAGAAACTCCATGCTGATGGATATTTGGACTCATTCGATTTCGAATCGGTTGAGACATGCGAACCATGCCTCTTGGGCAAGATGACTAAAGGACCCCGTTGGATGGAGCGGGCAAGTGATTCATTGGAAATGATACATGTTGATGTATGCAATCTAGTGAGTCTTGTAGTGTGCAGTGGATATCATTATTTTCTTACCTTCACTGATGATTTGAGTAGATATAGTGTATATTTACTTAATGAAACACAAGTCTGAATCGTTTGAAAGGTTCAAGCAAATTCAGAGTGAAGTTTAAAGATCATCGTGACAAGAAGATAAAAATGACTGCGATATGATCGTGGAGGTGAATATCTGAGTCACGAGTTTGGCATACAACTTAAGACAATGTGAAAGTTGTTTCACAACTAAACGCCACCTGGAACACCATAGTGTGATGGTGTGTCCGAACATCATAGTTATGCTCTATTGGACATGGTGCGTGCTATGATGTCTCTTGTCGTTTTACTACTATAATTTTGGGGTTATGCATTAGAGACAACTACATTCACTTTAAATAGGGCACCATCTAAATCCGTTGAGATGACACCATATGAATTATGGTTTGATAGAAACCTAAGCTGTCGTTTCTTAATACTTGGGGCTGCGGCACTTGTGTGAAAAATGTTTTCACCTAATGAGGTCGAACCCAAGGCGGACAAATGCATCTTCATAGAATACCCTAAGATCAGTTGGGTGAACCTTCTATCTCAGATCCGAGTGCAAAGTGGTTGTTACTAAAACGGATCCTTTCTCGAGGAAAGGTTTCTCTCGAAAGAATTGAGTGGGAGGAAGATAGAACTTGATGAGGTTGTTAAACCTTTGTTCAACCAGAGAGTAGCGCAGCGCAGAAAGATGTTTCTGTGAAGCCTACGTTAGTTGAAGAGGAAGTTAATGATGATGATCATGAAGCTTCAGGATCAAGTTACTATCGAACTTCGTGGGTCGACAAGGATGTGTACTGCTCCTAAGCGGTACGACAACCCTGTCTTCGAGGTCATGTTGTTGGACAGCGATGAACCTACGAGCTATGGAGAAGCGATGATGGGCCCGGATTCCGACAAATGGTTAGAGACCATGAAATCCGAGATAGGATCCATTTATGAAAACCAAGTATAGACTTTGGTAGACTTGCTCGTTAGACGGCAGGTCGTTGAGTACAAATGGACCTTTAGAATGAAGACAGACACTGATGGTAAATGTCACCATTTGTAAAGCTCGGCTTGTTGCAAAGTTGTTTGTGACAAGTTCAAGGAGTTGACTGCGAGGAGGCTTTCTCACTCGTAGCGATGCTAAAAGTCTGTTGGAATTATGTTAGCAGTTGCTGCATTTTCAATTACGAAATCTGGCAGATGGATGTCAAAACGTCGTTTCCTTAACGGTTTACTTAAGGAAAGGTTGTATGTGATACAACCAGAAGGTTTTGTCAGTCCTAAGGATGCTAAAAGATGAGAGAGCTTCAGTGATCCTTCTATGGACTGAAGCAAGCATCTCGGAGTTGGAATATACACTTTGATGAGGTGATCAAAGTTTTTGTAGTTTATACAAAGTTTACGAGAAACTTGTATTTGCAATAAAGTGAATGGGAGCACTATAGAGTTTCTGATAAGTATATGTGGTTGACATATTGTTGATCGGAAATAATGTAGAATTTCTGGAAGGCATAAAAGGTTGTTTGAAAAGTGTTTTTCAAATGAAGACCTGGATAAAGCTACCTAATTGTTGAGCATCAAAATCTATAGAGATAGATCAAGATGCTTGATGAGACTTTCAATGAGTGCATACCTTGACAAGATTTTGAAAGAGTTCAAAATGGATCAGCCAGAGAAATAGTTCTCGTCTGATTTGTAAGGTGTGAAGTTGAGTGAGACTCAAAGCTCGACAACGGCAGAAGAAAGAGAAAGGATGAATGTCGTCCCCTATGCCTTAGCCATAGGCTCTATATTATGCCATGCTGTGTACCGCACCTATGTGTGCCTTGCCACGAGTCTGTCAGGGGGTACAAGAGTGGTCCAGGAGTGGATCACTGGACAGCGGTCGGAATTATCCTTAGTAACCAGAGGACTAAGGAAATGTTTCTTGATTATGGAGGTGATAAAGAGTTCGTCGTAAAGAGTTACGTCGATGCAAGCTTTAACACCTATCCAGATGACTAGTAGTAGCAATCTGGATACGTATAGTGGAGCAGCCATTTGGAAATAGTACCAAGTGGAGTGTGGTAGCAGTGTTTACGGTTTGACATAGAGATTTGCAAAGTACACACGGATCTGAATATCGCAGACCCGTTGACTATAAGACCTCTCTCACATGCAAAGCATGATCGAGCCCCAAAACTCATTGGGTGTTAGATTCATAACAATGCGAATCACATGGTGATGTGAACTAGATTATTGACTCTAGTGCAAGTGGGAGACTGTTGGAAATATGCCCTAGAGGCAATAATAAATTAGTTATTATCATATTTCCTTGTTCATGATAATCGTTTATTATCCATGCTATAATTGTATTGATCGGAGACTTAAATGCATGTGTGGATACATAGACAAAACCATGTCCCTAGTATGCCTCTAATGGACTAGCTCGTTGATCAAAGGATGGTTAAGGTTTCCTAGCCATGGACATGAGATGTCATTTGATAACGGGATCACATCATTAGGAGAATGATGTGATGGATAAGACCCAAACTACAAACATAGCATATGATCGTGTCAGTTTATTGCTACTGTTTTCTGCATGTCAAGTATATGTTCCTATGACCATGAGATCATGCAACTCACGGATATCGGAGGAGTGCCTTGTGTGTATCAAACGTCGCAACGTAACTGGGTGACTATAAAGGTGCTCTACAGGTATCTCCGATGGTGTTTGTTGAGTTGGCATGGATCGAGACTGGGATTTGTTACTCCGTGTGACGGAGAGGTATCTCAGGGCCCACTCGGTAATACAACATCACAACAAGCCTTGCAAGCAATGTGGCTAAGTGTTAGTCACGGGATCTTGTATTACGGAACGAGTAAAGAGACTTGCCAGTAACGAGGTTGAACTAGGTATGGAGATACCGACGATCGAATCTCGGGCAAGTAACATACCGAAGAACAAAGGGGACGTTATACGGGATTAACTAAATCCTTGACATAGAGGTTCGACCGAAAAAGATCTTCGTAGAATATGTAGGAACCAATGTGGATGTCCAGGTCCCGCCATTGGTTATTGACCGTAGAGGTGTCTCGGTCATGTCTACATAGTTCTCGAACCCGCAGGGTCTGCACACTTAAGGTTCGGTGACGTTTCGGTAGTGTAGAGTTATGTATGGTGGTGACCGAAGTTTGTTCGGAGTCCCGGATGAGATCCCGGACATCACGAGGAGCTCCGGAATGGTCCGGAGGTAAAGATTCATATATAGGAAGTCCCAGTTTGGTTTCCGGAAAAGTTTCGGGCTCATCGGTAGTGTACCGGGAGTGCCGGTAGTGTACCGGGAGTGCCGGTAGTGTACCGGGAGGCCTCCGGGAGGGGTATTTCGACCCCAAGAGGTCCATGGGCTGTGGGAGAATAATAACCAGCCCTTAGTGGGCTGGGAAAACAGCCACAAAGGCCCATGGCGCAGGAGAGAAAGTCCTAAAGCAAAAAGTGGAAAATCAGCCAATAGGAGGCAATCCTACTCCAACTAGGATTGGAGGTGAAGTAGGATTTCTTCCCACCTCCTATTTCGGCCGACCCAAAGGCCTTGGCTGCCTCTCCTCTCCTCTCCTCCTATATATACTAGTGGATTGGGTGGTTTTTGGACAGAATTTCCGGCCACGTGCTACCCGTTTCACCGGTGCACAGTTTCTCCTCTAGATCGGTTTTCCGCAGCGCTTAGGCGAAGCCCTGCCGGAATTGCTCCACCACCATCACCGGAGCGCCGTCACGCTGCCGGTGAACTCTCTCTCCTATCCACCTCCTCTTGCTGGATCAAGACGGTGGAGATCGTCATCAAGCTGCACGTGTGCTGAACGCGGAGGTGCCGTCCGTTCGGCGCTAGATCGGAAGGACCGTGATCGAGATCGCGAGACGGTTCGTGATGAGATCGTGGAACGGATCGTGATGAGTTCGCGGGACAGATCGTGATCAAGATCGTGAGACGGATCGTGATGAGATCGCGGGACGGATCGTGATGAGTTCACGGGACGTATCGTGATTGGATCGCGGGACGGATCGTGATGAGATCGCGGGACGCTCGGCGATTTGGATCGCGAAGATGTTCGACTACACCAACCGCGTTTCTTAACGCTTCCCGCTTAGCGATCTACAAGGGTATGTAGATCCACTCTCCCTCTCGTAGATGCTCATCACCATGGATAGGTTTGCGTGTGCGTAGGAAAATTTTTGTTTCCCATGCGACGTTCCCCAACAGTATACACTAGGTATATGTGCATACCACACACTCTCACACACACTACACCACAATACACATGTGCACTACTAACCCCACATACATATGTGTATATATACACGAGGTGTATACACACACATATCCATGTATACATGCAAGGGCACTCACACACATACATATATACATGATAAAAAAATAGAATACCATGAATCTACACATACATAAATACAATACACCTACACAAGTAAAGAAAAGAAAAGAAAGAAAGAAATTAAAAAAGGAAGCAAAAGGGGGGAGAAGGGGGAATCGAACCCCAGACCCCCTAGACATAACACACGCACCCTACCACTACGCTACGGCGCCGATTTCTACCAGAAGGGGGACTGCAGCCTTCTAATACACACGCGCACACGCTACCACTGACGAAACTAAAGAAATAGAGCACAGCGGCGGCGACAGAGCAAACGGCGGCATGATTCCGGCGAACACACGGGGTCTCCGGCGACCCTAGCTGCATCTAGGCACGCGGAAACGAACAACGGATCCATTCTCGTGCTCATCTTGCGACGAGGGGAACGGAGGCGAGCGGCAGGTGCTCGCCCGACTACCGGCGGCAACCACGACTACGACAATGACTGCGCGGCTACGGCGAGGAGAGGGGGCATCGGAGGACCGGCGGCTCACCTAGGGATCAACAACGATGAGCTGGTTGCGAATCGATGGTGACGACGGGGACGGAGAGGCGGGGACAAGGCGGCGACGGAGGGGAAGAAGATGGCAGAGCAGGATGTCCGACGACGACGTGCTCCTCGCTACAGGGCTCCTTCGAGGCCCCTAGCGACGGAAATGGAATGGCGGGAGATCCCGCGCACCCCACGCCATCCAGGACGCGGCGACGAGGCGTCAGAGGCACGCTGCGACAGCGACGAAGGCCCGGCGGAGCTCACTGACCACTCTGAATCCTACCTTTGACAAGGAGAAAGAAGAGAGGAGGGAGAGCGGAGGAGACCTTGAGGGGGGCTGCGACGGCGGCGGAGGGAAGAGGAACCCTAGCCGGGGACGCATGCACGCCGAGGGGGAACTAAATACTACGGGACTGACGGCGACGGCGACGGAAAAGGTGGCTCGGGCGACGACTCTCTGAAACACTGACGGAGGAGGACGACGGAGCAGGTGTCCGTCTACTGCTCACGTGGGCTGGGCTCGGCCCACCTGCTCCCTCTCTCTCAGGCTAAGCAGAAATAAAAAAAGGTTTTCCTTTTTAAAATAAATAGGCATAACAAAATAAAAACCCCAGAGCAATAAAAGGAGTTTTAAAGTAATACCAAAATAGTTTTGAGAAGGGAAAATTCAGCCCCTGTTTACAAAATGTTAAATGTAATTATTTAACAAGTTAATTTTTTATTTTATTAATAAGTCATCCCCTGTTAAATAGCTTTTCAAAAACCCAACACACCCAAATAACAAAAGAATCACTCCCAATATTAATAACAACATTAGGCCACCTCATGAACATTTTTAAAAGATTTTAAAAACAACTTAATTCTGCCAAGTATCATATTGGGAAATAAAAGCAAAGGGAGGGGGTTTTATAGAGAAGGAAGAGAAGGAGGTAGAATATGGAGAGATGCACACAAGCAATCCACCATACTCAAGCCAAACAACACAAGGCACACTCCAAGCCACATGATCCAATCCTAAACCCGCCAACACAACCAAAACATGTAAGGCATGATGATGAAATGATGGATGCCATGATGCATGAATGAATGAATGCAAGAATAACACATGAATGACAAGGAGCAAAACATCTCATAACTCATGTCACAAGGTTCATACATATGGATTACATGCCAAATAAGGTAGGGACAGCACTTGGGCTGTCACATTCGCCCAGATCGATTCTTTCTTGAAAGTGTCCGAGTGAATGTTTAATGTCAATTTAATTCTAAGTGACCCGAAGGGATCTCTAGATGTGACGGGTTTCTCTATTAGGCTCGGATCTTGCGGGATACGAAAATTTGGGAAGGGCACGCGTTCGCGATGATGACGCCATGATCAGGGCAAGTGGAGCATTACGCCTCGATTTGTGTGCCACTCATTTCGACACATACAGTGCACCGTCTGCGGTTGGGATATGCGGGGATCTCGCAGGCCCACACGTCAGTGAGGCACTCGGTGGGGTATAAATCCCGAAGTGCCGCAGCTCGCATAGTGTTTTCCCCCAAATCTCCTCTCTTCCTATGCCTCCCTCATCTCGAGTGCCCCACTCTGCTCTGCTCTGACGAACTCTGCCGCTGTGATGACGAAGGGAGCCACGGAGAAGTTGGAGCACGCCAAGAAGGGAGCCGTGAAGGGCAAGGCCAAGAAGCCCTCAACCACCCGGTTCACCGCGCCGACGGGGTGGATCCAGGGGGACTTTCTCCCATCGACATTCACCACCACGGACTTTGATAACCTTGTCGTCGACGGGCTCGTGACGGATGATGCTTGGAGGCTGTGGGAGGGGGAGTGCGAGCCGAAGCCACACGAGGGAGAGCAGGTTCTTCTCCTCCCCCACGTCGGAAGAGGTTTCTCCATGCCTCCGCATCCGTTCTTTAGAGGATTTTTGAACTTCTACAGAGCTGAGCTCCATCACTTTCCTTCAAATTAAATTTCCTACTTGTGTGTCTTCATCACTCTATGAGAGTGTTTCTTGGGCTGCTCTCCCCACTTGGGACTATTCAAGCACAGTTTCACCATCTGATCTCAGACGGGGTAAAAGGCCGACCCTGAGGATGGAATGACTCATGTAGTCCAGCTGTGTGGGGTTTTAGGAACCCAAAAGAGAGCTCGTAGTTCTTTTCCTTCCATGACTTTTCCCAAATTGGTTGGAGGTTGGCAGTCGACCTGGTTTTATTGCAAGGACATAGCTTCTCCCAATATGTCGACTGGCCTTTCTCCCTTCATGTTAGATCGTCCAGCCGTTCCCAAATCCTTGAAGGTGTTGGAGGGGGAAAAGTCCAGGTCGGATTCTTCGAGGATGTTGTAGGGGCCCTTATCCGTGGTGGTCACTGGTATGGATCTCTTGGAGACATTCCTCAATCAATGGATCCAGCCTCTCTAACAAAGGGATCACACTATGTGGCATTATGTCGGTCCTGAGGACTCGACCAGGACACACCCGGAGGAGGTTTCACAAAAAACTATCAAGCAGTGGCTTCAGAGTATCACCGAAGCTTGTGACAACCCCCTGGGTGCGAAGAGGATCCAACCCTAATCTGCTCCAAGTCCGCCAAAGAATCTATTAACTCTTGTCTTGTCGACTGTCGTTCTATTCTCTCAAGTGATTGATTGAACTGTTGACTGAATTCACTGTTTGAAACATGCAAGAGTGGACGCACATCCACTCGCCTGTACCCAATGGGAGCCAGCCTGAAGATGGTGGGGAAAGCGAGGGTGGCAGTGTGGACGTCGATTGTGTTTATGACAGTGAAGACGAATACGAGGAATTGGATGAGAATGAGGAGGAGGTGGAGTCTCCACCATGCGCCGAACGTCGATCCAAGTCACGTCAGGACCCTGCCACTGCTATGGATAAAGCCCCAATTATGAGTGAAAGGAACCCGAAGCGGGACCGACCCTCGAACGTCGAGTCGGGCGAACAATCGGCGAAGCAGCCTATACCCAATACAGGAAAACCTCGCAAAGCTCTGCCCCCACCTGCTATGGATTGCAACTTCTAATTCTTGTTGACCGAGTGGGATTTGATCTACCAGTGTCACTACCTCAATGACGTCGCCTCCACGGGACGGAGAGGAGCAAATGGATGTGGATACTGCTGATGCAGCCACTTCTCAGAGAGGTAAGCAAATCCTTACGCAGCTCTGATTCTCGAAGTTCATCGATTGCAAGAGTCAATATCGCTGATTGGTATTTGTAGAAATCATTCAACTGGAGGATGACGAAGAATAACCTCGGGGTACATGGGGTGAAGGTGAGACCTTAGGCACCCCGTGCGTACGCGCCTGAAGAACTCAGTTGGCACACACGCTTCAGCGATCGACCGCTAGAGCTTCCCAGGGAATAAGCGACTCGACACGGGTCATAACCAATCCCGCGGTACCTTTGTCGAGTGCTCCACCAGCTGTTTCAACCGCAACGTCGATCCCGCTGGTGACTGCTTTTCCTCTGCACCGTGTTCTGGAAGATCAGACTGGAGCCACAAAGGAGGCCATGATCTAGGCGGAACAGATGATGGTGCGCTCCAAAGAGGTGTACGAGGCCAGAAGTTGGCTTACGATGCCAGCACAGCACTTCGCACCAATGTCCGAGTAAGTTCGATAGCAAGTATATTTCGGATTGAATTCCTGTCTTCTTTGATTGTACGCCCAGTGGGTGTTTTCCACTTGTATGATCTTTGAAAGTTCTCCACTCGAATAGATCAGGTCTTAATCGACTAGATTTCGGTCCAGTGGGGGCACGCTGAGTGCACCCACTGGGTGTAGTCCCCGAGACCGCTGTCGAGTGCTTGCACTGACATGGGTCTTAGAGTTCGTCATATGCGGAATACATTTGCTACTTGACATGTCGAGCGAAGTTTGTCCTGGCCATAGAATTCTGAAGCTTCCTTGTAGGTTTCATGGATATCATTTCATCAACCATAATATGACGCTACTTCAAAGGTGCGGGTGAGGTGGCGGATCACTCGATAGATCGAGTGTTAGCAGGTCCAGTGGGGGAACTCTTGAGTGAGCCCACTGGGTGTAGTCCCCGAGACCGTTGTCGAGTGCTTTCACTCGCAGGGGTCTTAGAAGAAACGATATTCATATGCCTATGCACATTATTTTTTTATTCTCTACCACTTGATAGATCGAGAGTTGGCAGATCCAGTGGTGGCACTCTGAGTGAATCTACTGGGTGTAGTCCTTGAGACAGTCATCAAGTGCTTGCACTAGCGGGGGTCTGATAGAGACCGTCGAATGCTTAGACAGGGCAGATCTTGTCGAATGTTTTAGGAACCTGTGGGGGCATGCTGAGTGCACCCACTGGGTGTAGTCCCCGAGGCTACTGTTGATCATAGATGGTGAGCAGTAGTCTTAAAAACTTGAACTCGGGACTTTTGTCGTACGCGAAGTACGCTTACCACTCGACATGTCGAGTGTACTTTTTTTCTTAGTCGTCCCACACCGAAGCTACATTGTAGGTTTCATGGACATCATTTCATCAACCATGATATAACGCTACTTCAAAGGTGCGGAGCGGGATTGATGGGTCACTCGACAGATCGAGTGTTAGCAGTTCCAGTGGGGGCACTCTAAGTGCACCCACTGGATGTAGTCTCCGAGACCGTCGTCGAGTGCTTGCACTGGCGGGGGTCTAACAGAGACCATCTTGAACTCAGTGTTGTTTACGATACGCAGAGTACATGATCCACTCGACATGTTGGGTGGGCTTTTGCTTGAATTCTTCATCTCCTGAACGCAGGTTTCATGGATGTTATTTTCATCAACCATGATATGACGCTACTTCAAGGTAGTGGGCGGGGGCGGGGTGCGCCGTCCAGACAACTATTTTTGACCTTCTGCACTCAGGAGTGTAGGTGTTTCTTGTCGACTGAATTTTTTCTTTGTTGATTTCAGAGAGCTTGCAAACTTGGCGCATAGTACAATGACCTAAAGGAGGAAAGGAACCAACTACGAGTGGACTTGGAGGTCTCCAACAATAGTTTGGAGCGAGTGCGGACTTAACTAAAAACTCTAGGAGGTAACTTCTATCGAGCCAATGCATTCTTATCCTCACTTTCCATGCTTTGAACCGATATATTCACTCGAACAGACGGACGCGATGAAAATCATCGACTCCAAGCGCGACTCAACAATGTTATTTCTTTAAATACCATGAAGAAGGCGCTGGAGGACAAGGACAAAGCGCTTGTTGATGCCCATCGGCTGGCAAGGGAGAAGACAGAAGCTGTTGAGCAGAAACTGGCCGTTGCCAAGAAGATGGAGGTGGAAAACTCCAAGGTGAAGCAGGAACATTTGGAACTCATCCAGAAGACTGAGCAGCTGACCAAGAGGAGCAATGGCTTGGAGAAGCACTTGGGGTAGTTTGTGAAAAAGATGTACATCATGCTCGACGGTAACCATCACTGTCAACTAAACTTCATAAAATCCTTGACGACTGTATTTCATTAAACCTCCTCTCATTCCTTCTTCCCAACAGAATTCTGCCAGGACTTTGAAAATGAAACCATAGAAATTGCGCCCAATTTGGATCCCACCAAGTCACGTGTTGGTGATGGACTGGCCATGAACATGTTCCGACTCAACGTCAGACTCTAGGGCATACAAGCATATGTCCTCCGACTAAAAGTTGTGATGGATAAGATCGGCAAAGAACTATGGCCCGAAGACACCCTTCATCTTGATCTTACATCCATGATGGCACGCCTTAATGACCTTCCCAATCGAGTGCGGGCCTGGAAGAAATTTGCCGCCCGCTACGGAGCCGATGTGGCGCTCTCCCTCATAAGAGTCCATGGCAAGGAGGCAAGGGAGGACAAGTTGAAGGAGCTCCGAGTAATGAATATGAAGAAGCTTCAGTTTGAAGACTTCATGGAGAACTTCATTGACGTAGCCACGAGGAACGCAGATGGGATCGACTTGGACACATTCATCGAGCCAGCAAGCCCGTCGGGAGATTGATAAACTTGATTCATGGGAAAAAATTATTTGCCTCGGTATACCGAGTGGAAATGTATCAACCTAAAAACTTCATTTAGGCCTTAAGGCTGAGCAGGTTCGCTTGCGTGCGAAACACTTATCTACGACGAAGCCTCTGAATTTATCCGTATTTGGTTTTCAATCGTTTGTTCGACTGAATTTGTTTTTGACTTAGGCAAAAACTGGTTCGCAGCTAAGCCCCCGAGTGTGAGGATTGCTCAACACTCAGAATAGGTTCGAACTTAGGCGAAGACTGGTTCGCAGCTAATCCATCGAGTGAATGGAACACAGTCCACTCGACAAGGTTTTAATCTTAGGCGAAGGCATGTTCGCAGCTAAGCCCCGAGTGCGAGGATTGCTAACCACTCGGAGTAGTTTTGAACTTAGGCGAAGACCGATTCGCAGCTAAGTTGTCGAGTGAATGGACTGCTATCCACTTGGCAGGGTTTTTAACTTAGGCGAAAGCATGTTCGTAGCTAAGACCCGAGTGCGAGGATTGCTCAACACTCAGAGTGGTCCCAAGCAAGAAATTACTTGATCGGAGTCGACAAAAAGACTACAGAAGACAAACATGCATATATGACAAGCTCTGAAATATTTTTATTACATCAAAACCACTATGTTCCTAAGTATAGAAACGCCGGAGAAAATATGCGTTCCAAGCTTGCGGCTCGTCAATCTGCTTCTTGAGGTTGTATAGGTGATAAGCTCCATTATTCAGCACCTTGGTGACGACGAAGGGTCCCTCCCAAGCAGGAGCGAGCTTGTGGGGTCACTATTGATCCACTCGGAGCACCAAATCTCCCTCATGAAATGACCGACTCGTAACATTTTTCGCATGGAAGCGTCGCAGATCTTGCTGATAAGTTGTGGTCCAGATTAGAGCCATCTCTCGCTCTTCCTCCAGGAGGTCTAAGTCATCATGTCTTGCTTGTTCAGCTTTGGCTTCAGAACAAAGTTCCACTCAGGGAGAGTTGTGAAACAAACCACTCGGCAGGACAACTTCGGTTCCATAGACCAGAAAAAAAGGAGTTCGTCCATTCGACTGATTAAGCGTTGTTCTTAGGCCCCAAAAAACATACGACAACTCTGACACCCAGGCTCCGGCAGCATGATCCAAGTCGCGCATGAGACAAGGCGTCATACCTAGCAGGATGAGGTCGTTAGCTTCCTCAACTTGACCATTGGTTTGGGGGTGCGCAAGAGAAGCATAATCCACCTGAGTGCCTTGGGAGGTGCAGAAGTGTCTGAATTCTTCCGAGTCAAAGTTGGTGCCATTATCCGCGATGATGTTGTGGGGAACGTCGTACCGGAAAATTATTTCCCTGATGAATGTGACCACCGTATGAGAGGTCAATTTATTTATCGGCTTGACCTCAATCCACTTTGTAAATTTGTCGACCGCAACGAGCAAATGAGTAAATCTGCCTTTTCTAGTCCAAAAGGGACCAACCATGTCTAGGCCCCAGACAACAAACGGCCAGGCAAGGGGGATTGTCTTCAGAGCAAACGCCGTCTTGCGAGATAAGTTTGCATAGAACTAGCACCCCTCACAATGATCGACAATGTCTTTGGCCATCTCATTGGCCCGTGGCCAGAAGAAACCAGCTCGGTATGCTTTAGCAACGATTGTCCATGCGTATGCATGATGACCGCAAGTTTCCGAGTGGATTTCATCTAGAATCACTCGACCTTCTTTAGGGGAAATGCAACGTTGCATCACGCCAATCGCGCTTTCTCTGAACAGATGATCCCTGATCACAGTAAAAGCTTTCAACCTGCACATGATCTGTCATGTTTCTGTCTCGTCTTCAATGAGTTCTTGTCTAAGGATATATGAAATATAGGGCACTGTCCAATCGGGAATGACAACCAGAATCTCCATGACTAAATCAATAACTGTAGGTACATCGACTTTGGTCGGATCAGTGGAGCTCATAGCTTGCGGGGGTTCTTCGGTGAAAGGATCTTCCCGTACCAAAGGAATATGGAGGTGTTCTAAAAACACATTTCTAGGGACAGGTCGTTGAGTGGATCCAATTTTTGCCAGCTCATCGGCTGCTTGATTCTTCACTCGGGGAACATGATGAAGGTCAGACCTTCAAATTTCTTCTCCAACTTTCTAACAACACTGCAGTATCCATTCGTAGCGGGGTTTCAAACATCCCACTCTTTCATCACTTGATTGACCACCAAATCCGAGTCACCATAAACCATCAGGAGCTTGACGCTGAGTGAAATAGCCATGTGCAACCCATATAAAAGTGCTTCTTATTCTGCTTCATTGTTGGAGGAATCAAAGTGGATTTGCAAGACAAAACTGAGTTTGTCGCCCTTTAGAGATACTAAGACAACGCCAGCACCATACCAATTCAACATTTTAGAGCCATCGAAGAACATGGTCCAGTGTGCCGAGTGAACCTGCATTTGTTTTTGCTATTCAATCCACCCGGCCATACAATCTGCTAGTGTGTGAGACTTGATCACTTTCTTGGCTTCAAACTTGATGTCAAACGATAGGATCTCGATTGCCCACATAGCCACTCGACAAGTTGCATCCCGATTGTTGAGAATCTCGGATAACAGAGCATCACTAACGACTGAAATCGAGTGATCCTGAAAATAATGTGCCACCTTCTTTCCTGGCAGATAAATACCATAAACCAACTTGTGGTAGTGAGGATATCTTTGTTTCGAAGGAGTCAATAATTCAGACACGTAATAGACTGGACGTTGGAGTTTGTAAGCCTTGCCCTCCACTTCCAGCTCGACACTTAAAACTTTACTGATGACCTGATCAGTGGCCGTGATGTACAGGAGCAAGGGCTCTTTGCTACGAGAAGCAGCAAGCACTGGCTAGGTGGAGAGCAGGGCTTTGAGCTCGACAAATGCTGCTTCGGCCTCTCGAGTCCACTCTCACGTGTTCGACTTCTTGATCAGTCGGTACAAAGGCAATGCCTTCTCATCGAGACGATAAATGAATCGACTCAATGCTGCCAAGCAACCTGTAAACTTCTGAACATCGTGCACTCGCACGGGAGTCTTCATTCGGGTAATGCCGCTGATTTTCTCATGGTTGACGTCGACCCCTCGCTCAGAAACGAGCAAACCAAGTAACTTGCCGCTAGGGACACCGAAAGTACACTTAGCCGGATAGTTTTATATCATACCTTCTTAGATTGGTGAAATTTTCGGCCAACTCAGCCAGCAGGTCGGAACCTTTGCGGGACTTGACGATGATATCATCCATGTACACCTCGACATTCTGAGGGATCTGGACGAGTAAACACTTCTGACTCATGCGCATGAAAGTAGCACCGACATTTTTCAAACTGAATAGCATGGTGATGTAGCAAAAACACTCGAATGGGGTGATGGAGTCTGTTTTTATTTCATCTGGGACAAACAGACAGATCCGATGGTACCCGGAGTAAGCACCACGTCCCGCAGTCGAGTCAACAATCTGAGCTATGCGGGGGAGCGGGAAATGATCCTTCGGGCAGGCCCGATTGATATGCTTTAAGTCAATACACATGCGTAGTGACTTGTCCTTCTCGGGGACCATGACAACATTCGAGAGCCACTCGAAGTGGTAAATCTCCCGAATGAACTTGGCTTGCAAGAGACGAGCCACCTCTTCGTCGATTGCTTTTCGCTTCTCTGCCGCTGATCGATGCAAATGCTCCTTTACAGGCTTGGCCTTCGGTTCATCTCTCAGTCGGTGCTCAGCCAGCTCTCTAGGAACCCCTGGCATGTCAGCAGGCTTCCATGCGAAGATATCCCAGTTCTCACGGACGAACTGGGTGAGCTCGGCTTCCTATTTGCTGTCGAGTGTGGATGATATATTGGTCGGTGCGGGAGTTCAATCCGTTGGGTGGATGTGTACTTTCTTCACTTCCCCTACCGACTGAAATGTTGACTCGGAAGCAGGCTTCTTAACGCCAGGAAAATAAGCAGGGTTAGCACTTTTTTTTATTATTCCATCTCAACCATAGCCATCTGGTGATCAGCGATTTTGGAGCCTTGTTGGAGGCACTCTTCAGCCCGCTGTCGATTGCCAGTGCGGTGATCACACCTTTGGGCCCTGACATCTTCAACTTGAGATACACGTAACATGGAAGGGACATGAAACAAGCATACGCGGGCCGACCTAGAATGGCATGATAAGCGCTCTGGAAATCCACGACTTCAAACGTCAACTTTTCCTTTTGAAAATTTCTATCTGTTTCGAATGTCACATCCAATGCAATCTGGCCGAGTGACTTGGCTTTCTTCCCTGGGATGACTCCGTGGAATTGCATGTTGCTCTCACTAAGTCGGGACATCGGAATGCCCATCCCTTTAAGGGTATCTGCGTAAAGGATGTTTAGGCCGCTCCCACTGTCCATGAGGACCTTGCGGAGTCGAGTGCCCCCCACAACCGGATCAACAACCAAAGAACCTGTCAACTGGGACTGGCCATGTGAGCGGGATGATCCGAGTGATCAAATGTGATGGCAGTCTGAGACCACTTGAGGTAGGTGGGGCTGGTAGGTACAGCCATGTTGACCTCCCTGTTGATGACCTTAAATCGACTCTTGCTTTCAACATCAACAAAAATCATCAGTGTAGCGGTGACACCAGGGAACGTTTCTTTGTCGTCATCATCCTTCTTAGGAGTTTTCTCACTCGACGGAGTCTCTTTGAACTGCTGAATGAGCAGTCGACACTGCCGAGTGGTATTCTTGGGCAATATCAAGTTCCCTTCTTCGTCTTTCCTCGTATGGATTGCATAATGTAGATCCATCACATCAGTCCCTGACTGATTCTTTCCTTTCTTGGGGTTAAACTGTCCTTTGGACTTCCCCTTGTTCTTTCCTTGGGCTGCCAGAGCGTCCGCCTCTGCCTGGACAGGGCCATCAGCCTTCCGCTTCCGCTTTCGACAGGAATTGTCGCTAGCATCGTTGTTGACTGGTTTTCCTTGCCTCTTCGGAGGCGGTCTTATTCTTCGCCATTGGTATACCGAGTGGCTATTTCCATCATTTTACTTAGTGAGACGTCGACTTTTCGACCAAACTTCAAGTAGATCTCTATCACACCCTGTGTTTGTAGCACACTGTTATGATTGGGATATATAAAATTTGGAGCCAACTAAAACTTTTTGAGTGCATGTTTCTTTGAATGAATGCTTGTTCGATTACTTGGATATTTGTGATTGGCACTCTTAGGTTCTACTCCTCTCCATGTTCATCTTCCTTGATCCAAACTTCTTGCCCAATGATCATGCCATGTGAATAGTATTCAAAACTATTTTATCAAAATTTATTTTTACCAAAAAGGATTTATTGAATTTAAGTTTACTAAACCCCCTGAATTGAGGTTTGTACTACAAGTCCTCACATTGGGTGGGTCCTTTCTCCCTAAATGCTTTATTCGAGATCTACTATATATATGACTTCTCAAAACCACCAAATATTATTTTTAAAGATTTTTTTCATATTTTATTTAAAGGCTTTTTCTTTAGTCCAGAAATGGTTTTTCCTAGGGAAAATTTATTTAAATGCTTTAAAAATATTTGAGAAAATTTAGAGAAAATCAGTGGGCATATATTTTTCCATATATATGAGTTCCAACACAAGGGCTTGACCATATCATGGGCAAAACCATTTAAAACCCTTTCTGTTCATATCAAACTTTTGGAATGTTTCTATAAGAAATATTCTCAATAAATTCCAGGAAAACTCTAGCAAGTCAACACTATCATGGGTGGTGATCCTACAAAGTTTCATCCCAATCCAAGTTGGTTTGGTTCATCAAACCATCCCAAAACCATTTTTGTCCAGAATCAAATTTGAGCAACTTTACATTGTGAAGTGTCTCCCCTTGGCCTCAAACTTTGTGGCCATGCTCTAATCACCAAATAATGATGATACACTCAGTGATGCATCAAGGGTTAAAGCCTAACATCATTGTATCTATAATAATCTGATTCTATTGATTTCTAGGGTTTCACAAAGTTGCATTGTGAACTTTCTTCACATCTCCTCAAGCTTGGTGGATCTCCCTAGTTTTACCTATATTATCATCCTGTCAAATCTTGTGGCAAGAAAAGTCCATTTGCTTGCCCTAAACTCCATCAAACACCTTCTGGCAGATTTGTAAAATTAGCTTTTTCACCTTGTAACCTCTTACCCTTGGCCCCAAATTTTTACCACAGTCTCACCTAGTTGTATTTTACCTCTAGTAAGAATTTCATGGCTAAAGCCCAAGTGTAAGTGGGTGAAACCCTCACTTTTTACCTCTGGACAACCCCTTTCCACTCTTTCCTTCAACCTCTCTCCCCTTCCTTAGGCTTTCTGGAGCATCCAATGCCTCCTAGGGGATATTTTTCTCCCCCTAGATCCCCTAGATGCTGGTGGTCGTGCAGTAGGTGCCAAGGCAATTCCATGACATCCAATGGCCGTGCTCCAGAGCGCGCTATAGTGCCGACCAGCACTGTAGCCGCTGGCCACTGCATGGCCCCCACAACCTTGGGCCCTCCCCTCACGCCAGTCGAGGCACCTCGACATCTGCAGCACGCCAAAGTGTCGGCCCCCTCCTCCCTCTCTCTCCAGCGACCCCCGCACGCGTGCCTGGCGCCGCATGGTTCGGCCAACCGGAAAGCTCACAGGCGTGCGTGCCCCCACCTCTCTCATGCCTCTCCCCTAGCCTAGACCGACCCCACGAAGCCCCCGCACTCTCTCTCTCCCTCCCCCGTGGCCTGAGGTGAGCACCCCATGCTCACCGGCGCATGGCGCCCTCAATGGACCGGCGGCCGCCTATAAAAGGCCCCCGGACCTCCTTTTCCCCTTGTCGCGTCTCTCTCACCTCAATCGAGCGCTTGTTCCACCCCCGCTAGCTCCCGGGGTCCCGTTCGACGGGATCGAGCCGGAGATCGTCGCGGTGGCCCACCATCGATCTCATGGTGAGGCGCCCCTCCGGCCCCCCTTCTCCGACAGTCGCTCCTCCCACGCCTCTCTGACCCCTTCACCATCCTCTCCGCTCGTTTTGCAGCACAAGGAGGGCCGAGAGACATCGTCCCGAACTTCCCTCTGCCGCGGGTTCCTCGTCGCCGGTGACCCCATACCCACCGGCGCTCCTGTCCACCTCCACCCAACCGGCGGCGACACCCTTAGCCCATCCCCGTGCTCACCACCCCTCACCGTTGCCGTTTGCCTCGCCGGTGAGCTCCACCTCCCTCTGTCCAGAGGTGGGAGATGAACCCGACAGGTGGTCCCCACCTGTCAGCCTCTCCCTTGCTCGCACCCCTCCCTCTCTCACTGGCACCCGGGCCCCTCCCATCAGGTTTGAACCTGGCGAGCGCAGGCACACCGGTTCGCCAGGGGCCACTTTGCTCTGGGCCGGCCCTATTGTGGCCAGTTTTGGCCCAGGGCACAGTGCCCATTTTTCTTTTTCTCTTCTGTTGATTTTCTCTTCAATAGAGCCAGGCAAGCAACCCTTTGACCATGACAAGAAACCATTTTATTGCATGTCATATAGCACTTTACTTTTATTGCATGTGATCATGTGTTGTGGTGTTCCCCTTCGGTGGGATGCCTCCGGTACTTCTCTTTGACACTTGCATTGTGCATGACCCTACCATCTTATGAGGGTTGTGCGGGTGGGAGTAGTTAGGTTGCAAATAGATGCTACGCAAAATGGGATGGGACTTGTGCATAGTGATGACAAGAAAGGAAGTGATGATTTCAAAGGACTTTCGATAACCCCGTCGGGTGCCACTAATGCCCGAGGGAGATATTGATGAGATGGGTGACCACTTGAGAGAGAAGTGGTGTGCCGAAACAAGTGGAGTGTGTGCTTTCAAAAACCGATTAGATTTGAGATTTGTCGACCATCCCAACCTTACATGCACAACCACGATACCCCTTATGGGACGGCACTTTGTTGATTACTATGGTTGGTGCTATCAAGGAGCCCACATTACTAGTGGCAAGAGTGAAGTGGTCACTCTTGAGACGGGGTCGTCCCTGAGTGGAAGGTCATGCGCTGTCTTTACAGGCACCGGGCACACTGTTGCGTGCCCTCATGGATGATACGAGTGATATATATCATGAGGGATGGCACCAATGAGAGGACTCTTTGTTTAGTATCACCATGGGAAAGGCATTGTTCGGGTGCTTACCTCGGGTATGTTATATACCGCGAGTCGTGGATGACACGGAAGTTCCCCGAGTCTTGTGGGTGAAGTGTGCAACCTCTGCAGAGTGTAAAACTACTCGAATAGCCATGTCCACAGTTAAGGATAGTTGGGTGGTGCTGCTTAAACTACGTCTGGATGTTTTCATGAAACTTGGCATGAGTATGGATGTGATGGTGGCAAGAGGTCACATGGACTAAGTCCGACGACTTAGCATGAGAAATGAACTGGGTCCAATGACTTAGCATGAACATGAGATGTTCAACTGATACTTATGATGATATCTGCAATTTGTTCACATGAGTACCTGCTAGTTGTTGATGCATGCTCACTAGTTACTTGATCATGTCATTTGCATACAAAATTAGCTTTCCGTAAAAATTTACCTACTTAGTGCTATATCATGCATCATTATTACCTCGTTCCACCCTTGGGTTGCTTGCGAGTATATTCAAAGTACTCATTGGCTTGCCACTGGTTATTTAATTGGCCAGGCATGGAAGAACAGGAGTTTGTTGAAGAGTTTGTTGGAGACGAACATGCGAACTAGGACGCTTCCCAGTTAGAATACCTGTAGGTTAAGGCAGATGGCATGGGTTCACGCTTTCAACCAAGATTTCCACTGCTTGTTGTAGTTTAAGTGTTTGGCCGTGTGGCCCTATCTATGTAAGACTAAGACCTTACTGTCGCCATTTGTGTATGGCGTTAAATGTGGATGTAAAACTCTTGTTATTCAGCTTCTGTGTGTTAAGTGAGCATTGATCTCTGGGATCACTGTACACGTACATTCGGTGATCTCGACTTATGAGTCGGGGTCCCCACAGAGATGGTTGATGTCTGCTACACAACCTTCTCCTTTTAGACGTTGTTGGGCCTCCAAGTGTAGAGGTTTGTAGGACAGCAGCAATTTTCCCTCAAGTGGGTGACCTAAGGTTTATCAATCCGTGGGAGGCGTAGGATGAAGATGGTATCTCTCAAGCAACCCTGCAACCAAATAACAAAGAGTCTCTTGTGTCCCCAACACACCCAATACAATGGTAAGTTATATAGGTGCACTAGTTCGGCGAAGAGATGGTGATACAAGTGCAATATGGATAGTACATATAGGTTTTTGTAATCTGAAAATATAAAAACAGCAAGGTAACTAATAGTAAAAGTGAGCACGAACGGTATTGCAATGCATGGAAACAAGGCCTAGGGTTCATACTTTCACTAGTGGAAGTTCTCTCAACAATGATAACATAATTGGATCATGTAACTAGCCCTCAATGTGCAACAATGAGCCAATCCAAAGTCACTAATAGCGGGGAATAAACGAAGAGATTATTGTCGGGTATGAAACCACCACAAAGTTATTCTTTCTGATCAATCTATTCAAGAGTCCATAGTAAAATAACATGAAGCTATTCTTTCCGTTCAATCTATCCTAGAGTTCGTACCGGAATAACACCTTAAGACACACATCAACCAAAACCCTAACGTCACCTAGATACTCCATTGTCAGCTCAGGTATCCGTGGGTATGATTATACGACATGCATCACACAATCTCAAAATCATCTATTCAACCAACACATAGAACTTCAAAGAGTGCCCCGAAGTTTGTACCGAAGAGTCAAAACGTGTGCCAACCACTATGCATAGGTTCCCGAGGTCACGAAACCCGCAAGGTGCTCACCAAAACATACATCAAGTACTCACATGAATATCCCATTGTCCCCACAGATAGACACGTGCAAGACATACACCAAGTGTTCTTAAAGATTCAATCCGATAAGATAACTTCAAAGGGAAAACTCAATTCATTAAAAGAAGGGAGCGGGGGAAGAACATCATAAGATCCAACTATAGTAGCAAAGCCCACGGTACATTGAGATCAAGACATCTCAAGAACACGAGAGTGAACTACTCCCTCCTCGTCATGGAGATCGCCGGGATGATGACGATGGCCACCGGAGATGGATTCCCCCTCCGGCAGGGTGCCGGAACGGGCTCCCGATTGGTTTTTGGTGGCTCTGGAGGTTTGCGGCGGCGGAATTTCTGATCTAGGTTTGTTCTGAGGGTTTTGGTATTTATAAGACCGTTTGGCATCGAGAACAAGTCGATAGGGGCCACGAGGGAGTCACGAGCCTCCCACGCGCGGCAAGGGGGGGTGGCCGCGCCTCCCAGGCTCGTGGCTTCCTCGGGAATCCTCTCTGGTATCTTTTTCTTCTGGTATTTTTGATATTTTCCATAAAAATCACAGCGAAAGTTTTATTCCGTTTGGACTCCGTTTGATATTCCTATGTGAAAAAGGTCAAAAACACAGAAAAAATAGAAACTGGCACTGGGCACTGAGTTAATAAATTAGTCCCAAAAATAATATAAAACAACATATTCATGCATATTAAACATCCAAAGTTGATAATATAATAGCATGGAACAATAAAAAATTATAGATATGTTGGAGACGTATCAATGGTATTAGAGCCATCCTGACTGTAGGAAGCCCTTAGTTAGAATGGACGTTAGTTAGGATAAGAGTCGTTTTCAAAGCTACACCTAGCATTAGAACTTAGGAGATTCTGCCCTGTTTACCTCTTCTATGCTTTACACAACACTTGCTGACTCTCCTCCTTTCAAACCTTGTAGATGGCCATCATACCCAAAGCCTTCCTGACATCCGGCTTTCCCTTACTCCTTGGGGATAGCCTCGAGAAGTGCCAGTTTCGCCAACCACTCATTTTCCTCTACCACGAGCACTGGATCGATGTCGTCATGAAGCATTACAAGATGGATGTGGTCATGAAGGCAAACGACTCCCCAACCAGTTGGTTCTTTGAAGGACCACGAATGGAGACCATGATACTCGCAGTCGAGACAACTACACGCAAGGCACTCCTACACCTTCGAGACATCATTCCAGAGATGGCTGACGAGCCCGCTACCTTCCCTTCAGGAAGGATGACTTTGGCGAGAGTTGGACGCTGATTCCGACCAAGGAAGATGGCGCTCCACTTAGGTTACAGACCTATTTCAGCCTCTCCGCCGATAGTCTGGTTCACAATCTGATGAACGAGTCTGTGAAGCTCCGTGAGGAACTTCACCACACCCAAGAGCTACTTCGACAAGCCAAGACGAAGCCAGACAAGATCAAGAAGGATGGAGCCCCTAAGGGACGACTAGCTGTCGCTTATCAAGGAGGAGTACCCCCAGCGAGTGATGCACCTACACGTAGTCGTCGCATGAGTGTGACGGAGTACCGTGAGCTCTTCACCGACCCGCCTGCAAAGCAACGTCAGGATGGGCCTCCTCGTTCCCCGACCCCTTCGACCGGGAACGATGCCCGTTCAGATGATGAACTAGAGGAAGACCCAGAGGAGCGTGACTACGAGACCGAGCACTCCACCACCTGAGTCCGAGAACCCCTAGGGTAGGATCAGTCTTGTATCCCTCATGCAAAGTCGAGTCCGTGTAATGGTTCATATGAAACCATGTATGCTTGTTGTTTTCTTTGTTGTTTGTGTTCCGATGCAAGCCGCGCTTTCGCCTTAGGCAACATGTAAGCGACTCCATCGTCTATCTTAATATATGTTGTTGGTCTTTTGACCTTTGTTTCAACACACTTGAACTTGGCCGACCCCCTTAGGCGCACTTTGCTGTTATCACTTATCCTCTTGCTGACCCCAATTGTTTGAGTTGGCTACTCCAAACAGGATGGTGACCGCTACCCATAACAGCTCCTTCACCAACCCCGAGGCCGACGACTCAAGCCAGCAACAGGGAGCTGGTGGGGCTGCTCACGCTGGAGGACACCAAGAGCAGCCACAAGGTGACATTCCCCCGCCACCACCTCCGCCGGAGAACATGACCATAGCTCAGTTTCTCCAAGTTCTCCGGGAGGAACGCCAGGCCAACAATGCTGCTATCCAGCAGATGGCTTAGGCTCTCATGAACAACCAGCAGCAAGGTAGGAACGGAAATGTTCGCTCCATGTTGTCTGAGTTCATGAGGAACTCGCCTCCAACCTTCACCGAGACTGCCGAACCGTTGGATGCTGATGACTGGATCCGCACCATCGAGGAGCTCCTTGCATTGATCAACTGCAATGAGGATTGTGAGAAGGTGTTGTATGCCTCTCACTGCCTCGGAGGTACCGCCCGAGCTTTGTGGGATGGATTCAAGGTAATGCAAGGAGAGTGTGTGATCACGTGGAATGACTTCAAGGAAGGGTTCCGCACTGCCCATATTCCCTCTGGGATCATGGCTATCAAGAAGAGAGAATTCCGAGCGCTGAAGCAAGGAAGTGGCTCTGTCAAGGAGTATTTGCAGAAGTTCAACCTGTTGTCAAGGTATGCACCTGAAGATGTCAGCATGGAGGCTGCCAAGAAGGAACGCTTCATGGAAGGACTTCAGCAAGTCCTGCAGTACCAACTCATTGTTTGTAACTGCCACACTTTCTTCGACCTGGTAAACAAGGCCCTCATGCTGGAAGACAAGCGTCGTGCCATCGATGACACTCGCAATCGCAAGATGATTAGCAAGGGAAGCTCAAGCAACCAGAAGCCTCGCCCATGGCAGCCAGCCCCAGCCAAGCCAACTTATCAGCCGCGGCAGGCTAGACCTCATGCACCTCGTCCGAGCTACCAGCCTCAGTAGTATGCCAATCCCAGGCCAGCCTTCAACAACAACCCCAATAACAACAATGGTGGAAGAAACTTCAACAACAACCCGGGGCAAGTCACTTGCTTTGGATGTAGTCAGTCTGGACACATCTCTAAGCTTTCTCCCAATATGAAGCCAGATGTGCCGCGCCCCAATGCGCTAGCTCAAGGTCAAGCCCGTGGAGCACCGCCAAGGAACCCGGCTCCCCGCAACCAGCCCACCAATGGCAAGGGTCGTGTGAATCATGTCACTACGGAGGAAGCCCAGGAAGACCCGGACGTCATACTGGGTACGTTCCTCGTCAACTCAACCCCCTCAATAGTATTGTTTGATTGTGGAGCTTCGCATTCTTTTGTCACCCAAAAGTTTGCACTAGAGAGTGGCATGAAGCCTACACCCCTGGGTAGTCGTATGCTGATACAAACCCCCGGTTCAGTTCTGAAGTCTGGGATAGGGTGTAAGGGAGTAAAGGTTGACATCAACGGGATAGAATTCCTAGCAGACCTTATAGTTCTGGATTCACCTGGCTTGGATGTTATCCTCGGCATGAATTGGTTGACTAAGCACCAAGGCTTGTTGACTGTGCCAAGAGGATTGTCACCATGACCAATAGCCAAGGAGTGGAAGTCAAGTATGTTCCCAACCCTTCCTCCACTCAAGCCCCTCAGGCTAATTGCCTATCGGGAGTTGAGTTGGATCAAGTGCCAGTGGTACGTGAGTACCCGAATGTGTTTCCAGATGAGCTGCCCGGGATGCCTCCTGACCGCGACATCGAGTTCATCATTGAGATTATACCCAGATCAAGGCCCATCTATAAGAAGGCCTATAGGATGGGATCCGAAGAGTTGGCAGAGTTGAAGAAGCAACTGGCAGAGTAGCTCAGAAAAGGATTCATTTGCCCTAGTGCCTCTCCTTGGGGATCGCCTATTCTATTTGTGTCAAAGAGGGATGGAACTATCAGACTATGTGTCGATTACCGTTCTCTCAATGAGGTCACGATAAAGAACAAGTACCCACTCCCCAAGATTGAAGACCTATTCGATCAGTTGAACGGAGCCAAGGTGTTCTCCAAGATCGACCTCGGGTCTGGGTACTATCAGCTGAAGATCAGACCCCAAGACATCCTGAAGACGGCATTTGTAACCCGGTATGGCCTGTATGAATACACGGTCATGTCATTTGGGTTAATTAATGCCCCTTCCTATTTCATGTACCTCATGAATAAAGTCTTCATCGAGTACTTGTACAAGTTCGTTGTTGTCTTCATTGACGACATACTCGTCTTCTCCATGTCGAAAGAAGAACATAAGGAGCACTTGAGATTGGTCCTAGAAAAGCTTCAGGAGCACCAGCTTTCTGCCAAGTTCAGCAAGTGTGAATTCTGGCTGCATGAAGTTGGATTCTTGGGTCATGTATTGACTGCGGAAGGATTATCAGGTATCCTGCCAAGATTGAAGCCATGACTGAATGGCAGACCCCAACCACCGTGAAGGAAGTCAGGAGCTTCCTCGAACTCACGGGATATTACCGCAAGTTCATGGAGGGGTTCTCAAGCATTGCCCGACCCATGACCCACCTTCTGAAGAAGGACAAGAAGTTCGAATGGACCACCAAGTGCAAAGAAAGCTTCCAGGAGCTCAAGAAGAGATTGACCACAGCCCCTGTTTTGGCCACCCCTGATATTCACAAGGAGTTTGTGGTTTATTGGATGCATCAAGGACCGGATTTGGAGGTGTTCTGATGCAAGAAGGCAGAGTTGTAGCATATCCATCCAGACAGCTACGTCCCCATGAAGAGAACTACGCAACTCATGATCTCGAGTTGGCAGCCGTGGTTCATGCCTTCAAGACATGGCGGCATTACATTCTAGGGAAGCGATGTGAAATATTCACGGACCACAAGTGTTTGAAGTATATCTTTACTCAAAGGGAGTTGAACATGAGGTAGCGAAGATGGTTGGAGTTGATCAAGGATTACGACCCTAGTGTTCGATACCACCTCGGAAATGCAAAGGTTGTAGCAGATGCCTTGAGCAGAAAGGCTTGCTCCTTGAATGATATGCTTAAGGAAAGGCTACCCGCCCTGTATGAAGAACTTGAGAGCTTCGACATGGAACTGGTCACACCAGGCTTCCTCGCCAACCTTGAAGCAAAGCCTACCTTGATGGATGATATCAAAGAAGCCCAGAAGGGACATGAGAGCATTGAAGGCATCAAGAGGAAGATCAAGGCAGGCAAAGCCCCATGATTCTTAGAGGATGAACAAGGAGTTGTGTGGTTTGGAATCGCATATGCGTACCCAACAAAGAAGAGCTCAAAAACCTGATCTTGCAAGAAGCTCATGACACTCCCTACTCCATCCATCATGGAGGAACCAAGATGTATCAAGAACTCAAGGCAAGATTCTGGTGGCATGGCATGAAGCGGGAAATAGGCACGTTCGTGGCTAAGTGTGACATATGCCAGAGGGTCAAGACCGAGCATCAGCGACCCGATGGGCTACTGCAACCCCTCAAAGTGCCTGAATGGAAGTGAGACAAAGTCGGGATGGATTTCATCACCGGTTTACCGAGGTCAAGCAAGGGACATGACTCCATTTGGGTCATTATTGATCACCTGACCAAGGTGGCCCATTTCATCCCCGTCAAGAGGACTTACGATGGGAGCGAGCTCACGAATCTACATAACACAATTGTGAGTCTTCACAGAGTTCCAAAGGAGATCATGTTAGATCGAGGAACCCACCTCACCTCAAGATTCTGGAGGAAGTTTCAAGAAGCTATGGGAACCAAGCTCTCCTTCAGCACTGTTTTTCATCCTCAGACCGGTGGGCAAACGGAACGAGTAAACCCGATACTTGAAGACATGCTCCGAGCTTGTGTTCTAGCATATGCATCCAAGTGGGAAGATTGCCTACCCTTCGCCGAGTTCTCGTACAACAACAGCTATCTGTCGAGTCTTCAGATGGCACCATTTGAGGTGTTGTATGGATGCAAGTGTCGTACTCCCCTCAACTGGTCAAAGACCGGAGAAGGATTAATTTTTGGACTAGATATCCTCCGCAAAGCAGAAGAGCAAGTTCAACTTGTCCGCGAGCGCCTCGAGACCACCAAGTCAAGACAGAAGAGCCACACTGACTCTCAGCGCCAGAACTGAACCTCGACGTCGGAAACTATGTCTACCTCTAGGTTACGCTTCTCAAGGGAACCAAGCGCTTCCATGTCAAAGGAAATCTCGCGCCAAGATACATCGGCCCCTTCAGGATCACTCCAAGACAAGGAGAAGTTGCCTACCAGTTGGAGCTACCTTCCAAACTGTCGGATGTGCACAACCTCTTTCATGTGTCACAGCTACGGAAGTGTCTGCAAGTTCCCAACCGCCCCGACCTCTACAAGGACATCGACCATCAAGCCATCGATCTTCAGCCAGATCTCACTTATCGTGAGAGGCCAGTTCGCATCTTGGGTGAAGCCGAGTGCTGCACCCAAAGTCGCACCATCAAGTACTTCAAGTTCCAGTGGAACAACCACACTGAAGCTGAAGCAACCTGGGAACATGAAGATTATCTCAGATCAGAGTTTCCTTATCTTTTTAGCGCTTAGCCTAGGAATCTCGGGGATGAGATTATTGTAAGGGGGAAGGTCTGTCACACCCTGTGTTTGTAGCACATTGTTATGATTGGGATTTATAAAATTTGGAGCCAAATAAAACTTTTTGAGTGCATGTTTGTTTGAATGAATGCTTGTTTGATTACTTGGACGTTTGTGATTGGCACTCTTAGGTTCTACTCCTCTCCATCTTCTTCTTCCTTGATCCAAACTTCTTGCCTGATGATCATGCCATGTGAATAGTACTCAAAACTATTTTTATCAAAATTTATTTTTGCCAAAAATATTTTATTCAATTTAAGTTTACTAAAAACCCTGAATTGAGGTTTGTACTACAAGTCCTCACATTGGTTGGATCCTTTCTCCCCACATGCTTTATTTGAGATCTACTATATATGTGACTTCTCAAAACCACCAAATATTATTTTAAAAGATTATTTTCATATTTTATTTAAAGGCTTTTTATTTAGGCAAAAAATGGTTTTTCCTAGGGAAAAATTATTTAAATGCTTTAAAAATATTGGAGGAAATTTAGAGAAACTTAGTGGGCATATATTTTCCATATATATGAGTTCCAACACAAGGGCTTGATCATATCATGGGCAAAACCCTACAAAACCCTTTCTATTCAGATCAAACTTTTGGAATGTTTCTATAATAAAATATTCTCAATAAATTCCAGGAAAATTCTAGCAAGTCAACACTATAATGGGTGATGATCTTGCAAAGTTTCATCCCAATCCAAGTTGGTTTGGTTCATCAAACCATCCCAAAACCATTTTTGTCCAGAATCAAATTTGAGCAACTTTACATTGTGAAGTGTCTTCCCTTGGCCTCAAACCTTGTCGGCATGCTCTAATAACCAAATAATGACGATACACTAAGTGGTGCATCAAGGGTTAAAGCCGAACATAATTGGATCTATAAGAATATGATTGTGTTGATTTCTAGGATTTCACAAACTTGCATTGTGAAATTTCTTAAAATCTACACAAACTTGGTGGATCTCCCTACTTTTACCTATATTATCATCATGTCAAATATTGTGGCAAGCAAAGTCCATTTGCTTGCCCTAAACTCCATGAAACACCTTTTGGCAGATTTGTAAAACTAGCTTTTTCACCTTGTAACCTTTTACCCTTGGCCCCAAATTTTTACCACAGTCTGACCTAGGTGCATTTTACCTCCAGTAAGAATTTCATGGCTAAAGACCAAGTGTAAGTGGGTGAAACCCTCACTTTTTTCCGTTGGACAGCCCCTTTCCACTCTTTCCTTCAACCTCTCTCCCCTTCCTTAGGCTTTCCAGAGCATCCAATGCCTCCAAGGGGCTATTTTTCTCCCCCTAGATCCCCCCGACGCTGGTGGCCGCGCAGTAGGTGCCAAGGCAATGCCATGGCATGCAATGGCCGCGCTCCAGAGCACGGTACAGTGCCGACGAGCACTATAGCCGCTGGCCACTGCATGGCCCCGACAGCCTTGGGCCCTCCCCTCGTGCCAGTCGAGGCGCCTCGGTGTCCGTAGCATGCCAAAGTGTCGGCCTCCTCCTCGTTCTCTCTCCGGCGACCCCCGCACGCGTGCCCGGCGCCACACGGCTCGGCCAATCGGGAAGCTCACACGCGCGCGTGCCCCTGCCTCTCTCCTCCCTCTCCCATAGCCTACACCGACCCCATGAAGCCCCCGGACTCGCTCTCTCCCTCCCCCGTGGCCTGAGGTGAGCACCTCGTGCTCACCGGCGCACGGCGCCCTCGGTGGACTGGTGGCCACCTGTAAAAGGCCCCCCCCGGACCTCCTTTTCCCCCTGTTGCCTCTCTCTCACCTCAATCGAGCGCTCGTTCCACCCCCGCTAGCTCCCAGGATCCCGTTCGACGGGATCGAGCCGAAGATCACCGTGGTGGACCGCCGTCAATCTCACGGTGCGGCGCCCCTCCGGCCCCCCTTCTCCTCCAATCGCTCCTCCCTCGCCTCTCTGACCCCTTCACCATCCTCTCCGCTCGTTTTGCAGCACAAGGAGGGCCCAGAGACGTCCTCCCGAACTTCCCTCCACCGCGGGTACCTCGTCGCCGGTGACCCCGTGCCCTCCGGCGCTCCTGTCCACCTCCACCCGACCGGCGACAATGCCTTGAGCCCATCCCCGTGCACACCACCCCTCGCCATTGCCGTTTGCCTCGTCGGTGAGCTCTGTCTCCCTCTGTCCAGAGGTGGGAGACAAACCCGACAGGTAGTCCCCACTTGTCGGCCTCTCTCTCGCTCGCCCCTCTCCCTCTCTCACTGGCACCCGGGCCCCGCCCGTCAGGTTTGAACCTGGCGAGCGCGAGCGCACCGGTTTTCCAGGGGCTGCTTTGCTCTGGGCCGACCCTGTTGCGGCCAGTTTTGGCCTAGGGCATAGTGCCCATTTTTCTTTTTCTTTTCTGTTGATTTGCCAAAAATTCCTCAATATGCAAATGAAAACCAACTCAAATTCTTTTTCCACCTAAATTCTCTAAATATTCCCTGGAATTTATTACTGCCAATTGTACAAATATTTGAATAAGTTTTTAACACTGTTTTATTTTAAAACCTATTAAAAGGCAGCTTTTTGCCTCTGTTATATTGTTTTCAAAATCTTTTTCACCACAAAACCCTAATAGAGTATTTTTAGTATGACTTTAGGTATTTATCAGAATAAGTGGACATTTTTAGTAGTTACATGAGTGCTCTGTTTTGTCTGTTTGCTTATTATTATCTTTTATTTTCGCGGCAATAGATTGCATGGTTGACGAAGAAGTTGGACCCGAAGACTTCAAAGACCCCGGAGACTTTGTTGAGCCAGGCAAGCAGCCCTTTGACCATGACAGGACACCATATTATTGCATGTCATATAGCACTTTACTTTTATTCCAAGTGATCATGTGTTGTGGTGTTGCCCTTCGGTGGGATGCCTCCGGTACTTCTCTTTGACACTTGCATCGTGCATGACCCTACCATCTTATGAGGGTTGTGCGGGTGGGAGTTGTTAGGTTGCAAATAGATGCTACACAAAATGGGATGGGACTTGTGCATAGTGATGACAAGAAAGGAAGTGATGATTTCAAAGGACTTTCGAAAACCCCATTGGGTGCCACTAATGCCCGAGGGAGATATTGATGAGATGGGTGACCACTTGAGAAAGAAGTGGTGTGCCTTAACAAGTGGAGTGTGTGTTTTCGAAAACGGACTAGATTTAAGATTTCTCGACCGTCCCAACCTTACATGTGCAACCACAATACCCCTTATGGGACGGGGTTTTGTTGATTACTATGGTTGGTGCTAGCAAGGAGCTCGCATTACTAGTGGCAAGAGTGAAGTGGTCACACTTGAGATGGGGTCATCCCTGAGTGGAAGGTCATGCGCTGTCTTTACACACACTAGGCACACCATTGCGTGCCCTCATGAATGATATGAGTGATGTATATCATGAGGGATGGCACCAACGAGTGGACTCTTTGTTTAGTATCACCATGGGAAAGGCATTGTTCGGGTGCTTACCTCGGGTATGTTATATACCGCGAGTCGTGGATGACACGGAAGTTCCCCGAGTTTTGTGGGTAAAGTGTGCAACCTCTGCGGAGTGTAAAACTATTCGAATAGCCGTGTCCACGGTCAAGGACAGTTGGGTGGTGCCGCTTAAACTACGTCTGGATGTTTTCATGAAACTTGGCGTGAGTATGGATGTGATGGTGGCAAGAGGTCACATGGACTAAGTCCGATGACTTAGCGTGAGAAATGAAATGAGTCCGATGACTTAGCATGAGCATGAGATGTTCAACTGATACTTATGATGATATCTACAATTTGTTCACATGAGTACCTGCTAGTTGTTGATGCATGCAAACTAGTTACTTGATCATGTCATTTGCACACAAAATTAGCTTTCCACAAAAATTTACCTACTTAGTGCTATATCATGCATCATTATTACCTCGTTCCACTCTTAGGTTGCTTGCGAGTACATTCAAAGTATTCATTGGCTTGCCACTGGTTATTTAATTGGCCAGGCATGGAAGAAGAGGAGATTGTTGAAGAGTTCATTGGAGACGAACATGCGAACTAGGACCCTTCCCAATCATAATGCCTGTAGGTGAAGGCAGATGGCATGGTTTCATGCTTTCGACCATGATTTCCGCTACTTGTTCTAGTTTAAGTGCTTGGCCGTGTGGCCCTATCTATGTAAGACTAAGACCTTCGTGGTCGCCATTTGTGTAAGGCATTAAGTGTGGATGTAAGACTCTTGTTATTCAGCTTCTGTGTGTTCAGTGAGCATTGATCTCTGGGATCATTGTACGCGTATATTCGGTGATCTCAACTTATGAGTCGGGGTCCCCACAATCTCTCTGTATTTCACTCCATCCTTGAAAGCACAAACAACGTGATGTTTAGAAATAGTTTCCACTGTATGAGGCAGAGTGGATCAGCGCTGAATGTAAGCCCTCAAGGTCTCATTGGGCTTCTGAACACAATGTTGCAAGTCAATCATCCCAGCAGGACGCTTGCAAGTGCCCTCGAAAGTTCTGACGAACACTCGGGCGAGATCCTCCCAGCAGTATAGGCTAGATGGAGCCAAGAGATTCAGCCATGCATGAGCTGAACCATCCAACATCAAGGATAAATGTTTCATCGCGATGTTATCATTTCCACCACCAATCTGATCTGCCACTCGGTAGTCGTCCAACCAACTCTCTGGCTTTGATTCGCTAGATAACTTCCCGATCCCATCCACCAAACTGAAGTTAGGGGGGATCTCTATAGAACATATGGCCCCGCTAAAGCACTTGGGGCCAGAAATAATAGTTGTGCTGCCACTCGAAAAATCCCTGTCATGTCCATCTCTGTGGGCTCTGCCTCTGTCGATCTTCCTCTGAGTGAGGAGATCACAAGCATCAAAACCTGCATTCCGCTCATCACCAAACGAGTGCCTTTCGTCCTGGTGCTAGGGCACGTGCAGACCACCCTACGAAGGAGTGGGCACTCGTCGGTGGTCATGACAGTAAAACTGATCTCTGAACTGATTTACATGAAAACCTCCACCCCTTTGGCACAAGGGTGATCCAGGACTATGCGCCGACTGAACAATCTCTGCCTTTGGTGAATTACTGTGTATCCTATTGCGCGATTGCGAAACAACAGAATTCTGACGTTGCGCTGCATCCAGCAATGCTCTAATGTCCATCAACCCTCTACCAGCCTCTGACCATGACGGCTAAATGGAATGTACTATCCTAGCTGCAGTTGCAATGTTTAACACCGGAGTATGGTATACCTCAACGTTGTTGTGAGATCCAGTCGAAAACAGTTGTCACTGACGTCGATTAGAAATTGGTGGGTGTTGGCGAGCGCGCTCATCGAGTTCTCTCTGGAGCTCTTCAAGCCATATGCGTGTGGCCTCCGAGGCCTGGGCCTCGGTGGTCGTACCAATGATGGGAGTATGAAGGACTTCTGCATCGCAGCGTGGCTGTTCACTCGATGGACTGCAAGCTTCACGCTTGCCGAGGTCGAAGCCCGGCGGCGGGCTTTGATGGGAACCAACCATAAGGACCTCCGCTGCAGGATCGCAGCTCTCGCACTTGGAAGGAACGTCAGACTGATCGGAGTCCGACTCAAACACGTCGTGAAGGGACTCAATGGGCTCGATCGCCGCAATCTATGGAGAAGAAATTTGGCGAGCCGTTGCATGCTTGACACAGTGCTGGAGTCATGAGCGACCGGATCGCTTGCGACGACGAACATCCAGGAAAGCCGATGCATACGGAGTCGACGGCTCCCGCAAAAGCACGCCACAGGAACTTGCACGGAAGTGCGTAGCCCCGCGAACTGGGAGCACCTCGACGTTAAGAGGCACTTCTTGAGTCCATGCCGAATCGTCGGCGATGAAGGTGACGCTCCAAAATGGATCTCGTGGCCCAGAGCAAAAGCACCGCAGGAAGACATGACAAAGGGAGAAAAACGCAACCTCGCCGAAAGCCGCTTAGACGCCTGCCCCACGGTGGGCGTCAACTATCGTGGGAATGAGCCTGACAGTAGAAGGTAGGGGTACGAAAGGAGAGGGCAGAGTCCTAGCTACGGCGAGGATGTACACATGGATGTATGAGTTCATGCCCCTCTCATGGAGGTAACAACACTATGTCTCAGTGCTCTGGAGCTTTTTCATGTGGAGAATAGAGATTACAAAGGTTGCTAACCCTTGTGCTAGAGGGGAGGGGCAGCTTATATAGAGTTTGCTGCCCTTCATAATTACCAGGCATCCAGGGGTCCGATCATGGGTATAAAGACTAGCTTTACTGGTAACGTACACATAATTTCTATTAATGACGACTGGCATAATGCCTGCCTGTTGGTCTCTCACGGGCGACTTCTAGTCTTGTGGTGTCGACTAGAAGCAGGGTCATTCGAGTGACAGGTGACTGTCGAATGGAGGAAGGAACTACTGAATGGATTGATTGTCGAGTGAACGCCATGGTGAATCCACTTGGAATCTCTGTTGTGGTCCTTAAGCTTTCCAATGCAGTGTCCTTTGGTAGGGTATATAGTTGAGGCCTAGGACCCTACCCTAGGTACATATCCTCGTCACCTTGCAAGCTAACACGAACAACATCCCAAACGACGGGGTTATGACCAAGAATATGCATTTTCATTTTGTGCTTCCAACTAGCAAAATTAGTGCCATCAAAGTATGGACCTCTACTGTGATAATTTCCCTCACTATACCCGTATTTCTCCTAGGTTGTGAAACCAATGCAATGGAGACCAAAGCTCTGATACCACTTGTAGGGTCGAAAGTAGGTCTAGAGGGGGTGATTAGACTACTTGACCAAATAAAAATATGCTTTTTCCAATTTTAATTCATGGCAAGTTTTAGCATTCATAGTATGTCAAGTACACCCTACACATGCATGTCTAAGAGTATAGCAGCAGAATGTAAAGACAATGCACATGTAAGTAAAGAGAGGGTAAGGAATGCAAACACAATTGGTGACACGATGATTTTTCCCGTGGTTACGATAGGTGGTGCTATTATATGTCCATGCTCATGGAGTCTTCAACCCATGGAGGGTAATGGTCGCAAGAGTCCACGGAGGGCTCTACCCACAGAGGGTTCCACGAAGAAGCAACCTTTACTATACCATGACAGCCTACGTCCAGGGCAGACTAGCCTTACTCAGGGTAGATCTTCACGTAGTAGGCGATCTCCTTGCCCTTACAAACTTCTTGGTTCACTCCATAACACGAAGTAGGAGGCTCCCAAGCGACACCTAACCAATCTAGGAGGCACCACCCTTCAAAAGGTAATAGTCTCGGTTACGATGATGAACTTCTTGCTCTTGTGCTTCATGATGATAGACTCCTCAACACACAATCACTCTCTCACAGATTTGGCTTGGTAGAAGAGATGGGATTGGTGGAAATCAACTTGGGGAGGCTAGAAATCAAGATCGATATGGTTGGAGTGGAAAATCTTGATCTCAACACAAGGGTAGGTGGTTCTCTCTCACAAAATCTAATAGGATAGGTATGGAATAGTTCCGAGTGCTTCCCTGTCGAGTAGGTGGTGGTGTAGGGGTATATATAGGCCTCCTCAAAAATCCAAGCATTACACACAATAAGTCAGACTCGATGACACCGATGTGTTAATCTCAGTGGTACCAAAGTGACCAAAAGGTGGCAACTTTTGAATCTTAGAGGGACCGATATATGAATCTCGGTTGCACCGATAAGGTGAGCAGCAGTCAGATTTCCAATCTCGGTAACATCGAGTCAACAATCTCGGTGGGACCAAAAATGTGAGTCTGCATAATAGAAAGTTGGCAACCTGAACTCGGTGGCACCAGTATGGGATCAGTTGCACCGAAGTGGCTAGGGTTAAGCTGAGTCATTATAGGTTCTGGAATCGGTGGCACCAGGATAGGAATATTGGTTGCAACGTTTTTTAATGTTTGGCTATAGACAAGCTTGGGTGGGAGAGCTTGTGGATGTTTTTGGTTACTATCACTTGTGCACATATGAGCATTTTGTGCACGTATGTTTGGCTATAGTATTGGCTTTCCTATGGACTCAAAGTGATTTCTCTCAAATGTAAAATGTAGAGTCCTCTTGCTAGAAGCTTGGCCAACCTATTTCCTTGCATCTTGGGGTGTTCCACAATCTCCAAAATCCTTTTTCCATCCCTATCATTGAACTTTTCCTTAAATATACTTGGTGGAGACATTAGTTCAATGACTTATATGTTGTTATTAATTACCAAAACCACCAAGGGAGGAAATGTGCTTTCACCAACAGAGGGTACACCCCTTATCGCAATACAACGAGACAAGCGACACCATGTGCTCCCGAAAGCAAGGTCCCACCAATCCAATGGCGCTAGCTAGCGCACTTGCCGACCTATACAAAGGAGAGCAAGAAGACTTTATTCGGCGGGCAACCAAGGAAGGTTATTCGGCCCACAATCCCATCGAATGGGTAAGCCTTTATTTTTCAAACATGAAAATAGTTTAGGGTTTCCGTTCCGCTCTTTATTTGACCGAAGTCTGGCGTGAACATGAATGGAGGAGTTTCATCGAGACAGGCAATTGTCCGGTTCCTCAGCCCAAGAACCATTCACGCGACAACGATCAGGGTTTCAACGAGGACACGGATCTTCTTCTTGACTTCAAAAATGGAGTCTATTTCCAAGACAGAATTGTCCAAACCCCAATGGCTATCATAGTTGATTACCCCAGGCCATTCTCCATCCCAGCTGCGGGCAAGAAGAAAATCTCCTCCCGCAAGAGGCCAGCAACCAAGAGCACCCCGGACGTGACAGTCCCAACTCCCAAACGCCACCAATCCGCGTGCCATACACTAGTAGCCAAAGTTGTGGACGAGTCGGAGGCCAACATGGATCCCTCTACGGAGCCGGTTATAGGGACGAATCCACCTGTCCGCTCATCCTGAAGGTACATTGTTCGGCAATCCACTTATTGTCGCGATCAATAGAGTCTTCCAGCAGTTTTTTATTGAAATACTTAGCAAAACGCCCAATCCTCTCCTATTGAAGGGGTTACCCAGGTGTCTGGAGATGAACGAAGTTCCCGAGCCACGATCCATGCGGCTTCTGCTACAGAGGCCCCCATGGCCAATCCGGCGCCTGCCGATTCTGGTGATGGTGTATCCTTCACCAAATTGGAGGTGGAGAGTGCCATGCATCATCGACAACGATGGGAAGCCATGAAGCACCCAATTTTCTCTGATCAGGGGTTTGGCGCCCTACGGTCGGCGGATGTGCACTTGGCACCGCCCGAGCTGGGTTCGGCGAAGCTATGAAGTTGATAACAACCAGCATACAGGTAAGTGATCGGGTTTTATAGAATCCAAATATTTGTGTAAGACTAGTAGCCCCCGAGCCTTAATTTTTTGGAACAAACAAATTAAGGATCTCCTCACTGTTTGAATGCTGACACAGGCCTCAAAGCAACAGTCTGAGCAATTGGCCAAGGAGCTCGAGGAGAGCCGCACGGAAGTACAATCCGTGAAGGCCGAACTAGCACAAGTAAAGAGCTTCACGCGAGAGGCCCATGGTGAGTATGCATTTATTGCTAATCTTGATATATCATCGTGCATTTACTGTAGCCGAATTAATAGGGCACATGGAAAGTCTGCTGAAATAAGCCCGGGACTCTCACAGGTATGCGGAGTCCCAACACCAGGCTGACTGCCTTGTTATACAAAAGTAGGCCTAAGAAATAAAGAGTTTGAAGATTCAATTGGCCAAGCGGAAGAAGGGAACCGAAAGCTTCAGAGGGGTGTGTTCGGTAAGTACAATTCCATTATCAGAAAATATTTCTGATGTAGGGAATAATGGTAAGCGTGCTGTTGTCTTATGTACAGGACTCCTCTCGGGGCATCCTGAAGAGGAGATCGAATCATACCAAGGGAACCTGCTGAAGGAGCTGACCTCTCTCCATAAGCGTGTGTAGAAAGATATGAAAGGAATGGTGAAGGCACTAGGGCCTACCGAACAGCCACCTAAAGGGCTAGCCATACTTGTGGATCAATTCAAGGGTGCTCGAAATAAGTTCGAGCTGTGGAAGACTTCGGCTTGCCATGAGGGAGCACGGGAAGCGTGGGCAATGATCAAGACCCGTTTCACCGGACATAACCCGAGCATATGGCGCGGGTTGGTCCCATGGGATCGGATGAAAAAGAAGTGTCACTCCACCTGGTGTATGACCAGGTGATGCATGCCGCTCGTATTCGCAAGCGGACTACCCCCTTAACACAATAATTGATAATCTCGATCAGTAGCCGCACATGTAATTTATATGTACGTGTTGTAAAACAATGTGTGTTGTAAGCTTTGTCTTAACCTATCATCGCCTTCCCCCCTCCCCCCGTGCTAAGAGCTCGGGTGTAACATCCCAAATTTTGGAATGTTATAATAAATATTAGAATGAATGTTTGTTTGTTTGAGTGATTGATTTGAGTGGAATTTGAAACTTTTTAAAACTTTTCCAATGAGAGGGAATGTCATGACTTTCCCATATGCTTTTGGAATTCAAATTCCTACATTTTAAATCAACGAGAGAAGATGACATGACTTCTTCAAGATAAAAAGATTTGAAGAGTGAATTAGAAAAACATTTGAAATTTTCTGATATGGAGTTCTTTTCATATTGATTTCCAATTTGAAGTTTGAAAGAATTCAAATACCCTTGACAAGATTTTTAGAGGAGTAACATGACACTCCACACCAGGGTTACTTTTGTGAAGTATTTGAACAATAAAACCCAGGGGGTTATTTGAAACATATTTGCAAAAAGAAATAAAGCCACTTAGGCATTTTCTCAAAATAGTTTTTTAAAAGAATTTATTTTGGCCGTGAAAAAATGTTCATTAAATTGCATTTATTTCCCTGATCATTTTGGATTATAAAACTTTATTTTTTGGATATGTTTTGATTGCCCAAAAGTTAGTTTCCTTCTTAGTTATTTTATAAATGGAAAATATTTCATATTTGGAAGGTCATCCACAGCCCACCTACAAAATCCAGCCCGGATCAGATCCGAAATTAATTTGGATCGGCCACCGATCCCTTTCCTTTTCTCTCGCTCTCACTGACGCCCCGGCCCCACCACCGCTCCTGCCTCCCCGCGGTCATCTCCTTCCTTTTGCCTCTCCTCTTTCCTTGCTAACGCCGGCGAGATCAATCCCGACCGGATCTCTTTCCCCTTTCCTTCCCCGAGCTCCTGACCTCTCCTATAAATAGAGGAGCTCGGCCTCGTTCGATTTTTTGCCCAAACCTCGATCCTCCCTCGCCCGAATGACACCCCACACTCGCCGGTGTTCGACCGAGCCGCCACACCATTGCCACGCCACGGCTCCACCCCGACACCCCCGCCGCCTCCCGAGCCCACCAACCGCTTCCCGACTCTCGTGCGCACCTCCTTGACAATTTACCCGAGCCCCGCACCCATCGCAACCCCCTTCCCCGTCGACACCCGAACGCCGCCGTCGCCTCCGAGCTCACCGTCGCCGCCATCGTCGCCCCCGAGCCCCGCTGACGCTACCAACGGAGTCGCCGTCCTCGCCCGTGTCGACCGGTGCTTTCAGACACCTCGGAGGACCACCGGAGCGCCGTCCCCGTCAACCTCGCCACCCCGGACTCGCTGGAACTTCGCCGGAGTCGTCAACCACCATGGTGAGCTCTCCCCTCCGTCCGATCTCGTTGAACGGCCACGATTAGAAGAGGATACCCCTTCGGTTTATTTTAGAAGAACCGGCCGCTTTTCTGTTAGGTTATTATTAACCAAACCGTTTTCTTTAAATATCGGCCGTCCGCTCGAATCGATAGAACGCGCACACTCTTCAGCCAATCAGAGAATGCCACGTCACCCCCTGTCCGTTAGAGTAGTTTTTTTATTTTTCTGTTTTACTTTCAATTACAGAAATAGTTCTGTTTTTGTTTTCTTTGTATCTTTTATGTTTTTAATTATTTTAATTTTATTATTTTTGAATCATGTCACAAATTTTATGAAGTTTCTGTAGATATAAATTTTGACCATATTTGAGTAATTTAAGATTGAATTCAAATAGATTTGATTCAAATCTTATTTTTTGAATATCTTCAGTTCAAAAATAGATTTTAAGTTGATTATTTTTGTTATTTGTCACTAGTGATCTTAGAGATCAGTAGGTAGAATTTGAGAATTTTTTGAGTATTTTAAATTAGTATTTTTAACAAAACAGATTTTGTTTTAGTTTTTTTAGGTTTATTTCTATTTCTTTTGTTTTAATTGTTTTTAATTTGTTTTCTTTTATAGTAGTTGAAAAGTTTTTCTTTTTTTTCTTTTAGTTAGAACTAATATTTAAACTAAGTTTATTTCTATGTTATTTATTAGTTCTCTTGCATGGAATCAATTCTAGTTCAATTATAACTTGCAATTGATTTCTATTGCTAGTCTGAGTTTGCTATTGGAAAATACCTTTAATAAAATTGTTTTATAAAATATACTTTCTGTTAAATTAGTTGTTATATATTTTGTTTTCTGTTATTATAATATTTTATTGTTTTACTTGTTGTTAAGTTTATTAGGCAAAACTTATGTTGTTTAGAGTATTGTTTTTCTTAGTTCTTACTTGTTCTTCAAAAGTAATTCTTTTGCTAAGTAAAATATTTACCAAAATACTTTTGTTATATATTACTTCATTTTGTTTTCTTACCTTTGAAAATAGATTATTTGTAGAGAAAACCAACCCTTGGTTGTGTTGATGAAGTTTTGTTGATTTTAACTTTTGTCTTAAGTATTTCCTTCATCACAACCCTTTGGTGTTTACTCTTGTGTTATTATTGTGTGTTAGAATTGATTGCTAGTATGATTGTTTATATGAATGCAATGTTTGATTATATAGATTTTCATCGGAGAGTGACGAATAGTCTATCAAGTTAATTCTGAGAGCGATATTATTCTTCATCAACAGTACAAGCAAGTTCACTTTGACCATTTTGTTCATACCTATGTTTTATTGCATGTAGTGACATCATTCAACAAATCCCTGCCGTAGTGTTATTGAAATTCTTGTAATTGAGTAGAATGCATGCGGTCGGAACCCACCACTTGTTACTAAAGCCCCGGGAACGTTAGTTATTTTTATGCTATGTTAAGTAGATGGGGTCTTGTATGAGTGTCCGTGAGTGGTGTGAGAAGGAGGAGTCTACGTCAAGATGACAACTTCATGAAGGCATCTTCAAGTCCTGCATCTTCCAGACCTCAAGACTTCGAGACTCGAGAAACAATTTTTCAATATACACACAACTGGGTGAAGGATGGTTGATTGGGCATCCCTGGAGTAACCAGTGGATGGCCGGGATGCATGGAGAAGCGCCATGACATCTTGCGGAAAGCTTCACCCAGAGTCAAAGAGACAGATAAATACTTCATGCCCGGAAGCTTACCTGTGTAGCCACAAGTCATTATGGGCTCTGGCTTGGTTGATCTTTGTTGTGACTCTGGCTGGGCAGTGCTACGAGATGTAGTCGACGTTAGGATTGAATGGGCACTGATAGTAGTTAGGGAAACACTTTGAAAGACCATGTTTTGTTCGTCCTGTTCTCAAACACCATGCAGTGCGAGGACTTACAAGGAGGGAACGAATCTTGTGGGTAAAGTACACAACACTCTCTAGAGTTAAACGTAATCAATTAGTCGTGTCCCCCGTTACGGACTATTTGAGCCTCTGAGATTGGATCTATCTCTGAACTCTCAACGCTAGACTGATAATTTAATTGTGGACAACTTATGATACTTGTGGCTATTAAGACATCGGTTGGCGGAACCATGTCATGTTAGGTAACTCTATAGTGAAAACTCCTGATATTCCTTTGTTGTAGGAAAAGAAAATAAAATCAGCTTTTATGCAAAAAATCATACACAGAGCCACAAAGCCCTACTGCATATAGAATAGTTTTTATCTTCTGTTCTACTATGGTGATCTTGCCGGTACATTCAATGTACTGACCTACACGGCTGCAACGTCTTATGTTGCAAATAAGCTCTACGACGGGTAGGAGTACGATTCAAGGTTACGGTCTACACTTAACCTGCCGTTGGTGTTTATTGGGACTCCACTCCCATTGATTGCTTTCACTGAGATTTTAAGGTATATATCAACTTTACGCTATTTACATGTGATTGCACTTTGATATATACATTGATATACTATGTGTGCCAGCATACTGATCCAGGGATGGCACAGAACATACAGAGGCTTGACTCGTTTTGAGTCAGGTCGCTACCGAAATGGTATCAGAGCACATGTTGACTGTAGGACGTGACCCTAGACTGCTGGAAACCCCATAGGACAAGATATCTCTCAAACCTTATTCTCAAAAAAATGAAGACTAAAAGGACGTGAAGAAATTGATGACCATGAAGAGTTTCAAAGATTTTATGCCCCCTAGAAGACCAAACCCGTGTTGTATACTTACGTTAGATACGGTGATGTGGGAGCTGTCATTTGTGTGCATTTTGTTCGACAGCCACAAATAAAATCTATTTTCAAACCATTATTTGTATTGTGTGTATCCCCTCCTTTCTCTCTCTCTCTTGTATCTCATCCCAAACCCTTTGACCCAATAGATGGTAAATGAAGTTGGACTTGTATTTTCTGGACCAATGACCCAGCTAGAGGCTGAGATATGGATTCAAAACATGGAAAATAGCTTCGAGAGCAACTTGATTGCAAAGAGGTATGAGGTTGCACACGCTCTTCAGTACCTTACCCAAAGTGCTACAATTTGGTGGAGAATGCATCATGCCATACAAGGATTTAATGGAGCATCAACTTGGGAAGAATTCAAGAAGACTCTGTTAAGATCCCGTCTCTTTCAGAAGCATTGTGTTAAGCCGATGAAGAAGGCTTGTGCATGCAGGATCTATGGAGAAGAAGGACATATCCCATAGGATTGCCCGAAGGAATATCTAGTAGAATTTCCAACAGAAATGTTTTGGTATGATTCTTACGAAAATAGAAGCTATGAGTTGTACGCAAGGGTCTAGGAAGAACCGAAAACGTATTAGGAAGAGACAAGCCCCTGAACAGAGGGACCTGAGTCATATCAGATGTTTCAAGTGTAAGGATATGGGCCACTAGGCCAATAAGTGCCCAGGAAAGGAACCAAGAACCCAAGGAGCAAACACCAACATCAAGAAGCCCCAAGACTTGTCAGAAATCATCTGTTTTCGTTGCAAGGAAGCAGGACATTATGCTAGTAAATGTCCAAGGGAGAAGAAAGCTAGAATGGAGTAGTTAAGTTTTTAAGATGCCAATAACTATATCATGAAGCACTCTTGTTTCATAAGATTATTTTGTAACGGAAGTCTCAGAGTTTGAAATAAATTCATGAGATCAATGTAAATTATGGTGTCATAATTCTCCTATATTGAATTACATGAGCTGTTACTCTATGAACAAAGATCTCTGACCATTTTCGAGGATATGAGAAAATATGGTCTATGCGGGCATGAGTGCATTTCATTTTTAGTGTGGTAGTAACCACAGGGACAAATGAATGAAGAAAATACCATTCATATTAAGGAGTTTGGATAAGTGAATACAGGTGAAGAGAATGTGGAACCATATCAAACTATGTGGTTGATAACCTTTGTGACAAAGTGCTTTTGAAGCTGGAATATTGGAAAAAGGAATGATTGTGATGAAACCATACCCAAGGTTAAACAGACCAATGGAAAGGAAAATGAATTCCGCAAAGTGGGATCTAGACAAGAATAAGTCTGTGAATTTGTTACCTCAAGGGTATGGTGTAGTGAACCGAAGGTAGTGTTGGAATATGGAACGATAGAAACCCCAAGAGTGAGTTAAAGCTATCCAAGTATTCAAGTGAACCCACAAATCACTGACCTAAGGATTGATAAAGATCAAGCCCAACCTTTGTGATGGAAGAAACTTGGAAGAATCTACGACTGATCAGCAAACGTTTTCCTTACGAGTATCCGAAAGCCTGAGAGATGTGAAGAAATGATAGATGTTTTTGCTTAGCTTGCAGAATCAATGGATTTATCTGAAGTTCGTTCGTTGACAAGAGAAACTTCTGCAACGCTTTTGAGGAAGCCCAAGTGTTAGCATACGAGATTCACCGAAACCTATACAAGGTAATGATTTCAGTGCGGCATGGATTGATCACCATGACGACTTACTCTTATCATTCTCTTTCTATTTGGAACGGTAAATCTGAGTGACTTACCCATAGTAAAGAGACGACGTTCTGTGAAGCTTTTGTTTAAGCCTTAGAACGGTGTGATGAAAACCCCTTCTACATGACAATTTCTATCACATGTAGGAATTTTTATGGTGAGGAATGATGTCAAGAAATTTTTTCCACTGCAGGATAACCACTAATGGTAGACCACCATGAGATCTTCAATAAGTTATTTAGAATGAATGCGAGGCTTATCAGCTAAGAAGACCCAGTATCGGAGGAAATACATTTTTGTGATGAGAACACAAGATTTTGATTTAAAAGGAAGAGCATCACTAAAGGAGCTATCGTAAAGAATGTGAAGAGACAGATGCACCTAGGGGACTGTCATGATTTTGAGGGACTAGTAACTCTCATATTAAGTGTGGTAGACCCCACACCTTCTTGGTCAATGGATTTGCTAGAAGACCCCAAACCCTAACATATTATTTCTAGCCCTTTCGAATCTCGAGGATGAGATTCATTTTAAGTGTGGTAGGTTTGTAACATCCCAAATTTTGGAATGTTATAATAAATATTAGAATGAATGTTTGTTTGTTTGAGTGATTGATTTGAGTGGAATTTGAAAAAAATTCAAACTTTTTGAATGAGAGGGAATGACATGACTTTCCCATATGCTTTTGGAATTCAAATTCCTACATTTCAAATCAGTGAGAGAAGATGACATGATTTCTTCAAGATAAAAAGATTTGAAGAGTGAATTTGAAAAACATTTGAAATTTTCTCACATGGAGTTCTTTTCATATTGATTTCCAATTTGAAGTTTGAAAGAATTCAAATACCCTTGACAAGATTTTGAGAGGAGTAACATGACACTTCACACCAGGGTTATTTTTGTGGAGTATTTGAACCGTAAAACCCAGGGGGTTATTTGAAAAATATTTGCAAAACGAAATAAAGCCATTTAGGCATTTTCCGAAAATATTTTTTGAAAGTATTTATTTTGGCCGTGGAAAAATGTTCATTAAATTGCATTTATTTCCTTGATCATTTTGGTATATTAAACTTTAGTTTTGGGATATGTTTTGATTGCCCAAAAGTTACTTTCCTTCTCTGTTATTTTATAAAACGAAAATATTTCATATTTGGAAGGTCCTCCGCAGCCCACCTACCAAATCCAGCCCGGATCAGATCTGAAATTAACTCGGATCGGCCACCGATCCCTTTCCTTTTCTCTCCCTCTCACTGACGCCCCGGCCCCACCACCGCTCCTGCCTCCCCGCGGTCATCTCCTTCCTTTTCCCTCTCCTCTTTCCTTTCTAACGCCGGCGAGATCAATCCCGACCGGATCTCTCTCCCCTTTCCTTCCCCGAGCTCCTGACCTCTCCTATAAATAGAGGAGCTCAGCCTCATTCGATTTTTTGCCCAAACCTCGATCCTCCCTCGCCTGAACGACACCCCACGCTCGTCGGAGTTCGACCGACCCGCCGCGCCAATGCCGCACCACCGCTCCACCCCGACACCCCCGCAGCCTCCCGAGCCCACTAACCGCTTCCCCACTCTCGTGTGCACCTCCTCGTCCATTCGCCCGAGCCCCGCACCTACCAGAGCCCTCTTTCCTGTCGACACCCGAACGCCGCCGCCGCCTCTAAGCTCACCATCGTCGCCATCGTCGCCCTCGATCCCCGCTGACGCTACGAACGGAGTCGCCGTCCTCGCCCGTGTCAACTGGTGCTTTCAAACACGCCGGAGGACCACCGGAGCACCGTCCCCGTCAACCTCGCCACCTCGGACTCGCCGAAACTTTGCCGGAGTCGTCAACCACCCGTGGTGAGCTCTCCCCTCCGTCCAATCTCGTTGAATGGCCACGATTAGAAGAGGATACCCCTTCGGTTTATTTTAGAAGAACCGGCCAGTTTTCTGTTAAGTTATTATTAACCGAAAAGTTTTCTTTAAATATCGGCCATCCGCTCGAATCGCTAGAACGCGCACACCCTTCAGCCAATCAGGGAATGCCACGTCACCCCTGTCCGTTAGAGTAGTTTTTTTCTTTTTCCGTTTTAATTTCAATTACAGAAATAGTTCTGTTTTTGTTTTCTTTGTATCTTTTATGTTTATAATTATTTTAATTTCATTATTTTTGCATCATGTCACAAATTTTATGAAGTTTCTGAAGATATAAATTTTGACCATATTTGAATCATTTAAAACTTAATTCAAATAGATTTGATAAAAAAATTATTTTCTGAATATCTTGAGTTCAAAAATAGATTTTAAGCTGATTCTTTTTGCTATTTGTCACTAGTGATCTTAGATACCAGTAGGTAGAATTTGAGAATTTTTAGAATATTTTAAATTAGTATTTTTAATAAAACAGATTCTGTTTTAGTTCTTTTTTAGGTTTATTTCTATTTCTTTTGTTTTAATTGTTTTAAATTTGTTTTCTCTTATATTAGTTGAAAAGTTTTACTTTGTTTTCTTTTAGTTAGAACTAATATTTGAACCAAGTTTATTTCTATGTTATTTATTAGTTCTCTTGCATGAATCAATTCTAGTTCAGTTATAACTTGCAATTGATTTCCATTGCCAGTTTGATTTTGCTATTGGAAAATACCTTTAAAAAAATTCTTTTATAAAATATACTTTCTGTTAACTTAGTTGTTATATATTTTATTTTCTGTTATTTTAAAATTTTATTGTTTTACCCTTTGTTAAGTTTATTAGGCAAAAACTTATGTTCTTTAGAATATATTTTTTTCTTAGTTGTTACTTGTTCTTCAAAAGTAATTCTTTTGCTAAATAAAATATTTACTAAAATACTTTTGTTATATATTACTTTGTTTTGTTTTGTTACCTTTGAAAGTAGATTATTTGTAGATAAAACAAACCCTTGGTTGTGTTGATGAGGTTTTGTTGATTTTAACTTTTGTCTTAAGTATTTCCTTCGTCACAACCCTTTGGTGTTTACTCTTGTGTTATTATTGTGTGTTAGAATTGATTGCTAGTATGATTGCTTATATGAATGCAATGTTTGATTATATAGATTTTCATCGGAGAGTGACGAATAATCTATCAAGTTAATTCTGAGAGCGATATTATTCTTCATCAATAGTACAAGCAAGTTCACTTTGACCATTTTGTTCATACCTATGTTTTATTGTCTGTAGTGACATCATTCAACAAATCCCTCCCGTAGTGTTATTGAAATTCTTGTAGTTGAGTAGAATGCATGGGGTAGGAACCCACCACTTGTTACTAAAGCCCCGGGAACGTTAGTTATTTTTATGCTATGTTAAGTAGATGGGGTCTGGTATGAGTGTCCATGAGTGATGTGAGAAGGAGGAGTCTACGTTAAGATGACAACTTCATGAAGGCATCTTCAAGTCCTGCATCTTGAAGACCTCAAGACTTTGAGACTCGAGAAACAAGTTTTCAATACACAGTACTGGGTGAAGGATGGTTGATTAGGCATCCCTGGAGTAACCAGCGGATGGCCAGGATGCATGGAGAAGCGCCATGACATCTTGCGGAAAGCTTCACCCAGACTCAAAGAGACGGATGAATACTTCATGACCGGAAGCTTACCTGTGTAGCCACAAGTCATTATGGGCTCTTGCTTGGTTGATCTTTGTTGTGACTCTGGCTGGGCAGTGCTACGAGATGTAGTCGACGTTAGGATTGAATGGGCACTGACAGTAGTCAGGGAAATACTTTGAAAGACCATGTTTCGTTCGTCCTATTCTCAAACACCATGTAGTGCGAGGACTTACAAGGAGGGAACGAATCTTGTGGGTAAAGTACACAACACTCTGCAGAGTTAAACCTAATCAATTAGCCATGTCCCCGATTATGGATGATTTGAGCCTCTGGAATTGGATCTATCTCTGAACTCTCAACGCTGGACTGATAATTTAATTGTGGGCAACTTATGATACTCTTGGGTATTAAGACATCGGTTGGCGGAACCATGTCATGTTAGGTAACTCTATAGTGAAAACTCCTGATATTCCTTTGTTGTAGGAAACGAAAATAAAATCAGATTTTGTGCAAAAACTCAGACACATAGCCACAAAGCACTATTGCATATAGAATAGTTTTTATCTTCTATTCTACTATGGTGATCTTGCCGGTACATTCAATGTACTGACCTACACGGCTGCAACGTCTTATGTTCCACATGAGCTCTACGACGGGTAAGAATACGATTCAGGGTTACAGTCTACACTCAACCTGTCGTTGGTGTTTATTCGGACTCCACTCCCGTTGACTGCTTACGCTGAGATTTTAAGGTATATATTAACTTTACGCTATTTACATGTGATTGCACTTTCATATATACAATGTTTTACTGTGTGTGCCAGCATACTGATCCAGGGATGGCACAGAACACATAGGGGCTTGACTCGTTTTGAGTTGGGTCGCTACATCGGGAGTGTTCCTCCTTATTTGTCCCTCCATAAAAGCGAACTGTATTGGGGGAACCAGGCAATCTGACCATGTGGTGCGAACAGACCGAAAGCACACAGACAAATATTTTATATTACTAATTAGCATAAGAAACATCTTTCGAGGAAAATAGTACCTCTATCGATACCTTTCATCGAGGCTCTATGAAGATCGTAGATAGAAGGCCGCATACTTGCAGTATGCGGCTAATTTTCCTTTGGTAAGAAAAGACCCAAACAACGGTGATAACGACCGGAGCCGTATAAGGTGTTTCCGTCATAGCCGACCAATTGTCTACATAAGATATCTAGCTTTCGGCTTCACCCGTCTGAGGTACGTGTCTGAATTACCCGGTCATAACAATCACAGAGGTGCTCCCTTTACTCACTAGCCGAACAATCGGGAACATAGAGAGTAATCATAGGAGCGAGGAAACCCATCTTGGAAAAGTCTTACTTCGAATTGATGCATATGATGGCTAGAACATGACAAACAAAACATGTATGCCCAGTAAGTATGAGCAAATACTTGTAATAAAAAGTATGGCTACCAGAAGTAGCCCCCACGTGCTGTGTTCGAATTTAACACTTTACGGTGTATGGCGATAATCTTTAGGACAAGATGGGTTCAGCCGAACATAGGGTTAAGAAAAGAAATTGGCCCTGTCAAATAGCAAAATGGGAAGATAAGAAGAAGAAAGGCAAAAAATAAAAATAGGAAAAAATGTGGGGGAGTTTAGATGACACCGGTTTATCCGTAGAAGCACCAAAGATGAGTTGCGTTCCATGGGTTCGGTTCAAGGTGATTATCGGACTGACTTCGCAGACGGTAGGCACCTCCCGCGAGTACTTCGTCGATGATGAAAGGGCCCTCCCATTTGGGGTTGAGTTTATGCTTCTATTTCTCCGGGAGATGTAGGACGAGTTCACCTACGTTGTAAGCTTTTTCCCTGACCTCCCTACTTTGGTAACGTCAAGCTTGCTATTGGTAAAGAGTGGAACGAGCCAAAGCTATCTCACGCTCTCCCTCTAAGGCGTCTAAGTCATCCTGCCGATCCAACTCGGCCTCCTTTTCCTCATACATGCGCACTCTTGGCGCGTCATGGATAATATCACAAGGGAGAACTGCCTCTGCCCCATAGACCATAAATAATGGTGTGTAACCTGTTGATCTGTTCGGGGTGGTAAGAAGGCCCCATAGAACGGAGTCGAGTTCCTCCACCCAATGACAGTCGGATTCGTGAAAAGATCAGATCAAACGTGGCTTGATGCTGCTCATAATGAGACCGTTTGCTCGCTCGACCTGTCCATTGGTCTGCGAATGATAGACCGATGCATAAACAAGCTTTATGCCCATTTTTGTGCACCACTCCTTCACCTCTTGGGTCGTGAAGTTGGATCCATTATCTGTTATTATACATGTGGGACACTGTAACGGTGTACTACGCTAGATATAAAGTCGATCACTGGTCCGGATTTATCCGACTTAACGGGCTTTGTTTCTATCCATTTGGTGAACTTGTCCACCATGACCAGTAGGTATTTATTTTTCTTGGTTCCCCCTTTAAGGAATCCGGCCATGTCCAGACCCCTGACAGCTAAAGGCGACATGATCAGTATAGTTCCAAGAGCTGTTCAGGGCATGTGACTTTGATTAGAGAAGAGTTGACACCCGATGCAATGTTGAACAACTAACTGGGCGTCTGTCCGAGCTGTAGGCCAAAAGAAACCAGCTCGGAAGGCCTTGTTGACAAGGGATCTTGCCATGGCGTGATGCCCGCCCATGCCTGCGTGGATTTCAGCGAGAGGCTCCCATCCTTCTTCCTCGGATATACACCTCTGTAATAATCCGGTGGTGCTTTTCTTGTATAACTCACCCTCATGGAATTTGTAGGCCTTGGATCGCCGAACTATGTGTCGTGCCTCCGTTTGATCATCGAGGAGTTCCTTGTGAATAAGGTAAGCGAGGAAGGGTTCTGTCCATGGAGCTATTACTGCCATTACCTCATGAGCCGAGGGTGTTTCATTCATCGTCGAGCCGCCGATAATGCCATCGTCCGGCTCGTTTATGAGGGGAACAACTTCGTGTGCCGTATTCGGACCAGCGGCATTGTCGTCGTCCTGCCACACTACGGAGGGATTAAAGAGCTACTCCAGGAAGATGTTTCTTGGGAAGGGATCGTGCTTGGCTCCCATATGAGCCAATATGTCGGCGGCTTGGTTGTTGTCGCGAGCGACGTGGTGGAATCCTAACCCCTCGAACTGAGCAAATATCTTGAGGATGACGTTTCTATATGCCGCCATCTTTGGATTTTTGGCGTGAACTCGCCGTTAATTTTGATATGGCCAGGTTTGAGTCTCCACGTACCTCTAGCCATCGTATGCCCATTGATACTGCCATCCGAACACCATGAAGAAGGGCTTCATATTTGGCTACCTTGTTGGAGTCGACATACATGATTTGCGACACGTATCGCACGTTGTCGCCTATGGGGGATGTGAGGATAACTCTTGCCCCCAGTCCAGCCAAGGTCTTGGATCCATCAAAGTACATTGTCTAATGGGAGTATGCATTGTATTCCTTGGGGAGTTCGGCCTCTGTCCATTCAGCCAGAAAGTCTACCGGTACCTAAGATTTAATGGCGCGGCATGGCTTGTAGGTTATTTCAAAGGGAAGGAGCTCAATGGCCCATTTGGCTATGTGGCCGGTGGCATCCCTGTTGTTAATTATATCATTCAGGGGGACCTCCGATGCCATTGTTACCGCACACTCCTGAAAGTAGTGTCTGAGTTTCCTCGATGCCATGAATACTGTATAAGCTATTTTTTGGTAATGTGGGTATGTGGACTTCCACTGCATTAGCACTTCTGACACATAACATACCGGTTTCTGAGTCCGGAACTTATGTCCCTCCTCATCTCGTTCAATGACGAGCACCGCACTGACGACTTTGTTGGTGGCTGGTATCTATAATAACATGTGCTCACCGGTGCCCGGTGCCATGAGTATGGGATTAGTTACCAGTACTGTTTTGATTTCTTCTAATGTAGCCGCTGACTCATCGGTCCATTCAAACTTGTTGGTCCATTTGGGCAGCTTATAGAGCGGCAAAGCCTTTTCACCGAGGCAGGAGATAAAGTGGCTTAACGCCGCTACGCACCCAGCTAGCCTCTAGACATGCTTGTGCTGTGTGGGAATTGCAAGTTCTAATAGAGCACAGATTTTAGCTGGATTTGCCTCTATTCCTCTATGGGAGACGATGAATCCAAGCAACTTACCATAGGGAACTCCGAATACACATTTTTCCGGATTGAGCCGTATATCATATTCGCGTAGACTAGCGAAGGTTTGTCGTAAGTCATCGATCAATTGGCTAACATGTTTGGTTTTGATTACCACATCATCCACATAAGCCTCGATGGTCTTACCAACTTGTGTCGCGAGGGAGGTTTGCATCATGCGCTGGTATGTGGGCCCGACATTTTTTACCCCGAAAGGCATCGTGTTGAAGTAGGATAGCCCGTAGGAGGTGATGAATGCAGTAACCGCTTGATTGAATTCCTTCATTTTAATTTGATGGTATCCGTAGTAAGCGTCGAGCAAACACAACAAATCTTGTCCGGCTATGGCATCAACGATGTGGTCTATGCATGGTAAGGGGAAATGGTCCTTGGGGCAGGCTTTGTTGAGGTCTTTGAAGTCGACACACGGCCACCAGGACTTGACTTTCTTAGGTACCATCACCAGGTTTGCTAGACACTCAGGGTGTTTAATATCCCGAATATATCTGGCCTCGAACAGTTTAGCTAATTCGTCACCCATGCCTTGCCGTTTGGTCTCGGAGAAGTGGTGCAGAGTCTGTTTTATGGGCTTAAAGCATGAGATAATGTTTAAGATGTGTTCGGAGAGCCGACGTAGAATTCCAGGCATATCAGAGGGATGCCAGGCAAAAATGTCCCAATGCTTGCGGCGGAAATTCCGCAGCGCTTCATCCACAAGGGGATCAAGCTGGGCTCCGATGGACGCTGTCTTATTGGGGTCTGTTGGATGTACCTAAAATTTAACGATTTCCCCTGTGGGTTTAAAGGACGTGGACTTGGGCCTTTTGCTAAGGATTACATCATCCTTGTTAAATGTGGACCGTAAGGCGGTCAACTCTTCGGCAGTGAAAGTTTCCGCCAATGCCTTGAGGGCGAGCGCTGCCGTTTTGTTTTCGGCCCGAAGGGCTATGCTCGGATCACTGGCGATCATGATCACTCCATTTTGTCCTGGCATTTTGAGTTTCATGTACCCGTAATGGGGTATTGCCTGGAATTTTGTAAAGGTGTTGCGTCCCAATAGGGCATGATTGCCACTTGGGAAGGGAATGATGTGGAAGAGAGGTTATTCAGATCGGTAATTTTCGTGTGTGCCGAACACCACGTCCAGGATGATACATCCGGAACAACGCGCCTCTTTCCCTGGGATAATTCCCCGGAAGGTTGTGTTGCTATGTTTGATGCGAGATTTGGTCGAACTACATTTTTTCTAGGGATGCCTCGTATATGAGGTTAAGACCACTGTCGTTGTCCATTAGCACTTTATGTAGCCCTTACCCATCGATGATGAGGTTCAAGACTAGTGCGGCCGGTGAGTGACCAGGAAGAATGGGTGACTGGTTAGTGTCCCCAAAAGTAATCGGTATGCCTGCCCATGGGCTAGTGGCTGCTACATGGTAGACTTGATTGAGCTCCCTAAGAGCTCTTTTACGCCTTTTCCTCGAGGGGAAGGTATCATAGACCGTCAGGACTTCGGCATTGAATCCGGGCGGCGAAGGAGAGCGCCTTCTCAACAGAGGTGCTTTGAGGATAGCCTCGATGCTTTTTGTGACTTGTCTCATGACCCAGCAAGCTCGGAGGCTGTGAGTTGGGTTCGTGTTTAACAACACGGAATGTATGGGGCAAGGTTGATCCAATAGTCCGTCGAGGACACTGCCGGTCCCTGAGAAGGGATTGTTTCTTTTTTCGATGGATTCGTACCTGGCTGGCCGATTTGGAGGTATCCTTTTTTCCGAGCTCCTTTAGGGTGTTCGGGAAAATTTGTTCCGAGAACAACTATTCGGATTTCCAGACACTCTCCATGGCACAGTACTTTTGTACCAATTCGGACAACTCCGAAAAGTCAATATGCGTTGGCGGGCCAGGGCATTGAGAAACCCTTCATCGTGGCAATTGCAATGAAAATTGCCGTTACATCCTGGTCACTAAGACCTTTTACTCTGCTCCTAGCGAGTAGGAGTCTAGCCCAAAAGTGGTGGACTGATTCTCCCTGTAGTTGCTTGATATCCTGAAAGTCCGAAGACACGGGCTTTGATGCGATACTTGGATGGTCGTCTTGGGCGGTGGGTGGGAAAAATTCGGTTCCATGTCGCAACGAGTGTTCGGAACTACAGTTTCCAAATCGTGCGAACAATTTTGGACCGGTGAAGGTCCGACTTTAGAATGATTCCCTGCCTCTAACTCACAAACATGGTCTTGGTGATCGAGGACTGAAGTATAGAGGGTTTTCAGTTCCCGCTGTCGGCCGAAATCCGCAGCCGGACACTCAATGGTGGTGACAAGGTGGGTGACCTCCGGGATATGAATCTCCCTATCATTGGGTCTGATCCTGAGCAGATCATAGAACGGAACCTTGTCATCCGATATACGCATTGCTTCGATCCGATCGAACAACTCATTTAAGAACGAGGCGATGGCAGGGTGCGTGTCGTTGATACGAGTGGATTTATCGAGTGGCGTGACGGTTCTAAAGTTATGCCAAAGCGATATGAGTTTCGTCCCACCATTGGACCTGATGTCTTGGCTTTCAAAGTGTCCGGACTTATAGGTTTTTCTTCGAAGGTTGAGGGTTCCATTGGAATAAGTGCTCCCCGTGTGTCATCCATGAACTCTAGGGTTCCAAACTTGATATTCTGGTCGGGGGGGAATATTCTGATCTGGCCATGACGGCTGATCGGCTGGCATGCGATGAGATGTCCTTGCCTATAAGACTCTGATCGGGGACGAGAGTCCTCTTGATGCAGATCTCGCTACTTGTGACGAGGTGAGCCATCGATTCCTTCAGCGCTCATAGAGGAACTCTCAATGAAAGGACCAATGTCCATGTCAAATTCTGCGGATCTCGGGTAGGGGGTCCCGAATTGTGAGCCTAGAATCGACGGTAACAAGAGACGAAGGGGACATGGATTTACCCAGGTTTGAGCCCTCCTATGGAGGTAATACCCTACATCCTTCTTGGTTGTATTGATGATGTAGGGGGTTACAGAGTTGATCTACCTCGAGATAGAATAGCTAACCCTAGATGAGTTGTCCTCTCTATACCCCTAAACCCTCCAGCTTATATAAACGCCAAGGGTGCCCTAGGTTTACACATGGTCGATTACGTGCCGAAGAGATAAACATGCCTAACTGCAGCTAATAACTTGGAGAACACGTCATGGATCCTCGAAGCTTCCATCTGGCATAGGCGGTCTTTGATCGTCCGATGCTCGCTTTGCGGTCCATACAGTCTGGCCCATGAACAATAGGTCAGCTATCTAAGGACCGCCTAATCGAGTACCCCCTTAGGCCCTGCAACAACCGTTGCTCATCAAGAAGGTTCAAATAGGCATCTGCCGCATAGACGTTGCAATCATCCGAACCCTGTCCTTCATTGTTGCTAGCCATGTTTCCGACGATTAAATCTAGTCAATTAATTCTAGACCTAATAAAATGAATAATGACATAAAAAAGGCCAATGTTTTGCAGGAATGTTGATTCATTCCCGTTGCGGCAAATCCCAGGCACTCGATATGTCATAGTTTGTAGGACAAGTCATGCCGAAATTCACGGAAAATTTTGGCATGAACTTTGTTACAAACTGGATAAATAGAGCGCCTGAAATTTGCCGAAACGGAAATGAATCAACATTTTGGCAAAACATAGGCCATTGGGAATCATTCCCTGCAAACAACAAAAGGCCACTCGAAACAATGACATGGCTTTGAATCACGAGGAGCTCGCAAACAAATGTCCACTTCAAATTTGCATATAAATGGAAGAAAAACGGAAAGAGAATACCATCATAAGAACAACAGTGGATGATCTGATAACTACAACAAATTAAATGGACATACCTTCTGGCACTTTAGAGATTGTTCATCCCAGAAGTTGGTCGAATGTTAGCCTACCATTCTGAAGCAAATCCTCAATAAGAGCTTCTGACTGTAAGATACATAAATTCCATGCATAAGGTCCTAAACTGTGGAAAAGCTACAAGTACTAAATGATTGTAGTCATAAATGTTAAAATGGACTTTATTTTCTTCTGAGAATGGCCCTGGACAAGATCACACATTTTGTAGCAAAATAGCACCAGAACTATTAGAATGTACATTCAGATAACATATGTTATTTCTCAGTTTCTCAACTATTAGCCTATCACAAACCAATAGTTTCCAGCATATTTATGAAACACCTACAAAATGTATAAATCAAGAACATAGATAGGGGACATGTTTTTGTTTTTGATACAACCAACATACTACTCGTTCACAAATCAGCATTTGTCATTGCCATGGTAACTGCTAATAATCTTTAGTAATTCTAGTACCTAAATATCATGAAAGAGTAAAAGACATCTTCCGGACACCAATCTAAATTTCCAAGTACCTCATCTCATCACCTCGAGACCATTAATCAAGATCAATATGCATATAGCAGCGAGAATCACAAGGCACAATTGATAGGTGCAGAAAATCTACAACGCCATATGTGCCACACTAGCTAGCAGAGAGAGGAGGAGTTGTGGGGGGTTATAGAGGGTGCAGGGCGAGGAGGCAGGCCTGATGATGACCGAGGTTGGGAGGGGAGGAAGCAGAGGAGGGATGCGTGGCATGCAGGGGACAGGGTCGGGGGCGAGGGCGAGGTTGTTGGGGTCGAGGGCAAGGGAGGGACTCCGACGAGGTCGAAGGCGAGGGAAAGGCTCCGGCGTGGCGAGGGCATGGGCTCCGGCGGCGACGAGGGGGAGAAGATAGAGTGTGCTTTTGGGGGAAGAAGCAGAGGCGGGAAGCCTGCTGGGGGGTTAACTCAACATAGCAGTAGCACTTTTACGCAAAACACGCTATAGCTAAGTGAGCAATAGTGCTTCTTGGCGGAACGCACTATAGCTAAGTTACCATAGGAAAGAGGAGTTGGAAAATGCACTACTACTAATACATTAGCAATAGCACAGTTATCGTGGGAGTGCTACTGCTAAACCTAGCGTGGAGGGTACGGTTGGCCAATTTTAGTAGCAGCGCGGTACTACCGAGCCGTGCTACTGCTATGTTAGTAGCAGCAACACATGTTTGCGAACCACACTACTGCTAATTAGCAGTAGTGCCCCTTCCTGTCCCGTGCTACTACTAAGATTTTGTGTATAAGGTTTTCCCTAGTTGTGATTAAGAAATGACGGCTTAGGCTTCTATCAAACAATAATTCATTCAGTGTGATCTCAACGGATTTAGATGGTGCCCTATTTAAAGTGAATGTAGTTTTCTCTAATGCATAACCCCAAACCGATAGTGGCAAAACAATAAGAGACATCATAGTATGCACCATATCCAATAGAGCACGACTATGATGTTCGGACACACCATAACTCTATGGTGTTCCAGGTGGCGTGAGTTGTGAACAACTTTTCACATTGTCTTAAGTTGTATACCAAACTCGTAACTCATATATTCACCTCCATGATCATATCCTAGACATTTTTATCTTCTTGTCCCGATGATCTTAAACTTCACTCTGAATTTGTTTGAACTTTTCAAACGTTTCAGACTTGTGTTTCATTAAGTAAATATACTCATATATACTCAAATCATCAGTGAAGGTAAGAAAATGACGATATCCACTCCATGCTATAACACTCATTGAACCGCATACATCAACATGTATTATTTCCAAAAAGTTACTAGCCCTCTCCATCATACCGAAAATGGGGTCTTTAGTCATCTTGCCCAAGAGGCCTGGTCCGCATGTCTCAACCGATTTGAAACCGAAGGAGTCCAAAGATCCATCATCATGGAGTTTCTTCATGCGATTTATACCAATATGACATTTAGCGGTAGTGCCACAAGTATGTGGTACTATCATTATTAACTTTTGTATATTCTGGCATCAATGTTATGAACATGTATATTACCACGATCAGGATTCAATAAACCATTCCCATTGGGTGCATGTCAATTGAAGGTATTATTCATGTACACCAAGTAACCGTTATTCTCTAACTTAAATTAATAACCGTATTGCAATGAACATGATCTAATCACGTTCATGCTCAACGCAAACACCAAATAAAATTTATTTAGGTTTATCACTAATCCCAAAAGTAGAGAGAGCCTGCGATGGTGATCACATCAACCTTGGAATCATTTCCAACACACATTGTCACCTCACCCTTAGCTAGCCTCTGTTTATTCCGTTGCTTTTATTTTGAGTTACTAACATTTAGCAACCGAACCGGTATCTAATACCTAGGTGCTACTAGGAGTAATAGCAAGGTACACATCAATAATACATATATCAAATATACTTTTGTTGACGTTTCCAGCCTTCTTATCTACCAAGTATCTAGGGTTGTTCCGCTTCAACGACCGTTCTTCTCATAATAGAAGCACTTAGTCTTGGGTTTCGGTTCAACCTTGGGTTTCTTCATTGGAGCAGCAACTAACTTGCCATCCATGAAGTTTCCCTCCTTGCCCTTGTCCTTCATGAAACTAGTGGTTTTACTAACCATCAACATTTGATGGTCCTTTTTGATTTCTACCTTTGCGGTGTCAAACATCGCGAATAGCTCAGAGATCATTATTGCCATCCCTGGCATTTTATAGTCCATCAAGAAGCTCTAGTAGCTTAGTTATAGTGACTTGGAGAACTATATCAATAACTATCTTATGTGGAAGATCAACTCCCACTCGATTAAAGTGATTGTAGTACCCAGACAATATTAGCCCATGCTCACCGATTGAGCTATTCTCCTTCATCTTGCAGGCAAAGAATCTTGTTGGAGGTCTCATATCTCGCAACACGGGCATGTGCCTGAGAACCCAATCTCAGCTCTTAGAACATCTCATATGTTCTGTGACGTTCAAAATGTTTTGGAGCCTGAATTCCAAGTTGTAATGCAAGACGCACTGAACTATTGAGTAGTCATCAGAGCATTCATGTCAGATGTTCACAACATCTACATATGACGCTTGAGGGGGTGGTGCACCGAGCGGTGCATTAACGAAATAAGCCTTTTGTGCAGCAATGAGGGCAACCCTCACATCACGGACCCAGTCCGCATTATTGATACCATCATCTTCCAACTCTATTTCTCTAGGAACATATAAAAAATTCAAGGGAGATACAACGCGAGCTAGTAATCTACATTATAATTTGCAAACACTTTTTGACTATGTTCATGGTAATGAGTTTAGTTAATCAAATTACTAAATCATCCACTCAAATTAACATCCCTCGGGTCATCTGAGTGATACATGATCCAAATTCACCAACTCAAGTCCGATCATCATGTGAGTTCAGGTGGTTTCAATGGTGAACATCATCATGTTGATCATATCTACTATATGACTCATGTTCAACCTTTCGGTCTCTTGTGTTCTAAGGCCATGTTTGTACATGCTAGGCTCATCAAGTTTAACCTGAGTGTTCCGTAGGTGCAACACTGGCTTGCACCCGTTGTATACTTCTGTCGACGTTATCAACCTTCTTATCTATCAAGTATCAGGGTTGTTCCGCTTCAGCGACCGCTCTCCTCATAATAGAAGCACTTAGTCTTGGGTTTGGGTTTTAACTTTGGGTTGCTTCACTAGAGCAGCAACTGACTTGCCATCCATGAAGTTTCCCTCCTTGCCCTTGCCCTTCTCGAAACTAGTGGTTTTACTAACCATCAACACTTGACGCTCCTTCTTGATTTCTACCTTCGCGATGTCAAACATCGCGAACAGCTCAGGGATCATTATTTCTATCCCTGGCATTTTATAGCTCATCACCAAGTTCTAGTAGCTTAGTGACAGTGACTTGGAGAACTATATAATTCACTATCTTATCTGGAAGATCAACTCCCACTCGATTCAAGCGATTGTAGCACACAGACAATCTGAGCACACGCTCAACGATTGAGCTATTCTCTTTCATCTTGCAGGCAAAGAATCTTGTTGGAGATCTCATATCTCGCAACACGGGCACGAGCCCGAGATCCTAATTTTAGCTCTTAGAACATCTCATATGTTCTGTGACGTTCAAAATGTTTCGGAGCCTCAACTCAAAGCTTTAATGCATGACACACTAAACTATCAGGTAGTCATCAGAACATGCATGTCAGATGTTCACAACATCTACAGACGACGCTAGAGGGGTTGGCGCAACGAGCAGTGCATTATGGAAATAAGCCTTCTGTGCAACAATGAGGACAATCCTCAGATGACGGACCCAGTCCGCAATATTGCTACCATCATCTTTCAACTCTATTTCTCTAGGAACATATAAAAATACAAGGGAGCTACAGCGCGAGCAAGTAATCTACAAGATAATTTGCAAAGACACCACTGACTACATTCATGATAATGATTTCAATTAATCATATTACTGAAGAACTCCCACTCAAATTGACATCCCTCCGGTCATTCGAGTTATACATGATCCAAATTTACCAACTCAAGTCCGATCATAACGTGAGTTGAGGTGGTTTCAATGGTGAACATCATCATGTTGATCATATCTACTATATGACTCATGTTCGACCTTTCAGTCTCTTGTGTTCCGAGGCCACGTATGTACATGCTAGGCTCATCAAGTTTAACCTGAGTGTTCTGTATGTGCAACACTGGCTTGCCACCGTTGTATGTGAATGTAGAGTCTATCACACCTGATCATCACGTGGTGTCTCGAGATGACGAACTTTCGCAACAGTGCACACTCGGGGAGAACACAATTCATCTTGAAATTTAAGTGAGGGATCACCTTATAATGCTACTATCGTCCTAAGCAAAACAAGGTGCATAAAAGGATTAACATCACATGCAAATCATAACTGACATGATATGGCCATGAACTTGTGCTTTAGATCTTCATCTTCAAAGCACCGGCATGATCTTCATCGTCACCGGCATGACACCATGATCTCCATCAATGTGTCACCATCAGGGTTGTCGCGCCTACTGTTGATTCCACGACTATTGCTAACTCATAGCGATAAACTAAAGCAAAATCAATGCAAGTAATTAAAGACAACCCTATGGCTCCTACAGGTTTCCATACTCATTGACGTGCAAGTCATGATATTCTATACAAAACATGATCATCTCATACATCACATATATCTCATCATGTAATTGGCCATATCACATCACAACATACCCTGGAACAACAAGTTAGACTTCCTCTAATTGTTATTGCAAGTTTTACGTGGCTCCTACGGGTATCTAGCAAGAACAATTCTCACCTATGTAAAAAACCACAACGGTGATACATAAATTGCTATTCAACCTTCTCAAGGACCGACTTTGTCGAATCTGATCCAACTAGGGTAGCAGAGACAGACACCCGCCAGCCATCTTTGTGCAACAAAGTTACACGTCAGTGATGGAACCGGTCTCTATTAAGCGTACGAGTAAGGTTGGTATGGGACGCTTCATCCCACAATACCACTGAATCAAAATATGACCAAGGGAGGAAGCAATCTAAGCATCAACGCCCACAAACTCCGTTGTGTTCTACTCGAGATCTCATCTACACATAGACCTAGATCAGATGCCACTGTTGGGGAACGTTGCATGGGAAACAGAAATTTTCCTACGCACACGGAAGATCTATCCATGGCGATGAGCATCTACGAGAGGGAGAGTGGGTCTACATACCCTTGTAGATTACTAAACAGAAGCATGAAGAAACACGGTTGATGTAGTCGGACGTCTTCACGATTCAAATCGCCGAGTGTCCCGTGATCCCATCACGACCCCTCTCGCAATCAAATCACGATTCTTCCCGCAATCCCATCATGATGTGTCACACGATCAAATCAAGAGCAATCTCACGATCCTGATCACGGTCCTTCCGATCTAGCGCCGAACAGACGACACCTCCATGTTCAACGCACGTACAGCTCGATGATGCCTTCACCTCATCGATTCAGCGAGCGATGGTGAAGTAGTAGATGAGTTCCGGCAGCACGACGGCGTGAAGATGATGGCGGTGAAGAACAATCTCCGTAGGGCTTCGCCAAGCACTACGCAAACTATGACGAAGGATGAACTAGAGGGGCGGGGTTGCCAGCACCCGGCTTGGGGAATACTTGATGTGTTCCGGGTGCTAGCCCCGCCCCTTTACTTATATGTTGAGCCCTGGGGTCGAAACTTTGAGAAAAATCCTCCTAAAGGTCGGTTTGGCACACAGGCAAGAGTCCTTCTTGGACTCTAGGACTAGACGCCAAAATCCTCGGTGTCTGGCCCCAGAGTCTAGTCTCGCCTCCGCAAAACTCCTTTTGCACCTTCCTAAAGCCTCGTGGGATTTACCCCTTGGCCCAAATAAAGTGTTCTTGTACCCCGAACTTTTCGGGAAACATCCGAAACTCTTTCCGGTGAATTCCGGAACCCTTCTGAAGACCAAACACTGTTATCCCATATATCAATCTTTACCTCCGGACTATTCCAAAGCTCCTCGTCGTGTCTGGGATCTCATCTAGGACTCCAAACAACTTTCGGTCACCAACATAACAACTCAACTATACTTATATCATCACCAAAGGTTAAGTGTGTAGACCCTGAAGGTTCGAGAACTATGCAGACATGGCCAACACACCTCTATGGTTAATAACCAATAGCAGGACATGGATGCCTATATTTATCCCTACATATTCAACGAAGATCTTTATTGGTTGAACATATATGTAAAGGACTCAGTTAATCCCGTATGTTGTTCCCTTTGTTCTCCGGTATGTTACTTGCCCGAGATTCGATCGTCGGTATCTCTATACCTAGTTCAATCTCGTTACCAACAAGTCTCTTTACTCGTTTGGTAATACAAGATCTTGTGGCTAACACATTAGTAACTTTGCTTGCAAGGCTTGTTGTGATGTTGTATTACTGAGTGGGCCGTGAGATACCTCTCCGTCACACGGAGTAACAAATCCCAGTCTTGATCCAGGACAACCCAACAGACACCCTCGAAGATACCTGTAGAGCACCTATATAGTCACCCAGTTACGTTGTGATGTTTGATACACAAGGTACTCCTCCGGTGTCAGTGAGTTTCATGATCTCATGGTCATGGGAACATATACTTGACATGCAGAAAACTGTAGCAATAAACTAACACGATCATATGCTACGTTTATAGTTTGGGTCTTGTCCATCATGTCATTCTCCTAATGATGTGATCCCTTTATCAAATGACATCTTATGTCCATGGCTAGGAAACCTTAACCATCTTTGTTCAACGAGCTAGTCTATTAGAGGCGTACTAGGGACATGGTGTTGTCTATGTATCCACACATGTATATGAGTTTCCGATCAATACAATTCTAGCATGGATAATAAACGATTATCATGAACAAGGAAATAGGATAATAACTAATTTATTATTGCCTCTAGGGCATATTTCCAACATGTTATACTCATGAGAGAAGCCACTAGTGAAACCTATGGCCCCAAGCTCTATCTTTTATCATATTGCTTTTCGATCTATCTTTTTCCACATTTGCTTTCAGATCTATTATTCAAAAAACCCAAAAATACCTTGCTACACTTTTTATTTGCTTATTTTATTTTGTGTTCCTATGCAGTCTATATATCATATCTTATACCAATTAATCTATCTTTTACTATGGAGACATTGACAACATCTCTTACGCGTCGAGTTGCAAGTATTTGTTCTTTGTGTGCATGTACCATTTACATAGTGTTGCTTGGTTCTTCTACTGGTTCGATAACCTTGGTTTCATGTACCATTTACCTTCACTATGCTGCATCATCCCTTCCTCATTGGGTAAATACCGACACAGTTTCAAGCAACATCACTTATGTTGAACCTCGGATAAGCTCTATAGGCATGTCCAATGGTAAATCATGATGTTGGACGTGTGAAGAATTCATTTGAGGTGCAGGAAATAAAGAAGAGTTTGATCATTACATTTAAAATACCAGCCTCGAAGATTTCCTCGCACATAAGTGTATCCAATGATATAATCCTACTTGTTCATTCACGCATGGATTTTGATATCATCCTCATACTTCTAGCGTGTTGTTTAATCTCTGTGATAGGTCTTATAGTCTATCTTTAGAATAATTTTGTGGTGCATGCAAACTTCCGTTTTGGGGCTCGCTAGAAAAACCACAAACATCTGATTATAATATGTTTCTTGAGAGCCTTTCCATTGGAGAGCATAGAGGGGTGATGATACGTCTCCAACGTATCAATAATTTGTGAAGTATTCATGCCATGTTTGCCTATGTCTACAATAATTTATATGGTTTTGATGCACATAATGATTTATTTAGAACTAACTCAGACTAATGTTGTTTTCAGCAGAATTACCATGGTGTTGTTTTTGTGCACAAAATAAAAGTTCTCAGAATCGCCCGAGACTTTTTTATGATTTTTTCTAGGGAAAATAAGAAATACCGGAGCGAAGAACCACCGGAGGGAATCCACCTATGGGCCACAAGCCAATAGGGTGCTTCCACCCCCTCGGCGTGCCCGTATGGCTTGTGGGGCCCACGTGATCCCGTTAGCGTGATTCCAACACGTTAAATCATATACAAAAACCCTTAGAAACAAAAAAGAGAACTTCCATTCTGCCACCGCAACTCTCTGTATCAATGAAAAACCCATCTCGAGCCTTCCCAGAATCCTATCAGAGGGGGTTAGTCATCTCCGGTGGCCATCTTCATCATCCCGGCAGAGGCCATGAGGAGGAGGGAGTAGTTCACCCTCGCGGCTGAGGGTATGTACCATTAGCTATGTGTTTAATCTCTCTCTCTCTCTCGTTCTTGAGATGGCACGATCTTGATGTATCACGGGCATAGTTGGATCATATGGTATTCTTCCCTTTCTATCTTGTTGTGATCAATTGAATCTTTCCCTTTGAGATTTTGTTATGTCATATTGAATATTGGATTTGAGATCACTTGATGTATGTATTGCATGTGGATACCCGTGGTGACAATGGGGTACTATATTGATTCACTTGATATATGTTATGGCATCAACTTGATATATGTTATGCCATCAACTTGCACATTCTTGTCCTACCTTTTTCGATAGAAATATTGGGGTACTCTTTGAAGTTGTTAGTGTTGGATTGACTGTGATTAATCTAAAATTGTTTGGTGTGTGTCAAATAAATAACCCACGAATACTTGAGGTGACATTAGACTATCTAGGTGACATTAGAGTTGATTGAATGTATCATTGGTATTATTTTAGTACGAACTCTGGGGCTGTTTATGACACCTATAAGAATAGCCACCTAGATTGATCGAAAAGGGTAACTTGGTGGTGGTTCTTACTACCTACAACAATTTCATCTTATGTTCTCCACTACTTATGAACTTTTGAGTGATTCTTTGTTGCACATTGAGGGGTGATCATACCTATTATGTTAGCATTGTTGAGAGATTGCACTAGTGAAAGTATGAACCCTAGGCCTTATTTCCAATCATTGATATACCGTTTTGCTTGCTATTTACTACTTGTTACCTTGTTGTTTTTTATATTTTCAGATTAAGAAAACATATCTCTACCATCCATGTTGCACTTGTATCACCATCTCTTCGCCTAACTAGTGCACCTATACAATTTACCATTGTAGGGTGTGTTAGGGACACAATAGATTTCTTGTATTTGATTGGAGGGTTGTTTGAGAGAGACCATCTTCATCCTTAACCTCCCATGGGTTGATAAACCTTAGGTCATCCACTTGAGGTAAAATTAATACTGTAACTTTGCGCTTGGAGGCCCAACATAGTCTGCAAGAATAAATTTTCATAGTAGACATCAAGCTATTTTCTGGCACTATTGCCGGGGAGGTGAGTGCTTGAAGGTAGACCTGGCCATTTCTCGGGCAGGGTTGGGCTTCAAGATGGGTTGAAAAAATCTCGGCGCTAAAAATCTAGGCCCAAGCCCGGCCTGGCCCGATTGTCAGGCCTATTTTATGGGCCCAAGCCCGGACCGGCGTAGGCATAAACTTAGCTTTCGTCAGGCCCGAGCCCGGCCCGGCCCGACCACCGGATTCAAAATGTAGGCTCGAGCCCGGCCCGTGGGCAAGGTCGGGCCGGACCGAGTCGGGTCGGGTCGGCCAGGCCGGGCTACCCATCGCCAGGGCTACTTGAAGCTATATCTTCATATCTTGCAACTAATTATTTTACTTTGTTGTTTTTCACAAGTTTAGTTTTATACAACAAAACTACAAAAAATGGAATTTAGGTTGCCTCATTTGTTTCTTCTTTATAATGTCTTTCGTGAAAATGATGGTTCGAAAAGTTGTGCTCCATTGTTATAGGAAGAAAATATAAAAATACTTAATGAGAATTCCTTCAATGATGAGTATGATTGCAATATTGGTAGTATGAATTATTTGAATATGCATGAAGCTAATGATATGCAAAGCCAAAAGCTTGGGCATGCTACGTTTTATGAAGATGATATTTTTAGTCCCCCAAGTTTAGATGAGAAATTTTTTATGATGATACCATGCCTCCTATTTTTGATGATTTTATTGATGAGAGTTGGTTTGGAAGAGTGACAACTCTTTGTACTAATGATACCACTGTTTTGGAGGGTGTTCAGTCTTATTGGAATAATTATAAAAGTGTATTTCTAGAGGTCATGACTTTATCTATTGACGAGTCCACTATTTCGGAAAAGGTTTCAATTGACTATGAAAACAAAGTTCCTATCTATGATGATTATGGTGATGAAATGTATGATGTAAAGAGTGATATTAACCATGAAACTTGTCATCATAATTTTAATATTCGATGTGGTGTCAATCAAGTGTCTCGTGATAGTTATTTTTGTGAGTTTGCTCCCACTACTATAAATGAGAAGAAATTTTCTTATGTGGAGAGTAATGGAAATTCTATGCTTGTGGATCATGAAAAGAATGCTTTATGTGATAGTTATATTGTTGAATTACCTCATGATTATACTTCATGATATATATTGCGATAATATCAAGTTTCGTGCCTATGTGTTCAAAGTTTTGAAGTTATGCGTGTTTTGCCTAACTATGCAAGTTGATTCTTGTTCCCATAAATTGTTTGCTTGCTAAATCCCTATGCAAAGTAAGTGGCTTAGACTTAAATGTGATTTCCATGTAACCCATGACGCTCTTTTGCATGTTTCAAATAATATTCATATGTGAGCATCATTGAAATCATCATGCCTAGCTAAAAGGCTTTAAAGAAAAGCACTTGTTGGGAGAGAACCCAATATTTATACCTTATGTTTTTGTGTGTTCACATGATTAATATACTGTAGTAATCATTTTATGTTTCTTTTATTTCAATAAAGTACCAAGTAAAGCCTTTGGGATAGTGTGGATTCTTGTTAATTTGATTCTCTGAAAAATAGAAACTTTTACGTCCAGTGCGGAATTTCTAGGATTTTATTGGCGAGTCAAAAAATTAAGTATTTAGATGAAAAAATCATGCATTGTACTAATTTTTGAGAAATTTTAGAGAAACGGAAATATGGTTATACTACAAATCTTCACAGATTGTTCTGTTTTTGACAGATTCTATTTTGCATGCATAGTTTGCTTATTTAAATGTTTCCACATCTGATATTGAGTGATATAAATTATGAGAACGATAGGATACAATAGGTGTTATTTGAGAACACTTATGAATCTTGTCTTGATAGTACCTAAGTGAATTATCTATATTTATTATACTAAACCATCTCATGAAGTTCCGTTGAGTTTTGTGTGATTGAGGTTTTCAAGTTTTGGGTGAGATATCAATATGGGGAGAATAAGGAGTAGAAATACCTTAAGATTGGGGATTCCCAAGGTAGTATCCAGGGAATACTCAAGCTTATAAACTTCGGAATGCCCCACAAGGCATCCCCTCTTTCGTCTTCAACACTACCGATATATCTTACTTGGCGCTATAGTTTTATTCGTCACATAATATGAGTTTTGCTTGGAGCTTCATTTATTTTGTTACACTTTTATTCATGCTATTTCTAATATTTTTATTCAATAAAAAGTTCCAAGAATTGCCTTTTAGGATGCTTGAGTTACATGTTTGATATGTGTTGTGTAAAAGCAGAAATTTTTGATGTAGTGTTTGAATTTTCAGATTCCAGTGGAATAAGGAAAGTTTCTGAAATTTACACACAGTATTTTCATATAAATTCTTTATCATGTCCTAAATTGGAAAAAAAATTGGAGTTACAAAAATGCACTTTGTAAATTAATTACTACAGACTATCATGTTTAGACAAATTGTTGTCATAGTTTTTTGCTTATCCTAGAGTTTTCATGACTCATACTGGTTTGTGGAAATGATAGTATACATGAGATAAATTTTGAAAATTATTATGCAACTTGTGTTTGCAGTACATAAAGAGTTGATTTATTCTTATGTGCACTAACCTATCTCACGAGTTCTTTTCACGTTTTGTGCGGATGAAGTTTTTGAGACATAGGTGAAACCGGCAGATGAGAGGATTGAACAAGATACAAAAGCTCAACCTTGGGGATGCCCAAGGAAACACAAATAAATATTTCAAAAAATATCAAGCATCTAAGATTGGGGATTCTAGGCATCCCACCTCTCTTCATCAAACAAATATCGGTTAGCCTATGTTGAGCCTAAGTTTTTGGTCATTGACATTATATGTGTTATTCTTGGAGTGAAATTTTTATTTTGTTTGTTATTTGAATAAAATAATTAGACCTAAAACTATTTTTTGACATAGATTCCTCACATGCCTTCTTGATTGTTTGACTACTCGTTCATCTTCACTTATATCTTTTTGAGAGTAGTTTGATGTTTACTCTTGTGCCTCGGTTATATCCTAAGAGTAAATTGTGAATGAATGAACTATAATAAATATGAAATAATCAATGTTATATATTATTAGTAGAAGGTTAACATTTGGTCTAGAAAGTAAAATCTATTGAAGTTTTACAATCACAATATTGGTCATAGAAGCAATTCATGAATGATACTATAAGAAAGAGACCTTTCACATACAAATATATTATCTTGGACATCCTTTATGATTGTGAATACCTATTAATTATTTTCAACCTTGATCAAATTGCTGAATTTGGACAAGGAAAACGATGTAATGGTTATGTTTGGGTATATTTGCATAGAAGTTATATTGTTATGGATCCTCCAACATGTGGTGCTTGTTTAGAACCTTTCGCTAGCCAAAAGTTCGTACTAAATAGAGATACTACCTGTGCATCCCAATCCTTGAGCCAAGTTTCTTCCATGAGACTCCACCATACGTAGCCATATATGGTATTTCACTGCCATTCCAAGTAAATTTGCATGTGCCACCTCTAAATATTCAAATAAACATCCGTTTTGTGGGCTCGTACCGCGCTGTCGGTGCACTAGAGTTTTGGGCTCTCTAGTGCCCCTTACTCGTGCACGGGCAGTAGTAGCCACCCTGCTAGAGAATCCCGGCAGAGAGCTACTAGATACAAGTACAGGAGAATCAAGACCAAAGGCAATACCTTGCTGGGATGGCCTTCAAACCCCCGGCAAGGGAAAGCCCCGGCAGGACCCGACGAGGCGAAGGCCCGGCAAGGCAAAGCCCCGGCAAAGCCCCACCAGTGCATAGGCCAGGTGTCACTCCGCCTGGGCACGTGTCGTGGCACCGGCGATAGAGGGGCCAAGTGGTGCCAATGGGACGGGCTCCTGTCCTGTCCCATAGACAGTCAGAGATGCCTAACGGTGCATTAAATGTGCCTGTCCTACTCTGTCAGTGTTAGGTATGATAGCACTGTAGCTGTGTACACCCCGTGTACACACTGTAGACCACTGTTGGGATCCCCTTCAGAGTATGAAAGGAGGTCCAGGGCGATATGGTAGAGGACATTGGCTTTTCTACTTTTTGGACCTTCTAGCTCATACGTGTAGTAGCTGCTCATAGCGCTCCTATAGCGAGAACCCTAAGAACACCCAGAATATAACCAAGCAGGAGTAGGGTTCTATGCAACTTTATTGCCCGAACCTGGGTAAAATCCCCGCGCATTGTTCATCAGATCTACTCTTTGTGCGAGCCTTCCTCCTCGCCGAACCGAAAAGGAGTCCCTTTGATCCCACAAGTTTTCGTTCCCCACGACATCTTTGGTGCGCCAGGTGCGGGAAGAAGGTCGCGTGAACCTGATCTCATGGCTAGTGCGTCAGTCCTTACTTCAAAATCATCATCGCCATGGCCCCCAAGAAGAAGTGCCTGACGGCGGTTGGCCCATCTGTGTCCGCTGTCCCTGTGGCTACATAGACAGGCGACGGTGTAGACGCGGGTGGAGGAGGGGGCGCAGTTTCAGAACTTCCGTGATGCTCCAGTGATCAAGGGCAAGCAAGCGGCGACGCCCACCGCGGAGACGCTCATGGCGGCGGAGGGAACCCCCGCGCCGCTGGGTCTCAAGACGAAGCAGTATCGCCTGTGGGTGGTATGGTGAACTCCGAGGGTGGAAGGGTACCTTCCAGGATGCCCATTCCGGCGCCGGCGCCATGACATTCCCAGGAGACGCACAAAGAACAGCACCACGGCGCCCACGGTTCCCAAAGTCCCCACGGAAAAGCTCCGGTGCATCACTCCCAAGGTGCGGGGGACTAGCATGCTCGCCAGCATGCTAGTGGGAGTGGTGTGCCATCACGGGACCGCGGCGGAGCTCCTTCTAACACAGTTATAAGTCAGAGCACCTCACGTTCCTCGTGTCGTTCACTGCCGACCACGTCGGAAGAAGCAATGGCACGGGCACAGCTACTCCTGAACTTCCCTCCTGTTGTGGAGAAGCTCGACGATTGGAGAGTCACCATTCAGAGCCTCCTTAGTCTCGTTGACAAGTTTCGGTCCACCGAGCTGGCTCATGCCATTGGTGAGAAGGCCGGAGCCAGTACGACCATGGTGCACCCTCCTCCATAGCAACAATGCTGGTCAAGGACTCGACGGAGCAACGCTTACAATGGTTACTCGACGGCGACGTCCGATCCACGGACTCGCCGCGACCAGCGTCAAGTTCTTTCGAAAGCAAGGAAGATGCTCGAACTACGATCGAGCGACAGCGGGAAGCGCGCCATCAATCTGATAAGCGCAGGGGGGCACTGTAGACAAGCCCACGCTTGGGTATCCTATGAGCCTACCTTACGAGGTGGGTTGTCCAGCGTTTACACGTGAGCTGCGGCAAGTCCACTAGCCCAATTCCCAAACATTCAAGCCAGAGGTCTCAGAGAAGTACGACGGCAAGACTTACTTGTCAGAGTTCTTGAGCAGGCTGACAGGGCTCATGACGACAAGATACTCGCCAACTACTTCCCATTGGTGCATAAGCCCAACGTCAGGTCGTGGTTGATGCACTTGCCGGAAGGATCCATCGCCTCCTGGGAAGACCTGTGCCACCAGTTTGTTGGCGCATTCATTCGAGGTCAACAAGCTCCTGGCCAGGAAAGTGATTTGCATATCATCCCTCAGAAGGAGGGCGAGACTCTGTGCAAGTATATCCACACATTCAGCCGTGTGCACCACAAAATACCAGACATTCATCCTGCCGTTGTTATCAGCACATTCCATCAGAACGTGCACAACCATAGGATGCGGGAAGAGCTAGCGATGAACAAGGTCAGGAATGTTGCTGAGCTTTGTGCTCTGGCATATATATGTGCTCAGGTTGAAGAAGGAAGGAGACTCCCTGGCGAGGACGCTGGCGCAGGGGTCGACTCTGAGGATGAAGACACCACCAACCCGGCAAAGAAGGGCCGGCATTGGAACAAGAAGCGCAAGGGCAAGTCCGTTCTTGCCATCGAGGGATCCGGAGACCCCAGTACCGCCAAGAAGGGCAAGGTTGATGACCCCGGCAAGGATGTTGCCGGGTGCGTCTGCTGCCAGGAGATGGCGGCTGCCAACAAGCCGAAAGGCTCCGTCAAGCAGTTTTGCAAGATCCATCACACCAAGGGCCACAGTCTCCAGGACTGCTGGCAAGTTGAGCAACTTGCTGAGAAGAAAAGAGTCGAGTACGAGAGGCGAGACAAGGAAAAGGGCCAGGATGGAGCGGAGGGGTCTGGCAAGAAGCGTGTTGGCCGAGGAGGTCACCGCCGCAAACCCAAGCAACAAAAAGACCGGCCTGCTCATGGCCGCAAGAAGGTGATGATGATGATGACGTCGAAGAGGACAATGAGTCTAGCGAATATGAGTTCCAGAAGGCTACAGAGATGATGTGCATTGAGGGAGGTGCCTCATCGCATTCCTCTCACCGCCAACTTAAAAAGTGGGCACGCGAGGTTAACGTAGCGGAGCCGTCTATCGGTGCCTAGAGGCCTCTGAAGTGGTCCAACACTCCTATCATTTTCGACGCTGAGGATCATCTCGATCGCACAACTGTGGTCGGGTGCCTACCATTGTTGATTTCGCCAACAATTTGCAACCTCAAGGTGACGACGATGCTAGTCGACAGTGGGGCCCGCCTGAACCTGATGTCACCTGATGTCATCCAGAGGCTGCAAATTCCTAATGAAGATCTCGAGCCCACAGGCGCTTTCCAAGGGGTCAATTCAGGGAGCCCACAGCTGAAGGGCAAGATCACACTGCTAGTGATGTTTGGCAGTGATTGTTTTTGACGTCGCCAAGATCTCGTTGCCGTACAACGGTATCCTTGGTCGACTGGCGCTGGCCAAGTTCATGGAGGCCACCCACTTCACTTACAATGTGCGAAAGATGCTCGGGACAATGAGCGTCATCATGATCAACAATGACAAGAAAGGCGCACTTATCTCCGCAGACCAACTCTACCGGTAGGCAGTTGCAGCACCTGCCACCAAGGCACTTGCTCCTGCCGCTGAAGCTCCCGGAGGGAAGAAGACTGGCAAAGCTTCTGGCGCACATTCCGGCAAGCGCCCCTCCTCGGGGTGCTGTGCTCCCATTGACGATGAGCCAGAGACCTCCACCAGCAAGAGCAAGAAGTCCAAGGAAGCTCCACCAGAGACTAAGAAGGTGCCCGCCAAGGAGGATGGTACGGGAGGAACTTTCACCATAAGTTCCACCCTTGATGAAAAATAGGAAAGCACGCTTGTCGCCTTCCTGCGGGCGAATGTCCATGTGTTTGCATGGCAACCATCTGATATCCCTGGTGTTCCCAAGAAGGTGATTGAGCACCACCTTGCCATCTGTCCACACATGCGGCCCGTCAAGCAAAAGGTCGGGAAGCAAGCTTTGGAGCGGCAATAGTTTATTGCCGAAGCAATCAAGAAATTAGAAGCGGCTGGCTTGATCAGAGGAGTACTTCATCCATCAGGGTTGGCCAATCTAGTTGTAGTCCGCAAGGCAAATGGAAAATGGAGGTTGTGCATTGACTTCACAGACATCAATAAAGCCTACCCCAAAGATCCTTTCCCCTTGCCGCGCATCGACCGGATTGTGGACTCCAACGCCGGCTGTGACTTGTTGTTTTTCCTTGACGCCTATTCAGGCTATCATCAGATTTTCATGGCCAAGGAAGACAAGGAGAAGACCACATTTATCACCCCATGTGGTACGTATTGCTTTTTATGTACGACTTTCTGGTTGAAAAGTGCTAGTTCTACATTTGCAAGAGCAGTCCAGATTGGGTTTGAGCCCCAGCTACATAGAAATATGGAGGCTTATATGGATGACATAGTGGTCAAAACTATGGAAGCTCAATCCTAAGAAGTGTGTGTTTGGCGTCCCATCCGGCAAGCTTCTCGAGTTCTTTGTATCTCAACGTGGAATTGAAGTAAATCCCGACAAGATCAAAGCAATTGAGCAAATTGAAGCACCAAGACGTGTCAAGGATGTGCATCGTCTTGCCGGTTGTGCTGCTGCTCCAAGTAGGTTCATCTCAAAATCTGCTGAGCACGCCCTGCCCTTTTTCAAAATCTTGAAGAAGGCAGGTCCGATGAAATGGACTCCGGAAGCAGAGGTAATGCTGCAGGATTTGAAGAAGTACCTCTCCTCTCAGCCTCTCCTAGTCGCGCCAAAACTGCAAGAGCCATTGCTGCTATATCTAGCGGCAACAAATCAAGTGGTGAGTGTCGTACTAGTGGCTGAAAAAGAAGTTGATGAAGAAGCAATGGCAGCGGCAGGACCACCAAGCAACAAGCCAGGACAGTCCCGGGCAGAGTCTGGTGCAGGGAAGGAAGGGTCTGCGCACTTGAAGGAGACAATTCAGAAGAAGAAGGTGGTGCAGCGCCCAGTCTATTTTGTCAGCTCCCTTTTGCAGGGGCTAGGTAAAGATATTCTGGCGTGCAAAAGTTGCTCTTCGGCCTCCTTATGGCCTCAAGGAAGCTGCACCATTACTTCCAAACACATGAGATCACCGTCGTCACTCGCTTCCCACTGCATGGGTCCTTGCGGAACCCTGAAGCTATCGGTACGATTGTGGAGTGGGCTTTGGAACTCTCAAGCTTTGGTCTCAAATTCGAAACCACTTTGACCATCCAGAGCGGAGCCGTGGCGGATTTCATTGTAGAATGGACCCCAACGCCAGATGAAGAAGTTCCAGAGTCAACCCTCCCCTACAAGGAAACTGATCAAGAGTGGATCATGTATTTTGATGGGGCTTTCTCGCTGCAAGGCGCCGGTGTAGGAGTGTTGCTTGTCGCACCAACCAGAGAGCACCTCAAATATGTGATTTAGATGCACTTTCCTCGGGAGAGATCAACGAACAATACTACTTAGTACGAAGGGCTGCTTGCCGGTCTCAGGATCGCGGTAGACCTTGGGATTAAGAAACTTATTGTCAGGGGTGATTCTTAGCTTGTCGTCAGGCAGGTGAACAAGGATTATCAGAGTCCATTGATGGAAGCTTATGTTGATGAAGTGAGGAAGTTGGAAGAATGTTTTGATGGCCTACAAATGGAGCGTGTTTTGCGTGCAGAGAACAGCGTTGCTGATGGCCTGTCGAAGTGTGCTGCCCTTAAGTTGCCTATGGAACCAGGAACTTTTGTGCTCTGACTGACTCAACCATCCGTGACACCATCGACTGGACAAGAGAAAAGAAGAAAGTTGAGCTCCAGCAAGTACTTCCCAACAGAGCTCCCAGAAGTTGTCGGCAAGGAAGTTGCCAGGGACGACGCCGGGATTGCCGGTGAGCGTCACCCTACGGCAGAGCCCCAGGCTCTTGCCGTGGAAGCACACACTCCCGCCAGGCCTGCCGGGGTACAACAGGGTCCCGCAAGGCCTCGAACCCTTGACGTTGAGACAAATGCTCCCCCGGCAGAGGATATGCCTTTAGTCCTTGTTGTCGAGCCCCAGGCTCCAGCATGTGCACATCACATCGTCCATTTCCTTCAAATAGGAGAACTCCCTGAGGACCAAGAGGAAGCAAAGAAAGTAGCCCGCCGGTCTGGTATGTACCAGTTCGTGGACAACGTCCTATACAGAAAGAGACCGAACGGTGTGAAACTCAAGTCCATTTCCCGAGAAGATGGACTAGAGCTGTTGGCAGAGATACATGGAGGCATATGTGGCTCCCACATAGGATCAAGAGTAGTTGCCGGTAAGGCATTCTGGCAAGGTTTCCTTTGGTCCACTGCCCTCCAGGATGCAACTGCCCTAGTAACCAAGTGTGAAGCATGTCAGTTTCATTCAAAGAAAGTACATCAGCCACGTCAAGCCCTTTAGACAATCCTTCTCTCCTGGCCATTTTCGGTCTGGGGGCTCGACATCATGGGCCCCTTCCCCCGCGCTGTAGGGGGCTTTGAGTACTTGTACATTGCAATCGATAAGTTCGCAAAGTGGCCGGAAGTGGAAGTAGTGAGAAAGGTGACAACACAGTCCGCCGTCAAGTTCTTCAAAGGACTAGTCTGCCGCTTTGGTATTCCCAACCGGATCGTCACTGACAATGGCACACAGTTCAGGAGCCACACCTTCATGCAGTATGTCCAAGACCTTGGTAGAAAAATTTGTTTTGCTTCTGTTGCCCACTCGAGGAGCAACGGACAAGTGGAAAGGGCTAACACTGAAGTGCTGCGAGGCCTCAAGAAGAGAACTTTCGACAAGCTACACAAGTGCAGAAGGCACTGGATTGATGAGTTGCCAGTGGTTCTTTGGTTAATTAGAACGACACCAAATCGAGCTACCGGCCAGACACTCTTCTCCCTAGTATATGGGGTGGAAGCAGTTCTCCCCACGGAACTCATATACGGGTCACCTCGAGTGCTTGCTTACGATGAGCTTGAGCAAGAGCAGTTGCGGCAAGATGACATGACGCTCCTTGAGGAAGATCATCTTCAGAATGTTGTGAGAGCTTCACGCTACCAGCAAGCTTTGCGCGGCTCTCATAGCCGCAAAGTTAATGACAGAAGTCTTGAGGAAGGCGACCTCGTCCTTCAGCGCGTTAAGTCCGCCAAGAATTCCAACAAGTTGACACCGAAGTGGGAAGGCCCTTATCGGGTAGTGCGAGTCACCAGGCCTAGCGGAGTCCGCCTGGAGACCGAAGATGGCAACCCAGTGAGCAACTCCTGGAATATTGAACATCTTCATAAGTTCTACCCATAAGGCATGGTTGACGGGCCTCCCAGCAACCACCTTTTGTAGAAGCATTGCCGCTAAAGCATGTAATCCTTGGTACAAAGCCAGGCGCAGACCCTGTGCGTAGTTAAATAAAGATAAGTGTTCTGCAAATCTTGTTGATTCTCATGTGCATGTTTGTCTAAGATATTTCATTGCACTTACTCCCGGCAAGAGCTAATGGACCGCCAAGGTTCCATATCCATATTTTCCCTTCTTTATTTTTCTCAAAGGATAGAAGGTTACCTTGCATGCAACTTTGCCTAGGGGGATGGTGGTATGGATACCTACTGGCGACGTTCAAAAAAAATTCTTGCCGGAAGGAGTACGGCAACGAAAAGATAAGTTGCAAAACCCCAAGTGAATTCTTGTTGTGAAGTTATATTTCTTGGACGATTTCGACTCTTGTATGGAAAACCTGCACGCACGAGAACCTTGCCACGATTGGCTACTCCCTTGCTCTATTTTGGGTTCGCTCAATGGCTTAAGTGGTCGCGTCCGCACTCCTTGCTTCATTTCGAGTCCGCTCAATGACTCAAGTGACAGCGCTCTTTCCCTTATTCCGTTTCGAGTGTGACCAACACATTGAGCGGTTGTGTCAAGAACGCCAAGCTATCTTGCTAGCAGTAGCACCGCCAGCAGGCTGCGAAGGACCTGTTCCTCAAAGCGCTCACGGTAGGGCTACACACCCCGGCAAGATTCTTTTGAAAGGCCATAGGGAAAGTTCCATGCGAAGAAAGAGTCTAACAAGGAATATAATATACAATTATTCAAAATAGAATGAAATTTACATGAGATGTCGCCTTTTCCTAAGTACATCTTTATTTGACTTTCTCCCCTAGGGGAGATTACAAGAAGAAAAGGATGGAAAGAGGAGGTAGACTACAAGAAGAATGACCAGCACTGCACGGAGGGGTAGGGCTTCCATAGGGGAAGGCGAGAGCCTGGACCCTCCTGGACCAGCATTGCATGGAGGAGAGGGCCAGGGCGGGCAAAAAGGAGGATGGACCCCAGAAGACGAAGTCCATGGGGCTGCCAAAAGATCCAACTGGTAGATGAGGCAAAACCCGGGACAAGGACCCCCCGGCAAGATCGTCATGTCGGGAGGGGGAGAGGCGTGAGGCTGGCGGTGATGGTGCGGCCGGCGCTCAGTCTGAGCTCGAGTTGTCGGGCTCCTACTTGACGGCCCGAAGATCGGACTCATCGTCGTCGTCTTCGCCGATGTCCTCCTCATCACTCTCGCTCGAGGAGGAGCTTTCGGCGCCGCTCGAGCTCTCTTCGCAGCAGCTGAGACGGACGCCTGAGCGCCCATAAATCTTGACAGAGAGCATATTGGCCTCCGTCATTTTAAAACGAAGGACGTGCCCTTCCTAGAGGTTGGGGGCATGGGCGAAGGTCTTCCAGCCGCGCTTGAGGAACATGACGCGAATCGTCAGTTTCTCGACGTCCACCCGCGTCGCGCCATTACAACAACCATGCGCCCATAACCACAGGACGGGCGGCTCATCGACCTCCATCGCCCTGGCGAAGGGGCGAGGGAGGCGCAGATGGCTCCTGATGGTGCCGGCCAGTTCGAGGATGAACTCTACCATCGTCCCCTCAGCATGGGTCTCCTCAAGGAAGAGGACCGACATGGGAGCAGGAGGCGGGGTAGTGCTCCGCCTCCCTTGACCTCGGCCTCCACGACGCGATGACCCCTCGCGCCTCTTCCACCACGCGCGCTTGGTCCGCCCTCCGCCTCTGTGGCTGAAGCGGTGGCATGATCCAAACGAGAACTCCTCCTCGGAGCTGAGGATGGTGGCCGCCCTGACCCGCTATTCATGGCTAAGGGCGAGCGCCACTCAAAGGTTGGGAAGATGTGGAAGAGCAAGCTATGGAGGTTCGCACTCGGAGGAGGGAGGAAGGATGGATGAGCATCACCCATGCTACCCCTCAATTTATAGGAGACAGCGCGGGGGATGGCCCTCCCCCGCTGCAAGGGTCGTCGCCCACCTCCTCTAATAGCACGTATCCCATGTTCTGCATTGAATGGGCATCATGGGGAGGAGCAATAAGCGCAATGATCACAACCACGAGGCCCTGCCACACATGCCCGTGCACTATTTGGGCCAAGCCCAACAATGCCTCGCACCGTGTGTGGCCCAGGCCCGGGGGGCTCCTATCGATTTACTAGAGTTTTGGGCTCTCCAGTGCCCCTTACTCGTGCACGGGCAGTAGTGGCCACCCTGGCAGCGAGGCCCGGCAGAGAGCTACTAGATACAAGTATAGGAAAATCAAGACCAAAGTCAATACCTTGCTGGGGTGGCCTTTAAACCCCCGGCAAGGCAAAGCCCCGGTAGGACCCAGCGAGGAGAAGCCCAGCAAGGCGCTGCCAGCGCACAGGCCAGGTGTGGCTCCGCCTCGGCACGTGTCGCGGCGCCGGCGATGGAGGGGCTAAGCGGTGCCGATGGGACGGGCTCCTGTCTCGTCCCATAGACAGTGAGAGATGCCTGAAGGTGCACTTAATGCGCCTATCCTACTCTGTCAGTGTTAGGTATGATAGCACTGTAGCTTTGTACACCCCGCGTACGCACTGTACGCCACAGTTGGGATCCCCTTCAGAGTATAAAAGGAGGCCCAGGGCGATAGGGTAGAGGAATTTTGGCTTTTCGACTTTTTAGACCATCTAGCTCATACGTGTAGCAGCTGCTCATAGCGCTCCTGTAGCTACAACCCTAAGAACATCCACAATATAACCAAGCAGCAGTAGGAATTTACGCATCTTTGCGGCCCGAACCTGGGTAAAATCCCCGCGCGTTGTTCATCACATCTGCTCTTTGTGCGATCCTTCCTCCTCGCCGAACCGAAAAGGGTCCCTCCGGTCCCATAGGTGTTCGTTCCCCACAATATGCTCATAAAGCAATGGGGCGGTCATTATCTTCCATGCTAAGGAGTTATTCTCACGATGAGTTTTTATTCACTTGTCATTGCACGAGAGAGGCTGGTAAAAAGGATGCCCACTCCTGCATTGTGATGCCCGGATAATTAAGCTACAGTTATCCCATGCTAATGATGCCATGTCACCACTGTTACTATTGTTAATCTTGCGTTAATCCAAATCCTATTCAAATTCAAATTCAAATTAAAGTCAATATTCAATTTTTTCAGACATGAAAACAAAAATGTTCAACGTGTGGCAAGTAATCTCTGGATATTTTTCATGTTGAAACCACATTTTTATAAATTGTTTAAATGCACTAAAATAATTTAAACGACAACAAAACATTTAATTAAATGTCTTTTTCCAAATTAATAAAATACTAAACTAATTTATTTCGGGGTTAAACCTTTTTGTGAAAGTGGTATAATTAGTGATGCCATTTTAGGTACAACTTTTATATTTCATAAAAACTAAAATAAAACAGAAAGGAAAACTAAAATAAAATAAAAAGAAAAGACACACCCCCGGCCAACTGGGCCGTGGCTTGATAACACACAAGTATAGAGGATCGCAACAGTTTTCGAGGGTAGAGTATTCAATCCAAAGTTATTGATTCAACACAAGGGATGCCAAAGAATATTCTTGAGTATTAGCAGCTGAGTTGTCAATTCAACCACACCTGAAATACTTACTATCTCCAACAAAGTATTCAGTAGCAAAGTAGTATGGAAGGAACAGTAACGGTGGCAAAAGTGATAGTAGCAGTTTTGTAGTGTTTGTAACAATAGCAACGGGAAAGTAACTTAGCAAAGATTAATATATGGAAAGCTCATAGGCAACGGATCGGTGATGGATAATTATGTCGGATGGCATTCATCATGCAACAGTTATAACACAGGGTGACACAGAACTAGCTCCAATTCATCAATACAATGTAGGCATGTATTCCATATATAGTCATACGTGCTTATGGAAAAGAACTTGAATGGCATCTTTTATCCTACCCTCCCATGGAAGGGGGGTCCTACCCTCCCAAAACGGACTCCAGATCTGGTCTCCCGAGGAAGAACAGGAGGTGGCGGCGGCTCCTTATCGTGAAACGCGATGAACTCTTCTCTCTGTTTTTCTCCCCGAATAGGAAGAGTAGAAACAAGGTCGGAGGAGCAATAGGGGGCCCACAAGCCTGCTCGGTGCGACCTAGGGGGTGGCCACGCCCACCAGGATTGTGGCCAGGTTGTGGGCCCCCCTACAGTTGATTCTTTCGCCAATATTTTTTATTAATTCCAAAAATATTCTCCGTAAATTTTCAGGACGATCCGAGTACTTTTATTTCTGAACAAAAATAACACCAAGGAAATTCTGTTAAAAAACAGCGTCAGTCCGGGTTAGTTCCATTCAAATCATGCAAATTAGAGTCCAAAACAAGGGCAAAAGAGTTTGGAAAAGTAGATACGTTGGAGACGTATCAACTCCCCCAAGCTTAAACATTTGCTTGTCCTCAAGCAATTCAGTTGATAAACTGAAAGTGATAACAAATAACTTTTACAAACACTGTTTGATCTAGCTATTGTAAATATGTCTAACTTATGTTCAGATTTTTAGCAAATATTATGGACTAACCACATTCACAATAACATTTAGGTCTCACATTTACTCATATCAATGGCATAATCAACTAGCGAGCAATAATAATAAGTCTCGAATGACAACAGTTTTATCAAAACAATCATGATACAATATGACATAATGGTATCTCGCTAGCCATTTCTAAGACGGCAAAACATAAATGCAGAGCACCTCTGAAAGAACGACGGCTGACTGGACATTGTAATTCATGGTAAAAGAGATCCATTCATACTCATACTCAATATCAATTAATAACAAAGCATACAAATAATGGTGGTGCTCTCTAATAGGTGCCTTTTAATAAGGGGATGATTACTCAACAATAAAGTAAATAGATATGCCCTTCGCAGAGGGAAGCATTGATTTGCAGAGGTGCCAGAGCTCGAGTTTAAAAACAAGGATAAGTAATGATTTTTTGAGCGGCATGCTTTCATTGCTCGCATAACGACCAAAAGGTTTTCAATGTATTCCATGCTAGATACATTACAGGCAGTTCCCGAATAGAATAGTAAAGTTTTTACTCCCCCTCCACCAAATCAATCACACTCCATGGCGGGCCGAATCCACGGGTACCGTCCATACAATAAAATCCTGAGGGAGTTTTGTTTTATTATATTTTGATTTGAATTTTGAGCATGTAACTGGGAATCCCGAATACCAGCCACTTTCTCATGAATGATAGTGAATCAACAAATATCGTGAGAATAACTCACCTAGCATGGAAGATACTGACAGCCCCTAGTCACTACAGGAGCGATTTGGGCATCCAAAACTGAATATTTATTTGAAGGTTCGGAGAATGGCACATGCAAATTTACTTGGAGCGGTAGGTAGATACGGTATATAGGTAGGTATGGTGGACTCATGTGGAACAACTTTGGGTTTGTGGAGATGGATGCACAAGCAGTATTCCCGCTTAGTACAAGTGAAGGCTAGCAAAAGACTGGGGAGCGACCAACTAGAGAGCAACACAATCATCAACATGCTTTGATATTAACCAAAATTGAATGCAAGCATGAGTAGGATATAATTCAACATGAACATAAATATCATGGAGGCTATGTTGATTTCGTTTCAACAACATGCATGAACATGTGCCAAGTCAAGCCACTCGAATCATTTAGAGGAGGATATCATTCTATCATACTACATCACAACCATTTTAACATGGGTGTTGGCACTCAAAACAAACCATTATTAACTCTCAGCTAATTAAGCATGGCATGAATAACTACAATCTCTAACTGTCATTCCAAACATGTTCAACCCATAATGAGCTGAATTAAGAACGATGACCTAATCATATTTACAAAAGTAAGATAGGTAGAGTTCATACCACTTTTTCTCCATCTCGGTCAGTTCATCATATATCGTCATTATTGCCTTTCACTTGCATGACCGAACGATGTGAATAATAATAAGAGTGTATATGCATTGGACTAAGATGGAATCTGCAAGCAGTAACTCAAAGGAGAAGGCAAGGCAATATGGGCTCTATGTAAGATAAACAATAATGCATATGAGAGCCACTTATCATTTCATAGTTGTCTTATCCTTACTACCCAAAGAAAATTAGTTTACAAACAAGAACGAGAAAAACTATTTACACGGGAAAATTCCCAACAAGCAAAAGAAGAACAAGAAATCTTTTTGGGTTTTCTTTTTAGTACTACAGCTAAGCAAACTAGAAGGTAAAGCTTGAACTATTTTTTTCTTAAAGATTAATCAAACATACAAGAAAAAAACATGAAGAAATAAACTACCATGGATAGTACAATGAAAGGTATGAACATCGGCAACTGAATTGAGGGTGTGAGCATGAATGTAATGTCAGTGAGAAATACGTACTCCCCCGAGCTTAGGCTTTAGGCCTAAGTTAGTCTAGGGCCATGGTTGTCCTGGATAATATCCGAAGTCATAGTTGGGGTGGTACTAGGCTGCGGCGGCTACCTCCTGAACGACTGCAGTGTGAAGGCAAGCTGATTTCGTGCTCTTCTCGTACTCGTTTGTCTCCTCTCTGGTTATAAAGTATCTCTGTTTTTCCTGAAAGTTAAAGAAGGCAGGAGCAGGAAGGGTAACATGGACAACATGTCGTCTATCAAAAATTAGTCGGTACTGGAGGGATTATTCGTTCCTTTCAAGAAACTAGTAGCGCACCAAAGCCTCATAATAAAGAAAAGCAAGGGGTAACTCATTATCATTCTCTCTTATGAGTACCCCAAGATACTTAGCTACACGGGTGGCATAAATTCCACAACAGAAAGATCCATCCTTAGCATTATGATGTAACCTTCTGGCAATAATAGCCCCCAAGTTATATCATCTATCTACCATTATAGCACTCTTAAGAATACTCAGATCAGGCATGCAAAGGTTTCTATGCTCATGTTTACCGTTAATACACCTACCTATAAAGAGAGCAAAATAAGGTATAGCCCGAAATTGAATGCTCCCCAAAGTAGCTTGTGTAATGATTCTAGTTTCTCCCACTGTGATGCTAGCAAGGAAATCATTATATTCATTCTGAGGAGGATCGCTACGGCTACCCTACTGTGGAATTTTGCATGCATCATTAAAATCCTCTAGGTCCAGGGTAATGGATTTATCATAAATATTAACTTGGACAGAATGAGAATTACGCCTCGATGAAAATTCAAACCTCCGCACAAAAGAATCAGTGAGTTGATAATATTGCTTGCATCGGTCTGAAATAAAGTCATCAAGGCCAGAATTCCTTATGTACGCCTAAAACTCTTCCTTGAACCCGGTGTTGTCCATCAATTGATCCAATAGCCATTCACAAGGCACCACTTGAGCTTCCCTCGGTGTTTCAAAATCAGGCTCACGTAATGCGAGTCTCGGAGTTTTCTTGCTCGAGGAACTACCTTGGTACATTCTCCTCAACATGTTTTCTTTTTTTGAAATTTTTAGTGAGTGTAAATAAAGGTAAACAAAACTCAATAAAACTAATAGCAACTACACCCTCAAGTGCCTAGAGAATATATCATGCATCAAAAATACTTGGGACCGTACAAATTTGACATGCAAGCTGAAAAACAAGGTAACCACAACATTAAAAATTGCAATATAAAAGGCACTAGAACAAAAACTAATTGGACCATCGGAGGAGTCACATACCGATTAGCAATCCCCTAAAACAGTTTTATAAATGGAGCTTTGAGCAAGGAGATCGAAATGGCAGCAAGATGAGCTAGAACACGAGTTTGAGTAATGTTGGGATTTTTTATGGAGGAAGATGAAGTGAATGGGTGCTGGAATATGTTTAGGGGGGCCATGTGGGACCCACAAGCCACCAGGGAGCTCCTAGGGGGGTGGGCGCGCCCTGTAGGCTTGTGGCCCACTGGTGCAGCCCACTTAGTGCCAAAAATTCTTAAATATTCCAGAAAAAATCATACTCCATTTTCAGGACATTTGAAGGACTTTCATTTTTGGGTCACTTTTTTATTGCACGGGAACTCAGAAAACAGAAAAATAATAGCATTTTTACTTAATTTCATCTAGGTAATAGAAAGTAAAAGTTAGGTACAGGAAGTTGTGCTTCGAAATTCATCCGTGTCATGCTTATCAAAAGGAATCCATCAATAAGGTTGATCAAATCATATTAACAAACTTCTTTCGAATAACATGAAACTTAAGAATTCTCGAATAACACTAAGTTACCTCAATGGGGATATGAATTTCCCCAACAATAAGTATATCATATTTGTTCTTGACAGTGGGAAGAGGGAATTCAAAGTCTCCAATAATAATCATTGGCAATTTTTAAATAGAGTTGATACTATGAACTTGAGGTTGTTTCTTCGGAAAGTGTTTCGTATGCTCATTACCATTAATATGAAAAGTGACATTGCCCTTGTTGCAATCAATAATAGACCCTGCAGTATTCAAAAAGGGTCTAACAGTGATGATCGACATACTATCGTCCTCGGGAATATCAAGAATAACAAAATCCGTCAAGATAGTAGCATTTGCAACTATGACGGGTACATCCTCACAAATACCGATAGGTAGAGAAGTTGATTTATGAGCCATTTTCAAAGAGATTTCAGTAGGTGTCAACTTATTCAAATCAATTCTACGGTATAAAGAGAAAGGCATAACACTAACACCAGCTCCAAGATCACATAAAGCAGTTTTAACATAATTTCCTTTAATAGAGCATGGTATAGTAGGTACTCCAGGATCTCCTAGTTTCTTAGGTATTCCACCTTTAAAAGTGTAATTAGCAAGCATGGTGGAAATCTCAGCTTCTGTATCTTTCTTTTATTTTTCACAATATCCTTCATACACTTAGCATAAGGAGACATTTTCAAAATATTAGTCAAGCGCATACGTAAAAAGACAGGTCTAACCATTTCAATAAAGCACTCAAAGTCCTCATCATCCTTTTTCTTGGATGGTTTAGGAGGAAAGGGCATGGGTTTCTGAACCCATGTTTCTCTTTCTCTACCATGTTTCCTAGCAATGAAGTCTCTTTTATGATATCTTTTATTCTTAGGTTGTGGGTTATCAAGATCATCAGCAGGTTCAATCTCCACATGTATATCATTACTAGTTATCAACCCGTGCACCTGCACGAGCTAGCTATTTCGAATACATGGGTAATATATATTTAAAAAGCATTTTATGTGGGCTCTTTTCATGAAAGTAAATGGTAAATTATGTACTTTATCAACTTATCACTGTTAAGAAAATCTAATAATTTGTAAAATAATTAGGGTATGATGCACATATTTCTCCAATTGTACTTGAATAGAATATTTGTGGGTGCGATGTTCAATGGTATTTCTGATATTCTAATTGTGTTATTGTTGGACAGCTTTAAAATTTTGATAGTAATCGTAATCACACATATACATGTATAAACCGTATTCAAGAATTTTCTTTGTACCTTGACTCTGGAAACTCCTAGAGCATTCTTTGTTTGAGGTAAAGTGCCAACATGTGACATATGAAGAGTGGTAAATAGTAGTATTTGTGTGAGTCTATAATTTACTATGTATCTATCAAACATAAGATCATACGATATAGTATATCATACAATACTTAAATTTATTCTGCCCTTCTAAAATTTTAAAGCTTAATGAATCTGGTTGACGTCCTTGTTTGAAATATTTGATGATCTCCTTTTCCAACCCCTATCAAAAAAATAATGTCATTCCAACCACAATACATAAATCATTTATATTTGTCTATTTTTTTCCTTCGGGTTTGAATTCATTGATATTTTGTATGTCTAATAATTTATGCATATTTTATTTCCTGCATCACAATTATATGATTTCCTACATTTAATTAGTAACCTTTCCGATGATGATATGTAGCAGTCAATAGGGAGAGACTTATGTATGTCTGCCTTATTTGTTTTATCTTAGTTATCAGGGTGTTTTTGTTAGTGTGGATCAAACAATATAGTATCTCATATAATACTTGAATATTTGTTACCATCTAAAAAAAACTTAATCGATATGGACGATGACCCTATTTGAAATACTTGAGGATCGCCTTTTCCAACCCCTAGACAAAAAAGAGTGACATTCCAACCACCGCCGAAAAAACCAATAATATTTGTTCAATTATTTTCCTAACAGGTTTAGATTCATAGATATTTTTTGATTCGTGACAATTTATTCCTATTTTCCTCCTTGTGTTACAATAGGTGATTTCATATATACGTGTGTCTATTTTATTCTTTTAATTAACTGGGTCTCATTTTGTACTTTAGCTTTGGGAAAAAATCATACTTAGGTTTCCTTTTTAATGTGATGCATCTAGACTCCATATGTTTTTTTCTTCAAGCGGACATGTAGTTGGTTTATGTACACTTAGAAATTGGAGTAAGCACTCATTCGTTAAGCATGGGCAAAAGGCACATGTTTTTTATGTACCTTTCTCCCTTTTTGTTGAAAAGGATGAAGGCACCTGATTTATTGGAACTTGGATCGTAAGTAAACGTGGCTCTCCTTTTTTTTATAGCGCGAGGACTTCCTAATTTTCTGTAAAAACGTGGATGATTTCCTTGTTTTCTTTTCACATGAGGATATCTTGCTTGTTTTAAAGAAAATTAAACATAGCCTTTCTTTTTAATGTGATGCATAAAAGGTACTTACGTTTTTCTTCACAAGCGGACATGCAGGCGATTTAAGTATAGTTGAAAACTGGAGCGTGCAGACATTGTTTTTTAGGAGCGTGCAGTCATTCTTTTAGCGTGAGGAAAACGCACATATTTTGTGCGTACTTTTTTTCCTTTTTCTAAAGGGTGAAGGCACCTTTTCTTTTTGAACACGTGAAGGCACCTGATTTATTGGATCTTGGACGTAAGTGAATATGGCTCCCTTTTTTTTATAGCGTGAGGACTTTCTAATTTTGTGCAAAAAGGTGGGGGGGGTTTCACGGGAGGATATCATTTCTTTTTACGTGAGCCTTTCCTGGTCGTTTCTGTTCAATAACATGGACGTGTCACATGTGTTTTTTATAGGACTCGATCGTTTGTGTTATGTTAATTTCCTTGTGTCTTGGTCGATAATTTTATAATATAATGGTTTAATTAATTTTGAAGATATGGATTAATGAGAGATCATGAAAGGTGTCTCCAATTAGTAAATCAGAGACTAGGTTGAGCATCAACATGAGCATCATTATTAATGGTATCACTAGGCTCATGTTTATCATCAGATTGTGTCTCAGCATTAGAAATAAAAATATCATTTGGATTCTCAGAAGTATCTATAACAGGTTCACTAGCAGCATGCAAAGTACTATCATCGTTCTTTTTCCTACTCTTATTAGAACGAATAGGTGCATCAGTATGAACTCTCTGACAATCTTGCTCAATTCTCTTAGGATGGCCCTCAGGATACAAAGGTTCCTGAGTCATTCCACCACCTCTAGTCACAACTTTAACAGAATGATAATTGTCTTTACTATTCATCTCATTAAGAAAATCATTTTGAGCCTTAAGTACTTGTTCTATTTGAGTAGTTACCATGGAAGCATGTTTACTAATAAGCTTAAGATCATTGACAATTCTACTCAAATAATCACCCAAGCGATCAAGCATGTAAGCATTATGTTTCAATTGTCTACTAACATAAGCATTGAAGTTCTCTGGCTTCACAATAAAATTATCAAAATCATCCAAGCATTGGCTAGCAGACTTATTATAAGGAATATCTCCTTCATCAAATCTATGGAGAGAATTTACCTCTACTACCTGTGTCACATTATCAAGACCCTCTTTATCCTCAATAGGTGCTAGATTCTTAACATCTTCAGCTTTAATACCCTTTTCTTTCATAGATTTCTTTGCCTCTTGCATATCTTCAGGACTGAGGAATAGAATACCTCTTTTCTTCGGAGTTGGCTTTGGAGGTGGTTCGGAAATAGTCGAATCATTATCATTGCTCAATATATTATTCAATAGTAATTCAGCTTGTTCAATAGTTTATTCCCTGAAAACACAACCAAGACAACTATCTAGGTGGTCCCTAGAAGCACCGGTTAGTCAATTATAAAAGATATCAAGTATTTCATTTTTCTTGAGAGGATGATCACGCGAAACATTAAGTAATTAGAGAAGCCTCCCCCAAGATTGTGGGAGACTCTCTTCTTCAATTTGCACAAAGTTAAATATTTCCTGCAAGGCAGCTTTTTCTTATGGGCAGGAAAATATTTTTATAGAAGTAATAAATCATATCCCAAAGACTACGCACACAACCAGGAGCAAGAGAATTAAACCATATATTAGCATCACCCTTTAATGAGAAAAGGAACAACTTAAGAATATAGTAATAGCGATTTTTTTCCTCATGAGTAAATAGGGTGGCTATAGCATTCAATTTGGTAAGGTGTGCCATAACAGTTTCAGATTCATAACCATGGAAAGGATTAGATTCAACCAAGGTAATTAACTCCGGATCGACAGAGAATTCATAATCCTTATCAGTAACAAAGATAGGTGAAGTAGCAAACGTCGGATCATATTGCATTCTAGCATTCAAAAAATTTTCCTTCCACTTGCGAAGCAATTTCTTAAGATCATCTCTATCCTTACAAGCAAGAAAGTCCCTAGCTACCTCTCCTTCCATAACATAACCCTCAGGTATATCAGGCAATTCATATCTAGGAGAGCTAGGTCTAGCAGGTGTATCTTAGTGTCTAGTTTCAATAATTTCATTAGATTCAGAAATATTATCAGTTTCAGCATTGTCTCTAGCAGTTTGTTCATCAAGAAATTCACCCAGTGGCACAATATCATCAAGCAAAGTATCATCATAAGCATCATGCATAAAAGAAACAGCAGCATCAATTACTTGTGACATATCAATATTACTAGCAGGTGGTGGTGTCACAAATTTAGTCATAACAGAAGGTGAATCAAGTGCAGAGCTAGATGGCAGTTCCTTACCTGTCCTCGTAGTTGAGGGGTAGATCTTGGTTTTTGGATTTTTAAGATTCCTCATAGTGATCAACAGATATATATATCCCAAGTGACCCAGAGAATAGAGCTATTCTCCCTGGCAACGGCGTCAGAAAAATGTCTTGATAACCCACAAGTACAGGGGATCGCAATAGTTTTCGAGGGTAGATTATTCAACCCAAATTTATTGATTCGACACAAGGGGAGCCAAAGAATATTCTCGAGTATTAGCAGCTGAGTTGTCAATTCAACCACACCTGAAAGACTTAATATCTGCAACAAAGTATTCAGTAGCAAAGTAGTATGGAAGTAATAGTAACGGTGGCAAAAGTCATAGTAGCAGTTTTGTAGTGTTTGTAACAATAGCAACGGGAAAGTAACTTAGCAAAGATCAATATATGGAAAGCTCGTAGAAAATAGATCAGTGATGGATAATTATGTCGGATGGCATTCATCATGCAACAGTTATAACATAGGGTGATACAGAACTAGCTCCAATTCATCAATATAATGTAGGCATGTATTCCATATATAGTCATACGTGCTTATGGAAAAGAACTTGCATGACATCGTTTGTCCTACCCTCCCGTCGCAGGGGGGTCCTATTGGAAACTCAGGGATATTAAGGCCTCCTTTTAATAGAGAACCCGACCAAAGCATTAGCACTTAGTGAATACATGAACTCCTCAAACTACGGTAATCACCGGAAAGAATCCCAGTTATTGTCACCCTAGGAATGCGGATCATAACTCATAATAGGTGTCTAGAACTTGCAAGATACAATTAAGAACACACACACACACACACACACATATATATATATATGTATTCATAAAAACATAATAGGTTCAGATCTGAAATCATGGCACTCGGGCCTTAGTGACAAGCATTAAGCATAGTGAAGTCATTGCAACATCAATCTCAGAACACAGTGGATACTAGGGATCAAACCCTAACAAAACTAACTCGATTACATGATAAATCTCATCCAACCCATCACCGCCCGGCAAGCCTATGATGAGATTACTCATGAACGGTGGAGAGCATCACTCAATTGGTGATGAAGGACGGTTGGTGATGACGAAGGCGTCGATTTCCCCTCTCCGGAGCCCAAAACGGACTCCACATGAGGTATCCCGAGGAAGAACAGGAGGTGGCGGCGGCTCCGTATCGTGAAACGCGATGAACTCTTCTCTCTGATTTTTTTCTCCCCGAATAGGAATATATAGGAGTGGAAACGAGGTCGGAGGAGCAACAGGGGGCCCACAAGCCTGCTCGGCACGCCCTAGGGGGTGGCCGCGCCCACCACGCTTGTGGCCAGGTGGTGGGCCCCCTATAGTTGATTCTTTCGCCAATATTTTTTATTAATTCCAAAAATATTCTCCGTATATTTTCAGGACGATCCGAGAACTTTTATTTCTGCAAAAAAATAACACCAAGGCGATTCTACTGAAAATAGCGCCAGTCCGGGTTAGTTCCATTCAAATCATGCAAATTAGAGTCCAAAACAAGGGCAAAAGAGTTAGGAAAAGTAGATACGTTGGCGACGTATCATGGCCCAATAGGCCGGCCCAGCAGACCTGCCTAGCCACCCCCCTTATACCTCCCCCGGAGGCAACCCTAGCCAAAGCCACACACCCACCCCACTCCTGCCTCTCTCCTCACCCGATCTAGATCGGCGGCCGCCCCCGGCGCCTCCCCGCCGCCGCCGCCCCAACGTCGTCGCCTCGAACCGCCGACCCCCTCCCTGACCCGACACCCCATCACCAGCGCCTGCGCCGTCCCCTCGTCCTCCCACCCCACCGTCGCCGGTCGTTGCCTCCTCACTGCGCCCACTGCCCCTCCTCTACTTGCCGCCGGTGAACCCAACGAGCTCCTCCCCTCCCTTCTTCCCCACCCCCGACCGAAGCCGCCACACCCCTCCCCCCTGCGCTGTCGTTGGCCGCCGCTGCTCCCCGCGTGACCCCACTCGCCCCATTGCCATTGCGCCCCCGGCTCGACCCGTGCTCCCCGCGCGCGGCCGTGGCCCTCGCCCTTGCGCAAGCCCTGCTCGCTCACTGTGCGCGCTCACCCCCACCCGCTCGCACCCACGTGCGCCCGCGGCCGCCCGCTACCCCCCTCCCGCGCCTCCGGCTTAGCTCCGGCTCTTGCCAATCGCCCGCCATGCCGTGCTCGCCGTCCTCCTCGTCGTGGTGCACCGGTCGGCTACCTAGCCGCCGGTGCCGGCCCTGCGGTCGTTCGGTCATCGTAGGGCTCGGCCCTCCCCTTGCGCTGATTCGGTTAGTGGGGGTTACACCCACTAACCCACCCTTGTGTGAATGACGACAGGGCCCACCGTCCCCGAATAACATTTTTTTAAAAATAAAATAAACTAATTAACGTAATTAAGATTAATTAGTTTAGTTAATTAACTGTGTTAGTATGACATATGGGCTCAGTCCCATTAACACTAATTAATTTTGATTAAGTAATTCTGTATTTAATTAAATCTAAACAGAAAATGACAGGTGGGTCCCACCCCACTAATTAACCTGATTAAAAGTTAATTAAAAATTAATTAAGACTGTGACACTACATGTGGGACCCACTGGTCAGTTTGACCAGTCAACCCCATTGTTGGCTGTTGATGTCAGCATGACATCATGCTGATGTCATAATTGAATTATTATAAAACTTTAAAAATTAATATAAAATAATTCGTAAGTCAGATGAAAATAATCTATACATGAAACTTGATCAGAGGAATCCCACGAATCCGAGTATGCCACGTGCTCGTGTGTCGCATGCCTCTAACATAGCGAACATAGAACTTTTCCATCGATTTCGCGTGTCCGGTAGGTGCCAGAGACCCGGGAAATATCGTCAGATATTCTTCCAATTCATTTGTAACATGTAGTACTGCGTTAGTGCATACCTAGCTTTGCATATTTCCATGTCATGCATCGTGATGCATTTGTCTGCTTTATATTTATTGTTCCCCCCCCCATCTTCTTATCGGTAGACCCCGAGACTGACGGTGCTGCGGGGTATGACTACACCGTTGACGATCATCCTTTTGCCCATTCTTCCCTCTTATTCTTGCATTAGATTTTTGCTCCCGTATTAGTTAGCTCCTATTCTAATGCATAGCCTATTTTTGATAAACTGATACCATACCTGCAATCATATCAAGTGCTTAGTATAGGTTGATCAATGAATCCCCAGTGACCCCCTTAATCCCAGTTGCCCCTCTTCTTCATCGATGACTCGATGACTCAAAGATTCGAAGACTCGGTCAATCGACCGACAAGCCAGGCCCCTCACATCACCGCACTCCCCTTAGTTGTATGACTCTATAGTGCTACTATTGGGTACCGAGGGTGACACCTCGTGAAGTACTCATGATGCTAGCCCTATAGTGCAGCTAGTCGATCGTGGTTATCGAGGGTGATTCCTCCTTCACCATTCCCGACGATGTCTCTGTCGTGCAACCCCTCAAGTATGGGACCCTCGAGGGTGATTCCTCTAAGTCCACCTTGACGGTTACATCGAGCTGGGACTATTGAGGGTGATGTCTCAGTTCTCGTCTTGATGTTTCATACACATAGTTACTATGACCTGGTTACAGAAACATGTTAGTGATGGGTCGGCCCTAAGGGGTACCCACGGTTTGATGATGATGAGGCATGGATGGGTTCTACTTCTCGAGCATGCGTTGGTTTCCCGTGAAGAGGAATGGCTTGATGCAGCAAAGTAGATAAGTATTTCCCTCAGTTTTTGAGAACCAAGGTATCAATCCAGTAGGAGATACAAGCGATCCACTAATAGATGTACCTACACAAAGAATCAAACTCTTGCACCCAACTCTATAAAGGGGTTGTCAATCCCTTCATGGTTACTTGCAAGGATGAGATATAATAGAGATAGATATAATAGGATGCTTGAACCGAAAGTAAAACTAAAAGTAAAAATAGTGCAGCAAATATTTTTGGTATTTTTGGTTTTACATCTGAAAAAATAATAAGGAAAATAGACCCGGGGGCCATAGGTTTCACTAGATGGCTTCTCTCATGATGGGAAGTATTACGATGGGTGAACAAATTACTATCGAGCAATTGATAGAAAAGCAAATAATTATGAAGATATCCAAGGCAATAATTAATGTCGAGCAATTGATAGAAAAGCAAATAATTATGAACAAGTAGACCGAGACGATTCTGCATCTACTACTATTACTCTACACATCGACCGACTCCTGCCTGCATCTAGAGTATTAAGTTCATGAAGAACAGAGTAACACATTAAGCAAGATGACATGATGTAGAGGGATAAACTCAAGCAATATGATGAAAAACCCATCTTTTTACCCTTGATGGCAACATTACAATACGTTCCTCGCTACCCCTACTTTGTCATTGGGTGAGGACACCGCAAGATTGTACCCAAAACTAAGCACTTCTCCCATTGCAAGAATTACCAATCTAGTTGGCCAAACCAATAACTCGAAGAGACTTACAAAGATATGAATTCAGCATATAAGAATTCAGGAAAGACTCAAATAATATTCATGGATAATCTGAACATAAACCCACAATTCACCGGATCTCGACAAACACACCGCAAAAGAGTATTACATCGGATAGATCTCCATGAAGATCATGAAGGACATGGTATTGAGAAGCAAAGAGAGAGAAGAAGACTTCTAGATACTAGCATCATCAGAGGGGCAATGGAGTTGATGTAGATGCCCTCCGTGATCGAATCCCCCTCTGACAGATTACCGGAAAAGGCTCCAAGATTGGATGTCTCGGGAACGGAGGCTTCTGGTGGTGGAAAAGTGTTTTCGTCGCTCTGTTCGATAATGATGGAATATTTTGGAATTTATGGGCCGAAGATTAGGGTTAGGGGAGTTGCCAGGGGCCCACACGCCTACCCGACGCGGGTGGCCCCCCTGGCCGCGTCTAGCAGGCTTGTGGCCCCGTGGCAACTCCTCTGCCTTGGTTCTCATGTCTCGTGGCTTCCTTTTATTCCAGAAAAATCATTCTGGAGGTTTTATTCCGTTTGGACTCCATTTAATATTCCTTATCTACAAAACTCAAAAACTAGGAAAAAACAGGAACTGACGTTGGGCTCTAGATTAATAGGTTAGTCCCAAAAATAATATAAAATAGCATACTAATGCATATAAAACATCCAAAACAGATAATATAATAAAATGGAACGATAAAAAATTATAGATACGTTGGAGACGCGTCAGCATCCCCATGCTTAATTCCTACTTGTCCTCGAGTAGGTAAATGATAAAAACAGAATTTTTGATGTGGAATGCTACCCAACATATTTATCCATGTAATATTCTTTATTGTGGCGTGAATATTCAGATCCGTTCGATTCAAAACAATAGTCTAATATTGACATACAAATGGTAATACTTCGAGCACACCAACAAGGTATTCGTGTCCTTTCAAAATAACATGGCCTTAGAAAGTTATCCCTACAAAATCATATGGTCTGGCTATGCTCCATCTTCCCCACACAAAGTATCTAAATCATGCACAACCCCGATGAAGAAGTCAAGCAATTGTGTCACACTTTTGGTGTTCTCAAACCTTTTCAAATCTCACGCAATACATGAGCGTGAGGCATGGATATAACATTATAGGTTGAATAGAATATGGAGGAGATGCAAAGGGAAAAGGAGAAGATAGTCTCACATCAACTGGGCTTATCAACGGGCTATGGAGATGCCCGTCAATAGATATCAATGTGAGTGAGTAGAAATTGACATGCAACAAATGCACTTAGAGCTATAAGTGTATGAAAGCTCAAAAATAAAACTAAGTGGTCGTGCATAATGAATATCCACTAGTTATATGAAAGTGACAAACTAGGAGACTCTCTATCATGAAGATCATGGTGCTACTTTGAAGCACAAGTGTGGAAAAAGATAGTAGCAATTGTCCCTTCTCTCTTTCTCTCATTTCTTTATTGTTATTTATTATTATTATTTTTTATGGTGGGATTCTTTGGCCTCTTTTATTTTTTTGTTTGGGCTTCGCTGGCCTCTTTTATTTTTTGTAAAGTCCGGATACTCGTCCCAACTTGTGAGGGAGCCAAAGCCTCCATCATCCTTTTCTCTCATGGGAAAATGCTCTATTAATGGAAAATCATCACACTTTTATATACTCATAACTCAAAGAAAAAGAAACTACAAATCGATTCCTATGACAAGATAGAACTTTGTATGCGATATGAAGTGATGATGCAAGTCATAGAAAAACTACATGTTGGAAGTTGCATGGAAATATATCTCGGAATGGCTATGGAAATGCCATAATAGGTAGGTATGGTGGCTATTTTGAGGAATATATGGTGGCTGTTTTGAGAATGGAGGGTTTGATGTACCGGCGAAAGTTGCGCAGTACTAGAGAGGCTAGTAGAGATGGAAGGGTGAGAGTGCGTATAATCCATGGACTCACATTAGTCATAAAGAACTCACATACTTATTGAAAAAGTCTATTAGTTATCAAACAAAGCATTAGATGCATGCTCCTAGGGGAGAGGTTGGTAGGAGTTAACCATCGCGCGCTCTCGACCCTCACACAAAGGTCGACAATCATTAAACAAATCATGCTCTGACTTCGTTACATAACGGTTCTCCATACGTACATGCTAAGGGAATCACAAGCTTTAACACACGTATCTCTTTCAATTCACAACTACTCACTAGCATGAATCTCATATTACCATCCCTATTATCTCACAACTATATGCAAGGAATCCAACTTCACATAGTTATTAATGCACTTAATAGGAATGTTTTTATTATATCCCTCTTGGATGCCATTATATTAGGACTAAATTCATAACCTACACAAATTACCATGCTGTTTTAAGGAAATCTCAAAATAATATAAGTGAGGAATGAGAGTTCAATAATTTCTATAAAATATAACACCACCATTCTCTCTATAAAGATATAAGTGAAGCACTAGAGCAACATTGCCTAGCTCAATAGATATAAGTGAAGCACATAGAGTATTCTACCAAATTTACAATTAAGCGTGTCTCTCTCAAAAGATTTTTTTGTGCAGCAAGTATGATTGTGTCAAACTAACAAGCAAAGAATCGTATCATACAAGATGCTCCAAGCAAAACACATAACATGTGGTGAATAAAAATATAGCCTCAAGTAAATTTACCGATGGATTGAAGAAAAAAGTGGGGATGCCTTCCGGGGCATCCCCAAGCTTAGGATTTTTGGTATCCATGAATATGAGTTGGGTGCCTTGGTCATCCCCAAGCTTAAGCTCTTTCCACTCTTTATTCCATAGTCCATCTAATCTTTACCCAAAACTTGAAAACTTCACAACACAAAACTCAACAGAAAACTCATGAGATCCGTTAGTATAAGAAAAATAAATCACCACTTTAGGTACAGTTGTGAACTCATTATTTATTTATATTTTTGTAATACCTACTGTATTCTAACTTTTCCGTGACTCATACCCCCCCCCCCCGATACGACCCATAGATACATCAAAATAAGCAAACAACACAAAGAAAATAGAATGTGTCAAAAACAGAACAGTTTGTAGCAATCTATAAACTTAGAACACTTATGTAACTATATTTTTTGAAAAAATAGGAAAACCAGGGAAATTCGTATATCAATCATGTGTAAACATTTAAGGCTAATTTGATGCTCTAAAAAAATCACAAAATCCTGGACTTAGCGCAAAAGTTTATGTTTTCCAGCAAGATCAAATCAACAACTACCATAGACCACCCCAAAGGTTTTACTTGGATCAAACACTAATTTAAACACAAAAACATAATTACTACAGAATTAATAATGTGCCAAACACACCAAAACAGAAGCAAAAAGCAAAAAGCAAAATAAAATTGGGTTGCCTCCCAACAAGCATTATTGTTTAACGCCCCTAACTAGGAAAAACCCAATAGATATAGGGATTGTCATTTTTGGTATGCAATCCATAAGTAGCTCTCATGATAGATTCATAAGGTAATTTTATTTTCTTTCTAGTAAAGTGTTCCATACCTTTCCTTAATGGAAATTGAAAATCTAATATTCCCTTCCTTCATATCAATAATTGCACCAATCGTTCTACGGAAAGGTCTACCAAGAATAATAGGACATGTAGGATTGCAATATATATCAAGAACAATAAAATTTATGGGCACATAATTCCTATTTGCAACAATAAGAACATCATTAATTCTTCCCATAGGTTTCTTTATTGAGGAATCCGCTAGATGCAAATTTAAGGAACAATCAACAAATTCACGAAAACCTAACACATCTCATAAAGTTTTTGGAATCATGGAAACACTAGCACCCAAATCACACAAAGCATGGCACTCATAATCTTTAATATAAATATTAATAGTAGGTTCCCACTCATCATATAGCTTTCTAGGTATAGAAACTTCCAACTCAAGTTTTTCTTCAAAAGCCTTCATCATAGCATCGACAATATGTTTAGTAAAAGCCTTGTTTTCATTATAAGCATGAGGAGAATTAAGCATGGATCGCAACAAGGAAATACAATAAATCAAACATCATCTACCATGATGAAAGTCTTTGAAATCCAAAAGAGTGGGTTCATTGCTATTTAAAGTTTTGTCCTCTTCAATCCCACTTTTATTAATCTTAGTATCAAGATCTAAAAACTCCGAGTTATTGGGACGCCTTTTAACTAAAGTTGACTCATCTCAAGTCCCATCCTTATCAAGATTAATATTGTAAAACAAAGATTCAATAGGAGTCACGTCAATCATTTTAAGATCTTCATCAATATTATCACGATAACATACTTTTTCAAGCCATTCACGCTTAGCACGAACTCTAGCGGTTCTTTCCTTACACTCATCAATAGAAATTATAATAGCTTTTAAAGAATCGTTAATATCATGCTTGGGTGGAATAGATCTAGTTTTTAAAGAATCAATATCAAGAGAAATTCTATCAACGTTCCTAGCCAAATCATCAATCTTGAGCAATTTTTCTTCAATCATAGCATTGAAACCTTTTTGCATAATAATGAATTCTTTAATATTACTCTCAAAATAAGAGGGTATTTTATTATAATTTCCATAAGAATTGCTGTAGGAATTACCATATTTTTTAGAGGGATTACTAGGAAACGGTCTAGCATTGAAATTACCTCTATAAGCGTTATTGCCAAAATTGTTCCAACCAACAAAATTCACATCCATAGATTCATAATTATTTCCAATCAAAGAATACAAAGGCATATCATTAGGATCAATATCAGCACTCTTACTAGCAAACAATTTCATCAACTCATCCATCTTTTCACTCAAAGTATTTATCTCTTCAATAGCATGCACTTTTTTACTAGTAGGAGATCTTTCGGTGTGCCATTGAGAGTAATTTGCCATAATATCATCTAGGAGTTTAGTAGCTTCTCCTAATGTGATTTCCATAAAAGTGTCACCCACGGCAGAATCTTAGAGATTCCTAGAAGCAAAATTCAATCCAGCATAAAAAAATTGCATAATCATACATAAACTCAAACCATGCACGGGGAAATTCCTAATCATAAGTTTCATCCTCTCCCAAGATTGTGCAACATGTTCATGATCAAGTTGCTTAAAATTCATTATATTGTTCCTAAGGGAGATGATCTTAGCGGGCAGAACATACATGGAATAAAAGCATCTTTACACTTATTCCATGAATCAATACTATTTTTAGGCAAAGATGAAAACCAAGTTTTAGCACGATCTCGTAGTGAGAACAGAAATAGCTTCAATTTAACAATATAATTGTCCACATCTGTCTTCTTTTGCAGATCATGCAACTCAATGAGAGTATTTAGATGGGATGCGGCATCTTCATTAGCAAGGCCGAAAAAATTGTTTTTTCATAACAAGATTGAGCACAGCAGCAATAATTACATGAGATTCCGCACTAGTGGCGAGAGCAATCAGAGTACTAATAAAATCACTATTATTAGGGTTGGAAAAGTCACACAACTTGGTATTCTCTTGAGTCATAGTGACAAAGCAAGCAATCAAGCACTCAAGCAAGCAAAAAAGCAAACAGTAAGACGAACGAAGAAGGGCGAATAAAAAGACAAATCTTTTTGGTATTTTTTGAAAATCGTTTATGACGTGGGGGAGAGGAAAATGAGAGGCAAATGGAAAATAATGTAAACGAAAGAGATGAGTTTGTGATGGGTACTTGGTATCTTTGACTTGCTATGTATCTCCCCGGCAACGAAACCAGAAATTCTTCTTGCTACTTCTCGAGCATGCGTTGGTTTCCCATGAAGAGGAACGGTTTGATGCAGCAAAGTATATAAGTATTTCCCTAATTTTTGAGAACCAAGGTATCAATCTAGTAGGAGATACAAGCGAGCCACCAAAAGATGAACCTTCACAAAGAATCAAACTATTGCTCCCAATGATATAAAGGGGTTGTCAATTCCTTCACGGTTACTTGCAAGGATGACATCTAATAGAGATAGATATAATAGGATGCTTGAACGGAAAGTAAAACTAAAAGTAAAAATAGTGCAGCAAGTATTTTTGGTATTTTTGGTTTTAGATCTGAAAATATAATATGGAAAATAGACCCGGGGGCCATAGGTTTCACTAGATGGCTTCTCTCATGATGGCAAGTATTACGGTGGGTAAACAAATAACTGTCGAGCAATTGATACAAAAGTGAATAATTATGGAGATATCCAAGGCAACGATTATGCATATAGGCATCACGTCCATGACAAGTAGATCGAAACGATTCTGCATCTACTACTATTACTCCACACACACCGACCGACTCCTATGTGCATCTAGAGTATTAAGTTCATGAAGAACAGAGTAACGCATTACGCAAGATGACATGCTGTAGAGGGATAAACTCAAGCAATATGATGAAAACCCCATCTTTTTACCCTTGATGTCAAAAATACAATACGTGCCACGCTACCCCTACTTTTTCACTGGGTGAGGACACCGCAAGATTGAACCCAAAACTAAGCACTTTTCCCATTGCAAGAATTACCAATCTAGTTGGCCAAACCAAACCAATAACTCGAAGAAACTTCCAAAGATATGAAATCATGCATATAAGAATTCAGGAAAGACTCAAATAATATTTATGGATAATCTGAACATAAACCCACAATTCATTTGATCTCGACAAACACACCGCAAAAGAGTATTACATCGGATAGATCTCCATGCAGATCATGAAGAACATGGTATTGAGAAGCAAAGAGAGAGAAGAATCCATCTAGCTACTAGCTATGGACCCGTGGGTCTATGGTGAACTACTCACGCATCATCGGAGGGGCAATGGAGTTGATTTAGATGCCCTGTGTGATCGAACCCCTCTCCGGCAGATGACCTGAAAAGGCTCCAACATTGGATCTCTAGGGAACGAAGGCTACTGGCGAAGGAAAAGTGTTTTCGTGGCTCTGTTCGATAATGATGGAATATTTGGGAATTTATAGGCCGAAGATTAGGGTTAGGGGAGTTGCCAGGGGCCCACAAGCCTTCCCGGCATGGGTGGCCCCCTTGGCCGCGGCTAGCGGGCTTGTGGCCCCATGGCAGCTCCTCTGCCTTGGTTCTCAAGTCTCTTGTCTTCCTTTTATTCCAGAAAAAATTATTCCGGAGGTTTTATTCTGTTTGGACTCCATTTAATATTCCTTATCTGCGAAACTCAAAAACAAGGAAAAAACAGGAACTGGCACTAGGCTCTAGATTAATAGGTTAGTCCCCAAAATAATATAAAATATCATATTAATGCATATAAAACATCCAAAACAAATAATATAATAGCATGGAACAATCAAAAATTATAGATACGTTGGAGACGTATCAATGGGCAGGAGAGGCCCTTGCCACACATCCTCGAGACGGGGCGACGAGACCGCACTTCATGGGCCATGCTTGCCCCGCATTAATAATATGCTAATGGGTTGCGTACTTGATCTAAGTTAGGCATTGGCCTTAATACGCACTGACCTTCACATGGGAGAAGTTATGGGTACTCGGCATCGTTGTATCAGCTGAAGCTCTTCGGACGTCAGCAATGGAGCGGCGCGCGATGGACTGACTAGAAGGTACATCTCTTGGACTGGAGTGTGCTAGGTGTGCTTCCGACCACCCACGCATTGTGCATGAGTGCAAGGGCAAGTGGGCCCACGAACCTGCGCGCTTAGGATTTAGACCGATGGGCTGGCCTCTTCATTGAGTCTAGGTGGGACGACGGCGATTTGATATCCCGAGGACGGGCATGACCCAGAAAAGTGTGTCCGGCCGAAGGTGATTCAAGCGTGTTGTGGAATACGTTGTGCACACCTACAGGGAAGAATTTATCTGTTCGAATAGTCGTGTCCTAGGTAATAGGACGACTTGGAGTTGTACTTTGACCCTCTACAACTACAATTGTGATCTTCAAATTGAAATGAATGTTGGTACTTCTCGAGCGTGCGTTTGTTTTTCCCTTGAAGAGGAAAGGGTGATGCAGCAAAGTAGAGATAAGTATTTCCCTCAGTTTGAGAACCAAGGTATCAATCTAGTAGGAGTATCAAGATGAGGCACCAAGAAACCTGCACAAACACAAACAAACTTGCACCCAACGCGATAAAGGGGTTGTCAATCCCTTCACGTTTACTTGCAAGGTGAGATCTGATAGTGATCATGAGTAAGTATAAATAAGTAAATAAAATTGCAGCAAGGTATTTTTGGTGTTTTTATGTTTGGATCTGAATATATAATATGTAAAATAGACCCGGGGGCCATAGTGTTCACTAGAGGCTTCTCTAATGATAGCAAGTATTACAGTGGGTGAACAAATTACTGTTGAGCAATTGATAGAATCACGCAAAGTCATGACGATATCTAAGGCAATGATCATGCATATAGGTATCACGTACGAGACAAGTAGACCGATATTGTCTGCATCTACTACTATTACTCCACACATCGATCGCTATCCAGCATGCATCTAGTGTATTAAGTTCATAACAAATGGAGTAACGCTTTAAGCAAGATGACATGATGTAGAAGGATAAATTCATGCAATATGATATAAATCCCATCTTTTTACCCTTGATGGCAACAACACGATACGTGCCTCGCTACCCCTTCTGTCACTAGGTGAGGACACCGCACGGTATGAACCCAAAACCAAGCACTTCTCCCATTGCAAGAATCATAGATCAAGTTGGCCAAACGAAACCCATAACTCTAAGAGACTTACAAGGATATGAAATCATGCATATAAGAAATCATAGGAGACTCAAATAATATTCATAGATAATCTGATCATGAATCCACAATTCATCGGATCTCAACAAACACACCGCAAAAGAGAATTACATCGGATAGATCACCATGAAGATCATGGAGAACTTTGTATTCAAGATCAAAGAGAGAAAAGAAGCCATCTAGCTACTAGCTATGGACATGAAGGTCTGATGTGAACTACTCACACATCATCGGAGAGGCAATGGTGTTGATGAAGATGGCCACCGAAGATGGATTCCCCTCCGGCAGGATGCCGGAACAGTCTCCCGATTGGTTTTTGATGGTTCTGTAGGCTTGCGGCGGCAGACGATCTAGGTCTATTTCTGCGAGTTTGGGTATTTATAAGACCATATGGCGGCGGAAACAAGTGAAGATGGGCCACGAGGAGGCCACGAGCCCCCTAGCCGCGGCCTAGGGGGTCGCGCCTCCCAGGCTCGCGGCTCCCTCGGCCCACCTCTCTGGTACTTTTCCTTCAGGTATTTTTGATATTTTCCATAAAAAATCATGGCGAAAGTTTTATTCTATTTGGACTCCGTTTGATATTCCTATCTGAAAAAGGTCAAAAACACGGAAAAAACAGGAACTTGCACTAGGCACTGAGTTAATAAGGTAGTCCCAAAAATGATATAAAATAGCATATTCATGCATATCAAACATCCAAAGTTGATAATATAATAGCATTGAACAATCATAAATTATAGATATGTCGGATACGTATCAAGCATCCCCAAGCTTAACTCCTGCTCGTCCTCGAGTAGGGAAGTGATAAAGACCGAATTTTTGATGTGGAATGCTACCTAACATATTTGTTTTATGTAATCTCTTTATTGTGGCATGAATGTTCAGATCCATAAGATTCAAAACAATAGTTTAATATTGACATGAAAACAATAATATTCAAGCATAATAGCAAAGTGATCATAAACTTTTGAAATAACAAGGCCAAAGAAAGTTATACCTACAAAAATCATATAGTCTGGCTATGCTCCATCAGCCCCACACACCCAATTTAAATCATGCACAACCTCGGTATTGGCCAAGTAATTGTTTTCACACTCTTACTTTCTCAAACCTTTTTCAACTCTCATGCAATACATGAGCGTGAGCCATGGATATAGCACTATAGGTGGAATAGAGTGTGGTGGAGGTTGTGAGGCAAAAAGAAGGAGATGGTCACATCGACTCGGCGTATCAATAGGCTATGAGGATGCCCATCAATAGATATCAATATGAATGAGTAGGGATTGCCATGAAACGGATGCACTAGAGCTATAAGTGTATGAAAGCTCAAAAATGAAAACTAGTGGGTGTGCACCCAACTTGCTTGCTCACGAAGACCTAGGGCAATTTGAGGAAGCCAGTGATTGGCATATACAAGCCAAGTTACATAATGAAAATTTCCACTAGCATATCAAAGTGAAAAAACAAGAGACTCTCCATCTTGAAGAACATGGTGCTATTTTAAAGCACAAGTGTGGAAAAAGATAGTAGCATTGTCCCTTCTCTCTTTTTCTCTCATTTTTTTGTTTGGGCTCTTTGGCCTCTTTTTTTATTTGGTGGGCATCTTTGGCATCTTTTATTTCCTCACATGGAATAATGCTCTAATAATGATGATCATCACACTTTTATTTACTTACAACTCGATACTTTAGAACAATAGTGACTCTATATGAATGAAAGTGATGGCACATGTCATGAGACGGAACGGTGAAAGTTGCATGGCAATATATCTCGGAATGGCTATGAAAATGCCATAATAGGTAGGTATGGTGGCTGTTTTGAGGAAGATATATGGTGGGTTTGTGCACCGGCGAGAGTTGCGTGGCACTAGAGAGGCTAGCAATGGTGGAAGGTGAAAGTGCATCTATACCATGGATTCACATTAGTCATGAAGAACTCATATACTTGTTGTGAAAGTTTTATTAGTAATCGAAACAAAGTGCTAAATGCATACTCCTAGGGGAAGGGTTGTTAGGAGTTAACAATTGCGCGGTCCCGACCTCTACACAAAGGATGAAAATAAATAAATCAATTATGCTCCGACTTCCTAACATAGAGGTTCACCATACGTGCATGCTACGGGAATCACTAACCTTAACACAAGTATTTCTAGATTCACAACACCCTACTAACATAACTCTCATATTACCATATCCATATCTCAAAACTAATCATGAGGAATCAAACTTCTCTTACTAATCAATGCACTTGAATATGAAAGTTTTTATTATATCCTCTTTGAATGCCTATCATATTTAGGACTAATTTCATAGCACACGCCAATTACCAAGTTTCTTAGAGAGAAAGATCACTCTCAAAATGATATAAGTGAAGATTCGAGAGTTTTTATTTCTACAAAATATGACATCGCCGTGCTCTACAAAGATTTAAGTGAAGCACTAGAGCAAAATTTAACTACCTCAAAAGATATAAGTGAAGCACATGGGAGCAAAATTACTACGCTCAAAGGATATAAGTGAAGCACATGGGAGCAAAATCATCAAGCTCAAAATATATAAGTGAAGAACTTGTGAGCTAATATTACCAATCTCAAAAGATATAAGTGAAGCACATGTGAACAAAATCATCAAGCTCAAAAGATATAAGTGAAGCACATGTGAGCTAAATTGCCTAACTCAAAATATATAAGTGAAGCTCATTGAGTCTTCTAACAAATTCATGATGAGTGCATGTCCCTCTCAAAAGGTGTGCATCAAGGATGATTGTGATAAAACAAAAATCAAAGACTACTATAACACATGACGCTCCAAGCAAAACACATATTATGTGGTGAATAAAATATAGCTGCAAGTAACATTACCGATGGATTGAAGACGAAAGAGGGGATGCCTTCCCGGGGCATCCCCAAGCTTAGGCTTTTTGGTGTCCTTGAATTTGGCTTGCGATGCCTTGGTCATCCCCAAGCTTAGGCTCTTTCCACTCTTTATTCCATTGTCCATAAGAACATCACCCAAAACATGAAAACTTCACAACACAAAACTTAAACAGAAACTCGTGATAGCATTAGCATAAGAAAACAAACCACCAACTTTTCATGTACTGTAGTAAACTTAATTTCCATTTAGATTGATGTTATATTATTTACTCTCACTTTTCCGTGACTCGTACCCCCCGATACTAACCATAGTTTCATCAAAATAAGCAATCAACACAACAAAAACAGAATCTATCAAAAACAGAACAGTCTGTAGCAATCTGTATATTTCGTAAACCTATGCTAACTCACAAATTCTTAAAAAATTATGAAAATTAGGGCAATTTTCATATCAATAATAATCAAAAAGAATCAACTCAAAATCTCTTTATGGGTAGGAATGAAAAATAATTTGGTGAGCAGAAAGTTTCTGTCTTTATAAAGGTTCTACTTGGCACAAACGCTAATTAAAAGATAAAAAACACAATCATAACAGAATCATTATGGTGTTTACTCAACAAAATAGAAAGTAAAAAAGCAAGAATAAATCTATTCATTGGGTTGCCTCCCAACAAGCGCTATTGTTTAACGCCCTTAGCTAGGCATAATGCAATGGAATCAAGTATTGTCATCTTTAGTACTCAAACCATAAGTAGATCTCATAATAGATTCATAAGGAAATTTTATTATTTTTCTAGGAAAATTTTCCATGCCCTTCTCATTATTATGGAGCTCAGGTAGGCAACAAAGATAATCTTTAGTGATGATAGGTGCTCTTAAGATATCAAGATAAGTAGGGTGAACACTCAACATTTTAAGATCTTCATCTATCTTACTAGATGGTTCATCATTATTTTTAGGAACATAAACAAGCTTAGTAGCCTTATTGTGGGCAAAATTTGGAGTGTTCTGAACAACAGCAAAAGCGGAACCCAAGTTGATTATAACATCTTCTAGTTTGCCAATTCTAGCGGAATCATGATCTAGCTTTTCCTTAACTATGGGTTCCTTCTCCTTTAAATTTTTAAAAGTCATTACCACCTTGGATCCATATTCATTAATTTGATTTTGGATCTTTTTATCCAAATTTTCAATGAGTTCTATCGTAACAACTCTATTTTCAATAATATCAAGCCTACACATCACGTGTTCCAAAGTTAAAGTAGTTCCATTAACCATGGGTGGGGGTGAGCCTACCAAATTTAATAAAGCACCCTAAGAATCAATGGTATGGCTACCCAAGAAATTTCTGCCTACTATGGTGTCAAGAACATACCTATTCCAAGGAGAAACACCCACATAAAAATTGCGAAGTAGAACGGTAGTAGATTGTTTACGAGTAGATCTATTCTGAGCATTGGAAATTCTATACCAAGAATCTTTTAATTTTTATCCCTCATTTTGTTTAAAGTTGAGAACCTCGTTCTCGGGAGTAACAATCATAGCGATAGGATTAGCCATAAGGATAAGTAGACTAACTCACACAACCAAAACCAAGCACTTCTCCCATTGTAAGAATCATAGATCAAGTTGGCCAAACGAAACCCATAACTCGAAGAGACTTACAAGGATATGAAATCATGAATATAAGAAATCAGGGGAGACTCAAATCATATTCATAGATAATCTGATCATGAATCCACAATTCATCGGATCTCAACAAACACACCGCAAAAGAGAATTACATCGGATAGATCACCATGAAGATCATGGAGAACTTTCTATTGAAGATCAAAGAGAGAGAAGAAGCCATCTAGCTACTAGCTATGGACCCGAAGGTCTGATGTGAACTACTCACACATCATCGGAGAGGCAATGGTGTTGATGAAGATGGCCATCGGAGATGGATTCCCCTCCGGCAGGATGCCGGAACGGTCTCCCGATTGGTTTTTGGTGGTTCTGGAGGCTTGCGGCGGCAGAACTTGCGATCTAGGTCTATTTCTGCGAGTTTGGGTATTTATAAGACCATATGGAGGCGGAAACAAGTGAAGATGGGCCACGAGGAGGCCATGAGCCCCCTAGCCGCGACCTGGGGGGGCCGCGCCTCCCAGGCTCGTGGCTCCCTCGGCCCACCTCTCTAGTATTTTTTCCTTCAGGTATTTTTGATATTTTCCATAAAAAATCATGGTGAAAGTTGTATTCCATTTGGACTCCATTTGATATTCCTATCTGAAAAAGGTTAAAAACACGGAAAAAACAGGAACTGGCACTGGGCACTAAGTTAATAAGTTAGTCCCAAACAATGATATTGAAAGTGTGTTATATCGGCTAGAGGGGGGTGAATAGCCGATTTTTATAAATTCATCACTTGAGGAATTTCAACTTTGAGGAATTTGAAATGTGATGAATATCTAACAGCGGAATAAGTACTCAGTGCATGGAATTCATTGCAACAGCATATACATCGTGATGAATTAAAACATACACAAGTTATGAGCAGCGTGATACAGGATAAGTTGTGATGACCAAGGTAACTTGAAGAATTGAGGTGAGGAATCTGTGAAAGTCTTCAGTCAAATTCTTCAAACAGTAAAGATCAATTTCATCAACATGTAAATGAGGAATAGGTGAGTTGAGGAAATAGAACCAGGTAGCCTGATGAAGACAATGATTTGATGACCCAGTTCCAACTGCTGTGACAGTCGTACGTCTGGTTGGAGCGGCCTGGTAGTTAAACCAGAGGACACAGTCCCAGGACACATTGTCCTTACCGTATTCTCCTTGAGCTAAGGTCACATAGTCCTCGCTCAACACTCATGGTAAGTCTTCAGGGCAGACTTCCAAAACCCTCACAAACTGGTCACGCGGCGATCCATAATTTACTGCTGGATGCTCTAGACCAAGGTCACTTCATGATCCCCAATTGACTGCAGGATACACTAGACCATGATGCCTAACCATCTGGAGGATACACAGTCCTCAATGGTAACAAGCGTCGGTTCCACACAGGAATTTCTTCAGTGATGCTCAATCACTTTGGGTTGGTGGTTTGATTATGGGTTTTTCCTCACTTTCGGACAAAAGCCCTCGGAGGATGGGAAGCTCTGAAATGACAAGTGTCGGTTCTCTCTCTGAGCAGCCAACCAACTAGTGGTTGTGAGGGGCGGCTATTTACAGCCGGGGGCGCATCCAGACATGATATGACATTAATGCCCCCAATGATATGACCATTATGTGGATAGGAATGATTGGGGACAGCTGGCCCTAAGCACAGCAACGGTCGGATTTTCGAATAGTGAAAGTCCTCAGACATATCACATTCCTCACTTGTAGGAGATTCGCACTAGCAAATTCCTAACTCCTCAGTCAGAACAATTTCCTCAGAAACCAGAAGAACTTCGTCTCTGTTACTGAAGAACTTGACTAAACTGAAAGAGGTTTCCAAAGGCTTCACTCATATGAATGTGTAGGTTGAGGATATTGGAGTTGAGCATCATTTGGAAAATTTTCTTAGTATGACCTCAGCCCCCTTTAACAGTACGGTGGTTCCTATGACTCAAGGAAAAGGAAATGAAACTACGTAAACAAAAGTCTTCACGTTTCATAGTCCTCGTTCATTTCTTCAAGGTTCACCGATTTCTTCAGTATAAAGTCTTCAGCAAATTCTTCAAGTCTTCACCAAAGTCTTCAGTTGAAGACATTCATTTTTAGGGGTCGGTAATCTCCATTTGTATCAACCTCCTCATCGACTTATAGAGCCTGTGTACACTCACGAACACATTAGTCTCTTAACCCATAAGTCTTCAACACACCAAAATCACTAAGGGGCACTAGATGCACTAACATATATAAAATAGCATATTCATGCATATCAAACATCCAAAGTTGATAATATAATATCATGGAACAATCAAAAATTATAGATATGTTGGAGACATATCAACAGTGCCGACGCTCAGGAGTAGTTAGGAGGTTCCCAGGCAGGATGGCTCGCCTCTTTCGATCCACTGCTTATGTTTTTTAACCTATGTTTGTACTTAGATATTATTTGCTTTTGCTGACTCGTGTTTGTCGAGCTTTGTACTCGAGCCCTCGAGGCCCCTGGCTTGTAATATGAAGCTATATGACTTTAATTTGTGCCTAGTGTTGTGTTCTGATATCAATCAGTGAGTCCCTAATTTTGTTCGTACGCATTGCATGTATGTTTAGCGTATGGTCGAAATTGGGGGTGTCACATGCATAATACAAATAATAAAATAAAACTTCCCCTAGAAAGTTGATTGTTTAGAGGTTAATAGTGAATTCGACCAGCCATGGAATGTGTTTGAATGGCGGAGGGGTTGTAAAATTTCAATTTTGTTTGGGAATCTCCAATAATGTGTTTAGCATGGAAGATATTGAAGACTCTGTTGTGGCGTTGAAAGGAAAAGTACACCACTCAAAATTACATATTCATCTTTGTTTTAAACAATGAGCTTTGGCAGCTCTCCAAATCTCTGCTTCCCTTTGCGAAGGGACAATCTATTTACTTTCATGTTACTTACTTTTTAAGTTGAGTCAACTTCTTATTCCAACCCCAGTGTAGTAGTTTTCAAGCATCATGTGGTGGCAAAATATGCAAACATATATATCCAGTCAAATATATTTGATCATGATTCATTATTGTTCACAATTATCTTTATGATAAGTATGTTGGAAGGCAAAACTTTAAGCCCGTGTCTTGAGTATTAGCAATCATATAAGACTATATGATAATATAGTATGTGGAGCTTTTACTTAGATTTGATGATCCACTGAAGTTGTTTGGTGACTAAGAACATGGGTTGTTAAGTTTCAAGAGAATGCATTGTTTGAACCATGACATGTGAATTGATTTCTACTCAACCATGATGATTTTTGTGAAAAATAATCCTGGTTATGATGCTAGAAAAAGTGATTGGAATTATCATTCATCAAACTTATATACTATGCTAGCATTCACACTTCATAAATTATTTCTTTTATCATTTACCTACTTAACGACGAATAGGAATTAAGCTTGGGGATGGTGATACGTCTCCAATGTATAGATAATGTATGAAGTATTCATGCCATGTTTGCCTATGTTTACAATACTTTTATATGGTTTTGATGTACTTCATATAATTTATTTAGAACTGATCCAGACTGGCGTTGTTTTCTGTAGAATTATCGTGGTGGTGTTTTGTGCAAAAAATAAAAGTTCTCGGAATCGCCCGAAACTTTTTTAATTTTTTTGGAAGAAATAAGGAATACTGGAGCAAAGAACCACCGGAGGGGAGCCAATTGTGGGACACAAGCCAACAAGGCGCGCCCACCCTTCTTGGCATGCCCTGATGGCTTGTGGGGCCCACGTGGCACCGTTTAGCATGATTCCAACGCCAAAAAATCCTATATATACAGAAACCCTCAGTAATAAATAGAGAGCTTCTGCTCCACCATCGGAACTCTCTGTATGGACAAAAAAACCATCTACGTCCTTTCCAATACCCTGCAAAAGGGGTAAATAATCTCCGGTGACCATCTTCGTCATCGGCGAAGGCCATGACGAGGAGGGAGTAGTTCACCCTCGGGGTAGAGGGTATGTACCAGTAGCTATGTATTTAATCTCTCTCTCATGTTCTTGAGATGGCATGATCTTGATGTGGCACAGGCTTGCTTAATATAGTTGGATCATATTGTGTTCTTCCCTTGCTATCTTGTTTTCATGAATTGAATCTTGCCCTTTGAGATTTTGTTATGTCATATTGAATATTGGATTTGAGATTACTTGGTGTATGTCTTGCATGTGGATACCCATGGTGACAATGGGGTATTCTATTGATTTACTTGATATATGTTATGGCATCAACTTGCGGATTCGGATGACCTTGGGGATCTATGCGTAGGGGTTGATTGCATGTTCTTCTCCTACATTCTCTGATAGAAATCTTGGAGTACTCTTTGAAGTTGTTTGTGTTGGATTGAATGTGATGAATCTGAATTTTTTTGATGCATTTCGAATAATTAACCCACGGATACTTGAGGTGACATTGGAGTATCTAGGTGATATTTTGGTTGATTGATATGTATCATTGGTGTTATTTTAGTACGAACTCTAAGGCTCTTTGTGACACCTATAAGAACAGCCCAATAGATTTATCGGAAAGGGTAACTTTGAGGTGGTTCTTACTACCTACAATAATTTCATCTTATGTTCTCTGCTACTTACGAACTTTGGAGTGATTCTTTGTTGCATGTTGAGGGATGATCATATGATCCTATTATGTTAGCATTGTTGAGAGATTGCACTGGTGAAAGTATGAACCCTAGGCCTTATTTCCAAACATTGATATACCATTTTGCTCGTTGTTTACTAGTTAATACCTTGTCATTTTTATATTTTTATATTATAAAAACCTATATCTACCATCCATATTGCACTTGTATCACCATCTCTTCGCCGAACTAGTGCATATATATAATTTACCATCGTATTGGGTGTGTTGGGACACAAGAGATTTCTTGTATTTTATTGTAGGGTGTTGAGAGAGACCATCTTCGTCCTACACCTCCCACGCATTGATACACCTAAGGTCCTACACTCGAGGAAAAATTGCTATTGTTCTACAAAACTCTGCGCTTGGAGGCCCAACATAGTCTACAAGAATAAAGTTGCGTAGTAGACATTGGGTGACACAAGCTGGAATAAAAAGTATCCATTTTCCCTCTGTCTGTTACTTTGCACTGTTTAATGGAAAATGCATAGTAGGTAAGCAAGATTGTAGTGTACTTTGCGCTCCCAATTTGAGTCTTATTCACGGTGATGTGAATGGTGAAAATATTATAACCTTAGTGCAATTATTGCCCGAAGGTTGCATTCTAACTCTAGCAGTGGTGACTTATATGGAGGAATTTATGCTTCTCGCATAGGTGCAATATTGAGGGTCTCACATCAACCAAATGATCATATATTGCCTGAAGAATATGTATACTTTGAAGCTAAACGATGCCACAAGTTTATTAAAAACAGAACCAAGGGTTAGAAGTACAAATTAATATTAAACAAACATAATCCTATCTATGTCTCATTGCCAACACCTTCCCTCTTTGATTTTCAGAGCAAACAAAGGTATTATGTTCTAGAGGACGAGGTGCGAGAGCACAAAACTGCAATACAGTTTGCATGCTTGGTTGGGCAGTCAGCATGGAACGCCTCCATGAGCTACCACCACAACTATTATTCAGATCAGCAGTGGTGATCACCAAGCTAGGCAAACGAAAAAGCTTGGGGCAGTATGTATTTCTCACCGACATTATATTCATGTTCACACACTTCATATCAATTGTCGGTGTTCATCCTCTTTCATTGTATATACATGTTAGTTTTATTTTATTTTCTCATTTTCTTCTTGTATGTTTGAAAAACTTTGAAAAATCCGAAAACATTTCTTGTTTCTTTTGGTCTTTCCTTTCCTTTCCTGTTTCTTGTATGGTTGTACATTTCCTTGCTTGTTGGGAGCTTTCCCATGTAAATAGTTTTTCTCGTTCTTGTTTTCCTTTGCTTATTTGCTTTGTTCTAGAAAAAACAAAAACTCCAAAAATAATTCCGTGTTTTTCTCTGAATTTATTTTCTTATCTTTGAATCTTCGAAAGGAGAAGACCACGATGAAAATGTGAGTGGCTCTCACATGCATTAATGTTGATCTAACCAAGAGCCCATATTACCTTGTAGTTTTATTTGTATAAATGTTCGCAAACTCCAGCTTAGTCCAAGACACACTTGCACTATTATTATTATCACATCAATCAATTGTGCAAGTGAAACGCAATAATGATGATATTTGATGAAGTGGTCGTGGTAAACGAAGCTGGTATGAACTCTCCTTGTCTTTCGTTTTTGTAAATAATTTTAGCTCTTTGATCCTAATTCAGTATATCATGAGTGGACATGTTTATGATGAAAATTAGAGATTATAGTTTCTTATGTCAGGCTTAAATAGCTAGGAGTGGATAATGATTTATCTTGTGTGTCCACATGCATTAAAATAGTTATGATGTAGTATGTTGGTATGATATTTTCCCACTGAGTAATTCGAGCGGCTTTACTTGGCCCATGTACAAACATGTACTTGATTCAAAACCAATGCAGCATTCATGATGTTTAAATTCAGAGTGTTCATATCCTACTCATGCTACTGTCCAATGTTAATTATTTACAATGCATGATTATGACCATTTTTGCTCTCTAGCTGGTCGCTTCCTAACCTATTGCTAGCCTTCATTTGTAATAAGCAGGGATGTTGCTTGTGCATCCAAACTCCTAAACCCAAGTTGTTCAAGATGAGTCCATCATACCTACCTATATGGGGTATTACCTTATCGTTCCAAGTATTTTTCATGTGCAACCTCTAAATATTCAAATAAACATCTATTTTGTCTGTTCAAACCGCTCATGGAGTGATGGAGCAGTCAATATCTTCCATCTTAAGTGGATTATTCTCATGATGGGCGTTTATTCGCATGTCATTGCACGAGGGAGGCTGGTAAAACAAGGAGGCTCAGTCCTGCATAATCAAACTAAATTTAACAATCTCCTAGGACAGTTGATATGTTGGCAGGCAGTCATGGATTCGGTCAGCCATGGTTTGTGTATGGATGGTGGAAAGTAGTAAACTTTATATTTCTGTTTTGTAACCACCGTTAATTTCATTAGCATGGAAAATATCGAAAAATCTGTTGCGACATTGACAGTAAAAGCACACCACTCAAAATATTACTCTTGACTATATTTTAAAACTTTGAGCTCTGGCACCTCTGCAAATCAATGATTCCCTCTAAAAAGGGCATTTCTTGTTATTTATTTTGATTCATCATTCTCTTACTAAAAGCACCATGCTGGAGAGCACTATTGTCATTCTTATATGCTGAGTCTAGTTAATGTTGGATATGAGCATGACAAGATCTTTTCTACCCTGAATTATAATGTTTAGTCGTTGCTTGAACCTTAGAGGTGCTCTGCATTTATGTTTTGCAGTCTTAGAAAGGGATAGCGAAATACCATGTCACCATATTATATTGTGATTGTTTCAACAAATTTTTGACATGTGAGATACTTTATTATTGCTTACTAGGTGATTACGTATTACCATGCATTATTATGGTTGCTTAAATATTATCGTGGATGTGGTTATTTATGATTTATGTTGAAAACTTGAACACTAGCTAAGCATATATATATATCGAGAGAGAGAGAGAGAGAGAGAGAGAAACAAGAACAAAGAGTTTGTAAAAGTTTCTTTATCACTGTCAGTTTATCAACTGAATTGTTTGAGGAAAAACAATGAGTTAAGCTTGAGGGAGTTGATACATCTCAAATGTATCTACTTTTCAAAACACTTTTGCTCTTGTTATTTAGTCTAACTTGCATGATTTGAATGAAACTAACCCAGATTCACGCTCTTTTCACCAGAACTACTTTGGTGTTATTTTTGTGTAGAAATAAAAGTTCCCAGAATTGGATGAAACTTTTTGTGAATTATTTGTGGAAGATATGATTAATTATGGAGCAAAGATCCACCGGAGGGGGCTGCATATGGGCCATCATACTTGTGATCTATGTTGGGTTTTCCCTGAAGAGGAACGAGTAATTGCAGCATAATATGGGTAAGTATTTCCTTAAGTTGTGAAACCAAGGTTTATCGAACCAACAAGAATATCAATCCACAACCGTCTTTAGTGGATGCACACAAAAGAGCAAACAACTTGTACCCAACACAGGCAAGAGGGTTGTCAATCCCCTTGATCTCTTTATTTGCAAGAAAATGAAGTGTGTAGATAATTGTAGATAATTGTAAATTGAAAAATGAAATAAAGTTAAATAAGAACATCAAGGTATTTTTCACTTTTTTAAATATATATGTGAACAGACCTGGGGGCCATAGTTTTCCCTAGCAGCTTCTCTCATGAAAGTAAGCATATGGTAGGTAAACAAATTACTATTGGGAAATTGACCGAAAAGTGGATCGTTATGAGATTTTCACGGCAATGATCATGTGTATATAGGCATCACGTAGAAAACAAATAGGCCAACTCCTGCCAGCAACTATTATTTTACTCCACTTCAAGAGCGCTTTTATGCTTGCCTCTCTACGTATGAAGTTTATGACAAACAGAGTAATGCATGGAGAACGATGACATGTTGTAGACAAATTAAACTCAAGCAATATGAATAAAACCCATCATGTTATACTTATTGGCGACAAAACAAAGACGCATCTTCTCCGCTTCTGTCACTGGGATATAGAAACTCATCAGATTGAGACCACTACAACACACCTCTCTCACAGAAGAAATATCAATCTACTTGGCCAAAGAAAATCAACAGATCAGACAGAATTATGAAGCTATAATGATCATGCAAATAAGAATCATAATAATTTAAGAGAAGGCTCAAATACTTTTCATGAATAATCTAAACATAAAACCACAGTTCATCGGATCCCAACAAACGCACCGACACCGCACAAAAGAATTACATGAGATGGATCAAAGCGAATATGCGATTATCATTGCATTGAAGATAAAAAATATAACATATATATATATAGGGTCGCGCTATTCGTCACCCTGGGTGAGGAATAGTTATTCTTCACCCCCTCTATTTTAGCATCAATGCACCGTAATTTCACACTTCGTAAATTTTGTCTTATTTTGTACATCAAAAGAGACTGCAAGAAATATATAATCACCATAGAAAATATTTTTTGTCACATAAAATTATAAACATAAAAAAATAGTATAAGATATACTGTAAATTCAAAAAAAAGGTCTTGTGACCTATATTTTTGTTTTCTTTTTTCAAAATTTACGTAGTGAATCAATATAAATGTAATTATTTATATTACAAAATTAATTAATTTATTAATTGATCGTAAGATTACGTCGGGTGAAGAACAACTTATTTTGCACCCTCGGTGATGAATACAGTTTATATATATATATGTATGTATGTATACATCTGGGATATTCTGTTTCGCATAACAGAATATTATTCTATTACTATTGTTGAACAGACGAATTCGAGCGGGTGGACTGATGCTTTCATTATGCCGAACTGATCATCTTGTTTAGTTCAAAAACATGATAATCAAACAGTGCAAGAAAAAATCGTCGGAACGGGGCGTGTAATATATCGTTGGAAAGCCCTTGACATCTAAATTACAGTCATATGATTTGTTTTTGTAAAATCATCATGGTTTAAGAGCAGTTTTGTAAAAACCATTATTTTGAAAACCAAAAACGCGAATTGTATTTTGGAGTTAATTTTCAAATAGTTTGTCAGAATTGGGAAAACGAGATGGCGTTCAAAAGATGATGAAAATCCGCATCTTCCATATGCAGATTGATTTTTCAAATTCTTTATGATTTAAAAGTAATTTGAAAAATGGTGAAATTCCAAACGAAACGTAATTTTTGCGATTTTTTGAAATGGCTTGTCGGATTGATGCAAATGACATGGCGTTGGATAGCTATGGAAAATGCACAACTTTTGCGTTTTGAAATTTTGGTTTCGAACGTGATTTTTCAAAAGATTGTCAAAATAAGGCAAATAATATACCGATAGAAAGCTATCAAAAACGCAAAACTTTGTCATGTTGAACGTTTTCTCAAATTCGCAACCGTTTAATAGTAATTTTGAATACGATGAGACCCATCTTGCTTTTTTCCCGACCGAAAATAAAGTACTCGTAATAACCAATGTGTGTGTTTGTACTAAGCGTTTTTCACTGAATGTACTTTACTCTGTTTTTGTACTGTTTTCGTTAGAAATTTTCAACCATTTGTCGGAGTTGAGCAAATTATATTGTTGTGTTAGTATTCCCGAACTGACGACTTGGAGCAGTGGTATTGACACTTTTCGTCTCATCGAACTGATCGTCGAGCTGGGGTGTCACGTGTGGCCGGTGGGATGGGGCGACACGACGATTGCCTCCGGCCGTAGGAGGCAGGTCGTGGTGGGGTGGGTCGCAACAGAGTCCAGCCTCGTACTAACGCTTTCCATCTCATTGAACCGAGGAAGGGGATGGCGGCGGTGGATCCGTCACCGGCCAGTCACGGCGCCGTGGGCTCCCTCGCTCCGGCTACCAGCGTCGCTCGCTCTCCCCCGACGGCTGCCCCCGACGGAAGAAGGTGGGTTGGGTTTTGGCTGGGTCGGGGAGATCCTACGGTGTAGGTGCGTCGCGCCCTATATAGGGCCGGGGGTAACAGAATATTATTCTGTTATGGGTAACAGAATAGTCCAGCCCCTATATAACAGAATATTATTCGGTTACGGGTAACAGAATAGTCCAGCTTCCTACCACCCAGTGGTAGTTACCATCACTTGTGTTTTGTATGTTGTATGTAGTATCTGTCAAAATCGAGAGCATGTACGCATACTATGTAGTATACAGAAACATTTTGGTAGTATGTATCTCATTTTTTAGGTAATATGTATCATATTTTCAGTATTCTCCTTTTTACATACAAATATGTACGTATTTCACAAATATAATAAAAACTATGGGTCAACATGCAACTTACCTTGAAGGCAGCAAGGTAACTATCGCAGGTCTGTGGTGAACTACTCACACATCATCATGAGGGCAGCAAGGTTGATGAAGAGGCCCTCCGTGATTGATCCCCCTCTGGCAGGGTGTCGGAATGGAGCTCTACATTGGCTCGCAACAGAACAGAGACTTACAGCGGAGGGAAAAGTGTTTAGGAACTTCCTCTATGGTTTTTGGAATATATGTGAATTTATAAGTCAGAGAACGGGGTCGGGGGCACCAGGGAGGGACAAGCCATCTAGGCGTGGCCAGCCCCCTTGTCGCGCCCTATTGTCTTGTGCCTCCTTCGTGTGGCCTCCGGTCTTCCACCAAAGGTTCTAGGTCTTCTTTTGGTCCATAAAAAAACATAAAAAGTTTCATGGCAATTGGATTTCGCATGGTACTGTAAACGTGAAAAATAAAAAAACACGCAGAAAACAACAACTGGCACTTGGGACTGGGTCAATAGGTTAGTGCTCAAAAATATTATATATTGGTAAATAATTACTCAAAAAGTATCCTAGAATGATAGTATAATAGCATGGAACAATAAAAAATTATATATATATTGGATACTTATCAAGCATCCCCAAGCTTAATTTCTGCTTGTCCTCGAGTAGGTAAATGATAAAAACAGAATTTTTGATGTGACATGCTACCCAATATGTGATCTTTTTCATGTATGCTCATTGAGAAACGATGAATTAACAAACATGAACATAGTAATACTTATAAGCACAAGAAATAAAATCATCAATCTTTCAAAGTGTACAATGCTCAAAGAATGTTTACCCCCATTCATCATATTATATTAGCAAGGCATGGCTTCGTCTTCACCACATTAATACAAATGTCAAGCACCACGGTGCCCAACTCAGGCAATTAGATCATACGTTTCAATATGCATCAACTTTTTATTCTTCACACCGTACATGAGCATGAACCATGGACATAGCATACAGGTGGAATAGAATATGGTGGTAGATATCAAAGGGGTAAAAAGTGGAGAAGATAGTCTCACATCGACTAGGCATACCAACGGGCTATGGAGATGCCCATCGATAGATGTCAATGCAAGGAGTAGGGATTGCCATGCAAATGATGCACTAGAACTATAAGTGTATGAAAGCTCAACTGAAGCTAAGTGAGGTGTGCATCCAACTTGCTTGATCATGAAGACCTCGGGCATTTGAGGAAGCCCGTCATTGAAATATACAATCCAAGTCTACAATAATGAAAAAGTAATTCCCACTAGCATATGAAAATGACATAATATGAGAGACTCTATATGAAGAACAAGGTGACACTTTGAGGCTCAAGTGTGGTAAAGGATAGTAGCAAAGTCCCTTCTCTCTTTTCCTCTCATTTTATTATGATGGGATCATTTGGCCACCCCCATTTTTATTTCCTCACTGGGACAATGCTCTAATAATTCTTACCATCACACTTTTATTTACTTACAACCCAATATGAAAACTCGATATGAAGAACTATGAAACAATATGACTCAATATTGAATGCCTCTGGGAGTGTACTAGGATGTGTAATGATTTGGCATGTCATGTAAAAATATGATGAGTGGTGGCTTTGCCACAAATACTATGTCAGCTTTATATGATCATGCAAAGCAATATAATGATGAACGAACTAGTCATATGATGTGAAGATGAAATTTCCATGGCAATATATCTTGGAATGCCTATGTAAATGCCATGATATACAGGTATGTATGGTGACTGTTTTGATGAATATGTAACGAGGCTTACGTGTGACAGAGCATATCATGTCACAAAGTTTGGATGCACCTACCGTTCCTCGAGGTGAGAATGGGGAAGGCATGGTACCGAAGAGGCTACAAAAATCAAAGTACTACTCATATACCTATTGCAAAGTTTTATTATTTTTATCACAAATCAAAGTACTACTCGCATGCCCCGAGGGAGGAGGTTGGGAGGGGTTAACCATCGCGCACCTTCGACCCAAAACAACACTAGGATTTTAACGAGGAATAGAAATGTTCACACATCCTCACCATGACTTTTTAATTTTTAGACAAATTAGATGTTAACACCTCTTAATATCGACACTTATACGAATCAACAATGATGCACTCACACCTTTTTCATACTACCACATCAATATCATTAACCCACAATTTCTCTTTATGTGCTACATGATGGTTTTTGATTATCACTCATTGAATACCTATTATTTTTGGACTAGTCTTATGACCCATGCATATTACCGTCACTATTTATTAACTCCCAAACAAATATAAGTGAAGAACGAGATGTAATTATTTCAATAAAATCTATACTCCATCATGCTCAAAAATATATAAGTGAAGTACTAGAGCAACTGCTAAGCTCAAAAGATATAAGTGAAGCACAAATGGTATTCTAACAAATTATGATGAAGGTGCGTATCTATCAAATAGGTGTATCCAGCAAACGATGATTGTGAAAAACTAAAAATAAAATCAAACAAAAGCAAACGACGCCCCAAGCAAAACTCAAATCACGTGACGAATAAAAAATTTCCAAGTGACTTACCGATGTATAGAGATGAAAGAGGGGATGCCTTCCGGGGCATTCCCAAGCTTAGACACTTGAGTATTCCTATAATATTACCTTGGGGTGCCTTGGGAATCCCCAATATTAGTCTCTTGCCACTCCTTATTCCTTCGTCCACCGTGATAACACCCAAGACCTAAAAACATCAATCACACAAAACTCAACAAAACTTCATGAGATCCGTTAGTATAATAAACATATCAAATACTTTAGGTATAGTTATAAATTGATTCTTATTTAATTATTGCAAAATAGGTACTATATTATAACTTCTCCATGTCCTGTATTCCCCGATAGAATCCATGGCTTCATGAAAACAAGCAAACCAGGCAAGCAAAAACAGAATCTGTCTAAAACAGAGCAGTTCGTAACGATATAGTTGAGTACCATAATTTTTAACTCAAAAAATTCGGAAAAATTAGGATGACCTGAAAAATTTGTGCATAAATACTATGTCACCAATTCATCTTAAAAATACGTTCTAGTAAAATCAAAAATATTCTGCATTGGATGTCAAAGATTCCATTTTTGCAGCGTATCACTTCTACTTATCATGCAAATCTCCCAAAGGCTTCACTTGGCACAAACACTAACTAAATCATAAAAACACAATCATTACAGTAGCAAAACTCATGTTATCAAAAACAAATAGAAAGTATTGGGTTGTCTCCCAACAAGCTCTTTCTTTATAGCCATTAAGATAGGCTTGATATTTCAATGATACTCACAAAATAGACAGGAATTGAAGCACAAACAAAGCATCATAAAGTATGTGAAAACACTTCTAAGTCTAACATACTTCCTATTCATAGGCATTTTATAGGAAAAAATTCTCAAGACAAGTGAAATCTAGCATATGCAAATAGGAAGAGTGAAACACCAATACTTTCAACACAAAGAGAGATAATTGAGTAACATGCAAATTCCTATTACCATATTTGCCAATCGCATAATAATTAAATTTAAGATTGTAATCAAAATCAACAATATAAGTATCATACAATATACTCTCACCATGATCCACATGCATAAAAGTTTTATAGTCTTCCAAGATAGTGGGATTAACATCAACTAAAGTCATAACCTCTCCAAACCCACTTTTATCAAAGTTTCATAAGATTGATTATTCTCCAAAGTAGTGCGAACATTATTATATAACATTGACGCTATTCCAAACCCCCTTTTAGTAGTATTGCAAATATCCTAATCAATAAGAGATTCATCGTGGAGCCCAGAATTCTCATGATCACAAGAAAAATCATGATTATCACCCCAATCATGATCATTAGCTCATTTGATATTCATAGAATTTATACTAACAAAGTTGAAATCATGCTTCTCATTCGAGGAACTAACGTGAATCACTTCATAAATTTCACAATTTTTAGATTCACGATTTTCAAGCAACACCTCATAAAGATAATCTAATGCACTCAAGTCACTAGAAATTGCTTCAACATAATTGGGTCATTTGAAATGATTAGCAAGTGGATGAGGGTTCATTTACCTTATTTTTCTTTTTTTTACTTTCCTTTTGTGTGAGACAAAAAATAAAGATAACATAACTCGACAAGCAAGCAAATACAAATATTTTTGTATTTTTTGTTTTTTAGGAGACAAACTAAATATAATAGCAAATAAAAAAGAAGAAGAAGTGAATTATAATTTGTGTGAAGTTACTTGGTAGTTGGTGATGATTCCCCGACAACGACGCCAGAAATCCTTCCTGGTACTTATGATCCACGTTGGGTTTTTTCATGAAGAGTGATGGGTTATTGCAGCACAATACGGGTAAGTATTTCCCTCAGTTATGAAACCAAGGCTTATCAAACCAATAGGAATATCAATCCACAACCGTCTTCAGCGACTGCACATAGCAGTGCAAACAACTTGCACCCAACGCGGGCAAGAGGATTGTCGATCCCCTTGATCTCCTTAATTGGAAGCAAACAAGGTCTGTAGATAATTGTAAATTTCAAAATAAAATAAAAGGTAAATAAGAACAAGATTCTATTGTAACGTTTGTAAATATATGTGTGAATAGACCCGGGGGCCATAGTTTTTCCTAGCGACATCTCTTATGAAAATAAGCAAATGGTGGGTAAAAAAATTACTGTTGCGCAATTCACACAAAAGCGAACAGTTATGTGATTTTCACGGAAATGATCATGTGTATATAAACATCACGTCCAAAACAAATAGGCCAACTCCTGCCTGCACCTATTACTAGTACTCCACTTCAAGAGCGCTTCTATGCTTGCCTCTCTATGTATTAAGTTCATGACAAAAAGTATGCATGGAGAATGATGACATGATGTAGACAAAGTCAACTCAAGCAATATGAATAAACCGCATCATGATATCCTTACTGTCAACTACACAAAGACGCATCTTGTTCACTTCTTTTTCTAGGATATAAAAACTTGTCAGATTGAACCCACTACAACGCACCTCTCTCACTAAAGAAAGATCAATCTACTTGGCCAGAGGAAATCAATAGATCAGAGAGAATTACGAAGCTATAACGATCATTCAAATAAGAATCATAATAATTTTACAGAAGACTCAAATACTTTTCATGAATAATCTAAACATAAACCCACAATTCATAGGGTCCCAACAAACGCACCGCACAAAATAATTACATCAGATGGATCAAAGCAAAGATGCAATGATCATTGTATTGAAGATCAAGAGAGAGAGAGACATCTAGTTACTAACTGCGGACCCATAGGTCTATGGTGAAATACTCACACAACATCACGAGGGCAACAAGGTTGATGAAGGGGCCCTCCGTGATCGATCCCCCCTCCGGCAGGGTGTCGGAAAGGAGCTCCAGATGGTCTCTTGGCAAAACAGAGACTTGCAGCAGTGGAAAAGGTGTTTCGAGACTGCCTCTAGGGTTTTTGGAATATATGTGAATCTATAGGCCACAGAACGGTGTTAAGAGGGCCACTAGGGAGGGACAAGTCATATGGGTGTGGCCACTCACCTGGTCGCTCCCTATTGTCTTGTGCCTCCCTCGTGTGGCCTACGGTCTTATACTCAAGCTTCCAGGTCTTCTTTTAGTCTAGAAAAGATCATAAAAAAGTTTCGTGGCAATTGGACTTCATTTGGTACAGTAAACCTGAAATGTAAAAAAAATGCAGAAAATAGCAACTGGCACTCGGCACTTTGTCAGTAGGTTAGGGCTTAAAAATAATATAAACTGGTAAATAATTACTCAAAAACTATCCTAGAATGATAATATAATAGCATGGAACAATCAAAAGTTGTAGATATGTTGGAGAGGTATCAGGCCACAAACCAACATCATGCGGCCACCCCCCTGGTTGCGTCGAGATGGCTTGTGGGGCCCACGAGGCTCCCTCGGCCCAAATTCCACTCCTATAAAATCCTATTCTCGGAGAAAAAATCATAGAGAAGTTATCATCGTTATCTATGAGATGGAGCCGCCGCCACCTCCTGCGCTTCCTCAAGAGGGCTGGTTTCAAGTCCGTTTGGGGACCCGGAGAGTGGAGATTGTCGTCATCATCATCAACAACCCTTCTTCATCAACTATTCCATGATGCTCACCACCGGGAGTGAGTAATTCCTGAGTAGGCTTTCTGGTCGGTGATGGGTGTGGATGGAATTGACCATGTAACCGAATTATTTTTATTGGGCTTGATCCCTAGTATCCACTGTGTTCTGAGATTGATGTTGCTATGACTTTGCTATGCTTAATGCTTGTCACTAGGGCCCGAGTACCATGATTTCAGATTTGAGCCTATTTTGTTTGTATGAATATAAGAGTTATTATGATCCTATCTTGCAAGTTGTATGCACCTATTATGTGTCTTGATCCGCATACCCTAGGGTGACAATAATTGGGATTGTTTTCGATGATTGTCGTAGTTTGAGGAGTTCGTGTATTCACCATGTGTTAATGCTTTGTTCCGGTTCTCTATTAAAAGGATGCCTTAGTATCCCTTAGTTTTCAATAGGACCCCTCTTCCACGGGAGGTTAGGACAAAAGATGTCATGCAAGTTCTTATCGCAAGCACATATAACTATATACGGAATACTTTATAGATGAATTGGAGCTAGTTCTATGTCGCTCTAGTGTGTAACTATTACATGATTGATGTCATCCATATATTCCCATCGCTTCACCATGGCCTATGATTTTCATCTACTAAACCTTGCTAAGTTACTACCGCTGTTGTTAATGTCACACTTGCTACTCAATTGCTACAGTTACTATTGTTATCAAAATTGTTGCTATCACTGTTACCGCCACTACTATTATTTGCCGTGCTACTAAACTTTTGCTGCACAGAGATATCCCAGGTGAGGTGGAATTGACAACTCAACTATCAAGGCCAATAAATATTATTTGGCTTCCCTCATGTCGAATCAATAAATTAGGGTGAAATACTAACCGTGAAGACTGTCATGTGCCCATATACTTGTGGTCATACTGTTGGCCAACTTGGTCAGCAAACCGAGGCTCCCTGTGACGCCCTGGATTTGTGCTACAATAATATTTGTAATTAGGCTACAGTAACCCCATGATAATGATGCCACGTCACCATGATTACTGTCATTAATCTCGTGATGATTCAATTCCGTGCGAATTTGAAATTCGAAACCAAGTCGAACGATAAAAGTTTTCAAATGTCAAAACAAAAATGCTCGGAGTGTGTCAAAAATTACATAGGTAACTGTGTTTAATAAATCAACATATTTGGAGGTTTTTAAATTCACTAAAATAAAACTAAAACTAAAACATAAAATTGATAAAAGTGAAAAGAAAACTAAAAATAAAAGAAACAAATCCCCCTGGCCCAACACGTCGAAGCCGAGCAGGCTGGCCCAACCGGCCTCCCCAGGGGCCATAGCCCCACCCCCCGAAACCCTAGCCCCAACCATCCCCCATTCGCCCCCACAATCCTCTCCCCTCCCCCTCCCCCCCCCCCCCGATCTGATCTGGATCGGGGCCGTCGCCCGTCACCCTCTCCTGTCGACCGCCGCCGTCGGCGCCTCGTGTCGTGTTGCTACCGTCCTGCTGTCGCCCCTGTCGCCGGCCTCCTCCCCACCGCGATGCCCCGGACCTCCCTCATCATCCCGCTCGTCGCCGGTCCACCCCGTCGCCCCCATGTCATCGGCCGCCGCACCTCCCCGCGCCCGCTGCCCCTCCTCTACTGGCCGATGTGAGGCCCCCCTTCCTTCCTCTCCCCCCCCCCACGTGCGAGCTGCCGCCACTACAGCTGGCCATCGCGCCCGCTTGCCGTGCCGTCGCCATGCTCATGCGCCGCCCCCTTCCCCCCTCGTCGCGCTCTGCGCCCACGGCTGCCGCCCTCAGACGCCCGTGCATGGGCGCGCCCCCTGTCGCCCTCGCCGCACTGGCTCGCATGCGAGGGCTAGCGCCGGTCGCGCCTACTGCGCCCCTTCCACCGTCATTAGCCGCCGCTGGCCGCCCCCACCGTCGGCCATGCCCTGGCCATTGTGCGGGCCTCTGGCCATGTCCCTGATAGATCTGGTTAGTGGGGGATTAGTCCCCCACTAATCCTCGTGTGTGTGATGACAAAGGCGGCCCACTGCCCCTACGGACGCTTTAAAAATAAAATAAACATAAAAATAATGTATAAATAAATAAATAGTTAATTTAATTGAATAATTGTTTAGTTAATTAATTAATTAGTTAATTAGTGTAATTAAGATTAATTAATGTAATTAATCTGTTATGAATATATTAGTCTATGACATGTGGGCCTAGCCCAATTAGGCTAATTAAATTGGTTTAATTAATTGATAGTTAATTAAGGCTAAACAGGGAATGACAGGTGTGTCCCACCCCCTTAATTAATCTTATTAATGTTAATTAAACATTAATTAAAACTGTTTCACTGACATGTGGGGCCCACTGATCAGTTTGACTAGTTAAATGAAACTGTTAACTGCTGACGTTGGCATGACATCATGCCGATGTCATAATTCATTATTGAACTAAAATAATATTTTTAAATTTTAGAATTAAATCTTTAGAAATTTATATAAAATAAACCGTAAGTCAGATGAAAATATTTTATACATGAAAGTTTTTTAGGAAAATTCCACGAATCCGAATACGATGTCCGTTAATCTCACACTTGCTCCTAGCATAGTAAACGTGGAACTTTTCCATCCGTTTCATCTATCCGGTAGTAGCCCGAGACCCGGAAAATATCGTCAGGTATTCTTCCGAACCGTCTGCGGCGTCTAATACTGCATTAGTTCATGCCTAGCTCTGCATATTGCCATGTCATGGATCGCGATTGCATATGTGCTTTATATTTATTGTTTCTCCCCCTCTTCTTACCGATAGACCCTGATACTGACGCTGCTACCAGGTATGACTACTCTGTTGACGATCAGGCCTTTGCGGCAGAGCAGCAAGGCAAGCAACCCCCCTTGAGCATTCTGATGTCGCCAAATTATTTCCCTCTCATTCTTGCATTAGATTTTGCTACCGTATCAGCTACCTCCTATTTCAGATGCATAGCCTGTTTGTGATAAACTGTTACTATACACGTTGTTATATCAACTGCTTAGTATAGGTTGATCAATGAATCCCCTGTGACCCCCTTAGTCCTAGTTGCCCCTACTTCTTCATCGACGACTCGAAGACTCGATCAACAGACCGACAAGACATGCCCGTCACATTAACCGCACACCCCTTTTATGTACGACTCTGTAGAGCTACTATCGAGTACCGAGGGTGACACCTTGTGAAGTACTCATGATGCTAACTCTGCAGTGCAGCTAGTCGGTCATGGTTATCGAGGGTGATTCCTCCTTCACCAGTCCCGACGATGACTCTGTCGTGAAAACCCTCAAGTGTGGAACCCTCGAGGGTGATTCCTCTAAGTCCACCTTGATGGTTTCATCAAGAGGGGCCCTTTGAGGGTGATTTCTTAGGTTCTAGCTTGATGTTTATACACATAGTTACTATGACCTGGTTACAGAAACATGTTGGTGATGCGTCCGCCCTGAGGGGTACCCATGGTTTGATGATGATAAGGCATGGACGGGCAGGAGAAGCACTAGCCACACATCCTCGAGACGGGGCGACGGGACAACACTTCATGGGTTGCGCTTGCCCCGCATTAATAAAATGATAATGGGTTGGGTATTTGATCTGAGTTGGTCATTTGACCTTTTACGCACCAAACCTTCATGTGGGAGAAGTTATGGGTACTGAGCGTCGTTGTGCAAAGGGCGAGTGGGCCCATGACCCCTGCGCACTTGGGATTTAGACCGGCGGGCTGGCCTCTTTGTTGAGCCTAGGTGGGGCGACGACGTGTTGAAATCCCGAGGACGAGCCTTACCTAGGAAAGTGTGTACGACCGGAGGTGATCAAGCGTGTTGGAAATGCGGTGCACCCCAGTAGGGATGAATTCATCTATTCGAATAGCCGTGTCCATGGTAACAGGACGACTTGGAGTTGTACCTTGATCTACTACAACTAAAATTGTGACTTTAAATTGAAATGAATGTTGGCTTCGAGATTGCTTCCTCGCAGGGAGTTGGGGAAGAATCTCTGGGCATGGTTACTTAATAAAATTGCTACCATAATATAACTATATATGAGATACCAGTCTACTCTCTTCTAATGCTGCAAGATGCTGAAGATGCTAGTATTCGATAGGACTAGGCCATCCCTCTACTCTCGCTTTCTGTAGTCATCCCAGATATAACCCCATTCCTTGATACTGATGCATACTTAGCATAGTTCTGATGTCAGTCTTGCGAGTACCTTGGATGAGTACTCATTGCTGCTTTGCTTTCTCTTTCCCCCTCGATATGATTGCTGCGTTCAGACGACAAAGCCCAGGAGATGGAGTACGCCGGAGATGACTACTACACCATCGTAGGAGCCTACTACTTCGTGGAGGCTGCCTCCGACCAGCAGTAGGATAGGAGGTTCCCAGGCAGGAGGCATCGCCTCGTTCGATCTGTGTTATGTTTGTGCTAGCCTTCTTAAGGCAAAACTTGTTGAACTTATGTCTGTACTCAGATATTATTTGCTTCCGCTGACTCGTGCTTGTCGAGCTTTGTATTTGAGCCCTCTAGGCCCTTGGCTTGTAATATGAAGTTGTTTGACTTTAATTTGTGTCTAGAGTTGTGTTGTGAAATTGATTAGTGGGTCCCTAATCTTGGTCGTACACTGCGTGTATGTTTAACGTACGGTCAAATTGGGGGCGTCACACTCCCATTTCCTTCTTCTTTCCCTAAACCTTATGCACCATTTGATTTAATTTATTGTGACTTGTGGACATCACATCAATATTACTTGATCATTCAGGATGATTACACACATTATTCATGGTCTTTTCCTCTACGTGCAAAATCTGACACGTCAACGGTCCTCCAACGGTTCTTCTCTTTCGTCCACACTCAGTTTCACTTAGTTATCAAAAGCATGCAAGTTAGCCCTGCCCCCGGGTCCGCGTCCGCGTCCTCTGTCTTCCCTAGCCCTACCCCCGGATCTGTGCCCACCACATCATGTCATTTTGCCTCTGAGTCCGCGCCCACCACCTGCCCTAGGCCTACCCCCGGATCGCCCTCGTCTCCCGCGCATAACCACTCTACCGCACCAGCCGTTAGCACCACCGCATCTACCTCGTCATCCATTCCACCCACTACCCCCTTGTCACGTCTCCCGCCTCATGTTGTCCTAGTCACCCCCACAAAAAAATGCTCATGGCATGTCCACTCGCTCCAAAACAGGTTTTTGCATGTCGAAGCGCCTATTTAATGGTGATGCCACCTCCACCACTATTGCGCCCATTCCACCAACTTATAAATCTGCACTAAAAGATCCCAATTGGCACCAAGCTATGTTAGAATAATTTAATTCTTTAATGAACAACTTCACTTGGTATTTGGTGTCTAAGCTTGTAAGTGTTAATGTGGTTACGGGCAAATGGTGTTTCGTCACAAATTCAACATGGATGGTTACTTGGCACGCTATAAAGCTCGTTGGGTGGTCTGTGGTTTTACACAGCATGAAGGTGTGGACTCTGATGAAATATTCAGTCCGGTGGTCGAGCCTTCCACGGTTCGTGTTGTCTTCAGCCTTGCCATTGCACAATCATGGCCTATTCATTAGCTCGACGTCAAAAATGCCTTCTTGCATGGTGATCTCTGTGAAGCGGTGTATTGCTCTCAACCAGCTGGCTTCGTCAACTTCTCATATCTAGATCATCTATGTCTCCTTCATAAGTCCCTCCATGGTCTCAAACAAGCACCACGCACTTGGTTTATCCTGTTAAAGAAATTTTGCTCTCACTTGGGTTTTGCGTGTCTCAAAGTGACTCCTCGTTGTTCATATTACATCGTGGCTCTTCCACTATGTACTTGTAGGTCTATGTCGATGACATCATTCTCACGGCCAACTCCACCATCACACTTGATTACATCATTACATCCCTTAAGTCGGAGTTCTCCATGTCAGACTTGGGTGCCTTACACCACTTCCTCGACATTAATGTCAGTCCCAATGCATCGGGGTTCTTTCTTTGCCAACAACAATACACCTTGGAGATTCCTGAGCGCGCCCAAATGTTGAACTGTAAACCGGTCTCGACACCCATTGATACTAACTCTAAACTGTCTTCCACCAACGGTCATCCTATCTCCAATCCCACTCAATTTCGGAGTCTTGCCGGCGCTTTGCAATACCTTAGACTCACCTGTCCGGATATTGCCTATGTCGTCCAGCAAGTGCGCTTGTTTATGCATAAGCCTCGCGATACACACATGCAACTCATCAAGCGGATTCTTCGCTACTTGAAGGGCACCTCTCGCTGTGGCATTCAGTTCTACAAGTCATCATCCACCGACCTCATCGCGTATACTGATGCAGATTGGGCAGAATGCCAGGACACATGTCGCTCAACCTCTGGTTTATGTGTGTTCCTCGGGTCTAATCTCATTTCTTGGTCCTCCAAGAGGCAGGCAACCGTGTCTAGATCGAGCGCCAAGGCAGAGTATCGTGGTGTTGCCAACTATGTTGCCGAGAGCTGCTGGCTACGTCAACTTTTGCATGAGCTCAAGCGCCCCCCCCCCCCCCCGACGGTGGTTTATTGTGATAACATCTGTGCATCTTATTTGGCGTGCAACCCCGTTCAGCACCAACGCATCAAACATGTGGAGATTGACCTGCATTTTGTTCGAGACCACCTCGCCTTGGCGAGGTTCGCATCCTACACAAGAACACGTGAGTTTGACCAAACATGTTTAAATTATTTTACTCCCTCCGGTCATTTTTACTCTGCATATTAGATCTGTGTCAAGTCAAACTTTACGAAGTGTGATCAAATATATATCAAAAATATCGACATCTACAATACCAAATGTACATTCCATGAAACTTCATTTTGTAACGAATCTAACAATATTGATTTGGCCTTGTGAATTTTTGAACATTTTTTATAAGTTTGGTCCATATAGAGATACTTTGACTTCGAACAAAACTAATATGCGGACTAAAAAGAATTAGAGGGAGTATATTCGTTCGTGGCCTTGCAACGCGCGTGTATTTATGTGTCCGTGCAGATTTTCTAGACCATCACCGAGTAGGACTAGATTAGTTGGCAGGTTATAGCTATATAAATACTCGTGTACTCCTTTGTACAGTGAGTTTTGAAGCAATAAAAAGAACAGGGCCCGACATGAGCCCCTAGCCATAGCCATAATACTGTAAAGAGTAAAACTGAGAGAGATGAATGCATCAACTGTCTTGATTTATATTGATGTCTGACTATTTATACAAGTCCCGAAGGGAGCAGTTATAAGTATGTGTGATGGATTCTAACTGCAATAGGCAGTTGCTAAGATGTGAGACAAATCCTAACTGCAACAGGCAGTTACTAATTACTAGGTCGGTTGCTAATTAACACATGTTAATTAGCAAACACGCATGTGCTTAAAACTACTTCTAACACAAACAATCGAGTCGTCATGTGTCTCTAGTAATGCTCCAATCGATCAAAAGCAAAGATCGATCCGAGGCTACACGTAAGTATGTGTTCAGTTCCGGCAAGAAGTGCAAGTACTGCTAGTAAGTACACACACGTCCAAGATAGATTGATTGCTGACTGTGTAGGGAGAAGGCATCAAACAATCGAGTCTTCACGTGTCTCTAGTAGTTGAACTATGGTGCTTCTCGACGTAAAAGCACTTCGTCTAGTTTGTCAACAAGCTTCGTTTGTCGTAGTCGTCGTCGGTCGTCGTCGTCATCGTCAAAAAGTAGTTGGTGTCGAGTCTGGACCAATAGTTGATATCTAAAGCAAGGTTAATCTTCTAGCAACAGGAGATCATGCCGGTCGACGAGAAGGACAAGATTAAGTAGCTGCCGAAATACTCCGGTGTGGCTAAAGTAATTGCTGCTCTTGCGAGATCAGAGTATCCATGATTCGACCATGGGAATTTCATTGTTTGGGCGACCATGATGGAATGGACGCTCGAGGCTAATGAGCTCTGGGAAGCCATCGACCCCGACGGTGACGAGTACCTGAAGGGTGGTGCCTTGTATTGGAAGGATCGTCGGGCTATCACGGCCATCTATTCGGTGATGTCGGTGGACGTACTACAGCATCTAATCTCGAAGAAATTACCAAAGGAAGAATGGGACACGCTCAAGACATTGCAGATAGGACACTCTCATATGTGCGAGGCGAACCTGCAAACTTTGCTGAAAAGTTACGAGAATCTGAGGATGGGAGAAAATGAGACGGTGAACGGCTTCGCTTCTAGGGTTGCCATGATGGTAAACGGGATTCATGATCTCGGGAGAAGTCTGAGGACATCTCTGTTGTCTGGCGGTTCCTACTTGCCACTTCATCGCGCTACACGCCGATTGTGTCAGCGGTCGTGCAATGCGTTTATCTCAAGACTCTCACTTTGGATGACCTGGTTGGTCACTTCAAGGCACATGACGAGCGATGAAATTGAGTTACAGTGATGCAAAGCAGGATGAGGAATCCATGCTTACGTGTGCTCAATGGAAGGCGATGGTCTCAAAGGAGAACAATTTTGACAAGACGTTCGGTAACGGTGGAAAGTACCGTCCCGCAAAGGACACTAACGAACAATCGGAGAATCCAAGAAAGAAAAGGTTGACAAGAACGCTGCCACAAATGTAATTTGCTGCATCCGGTAGCGGCGAAAAGTACCATCCCGCAAAGGACACTGGCGAACAATCAAAGAAGCCAAGAAAGAAAAGTTCGACAAGAGGAATATCCGCTGCCACAACTGTAATTTGCTCGGGCACTTCAAGTCGGCGTGTAAGAATCACCCGAAGGAGAAGTCGCTTATGGCCCAGTTAGGAGATGAAGATGATATGATGTTGATGTGTGAACTCGTGGACGAGGAGGATCCAGTTCTTCAAGTGTCCACTAAAAAAGTTGTCGCGCTCCATAAAAAAAAAGTTTGCTCTCATGGTTATGGTTCGGAAACTTGTGTCGATGTTATGGACGAGGAAGGTGATTTCGAAGCTTACGTCGATGCTATGGATGTAAGTGTTATATTTTCTGAAGCGAAAGAAGCGATGGCCGCGTGTGCTCGTTCATGGAGACACAATCTTTGTGCGATGCGTCCGGAAAAATTAAAATGTACGTGGTACTGAAAGTCCAAGAAGAAACAACTTATACAAATGTAAGTGTCATTCCCTCCTTGTGATGACATTTCCTTACCTGAAATTGATGCATTGAATGTTATGGAATATGTCTGTGCATAGAACACAACACTTACTCTTGAAGTTTTTTTTGCTGGAAGACCATAATCAGGCCCTTCGGAGGATAATCGATAATCTGGAATATCTCTTCAAGGACAAGCCTACTACTTCATCACCGCCATCATCCAAGAAGGGCACTTGATTGCATGGATATGTGCACCACCATTGGCTTGTTCCAAGGATGGGGGAGGTGCCCCAGTATCGTATCACCATCACTTTTATCATTATCATCTATCTTAGTTCGATCATTAGCTATTTCATAATTTAGAAGAATAAAAAATAGTATCATTTTGCTTATAGTGTTTGCTTTATGATCTATCTATCCCTATAAATGAGTGTGAGAGTTATATACTCCCTCCGTCCCAAAATAAGTGTCGCTCCTCTAGTACAAAATTTATACTAATTTAGTGTTAAATGTGAGACACTTATTTTGGGACGGAGGGAGTAATAAAGATTAGTTTGGGTTTACTTCCTTTACTCTCATGCATCAATCATAACAATGAAATAAAATAAATAGAAAGATCATATGCAAATTCCATGGGGAGTAATCACTTCACATAAAAAGCATTATGCTTGATAAACTTGTTGGGAATTAACAAACATAGTGTTAATCATTGGTACAATTCATGCAAAACTATGAAAGGGAAGAGTAGATTCACATTCAAATATATTACTTTGGACATTTTTTATGATTGTGAGCCCCCATCAAATATTTTCTACATGATTGAATAGTTGATGTTGGACAAGGCAGACATTGTAATGAGTTATGTTTGTTTACATTCACATAGAAATTATATTGTCATGGATCCTACAACATGTGGTTCTTCTCTAGGATATTTTGCTAGCCAAAAATTTGCACTAAGTAGAGATACTACTTGTGCATCCATAACCCCTAAACCCGGTTTTTTGTCTAGGATCTTTTGCTAGCCAAAAATTTGCACTAAGTAGAGATACTACTTGTGCACCCATAACCCCTAAACCCGGTTTCTTTCCACGAGAGTCCACCATACCTACTTATGGATTGAAAAAGATCCTTTAAGTAAGTTGTCGTTGATGCATAAAGCAATAAAAATTGCTCCTAAATATGTCTTTCATTGTAAGGAAAAATAAGATTTGTATGATCTCGTGATAGCAAAGAACTAAAGGCGACTGACTGCATAATAAAGGTTGCTATTATAAGGGGCAATATAAAGTAACAGTCTTTTACATTAAGAGTTTGCACATTCTAAATTAAAAAGTGCATGACAACCTTTATTTCCCTCTACGAAGGGTCTATATTTTAATTTTCTATATTTAGTTTTATGCAAGAGTCAATAATGTTCATCCATGTTCCATCTTATTAACTTTTTGGTGGAAAGCATTATGTGTTCGGAAAAGATCCAGGCATATATATCCAGTTGGATGTAGGTGATCATCAGTCATTATTGTTGAAGTTATCCTTGAGGTAAACAAGTTGGGAGGCGAAAACAATAAAGTCCCTATCTTCATATGTGCTTGACGGTGACGTTTTCTCCAAAAATATGCATTGAGTGTCAGCAATCATAGAATACTAAATGATAGTTGAGTATGTGAACTTGGTAAAATTAAAGCTCTTACATAGACTCTTCTTTGAAATATGATGAATTGTAATTGTATCAATGACTAATAACATAGTTTGTTAGTTATCAATAAAGTTTATGGTTCATACTTTAATAGTTGTGGATGGATTGTTGCTTGTTTATGAGAAGTTGTACGATGAAAACTTGTTATCTTAATAGTCATGATGCTTTCATGTTCGTATATTTTTTATCGAAACTTCTCTCTCTAAATTATGTTGTCATTATTATCGAGTTCAGCTTTCGCTTGAGGACAATCTAGGTCTAAGCTTGAGGGAGTTTATATGTCTATTTTCCATCATGATTTCCTATTGATATATATAATTTTTTCATCATTATTCCATTTTCGATGCAATTTAATGCATTTTATCTCTGAATTTGCAAGGTTTACACAAAGAGAGAAATTGCCAAAAACTAGAATTCTAGACCTAAAGGCCATGGAAAGAGCAAGAAAAATTTTGGACTCCAAATAACCTCAAACTTCATGGAGATTCTTTAGCATGTACATAAGAATTATTGGAACCAAGATTCGCCATAGGGGGGCCACCTGTTGCCCCCAAGGAAACAGGGTGCGCCCACCCCCTTGGCATGCCCTCTTGCCTTGGGACGCCCACAGACAGTTTCTGGTGCCCCTCTTCTGCTATATTAAAGGTTTTGACCTAGAAACAATAAGGATGATACTTCTGGGACGAAGTGTCACCGTCTTGAGGCATAAATATGACGGGTGCCCTTTTAATCTCCGGCATAGCAATTATGTTGGGGAAACTTCCCTTCGGGAGGGGGAAATCAAAGTCATCGTCATCACGAATGCTTCTTCCTTCGTGGGAGGACCAATCTTCATCAACATATTCACCAACACCATCTTATATCAAACCCTAGTTTATATCTTGTATTTAATCTTTGTCTCAAAACCTCAGATTGATACTTGTGCGTTACGAATAGTGTTGATTACATCTTGTAGTGGATGTTTGTTGCTTTATTTGGTGGAACATAGTATGCTCAGATCCTTTACCATATGCATTACACCCCTGATATTGAACATGGTTATGATGTGTGAATAGTTACTTTTTTCTTGAGGACATGGGAGAAGTCTTGTTATAAGGAATCATGTGAAATTGGTATTCGTTTGATATTTTGATGATATGTATGTTGTTGCTTCCTTTAGTGGTGTCATGTGAACGTCGACTACATGACAATACACCATACTTTGGGCCTAGAGGAAGGCATTGTGGAGTAATAAGGGTTGTGAGAGTGACAGAGGCTTAAACCCTAGTTTATGTGTTATTCCGTAAGGGGATGATTTGGATTCATATGTTTCATGCTATGGTTAGATTTATCTTAATTCTTCTTTCATAGTTGCAGATGCTTGTGAGAGTGGGTAATCATAAGTAGGTTGTTTGTTCAAGTAAGAACAACACCTAAGCACCGGTCAATCCATATATGAAATTATCAAAGTAACAAACACAAATCAACTCAACATGATGAACTTGACTAGTCAGAAATTCCCATGTGTTCTCGAGAGCGCTTTGCTTTATATAAGAGACCGTTTAGATTGTCCTTTGCTATATAAAGGATTTAGCTACCTTGTTGCATACTTGATACTTTTGTACTTGTTACTTGCTAGGAATTATGTTGCTACAAAACTATATTGAATTGTTACTTACAACACTTCACTGGTAGAAAACAGGGCATCAGTCCTGGTTCGAGAGGGCCTTTAGTCCCGGTTCTGTAACCGGGACAAAACGATCGTGACTAATGTCGATCGCTTTTAGTCCCGATTGTCTTACGAACCGGGACTAAAGGAGCTCCATGTGGCTTCCATGGGGCGCCTGGTAGGAGGACCTTTAGTCCCTCTTGGTAACACCGATCGAGACTAAAAGGCAGCCACGCGTCAGCGCCTGCCAGGCTCTGGGTTTTTTTTTGGAAGGAAGGGTTTAGGGGTTTTCATATTGTGTTTCCCTCTTATATTTTTGTGTTTACCATTTTTATTTTATGCTTTTCATTCAACTTTACGCTAGCTACTATATAGCAATGAAAGAACCATTACATAACATCGTCATGATCAATATATAGAAAGAACCATCAGTATCAACTTAAGAAACAAACATCAGTGTATCACATTATCTTAACATACTAATTAATTAACTAGAAGTTCTCCAGCTGATATATTCATGACTTAGTTCTAAACATGGTCAACAACAACCATCATATGGTAGTCCTTGCGGTTGCTCCTCCTTATAGTGATTACCACAAGGGTGTCCACCCTTAGTTCTCTCTTTCCCTTGATGAACTCCTACCAACCGGCCTTGTGGACTGATATGCGCCCATTGGGGTCTGTCTTGTATTGGACGTTCGTGACAGGCCCTCTTGGTCCAAGGATTACTCCAGTAGTGCCGACGGCAGGGATGTCCACTCTGGAAAACATCTTCAAAGGTAACTTCTGAAGACCCCGTCATTAAGAGAAAATAGAGAGCACAGAATGTTAAACATCTCACCATACTTGGTTATGACCAAAAAGAGATGAAATAATATAAAACATCTCACCGTAACTTTTTTGACCATGTTTGTTTTTGTTAGGCGGTGCACAAAGGGCTTCCCCAAGAATGCTGAAGAGGATGGTAACATTTCTTTCATAGTAGCTTTATCATCCCGGCTAAGCTTCTTCATCCTTTGAGAAAAAATGCAAAAATGATAGGACCATCATCATCATCTTTTTATGTCCACCTCTTCATCTTGGTTGTCCTCATCTTCATCTTGGATGTCCTCATCTTCATCTTGGTTGTTGATATCTCTTAATAACCCACAAGTATAGGGGATCGCAACAGTTTTTAAGGGTAGAGTATGCAACCCAAATTTATTGATTCGACACAAGGGGAGCCAAAGAATATTCTCGATTATTAGGAGCTGAGTTGTCAATTCAGCCACACCTGAAAGACTTAGTATCTGCAACAAAGTATTCAGTAGCAAAGTAGTATGGAAGTAACAGTAGCGATGGAAAAAGTGACAGTAGCAATTTTGTAGTGATTGTAACAGTAGCAACGGAAAAGTAACTTAGCAAAGATCAATATGTGGAAAGCTCATAGGCAATGGATCGGTGATGGATGATTATGTCGGATGGCATTCATCATGCAACATTTATAACTTAAGGTGACACAGAACTAGCTCCAATTCATCAATGTAATGTAGGCATGTATTCCATATATAGTCATACGTGCTTATGGAAAAGAACGTGCATGACATCTTTTGTCCTACCCTCCCATGGCAGCGGGGTCCTAATGGAAACTAAGGGATATTAAGGCCTCCTTTTAATAGAGAACCGGACCAAAGCATTAGCACTTAGTGAATACATGAACTCCTCAAACTACGGTAATCACTGGAAAGAATCCCAGTTATTGTCACCCTGGGGGATGCGGATCATAACTCATAATAGGTGTCTACTACTTGCAAGATAGGATCAAGAACACACACACACACACACACACACATATATATATATTCATGAAAACATAATAGGTTCCTATCTGAAATCATGGCACTCGGGCCCTAGTGACAAGCATTAAGCATAGCAAAGTCATAACAACATGAATCTCAAAACATAGTGGACGGGTGCAAAATGAGCTAGAACACGGGTTTGAGCAATGGTGCAATTTTTTTCTGGAGGAAGACAAAGTGGATGGGTGCTGGAATAAGTGAAGGGTGCCTACGTGGGACCCACAAACCTGCTAGACGCGGCCTGGGGGTGGTCGCGCCTTGTGGGCTTGTCACCCACTGGTATAGCCCCCTGTTGTGTGCTCGGTGCAAGATATTTTTAAATATTCCAGAAAAAACCATACTACATTTTCAAGGCATTTGAAGAACTTTTATTTTTAGGTCATTTTTCTATTGCACGGAAAATTCAGAAAACAGAAGAATAATAGCATTTCTACTTTATTTACTCTAACTAACAACAAGTACAAGTTGGATACAGAAAGTTGTGTTTTATAAATTCATCCATCTCATAATCATCAATGGAATCCATCAATAAGGTTGATCAAGTCTTATTAACAAACTTCTTCTGAATAACATGAGACCGGAGAATTTTTGAATAATACCAAGTTACCTCAATGGGGATGTGAATATCCCCAACAATAAGTATATCATATTCTTCTTGAAAGTAGGAAGAGGAAATTCAAAGTATCCAATAATAATAGTTGAAATTTTTTCAATGGAGTTGATACTATGAGCTTGAGGTTGTTTCTTCGGAAAGTGCACATTATGGTCACTACCATTAATATGAAAAGTGACATTGCCCTAGTTGCAATCAATAACAGCCCCTGTAGTATTAAAAAAGGGTCTACCAAGGATGATCGACATACTGTCATCCTCGGGAATATCAAGAATAACAAAGTCTGTTAAGATAGTAGCATTTGCAACTACGACAGGCACATCCTCACAAATACCGATGGGTAAAGAAATTGATTTATCAACCATTTGCAACGAGATTTCAGTAGGTGTAAACTTATTCAAATCAAGTATACGATACAAAGAGAAAGGAATAACACTAACACCAGCTCCCAAATCACATAAAGCAGTTTTAACATAATTCCTTTGATAGAGCATGGTATAGTTGGTATTCCTGGATCTCCTACTTTCTTTGGTACTCCGCCCTTAAAAGTATAATTAGCAAGCATGGTGGAGATCTCAGCTTCCGGTATCTTTCTTTTATTAGTCACAATATCCTTCATATACATAGCATAAGGAGACATTTTCAGAATATTAGTCAAGCGCATACGCAAAAACACAGGTCTAAGCATTTCAACAAAGTGCTCAAAATCCTCATCATCCTTTTTCTTGGATGGTTTAGGAGGAAATGGCATGTGTTTATGAACCCATGGTTCTCTTTCTTTACCATGCTTCCTAGCAACAAAGTCTCTTTTGTCATATCTTTTATTCTTAGGTTGTGGGTTATCAAGATCAACGGCATGTTCAATCTCCACATCATTATCATTACTAGGTTGACTATCAACATGAGCATCATCATTAACATTATCACTAGGCTCATGCTCATCACTAGATTGTGTCTCAGCATCAGAAACAGAAATATCATTTGGGTTTTCAGGTGTATCTATAGAAGGTTCACTAGCAGCATGCAAAGTCCTATCATCGTCCTTTTTCTCCCTATTGCTGGAACGACTAGGTGCATTAGTATTAATTCTTTGAGAATCTTGCTCAATTCTCTTAGGATGGCCCTCGGGATACATAGGTTCCTGAGTCATTTTACCACCTCTAGTCACAACTCTAACAAAATGACCATTGTTCTTACTATTCATCTCATTAAGCAAATCATATTGAGCCTTAAGTACTTGTTCTACTTGAGTAGTTACCATAGAAGCATGTTTACTAATAAGTTTAAGATCATTGATAGTTCTACTCATATAATCACCTAAGCGATCAAGCATGAAAGCATTATGTTTCAATTTTCTACTAACATAATCATTAAAAATTTCTTGCTTAATAACAAAGTTATCAAACTCATCCAAGCATTGGCTAGCAGACTTTTTATAAGGAATATCGCCTTCATCAAATCTACAAAGAGAATTTACCTCTACTACCTGTGTCGGGTTATCAAGACCATGTATCTCTTCGATAGGTGGTAGATTCTTGACATCTTCGGCTTCAATGCCTTTTTCTTTCATACATTTCTTTGCCTCTTGCATATCTTCAAGACTGAGAAATAGAATACCTCTTTTGTTCAAAGTTGGCTTTGGAGGTGGTTCGGGAATAGTCCAATCATTATCATTACTCAATATATTATTCAATAGTAGTTCAGCTTGTTCAACCGTTCATTCCCTCAAAATAGAACTAGCACAACTATCTAGGTGGTCCCTAGAAGCATCGGTTAGTCCATTATAAAAGATATCAGGTATTTCATTTTTATTGAGAGGATGATCAGGCAAAGAATTAAGTAATTCGAGAAGCCTCCCCCAAGCTTTTGGAGACTCTGTTCTTCAATTTGCACAAAGTTAAATATTTCCTACATGGCAGCTTGTTTCTTATGGGCAGGAAAATATTTTTCAGAGAAGTAATATATCATGTCCTGGGGACTACGGACACAACCAGGAGCAAGAGAATTGAACCACATCTTAGCATCACCCTTAATGAGAAATGAAACAACTTAAATATAGTAATAATGAGTTTTTTCCTCATGGGTAAAAAGGGTGGCCATATCATTCAATTAACTAAGATGTGCCACAACAGTTTCAGATTCATACCATGGAAAGGATCAGATTCAACCAAAGTAATTAGTAACAAAGATAGGTGAAGTAGTAAACTTAGGATCATATTTCATTCTAGCATTCAAAGGATTTTCTTTCCACTTCCATAGCAATTTCTTAAGATCATCTCTATCCTTACAAGCAAGAAAGTCCGTAGCTATCTCTCCTTCCATAACATAACCCTCGGGTATATCAGGCAATTCATATCTAGGAGAGCTAGGTCTAGCAGGTGTCTCATAGTGTTCAGTTTCAATAATTTTATCAGTTTTAGAAGTATCATCAGTTTCAGCATTAACTCTAGCAATTTGTTCATCAAGAAATTCACCCAGTGGCACAATATTATCAACCAAAGTATCATCATAAGCATTATGAATAACATAAGTGGCATCATCAATTACTTGCGACATATCAGAATTACCAGCAGGTGGTGGTGTCGCAAATTTAGTCATAACAGAAGGTGAGTCAAATGCTGAGCTAGATGGCAGTTCCTTACCTCCCCTCGTAGTAGAGGGATAGATCTTGGTTTTCCGGTATTTCAGATTCTTCATACTGATCAGCAAATATAAATCCCAAGTGACTCGGAGAATAGAGCTATGCTCCCCGGCAACAGCGCCGGAAAAAGGTCTTAATAACCCACAAGTATAAAGGATCGCAAAAGTTTCGAGGTAGAGTATTCAACCGAAATTTATTCATTCGACACAAGGGGAGCCAAAGAATATTCTCGAGTATTACCAGCTAAGTTGTCAATTCAACCACACCTGAAAGACTTAGTATCTGTAGCAAAGTAGTATGAAAGTAACGGTAACGATGGCAAAAGTGGCAGTAGTAGTTTTGTAGTGATTGTAATAGTAGCAACGGAAAAGCAACTTAGAAAAGATCAATACGTGGAAAGCTCACAGGCAATGGATTGGTGATGGATGATTATGTCGGATTGCATTCATCATGCAACATTTGTAACTTAAGGTGACACAGAACTAGCTCCAATTTATCAATGTAATGTAGGCATGTATTCCAAATACAGTCATACGTGCTTACGGAAGAGAACTTGCATGACATCCTTTGTCCTACCCTCCTGTGGCAGCGGGGTCCTAATGGAAACTAAGGGATATTAAGGCCTCCTTTTAATAGAGAACTCGACCAAAGCATTAGCACTTAGTGAATACATGAACTCCTCAAACTACGGTAATCACCGGAAAGAATCCCAGTTATTGTCACCCTGGAGGATGCGGATCATAACTCGCAATAGGTGTATACAAATTGCAAGATAGGATCAAGAACACATATATATATTCATGAAAACATAATAGGTTCAGATCTAAAATCATGGCACTCGGGCCCTAGTGAAAAGAATTAAGCATAGCAAAGTCATAGCAAGATCAATCTCAGAACATAGTGGATACTAGGGATAAAACCCTAACAAAACTAACTCAATTACATGATAAATCTCATCCAACCCATCACTGTCCAGTAAGCCTACGATGGAATTACTCACGAAAGGCGGAGAGTATCATGCAATTGGTGATGGAGGATGGTTGGTGATGACGATGGCGTCAATTTCCCCTCTCAGGAGCCCAAAACGGACTCCAAATCTGGCCTCCCGAGGAAGAACAGGAGGTGGCGGCGACTCCGTATTGCAAAACGTGATGAACTCTTCTCCTTGATTTTTTTCTCCGCGAATATGAATATATAGGAGTAGAATTGAGGTCGGTGGAGCCACAGGGGGGCCACAAGCCTGCTAGGTGCGGCCAGGGGGTGGTCGCGCATGGCAGGCTTGCCACCTATGGGTGGTCCCCTCCGGTTGATTCTTTCGCTAGTGTTTTTTATTAATTCCAAAAATATTCTCCGTAAATTTTTAGGTCAATCCGAGAACTTTTATTTTTGCACAATAATAACACCAAGGCAATTCTGATAGTGGGGACATATCAATGCAAATTAGAGTCCAAAACAATGGCAAAAGGGCAAAAGGGTCCGAGTTAGTTCCATTCAAATCATGCAAATTAGAGTCCAAAATAAGGGCAAAAGGGTTTGGAAAAGTATATACAATGGAGACATGTCAATGGTGGCGGGGATCGACTTTCTGATAGCGGGGACGAGGTGGTTGAGGGGGCACTGTCTACTAGCATGAGTGTACACGGCTCCTGCCCGTGCCAGCGACCCATGAGCAGAGGTGGCCGATTAAGCCTGAGTCGCTAAAGTAAGTGCATTAACTATTTTTAAACCTTTTGCCTTCATGTTTCTTCACATATCTAATGTGCTGACTTTGTCATACTGTAGGGATTGGATTTATGCCAAGGATGTCTGCGGTCCCAACTCCATCCTTGGTGCGATTTTACGACATAACTTCCCGGGGTTTGTCACGTTGCTCGGCGAGGGTCAGTGTCCAGAGTTAGGATTGAAATGGGAGCTCTACTTGGTTGCCCTGGCCCCACCGGAGGAGGTGATCGACGGTGTGTTGTGCCACACGAGGGCCCATATGGTGATCAAACAGTTCTGGGTAGTTTCTCCTTTACACAATTAAAAATCAATAATAGCTATTTATTGTACTAATCAGTGTTGTCTCATTTTATTGTAAGCCTTCTACAGGTGTGAGGAGGGATACGAGGAGGCCGCAGCAAAACTTATCGATTACGAGTGCAGGCGCATAGTACAGAACCTACGACACAAGGCTCGGGAAGAGGCTATTCGAGACTACTATGCCTCACAGCGTATTAACAAGGACAAGTCGTCGTCCCACTAAAAGTTTCTGGACAAGCAGCAGTACATGAAGGCAATTACCTATTCTTAAGGCCTTCTACTTAGTTTCCTTGCTTTGATTCGTAGGTGTAACTCTCAAATTCCTCTTTACTAACTTAGGTGTCCCCGAGATGGTGTGCGGATAAGATGAATTGTTGGGAGGCATTGGTGAATGAGTGGTGTGCTGAAGAATGGCGAGTCATCCATGACCATGCGAAGGAACGACGTGCCCAAATGGAAGGTGTGCCACACTATCAAGGCAGCGCCAACTTATTTCAGTTCGGGCGGAACTGGGTATGTGGTTTGCTTCATGATTCCTGCAATTCATTTTTAGATTCTAGCTTGACCCCTTTATTAATACTTTGTTCCTCTATTGTAGGCACATTACAATAAGACAGAGGTGCCACAGGTGTATGACCTCTATGACATGGCCCATACCGCCTCGTACAAGAAGGCCAAGGCATTCTCTGAGTCTGACCTCGATAATCCTAAGAACTTCACCAATATCTCCTCCCACAACAAGCTCGTGAGGTACAAAGATGTGGGGAAGGCGGTGAATCGGGAGGACTTCAACCCGAGCCAGCATCCTATTGATCCAGACCTGGTGATGATAGCTGGTGACGGGAGGCCCCATGGCTCGATAGCCATTGGAGATGGAGTTATACGGTCTTCGCGCACTCTTCACTGGATCAAGGCGTGCCAAACGAGCTCCTATCCTGAGATGCCACCTCGTCTACGGCCAGTCCAACTCGCCATTGAGGTTAGTCAGACGGACTCAGATAGCTTTCCTCCATTACATTATGTGTGCGAACAAAGATGATTACAATGCTAATGAGGAGTTGTGTTCCAGGTTGCTCTGCATAGAGAGAGAGAGAGAGAGAGAGAGAGAGAACCCAGGCGCTTCTGGCGGAACAGGTCCGGCAGGCGGTGGAGGAGAAGAGGGATTTGGAGGAGAGGACAACTAGGTTGTTGGAGGAGGAGAGGGCACGGAACAATGCATCTAACCGGGCCATGTACGAGCTCATTGTGGTAAGTTTCTTCTTCATATTAGCCGAATCATGCACTACATGTTATTTTCCTTAATAACCAATATGATTGACTTGTTAAAACCAAATGTGTAGACTTTGTGTGAGAAGACCAGCCAGACCCCTTCGTCGATGCCAGTCATTACCACGGCTGGAATGGTGAGTTTCATTTCAATCTTCATTAGTTACTAGTCTTAACATTTCAGCATCATCTTGCTAACGCAAATGATCTTTGGTACAACATAACTCCCGAGCCGCATTGCACGACCCTTCTCCAGGGCCAAGTAGTGCTCCAGCCATCGGCCCAAGCAACCCCGGTGCTTCACCTCTGTGATGATGAGGACGGTAAGCCCTAATATAACACTACTTGGCTCATTTTCTCAAACAGAGACAAACATAGCTCTTAGACAAACTTAGCACAATGACAAACTTAGCACTTAGACAAATGTCATATTTTACCTAAGTTAGCTTTGTTTCCTCTAAAATGACATAGTAAGCTTACTTACCTCCAAAATGACATATTGTACCTAATTTAGCTCTAAAATGACCTATACTTAGCATTATTTCCTCCACGCTAACATAATAAGCTTAGTTAACTCAAAAATGGCATAATAGATTTGGTAACCTCATAGATGCCATAGACATAGCGTATTTTCTTGCAAAATGACACAATAAGCTTATCTAGGTAAAAATGTGATAATTACCTAGGTTAGCTCTAAAATGACGCACATAAGCAATAAGAAGAAGAAAAACAAGAGGAGTCAAAGAGAGAATAAAAAATATTCTTCATCTTCTTCTACTTCTAGATCTTCTTCTACTTCTTCAAGTATTCTTTTTCTAACTTTCTTATTTCCAATTTTGCAGATTTGATTGAGTTCATGACAGCTTGCTTTGATGTAGTGCTAGTGTTTACTTTCTGTTTTCATTTGTATCGATGAACTTATGTGAAACTTTCTGCCTATATGTATGAGACTATATGTATGTATGGATGAAACTATTGTAATATGGTGAACAATGTGGCATTTGATACTTTCAGTTTGGTATAATTGTTGGTTGATCATATATGGATGTTGATATTGTTTATGTGAAATATTTATATACATATCATATATTGTTTCTTTCAAAATTGTTGAATATAACAAAAAAAGAGGCAATACAACCTCTTTGCCATCTGCCCGGACGGCAAAGACCCCTTTGTTGATGGCCACGAATGGCAAAGAGGGCATGTGGCAGTCACCTATTAAACCTGGGATCCCCAGGTCTAGGGCCATTTGGCCTATTTGCCATCCGTGGAAGATGGCAAAGGGCCATGGGGCAGACGGCCAATGGCGGATGGCAAAGGGATGGGGGAAGACGGCCTTGGCAGACGGCAAAGGGAAGTGCTAGGCTGTCTGGGGCAGAAGACAAAGAACTGGGCAAGGGGCGATGGGACGGGTGGGTGTCGTCTGGGAGCAGACGGCAAGGGGATGGGCTGGGCCCTCCGGGGTAGACAGCAAAGGGGTGGGGGGCCGTTAGCCACCTAACGGTGCTACCATTAGTATACGTCATCCACATTCTTTGTCGTCTATAGGCTGACAACAAAGCAGCTTTGCCGTCCGCTTCGCGAAGGATGACAGCAAAGAACCCCTTTGTCGGGGTTTATTCGGCCCAACATTAAGCCATCCGCTAGCGGACGACAAAGGCCTTTGCCTTCCGTGGTTGTGCCCTTTTCCGTCTACCATGGAAGACGACAAAGATCCTGATTCCTGTAATGTAAGAAATGCAACTCGAATAGTCCAGTAAACGAAGCATCAAATATTAGCGCTAATACAACTCAAATATTATCATATAATATCATTAATTAATATAGATCGAGTTGACGTCTCATGGAGCAGGCGGTGGACACCCAAAGAGAAGGAACCATCACCGGATCATAGCTCACGTGAGATACCTGAATAACCTGCCAGGTATTGGAGAACAGGGCGTCCAATGTGGACATGCAGTGACGGACGTGCTTGTCCTCATCCCTGACATGGCGATGTACCACCTTCTTGGGAGTCGGCTCCCTCCGCAATGATAGTGGCCCATGCGACCGCCACCAAAGAAGCTTCGGCTCGACGACGAGACCCGGATTTCTAACCAAGGTGCACGCCCCAGAAGGTAGCACCTCCCAATGCCAGCTCGGTGGAGCCCAGTCCCGGACATGGCGCCTCTCAAATTGGTTGTCGGCGCCGAGTGGACGACAAGGATGCGGGATTGGCCTCTTCAACGAGAACAAATTGTGGCTATAGCAAATATCATTTATTTAACAACAAAAACAACAATACCATATTTAATACCAAAATGTCATATCTTTTTCTAATCCTACTCATAGGATTTGAGATGCATGTTTAATAGCAAAAAAAGGGGGGCAAGAAGAGAGACACCCATTGCATGAACCAGAAATAAAATCACCCCATCTCATACTCTTATCAGATCGTGAGCCTTATAAGGTGTGTGATCTCTACTATGCAACCTTCTTCTTGTAGACTCGTGTTGGGCCTCCGAGTGCAGAGTTTTGTAGGACAGAGGCAATTTTCCCTCAAGTGGATGACCTAAGGTTTATCAATCCGTGGGAGGCGTAGGATGAAGATGGTCTCTCTCAAACAACCTTGCAACCAAATAACAAAGAGTATCTTGTGTCCCCATCACACCCAATAGAATGGTAAATTGTATAGGTGCACTAATTCGGCGAAGAGATGGTGATACAAGTGTAATATGGATGGTAGATATAGCTTTTTATAATCTAAAAATATAAAAACAACAAGGTAGAAAGTAACAAAAGTGAGCACAAATGGTATTGCAATGCTTAGAAACAAGTCCTAGGGTCCATACTTTCACTAGTTCAATTTCTCTCAACATTATTGACATAGTTAAATCATATGTAAATCCCTCTCGTGTGACAAAGAGTTCACTCCAAAGTCACAAATAGCGAAGAACTAATGAAGAAATTATTGTAGGGTACGAAACCACCACAAAGTTATCTTTTCTAATCAATCTTATGAGCTATCCCTATAAGTGTCACGAACAGCCCTAGAGTTCGTACGAAAATAACACCTTAATATACCATGGTAGTTCTGCTGAAAACAACGGCAGTCCAGGTTAGTTCTAATAAAATCATACCAAAATCATATAGAATTATTCTAATCATGGCATGAATACTTCATAAATTATAGATACCTTGGAGACGTATCAGTGTGCTATAGGGAAGAGCTAGCTAATGCTCGGTATAAACGATATACACTATTCTCCCCTCGAAACACATTTGCTTTGTAGGTTCCTCTCCTTACAAAGTGCATCATCTAGAAAATGTTCTTTCTATCGTGCTTGAGAATAATTTCTAAATTTCTATACTAGGTGGGAAAGTTTGCTGCATTCACTTTATCCTTTTCTATCATGAATTTCGAAGCAAAGTTCAAAACCGGACCAAAAGGTGTCATCTACAAAACAAAATATGCAAAGACTATGCAAACAATAGAGATTGGATCCCACACGTGCCGCCACTGCTTCGTCCGGCGACGGACGCAGGCGATGACGGTGACCGTGAGGGGGTGGGGGGTAGGAGGAGGGGAACGGTGATGTGGCCAACGGCTCACCTAGCAGGGGGAGTAGCAGGAACAGGCTTGGGTCGGCGACGGCGTATGGACGGCGACGGGGACGACATCGGGGGCGGCGACGAGGAGCGGGCTCGGGGAGGGACGACGAGGTCCGGCAGCTTGGCGGTGTCGAGGTGGTCTACGGCGTCATCAGGGGAGATGGAGATCAAAAACTGCAGATGGATTTTGGTCCTGCTTATATACCCCACCCTTTAGTCCCGGTTGGTGGCCCGAACCGGGACTAAAGACCCCCTATTAGTCCCAGTTCGGCCACCAACCGGGACTAAAGGTGAATTTTCACCAGGCGAAATGACGGGAAGCCCAGACCTTTAGTCCCGGTTGGTGGCCCGAACCGGGACTAATGGGGGCATTAGTCCCGGTTGGAGCCACCAATCGGGACTAAAGGTCTCTACTTATCAAAGCCACAAGTTTAGTCCCACCTCACTAGTCGAGAGGGGCTCATAGTGGTTTATAAGTGCTGATGCCGCTGCACTCTCGATCTCTTCTCTAATGCAGGCAGTACATGCCTATCTCACGCCTTGTTGGGCCTACTAGCACTCCGGGCATGCATCCTCGCCCATTTCTAGGGTTTCTAGTCGTATGCACGCTGTGGTGCCTAGTAGGCGGGCCTTTTCTAATTTTGCAAATCTTATATTTTAATAAATTTAATGTTATTTTTTGCATATGTTATTTTTAGTTATATAATTTTAGTTGCATAAGTTTTATTTCTTATTGATTCTTTTTAGTTGATTCCTTTTGATATTAGAGTTTTATAAAGCTTTTTAGTTTCTATTAAATCTTGTAACAAAATATACTTTATGAAAAATCATTTTACTATTAAAGTTTTTAACAAATAAATATTTCGATAATTTTAGTTAATATTATTTTGATTCTTTTTGCTACTTAAGAATATTATATTTAATTAATTCTTTTTAGTTCATTGTTTGGGCTATTACTGTTTTATAAAAGCATTTTAGTTCATTCTTTTTGCTATTGGAGTTTTATAAAAGCTTTTTAGTTCATTCTTTATGCTATTAGAGTTTTATAAAAGCTTTTTAGTTCATTCTTTTTGCTATTAGTTCATTCTTTGAGCTAAATGACCCTGAAATTGAAAAGCACCGCAATGAACTCTGGAATGGTTGAAAGTTGCATAGTATTATAATTTCACCCACATAGCATGTGCTAAAAGTTGAGAGGTTATGGGAAAAAACGGATGCACTTCGTGTACAAACTGGACAATCTCTTTCGAAGCATAAGGGTTTCGGACGAAAACTCGTCTATTACAAAGGGATTTCATTTTTGAAAACATATTTTAACTCAAGACTTTTTCTGCATTCAATATGCACCATTCAAAGCCACATCATCACTTTTCAATCCTTTTCTAACTTCATTTGCTATTTTTCATACATTACATGATTTATTTTGAGCTAAAATAACCCTAAAATTGAAAAGCGTTGCAAATGAACTCTGAAGTGGTTGAAAGTTGGCATGGTATCATAATTTCACCCACATAGCATGTGCTAAATATTTGAGAGGGTTACGGGAAAAACCGGATGCACTTCGTGCACAAACTGGACAATCTCTTTCGAAGTATACGGGTTTCGAATGAAAACTCGTCTATTACAAAAGGATTTCAATTTTTAAAACATATTTTAACTCAAGACTTTTTCTTCATTCAATATGCACAATTCAAAGCCACATCATCACTTTTCAACCTTTTTCTGACTTCATTTACTATGTTCCATGCATTTCATGGTGTATTTTGAGCTAAAATGACCCTATTATTGAAAAGCACTACAAATGAACTATGAAATGGTTAAATGTTGGCATGGTATCATAATTTCACCCATGTAGCGTGTGCTGAAAACTTAGAGGGTTACGGAAAAAATCGGATACACTTCTTGTACAAATTGGACAACCTCTTTCGTAGTATAAGGGTTTCGGACGAAAACTCGTCTATTACAAAGGGATTTCATTTTTTAACATATTCTAACTCAAGACATTTTCTGCATTCAATATGCCCCATTCAAAAGCCACATTATCACTTTTCAACCTTTTTCTGACTTCATGTGCTATTTTTCATGCATATCATGATTTATTTTGAGCTAAAATGACCCTAATTGAAAAGCACTGCAAATGAACTCTGAAATGATTGAAAGTTGGAATGGTATCATAATTTCACCCACATAGAATGTGCTAAAAAGTTGTGAGGGTTATGGGAAAAACTGGATGCAACTCGTGTACAAATATCGCAATCTCTTTTGAAGTATAAGGGTTTGGGACGAAAACTCGTCTATTACAAATGGATTACATTTTATGAAACATATTTTAACTTAATACTTTTTATGCATTCAATATGCACTATTCAAAGCCACATCATCACTTTTCAACCCTTTTCTCACTTCATTTGCTATTTTCATGCATTTCATGATTTATTTTGAGCTAAAATGACCCTGAAATTTAAAAGCACTGCAAATGAACTCTTAAATAGTTGAAAGTTGGCATGGTATCATAATTTCACCCACATAGCATGTGCTAAAAACTCGTCTATTACAAAAGGATTTCATTTATTCACATGTAACTGCAGTGATATTCTGATGAAAGTAATCATCATAATAGTTGTGGAGAGAAAGTCTTCACTTTTTCTTCGCGTGTGCCCCTTGCTTATTGCGTCGTAACCATGAATAATCTTCATCGTTTAACAAGATGCTTGGGTCAGCCTTCACTTTGAATGGAGGAATTTCATGAAACTTTTCATAATCTTCGGACATGTCTGTCTTGCCCTTCACTCCCACGATGTTTCTTATCCCTAAAAGAACTATGTGTCTCTTTGGCTCATAGTTTGATGTATGTGCTTCCTTATCTTCATTTTTTCTCAGTTTGGTAGACATGTCCTTCACATAGAAAACCTGCGCCACATCATTGGCTAGGATGAATGGTTCGTCTGTGTACCCAAGATTATTGAGATCCACTGTAGTCATTCTGTACTGCGGATCTAACTGTACCCTGCCTCCTGAAGATTGACCCATTCACACCGAAACAAAGGGACCTTAAATTGATGTCCATAGTCAAGTTCCCATATCTCCTCTATGTAACCATAATATGTGTCCTTTGCCCTATTGGTGATTGCTGCATCAAAGCGGACACCACTGTTTTGGTTGGTGCTCTTTTTATCTTGGGTGATTGTGTAAAATGTATTACCATATATCTCATACCCTTGGTAAGTCAACATAGTCTAAGATGGTGTTCTGGCCAACAAGTACATGTCATCTCCAACAGTGTTGTTACGCATGAGATGCATTTGCAACGAACCTCTGAAAGTCCCGATGTGTTCACATGTAATCCAGTCAACAGACTGCTCCGGGTGTGTCCAGGGTAGAATATTCTTGTGTTCTTTCATATACGGGGCCACAAGGTAGAATTCTGTAGAACTGTGTAGTGTGCTTGCACCCAAGAATGCCCGTCCCTACATATTATTGATTTTGCTCCTAGCGTGCCTTTTCCACTCAGTATCCCCTCATACCGCGATTTAGGGACACTAATCGGCTGAAGGTCAGGAATTTTTTTAACACAAAACCCAATGACCCCCTCTGTTTGATGGCCCGTGGAGATGCTTCCTTCTGGCCTAACACGATTATGAACATATTTCTTCAAGACTCCCATGAACCTCTAAGGGAACATATTGTGTAGAAATACATGATCCAGAATCGTAATCTCGTCAACTAGATGAACTAGGACGTGAGTCATGATATTGAAGAAGGATGATGGGAATACCAAATCCAAGCTGACAAGACATTGCACCAAATCATTTCATAACATTGGTAGGATTTCTGGATTGATTACCTTTTGAGAGATTGCATCGAGGAATGCACATAGCTTAACAATGGCTAATCGAACGTTTTCCGATAGAAGTCCCCTCAATGCAACTGGAAGTAGATGCCTCATAATCACGTGGAAGTCATGAGACTTTAGGTTCTCAATTTTTTTTCTCTGCCATGTTTTATTTCCTTTATATCCAACGAGAAGCCAAACGGGACCTTCATACTGAGCAGGCATTCAAAGAAGAATTCCTTCTCTTCTTTGGTAAGAGCATAGCTGGCAAGACCTTCATACTTATTTGGATGCATGTCGTCATTCTCGTGCACATGTTGTTGGTCCTCCCATGCCTCCGGTGTATCTTTTGTCTTCCCATACACGCCCACGAATCCTAGTAGGTTCACACACAGATTCTTCGTCACGTGCATCACGTCGATTGCAGAGCGCACCTCTAGATCTTTCCAATAGGGTAGGTCCCAAAATATGGATTTCTTCTTCCACATGAGTGCACGACCCTTAGTGTCAGTCGGAACAGATTGTAGGCCAGGACCCTTTCCAAAGATTAATTTTAAAACATTGACCATACAAGTATGTCATCACCATTATAGAGGACGGGCTTCTTCTGGTGATCTGCCTCACCTTTGAAATGCTTTCCTTTCTTTTTTAAGGCACGCTTGGTCGGAAGAAATCGACGATGTCCTAGGTACACATTCTTATTGCGTTTGTCCAAATCTATACTTTGGGTATCATATAAATAGTGTGTGCATGCGTCGCATCCCTTGTTTGTCTGTCCTGAAAGATTACTAAGAGCAGGCCAATCATTGATGGTTACAAACAACAATGCTCTAGGTTAAATTCCTCTTGCTCATGCTCATCCCATACACGTACACCTTTTCCATTCCATAGCTGTTAAAGTTCTTCAACTAATGACCTTAGGTACATGGCGTTGCCGGGTTGCTTAGGGTCTTAGATGAGCACTGCCATCATAATGAACTTCCGCTTCATGCACAACCAAGGAGGATGGTTATAGATACGTAGAGTCACGAGCCAGGTGCTATGATTGCTTCTCTGCTCCCCAAAAGGATTAATGCCATCTGCACTTAAAACAAACCATATGTTCCCTGCGTCACCTGCAAAATCCTCCCACTTTCTCTCGATTTTTCTCCACTGCGACCCATCAGTGGGTGCTCTCAACTGCCCGTCTTCCTTACGGTCTTTTCTGTGTAATTGCAACAACTTGGCATGATCTTTGTTTCTGAACAAGCGTTTCAACCGTTGTGGAGCATACCACATCACCTTGGCAGGAACCCTTTTCCTAGGGTGCTTGCCCTCAACATCACCAGGGTCATCTCGTCCGATCTGATACCACAATGCACTGCATACCGGGCATGCGTTCAATTCATTGTACTCACCGCGGTAGAGGACGCAGTCATTAGGGCATGTCTTCTACACCTCTAATCTTAGAGGGTAGAGAACCTTCTTTGCTCTGTACATAGTGTCAAGCAATTCGTTATCCTTTGGAAGCTTATTCTTCATTATTTTGAGTAACTTTTCAAATCCCTTGTTAGATAAACCATTCTCTGCCTTCTATTGCAGCAATTCCAGTGTGGTACCGAGCTTTGTGTTGCCATCTTCACACTTTGGATACAACCAATGTTTAGGAAATTGGTAACTGGTAGGTGCTCGGTTAGCTTGGGAGTAGCGATTAATCGGTGAATCGACCTATTAACTGGATTAATCGATCAACCATTAATCGGTATATTAAATATAAACTTGCCAACTTATATCTACATTTTTATGTATTACAACATACTTCCATGCACCTAGCTATCTAATATACCAAAATATTCTATTGAAGGCATATAAAAAATGAACAAGAGGTATAATTAATAATAGAAAATCTCAAAATTCAAAATTTTAAATTAACCATTTAAAATTTTCCATATACTTGCTAACATACATCACGTAATATCCTAGAAATAACGACCAAAACCAACAGTTACATCCACTAATCTACAAAATTGTAATTTGTAATCTATTAATATATGAATGCAGGATTCTCCACTAAGATAGGGGAAAAGATGGAAGTACCTTGCCTGCTAGTGATGCCATCTAGGAAGAGATTGGGGAGCATCCCATGGGAGAGGATGGGGATTACCCAGGGGGGATGGGGTATAGGTAGGCGACCAGAGTGACGGAGAAGCTGGATCTTGGAGGTGTAGTGTGGTGGCTGGAACCGGTGAGGACCTAGCTAGCCACCACCCATGCTAGGAGGGGATGAAAGGAGCATGAGGGAGCGGGAGGAGGGCTAAAACCTAGGTATTTAGTAGCAAGAGGTGGTGGGAGGGGTTATGTGCCAAAAATTTGGAATTCATTTGCCCACGAGTTAACGGGCCAATAGCGATTAATCGGTCTGCCAAATGATTAATTGGTCTGGAAAATGATTAATCGGTATGACTAGCAAGTTAATCGACCTGGCAAGTTAACACGATGAATAGGTGTTATTCAATTTGGTGACCTTACCAGTAGCGATTACCTGGCAAGTTAACTAATTAATCAGATGAATTCTTGAAAAATGGAGACAACCCTTTTGTGATCCTCTAACATGTGATCGAACTTCAACTTCTCCCTTTCACTTTATCATTCTCTCTGTCCATCAACGATGACCCCACGAAGATCATCATCGGGCACATCTGGTGCCTCTTGATCTTTAGCCTCCTCCGTTGCAGTATCACCGTATTTAGGGTACATAGGACGATAGCTGTCATCATCCTCTTCTTCTTCGTTGTCTTCCATCATAACCCCCTTTCTCCGTGCTTGGTCCAAACATTATAGTGTGGCATGAAAACCTTCTCAAGCAGGTGGAAGTGAAGGGTTTTAGAGTTGGAGTAATCCTTTGTATTCTCACAGACAGTACATGGACAATACATAAAACCATTCTGCTTGTTTGCCTCAACCACTTCGAGAAATTTAGGCAGTCCCTCAATGTACTCAGAGGTGTGTCGGTCACCGTACATCCATTGTTGGTTCATCTGTGTGCATTATATAATTAAATGTATCAAAAACCATTACAGAACATCATGAATAGAGAAGTGATCAAATTAATACAAGTTCATCATCACATTGAAACCAAAGTACAGTAGTGATCAAATTTTATTACAGAAGAAATAAATACATAAAGTTCATACATAGTTCTCATAGAACAACATACAAGTAAGAAAATTATACAAGTATCTATCTAAATCATACAAGTAAGAATTTTTTTCTTTTAAAAAGAATATAAGAACAAGAGGCTCACCACGGTGGTGCCGGCGACGAGATCGGCGCGGGCGATCGACAGCGGTGAGGACGGGGATGGGGACGGCACCCTACACATGTGCAGACTCTAAGAAGTTAATTTCAGCTCTAATTGTGTGTCTAAGTCAAAATAACTCCCACATACACTCCTTCACTAAAACCCACAAACCACACTCTACTTCTAGACCATTTGAAATGAGCTAAAGTAGGTGTGAGAGATGATACGATGAAGTCGTTAACCTTTTAGAACACTTGTGTAGTTGGTGCACCGCCAAATGTAACACCCCAAAAATTTAGTCATGTTTTATTAATTCAAATTTTTCCAGGTAATTTAAATTTCTGTTTTCCTGGATCTTATGTTGATCTCACAACCATTACTTTCTTGTGAAATATGAAATTTTCCCTCCAAGTAGAAACTTTTCAAAAATATTGCTGGACTTGAGTATCTACTCAAGAGCATTTCATTTTTTATTTTACATGATCAGTGAAACACTTTTATATTATCTTGCCAAACTTTAATTCTTTTAAAATGGTTTTTTCATACTTTCAAGAGCCTCATTTGCACTGCAACTATTTGATAAACTCAATTATAAATTCCACAAAAAATTTTTAGGAGTCATGTACTGTCCCTACATCACTTTTATGGAAAAACCACCCATGTGTTTTGTAAAATTTGAGCATATCATCCTATTTTCTATCCTGATCCAGTTTAAAGTTTTCTACTGCAGCCCTATTTTATATTATCCAAATGGCCTTGGAATTTTTCCTAGATATAATAAACCCTACCAAACCCTTAAGTCCACTAGATCAGCATCATTAGGGTATTTTATGTTCATGAAATAAACCCATGTAGATTCTGTCCAGAACTGATTTTTTGCAAAACTTGCACTAACAACTTTTTTATTTTGCCAAAATAACATTGACATCATGTTGATAATCTAAATAGACACTAACCTGGAAATTTTAGCCACCAGAAAGGTTTTATTAATGCCTAAAGCATTTTGTCGAACACCTGGCGTGCATGTCCAGAATTGGCATGAAACTAAGTTTGTATTGTGTAATGGATACCCAGACCAATCCAGCATGTCCAATGATCCTATAGAAACCAAATTAGTAACCTTGCCATTTTCTAGCTCCATCCAAACGTCCTGACATGCCTTGGCATTTCGCCGAGCACATGGCGTGCGTGCTCTGGGCGCGTACAGAGCACGCGTATTGCAGCTGTAGCAACCGAGCCGCCGCGCCCCATAAACCGGGGCCCTGACCTTTCCCCTCTTGCAAGATCCACTACCCCGACTCCTCCACCACCGCAGAAATGCTCCGGCCGCCTCTCCAAGCCCCGTAGCGCCGCCGTCAGAGCACGCTTGGCGGCTTGCCGTCGGCAGCAGCCGGCCCCTACCGCAGGAGCGCCGTACAGGCAGACCTAGAGCCCCATATGCTCCTGGAATAGGCAGACCTCGTACACGGGCTCGTCCGCTAGCGCCAGTCGCCCGCTAGGTACAGTTCGCCGGAGTTATCCACTGCCGACGAGAACCGACCTCCTCCCCCTATTTAAACACCCCCAGCTCGTTCTAGTGCACCAATATCCCCTGCTACGTCTAAGAAACCCCTTTGAATACCAATTCGAGCTCGACCGCCCACACCTCCGCCAACGTCCGCCATGGCCGCAACCGGACCCCTCCAAAATTCGGAGCCCTCAGTACCCCCTCTTCACTGAGTTCTTGCCACCCGACCCCCTAAGATTCATAGAACCCTTTCCCAACCCCATTTCACCTAAAACCATCGTAGGAGGAAATCCCCCAATGCCCGAAAGCCATTCCCGCCATGGATGAAGCTGCGCTCAGCAGGAAGACCTCCAGCCGCTCCTTGCCCCTCCATCCGTCACGGAAGTCTCCCCTGAGCACCTGGGTATGCCAGGCGTCGAGAACGGTGCCTCCTAGCACCGGAAATCGTCGTCGGAGTCAGCCTCTGCCCCTGGCCAGGAGCGCGCGTGAGCTGGGAGACAAACCCGACAGGTGGGACCCACCTGTCGGTGTCTCAGACGATCTTCCCCAGTGGCGCAGCCCCTGGAAAGAGGTTTACCCTAGGGAAGCGTAAAACCGGAAGTGCGTTTTGTTTTCAGAAGGTGTATTCGATCTGAACCGTTTTCTTTTATATCTTTTATTAAAATCAGAAAGTTAACCAGATTTTGACTGGCTCTAACTTTTAAACTAAAAATCCAATTGAATTTATTCTTTTTCCCGCCTCTCTAAAATTTTATCTAGTTTATTTTCAATTTTATTTTAAAATTTTCCAAACAACTTTTATGTATTGATTTTAAATTGTGTGTTAATTAGAATATTTTCAAATAGGAATTTGGAGGGAAAAACTTTCAGAAGTTTTGGAGTGCACCTGACCTACATATACATTGAAGACAAGCATTCTCAACCTTGGTATCATATATGTTGTGCGTCGTTTGATGCGATGAGTGGAACCTCACCATTATGTTAAAAAATGAAATGAGCATTTTTTTCATGTGAAAGTATGATCATGCTCGTGGGTGCATGATGGAAATTTCTTGTTGTTGATATTAATATTCCTGTGACAGTAGCCACCACCTTGTGCCACTCATGCCTACCGATAGGAAATCTGGAAGGAGTCGCTATCTCGGGTAGACACGAGCTTGGTGCTGACCTCTCGTTGTGACGAGAATGAGTAGTGAGGCATGATGGGGGTATGATGAGGTGTGGTTCTGTCCGATAGAGTGGACAATATTTGTTGTGCTAATCATGCAGTAAACAAATAAGCATCCTGAGTCAACCGTAGATCGAGTATTGTTCCAGTAACCTCCGTACTTGTTTCGTACTACCACTTGTCCCTATCGCACGTAGGGTACGGTTCAGTAAGTTGTCAACCCCTTTCTTAGCACACACCATACAGAGAGGCCATAGTGAAAGATACCGGTGGCCCCTGGTAGGCATGTCACTTGGTCCGGGGGCATGGGTGTTCTGATGAGTCCGAGGGGGTATCTCCCCTGTTTTGCGCGCGGTATAAATGTTGTGACCCCATGCTAATCGAGGTTGTAGCCTCCCCACTTAAAGTTTAGCTTAACGAGTGTCGTGGGTGATTCCAGGCGCCGATAAGTTAACTTGGCGTGTGCGGGTCAGGTGTGTTTTTAATTCAAAGACCGTAAACGGAATTAGTCTCGGTGGACAAAAGGAATCTGTTACTCATGGGTAAAGAGTACACCCTCTGCATAGTTTATATCTATTAGAATAGCCATGTCCGGTGTTAAGGACTATAATCTGGGATGCGTCAAGTGTCGGTCTTAGTGTTGGTCTTCGGTGGACAACTTCTTAAACAGAATATTGATCATGAAGTGTGATGAATGATGATTATGATTATCATTATTGTGGAATAACCAATTATATTGTTTGGATTATTGAGTATCTCTGGGATGGTTCTGACTCCTGGATACTCATGTTATTATTTTTCATATAAGCCCTTTATGTGGTGTCGCACAGACGCCCAACTGTGTCATGCTTGTTATTTACCTCTTTATAAGCCCTTTCTCTGGTGTGACACAAATGCCCAACTATGGCATGCTTCTTATTTACCTTCCTTATAAGCCCTTTATGTGGCGTCGCTCAGACGCCCGACTGTGGCATGCATGTTATTTATTTTCTTTCTAAACCCTTTATGTGGAATCGCTCACACGCCCGACTGAGGCATGTTTTATATCATTTTCCTTTCGAGGTGTCGCTTCAGACAGCCGATCGGTTTATCTTATTTTTATTCCGTGATTATTTATTCCTGTTTAACATGAATGACCTGCTTGTGTGCATCATGAAATTTTATATTGTGACTGACTAAGTGATCGTGGATTATTTCAGTGCATGATTATCAGCTGCTATATTATACCTGTTTTCAAAATGTTTGCGAGTACATTCAAAGTACTCACTGGCTTATCCCTGGCTATTTTCTGGGCCACATTGCACATGTGGAGAGGAGCGTTATGACGACAACCTCGAAACCTAGGCATCAAAGATCGCAGCCATGCGAAGATAGGAGTTATCCATGTCAGCTGTTCCTGTGGGAAATGGAGTCCCATAGACGCTGATGACCCCGAACCGCCTTCGTCATCAACCTCTAGAATTTTTGTTGTAATCAGAGACCACTTTGGTCGTGTACTTCAAATATTGTATTTTTCTTGGAATTTCTTTATAAAGATTGTGTCTCATGAGCTAACAGTAATCCCGGGGCTCGTGAGCACAAGGACCATTTATTGGGAAATTAATATCCTGGAAAACTGGTCCTGACAACCTTGTTATCAGAGCCAGACTGACCATTGGCTAATCCTATCTTAGCTAGGTTCATAAACCTAGGTAAACCACCCACCAGACGTTAACATAACCGCAACCAAGCCTATCCTATCTGATAGCCTACATAGTGACCCTCACACCTTTCGACAGTCGGTGCGCAACCTATCAGCCTAGCCCATCGATATCGCGCCATGATCGATGCCTAAATTGTCCCTTTCGCAAGCGTGCGAAGGAAGACTCCATTTTGTTCTATAAAATAAAACATTTACCCAAACCCCAACACACCATCGAAAACCAAGCTAAGATGCCTGCGCCATTGTTCATAACAAGACCACCGCAAACAACCTTGGAGGTTTTGTGACCGTCCTAGGTAACCTCACTGGTCATGCCTTTGCATTAGAAGAGCCCCCGGAATATGTTGAGTACCAGGAGCGCACAAGTGATGAGAATCGTCACTTATGGGCCACGATACACATATACAGCAGGGGTATCTCGCCAGAGCGACCCTACAGGTTCACCGGAAGTACAACTTCCTTTGAGCCACAAGCCATCCAGCTGGCAGCTAGAGAGGCTATAGTTTAACTCTAGCACTTATCGCCAAGATTTAACTACCGCTCGTTCTATTATTAACCCAGCCACGACGGATATAGTAGGCCACCCCAGGTTGCCAACGGAGAGCACGAAACGGACCCCTGCACTGCTGCATCTTGTGCGCTACCTCAGCGCACTAGAGGCACTATTTGAACATGTCACTCTTGATTTGATCGCAGCTTGTGGAGAACTTTCTTGTCGAGCCCTAGCAAGAAGAGAAGTGGCGCCCAACGCCAACACCCCCGTCGTGTTGTTCGGACGGCCGATCGAGTCCTCGAGGCCTGCCCCTGCAACCGACCAGAATGCATTTGTATCCTCGGAGGAGCTTCGTCGCCTTTTGTGGACACGCTCCAACGGGGTAGTGACCACCAACCCCCGTGATGGTCATCATCGCTACCGCAACCCTACAAACCCTCACCCTGATCGAGCAAACCCCGATGGTGAAGCCCATAGAGAAGCCTCGACATCCAAAAGGCACACTCGACTAGATATTAACGAGGTGGACTAAGCCACTCGAGTAGTACTGAGTCTTAGCATTTCTATGCCATGTAATAGTGTGACCTTGTATCGCCATGAATAAAATGCAGGATCCTTGTATGTCATTATTTTAATAGTACTACAAGTATCATGCATAAATAAATTTTTGGTGTTTGGTTACATATTAAATTTTTGGATCGTAGCTACCAAAAAACCACCCCAACCGACAACCACAGTAATACGTCACTTTTTGTGAGATATGTATATCTATGGCATTGACCCCAATCCCCATAGAGCATAACCGACAACATAGGTTGCCCCCACAACACAATATGTAACCCAGCCCAGATGTTATATAAGAGGCCACTTCGTGACCTTACCAAGCATCCCTCACTTTGTGCACCGCCCTTGCAACTATTTTAACCATGCCAAAACCCATGATTCATCGAAGAACACCAGATGCGACCCCAGATAGTTTTGTTAAAATATTGTGGGACTTTCCTCGCAGAGCCATAAGTTCTCCTCATCTAGCCCAATACGAGTCGTTCAAATCGAGGATCACCTCATTCGCCTCGAAATATTGGGCAGTAGTGCACATCCCACTTGTGAACCCAAACCAAGACCCAACGGAAGTCTCCTTCATGGGGAAATCTATGCCGACTCCGCAAATGTCCATATAAGTTGCTGCCTACGAAGGGGTTACCCATCTTCGATTCACAGTACCCTATGCCAGCGAAAGGGGTTATTATTAATCCCGAGCCATGCAGCACCCAAAGAAGAAACATCTTTTCCTGGGGGATGAATATAGAGAGACCCAGTACTGGCCAACCTCGTTCAGTACGTCATCGCTCAAGAGCCTCTGACCCAGCGAGTAATGGATTACCTCTAGAATCTCACTGTTATGAATGCTCATATCGCCATTGGCACACCACTAAGGCCAGACCACGAGAGGCGTGTTCTTTGACTAGTTCATCCGCTCTCCCCAGAAGAGGAAGAATGTGCCCCAGTGCCGGAGACATTTCCTTAGGACCCCGCATATTTTACTTTTGCACCATAGACACCAATGTTGTGTTTGCTAGCTTAGAAATTAATTAGAGATTACAGTATGTGTATTATAAAATTGCGCTATGAATAATTGTTTGATTTCAATTGTCTATGAGTGATTCTTACTGCTGTGATTTTTGATCACCTATTTTCGCCCTCAGTAAATCTCTAGGTGGGATTTTCCTTCAGCTATTGCAACAAATATTTTTTCGTGACATAGATTTAAGTTCACGCAGCACCACGACAACAGGCTCACAACCACAACCACTCGACCACATGCACTAATTGCAAAACCACGTACACATTTAGCATCTAACAGATCACTGCACTAGCACACCACAATTTTCTGAAAGAGAAAATTGTGGGTAATTATTCTGGTGCAGCTTGCCTCCAGCGCACTGACAGCAGTTAACACCCAACACCGGAACCTAGTCCTCGTGATTACCGCCGACACAGAGAGCTAACACTCGAGCAGCAACATCAGGGCGATCATCGTGGATCATCACGCATAGGAGCGGGGAGAATCCAAGAAATGCCGCCAACCCTCCACACAACATGATCGTGTACGAGTCCGGCATCACCTCCACCATTAGAGCCTCGCCTCGAGCTCCTGCAAACAGAAATGGAGGAGAAGGAAGAAGAAAAAGAAACGAGGTCATGTGTGAGAAAGAAGAGAGAAGCACCATGGTCATTTTAATAGCTCGATATCGGTGTACGATGGGCGAAGTCCACCAGCGCCGCTCGGCGCTTGATCGCCGGTGTTCGGAGGGCACTGGCTCGCGAGGTGAGTGCATGCTGCGCCGACAGCTAGCACGCCGTGCACTACCATATTACGGCCTAGATGCCTTATGCGCAAGACGCCACTGGTGAAGAAAGTGTGGAAAAGCACGTGAGAGAGAGGAAGGGAGGAGAGCCACAGGTAGAAGAAGAGACTAAGAGTGGGCCCTGGGTGCACCTATCAACCAGAGAGAGCACTGTGCACTCGGGTAAGACCAGCGTAACATGGAAATTTAGAATTTTATTAATTCTAAATTTATTGTAGCTCTAAGCACGAATTCTTCGGTTTCCCCAACCGTAGGTTTCTCTCGCAGCACTAGTAGGCCACTGTTGTTGCACCAATTATATGACCTCTCATAGTAGCCACATCATATCGCACGAGTAGGATATTTGTTTTCATGTTATTACTGCGTGGTAGTTAGGAATAATATTTTTGAGACCGTCCTTAGCAAATCTCGAGAACAAGATTTTTCTTCTTAAGGGGGGTAGTGTTGTAACACCCCAAAATTTTAATCATGTTTTATTAATTGAAATTTTGCCAGGTAATTTAAAATTCTGTTTTCCTTGATTTTGTGTTGATCTAAGAACCACTCCTTTCTTCTGAAATATGATTTTTTTCTCTAAGTAGAAACTTTTAAAAAGTATTGTTGGACTTGAGTGTCTACTCAAGAGGATTTCATTTTTTTAATTTACATGTTCAAGGGAAACACTTTTATATTATCTTGCCAAACTTTAATTCTTTAAACATGGCTTTTTCATGCTTTCAAGAGCCTCATTTGCACTGCAACTATTTGATAAACTCAATTATAAATTCCACAAAAAATTGTAGGAGTCTAGTAATGCCCCTAAATCACTTTTATGAAATAAAACCATGTGTTTTACAAAAATTGAGCATATCATCCTATTTTCTATTCTGGTCAAGTTTAAAGTTTTCTACTGCAACCCTATTTTATATTATCCAAATGGCCTTGGAATTTGTCCTACTTAGAATAAACCCTACCAAACCCTTAAGTCCACGAGATCAGTATCATTAGGGTATTTTATGTTCATGAAATAAATCCATGTAGATTCTGTCCAAAACTGAAGTTTTGCAAAACTTGCACTAACAAGTTTTTGATTTTGCCAAAATAACATTGGCATCATGTTGTGAATCTAAAGAGACACTAACCTGGAAATTTTGGCCACCAAAAAGGTTTTATTAATGCCTAAAGCATTTTGTTGAACACTTGGTGTGCTTGTCCAGAATTGGCATGAAACTATGTTTGCATTGTGGACTAGCTACCCAGACCAAACCAGCATGTCCAATGATATTCTAGAAACCAAATTAGTAACCCTGTCATTTTGTAGCTCCATCTAAGCCTCTTCGCATGCCTTTGCATTTCACCGAGCACATGGCGTGCCTGCTCAAGGCACGCACAGAGCGCGCGTATTGCAGTCGTACCAACCGAGCTGCCGAGGCCAACCAACCGCGGCCCTGAACTTTCCCCTCTTGCAAGAGCCACTCCCCTGACCTCTCCACCACCGAAGAGATGCCTCGGCCGCCTCTCCAAGCCCTGCAGCACCGCCATCAGGGCACGCTTGGCAGTTTGCCATCGGCAGTAGCCGTCCCCTACCATAGCAGCATCGTCTAGGCAGCCCCAACGTGCTAGGTGCCCTAGGAACAGCCCGAGTTCATCCACTCATGCCCTTTATGCGGCGTTGCTCTTCGAGGCGTTCATACTATGGCATGCTTGTTATTTGCCCTCCTTATAAGCCCTTTATGTGGCGTCGCTCAGACGCCCAACTTTGGCATGCATGTTATTTATTTCCTTTCTAAGCCCTTTATGTGGCGTCGCTCAGACGCCCGATTGAGGCATGCTTTATATTATTTTCCTTTTGAGGCGTCGCTTCAGACACCTGATCGATTTATTTTATTTTTATTCCCTGGTTGCTTACTCCTGTTTAATATGAATGAACTACTTGCGTGCATCATGAAATTTTATTTTGTGACTGACTAAGTGATCGTGGATTATTTCAGTGCACGATTATCACCTGCTATATTATACCTGTTTTTGAGATGTTTGCGAGTACATTCAAAGTACTCACTAGCTTGTCCCTGGCTATTTTCTTGGCCAGATTGCACATGTGGAGAGGAGCGTTATGACGACAACCTCAGAACCTAGGCATCGAATATCGCAACCACATGAAGATAGGAGTTATCTAGGTCAGCTGTTCCTATGGGAAATGGAGTCCCATAGACGCTCATGACCCCAAACCACTTTCGCCATCATCCACTAAAAAATGTACTCAGAGACCAGTTTGGTCGTGTACTTCAAATATTGTATTTTTCTTGGAATTTCTATATTAAGATTGTGTCTCATCAGCTAACAATAGTCCTGGGGCTAGTGAGCACAAGGACCATTTACAGGGAAATTAATACCCTGGAAAACCGGTCCTGACAACAAACCTAAACAAATCTTGGGGGAAATTTAGCTTGGAGGTTGAGCTTGGAGAGGAGAAAACTTAAGTCTGGCTGCGGCATTTCATCGTCAACCTCATGTGCATAGGACGTGAGAACAGAGAACAACACACCTCCCACAAGCTGGCGGCCAAAAACAGAGGAGTGATCGGGCAGGGGCGAGCATATATATAGGCGTTGTATAAGTCCCGATTGGTGGATAGCACCGGGACTGAAGGGGCATCTTTAGTCCCTGTTGGTGGCTAGCACCGAGACTAAATGGGTTGACCCAAGAGAGAGGACCTTTAGTCCCGGTTTGCATCTGGAACCGGGACTAAAGGGGTCAAACGAACCGGGACTGGTTCCTGCCAAGGCCCGGCCAGCGCCTTGGCCTCATGAACTAGGATTGATGCACCCATTAGTCCCGGTTCGTAACACGATCGGGACTAATGCAATATTCTGGCCCGTTTCAAATCCTTGTTTTCTACTAGTGCTTGCAGAGAATACCTTGCTGAAAACAACTTGCAATTTTCTTCTGCTCCTCATTGGGTTCAATACTATTAATTATCGAAAGGAGTATGATTGATCCACTATACTTGTGTATCATCACTTATATATACCCACTGCCCCCATAATATACGATGTTAATACACCCAATATTTTAGTATGTTGGATGTGATAAGATCTTATATAATGGGACAGAGGGAGTATTGTACTACATCATTGTGCAATCTCAGTTTAGCTTCTACTAGCAACTTGTTGCATGTAGGTACATATGTCACTGGTAAAGATTCGCGCTTTGACCTTTTTTGCGTATGGGAGAAAACTAATAGATATTGTTAGTGAAATGGAGCAAAATATGGCAAATAAACTATTTATTTACACTTTATCCACAACGGTGAACTGCATGATGATGAGTATGAATTTTGTACCCTTCTTTCTACTGCCCATCATGAGTTGTAGATGGCAAAATCTGAATCTTTTTTGTTTGCACTACTTTCCAAAGCAGACTACTCAATATTACCTTTCAAACTAAATGATTGGTGGACATGCAAAGATTAAAGTATTTGTACTAGTCTAGGATGACTATCTAGGTGTCCTTATGAAGACAATAAAGGTTGGGCGGTCCGCCATCACAAGGGGTTGAACTAGAGTAATGTGTGCATTCTGCATCAACGAAGATACATATGGTTGCTACCTCTTGAGCGTGCGTTGGTTTTCCCTTGAAGAGGAAAGGGTGATGCAGTGAAGTAGATAAGTATTTCCCTCAGTTGATGAGAACCAAGGTATCAATCTAGTAGGAGGAACAAGCAAGTCACCAATGAATGCACCTACACAAACAATCAAACTCTTGCACCAAACGCTATAAAGGGGTTGTCAATCCCTTCACGATTATTTGCAAGGATTAGATCCGATAGAGATAGATGTAAACGAGAATGGAAAGTAAAAGGTAAATAAATTGCAGCAAGGTATTTTTGGTATATAGATCTAAAAATATATTATGGAAAGTAGACCCGGGGCCCATAGGTTTCACTAGAGGCTTCTCTCTTGAAAGAAAATATCATGGTGGGTAAACAAATTACTGTCAAGCAATTGATAGAAAAGCGAATAAGCATGTAGTTATCCAAGGCAATGATCATGCATATAGGCATCACGTCCGTGTCAATGAAACGATTCTGCATCTACTACTATTACTCCACACATCGACCGACTCCTGCATGCATCTAGAGTATTAAGTTCATGAATAACAGAGTAATGCATTAAGAAATATGACATGATGTAGAGGGATAAACTCAAGCAATATGATGAAAAACCCATCTTGTTACCCTTGATGGCAACAATACAATACGTGCCTCGCTACCCCTACTACGTCACTTGGTGAGGACACCGCAAGATTGAACCCAAAACCAAGCAGTTCTCGCATTGCAAGAATTACCAATCTAGTTGGCCAAACCAAACCAATAACTCGAAGGTACTTACAAGGATATGAAATCATGCATATAAGAATTCAGTGAAGATTCAAATAAGATTCATGGATAATCTAAACATAAACTCAGAATTCATTGGTTCTTGAAAAACACACCACAAAAGAAGATTACATCAGATAGATCCCCATGAAGATCATAGAGAACATGGTATTGAAGATCAAAGAGAGAGAAGAAGCCATCTAGATACTAGCTATGGACCCGTAGGTCTATGGTGGACTACTGATAAGTCCCCGTTGTATCTATAATTTTTGATTGTTTCATGCCAATATTCTACAACTTTCATATACTTTTGGCAACCTTTTATACTATTTTTTGGACTAACATATTGATCCAGTGCCTAGTGCCAGTTCCTGTTTGTTGCATGTTTTTTGTTTCATAGAATATCCATACCAAACAAAGTCCAAACGCAATAAAAAAACCTACGAGGATTTTTTTTGGAACATTTATTATTTTTGGGAAGAAGAATCAACGCGAAACGATGCCTGAGGGAGTCACGAGCCCAGGAGGCGCGTCCACCCCCCTGGCCGCGCCTGGCAGGCTCGTGAACAACTCTTAAGGCGGCTGGGGCCCTACTTTTGCCGAAAGAAAGATATTATTATAAGGAAAATCCCCTCAAAATTTCAGCCTAGTCGGAGTTAAAGATCTCCGGGAATTTAAGAAGCAGCGAAAGGCCAGAATCTGGGAACGCAGAAACAGAAGGACACAGAGAGAGAGAGATCCAATCTCGAAGGGGCTCTCGCCCCTCCGTTGCCATAGAGACCATGCACCAGAGGGGAAACCCTTCTCCCATCTAGGGAGGAGGTCAAGGAAGAATAAGAATAAGGGGGGCTCTCTCCCCCTCTCTCCCGACGGCACCGGAACGCCGCCCGGGACATCATCACGTGACGACGATCTACACCAACACCTCCGTCATCTTCACCAACACCTCCATCACCTTCCCCCATCTATATTCAGTGGTCCACTCTCCCGCAACCCTCTGTACCCTCTACTTGAACATGGTGCTTTATGCTTCATATTATTATCCAATGATGTGTTGCTATCCTCTGATGTTTGAGTAGATTTTCGTTGTCCTATCGGTGATTGGTGAATTGCTATGATTGGTTTAAATTGCTTGTGGTTATGTTGCTGTCCTTTGGTGGCCATCATATGAGCGCGCGCGTGGATCACACCATAGGGTTAGTTGTATGTTGATAGGACTATGTGTTGGAGGGAAAGGGTGACAGAAGCTTCAGCCTAGCATAGAAATTGATGCATACGGGATTGAAGGGGGACCAATATATCTTATTGCTATTGTTGGGTTTTACCTTAATGAACGTTAGTAGTTGCAGATGCTTGCTTATAGTTCCAATCATAAGTGCATAAAATTCCAAGTAAGGGATGACATGCTAGCAGTGGCCTCTCCCACATAAAACTTGCTATCGGTCTAGTAACATAGTCAATTGCTTAGGGACAATTCCGCAACTCCTACCACCACTTTTCCACACTCGTTAAACTAACGTAATTGTTTCTTTATCTAAACATCCCATAGTTTTTATTTACGTGTTCTTTATTATCTTGCAAACCTATCCTATCACACCTACAAAGTACTTCTAGTTTAATACTTGTTCTAGGTAAAGCGAACATAAAGCGTGCGTAGAGTTGTATCAGTGGTCGATAGAACTTGAGGGAATATTTGTCATACCTTTAGCTCCTCGTTGGGTTCGAAACTCTTACTTATTGAGAAAGGCTACAATTGATCCCCTATACTTGTGGGTTATCAAGACCTTTTTCTGGCGCCGTTGCCGGGGAAGCAATAGCGTGGGGTGAATATTCTCGTGTGTGCTTGTTTGCTTTATCACTAAGTAGATTTATTTGCTGTTCTAAGTTGTTATCTCTCTTTAGTTATGGATATGGAAAACGAAATGCCAAAAAAATTAGGTGTACTTGCTACTCATGGAGATGGGGAACCTCCTAAAACCCTCGATGCTCATTATGTGGAAAATATTATGCACTTCTTTAATAATCCCGAGAAAACCCCATTCAATTATATAATGGGATACACATTGGATCAACGTGACTACTTTAGGGATTATCTCTTGACTAAAAAAGGGAAACTATTACGGGATCAAATTCATATGTTGAAATGATATGCTTGGGATCTATGCTTGAGATATGATATTACTTGTTGGTGTAGGATGAAGGCTAAACACCTTCCCTTTTCTTGTAAATTTAATGCTAATGAAACCTTGGCTTCTTATGCTAATGGTATATATGGTTACTATGATGTGGAACAAATAGAAGATTTTGTTGCTTTTATGGGTGCTTATGAAATTGAAGCTTTGTTTAAAAGGTGTGATGATAATGATGATGCTTTTTACCGATCTGAAAATTTTGTTATGCTTCGTTATTGTTATACTAATTATGAATATAATGCCCATATTGATCGATTTATGGAGAAATTCTTTGCTGCCCAAGAAGAGACTAATATTTTGCAGGAAACTATGGAAGAATAAAATGTTGAAACTATGAGCTCATTAGATGAAAAAGATGACGAGGAGAGCGAAGAACAAAGGGAGGAAGAGCGGACTAGCTACCCGTTCCCACCTTCTAATGAGAGTAACTCTTCAACTCATAAATTGTTTAATTTCCCTTCATGGTTACCGAAGGATGAATTCTATGTTGATTGCTATGATCCCTTGGATTCGTTTGAAATATCCCTTTTTTACGAACTTGATGCTTGCTATGCTTGTGGCCATGATGCCAATATGAATGATGCTTATGGATATGAACTTTCTATAGTTCCTTATGTTAAACATGAACTTGTTGCTATTGCACCCACATATGACAGTCCTATTATCGTTTTGAATTCTCCCAACTACACTATATCGGAGAAGTTTGCTCTTACTAGGGATTACATTGATGGGTTTCCTTCTACTATTACACATGATGATTTTGATGAATATAATATGCATGTGCTTGCTGCTCCTACTTGCAATTATTATGAGAGAGGAACTACATCTCCACCTCTCTATGTTTCCAATACGATAAAATTGCAAGAAACTGCTTATGCTATGTATTGGGCTTTACTTGATGTGCATGAATTGTTCTTTTATGACATGCCAATGCATAGGAAGAGAGTTAGACTTCTTCATTGCATGATATATGTTACCTTGTGCTCACTACTAAATTACAAATAATTGTTAATTAAAATTGGCTTTGATATACCTTGGGATCCGGGTGGATCCATTACTTGAGCACTTTATGCCTAGCTTAATGGCTTTAAAGAAAGCGCTGCCTGGGAGACAACCCGGAAGTTTTAGAGAGTCATTTATTTCTTTTGAGTGATTTTATATAGTTTAAAAACAAAAAAATATAGAGGGGAACTTAAAACTTTTTCAAAAAGAGAAGCGATTGAAAGGTGATGCATTGCAGAAGTGAGGGTCGACCTTGAACACTTGTGTTCATGCTCATGGAAACAATGTAGAATTTTTCATGGAAGTTTCTCGCAAAAATAATTACCCTTGTACAATTCCATTGTATTATAAAAATAATGTTCCAAGTAAAGCCTTTATGATTAGTTTTGGTGATAGTTGTTTAATCATGCTGAAAAAAGACAGAAACTTTGTGCTCACGAAATTATTTTTATTTCCTATCCAGAAAGAGATTTTGAGTTGATTCTTTTTGCTTCTGAGTGATATGAACATTTACCTAATTGTCATAGTTGTTTCAGAATTTTTGGCATATCATAGGTATACGAAATACACAGATTGCTACAGACTGTTCTGTTTTTGACACATTCTGTTTTTGTTGTGTTGATTGCTTATTTTGATGAAACTATGGTTAGTATCGGGGGGTACAAGCCATGGAAAAGTGAGAATACAGTAATATAACATCAATATAAACGGAAATTAAGTTTACTACAGTACCTAAAAAGTTGGTGGTTTGTTTTCTTATGCTAATGCTATCACGAGTTTCTGTTTAAGTTTTGTGCGATTGAAGTTTTGAAGTTTTGGGTGAGACCACGATGGATGAAGGAATAAAGAGAGGCAAGATCCTAAGCTTGGGGATTCCCGAGGCACCCCAAGGTAATATTCAAGGAAGACTCAAGCTTCTAAGCTTGGGGATGCCCCGGAAGGCATCCCCTCTTTCGTCTACAACCTATCGGTAATTTTACTCGGAGCTATATTTTTATTCGTCACATGATATGTGCAAATGTTTGGAGCATCTTTTGTGTTTATTTCCCCTTTTTATTTTATGCACCATGCTGGTATGAGATAGTCCTTGGTTGATTTATAGAATTCTCTTTGCACTTCACATATATCTTTTGAGTATGGCTTTATAGAATGCTTCATGGGCTTCACTTATATCATTTGAAGTTTGGATTGCCTCTTTCCCTACACATAGAAAACCGCCATTTGTAGAATGCTCTTTTGCTTCACTTATATTTGTTAGAGCAGGGCATATCTTTTGTAGAAATACTTAAACTCCCATGCTTCACTTATACCTATTTAGAGAGTTAAGAGGAGTTGGTCATTCACATGGTTAGTCATAAAATCCTACATAAAACTTGTAGATCACTGAATATGATATGTTTGATTCCTTGCAATAGTTTTGCGACATGAAGATGTGATATTAGAGTCATGCTAGTGAGTAATTGTGTATTCGTAGAAATACTTGTGTTAAGGTTTGTGATTCCCGTAGCATGCACGTATGGTGAACCGTTATGTGACGAAGTCGGAGCATGATTTATTTATTGATTGTCATCCTTTGTGTGGAGGTCGGGATCGCGCAACGGTTAACTCCTACCAACCCTTCCCCTAGGAGAATGCATGTAGTACCTTGTTTTGATGAGTAATAGACTTTTGCAATAAGTATGTGAGTTCTTTATGACTAATGTGGAGTCCATGGATTATACACACTCTCACCCTTCCACCATTGCTAGCCTGTCTAGTACCGCACAACTTTCGCCGGCGCATTACACCGACCATATACCCTTCCTCAAAACAGCCACCATACCTACCTATTATGGCATTTCCATAGCCATTCCGAGATATATTGCCATGCAGCTTCCATCGTTCCGTTTATTATGACACGCACCATCATTGTCATATTGCTTTGCATGATCGTAATATAGCTAGCATGATGTTATCATGGCTTGTCCGTTTTTTGATGTCATTGCTACGCTAGATCATTGCACATCCCGGTATACCGCCGGAGGCATTCATATAGAGTCATATTTTGTTCTAAATATCGAGTTGTAAGTAAATAAGAATGTGATGACCATCATTATTAGAGCATTGTCCCATGTGAGGAAGTAATAAAAGAGGCCAATGAAGCCCAAATAAAAAAAGAGGCCAAAGAAGCCCACCAAAAAAAATGAGAGAAAAGAGAGAAGGGACAATGCTACTATCCTTTACCACACTTGTGCTTCAAAGTAGAACCATGATCTTCATGATAGAGAGTCTCCTATATTGTCACTTTCATATACTAGTGGGAAATTTTCACTATAGAACTTGGCTTGTATATTCCAATGATGGGCTTCCTCAAATTGCCCTAGGTCTTCGTGAGCAAGGAAGTTGGATGCACACCCATTTAGTTTATTTTTGAGCTTTCATACACTTATAGCTCTAGTGCATCCGTTGCATGGCAATCCCTACTCACTCACATTGATATCTATTGATGGGCATCTCCATAGCCCGTTGATACGCCTAGTTGATGTGAGACTATCTCCTCCTTTTTGTCTTCTCCACAACCACCATATTCTCTTCCACCTATAGTGCTATGTCCATGGCTCACGCTCATGTATTGCGTGAAAGTTGAAAAAGTTTGAGAATACTAAAGTACGAAACAATTGCTTGGCTAAAACCGAGGTTGTGCATGATTTAATACCTTGTGTGATGAAGATGAAGCATAGCCAGACCATATGATTTTGTAGGGATAACTTTCTTCGGCCGTGTTATTTTGTGAAGACATGATTGCTTTATTAGTATGCTTGAAATATTATTGTCTTTATGTCAAATGATAGACTATTGCTTTGAATCAATCGTGTCTTAATATTCATGTCATGATTAGATTA